>CM028129.1:1683547500-1684797500 GCA_016271365.2 Neoceratodus forsteri | reverse complement strand
CTGAGTAGGCAAGCAATGATAACTTAGAGTGATTTGTGTGCTTTTTTTATATCTGCGTGTATTTTTATGAAATTAAAAGCTTTATAAAGCAAAACATTTACTCCTACTGACTATATCTAGACACACCAAGAAAACAAAAAGATTGGATTACAGTTATTTAGTTGCAGCCAGAACATCAGACTCCTAACAGTAGAGTGCTGCTGCTGTAGCAGCTATTACTCACTGATTAAACGGTCCTGGAAGCATTAGCATCACATGTGACAGGATGCATTGAAGGAAAAAGAAAAGCAATAACATTTTCAAACATGGAGCTCCTGGGGCCATAAACCTATCTTATGCATACTTACCTGTAACCTGTGTTACTAGACCTTGCACTTACATTTTTTTGTATTATTTATTGTCCCTTCGTACTTTGCCATTTTGTATTTCTCAACTATTGTACCAAGGTTATCCCAAATGTGTTTGACTCTGTTGTATTTTTCTTGTATCACCTATACCTATATATTTGAAGTGTATGTATTTGTTATTACCCATGTGCTATCTGTATGGCCTGAAAATGGTCCCTTAGCTCAGTGCACCTAGCCAGTACACAAATAAATAAATAAAACTAGAAAACAAATTTAGAAAAGAAACTCCTAACAGCAAACAAAGAAAAAGAAACACTAGGGGGTCAATTCTCAAAGGTGCATCGCAAGTCGCACCAAAGGAAACTTGCAATGATTGCTGATGCGCCGGGGACCCTGTGCCTGATTCTCTATCAGGCAGGGTCCCAGCAGCTAAGTCCTATGGCTTGCAGCAGTCCTAGCAATGTGCCAAACATAGGGTCCACCTAGACAGCTTGCTGCAAGCCTGCAGCAGTGTGCATTCCAAGGATGCAGGCACCCCACTCAGCTCCGATCCCCGAAATTGGTAGTGAAAAGCTCTGGTGGGATATCAGCCCCCCCAGCCCCAATCACCGATATCATTATTAAGTTAGTTTTGGTGGGCTAGTGGCACCACCCAGAACTGATCCCCATTAATATTAAATTACAACCCTGGTGGGCTACTAGCACCCCCCAGACCCAATCCCTGTAAATGTTAAATAACAAGCCCCAATCCCTGTTATCATTATTAATTGAGTTCTGGTGGCTAGCAGACCCATACCCTGATCTCTGACGTGCTAAATGAAGTAATCACAGGTAGTCCAGTGACCCCTGAGCCAGATCTCCTGTTACATGTATCACCAACATACCTGGTGGTCTAGTGGATTCCCCCACCTGGCAGTGCCCTACCACCCTGCTCCTCCCTGACTCATACCCAGCCGGTGACTGGCACAGCCCACCTCTCACCACTGCAGCCAGCCACCAACTGAGCTCTGTATGAGTGCATACTGTATATAGTACTTGCTCAGTTAATAACAGCAGCTGTCATTCGCTGAGTGTGTACTACTGTATATACAATACGTACTCATACAGAGCTCAGCCGGTGGCTGGCCACGGTGGTGAGAGGTGAGCAGTGCCAATCGCTGGCTGGGTGTGGGCTGGGGTTGAGCGAGGTGGTAGCGTACTGCTGGGTGGGGGTCCACTAGACCACACAGTGTGTTGGAGATATATGTAATGGAGGATCAGGTTCAGGGGTCCATTTGACTACCAATGATTACTTCATTCGACAACATGGGGGGGGGATCAGGATGCAGGTGTCCACTAACCCACCAGGGCTCAATTTATAATGATATTGGGGATCGAGGCTTGTTATTTAATATTTATAGAGATCGGGTCTGGGGGTGCCACTTGCTCACCAGGGCCATTATTTAACATTTATGGGGATCAGGTCTGGGGGGATCCACTAGTCCACC
The DNA here is from genome assembly GCA_016271365.2 of Neoceratodus forsteri. NCBI lineage: Eukaryota > Metazoa > Chordata > Ceratodontiformes > Ceratodontidae > Neoceratodus > Neoceratodus forsteri. Next base: position 1,684,795,666 of record CM028129.1, on the reverse strand, counting down.
AGGGCTGTTATTTAATATTTACGGGGATCTGATATGGGGGTTGCTGCTAGCCCACTAGGGCTAACTTAATAATGATACCTGCATTATTCTTGTTTGACGTAAGCAACCTGCGCCATGCTTATTTCTTTGGGAATAGCCCCCTAGAACTACAAACACAAATAAAAACACTTTGCACTACTTACGTTTTTGTAAATGTTGACTGTAGTTCTCCTTTAAGATACAGGTGTTCAAGACCTCAGAGCCTCATCCTCAGGTATGAAATCTGATGAAAAGGCATGGACATCATTTGCCTTTTTTTTATATTATTCTTTGGTAATCGGAAAGGCTCACCAGACACAAGGTCTGTTTTCAGGGATGAATTGGGAACACTGGAGACATTAAGTGACTTGCTCAGGGTCACACTCTATGCAAGTGGAGGCTGTGGGAATCAAACCTAAACACATTTTTTTCTCCCATGATTTTGTGTGAGCCAACACAGTACATCGCATTTCATGGGCCTAAAGCCTCCTGAAATGATCCAAAACTCTACTTTTGAACCATAAAATTAGTATTTCATATGTAGATGTGATGTTATGTGGGGTACCTCAGGGATCAGTCTTGGGGCCAGTCCTCTTCAATATCTTCATCAGTGACATTGCAGTTGGACTGGAGGGTAAGGTTTGTCTGTTTGCAGATGACACCAAGATCTGCAACAAAGTAGATGATCCAGATGGGGTGGGCAGAATGAGAAGAGATCTGGATAAACTAGCAAAATGGTCGGAAGAGTGGCAACTGGGGTTTAATGCAAAGAAGGGCAAGATCATGCACATAGGGAAGAGAAACCCTGAAGCCACCTATAGGCTGGGAGGGGAGCTGCTGGCAGTCACAAGGGAAGAAAGAGACTTGAGCATCATCATCACCACCACCGAAGACCTGAAATCATCTAAGCAGACCACTAAAGCAGTAGGTAAGGCTAGAGGGATGTTGAGGTGTATTAGTAGGGGTATCACAAGTCAGAAGAGGGAGGTAATAATCCATCTTTACAAGACACTGGTTAGGCCCCATCCGGAGTACTGTGTGCAGTACTGGAGGCCACACCTTCACAAGGACATTAAGCAAATTGAGGCAGCTCAGAGAAGGGCAACCAAAATTGTGCAGGGACTGCATCAGAAAACATATGAGGACAGATTAATGAAGCTCAATATGTATACTCTTGAGCAAAGGAGGGAGAGACGTGATATAATCGAAACATTCAAACATCTTAAGGGCATTAACAAGGTGAAAGAGTCTAACATGTTTCAATATACGACAAATAGCAGGACAAGAGGACACAGCATGAGATTAGAGGGAGGCCGATTAAGGGGTAATGTGAGGAAGTTCTTTTTCACAGAAAGGGTGGTGGATGCATGGAATGGCTTACCACAGGAAGTGGTGGATATGAATACAGTGCAGGGCTTCAAACAGGCATGGGTTAGGCATAAGGGAGCAATACAGATGAGCATGAATAGATAGGCCATTGACAGAGCAAAGGCCGATGGCATATTCATAAGGTAGAAAAATAAATGGGCAGACTGGATGGGCCTTGCAGTCTTATCTGCCATCAACTTCTGTGTTTCTGTGTTTCATGAGAAGCTGAATGTCAATTTTTTTTTTAAATAATAAAAATCTTTATGGGAAAAAAAGAGCCACCCACTACCATTAAAAGGCACCACAAGTTACTCAAAAATCCAAAATCTGCCAAAAATTAAAAGGAGCCAGAATTTCAGATGCCATTTTGTTTCTTCGCAGATTTGGATCTTTGAAGGCCTGGCCACAGATGGGAAGTGGTAAGAGGATGGAAGACCTCGAATCTGCTGGACAGCTGTAAATCCAGATGTTGCTGATCACCCTCTTTTGTTTTATTACACCATGTCCAACCATAATATCCTAGCTAAGATTAAACTTCTCATTGTTAGTAGGGCCCATTTTTTACCCAATTATACATCAGGGAGGACTGAAACCTGGGAAGATTAAGTGATCTGCTCATGTATTTATTTATTTTATTATGGCATTTTGGCCAAGAAACACACAGTGAACCAAAGCTCATTTTCAGGTGTGCCCTAGAGGAACAAGGAGGTTAAATGACATGCTTACTGTCATACAGTTTGCAAGTGTGGCAGCTGTGGGACTCAAACCATGTTCTGATGGGCCTTTAAGTTTAGATTCATAGATCAGTGGTCTGACCTCTAGGCTACAATGCCTTCACATTGAGAAAGCAGCTTTGGTGAGATTTGAACCTGTGCCTCCTGGTTCCCAAGCCTATGCACTAACCAGAACACCACACTACCACTTCTATGGGGATTTATTACAACTTGAATATGGTGTTAGTCTCAACTACTGCCCACACCAAGAAAAAATCCCATTACAGTATATGGTTAGCCTTTGTTCTGTATAAAAATTAGCCAGCTCAAAATCATTATTACAATTCTAAACTGTTGTGCGCATTACAAAGTGTTGTGCACATTCTGAACAGTTCAAAGGTTATTCTTTTTTTAATTCCTCATTCACCCCACAACCAGCTGCTTTCTGACCACCAAGTGTCCAAAATTGTACCTTTTAACTTGTAAAAGTGTGCAAATGTAATTTTGATCATAAAACAGAACAAAGAAATGGCAAGTTAGCTAAGAATTCCAGAATGAAACAACCCCAGCGAACACTGCCTTGAATACTGTAGAACTATTTAATATTGCGTCGAGTTTATATCGCGGTCTGACTCTCATTTTCGGTAGTGCGTCAAATTACCATCACGCTCCGCTACTGGCTGACAGCTAGCTTCCACCTGATAGGTGTCTTAATATGTTGTGGTCAGCATAGCTCTGTTTCTTGCCCATTCTTTTGGATTACGGACCAGCACTTCAAGCTTCAAACGTGTCTCTCTTCAAGTGGTTACACACTCCAGATAAAAAAAAAATCAACAAAGCGTGACTACTCAGCACTGCATACAGATAACATTGACGCTGAGCTGCTGAATGTTACTGCTGGTGTCTCAAGGCTCATGGCAGAGAATGTCATGGAGGAGCTTGTTAATGCATCTCCCCCTCCAAAGAAAAGAAAGTGGTCCGTTATGTGTATCCCCCTGAGGTCCGGTTTGAGGTTGGTCAATATGCAGTTCAGCAAAGGGTAATTAATGCAGTATGATTTTATGACACAAAGTATAAATCTAAAATTAATGAAAGTACTGTAAGAACTTTTAAAAGAGATTACCTGCTGAAGCTAAAAGAAAACCCTGACCCCCAGACATTAGAGAAAATTCTGCCCATTAAACCCAGAGATCGCCCACCACTCCTTATGGAGGACATAGAAAAAGAATTGAGAGCGATCATTAAGTCTCTCCGAGCAGAGGGTGCTGTAGTTAATGGTCGTGTTTTGGCTGCAATAGCGACTGGCATTGTAAGAACTACACACCCACATATGTTCATTGAAAATGGTGGCACCCTTTCATTTTCTCAGCAGTGGTCCTGGTTATTCCTTAACTGCATGGGGTTCAGTAAAAGAAAGGGCATGAAAGCAGCACGAAAAACTCCTATTGACTTACCAGACTTAAAGGCACAATTCTTGAAGTGAATTTCAACAGCAGCAATGCAAGAAATTGTACCAAAAGAACTTATTCTTAACCTAGAGGAAACAGGTGTAAACTTGATACAGTGCTCCCAAGGGACAATGGACAGTATTGGTAAGAAGCAAATTGAAGTGTCTGGTCTCAGTGACAGACGACAAGTCACTGTGGTGTTATGCGTTTCTCTGTCTGGTCATTACCTTCCTCCACAGGTCATTTACCAGGGGAAAACTGATCAATGCCACCCACATTTCTCATTCCCTGCTGATTGGTGCATTACCCATACTGAAAACCATTGGACTAATTCTAGCACCACTGTGCTATACACCAACAAAGTGACTGACCCCTACATTAATAAAGTAAAAGCACAAATCAATCTCCCTGATGAGCAGTGCACAGTACTGATTTTAGATCTGTTTAGAGGCCATACAACTGCAGATGTACTTGCAAACTTCGAGGCCAACAACATCATTCCAATTTACATGCCTGCATCTTGCACCGACCTGTTACAACCTTTGGGCATAGCCATAAATAAAATATTTAAAGATGAACTCAAAATACAATTCACTGACTGGTATGCACAACAAATCTCTGACCAACTTCAGGTTGGGAGCAGCAGCTCGCAGATTAAGGTAGACCTGAGATCCACAGCATCAAAGTCTCGCCACGCACAGTGGCTGTTGACAAGCATGGCTAACTTGTACACACGAACTGAGGCGTGCATCCAGGGTTTCCAACAGGCAGGCATACTACAGGCACACAACAACTGCCTCGACAGTACAGTAATAATCCTTTTGCTGTTCTATTGACATCTACTTTTTTAAAATTCAGTATTTTGTTACCCGCTACTCACCAACCTTTCTCCCTAACAGAACGCCCAGGATGAGAACCAGGACACTGGGGAGAATCAGGAGACAACTACCGGCACGTCACGGAGAATTGACGTGATGGTAAATAAATCAAAACTACACTCTTAGAACACATTTACTATCCCAGAGGCTAAACAATGTTTCGTTTTGTTTTTCAGACTGCTGTACTTGGTAGAGTTGATGGTTAGCAACTAGTAACAACGCTGACGATGACAGCTGCGATGGCATCCGATAATGACTCCCGACTCAAGGCTACAGAAGTTACTGTAGTTGCACAATGCAGTTAGGGTTGTAGACTTTTGGTGATGTAGGGTTTTTAGGGGATTGTGCAGCCAGAAAAATACAAATAAAAAAAAATAGTGTGCATCTGGTAGGCTTGGAGACCAAGGAGTTGAGGAGACGACGGGGTTGTAAAACATTATTTTAGTTATTTTAAAGTTTTTATTACAGCAGGGCTGTAACTGTATTTAAGTTAGTGGTGTTAATTGTAGTTTGCAGGTAAGAGGTCATTTGCTGGTAGCTCGCTTATCTGTTCTGTGGATCAGCGTTAGGATGGTGGAGTTGCGGTGTCAGCCAGCTACAGGGAAAATGTAAGTTTAATGTTCTGTTCTGGGACACTGCACTGGACAGTTTTCTTGTTTTTTTTTTTTATTTATTAAATGGAGAACAACCTGGAGCTCTGGAGGCCAGCATGTCTCACTTAGCGAGGAACAAAAATGGCAGACAGTTGATATTCTGACTAGGGTGGTTTTGCCAATCAGAAAGCAGGGTGGGCTTTATGATATTTCGGTTGGTTGGCATGGCGGGCACTTTTAATTTACTCTCACTGTAAGTTAATGTACCCCATGCCAGCCAATCAGGTTTCTTTATTTTTTAAGTCCATTTTCTAAAGGTTAATAAATCAACATTGTAGGAGATACCAACCAGGTACATCTTGCAAATAAGCCTTGTTCAATGATGATCACCTGGATAAATAAAGATTTTGATTGATTGATTGATTAATTGATTGAGATACGTGACTTAACCGGCAGCCAGTGCAGTTCCTACTACACAGGGGTAATGTGACTCATCCTTGGAAGGCCAGTCAACAACCTCACAGCTGTGTTCAGCACTAGCTGCAGGCATCACAGCATACCTCCACTGATGCCAAGGTAGCGGGCATTACGGTAATTGAGGCAAGATGTCACAAACCCATGTACCAGAGAGGGAATGTCCTCAGGGAATAAGGGAACAAATCCAGCTAACATTTCTAAGATGGTAGAAGCTCATACATTTTTATGTTTGCTTGCATGTATGTGCAAGAAACATTATGCGGCAGCCTAAGAGAGAAGCGGGATGTGGAGGTGTGGCAGTGTGGCTGCCAGTGCCAGCACTACATTTATAGGCTTGGCGGTGTGCACCCAATGCAGGCCCAGTGTCCAAATGACACTGGTTCTACAGAAGTACCACCAACTTGAAACGATTTGGCCGCTGCAATGAGGGGGCCATCTCGTCACTGCAGCATCAGCAATTCTGCTGCAATGAGGGAGCAGCCCATCACTGCAGGGTGGTAACTTGCCTGGTGTATGATGCCCTCCCCGGCATTTCCCTAAACATGGTGGCAGCTTCCTCAGAGCCCCATGAAAGCCGACTCATGGGGGTGCCCAATCCCTCTGTCGGCATGACCCCGACTCAGTTCATTTGCAGATGAGGGAACACACTCCCCTCGGCATAATGTACCCCTGCACCCATTTGTTGTGTGCCAAGGTGGTGTCCAATCCCCCTCAGAATCATGCCCCCCAAACAGTCTTTATTTGCCGACGGGAAGGCTCAATCCCCATCAGCTTAAGTCCCCCCTTCCCCAAAATGCAAGTGGCACACTGGGAGCCCACCCCAGTGTGCACAAATGAAGCCTGAAAAAAAAACCTTCCCGCGACATCCTTTTTATTATTTTTTGGCCCTGAAATAAAGAAAAACGGTCCCTCGCAGTCTTTTGTGCACCCTCCCACAACTCACGCCCACCCACTGTGCATCCACCTCCCCACACCCCCCCCCATACTTATCTCTGGAGCTTGGCGCGACAATCTTTCATGGACCAGGAACACGTCTGCACTCTTCAAAGCCGACCGCAAATTGAAGAAATGCCAGTAAGCTGTATAATGGCTTAAATAAGGTTTTTTTCAACTTATGTGGATATCTCATCCATTTTTTGGACTTTTGCCACCAAATTTTCAACATGGGGTTATTGGGACCCCTCCTCCTGAATACATTCACTGCCATGGTGCTATTCAGTCCCAAAAGGTGATTTCTCAATCACAGTGCGGAATCACCTTTCAGAACTGATTAACAAAACAACAGTGTGACTGTTCATGAGGTGGGCTCTCAAAAAGCCTATGTTGCAAATTTGGTGAAAAAATCCAGACAAATTACTGTTTTACAAGTGTGAGTTGCGCAGTTTCCATGCACGCTCATAACTTCATAAATTTGTAATATTTTCACTCCAGATTTTTAACATTGCCATTTTTTCAGACCTCTTTATGAACAGTACAGCTGTCATTTTACACATACTGGCCAAAATTGGTTTTCTCACTTCCAGCGCAGAATAGCGCGGTCACTGTGGGAAATCAGTGTTTGGGACAGATTAAGAACGAGCGATTGAGAGAGGGGGACTGAATGAGCTCAAAGAAGCTCTGTCGGGGCTGCTGTTGATTTCTTTATGGGCAGAAAAAAGCACCAACACAGGCAGAAGCCCAGTACAAAAGGGCAGCCTGCAGCACCGGGAGAAACAGAACAAGTGAGTGAGAGAGGGGGAGTGAGCGAGCTCAACGGAGCTCTGTCGGACCTTCTGCAGATTTCTTTGTGGGCAGAAAAAGGTGCCAATGCAGGCAGGAGCCCAGTATAAAAGGGCAGCCTGCAGCACCAGGGTAAACAGAATGAGTGTGTGACAGAGGGGGGGTGAGCAAGCTCAATGCAGCTCTGTCGGAACTGCTGCACATTTCTTTGTGGGCAGAAAAAGGCACCAATGCAGGCAGGTGCCCAGTACAAAAGGGCAGCCTGTAACACAGGGAGAAACACAACGAGCGAGTAAGAGAGGGGGAGTGAGCGAGGTCAACGGAGCTCTGTCAGGACTGCTGTAGATTTCTTTATGGGCAGAAAAAGGCACCAATGCAGGAAGAAGCCCAATACAAAAGGGCAGTCTGCAGCGCCAGGAGAAACAGAACAAGTGAGTGAGAGAGGGGGAGTGAGCAAGCTCAATGGAGCTCTGTCAGGACTGCGGTGCATTTCTTTGTGGGCAGAAAAATGCACCAATGCAGGAAGAAGCCCAATACAAAAGGGCAGTCTGCAGCGCCGGGAGAAACAGAAAAAGTGAGTGAGAGAGGGGGGTCTGAGCGAGCTCAACAGATCTCTGCCAGGACTGTGGTGCATTTCTTTGTGGGCAGAAAGAGGTGCCAACGCAGGCAGGAGCCCAGTACAAAACGGCAGCCTGCAGCGCCAGGAGAAGAAGAATGAGCGAGTTGGGGGGGGGGAGTGAGCGAGTTCAACGGAGCTCTGTCGGGACTTTAGAGTTGCCCACCCAACCGCCCAGGGTCCTGTGTGGTCCTGTATTACAGCAGAGTCTCTGGGGTGGAAACAAAGTAATGATTGGATACTTTGAGGAGTGCTGTAATAATACATATTTATTTGTTCTGTTCATTTCTCTAACTGAGCTGAGTAATACTTGGAGTGCAAAACAATTTCTAACTGGGCTAAGTGAAACTCTGAGGGCTGAGAACAAAAAGTATGGTAGCTGAGGGGTGTAAAACGGACAAGGAGGCTTTAGGATTGCTACAGTAATACAGTATCTAACGGATGAGATTTGAGACGGAATTAACCCGGTTGGCAAGGGGGCAATATTTATTTATTTATTTATTTATTGAAATTTAGGATAACACCTTTGAGAACAAGCTAATTTTATAGGTTCCACATCAGACGAACAATACATATTGGGAAAGTATGAGATGGGGAACAAACAAAACAAGGAATTATACAAGACATTACAAGAGTGTATAACTAGAGAAGTTCCAATACATGTGGCATTGTACAATGTATGCCATGGTGCATATTTGATTAAAACCTGGAATTCGAAGGGTCATATTAGAGGGGGTGAGGTCTTACAGGAAAATGAGAACAGACTCAGCCTATTATCTAATAATCAACAAGGTAAGGGATGGCATCAGCCCAGGGCCTCATCAGAGGTGAGAAGGTATGGGACAAAGCATTTTAAAGTGAACAAGGGTACTCAGGAGATATAACAGGGGGAAGGGGGATGGGGGAAAGGGGGACTAGTGTTGGGGGAGCAGGAATTTGAGTAAATAGGGCCTAATAGTTGTAAAAGGGTACAGAAACCAGGAGTAAGAGCCCGTAACATAAGATGGGGGCCAAAATGGGGCAAGTGCCACATGTCAATAGGGCGGGCATCTTTGGAAGGGTGGTGGGGTGTACAGGGTGTGGGTCTGCCATGATCCTCGACTGGGCTTGGAGGTGGGAGGGGTGTATGGTCTGTAGACAACTGGCTAGCATGAGGGAAGAACTGTGGAGGTTAGGTAGGAGTCTAAGTGGCAAGGTAGAGGAATATGGCAGGCATCCTGGCTGTGGGGGGATAGGGAATGGCAAGGGGGGATTTGGGAGACAACTGGGGACTGAAACCGACCCCAGTATCAGAGGCACTAGCAGAAAAGAGAGGAGAAGGGAGGGGTGCCCGAGGTGAGGGGGGGACCCTGATGGAGGAGGAAGAGACCATGAGGAGTACCAGGAGAGAGCAGATGGCTGCAGTTAGGGATGAACCAGGGTGGGACCAGGGGGCAATGAGGGGAACAAGTAGGAGGGGGGAACTGATAGGGGGAAGAGATGTAGGAGGGGTATTGACTAGGAATAGATTTGAACTCTGCTATGGGAGAGAGAGGGAGAGCAGAAACATACTGAAGGGGGGAGAACAAGCGGGGCATGAGAGGTATGGCAACAGGTAGGGGAAGAGATAGTGAGGATGAAACCGTAGAAGGGGGATGAGTGAGGAAGGAGGGGGTGGTGACTGAAGGAGAGAAGGCTACAGGAAGGAGGAAGGATGGGTGGGTCATCACTATTGGGGTTGAAAGGAATGGGGGTTCTAAATCGACAACAATGGCGATAGGAGAGGCTTTGTAAATCAGCAGAGGAGGAGGGGAGGTTGACATGAGAAGCCCAGTAGGAAGTAGTCAGGCTGAGAAGGGATTCAAGTGGGATGGGAGGAATAAGACAGAGAAAAGGGGTGAGGCAGAAGTAGGGGGTGTAGATACAGAAGTCACAGAGGGTTCAGCTGGTGGGGGTAAGGGGCAGGGAAGAATGAATACTGGGGTGGTGGAAGGGGCATTAGAACGGAAAGGGGGTAAGGGACAGGGGGGTACTCATCTTAGGGGATTCTATACTGAAAGGGGTGAGATGGGGCAGAAGGGGGGAAGGCACAGCCATATTTCATGGGTTGAAGCTATCCTCGGGTTGACTGCAGGAGGGGCTGGGCAGGCACTGCTCAAATGTGCAGCGAGAGAAAGGAAGAAACCTCATTTAGTGTTGCATGTGGGTACAAACAACTTAGTGGGGGAGACTGTGGAAGTAGTGAGGGAGAGGTTCTAGGAGTTGGGCAGGCCGTGTGAGGGAGTGGGGGAGTTGGTGGCATTCTCAGAGGTACTCCTGGTACCATGTGCAAGCATCGGGAGGAAGGGTAGGATCCAGGAGTTCAACGAGTGGCTGAGGGATTGGTGCTGCACCAAAAATTATGGGTTAGTGACTAACTGGGGTAGGGTCTGGGGCAATAGTGACTTGTACACAGGGGACAGGCTACACTAGAGCAGGGAGGGGATGGGAGTATTAAAGGTGGGATTAGAGGGGTATATCTCTACTAAGGTGTATTTAAACTAGTAGGGGTGGCCAAAAGACTGAGGTTGGTAGAAAGGTCCGGACAGGGGAGCATAATGAACTCACCCCCCTAAATGTAGGTAAAGGCAGAGGCGTAGTAACCATGGGAGGGGGTGGGCAGAGTGGTCTGAGTGTAATACGGAAGGCACCACCACCCAGTAACAATAATGAGAAGAAAGGGCGCAGACTACTGGGAGGAGGGACACAGGCCAAGGAGAAGAGTGAGGAGAAGGAGGGGTATGGGTGGAAGGTGGACTCTCTCAATGCAAGAAGCCTGGGGAACAAAACTGCAGAGCTTCAGGGACTCCTTTTAGAGGGGAAGGTGGACACTGCTGCAGTGACAGAGACTTGGGCCACAGAGTACCATGATTGGCATTTGGCAATCTCGGGGTACAGGAGGGACCGGGGGGTTGGAAGGGAGGAGTTGCACTCTATGTGAGGGAAGGGATCAAATGCATAAGGGACAAGGGAGAAGAGGAGAGGACAGAAGCGCTTTGGGTGCAGCACCCGGACTCCAAGGGCAGAAAAAATGAGACTGGGAGTAGTGTACAGACCACCAACCCAATCCGGGGAACTGGATGGGGAGTTGGCAGAGCAGATAAGGAGGGTGTGTAGAAGGGGGAGTGTGTTGATAGTGGGGGATTTTAATCTACCAGGGGTTGACTGGAGCACCCCGGCCACTAGCAGTACCAGGGAGCAGGTGCTCCTTGATGCATTCCAGGACGGCCTTCTGACGCAATTGGTAAGTGGGCCTACAAGGCTTGGTAGCACTCTGGACCTAGTACTAGCAAATGGGGAGGTGGTGAGGGAGGCAAGGGTGGAGGACCCACAAACGGGTAGCGAACACCAAACAGTGTGGCTCGTTCTCGTGCTGGGCAGGGAGACAGGAGGCACAGGCACTAAGGTGGTGGACTTTAGTAGGGTGGATTTTGAGAGGATGGGAGCAATACTATGAGGTAGGCTCCAGGATATAAGGCTGGGATGGATGCAGAACAAAAGTAGGGAGTCATAAAGGCTGAGCTAACAGAGGCCACAGTAGCCTGCACCAGGGCCAGGAGTAAGAAGAGCAGAGCCAAGAAACCATGCTGGCTGAACAAGGAAGTGCTGCAAGGTGTGAGGGCAAAGAGGGCTGCATACTGGAAGTACAGGAGAAAAGGGAAGGGAGATGATAAGGAGGCTTATGGGAGTTGGTCAAAGGGAGATGGCCAGGAGGGTGAAAAAAGCTAAGGCCTCCAGGCAATTAAGGTTAGCACAGGGCATAAAGGGAGGGGAAAAGGACATTTTTAGGTATGTCAAGGAAAAAAGGAAGTGCAAGGAACATATTTTGAGGATAAAGCGGGGAGTGGATTGGGTGGAAAAGGGGGAGGAGCAAACAAAAATTCTAAATGAGTACTTCTGCTCTGTTTTCACTAAGGAAAGGGGATGGTCCTCTACCACCATGGGTGAGGGGTAGGAAAAAGGGGGAGCAGGTGACAGACAAAGTGATCAAAGGGAGTAGGGTGCTAGAGGGGCTGAGGGAACTAAGGGTGGACAAGGCACCAAGTCCCGATGGCATCCACCCCAGGGTGCTAAGGGAGATGGCGGAGCTGTTGGCTGAGCCACTGGCATATCTGTTCAACACCTCCCAGGAAACGGGGTGTGTATCCCAGGACTGGAGGGTGGCCCATGTAGTGCCTATACATGAGAGTAGGCCTAGGGAGGAGCCAGGAAATTATTGGACGGTCAGTCTCATGTCCATAGTGGGTAAGCTTATGGAGGCGATACTGAAGCAGAGGATGGTGGCATTCCTAGAGAGTAATGGCCTCCAAGATGGCCGGCAACACAGGTTCGTCTCAGGGAGGTCTTGTCAAACCAACCTAATAGACTATTATGACTGGATGACAAGGGAGTTGGACAGGGGCCATGTGGTACATGTCCTGTACTTGGACTTGAGTAAGGTCTTTGATACAGTGCCTCAAGGGAGACTGGGGGGAAGCTGACATCAGTGGGGATGGGTAAAAAGCTGACTAAATGGATAGAGAACTGGTTACATGAGAGGGTGCAGAGTGTAGTGGTGGTAGGGGAGCTCTCCACACCTAGAGCAGTGACAAGTAGGGTGCCGCAGGGGTCAGTGCTGGGCCCGGTGCTATTTTGGCTCTTTATCTCTGATATAGCAGACGGAGTGGGAAGCAGGGTTAGTCTGTTTGCAGATGATACCAAATTGGGGGCGGTGGTGGACAAAGAGGACGAATGGGAAAAACTGCAGGAGACCTAACCAAACTAGAGACATGGTTGGTGGAGTGGCAGCTAGGATTCAATGCAAAGAGGTGCAAGGTGATGCACTTCGGGGCTAAGAACAAGAAGAGGGACTATTTGGTTGCTGGTGAGGTTGTGGATCACAGAGGAGGAGAAGGACCTAGGGTTGTTGGTAAATGGGAGCATGAACAACTCAGCCCAATGCAGGAGAGCAGCAGCTAAGGCAAACAGGATCCTGGGGTGCATTGCAAGGGAGTTCTCATCCAGGCACAGAGATGTGATCCTAACTCTCTACAGATCATTGGTCAGACCGCACCTAGAGTACTGTGTGTAATACTGGAGGCCATACCTGAGGAAAGGTATAAAGTTACTGGTTGGGGTGCAAAGGAGGGCATCAAAAATGTTAAAGGGGATGGAAGGAAAGGAATGTGAAGTTAGGCTGAAGGAGCTGAACATGTACACACTGGAGGAGAGGAGAGGAGGGATGGGGGGTATGATTGAAGCATTTAAATACCTGAGAGGGGTAAATAAACCTAGCACCGAGGGGGTGTTTAAACTGAGGAGTGGAAGAGAGACGACGGGGAATGGACTAAGGTTGGAAGGGGGATGTTTCAGGGAAATAAGGAGGCACTACTTCACTGAGAGGGTGGTGTTTAGTTGGAATGTGCTGCCAGTGGGGGTGGTAACATGTAGAACAGTCAATAGCTTTGAGAAGGAGTGGGATAAAGCAAGAGGAAGAGTCAGAGGGCAGGGTCAGGGACAAGCGGGGGAAGAACTGAGGGGGAGAAGGCTGAGGCAGCTGCAATCTAGGGTGCTAGTTGCACACTTGGACAGACTTAAATAGACTGATTGGTCTGTTCTGCTGGCAGATTCATATGTTTGTATGTATGTTCATATGTAAAATCACAGTGACTCTGTTCATTAGCAGAGGTCCTAAAATGTCAATGTTGAAAATTTGGTGACAAATGTCCATAAAACAACTGCTTTACAAGCGTGCATTGTGCAGTTTCCACGCACCCTCGTAACTTCACAAATTTGCAGTACCTTCACTCCAGATTTTCAACATTGCCATTTTTGCAGACCTCCTTATGAACAGTACAGCTGTCATTTTTCACATCCTGCCCAAAATATGCCTTTACACATCTGGCACAGGACAACACGGTTGCTGTGAGAAATCAATGTTTGTGACTGATTAAGAAAACCATAGTGACAGTGTTCATGAGCAGAGGTCACAAAATGCCTATGTTGAAAATTTGGTGAAATAATTCCACTAAATGACTGTGTTACGAGCATGCGTTGTGCAGTTTCCACGTACGCTCTGAAGTTTGAGCATTTTTAATATTTTCACTACAGATTTTCAACATTGCCATCTCTTCACACCTCCCTATAAATGGTACAGCTGTCATTCTTCACATCCTGCCCGATCTGTGTTTTCGCATCATGGCATGACAAAGGCACGGGTCACTTTGAACTCAAAGTTCGGGACACATTGACAAAATCACAGTGCCACTGTTCATGAAAAGAGGTCCCAAATGCTTCATGAGGTGAGGGTCACAAAAGGCTAGTTGAATGTAACCCCTGCAAATGGGGGTTCCCAAAAGACTTCCAGGAGCTTGCTTGAATGCTCCAAGCCTGAATGGTGTTTGATGCTTAAGCCATTTATCAGTGAGTGTTTTTAGAACCTCTGGTACTGTCTCTTAAGAGCTGTCTGCTTGCAGACATAATTAGTTTGTATGGGGACTGTGTGTTTCTTTGATTGATACCACTCAAGCTGCTGCCAATTCACTCCATTTTTGAAGTCACTAGAGTGCAAAGGAACCTATCTGAAGATGTAACTGTTTGCCAGAAATCATTTACAGTGATAATGAAATTACAGTTTGTCTAACCTGCTTTCTTTTGCAGTCAGAACTGTGTCTGCTAGTTCCCATTCTAGTTTTGAACTGCTGAACTGGACCAATCAGTGTGGGGTAAGCTAGCTCTAAAATGGTGCCTTGGACGAATCAGAACTTGGACTCATAATCTGAGCCAGCCACAAGAGGATTGTATGGGCAGTGACTCTGGGAGATGTAGTTTAGACTTCAGTGCCTTTTTGGACCAACAGCAGCAGTCTATTGTGAGTGACAGCCAATCCAGTCAAGAACTGGGAGGAACTCAAAGGAAGTGCCGTTTTGTCAGTTGGAGTTTCAGTTGAGCTTTGGCAGTGAAGAAGGAAGGAGCCCTGTGCTTTTCAGTGTGCAGTTTTAGTCAAAAACGTGTAAGGCCCAGAGTTCCGGTCTGCAGCTTGTGTAACAGCTTGTTAGGACTGAATCCGTCCTGTGAAAAGAATCAAAGGATCTCTGAAGAGTAGAAACCAGGCTCACCCTGTAGAAGACCGGAGGAACTGCTGAAAATTGCACTCGGTCTGTCAGAACTGAATCTGCTGTGTGTTCTCCGGTATTGTGCAGTAATTGCGATCGGGATACAGATGCAGCCTGCCTGGTATAGTGCTTTCTTTTATAAGGATGTGTGAAGAGGTTTGTGTACCTCAAGTGAGCCCTGCTGACATTGAAGGACCCTTATCTTATTTGGAGGTCGTAGTACTAATTCAGGTCACTCCCTATTGAATTGCCACATTAAATCCAAATGGAATTACTGTACTGCTGACTGTTTAATTCTCCTTTTCTCTGTGAAAGGGCCCCACCAGCTGCCACGGTTTGGACTAGCCACTAGGGCTTGGGTACCCAGGGACAGTAACTGATAGGGATAGGCCTGTGCACAGAGCCATAGGTAGATTATTAGAGTTGCACAGAGCCATAGGTAGATTATTAGAGTGATAAGCTAATTAACCTGATTTCCCCCTGTCCTTGTTATATCCCCCTAAATAAATCAGAGCTGCTTGTTTCAGCAAAGTTATACTGCCTGAGGTATTCTTCTATGTTAAAGTACTGTACTGTGATTGTTGCACTGTATCTCATTTCACAGGAGGTCCCAGTGCCGGAACCAGACCTGGGGGTAAGTGTATACTGTGAAGGTAATTTGATATATTGTGTGGGCCACTAGTGGGAAGAAAGGGGGTTGCAGTGTCCTAGAGGGCTGTGACCAAGTTTGTTTAACTATTGCAAACCTGACCTCTGGGTGGAGGCACCCGCCATTGGATCCAGGCCCCTCAACCTGTTAGTGGCAAATCAGGCAGGGGTAGTAGCCCCTGGGATAGCACCATCTAGGGGTTACATGAAAATTTGTAGTGCAAATACCAACAAATGCCCAGGGTGTTAGGGTTTCTAACCATAACGTCCCACCCTGTACAGACTGGCAGGCATCAGAGGTGTGCCTTTGGATTGCCGACTGTAATGCTTATGCTCAAGTCCTTCGCTGAAGCCGAAGGCTGGTTCAAGGAACATAGATTGGTGATAAATCTTAAAAAAACCAAAACCATGTTCTTCACTCATCCTCAAAACAAGTCCTGCAACTTCAGACTCCTCATTCACTCTGGGTCTTCTTTCCCACTCGAACAAGTTTGCTCCTATAAATACCTAGGGATCCATTTTGACCCCTCCCTCCTTCCAAGGACACATCGCTGCCCTAGCCACTGCCACTAATATCCGATTGGGCATCTTAAATCGGTATAAACACTGCCTCCCGGAGGCTCTTTGACTCTCGCAGTCACCTCTCTATCCTGTCCCTAGTGGACTATGGACTGCCGTGTATGGTGCTGCTGATCAGACCGCACTCATAAAATTGGCACTTCTGAATAAGGCCTGCAGGTTAATTACTGGGGCACCTAGGCTAACACACACCTGTCTACTGTACACTAAAGCGCTGGTACTTGATCTTGAGGAGCCCAAATATCTGACCTGTACCCTTACAAAAAGACCCTCCTTGGGCTATCCCTCCTGGATTGACCACCACCATCTGCCGCTCTGTCCCACTAGTTCATACTGGACCTCTGGGAAAACTCTCTTGTTATCCCTAGAGCTAGGACCTCTCATGGCCAAAGAGCCTTCAGCACTTTAGGGCCCCTCCTGGTTCAACACACTGCCCCCTCTCTCCAGGCTCCAACTATATACGTGCTTCAAAATTTCCTTACGGAACCAGCTTGTTAACACCCGAAGCTGTAATTGCCACTAGTCAAAGCCGTACTCAATACTAATGACAAAGCTTACTACTAAGCTGCTAAGGACAACATAACTCCGGTTTTGTTTGCATCAATCCTACCTGTACCAGCTTGTTTGTATCTATGTCTTAAGTTACTGTTATACTGTGTTATACTGTTATACTGTGTATTTTAGTTTGTCTTACTGTGACAAGGTACCTTTGTAAATGAGCCTATGGCTCAAAGGTTTTCCAAACTGCTGTCTAAATAAATAAATAAATAAAATTCTACCCCCACCCTGCAGCCAGTGACAGGCATCGAGGTGTGCCTTGGACTCTTCGGCTCCAGAGTTCACCCCATTCTCCTATATTGCACCCATTTCAGCATATGTCCTTATGGAGTGGGGTGATTGTAAAGCTGAACACCCCAAGGAACACCTTAGTACTTATCGGTGTCTGCAGGACAGGGTGAGGTGAAATGGCATGAATGTTATGGGCGACAACCCAAACACATACCCCAGTGCCTGTCCGTCTCTGCAGGTTGGAAGTGGGGTTGGCATGAAGTTCAATACTTCACTGCCATTCCTATTCTGCATCTGTCTAACTCCTGCATTTCCAATGCTAATACTAACAAGCATTCGGCATCGACAAATGCTTGTTTTCTATTGGTTTATTACACACTGGTAGGGGCACATACTGGGTCACATAACTATGCAGACCATAGCCAGCCCTTGCAGGATATGCAGGGCTGAGATGCATGATCCCCAGCTGGTCTGATGTGTGGCCATATACAATAGGTCCACACATATGGTGGGGGCCAGCTGGAGGGAACAGACTGGGGCTGGACCATGGGCTTCCAGTCAGAAACCCCAACTGGCCCCATAGTGGATCCCCTGCTCCATATGAGCTGGGAATCAAGGAACATGACAGCTCATGTACAGACGGCCATGTCCCCTACAGCCCCCTTGTGAATTTCCCACTTTTGGAAAGCTATGCCCCACAGCTGTCATGCATCCCCATCCGTCTGTGGCATAGAAAGGGGGCTAGGGTCCATGGCTGTGGAGCACCATGAATGAATGTTGGTCAGGGGTGCATATCTGTTAGAACAGCCTTCTGGCTGACATAAAGGAAAGCCCCTCAACAGTGGCCTAGAAGGCAGATCTGGCAATGTGCATACCACATTCTGACAACCCAATGCAGGCATACCCACTCCCCACTCTCTGACTGGACCAGTCCCACAGTTGCGCAGGATCTGGCATGGATGGCCTGGTCAGGGGGCACATTGGGAGCCCTACATTAGAGCATCTGCAGGTGTCCAATGGACACCTGGGAGGTGCATATCCCCACCCTATAGGGTTGAGAGTCTGTTGTGCATAGGGCAAAATGTGTCTTGCCAGGTTATACTGTCTTCCTATTCAAGCTGCAAACAGAGGAAACAGCTAGAATGAGGTGAATGTGCTCAGATGTTGGTTTGACAAAATGAGTTAAATCAGGTTGGATTACACTTCCTGAAAACCTTAGATTAATATATTGTATTTCAATGTCTCATTACACCAGTGTAATATATATTAGCTACAACAGAAATAGTATCTTACCCTTCTCGTGGCATTACTATAGTAATTTATCATGAGTGCTAAATAAAGTGAAATGCCAAATTAATTTTAGGTTTTACACGTCTATTCATTGCATTCCTTATAATATTTCCAATTGGTTCCTCACTTAGCAGCATTATCTTTCATTGCAGCAGCCTGCTGGGGTATGAAATTCATTACCACACAGAGCAGGGGTGACCGAGGAGATAATTATTCTCTCTGTTTGCCTCTGGACACAGAACTAAACATTGTTTTATGTTTCCCTCCTGTGAAAAGCAAGTACAAATTGTGATTACCTTATCTGAGTGCTGATTACTCAGATCACAAGCTGACCCAGGAGCAAAAACCTGTTCTGTTTGCTTTTCTGTTACATCAACATCATGTGGCATTGATATTGCCGGACTTAAAGCCATATTAATAACAGCAACAGCTAAGCCATACAAATGGGTCCTGGTTTGGAAAAACTTTACACATGAGCAATAGGCTGGGACAATGAGTCAGGAATGCATGACGAGGCCTTTTACCTCTAGGTCACTGTTGTTTTATACGTAGTGCAGGTTTATAGTACAGAGTACAATTTTGTTTAATGTACAGATGTTCCACTTCATACACATTGTATACCAAAGCACTTTACAAAACAAAGAGTTAACATACTGGTAGGGCAGGACTATATGCGGCATATATGCAGCAAACAAAGAGTGCTGGTCACACACACACACACACACACACACACACACACACACACACACCAGTACTGCATTGATATTATTACGAAAAGCAGAAAGGTTGGTCAGAACATTGAAGATAACTCCCCATTTCTTTCAAAAATTTACCAGGGGATCTTTAACTCCCACCTGGACAGCCACTAGAGACAGACATGCAAAGCACAGTCGAGAGAAAACACACCCATTGTAACAGAGGTAACTTCCATTAAACCAAGTTGAAACACTGACGATGATGGAATAAAAAAAAAACAATGGTCCATCAAGTCTTCCTGTATTACCGTATCATGCCCCTGGATGTGTGAACATAGAAACATAGAAAGAGAGACTTTGATGGCAGATAATGACAGCTTGGCCCACCTAGTCTGCCCATTTCCCTACCTACTGGATAAGCTGCAAATTCTAGTTAACCAATAGACTATTTCTTTCTATTCCCCCCACAAGAATTGCCTTATGTCCGTCCCCTGATTTCTTGAATTCTTCCACAGTTTTAGACCCCACAACCTCTTCACGAAGGCAGTTTCATGCATCCACCACCCTCTCTGTGAAAAAAATACTTCCTCACATTGCCCCTGAGCTGTCCGCCCTCTATCTTCAAATTGTGCCCCCTTGTTCTTGCACATCTCTTTTTCTGAAAGATACTACTCTCTTGGACTTTGTTGATTCCACTGAGGTACTTAAAAGTTTCTTTCATGTCCCTCCTCTCCCTCCTTTCCTCAAGGGTATACATATTAAGCTCCTTTAGTCTCGACTCATATGGCTTCTTTTGCAGACCCTGCACCATTGTAGTTGCCCTCCTCTAAACTGCCTTCATCCTGTCTATGTCCTTGTGGAGATGGGGTCTCCAGAACTGGATGTAGTACTCCAGATCCGGTCTCACTATCTGTCTGTACAAAGGAATAACAACTTCCTGTTTTCTGCTAGTGATGCCTCTCCCTATACATCCCAGTATCTCCCCAGCCCTCCCTACTGCTTCTCACATTGCTTGCCAACCTTAAGGTCATCTGATATGATTACCCCCAGGTCCCTTTCCATTTTTGTTGCCCCCCCCATTGTGTGCTCTTCCCATGGGTTTTTGTTTCCCAGGTGCATTATTTTGCACTTCTTTGCATTGAATCCAAGCTGCCGTACTTCTGACCATTCCTCCAACCTTGCCAAGTCCCTTCTCATCCTGTCCACACCCCCTTGTGTATCAACCCTGTTGCAGATCTTTGTGTCATCTGAAAAGAGGCATACTTTTTCTTCCAGTCCATCTGCAATGTCACTTATAAAGACATTAAAAAGGACTGAACCCAGTACTGAACCCTACGGTACCCACCTAGTAACCCTCCTTTCTTCAGAGTGGACTCTGTTTACTACTACCTTCTGTGTCCTGTTGTACAGCCAATATTTTACTGAGACTACCACCCTGGGACCCACTCCCAGTCTGGCTAATTTGTTTATTAATCTTTTGTGCAGGACTGTGTCAAATACCTTGCTAAAGTTTAGGTAGGCCATGTCCACAGCCCCTCCCTGGTCTACTACTTTGGTCACCCAGTCAAAGAAATCTATTAGATTCATCTGACATGACCTTGCCACTGTGAATCCTTGCTGCCTTGGGTCCTGTGCCCCACTGGCCTCTAGGAACTCAACAATTCTTTCCTTCAGAAGTGATTCCATCATTTTCCCTAACAGAGAGGTCAAACTGACAGGTCTGTAGTTTTCTGCCTCTGTCTTGTGAAGAGGAATCACATCCGCCCTCCTCCAGTAATCAGGTACCACAGCATCCTCCCATGATTTGTTAAAAAGGGTAGTCAGTGATCTCACTAGTTCTCCCCTTAATTCTTTTAGAATTATGGGGTGAATCCCATCAGGCCCCATTGCTTTGTCCACCTTCAGTTTTAGGAGTAGTTTCAGAACCCTTTCTTCTGTGAAAGGACTGGGATCGACCCCCTATCCAGAGTGCTTCTGTTAATTGGATTAGGTACCTCACCCTCCTCCTGTTTAGTGAATACCGAGCAGAAGTATTCATTCAGTATCCCTGCTTTTTCACTGTCCCTCTCTGCTCACCCACCGTCCACTCTATTCTGCCTCACTATCCCTCCCTTTGTCTTTCCATGCTCCCTCATGTACCTATAAAAGGTTTTATCCCCCTTCTTAACCGAGTTGGCTATCTTTTCCTCAGTTTGGGTCTTTGTTATTCTGTCTGCCTTTCCTGCTTCTTTATGCCTTCACTGGTACAGTTCTCTGTCCTGCTTCTTCTGTGTTTCCTTATACTTCCTAAATGCTATCTTTTTCTCCCTAACCTTCCCCACCACCTCTTTTGAGAACCATAGTGGCTTTTTTTTTGGTTTTGATTTGTTTATTTGCTTCACACAAAGGCTTGTTGCCTCTGTGATGGCAGTTTTGATGATTCCCCATTGTTGCTTCATTATTGCTTCACCCCTCCTTCTTGCTTGTTTGCTAGTGCTTTTCTGAGGCACTCTCCCATTTTGCTAAAGTCAGCCCTCTTAAAGTCCAGTACTCTCAGTTTTGTATGGCTTGACTCTACAGCTGAGTTCATCGTGAACCACACTGTTTGGTGGTCACTTGTTCTCAAATGGCTACCCACTTCTAGATATGAGTTCCTCTCACTGTCCCCATTTGGGAGTACAAGGTCTAAGATTGCTCCCTCCTGAGTGAGTTCCAATACTAGCTGTCTGAAGCATGCCCCCCGGAGGTCATCGAGAATGGCCCTGCTATTTGATGTGGCTGCAGCAAAGGTGTTCTCATTAACATCTGGCATATTCAGGTCCCCCATCAGCATTATCTCCCCTTTCACTGCCATCTGAAGAATGCCTTCTATCATATCCTTGTCCATTCCCTTCCCCTAAGATGGGGGTCTGTATGCAACACTTGTGTGGATTGTGATGCCATTTCCAGTCTCTAACGTAACCCACAGAGCCTCCTCTTCTCCCTGTTTACCCTTTAGTTCCATTGCTTTGATCCCTTCCCCTACATAGAGAGTTACTCTTCCCCCTCTTCCACTCTCCCTGTCCCTCCTGTAGATTGTGTACTCTGGAATGTTAACATACCAGTCATGGTTCTCTGTGTACCATGTTTCTGTGACTGCCATGATATCCAGGCATCCCTCTTCCATCAAGGCCACCAGTTCAGGGAGCTTGTTGCCCAG
This sequence comes from Neoceratodus forsteri, assembly GCA_016271365.2. Taxonomy (NCBI): domain Eukaryota; kingdom Metazoa; phylum Chordata; order Ceratodontiformes; family Ceratodontidae; genus Neoceratodus; species Neoceratodus forsteri. The sequence goes on along the minus strand of CM028129.1, from coordinate 1,684,773,545 downwards.
ACTATGGGCATTGGTACTCATTACCCTCCATTTCTTGATGGCATTACCCCTTTTTGCCCCATCCCTGTCCTTCTTACCTTTGTTGTTTTCTCCATTTACCCCTGCCCTTCTCCCTATTGATGTCTCTATCTTGGTGTTTACCTCACTAACTACCTTGTTGTGTCAGTAGGGTATTTGTATACCCAATTCCACATTTTGTTCTCTGTATTCCTGCTGCCCTCATCCTGTTGAGTAGCTACTATACACTTGGCTCTATCCTGGCTGTGTTTGAAGCCATTTATGGCTTTCGCACCTACCACTTCTGTCGGCAGACCATTCCATAGCTCAACTACTCTTCCTGTAAAGTAATATTTCCTTACATCCTTTTCAAACCTCCCCCCTCCCCCATTAACTTCCTCATCTGACCCTGTGTCCTAGCTACTCTGTTCCTGGTAAATAGTTCTTCACACTTCACCGTGTTTATTCCTTTCAGGAGAACTTGAAGATCTCTATATCATACCCCCCCCATCAATTTACCAGTGAATACATGTTCAGAACCTTTAGCCAATCCTCAGGGGATCTGCCCTCCTAGCTCTGAATCATCTTGGTCACCCTGGGTTGTACAATCTATAGCCTGTCTCTGTCCCTTTTCAAGTGGGGACTCCAGAACAGAGCACAGTACTCCAGGTGTGGCTTCACCAAGGACTTATAAAGAGGTAACAGTACCTGTTTCTACTATAGAACCCCCTCTCAATGCACCTCAGCATCCTTTTAGCATTGCTGAAGGCTTTGTTACATTAGCTGATTTAAGGGAATCACTAATCATGACTCTTAGGTACCTTTCATCTGATGTTGTGTCACGGGAACCCCTGCTATTCTATACTATGTTCTGGGGTGTTTGTTCCCTGTGCACATCACTTTTCACTTCTTGACATTGAATTTCAGTTACCATACTCTGGACCAATGTTTCAGCCTTTGCAGGCCTTTCTTCAGTTCCCTTATCCCCTCCGTGTTGTCAACTCTATTGCAGAGTTTAATGTCATCTGGGAATATACACAACCTGCCCTTGATTCCTTCTCCTAATTTGCTGATTAACCTACTTAAAAGGACTAGGCACAGGACAGATCCAATTAGTACTCTGCTGAAGACCTCTCTTTCCTCTGATCAGACCCCATTCACTACAACTCTCTGCTGCCTCCCTTCCAACCAGGGAGGGTACCATACATGAAGAGCATTATGCACTAATGCCTGCAGCCTGGGAAATAAAATCCCAGACCTGGTAGAATTGATGGTAAAAGCAGATCTGGACATAGTGGCTGTCACAGAAACATAGTACACAAAAAATATAATTGGGATATACTGTAGCCATACTAGGCTATGTACCTTTCAGGAAGGATAGGGGAGAAGAAGAAAGGGAGGAGGGGTGGCTATTTACATGAGGGAAAGAATCAAAGCAATGGAGGTTCAGGGGTTACAGGAGGGAGTGGAGGCACTGTGGGTCACCCTGAAGACAGGATATGGGACCACCATTCACACAGGAGTGATCTACAGACCTCCAGCAAAGGGAAAGGAGGCAGATGAAATACTAGTGGAAACCATCCACAACATGGCAGCCAAAGGTGAACTGCTACTGACAGGGGACTTCAATCTGCCAGATATAGATTGGAGCTCCCAGACTACAAGTGCTGCCAGAAGCAGGACCATTCTGACTGTCCTGCAGGTAACATGCCTAAGACAGCTTGTGGATGAACACACCCATGAGGGGGCTATATTACACCTGATGCTCAAAAATTGAAACAGTGTTAATAAGGTTAAGGTGGGCAGCCACACAGGATCCAGCAACCATAACACAGTATGGTTTAGTATGATCACGGTAAAAGAGGCAAACCACACAAAAATAAGGGTGCTAGATTTCAGACAGGCCAACTTTCTCAAAATGGGGGAATATCTAAGTGGTGCCCTGGTGAAAGAGGATAAAAGGGGTAGCATGGAGAAGCAGTGAGCTATTCTCAAGGGAGCTATAACAGAGGCAACAAACATATGTGTCAAACTGTTAAGAAAGACGAAGAGGAAGAAATGACCACTTTGTTTCCCAAGGGAAATGGCAAAGAAAGTAAGAGCAAAACAAAAGACTTTCAGGAGAGACAAGGAAATGCAAAGGGAGGAGGACAGGAAGCAGTATCTAGAGAAGTAAAGGGAAACAGGGAAGGTGATTAGGAGCACAAAGGTGCAAACAGAGGAAAAAATAGCCCAGGCTATTAAGAAAGGAGACAAGACCTTCTTCAGATATATTAGAGAAAGAGAAGGACTAGGAGTGGGATTGTCAGGATAAAAAAGGAGGGAGGTGGGTGTGCAGAGGAGGATATAGAAAAATCAGAAATGCTGAACAGATACTTCTGCTCAGTATTCACCAAAGAAGGAGAAGGCGAAGTACCACAAGTCAGGAAAAAATGCAACAATGGAAGGGAGGTGGACACCAGTCCGTTCACAGTGGAGGGAGTGCTACAGGAACTCAGGAAACTGAAAATAGGCAAAGCTATGGGGCCAGATGGGATTTACCCCAGAATATTAAAAGAGCTCAGAGAGGTGCTGGCAGCCCCACTAACCACCATATTCAACAGATCATTGGAGACAGGGGAGGTCCCAGAAGACTGGAGGAGGGTTAATGTGGTCCCACTCCACAAGAGTGGAATCAGAGAAGAGGCTGGCAACTACAGACCAGTCAGCCTGACTTCGGTGGTGGGAAAATTAATGGAGTCACTTCTAAAAGAGAGGATTATGCTATTCATTGAATCTAGTGGGGCCCGGGATCCAAGACAGCATGGATTCACAACAGGAAGGTCTTGTCAAACAAATCTAATAGATTTCTTTGACTGGGTCACAATGAAGGTAGATCAGGGAGAAGTGGTGGATGTGGCCTACCTAGATTTCAGCAAGGCCATCGACACTGTCCCTCATAGGAGGTTGGTACATAAGCTAGACAGCCTGGGGTGGGCCCCAAGGTGGTAAACCGGGTCAAAATTTGGTTGAGAGGAAGGACACTGAGGGTAATGGTAAATGGTGTTCAATCTGGAGACAGGGGGGTGACCAGTGGGGTACCACAGGGGTCGATACAGGAGCCATTTCTCTTCAATGTCTTCACAAGTGACATTGTAGAGGGGTTGAAAGGGAAGGTATGCCTATTTTCAGATGACACTAAAATCTGCAACAGGATAGACATTCCAGAGGGGGTGGACAGAATGAGAAAGGACCTAAGCACACTGGAGGAGTGGTCAAGAGTGTGGCAGCTTAGATTCAATGCAAAGAAGTACAAAATCATACACTTGGGGCACAGAAATCCAAGAGAGGAGAACAGGATGGGGGGAGGTACTGGCAGCCACCAAGCAAGAACAGGACCTGGGAATAATCATATCTGATGACCTTAAGTTGAGCAAACAATGTGAAAAGGCTGTGGGGAAAGCCACTGGGATGCTGGGGTGCATAGGGAAAGGTATCACCAATAGAACAAAGAAGGTGGTTATGCCACTATACAGATCACCGGTGAAACCTCAGCTGAAGTACTGTGTCCAGTTCTGGAAACCACATCATTGGAAATACATAGACAAACTGGAGGCTGTCCAGAGGAGGGCCACCAAGATGGTGCAGGGTCTGCATGGGAAGCAGGCTGAGGGAACCTAATATGTAGTCCCTGGAGGAGAGAGAGAGAGGGGATATGACTGAAATGTTCAAGTACCTCAGGGGTATAAACAAGGTACAAGAGGGTAGCATCTTTCAGGAAATAAAATGTGGAAAACCAAGGGGGCATGCAGTGAAGCTAGAGGGAAGCAGGATCAGGTGCAATGTGAGTAAGTACTTTTTTACAGAGAGAGTGGTGGATGCACGGAACAACCTCCTGACAGAGGTGGTGGGGGCAAAAATGGTTAAGGAATTCAAGAATGCATGGGATAGACATAAAGGTATCATGGTGACAGGGAAAAAAGGATAAACTATGGATCAACTAGGGTCTTTGGTCATTGCAAATAGGCAAAATGGGCAGACTAAGTGGGCCATATGGTCCTTATTTGCTGTCAACTTCTGTGTTTCTATGTTTCTAAACATCTCCCTTCCCACCTTACTGTTTCCGTACCTATTTCCAGATCCCTCATGTCTGCAGCAGCCTTCTGTGTGGCAATGAGTTGAATGCCTTGCTGAAGTTGAAACAGAATAAGTCTACTGTGTGCCCCTTGTCAACTTCCCTGGTTACCCACTCAAAGACTAGTATCTGGTTGGTCTGGCAAGACCTCCCTACCATGAACCTGTGTTGCTTTCTATCCTGAAGCCCACTTTTCTCCAGGTATTCCACTAGGTCCTCTTTGATTAGTGTCTCCATTAGTTTCCCTACCATGAAGTCAAACCAAAACAGGCACAGCTGCACCGAGTAGTGTGGAGCTGGAAGGAACCACTCAAGATATACCACATACCTTCAGCTCACGTACATACCAGATAGGTAAGAAAAGTCTAAGGTCTTGGAACCTTTAACAATTTATCACATATCGTAAACAACATTCAAGAAGTAACTTACAAATTGATGCAGCTGCAGCAGCAGCAGGCAAGATGCACAGGTGTGCTGTTTTTTCAAGGCATTACTAGCACCTACTAGTGACTGGTATTTACTGTGCTCTTAATTAGTGAGTAAAACATGTTTTAAAGTGGCAGTGTGCATTTTGTGTCCTTTAACTAAAACAACTACATTACACCTTTAAAAAATACTACAAAGCCACAGTAAAAGCAAGCACTGGATACAACAGTTCATTTCTTTTTTGTTTCGCTTTTCAAGAGTATATTTTATTCTCCATTTGCAGTATTTTTTTTCTTTCTTTTACAGATTTTTATACAGCACCAGTTTCTCAGTCAGAATTCTAGCAATTTTTCATTTTCTATTTTGTCCTCTATTCAACCAGTGAGATCACATTGTATTTCCAGACATAAAACTATAGTAGAGAGAACAGGATAATTAATATCGCAGATTTAAAAAGGCACCCATTCTAATCTTTCATTCATACCTTTTTCCCCATTCACAGTACCTAATTTATTCACCCAAAAGCTCTTTTTTTTTGTCAGGAGTATATTTTCTAAGTCCCTACCCTTCAGACCCAAGTGAATCTTCTCCAGTCCCATAAATGTAAGTTTTACTCCTGACCATATTTTTCCACATACATGGCTAAAGCACTTTTCCTGTCCATTTTACCAGTAGCAGCCAGGTCCTCTCCAGTTCTTCCCTTATATTTTTGGAAGGTGTCCAACATATCTGGCCCAACAGCAGCATTGTGGGGGATAATCTCTGAGGCACTCCACACTCCTTACACATAGGTTGTGTCCACCTGATAGGTTGCTTGATGCACATGTGACTTCAAAGAAGTCCGACCCCCTTTCCCTGTGATGCTTTCTCTCCAGGATCAGTTCTCAATGTTCACTGGTACAGGTTGCTGCACACAAAATCAGCTCCCTAGAAAAGCAACATTTCACATACAAGGAAAAGGTAAGAGACTATGCTAATACAAGGAAAGTTATGTTCAGCAGTATCAGCTAGCTAGCTTGCAGTCCATATGATGTGTTTGTGTCACTATTTAAGACTAATAGTTAGCTATCTCAGGAAGCAGGCAACATTGTATTACAATGTGCCAAAAGAAGCTTGTGTTGTACCCAATCTTAGATATAGATCATACCTTGTAATCTGTTACTTGCTTCCCAATTCACAGCTCCTAACCCTATTCTGCACTGCACACCAAGCAGCAATACTTTTAGGGAAAAAAAAAATTTTCAAAATACTTCCATGGTTATTCCTTGGACTCTCTGCTAGCGAGTCTAAGATGATAAGAGAACATAAATATGAGCAGGCTTCTGTGTCCCCTGCTAGTGGTCCCAGTGTAGTTTCTGCACCTACTACTGCATAGTACTGGGCAGGGAACCCCCAATGACTCCTGCTAGCAGCCATAGGGGTAGTTTTCTCAAGGATGCCTCACATTACTCTGCTGTCTTGTAATCCGTGAGTGGATTTCTGCAAAATATATTGCTCCTACCTTACACCCCTCATTTTGGGGGAAGAAAGCCTGCTTCTCTGATGTGTAGTCCATTTGCAGTTAGCCCATCCAAAAAGATTCTGGTTGATGCATGTTTCATCTCCCTAGCAAGATCCTGACTCAACTACACAGTGACTGAATGACTGGGCACAGTAACTGATTATCCTTGGGGGCAGAAGATAAATGATGACATTATTGCAAAATAAACCTGGTACCCCTGGAAGCAGTACCTGTGTTTAGATGTACTGTAAAATATTTCAACACAGCAGCTCTAGAGTATGTTTCGGCAGATATGCAACTGTTTAAAATTGCAAAACTGGCAGTCTTAGAAATGTTAGCACTGCGGCTTCTATTATCGCCAGTTGTCTAGAAAAATATTAGCTGAGAAATTGCTAGCACAGTATTCAAATTATGAACATTATTGCATCATACAGGCATAGAGATTAATAGCTACCTGAACACCCCTGCTAGCGGTGCCAGGAGCTAAAAGCAATATCTGACCCACATAAATGAACACAGCATCTATGCAATGATTTACAGGAGGTAATATAATAATAATCAACCTGGTTCCCCTGCCAGTGGTTCCGGAGTAGCATTAATCACCAACAAAAATTTGGTGACCCACTAGCATCACTAATTTGTAAAAATGTACTCACAAAATCATCCAGAAAAGTTTCCTTGCATTGGACGGTGCTTAAAATGCCTCTGCTGGATTTAGTAATTCCTCAAATTCAGTGGCATTAAATAAAATCACCTGTGATCATTTCATGCTATTTTCTATCCAAAAACACTCCCTCAGAGAAAAGAAAGCTCTAGGGATCAAAATGGAGCCACCCAAATGTTATTTTATGGCTACTCAAAAAGCTCCTAGCAGCATGACCATCCCCCATGCTTCTTCATAGTTTGAAAATCTCCTGATACATGACAGCTGCAAGCTGACTGGCTCTCAACTCTCATGAGATCTTGGCCACCATCTCAGAGGAAGATAAACACACAATATTTGACTAAATCCAACATATCTTGCAATGGAGAATGGAGCTAGAAATTGTACAGCTCCTCAACCTAAGTCCCCCTAACTTTTAATACTGACCATGAGGGAGAACCAAAGAGATATGTTTAAAAGAACAAACAGAAAAAAAACTTCTGCCCCAAACCGTGTCCTATCAGCAGCAATGCAGAGGATTCCTCACTCAACTTACTGCACCCAAGGAAAGAATTAGCTAAGACAACATGCCAACCTCCCCAGTCTTAAAACACATGCCTACATTATCCCAAAGAATACCAAGGCATACAAAAGGGGCAAACATAAATAAATAAATAAAACACAGTACTGTATTATATTGGGTCAACATACAAGGAGGTTTGATCACAATAAAATAACTATTTGGGAAATAGTGAACTTTAATAGTCATTTATTTTACTGATCTCCACAGTTTTTTCCTTCTCTTAAGAGCACAGTCACATATTAACTAAGGAGTCGCTACTATGTACTGTGTACAACAAAGTAATGCATATTAATGTGAATACATGACTTAGCCCCATTAAGTTCATAAATTATCTTTCTTTATCACAGTTTTGACATTTTTAAAGAATGCAAAATTTAAAGGATGCTAACAGAGCCATGTATTGCCTGAGATCTTTCACAGATGACCAAATAGATTCTACAGCCACAGTAACCTGGAAGCTACTACCAGTGGTCCCAGGAGCTCAGTACATCAGGGACTACAAAATAATTAAATGCTCTCATTCCTTAAATGGGCATATACTCTTGAATTTCCCTACATGCTGTTCAGAACAAGCATACCACTTTACTAAGGTGATGATGACCTGGAGCCCCTGCCAGTGGCTCCAGAGTCTATCCACTATTAAATGAGCAAGTGGCCAACTTAGAACATCGGGAGTACCCTGCCAGCATCCCAGACTGCTAAAATACTAAGTAATGTTCCACAGTTTCCTATTACAAGCATAATAGCACCTGAAGCGCTCACTCAAGACATAATTACACAACAGTCTCTGAAGCATTTTCTCAGTCCCTCTGTGCCTTACCTCAAAATGACATGCTCGCAATAGGTTTTAATTGCGCATTGTGTCTTTTAAACTCACCATCTTTTCTATCAAAAGGTAAAGGATATTCCTCTATCGTCTACCAGACTGAAACACCACAAACAAAGTAGGTCTCATGGGGAGGAGGAGCATTGAGGGACTAACCTAACTTACTTATCCAGATCGGCAGCCACGAGAAATATCAGGAGACTTGCTGCTGTGATTTCGAAAATGCTCTCCAATCCCCCCTTTTCTATGCGGGACTAAGGGTGTAGGTGGCCACCAAACAGTACTAGCCAGACTATATGGTCAGATTTACAGCTGATAAACTGTCTGATTTTGTACCTCATTCCCTGTCAGACAAGAAATAGTTTGTTTTTGTACTACACAGAATTTACATTGTCCACATTTGAAGTTCTCATTCTGTTTTTTCTCTTCTGTATGAAGAATTCTCACCACTCTAAACCCTACTATCTCCCCCTCCTATATACTGTTTAAACCTTAATTTTTTCTCCACTCACACAACTAGGGTGGGTTTGGATTTCAGCACACCCCAGTATTTGTTAACAGTCTAGGAATATGTGGTGTATGTTGTAACAAAAGTCACTGATTTATTATAATTTTGTCTCCTAACCCATTAGCAAAAAATGAATACATACATCAGCATTCACCTGTATCATCACATTTTCAGATTCTATATTGGTCTGTCTTTGTTTGTGTGCCTTTTGGTACCTGGAACTGATAACCTGCATGGGGTATCCCCTTTCTATGAGGTGCTGTTTTAATTCGTCTGATTCTTCCTTCAAGCTCCACAATACAGTGCCTGTTTTGGGTTGGCTTCTGGGTTTTGAACCTGCATACATTCTCCCAGATGGCCAAATATAGGAAGACTTAAGGAACGTCTTCTGAGGTAAATGGAACAAGCAATGCAAGCAGCAGCGGTTATGTAGAAAATCATGCTTCTTCTAGCATTTTGATAGAATCTCTGTTCTATCATGCTGGTGAGTTGAGTAATAGTTTATTTATTTAAAAGTTTCACCAGCAAGGGCACACTGAACAACAAGTTGCTCATCTCATGGTGCGTCCTGGGGGAAGGGTGTACAAGGACAAGCATTACATAACTTACAACTTGTACACAGTTAAATAGCAAAAGAATCATAGTGTACAGATGAATGGCAAAATGGTCAAATGTAGCAGAACAGAAAGGTACAGGGTTACAGCATACTGTGAGTAAGCATCAGAATAATAACTACAAGTACGAATATGGAAATTGAAAGTAATGAACATACCAGAAGAACAGGATGCCAAAAAACAGAACCATATGATATTAAAGATGCCTTTATTAACTTAGAAAGACCCAAATTAGAACATGGATATTAAATTCATGCCAGCTCTAATGGCAGGATATGTTGCTTGATGCATATTTAAACACTGAAAGAGTTCTGAGAAGACTGCACATTACTAAAATGCCAGCATTAGAAAAAGATAGAGATAATTTGATGAGTAAATGGCAAACTGCAATACTTGAAGCATCAATGGTGCTAATGGGATTAATTTTGGAAGACTCTGCAGATATCAAGTTTGATATAAAAAGGAAATCACTGATAAAGAAAGGATAGTATGCAGGTTTGAAAATAAACCAGATTATGCTCAATACCGAAAAGCATTACAAGAAACTTTTAAGAACTATGATAAAAAAGTCAGCTACTGAAAAGAAAGAATTTGAGAGACAAACAAAATTTCTTACATGGCATATTATGAATCAGAGTCATGAAACCGAGAAGCCAAAATCAATTCTTAAAAATTCAAATCAAGGGCATTACATCACAGTTACGAATGGACCAGAAACAGAAGGGTCTTCTTTTTTTGGAGAGAGACATTAGGATTATGGGAACGGGTAACCACAGTGGCAAAAGGAAAGGATGTATCAACAATGCCCCCCCAATGGAATCTCAGGCAAGAAGATTCCAAATCCCAGGTGAAGAACGTTCAGAGGACAATGTAGGCAACAGCACTGTATAATGGGAAATGAGACAGGAGCCATAGAAAGCGTAATATCACTTCTGAATGAAGGGGAGTGTGGCAATGTAATTAACATATCAAAATACCAACTCTCTGATGGAGAAATCAGTATACTTCAGAAAGGCCTCACCTTTATTTCAATGCAAAATTTAAATGACTTTAATACTATGGGTGATTTTAACAAAATTCATTACAACACTTAACTTGAAAGTTTTCTATGGAAAAAAGACTCCACAACAGAGACAACAGGTGAAACATGGACATAAACAAGATTGCCAATGGAGGTGGTAAAAGCAAAAACAGTAGGGGGTTGGTTGCAAGCATGTGTGAGATAGACATCGGGGATTATTAGTAACTAGGAAGAGAGGAAGGATGGTCACCAGAGACCAGTTGGGGTCTGTGGAGAAAGACTAGGCAGGGACCATCTGGGCAGACTGGGTGGTTCAAGCAGTCCTTTTCTGCCGACAAATTTTTTGTTTTGTTTCTTTTTCAAATGAGAAGGAGCACTAGGAGCAGGGAACATCCAATGAAGATGCGGGATGAGGTTCAGAGAGATGTGAGGAAATATTTTTTCACTGAAAGGGTGGTAGATACCTAATGGACTGCTAGCAGAAGTGGTGGAGGCAACAATGGGGGGCTTCAAGCATGCATGGTATAGACATATGGGTGTACTAGAAAACAGGCAGGGAGGACAGAGGGTCATTGGAGACCAGTTAGGGTCTACAGAGGCAGATTAGGCAGAGAATATCTGGACAGACTGGGTAGGCCAACCAGTCCTTCTCTGTCAACAAATTCTATGTTTCTATGTTTCTAAGACCTTAAGGTGCCAGCTCTGGGCCAGGGCTGGTGAGATGCTGAGGTGCATATGAAGGGGCATCACCAACAGGAAGAGTTAGGTCGTGCTGTCCATGTACCACTCTCTGGTACTCACCCACCTGGAATATTGTTTCTGTTCTGGAGACTGTACCTCAAGAATAGACAAGGTGGAGGCAGTCCAGAGAAAGGCAACTAAAATGGTACAGAAGTTGAACCAAAAGTCCTATGACGAGAAACTAAGGGATGTCAACATGTACATCCTGGAAGAGAAGAGAGCAAAAGGGGACATGATTGAGACCTACAAGTACCTCAGAGGGGTAAACAGTGATGCAGAAGGCGAGTTTCCTTCAAATAAGAAAGGGCACCAGGATCAGAAGGTATGCAATGAAGCTGGGGAGGGGCGTTAAAAGGGGAGCGAGGAAGTACTACTTCATTGAAAGTGTTGTAGACACCTGAAACAGACTGCCAGCAGATGTGGTAGAGGCAAAAACAGTAGCAGGCTTCAACAATGCATGGGATAGACATGGGGGATATAAGTAACTAGACAGGGAGAAGGGAGGGTCACTGGAGACCAGTTAGGATCTGCAGAAGGTGACTAGACAGAGACCATCTGTGCAGACTGGGTGGGCCAAGCAGTCCTTTTCTGCTGACAGATTCTGTGTTTCTATGTTTTTCTTTCAAATGAGATGGAGCACCAGGACCAGTGGGCATGTGATAAAGCCATGGGGTGGGAGAGTTTAAGAGAGAGTGAGGAAATGTTTCTTCACTTAAAGGATGGTATACACCTGGAACAAACTGCTAGCAGACATGGTGGCGGCAAAAACACTTGTGGGGACTTCAAGCATGCATTGGATAGACATAGAGGTATAACAGAAAACAGGCAGGAAAGAGGGAAGGTCATCGACGACCAGGTAGGGTCTGCAGAGACAGATTAGGCAGGGAACATCTGGTAATCTGGGTGGGCCAAAGAGTCCTTTTCTGTTGACAAATTATGCTTCTAAGATCTTAAGGAGGCAGCACAGTGTGACAAGGTCTCAGGCAGGGCTAGTAGGATGCTGGGGTGCATACAGAGGGGAATCACCAGCAGAAGGAGGGAGATGATGCTGCCACTGTAGCACTCTCTGGTATGCCTCCACCTGGAATATTGTTTTCAGTTCTGTAAATCATACCTCAGGAAAGATGTAGACAGGGTGGTGGTCATCCAGAGACGGGCAACCATGATTGTTTAGGGGTTGCAAGGGAATCCTTATGAGAGGAGGCTGAGGGATGTCAATAGGTACACTTTGGAGGATAGGTGAGCATAAGTTGACATGATTGAGACCTTCAAGTACCTCACAGGGGTGAACAGAGTTCAGGGAATAGGGCCTCTTCCATAAGAGGACAAGCTTCAGGACTAGGAGACATGCAATGAAATTGGAGGAGAGAAATTTCTGTAAGGTTGGGAGGAAATGCTTCTTCACAGAAAGGGTAGTAGAAGCATGGAACAGACTGTCACCGGAAGTTGTGGAGGTTATCATGGTGGAAGACCCACAAGAAAAAGTTACTTCCCATCTGACCCCAGTACTAGTATTTACACTGTAACCATTTCTTCTGTAGATACAGTCATAAATACATGACCAGTAGTATGTTCAAAGAAGCAACATGCCACCAGATATCTTTTGTGTTTTAACCAGCAATAATTTATTCAGAGATTTCATACAATTGGACATCTACGATTACTTTGCAACAGTTTCAATAACATCCAGATTAGTAGCCATACTACACATTAGTCCATCCATATGTTGACATTTACATACTAACATACTAATTGCCAGCAGATTAGACCTTATGGTCTATCGAGTCTGCTCGAACCTCAGATCCCTAGTTGGGATTGTTGTGCTGTGCAAACAGACTGCAAATTGATGCTGGTAATCTAGTTAGAAAACACTACAGGCTGTGGGGCAGAACTATTCTGTGAGGCAGCGTTTCTATAAATATTTCATTTATTTGTTACTTGTGCTATTTGTTAAACAGTTGTCTGTGCAGGGGAGTGATCTGTTTTGCTGGTTGCTAAGCTACAGATAGGGGCACAGACAGGAAGTACAGTGGGGGCTGTAATCTGAATGAAAAAGACTACAAAATACCTACAGGGATGTTAATGTTTACTTTAAAAGCACTAAGTGATTAAAAAGGAACCAACATTTACCTGCAGTTATAGAACATATAAAAGTAACTCATTTGTAGGAGCACACACTTTGGGGCAGGTAGTCATATGACCTGAACTTGACTTCCAGGTCACGGCCTACTTCAGCAGCACTGAGAGCAAGTGGGTGCGAGCACAAGTGGGGTGAGCGCACTGTCGCACACAGAGACACGCACAGAGACATGTGCATTTGGTGTGTATTGCGTGTCCTGTGGGAATGAGGGGACAAGGGCAGGATACTACCAATCTGTTCCAAACACGTAAACCTAAAATCCTGAAATAGGTTTTGCTTTATATTTCCAAAAACAGCACTATTTTATGACTTAAGGAGTATCACTTCAGAGTAAGTTTAAAACTATAAAAAGTACTTATAAACAAAAGGGGAAATGAAGAGCTCTAATCCTTCAGATGGCTTCCTTACTACCCTTTGTAATGATGAAACAATTGTTAAATGTGAAAATTGCAGGATGTGCATAACAGAAACCACAGAACAGATGACAGAAACATACATATGTAAAAAATGCATAGAAATTGGTCATTTATTGAAAGAAGTAACTACTCTAAAAGAACAAGTGAGGGAGCAACACTTAAAACTTTAAATACGGAACAAAGAGATAAAAGAAAAAGAGTTTCACAGTATGATAAAGATAATAACGAGCCTGACTCAGATTCAGAAACAAATCATATGGACGATAATGTGCCAGACTGGACCTTAGTGCAAAAAAAAGGGGAAACAAAAGGGGTAGAAGAGCACTCAGAAATGAAATGCCATTACAAAACAGATATATTCCCCTTGCTGAGAGTGATGTCACAGGGGTTACAAATATAGGCAAAAAAGTTCTTGCTACTGGTGATGCTATACTACGCAGAACATATACTATTATTTGTGGGTCCGATAAAACAAATAGGGAAGTAAACTGCTTACCGGGTGCAAGGATAAAGGATGTCCATATTACCTAAAGTAATAGAGAAAGAACCAAAAATACAAACCGTGGACATACATGTCGGAACTAATAATGTAGGCAAAGATCATGAAAAAGATATTGTTGAGGATATAATGGATTTGTGCAAGATAATCATTGACAAGGGACAGAATGCTGTGATATCAGGTATTTTACCAATACTGAAGGGTCACCAAAAAAAAAAACACCATTCAGCATATAAATATTCAACTACAAAACAGGTGTAATACTATGGGACTGACCTCTAGTAACACATGATAAACTTTCTATAACATTAAACACTTGTACTGAAAAGATGGGTTACACCTAAGTATCACAGGCACAAACACTTTGGCAACAATGATTAATAGTGCAATTCAAATGGAATATTTAAACTGACCAGTTGGGGTAGGCCAGAGCTATCTATAAAAATAAAATAAATAAATCATATAAATATGAGACGGGGCATTAGGACATTATCTAAACCAGACTTGATTGGGTGTCACTTGTTAAACGCAAGAAGTCTTAACAAAAAGAAAGAGGAATTGAGGAAAATGTTAAAGCCTAATGAGAATGTAGATATGGCCTTCATTACTGAAACATGGTGGATAGGAGAAGACAATTGGAATAAAGGCATTCCTTCACCACTTGGATAGGACAGGGAAAAGAAGTGGGTGGGTAGCAGCATATATATTAAGATGTAAATTCTAATGATTTATCATATAAAATAAAAAAAGGTAAACAATAAGATTGAATCAATATAGATCAGAACTGAGACAGCAAAATAATAAGAGTATTATCATTGGCCTCTGTTACAGACTACCCAATAGTAACAGTGATATAACCGATGAAATAAATAACAAACTTGAAACTGCTTGTGAGCTAGGACGTGTGGTTTTCTTGGGGGACCTAAATTATGGGTATATCAACTGGGACATCATGAAAGCAACAAATTGTCAAAAGTATTACTTTTCCAAATAAAACAGACCTGTTAGGCCTTAAACAACATATCAAGGCTCCAACTAGAGGTGGAAATATACTACATATAGTATTAAGCTTAAATGAGATAAATGTGTCTAACTGTAAAATTCAGGTGCCTCTGGGGAAAAGTGACCACAATACTGTAACTTTCTCACTCCAGGAATCTATACCAATACACAAAGGGTGTAGGGAAATTTACAATTAGAAAACAGCAAACAAAACTCAAATTCTTGAAGACCTAAACAAAATTAATTGGGAAGTGGAACTACAGCATAGATCAAGCAGTGAGATGAGAGATGCTATAAAAAAGCAAATATTCAGAATATGTGACAGGGTTATCAAAAAAATAAAGAAATACAATGCCAAGCGACTATATGATCTATATGTTAGAAACAAAGCTGAAAACAATTGACATAAATACAAAACTGTACTAAAACAGTGCAAGAATAGAATAAAGAAAACACAGAGAATGCTCTGACGACTCCCCTCGAGGGTCTGTGGGGGAAGAAGGATGCCCTCCCCCTCAGCAGCTCAGAGAACACTCTGGCAGCTCCCCCAAGGGTCCATAAGGACAGAAGGATGCCCTCCCCCACAGCAGCTCAAAGAACGATCCAGCAGCTTCCCCAAGGGTCCATGAGGGCAGAAGGACACCCCCCCCACAGTAGCTCGAATGCTCCAGCGACTCTACCGAGGGTCCGTGAAGGCAGAAGGACGCCCTCCCCCACAGCAGCTCAGAGAATGCTCCGGTGGCTCCTCCAAGGGTCCGAGAGGGCAGAAGGACGCTTTTCCCCACAGCAGCTCAGAGAATGCTCCAGAGGCTTCCCCGAGGGTCCGTGAGGGCAGAAGGATGTACCCCCCCACAGCAGCTCAGAAAACACTCCGGTGGCTCCTCTGAGGGGTCTGTGAGGGCAGAAGGATGCTTTCCTTAAGTCACCACATGAATGAAGATAGAATTCTGCACTGCTAAGACAGACTGAAACCCTTGATTTTATGGTCCTTTTTCTGCATCTTTAATTACTTAAACTGGCTAGTGCATGTAAAGCTAAACAGAATTCCTTGACAGCAAGTCAGACTGTAACTGATGTTTTAATTACTGTTTGCCAAAGCAGTATTATATGTGCTGCTGTAATTTTAGCCTCTTATGCCTAAATAATTTGTGGCTAGCAACAATTATTGGCACAATCTGTAGGGTAAACTGTGTGCTCCTCATTACTGCAATTCTAATTTGTTAGCGCCTAGACAAACCTCATCGGCACACGCACCCCCACCCAGCCAGTCCTCTGACCCTCTCCCCAAGGTCCTCCAAACATTTCACATTAACGTTAGGAGTCTACTTCCCAGACTAGTTGCCCTCACCATCTGGGCCAACCTGTACCAACCAGACATACTCTGCATCATGGAATCATGGCTTTCCACCAAAATCTCCAACCCCTCTATTGTCATCCCAAAGTACATCTTGTTCCAGTAGGACCGTGGCAAGCGAGGCGGGGTGGGGTAGCGCAGTATGTCAGGCATTCCATTACTTGCGCCATTACTTTCAAGGAATCCCGCCCATCCTCTCATGAACCCTTAGTTGCTCACCTATCCTTTCTCTTGTCCTCCCTTTTTATATTGGGGTTCTGTACACCCCCCTCCAAAGCTCTCACCTGACTCCCTCATCAAGGCCATTTCAGCAATTTCCTTGAGCACTTCAAATGGCAAACTAATTTTACTATGCGACATCAATCTCAACTGACTCTCCTCCTCCTCTGCCAAATCTGCTGCCCTGAGAATCGAAGCCCTAGATCTCTCCCAGCTAATCCAGGAACCCACCTGCCTAAACCACCAGTCTCAAAACCACTCCCTTCTGTACTGGATTTTAACCACCCATCCCCACAGGATCACTGCCTGGGGCATCCTCTCTGATGCCCTTAGCGACCACTGCATTACTTATTGCATCCGCAAAATCCACTCACCACACTCTGGACCAAAATTTATCTGGTCTCACCCCCTACATCTCCTCGAAGAATCCACCATACAGCGTGACCTAAAAAAGGCAGACTGGCTTCCAGTCTTTGCCACCCTAGATGTTGACCTTGCCCTATCCCACTTCTGCAACATTTTCCTAACTACCTGTGACTGCCACGCTCCCCCCAGGAAAGCCATAGTTAAATGGTACCATCATCCCTGGATCACATCCAAACTCATCGCCTTGTGTCGAGCCAGGGACAAGGCATGGCGGCTGTACAAAGCCTCCCTTTCCTCTTGCGACTTCCAATTCTATAAACTTCTCAGAAACAAATGCACCAAAGCAATTCAGCAATCTAAAGCCTCTTACTTTAAATCACAATTTACCCAGAACCAAGCTTCTCTAGTGTCTTTCTGAAAGGTGAACAACTACCTTATCGATCCTCCCTTCAAGCAAGCCAGCCGAGTCCTCAACGTTGATGGCAGAACTGTCTCAGATCCTGCTACTGTAGCTGAACATTTCAACTCATTCTTCGTTTCTTATGCCCTGCCCGACTCACCCCCTCCTCCACCTGACTCCACCAAATCCTCCCCCTCTTACTCTTGCTTCCTCTTTCTTTCTTTCATGCCCATGGAAGTCTGCACTGCACTCATCTCTCTAAACCAGTCCAAAACCAGCCCTGACAGGCTGCACCCCAGACTGCTCCACATCTCTGCCTCAGCCATAGTCACACCCTTGACACACATACTCAACCTCTCTCTCACCACAGCCATGGTCCCCTCCACCTGGAAATTGAACAAAATCTTCCCTCTGCATAAAGGCGGAGACCCCTCCCTACCGGGAAACTACAGACCCGTCTCACTCCTCCCTCTCCAAAATCCAAGAATCCTTCATGTTGTCCAAACTGTCTACATTTCTCTCCACAAACAGCTTCCTCACCCTCTCCCCTTTCAATCAGGATTTAGAAAACACCACTCCATTATCGCCACCTTGCTATGAGTAACTGACTCAATTGTCTCTGCCATGGACAACGGCCAAACCACCACAGCAATTTTCATCGACCTGGCGAAAGCCTTTGACTCTGTCTCCCACCCTCTGCTGCTCCATAAACTAAGCTCTTTCAGCCTTGCTCAACTTGCCATCAACTGGTCCCACTCTTACCTCCAGAACAGGCAGCAGTCAGTACAAATAAGCGACACCCACTCCCCCCCATCCATCCTCTCAGGCATTCCCCAAGGTTGCATCCTTGGCCCCATCCTTTTCACCATATTCATGAACGACCTCCCCACCACATGTCTTTCCTCAAATGTGCATCTGTATACTGACAACACTATCATCTATGCCTCAGACCCCTCCCACAACAACGTGCTCTTAAATCTTCAAAGCGACTTTAACCGAGTCCAAGCCTGGTTCCTGAAAAACCAGCTTAATCTTAATGCCAAAACAATGGTCACCATAGTATTCAGTACTAGACAAAAGCCCACCTCCCTACCTGCCCCACCACCAATCTCCTGGACAGCTCTCCCCTTGAGTCAGTACCCGCCTTCAAGTACCTGGGAGTCCGGCTAGATAACCACCTCAACTTTTCCACCCATGTTGAGACCATCTGCACCAAAGTCCAGCCCAAACTGGCCATCTCCTATCACCACAACACCAGTCTTCCCCTTCCCACCTGTGGTAAATTCGTATGCAAAACCATCTTGCCAGTGCTGAACTATGTGGAAATCATCTATGGCACGGCCCCAACATCATCCCTCTCAAAATTTGACATGCTACTCAACTCTTTCTGTCATTTTGCCACTGCCTCTCCCCCACTTACTTATCACTGCCTCCTCTACTCCACTCTATCCCTAACCTAGCTCTCGCACAGGAGAACCTTCCACAGCACTGCCCTCATAGCTAAGTACTGGTTAGGCTCCCTACCCCCCTACCTCTCTTTCTGCCTTTCTCCAGCCAATTCCCTAGGCTACTTCCTCCACCATAGAGACTCATGCACTTTCTACCTCATACGCCCCCTCTCTGCTACTGGTCAAGCTGCCTTTTCCTACCATCTCCCCCTCCTATGGAATAATCTCCCACCCAACCTTCACCAGGCCTCCTCCCTATCAGCCATTAAACAACTTCTCAGGCTCCTCCCCTTCCCTCCCTGCCCAAGATGCTCATCTGGACCTACCCCAACTCGGGCCTAGCCTACCCTTGGAGGCCTCTTTTGGTCAATATTTTGCACATGTCAGCCTCACATTGTATTATTGCTTATCTACTGTACAATTTCTGTGCTTGTTTACACAATAATGTAATACTACTGCTTGTAAATTCTGTAAATATAAATGTTTGTAATATACTGTAAATACCAATGTTAGAAATGGAATGTCTTGATGTTGTACTTAACGTCTGTAACAAGCAATGGTTGTACTTCTCTGCATACCTCTGTGCAATGTCTTGATGTTGTACTTAATGTCTGTAACAAGCAATTGTACTTCTCTGCATACCTCAGTGTACACCTTGTACCCGGGTCGCACCTGGAAGCGAGCCTCGGCTCAGTGTGCCTTTCTCGGTCACCAATTTTATATAAATAAATAAATAAAAATAAGCAAATGATGGAACTCAGACTGGCAAAAAATGCAAATAAAGATAACCTGAAAGGTTTCTATGGCTACATAGATTCTCTCAGCAGTTCAAAAAACAGACTACGTTCTTGAATGTCATGTGACCAACTAACTGATGAACCAAAGGAAATTGTGAACATATTTAATGCATACTTTGGATCTGTTTTTTCCAAAAAGAGTCATACCTAGGTGAAATCAAAAAAAAGTTTTACAATCAGAATAAACATAACCACTGATTGTATTATTAAAAAAAAAGAATCTAAAAATGTCACACTCAGCAGGCCCAGATAATATATCTACTGTAATGTTAAAACTCCTATCATCTAATATAGCACTCCCATTACAAATATTATTCTCAAGATCAATATCCAATAACAAAGTCCCACCTGATTGGTTAAAGGCATTATTGATACCAATCCATAAAAAAGGAAGCAAAGTGAACTATATAAACTACAGGCCAATTAGTCTGACCTTTGTCCCAGGAAAGATTATGGAGTCTATAATCAAGGGTTTAATAACTGAACATACATAGAGAAACTAGGCAAAAGAGATGGAGACCAACATGGTTTCTCGTCAGGTACCTCATGCGTGATGAACCTACTATGTTTCTATGAGAAAATATCGGCTGACCTAGACAATGGTTTAGAAGTGGATTGTATATACCTGAATTTTGCTAAGGCTTTTGATAAAGTACCGCATAAGACAATAATACACAAACTAATAGAACCACAACTAGATTACAGAATTATAAAATGGATTCAAGGATGACTGGAGGACAGAACCCAATGGGTTACGATAAATGGCTACCAATTAAAACCAATAGCAGTGACTAGTGGGGTGCCCAGGGGTCAGTGCTGGGGCCAGTCCTGTTCCAAATATTTATGTCTGATATGGGTTAACATGTAACAAACTGGCTAAGCAAATCTGCAGATTATACAAAGTTAGCGGGCATAGTAAGAACGGAAGAGGATGTGGAGACAATACAAAGGGATCTAGACAACATAACAAAATGGGTCAGAATTTGGGGGATGGGCTTTAATGATGAGAAGTGCTGTGTTATTCATTTGGGAAAACAAAAAAAAACAGAGCACAATATAACTTAAATCAGAAAACTCTAAGAGAATCTAATGGGAAAAAAGATTTAGGAATAACAGTCACCGAATCATTAAAATATGACAAGCACTGCAATTCTCAAATTACAAAGGCAAAAAGACTACTATGGACTATAAAAAGAAACTTTAGAATAGGGATGAGAGAGTCATAATGCCCTTGTATAGATCCTGTGTTAGACCACTACTGGACTATGGAAGCCCAGTATAGGGACCAATTACTAGAGATACTACAAATAGAATTGAAAAGGTGCAGAAACAGGTGACCAAAATAATATATAACCTAAATACTGTTGCATACAATGAATGAGTAAAACATTTAAACCTGATGTCCCTAGAAACAAGATAAGTACAAGGAAATCTACTGCTATGTTACAACATACTGCAAGACAATTATATGATAAGTAACTGGGTCTATAGAATTTAAAAATGACAGGTTAAGTACAAGAGGCCACCCACTCCAACTGCAACCGAACAAGTTTAATACAAATAATAGGAAATAATTTTATACTCAGTGATTAATCTGTGGAATAAATTCCCATTAAACACTATAATCAGCAAACATAAAAAGCAGTTTAAAAAATGACTAGACAACTACATCTTAAATGGACATACTCTGACCTATTATGGGTGAATGGCAGGAGCATACAGTATACGGACCACCAGCCTTCTAAGTTCCTTACACCTTAGTAGTATGCACCTCAGTAGTAGTAGTTCAAAGTGCAAAACATGCCTAAGCAACTGGTCGATTAAAATGTTCATAAGTAGCTTGTGCAAAATAGTGCTGTAGTGCAATATTTGTTCTTGTACTGGGAACTAGCCTCTGGTGTCTGAACACTCTGGCACTTCGGACCTCTCTTCCTTCTTCAGGGGGCGTGGCTTACATACTACCCACCACCACCACCACTATTTATACTGCAGGTATCACCATGGCAACCCAGACTGCTCCAGTAATACTTAATGGGGGCAGAACATTTTCACATTTATGTGAAATGACATTACAGCGTCTGGTCACCTCTACAAACATGCAAAATCGTACCCAGTCAGTGATGATTAACAAAGTACATGTATATAACTAAAAACAAACACATACTGATAAAGAACACACAAATTTAGTTTCAACTGTACATAGGTATCCAGAAGAAGCCCTAAACTTGCCAAAGCATTATAATATATAGCAGCTAATACTGTGGAAAAATTCTGTGTCAAAAAGTGCAAAACTAGCAAGATATCTCTCAGATGTAGTGACAACTTTGACAGTCTTCAATTGTAACTTCTCAGTAAGAAACTTCATGCTACTTTCATTAAGGAGTCATCTTGGTTGATGGTACATGGCTTCTAACTTCACAGTGAGCTCACAATTGAAAATACACCAACCACTTCCTGACACATCCTCCAGTGGAGAGTCCCTGGGCTTGAATCTCCATGTCACCTAATACCTCAGAAAATGAGACAGTAAACAAAGTAAGGAACTAGTACTTGAATGCACATCATTTGTCTACAAAGAATCATTAATAACTTTACTGAGCACTACAACAAATAAGGTTTCTCATGGTATACACTGTGGTTCAACAGAATCTAATGCTAACAGAGGGACCAATTCTTTTCCACAGAAATTGCTTAAAGTCAAGCTTGATGTTATGTCCTTGCAGTTTGAGACAGTTTATTCTAAATACCCATTCTGCTTCTTTTCTTATTGTTATTTTATTTATTATGGTTTATCTCTCCTTCATCCGGCCGGCCCCCATTGGTCCACCCATGTGCTCAGTCCCGCCACACACCCTGAGACTTACCTGACTCCCGAACACCCTGGCTTACCCTCCAGGGGTGGGGCCACCAGGGGGGTCCTCATCTTCCCCCTGATGGAGACTGAAAGGTAGAATGGGAGCCAGAGCCCAGTTGGTGGTACAGGGTCCCTCTGCGTGAGGGCAGACTTCATTGTGCCGCAGCAGAACCTCCTCCTTTTTTCCTAGTTTTCTCCCTGGGAGGCATATCATGCAATGACATTAGGGCAGAAATGCCGAATGTCTGACATGCCTCCCAACATAGACATCCCCAGCTGTTGAACCCCTGGCTGCCGCAAGGGGTTGCTCAAGCACCAGCGACTCTCCCCCTTCCCCCAAGGAGGAGAGCAGTCCATAGGGTGTTTGATCCTCCTCCCCCACCTGGCTGGGCCTCCAATTTCCCAGGCTCATTCTCAAACCCGGGTCATCAGCATTGCAAGTGGTAGCACTACCACTGCATTGGCAGGCCAGCCCTCGCTGCTTCTTTTAGAAGCAAACAGCACAAGCGATCATGCCCTCGGGGGTCTGGCTTGACATGTTCAAGACTGATACAGGACAGATCTCTCAAATTTCTGTTATGTGTCCTTGCAAAATGCCTACCCAAAGGGGTATCTTCCTTAACCCATGTGATATCCCTAATATGATCCTGCTGTCCCTTTTATAAGGGTCTAATAATGTGCCCTACATAGACTTTCCTGCAAAAGAATACCAGAGCACACACTACAAAAGCAGTGTTGCATGTAATGAATTGTTTGATGCTGAATTGCTTCCCTGACATAGAATACATAAACACACTACCTTTGCTGCAATATGTGTCTATGTTGCAGTTTCTGCATGGGAAGAAACCCCCTAGGTTGGTGGGGTACCAAATTCTTGGGATGCATTTGCTGTTTTTGATAGCAAATATATACACTTTTGTCTCACACATTAGGGGCACGTTTGAATATAACTTTGTTAACTATCACTGATGGGTTAAGATTTTGCACATTTGTAGATGTGCCCAGATGCTGTAATATCATTTCACATAAATAGTAAAAATGCTCTGCCTCTTTAAGTAATCATGGTGCAGTTTGGGTTGCCATGGTGATACCTGCAGTATAAATAGTGGTGGTGGGTAATATGAAAGCCACACCCCCTAAAGAAGAAAGAGACATCCAAAGCACCAGGGCGTTCAGACACCAGAGGCTAGTTCCCAGTACAAGAACTAATGGTCGGGAAATATTACACTACAGGACTATTTTGCACAAGCTACTTTTGAGCATTTTAATCGACCTGTTGCTGAGGCATGTTTGGCACTTTGAACTAATCAGATTACCAGTGTCAATTTGCACAGTCTGTTTGCACAGCAAAAATGTCAACATATGGATGGACTAATTGTAGTATGGCTACAACTCTGGATGTTATTGAAACTGTTGCAAAGTAATCGTAGATGTCCACGTGTACGAAATCTCTATGAATAAATTATTGCTGGTTAAAGCACAAAAGATCTTGTAGCAAGTTACTTCTTTGAACATACTACTGGTCATGTATTTATGACTGTATATACAGCATAAATTGTTACAGTGTCGATACTAGCACTGGAGTTAGGCATATAGTGTGCGGGAAGTAACATTTTCATGTGGGACTTTCTGGAGTTTGTTTTACGCCAGTGGCTAGCCTGCTCCCCTGCACCACCTCACATATATATTTTTTGAATAGCAGCTCACAAAATTAACACTTTCTGGACAGATTAGAATGGTGGAAGGCTTCAAGCATGCATGGGATAGACACAGGGGCGTACTAGTGCAGAAACAGGGAGGCACAAGGTCCCTGGAGACCATTTAAGGTCTGCTTAAGTGCCACATGCAGGAAACCCTCGGGCAGACTGGTTCGGCCTGGTGGTCCTTTTCTGTTAACACATTCAATGCTTCTGTGTTTCTAAAATTTAAAGTTAACATACACAGCAGATTTGCATAACATCAACTTCCTAGAATTATCAAGTTTGTAAAGATGGCAACAATGGAGTGTATACAGACCTTCATAGAAAAAGTACAGATTGTAACACTCTGTTACATTACACTACCTGCCATCCAGGGCACATGAAAAGAAACACCCCAGGAGGGCAATTAATTCAGTACAAGCAGAGTTGCACCAGGGATGAATATTTTAATAAGCACTCAGAAGAATTAAAACAGTGTTTCACAGAAAGGTGATATCCCCAACAGTTATCAATTCAAAGTACCAAAAAGCACACTTACAAAGACAGACAAATGTAGAATGTGACAATGTGGTGATGCAGCTGAATGCTGATGTATGTACTAATTTTTCACCAACAGGTTAGGAAAGAAATGAAGATAAATTGGTGAATTTTGTTACAACATATGCCACACATTCTGGTATGATTAAACAGAACGTTAATGAATATTGGAGTGTGCTGAAAGCCAAATCCGCCATAGGTGGGTGGTTGCAGCAAAAACAGAGGTTTATATAGTTATTTATTTATTTAGTTCTTGTTAACTAGGAAAGGAGGACTAGACAATTCTGCCTATTTTCAGCCTTGTTCCAGGGAAGGGGGATACAGATGGATGCCAACTGGCACTGAACTAGATTAAGCTGTTGGTGGTATTTCTTTTTAGTGAATGGAGGAAATTTGGCCAGAACACCAGGGAAATTCCCCTGCTCTTTTCAAGAAGTACCATGGGATCTTTAATATCCACCTGAACTACCACCAGAACAGGCAGATGGGACCTCAGTTTAATGTCTCATCTGAAAGATGGCACCTCAGGAGTGCAGCATCCCCATCATGCTGCACCACAGTGTCAGTATTGGGATTTAACCAAGTGCCTGGTGTGGGGATAGAACCCACAGCCTTCTGATTTTCCAGCCTCAGAGGTGAGTGTGCAACCTGCTGAGCCATTGTCACTGATTATATAGCGGGGGGGGGACAGTAGGGTGTAAAGTGGTGAGGTCTTTATACAAAAGAGAAAAAACAGAATGAGAAGATTTGCTTGCCTTCACTCCCTAAAGGGAACTTAAAATGCAGACAATGTAAATTATGTGCAGTATTAAAACAAACTAACCATTTCTTCTTTTACAGGGGAAAAAGGTACAAAATCAGACAGTTTATCATCTGCAAATCTGACCATGTAGTCTATCTGGCAGAATGCTGGTGTGGGACCAAATATTTGTTATGTACTGTATAAATTATCTCCCAAACATTTGTTCAGAAAGTACAAAGATGCAATTATATGTAGATGACACAATTTTGTACACCCATCATGAAAAAGCAGATTTAGCTATTACAACCTTACAATCATATTTTGATAAAATTCAGGAGGCTTTGTTACACCTAAGGCTACTTTTTAATGAGAAGATGATGCAATGGCTGCTTTTTACTAGAAAGCGGCAGATTTTGCCCGATTTATTTAGTTTTTGTTGACCGGGTAAGTGCACTAGACAAATCCTGCCTATTTTTAGGCACGACCCGTGGGAAGGGGATACAGATGAATGCCAACTGACCTTGAACCAGATTAAGCTGTTGGTGGTATTTTTAGTGAATGAGGGAAATTTGGCCAGGACACCGGGGAAATTCCCCTACTCTTTTCGATAAGTGCCATGGGATCTTTAACATCCACCTGAACTATCACCAATCCAGGCAGATGGGACCTCGGTTTAACGTCTCATCCGAAAGACAGATTATTTGATTATTAGTTCTATTAAAGGTACAAAGTATAACCAGAGTTTATGATTATAAGTACTTGGGCTTAATTTTGGATGACAAATTGAACTTTAAATTACATATACATTTTCTCTTCAGTAAACTAAAGAGACTTGTAGCATTCTTTTATAGGAACGAGAATTATTTCTGTTACTTTCTTAGAAAGCTTCTTGTCAATTCATCATTTTTTCAGTTTTGGATTATGGAGATTGAAATGCCCCCTTTATCAGTTCTTGTTTCCCTGGATCCTTTATATCATGTTGTTCTTCGAGTTGTTACTGGCCTACCATATAAAACCTATCATTGCCAATTGTATGAACATGTAGGTTGGATCTCCGTGGCAGATTGAAGACAATTGTATTGGCATATACAGTATTTGTCTATAGATCTATTATTAGTGATCTACCTGCATACCTGTTAAATGCACTTTTATATAGAGCTTCTTCTAAACATTCTCTCCAATCTACTAAGTATTCAAATTTCAATATACCAAAATGCCATTCTGAATTTGGGGAATTTGTTTTTGCTGTTTCTGTCCCTCGAGCATGGGAATTCATATGGAAGAGATTTAACTTAAGTGTCTTACTCCCATTGGCCCAATTTGGAGCCTCACTTGCGAGTTTAGCATATAGTCATTGTGACTGCTTTGGTTGAAAGCTTACTTAAAATGATAATTCTGCTTTTATTGTAACTTAAGTGTTATATGTATTAAGTATGTTATGTCAGTTTTGTACTTGTATTTATATGTTTACTTTGGACGCAATTGTAAATGACAGTCCCCTTTTCAATCTGCTTTCCAATAAACGATGATGATGATGATGATGTTAGAAAAGTGTCCAAACAATGTAAGCAAAGAACTGGAGAACTGGATTTGACAGCAGGAACAGGAAGGAGATACTGTCACTCTATAGATCCCTAGTGAGGCCCCATCTGGAGTACTGGGTCCAGATTTGGAGTCTACCTTAGTATGCCAGATATTAACTGGAGCACCTTTGCGGCAGCCACATCCAAAAGCAGGGCCATTCTTGATGCCCTTCAGGTGACATGCCTCAGACAGCTAGTTTTGGAACCTACTCATGACGGAACAATCTTAGACCTCATACTCTCAAATGGGGACAGTGAGAGGATCTCAGATCTAGAAGTGGGTAGCCATTTGGGAACAAGTGACCACCAAACAGTGTGGTTCTTGATAAACTCAGCTACAGAGTCAAGCCATACAAAAGTGAGGGTTCTGGACTTCAGGAGGGCTGACTTTGGCAAGATGGGAGAGTGCCTTAGAAAAGCACTAGCAAACAGGCTAGAAGGAGGGGTGGAGCAACAATGGGGAAATATCAAAACTGCCATCACAGAGGCAACAAGCCTTTGTGTGAAGCAAATAAACAAATCAAAATGAAAGAAAAAGCCACTATGGTTCTGAAAAGAGGTGGCGGTGAAAGTTAGGGAGAAAAAGATAGCATTTAGGAAGTATAAGGAAACACAGAAGGAGCAGGACAGAGAACTGTACCAGTTAAGGCAGAAGGAGCAGGGAGGGTAGTCAGAATAGCAAAGGCACAAACTGAGGAAAAGATAGCTAACTCGGTTAAGAAGGGGGATAAAACCTTTTATAGGTATATCAGGGAGCGTAGAAAGACAAAGGGAGGGATAGTGAGGCTGAATAGAATGGATGGTGGGTGGGCAGAGAGGGATAGTGAAAAAGCAGGGATACTGATTGAACACTTCTGTTCAGTATTCACAAAAGAGGAAGTGGAGGAGGTGCCTAATCCAATTAACAGAAGCACTCTGGAGAGGGGGGTTGAACCCAGTCATTTCACAGAAGAAAGGGCTGTAAAAGAACTCCTAAAACTGAAGGTGGACAAAGCAATGGGGCCAGATGGAATTCACCCCAGAATTCTAAAAGAATTAAGCAGAGAACTAGTAACACCACTGACTACACTTTGAACAAATCATGGGAGGATGGTGTGGTACCTGAGGACTGGAAGAAGGCAGATGTGATTCCCCTTCACAAAAGTGGGACCAAGACAGAGACAGGAAACTATAGACCTGTCAGTTTGACCTCTGTGGTAGGGAAAGTGATGGAATCACTTCTGAAGGAAAGAATTGTTGAGTACCTAGAGGTCAGTGGGGCCAGGACCCAAGGCAGCATGGGTTCACAGAGGAAGGTCATGTCAGGCGTATCTAATTGATTTCTTTGACTGGGTGATCAAAGTAGTAGACCAGGGAGGGACTGTGGACATGGCCTGCCTAGACTTTAGCAAGGCATTTGACACAGTCCCACACAAAAGATTAGTAGTCAAATTGACCAGCCTGGGAGTGGGTCCCAGGGTTGTAGCCTGGGTAAAACATTGGCTGAACAACAGGACACAGCAGGTAATTGTAAATGGAGTTAACTCTGAAGAAAGAGGGGTTACTAGTGGGATACCGCAGGGTTCAGTACTGGGTCTAGTCCTTTTTAATGTCTTTATAAGTGACATTGCAGAGGGACTGGAAGGAAAAGTATGCCTCTTTGCAGATGACACAAAGATCTGCAACAGGGTTGATACACAAGGAGGAGTGGAAAGGATGAGAAGGGACTTGGCAAGGTTGGAGGAATGGTCAGAAGTATGGCAGCTTGGATTCAATGCAAAGAAGTGCAAAGTAATGCACCTGGGAAACAAAAACCCAGGGGAAGATTACACAAGGGGGAGGTAGTAACAACAACAAAAATGGAAAGGGGCCTGGGGGTAATCATATCAGATGACCTTAAGGTTGGCAAGCAATGTGAGAAGGCGGTAGGGAGGGCTGGGGGGATACTGGGATGTATAGGGAGAGGTATCACCAGCAGAAAACATGAAGTTGTTATCCCCCTGTATAGACAGTTGGTGAGACCCCATCTGGAGTACTGTGTCCAGTTCTGGAGACCCCATCTCCGCAAGGACATAGACAGGATGCAGGCACTTCAGAAGAGGGCAACTAAAATGGTGCAGGGTCTGCAAGAGAAGCCATATGAGGAGAGACTAAAGGAGCTTAATATGTATACCCTTGAGGAAAGGAGGGAAGAGGGGGGACATGATAGAAACATTTAAGTACCTCAGTGGAATCAACAAAGTCCAAGAGGGTAGCATCTTTCAGAAAAAGAGATGTGCAAGAACAAGGGGACACAATTTGAAGATAGAGGGAGGAAAGCTCAGGGGCAATGTGAGGAAGCATTTTTTCACAGAGCGGGTGGTGGACGCATGGAACAGCCTTCCTGAGGAAGTTGTGGGGTCTAAAACTGTGGGAGAATTCAAGAATGCATGGGACAGACATAAGGCATTTTTTGTGGAGGGTAGGAAGAAATAGGCTGTTGGTTAAATAGGATCTGCAGCTTATCCTCTATGTAGGGAAATGGGCAGACTAGGTGGGCCAAACGGTCCTTATCTGCTGTCAAAGTCTATGTTTCTATGTAAGCCTTAAGAAGGATAAAAACAGACTGGAGACTGTGCAGAGAAGGGTGACAAAAATGATACAGGGCCTGCAGAGGCTATTTTATGAGGGGCACCTGGAGGCATTCAATATGTACTCACTGGAGACTAGGAGGGAGAGAGGGGACATGATAGAAACTTTTAAGTTCCTTAACAGAATACATAAGGTGCCCTGCTCTGAACTATTTAACAAGGTTTCCATCTCAAACACTAAAGGGCATAAATGGAAGCTGCGGGGAGGGAGCTTCAAAAGGGAACCCAGGAAAGACTATTTCTCGGAGGATCATTAAGCCTTGGAAAAGGCTGCCCACAGAGGTGGTGGGAACCAAGATGGTGACAGCTTTCAAACTGGGCTGGGATAAAGTTAATTCCTGAATAAAATCCAAAGAACTTGGACTGGGTAGGGATCAGAAGGGGGGCTAGGTCCTGGGATTTGAGAGGGTCTTGGGAACTCTTGGGCAGACTTGATGGTCCCTTGCTCTCCTTTTGCCATCAATTTTTTTATGTTTCTATGGAGAACACCTGGATGCTACTGATAAAATTGATGAGAAAAATGCCTTAGCCTTGCATGTGAAAAAGTATGGTCAGGAGCATAAGTTTACATTTACGGGACTGGAAAAGATTCACGTGGGTCTGAGGGGTGGGACTTGTGAAATATGCTCCTCAGAAAAAAGAGCTTTTGGATATAATAAATTAGGTACTGTGAATCGGGAAAAGGTCTGAATGAAATATTTTAATTGTTGCCTTTTTTAACCCGATATATTAATTATCCTGTTCTCTATTAAGTTTTTTTTTTGTCTGGAAATACAGTGTGGTCCCACAGATCAAACAGAGGACAAAATGTAAAAAGTAAAATTGGTAGAATGGTGACCAAGCAACTGGTGCCATATGAAAATCTACAAAAGAATGAAAAATACTGCAAATAGAGAATGAAATATACTGCAGGAAAGCAACATTTTCTGAAGAAAAAAGAATTACCTCATAGACCACCTGGACAACAACAGGCTTCAGGATAGTAAAAAGCATGGTTTTGTGGCAGGAAGATCTTGTCAGACTAACCTGATAATTTCCTTTGACTGGGTGACAAAGGAATTAGACAAGGTCCATGCTGTGGATCTGCTGTACCTTGACGTCAGCAAGGCTTTTGACTTGGTACCTCACAAATGATTGCTGAAGAAGATGAAAGACCTGGGTCCAGCTAAACCCATAGTGAACTGGGTGAGTAACTGGCTAGAGGGGAGGCAGCAGAGGGTGGTGGTCAGTTTGGTTAAATCAGAGGAGAGGGAGGTAATGAGTGGGGTTTCACAGGGATCAGTCCTGGGTCTGGTCCTCTTCAACATATTCAGTAGTGACATTGGAGAAGGAATGCAGGGCAGGTTGTATCTCTTCGCAGTTGACACAAAACTATGTGGGAGGGTGAATAGTGACAAGGTAATAATGGAAATGCAGAGAGGTCTATAAAAGCTAAATGGGTGGTCAAAGGTCTGGCAGTTAAAATTCAATGCTAGAAAGTGCAAGGTAATGCACTGAGGGAAAAAGAACCCCAAGACAGAGTACTGGATTGAAGGAGAGAGACTTATCACTACAGCTGAGGAATGAGATCTGGGAGTTATCATCAGCATCTCACTTAAGCAATCGAGTCACTGCAACAAGGCCTATAGCAAGGTTAACAGGATGCTGGGATGTATCGGGAGGGATACTGATAGTAGAAGAAAGGAGATAATACTTCCCCTCTACAGATCCCTAGTGCAGCCTCTTCTAGAGTACTGCACCCAGTTCTGGAGTCCTCACCTCAGAAAGGATAAGGATAGGCTGGAGACAGTGCAGTGCACAGTAACAAAAATGATTCAGGGCCAGCAGGGCAAATCCTATGAGGAGCACCTCAAGGCACTAAATATGTAATCTCTGGAGGCCAGAAGTGAGAGGAGAGATACGATAGAGACCTTCAAGTTCCTGGATGGACCTCTGGTCTTTTTCTGCCTTCATTGTATATGTTTCTAAGAAATTAACATCTGTAGCCCAGTACTTGTTTTTACTGTAGCTTAGTATTCTTTTTCGAAGGTGTAATGTAGTTGAGTAAGTTAAAGGGTACAAAATGCACACTGTCACTTTAAAATATGAATGTTGCACTAATTAAGAGCACTATAAGTACAGGTCACCAGTAGGTGCTAATAATGCCTTGAAAAGCCTACGTCTCTGCGAAATGTTGACACCTTGCCTGCTGCTGCTGTACTGACTTGTGAGTTACAGTACCTCTTGAATGTTGTTTGCAATATGCAATAAACTGTTAAAAGCATTCCCTAGCCTGGAACTTTTCTTAGGTATATGGGTGTGTCTGAGCTGAAGGTGTTTGGGGTATATCCCTACCACGGAGATAAGGCCAGCAGGTCTATAGTTTCCCGGCTGCTCTCTGTTCCCTCCCTTGTGCAGCGGAACTACAGCCACCATTCTTCAGTTCTTAGGAACCACCCCTTGCTGCAAAGAGCTACTGAATAGCCCAGACAGGGGATCAGTTAACACAGATACCACTTCTCTTACTACCCCCATATGCATCCCGTTTGACCCCAGGGCTTTATCCACCTTGAGGACTCCTAACCCTTTTCTGATTATTTTGCTTGCATAATTATGCAGCCTCATTACTGGGACCCCTCAATCAGCTGCCATTATCCCACTGTCTGGCAAGGGCCCACTGTTTTCCCTAGTGCGTACAGAGCAGTAGTAGTCATTCAGAACAGCTGATTTCTGCCTGTCTTCCTCTGTTACCCTACCTCCTCCTTTAGCCTGACAATTCCACCCCCCATATTTATTTTTTCCCTTATATATATATCTAAAAAACTGCTTTCCCCTCCCTTGACCCCCCTCCACAATATTCAGTTGTTTGCCTTTGCAATTTTGATTGTGCTCTTGGGCATTCTAGTTTTTATTCTGATACTTGTCTCATTCTTCATCTCTCTGTATTCCTTTGTACCTTGTAAAGGCCTTCTTGTTGGCCCTCATTGCCTCCCTGACCTTTTCAGAGGACCAAATTGGTCACTTGTTCTACTTTCTCTTGATAACCATTCTTATGCTCCTTTCAGTTGTCTCAAGAACAGCTCCTTTTATACCCTCCCCCTCATCTTGCTTCCACTTTTCTGATGGTCTCTACCCCAGCTAACCTACCCAGGATGAATTCCCTCATTTGTTTGAAATTTGTCCTTCTAAAATCTAGCATCTAAGCCTCAGACTAGGGCTTACTGGTGTCTATGACCAACTCAAACCATATAGTATGGTGGTCACTGGACACCAATGGTTCCCCAACCACACACTGCCTACTCTTTTGTGTGAGTTGGTGATACCACATCAAGAATGGTGGATTTTCTAGGGGGTTTCCTGACCTGTTGAACCAGCATGCAGTCCTGCAAAGTATCAAGCAGGGCCTGGCTTCTAGTGCTCCTAGCTGCTGGAATGTCTTGGTCGATGTCTGCCAAGTTGAAATCCCATGTACTACTACAATCTCCCCTTTTGCTGACCCCTCTCCAGCTTCTGTTTCTAGTTCCTTATCTCTCTCCTCACCCTGCCCTGGTGGTGTATAAACCACCCCCATGTGAATTTTCCTACCCGATGACTCTGTGAGTTGTGTTCCTTTCATGACATAAATGGCCACCCTCCACATCTACCCATCCCACTATCCCGCCTATATAAGGTGAGCCCAGGGATTGCTAGGTCCCAGTCTTTGTTCTCAATGGCCCAAGTTTTTTGCAACAACCACTAGATTCAGCCCAGAGTCTGCCACTAGTGCTTGGAGTTCATTCATTTTATTACCAAGATGCCTGGTGTTGAGGCACACCGCTCTCCAACTAGTGCTCCCACCCTTCTTGGTTTTTGACTGACTTCTGTTACAATTCCTTGGTATCCATGGTGTCTGGCATTTTTCCCTTTTTGCTGGTCTATTTGGTCTACACTTCCTAGTTCCCTGAACTTGTTCCACTCTGCTACTTCTTCTTGTATACACTGCCCCCATCCCCAAGGGAAGGCCTGTCTAGGTTCCCCACTTCATCCACCTCAACTGTGGAAGCCCTAGCTCCAGCATCCCCTACAGTCATTTTAACTGTCTGCCAATGTAGTCGTCAAACTTCTGCCCTAAAGCACTTGTCCCCCTCTCTTGCCATGTGAAGACCGTCACCTTTGAAGAGTCTCCTGTCCTAGAATCCCAGTCCACTACAAAGTTGTACCACTGTTCCTCATACCACCCTTTTAACCACCCATTAAACTCCTCAGTCTCCTCTGTCTTCCCCTCCTTCTCCCTACACAGACAGGGAGGACATCAGAAAAGGTCAAGGAAGCCGAGCACTTCTTCAATCTGTCCCCCAGCCTCTGGAAGTCCCGTTTCACTGTCTCCACAGACCAGTAAGTCAGATTTTTGGTACCAAGGTACACCGGCGCCCCCTGCTGCCTCACCTCCTCCACTATCCTCCCTAAACTCTCCCAGTCCCAGATGGCTAATGCTCCAGGCAGGCATCCAACCAACCCCTCCCCTTTCCTGCACTGCCTGCCACCGTCTCCATGCATCTAACCATACAGCCCTCTATCGCTGGAGTCCTCCTTACTAACATCCATCTGCTCTTGTCCCCAGGCATCACCATGTCTACTTTCCCTTCAGCACCAACTGACCTGAAGTCCTCCTGTTAGAGTCAGGTAGTTGTGCCTCTTCCAGGGGTGCAGAGTGATTTTCCACTGGCATCTCTTGGGTACAGCTGACTGCTGTGTGACTGTCCCTGTCACTTGATCTCCTCCTCCCCCTTCCCTTCCCCACCACCCTCCATCCCCGGAGCCATTATTTATGACACTTGGGACAAAGAGGTTTTGCATGCTTTTTCTGGTGAAAGAGCAGTATGTGTATATAATGTCAAAGAACTAGAACTACAAAAGCTCTTACTAGTTTTTCTTTCTATTAATTTGTTATTAATAATGTTTGAATATTACGTAATATTAAAAATGAAAATGTAGGGGACAGCATGGAGCGCAGCAGTAGTGCTGACATTGGCTATGCTGGTGATTCAGGTTCAGGAATGGACCTGGCTTTCTCATGGACTGGCCTAGGGAAATGGATTGAGCAGCTTAGGGACAGCTCTCCTCCTTCGGGGTTGGGGAGGAGACAAATGTGCTTCACTACATGACTGCCAACTTACTAAAGTTGGGTGGAAGTGCAGTTGGAAATGGCAAGCTAGGGTGGAGATGCTGCCAGGTGCCAGTGCAACCATGTGCCTGCGTATGGAAGCATGTGTCATTGCATGCTGGTTCTCCTGGGAGACACTGGTGGAAAAAACTGGCAGGCAGGATGATGCCTGCAACCCAGAGGCCCGGCAGTACCGACCGTGACACCCACCAACCAAGTAGTTCAGTGCAAATGGTGAAGTAAGTCTTGGAGAAGGCATGTGTCAGGCTGGGGAAATGGCAGAACGTTGCTTGCCAGGATGCCCTAGGAGACCAAATGCATATGGAATAAATGCAGATTTTACTGATGTTTAGACATAGCAGCAGCTACACCCTACTTACATAAAAAAACAGACAATGATAGCAGAAAAAGACCGCTAACCCATCCAGTCTGTCCATAAACTCTAAAAAGCCTGGGACCTATTGTCTATACAGGGTTCTAACCAATACTTTCCACCCCCCATGCTTCCCTTCCTATTGCTATCACCTTGAGCAACCACTAAGCCCTTCACTCTGTCCCAGCCATGTTTGAAGCCATTGAGAGTTTTGGCACCCACTGCATCAGCTGGCAGATTGTTTCACAGCTCCACCACCCTTTTTGTAAAAGAAACCTTTCTAACTTCCTTCTTGAATCTTCCCCCATATCAGTTTCCACTTGTGCCCCCGTGTTCTTGATCTGCTACTTATGCTACGTAGTTCCACACAGTTTACTTTGTTCATTCCTGTAAGGAACCTGAAGGTCCTATCATATCTCCACTCTCTCATCTTGTCTCCAGTGTGTACATGTTAAGTGCCTTGAGCCAATCCTTGCAAGATCTGCACAGCTGGCCCTGAATCATTTTGGTCACCCTATGTTATACTGCCTCTAGCCTAGCCTTATTTTTATGGCTGCAGTGGGCGGAGCCTGCAGCCGTCTTGTGGTAACTCTCAAAATAAGCATTTGTCAATGCCGAATGTTGATTGCGTTGGTCTATTGAGCTCACTCGTTCTGTTTCTCCCAGTGCTGCAGGCTGCTCTTTTGTACTGGGCTCCTGCCTGTGTTGGCACCTTTTTCTGCCCACAAAGAAATCAGCAGCAGTCCCAACAGAGCTGCATTGAGGTGGCTCATTCCTCCTGTCTCACTCGTTCATTCTGTTTCTCCTGGCGCTGCAGGCTACCCTTTTGTACTGGGCTCCTGCCTCTGTTGGCGGCTTTTACTGCCCACAAATAAATCTGCAGCAGTCCCAACAGAGGTCCGTTGAGCTTGCTCACTCCCCCTCTCTCACTCACTCGTTCTGTTTCTGCCAGTGCTGCAAGGCTGCCCTTTTGTATTGGGCTCCTGCCTGCATTGCCGCCTTCTTCTGCCAACAAAGAAATCTGTAGCAATCATGATAGAGCTCCGTTGAGCTCTCTCACTCCCCCTCTCTCACTCGCTCATTCTGTTTCTCCCGCCACTGCAGGCTGCCCTTTTGTACTGGGTCCCTGCATGTATTGCTGCCTTTTTCTGCCCACAAAGAAATTTGCAGCAGTCCCAACAGAGCTCCGTTGAGCTCACTCACTCGCTCATTCTGTGTCTCCCAATGCTGCAGGCTACCCTTTTGTACTGGGCTCCTGCCTGCGTTGGGGCCTTTTCCTTCCCACAAAGAAATCCGCAGCAGTCCCAAAAGAGCTCAGTTGAGCTCAGTCACTCCCCTTCTCTCACTCGCTCAATCCTAATCTGTCCCAAACACTGATTTTCGACAGCAACTGCAGTATTCTGCGCCGGAAACATGAAAACACATTTTGGGCAGGATATGAAAAATGACAGCTGTACTGTTCATAAGGAGGTGTGAAAAAATGCTAGCGTTGAAAATGTGGCGTGAAACTATTACTAATTTGTGAACTTACAAGGGTGCGTGGAAACTGCACAATGCACACTTTTAACTCAATCATTTCATGGAGTTTCATCATAAAATTTTCAACATAGGCATTTTAGGACCTCTGCTCATGAACAGTGTCAGTGTGATTTTCTTAATGTGTCCCAAACACTGATTTCCCACAGCGACTACGCTATTGTGCGTTGGAAGAGCGAAAAAACATTTTGGCAAGGATGTGAAAAATGACAGCTGCACTGTTCATAAGCAGGTGTCGAAAAATGATAATGTTGAAAATCTGGAGTGAAAATATTGCAAAGTTGCGAAGGTACGAGCGTGCATGCAAACTGCACAACTCACTCTCATAACACAGTCATTTTATTGAGTATCGTCACCAAATTTTCAACATAGGCATTTTAGGATCTCTGCTCATGAACAGTGTCACTGTCAATTTCTTTTTTTTTTTTTTTTTAATTCTTTATTTCTCTTGCTGGGCCACTGTCAGTCCTCAGCCCTGATCACAGCCCAGGGACTAACCGTCATCCATTGCGCTGGCTCCCCAGTTACCCTAGCACCCCCAGAGGGTGGGGCTGCGGCCACGGTCCACAATCTCCTCCGCAGAACTAGTGACTAGTCGGGGGAGCGGCGATGATGGCTAATTGAAGTTTCTAGGAGTGCTTCACTGAGACAGTGGCCTCCGCCCGCCTTCTTCTTTTTCCTATATTCTTTGGAGGCGGGGACGTGCAATGACGCCAGTGTCCACCCCACCTCCCATGAAATGAGTTCCGGGGTGTGAGTGTCTCCCAGCCTACGCCAGGAGTCCTCAGTGTGCCGGGCACTTCCCCACCCTCCCCCAGGAGAAGGAGAGCCATATATGGGATGCTCCATCCTTCTCCCCCCGTCCGGACCTCCGACGACTTGGGTCCATTCCTGAACCTAGGTCACTGGCATTGCAAGTGGAAATCCAACTGCTGTGCCGGCGGGACGGCTCACTGTCAATTTCTTAATCTGTCCAAAACACTGATTTCCCACAGTGACCGCGCCATTCTGCGCCAGAAGTGCGAAAACACATTTCAGCCAGGATATGAAAAATGACAGCTGTACTGTTCACAAGGAGGTGTGAAAAATGCCAATGTTGAAATCTGGGTGAAAATATTGCAAATTAGCGAAGTTATGAGTGTGCGTACTACTGCATAATCTGCGCTCGTAAAACAGTCATTTTGGATTTTTCCAGGAATTTGCAACATAGGCTTTTGAGAGCCCACCTCATGAACACTGGCACTGTCATTTTGTTACTTGGTCTCAAAAGGTGATTCCATGCAGTGACCACAAAATCACCTTTCGGGGCTGAATAATGCCATGACAGTGGCAGAATTCATGAAGAAGGGTCCCAAAAACCCCATGCTGAAAATTTGGTTCCAAAATTCAAAAAAAATGCCTGTGACATGCATGAAAGCTTAAAAAACCCTGTTTATTCCATAATACAGCTTACCGGCATTTCCTCAGTTCGCGGTCAGCTTTGAAGAGTGCAGACATGTTCCCGGTCCACCGAAGATCATCGCGCCAGACTCCGGAGGTAAGTATGGGGTGAGGGGGGTGTGGTGAGGCAGGCTGTGCAGTGGGTGGGCACAGGTTGTGGGAGGGGGGCAGGGAGACTGTGGGGGACCGTTTTCTTTTTTCACAGGTAAAGAAAAAACATTGCAGGACTTTTTTTTTTTTTACAGGGACATGTGGCACGCTGGGGTGGGCTCCCAGTGTGCCAACAGAGTGTTTATGGGGGGAAGCTGTACCCGATGGTGGATTGAGCACCCGCCAGCGCAAAGGGGGTGCAACAGCCGGGGGATTGGGTACCCTGTACTAATGTACTGGGTGTTTGTGGGGGCAGGGGCCATTATGCCAAAGGGGAGTGGGCTCCCCCATCAGCAAATCAAAGTGAGAGTGGGGACAAAATGCCAATGGGGAGTGAGCTCCCCCGTCGGCAACTGTAACAAAGGAGGGGACTGAAGCCGACGGGATTGGGGCCCGTCGGCAAACAAAACTCTTCTTGGGGCGCATGCTGCCGAGGGGGATTGGGCACCCCTTGACAGTGGAGTGCTTTTATTATTGTTTCAGAACATGGTGGCAAGCCGCCATGTTCACATGCAATATTACAGTAGCAACGTTCCTCCCAGCAATGACGGGTCGCTCTCTCATTGCAGCGAATTGCTGATGCTGCAGTGATGAGGCGGCCCCTGATTGCTGTGGTGAAAATGTTTCAAGTCGGTGGCATGCTGGCTGAACTAGTGTCAGCAGCTGCCTTCCACCCCACTGGGGAACAGGGGCCAAGCCTCAAAAGGCAGTGGGGGCATTGGCCACAACAGTGCCGCGCCACCACAACCCACTTCTGCAGCAAGCTGCCGCAACATGTTTCTTGCGCATGCTCGCAATCAACATAATAAGTCACTGGATTGACACGGAAGAACTGTTTTGGAGTTGCACTATGATCATTCCGCAATTCCAAAACAGTCAACTCACTCCCTGCCTCCCCCCAACAGGTGCATTACTTTGGTTGCCGGTGGCCCACCCTGCTTAAGATAGCCACCGATGTTTAGTGCGCAAGCATGAGTAGTTACGCATGTGTGACTGCACCGTTGCCATCTTGGGAATGGTGGATTGTTTCACCATGAGCTTGGTGCATGTCGGCTCTGGCCAGACTTGTTACTCAGGTGAGGACTCCAATACTGGGCATTGCACGTCAGGTGGGGTCTCACCAGTGATCTATAGAAAAGTAGTAATACTTCCTTCCTTCTGCTGTCAGTACCCCTTCCTATACACCCCAGCATCCTGTTTGTCTTACTGTAGACCTTGTTACACTGGTTTGACTGTTTCAGGGAGTCACTGAGGTTGACCCCTAGATCTCTTTCCTCAGAGGTCATGTACAGCTTTATCCTTCTCACTTTCTTACGTCTTTACGTATTCATCTATCATGTCAAAGTGCAAATGTATTTTACAAAATGGTTCACTCACTGCTGGAAAGTTCTATTAACCAGGTTTGGGGTCACTAACAATTTGATTAGTGCAATAATGTTTTAGCGAGTGACCCATTTCCGTAATCATTCTATTTTCCAAGTTGCTTTCATTAACTGCATTCAAGACACTGCAACATAATAATCAAGCACTTCATTTGATAATAATTAACTTTTACAGAAAGTCATTCAAAAACCAACCTCCGGTAATTATTAGGAATGTCTTCCTCTGCAGTTCTAGATTAAATTCAGTGCAGTTAACCCCTTTGGCACAATCCATTAAAAATCAGCACAAACTGTTATAGGCAATAAAAATTCCATTCTGTTATTTTTTTTAGTCATGCATTTAATGATCTGGACTCTGGAGAAATTGAACACATCATAAATCAATATCCAGGAATGTTTACAAAAGGACTAGTTGGTAATAGCCATAAGAAATAGCTTACTATTGTAAAGATTTTTTTTTCCTTTACTCAAAGCCAGTGGGAGGCAAAAAGAAATGTTAAAATGTGTTCCTCTGTCAATTAGAGGACTGCATTACATGTATATCCATACATTCAATACAACTGCATTACCTGTACAGTATTTGTTGACCAGCTCACTGTGCAAATGTTTTATATCACAAACTGTTATTGTACACTTTACATGCTTTGATCACCAAATGCTTATATGTGTCTCTCATGCCCAGGTATATTTATGTACAATCTAGTGTTTGGGCAATGTGTTACCTATTATTGTTGAAACTCTTGCAAATCTATGCCCAAAATGTTCAACTGTCCTATAGATATTCCTACTCTAAGGTGTTGTACCACTTGTTCTATATTTTTCTACTGTCCTTCTGGGCCTGAGTGATACCTGATGAGTGGGGAACTGGTTGGCGTGTGTGGGGAAGAAGAGTCAGCAGAAGGTGATAGTTAATGGGATCAAATCAGAGGACTGTGGAGTCATGAGCTGGGTGCTACAGGGGTCAGTCCTGGGACCAGTCCTAGTCAATGTGTTCATTAGTGTCATGGGGAAGGTATCCAAGGCAAGATGTGTCTCTGCAGGTGACACAAAATTATGTTGCTGGGTGGACAGCGAGGAAGGGTAAGAGAGTTAACAAGCGATCTGTGCAGGCTGGAGAGATGATCCACAATATGGCAGTTAAGATTCAATGTCAAGAATAGCGAAGTGATGCTCATATGGAGCTGTAATCAACATACAGATTAGTGGATGAGGGAGGGGTTAGGCTTACCACAACAACTGAAGAAAGGGACTTGGGAGTCCTCATCAGTGACTCCCTCAACAAACCATCCAGTGCAATGGGGCTTACAGCAGGGCAACAAAGACAATGGGATGCACTGGGATAAGATTTGACAGTAGGAGGAAGATGGTGATATTGTCCACTTTGGAATCTGCACCTAAGAAAGTACAAGGGTAGACTGGAGTCAGTGCAGAAAAGGATCACCATGATGATTCAGGCCAGCAGGGCAGACCCAATGAAGAACTGCAGAAGGCTCTAAACATGTACTCAGTGGAGGCCAGAAGGGAGAGGGGCAACGTAATAGAGATAAAAAAAGTTTATATGTGGAATTAACAGAGTGAACAGTAAAGATCTATTCAAAATGAATAGGAATGCAGTCGCAAGGGGCAACGAATGGAGGCTAATTGGTGAAAATTTCAGGAGGGATGTGAGGAAGTTCTACTTCACTGAGAGGGTGGTTGCGACATAGAACAGATTACTGGCAGAAGTGGAGGGAGGCAGGGACTATAAACAGGTTCAGACACATCTGGGGCAGGGTTAAGGAACTGATAGCTCCATAAGGAGGAGCTGGGGAGGTGGGGAACTGAGGAGGAGGGGTTTGTGTAGATACTGCTTCAAGACATACAGGGTCAGATATTCAAAACTTTGCCCCGGGGCTAAATTAGCACTGCCCGGCGGGCAAACTGTGCCCAGAGCAAAAACATAGCTATATTCAAAATGAATAGCCCAGTGCAAAACCAGCTGAATATAGCAAGCGAAGGAAGC
The DNA here is from genome assembly GCA_016271365.2 of Neoceratodus forsteri. Classification (NCBI taxonomy): domain Eukaryota; kingdom Metazoa; phylum Chordata; order Ceratodontiformes; family Ceratodontidae; genus Neoceratodus; species Neoceratodus forsteri. The sequence goes on along the minus strand of CM028129.1, from coordinate 1,684,731,900 downwards.
TGGGCAAACAGGCCCAGGAGTGCAGGGCAAACATTGCCCAGGATTAAGACAGCACTGAATATAGCAGAGAAGACAGCACTGAATATAGCAAGCAGACAGAGGCAGTGCAAACACCCACAGAAACAAAGTGTCAGAGGTGTAAGCAGCTGTCCAGGAACACAGGAAAGCAAAACAGCCCAGCCAGACACAACTACAGTACTAGTGAAAGGAATGGAATAACCTGGAACCACAAGTGAAACCAGAACACCACAGAACACTGTCAAATCCCAAGTCCACCCAAAAAGACACAGGACACAGGAATGTCAAGCATAATAAACTATAATGCAAAATATGAACATCTAAGGCACAAAGGCAATATGAACATATATACAGCAAAAATAACCAAAACAGAGCAGAACACTGTTCATAAAATGGGATTCAAGAAAAACATCATGAAAGGAAAAGGGCTGGCGTAACAAAGGGACTGAAAAATGGGAAAACAACAGTAACATTGCAAACAAGGCAAAACATAAATATAGCAACAGAACAATGGGGTAAGAAAGTGGATGGGAGAGGGCTGTGGAAATAGGAAGCAATGGAGGGGAACAGGATGGCAGATACAGGGCTAGGGACAGTGGGCCAGGGACAGGAAGCAGGCTAGTGGAAAAGGAAGCAGGGTTTAGGTGCGGGCAGTTGCTGGCAGATGTTCCTCCAGGATGGCTGCAACCCGCCGTGTCTCAGCAATCATAACTGCCTGCTGCTCAATCAGGGTACGCTGTTCCCGCACCAGCCTCCGCAACAGCTCCTCTGTGCCTTCACCCTCTTCTGGACGGGTGGCCCACAGTGATGACTGACGTGGACCTACAGGAGAAAGGGTGACCATATCAGGGTATGACAATGACACAAAGGCACCATGTACCACCACACGGTGGACAGCATGCCCCAACAACCATGCCCATGTGCTAGTATGGAACAAACCACAACACACACTAACATGTGCCTGCAGGACAAGGCAGTACGTAACAGGCAGCATGCAACACCCCAATGTACATGGATATGCATGGATGTATGCTGAAACCCAACAACGGGAGGCCAGCCAGCACAGCGGCGCAGACTGTAACAGTGCAAACAGACAGCCACCCCAGAGATGTGAGCGACAAGTGGACACTGAATGATATGCACATGGGATGACATATGGAGGGACATGCTGCCTTACGGTCACACAGCTATGATACACAATACAGATGACACCAACTGGAGAAGGTGCCACAGCCCCAACCACATGTGTAACCACACATGCCTGTCTTTACACCCCAACAGTGGCCTACCTCACTGCTGCCCTCCAAAGAACTGTAAACACTCAGCCAAACTGCCACCCACGATGCCATAACACAGCAGCTGTGCAAATGATGACAAGAAACCCTGAACAGGTGGGTGACTGACATAAGTGTGCAACAGTGGCAAGTGACACAGATAGAGACTCGACATGGACCACAAAGACCCAATGACCACAGAGGACAACAACACTGGCAACAGAACAGTAGGGACTGCAGGACAGGTAACCAAGCAGTACACAACCAGGGGAAGTGCCAATGCCCACCCACACCACTTGCTGCAACAGAAGGGTGAGGGGCCCACAGTGGTGAAGAGAATGGCACAGTGCCGTGCCACCACCCATAGTGGCAGCACCATGAAGGTGCACATGCAAGAAGACACACACATGTGAAACACAGACACCGGGCATGGTCCACCACTGGCACTGCAGTGGTAGGCCAAAGGTATGCACAGGACAGTGTCACCCTGGTGGTCAAGGCATGGCGAGGTACACACACACACCTGTGGGAGCAGCATCTGCCATAGGGGCTGACAACCAGCACACCATGCTACCACAGAACAACTCCTGCAGCACACCTGCATAACATGTGCACAAACACCATACACTACAGGGACAGAGGGACAGCACTCTCTTGGGGACAATGGCCCCCACATCAGAGCATGAGCCCACAGGCAGGGGTGTAGCCAGGGAGGCCACAACTGCACACCATGTGGACACACTGACACCCCCTCCCCACTGTTAGGGTGGGCTACCCCACCGGTGTAGCCTGAAAACATACCACGACACCATGACTGTGTCAGTTGCTGCCAGTGGCCTTCAAGATACAATTCATGAAACCCATGACAATGGGCGCTGCCTGCATGTGTAAATACTAAGCCATGCATTGCTCCCCAAAACACCCACATACAAGCCCACAACCTGTACAGTTGTAATGGCCATGGGATACACAGACAGTCATAGTGACCAGTCCCCCTAGCGTACACCACAATGAATTAAACACAGAAAGGTACAACATTGCCGTTGTCAGGTGTCAGACATTAAGTAATCAGTTCAATGCCCATTGGCCAACTCCCCACCAGACATCAAACTGCCCACCATTGAGTGCTTGGAGGATGCCTGACAACACACATGCTGCAACAGACACACATGCAATGTACAGCCACACAGACCCATGTGGCACCACAGTCCCAAAGGACCCCTCCCACACAGCCCCCTGCATGTCCGCCACAGAGGTCGGACAAGGACACACAATAACATACCCATGTCCACGCCAGCATGACAGTACACTACCAGGGAAATGCTTGCACCACATGATACAGTGTCCCCCCGCACGACATGAGGTGCATGGCCCTGGTATGCGCTCACAACATGTCCTGCACAGATACTGACATGTTATAAGTGGTATTGTAAATGACACATGTCATGAGAGGTGGAGTACACTGTTGCCATGGCAGACAGGACAACATCAGCAGCAGTAACAGGCGGCACGACAGGCAGACTCCAGTAATCTCCCACCCCCAGGCATGACGACTGGCCCACAACCATGCAGAGACATGCATCATCCCTCCACAATGGTGGCTATAACAGCAACATGATGCACATGACAGTACAAGGCAGCTATCAGTACACACGGTGGCAATGGCAACAATACTTAAGACACACAGCAAGCCATGTCTCAGGCCTCGCAGCAGCAGGAAAGGTGATGGAGGCAAGGGGGACTACAGAAATGCACGCAGCCATCTCACATCTGGCCTGGATTACCTAGCCAACTGGGCCACAACACCTGACATAGCACTGTAGTGTAGGGGTGTAGCCAGACATTCACATGTTCTACACACAATGCCCAACAGCCACACTCCCCTTACAAATGATGTACGCAGCAACTCCAAATGGTACACCCCTTCCAAAAGGGTATGATGTCTGTCAGATGATTCCCTTACTCTCTAATGAGGTTATACACGTATCTGTCTCCTACACAACAGCAAGTCAAACAGGGCCACACCCTAGTGGCCTACAGTGACCCTAAATGTCTGGTGTACCTAGGAACTGTTGATAGACATGCACTACACAAAACTGTACACAAATGTGTACAGTGCGTATGCCTGGCTACACACTTGCTCTACTGCCTGCCCTGTAAAGTCAGACACATAGTAGAAAAGCATAACATCACACAGTACTCACGCAAAACACCCCTGTCACCGTCACTGCTCTCCGCTGTGCACTGTGCCATCGGAGGCACCCTGCGCCTGTCGGTTGATGGCCCCTGTCCGGCCTGCGTCTCGTCCCTCCTGTCTGTGGTGTGTCCTCGTCGCTCTGCAGTGGGAAGAGGGTACAGCAGCATTACTACAATATCAGCCACCATGGTACACTAAAGACCACCCTGTACCCCAGTGGTGTAGCACAACACACACAACAGTGGTACACGGGTGCAGTGCACCACCAAAGCCATGCCAGGCATGACATGGGTCAGTGTACACCGTCTACCCCTGTCCCACACAGTACACACCGAATGGATGGGTGGACCCCATGAGCAACATGTCTAGCGCAGCAACACACATGCACATAAGCACACCACGGAACACACAGCCCCACCACCCATGCCAGCAGCGGCGCAACAGTCATCACTTACCTGGCACAGGCACAGTCCCCTCACAAACTATGGCCCTGCAGCGTTCAAGCAGTGGTCGCTGCCTGCGCCTGATCGACGTAGCGGTGCACTTCTCACCATCATGGGGAATACCCGTGATGGCACTTAGTCAACGGGCAATGGAAGCCCAGACCTCTCTACGGGGCAAGTCACCCTCCCACACAGGTTCAAATAGGCACCGATGGCGCCTCTCCGTCAACTGCACCAGGTTGGCCATCTCAGCCTCATCCCACCGCCTGCCACGGCCCACCACTGCCCTTTGCCTACATCTCACAGACATTGGTGCTGTGGAAGAGGGCAAATAACCAGGTTAAACAGTGAAACAACGACTGTCCACACACCCTGACACCCCCTAGAACTGAAGTCTAGCGCCGCGCTGATGTATGCTGTAGTGCTGCGCTAACAGGAAGTGTTTGCGATGCGCATGCATGACCCCTACCATGACCCTGGGCTGATGTACCACGCATGTGTGTAGCGCTGCGCTAAAGCTGGTTAGCGCAGAGCTACATCACGCTATGACAGGGTGATAGCACGGACAAGGGGCCCTATGAGCATGCGTACTGCACATAGCGCAGCACTAGGTGGCTAGCATGGCACTGACCCTCAAATAGCCCTGCGCTGACCTTTGCCCAGCACTGCTGTGCTAGTGCGGGGCTATTCAGAGCCATATTCAATGGGTGTATGCAAATAAGGGTACTTGTGTATGCATGGGGCAAACCGTGTGATTAGCATATCATTATGTGCTCATTTACATGACTAACAGGCAGGATTGCCTGGGTGGGCAATAAAAGGGCAAGCAGTGCACCACCAGTGTTGTGTTGTGGAACTGCGGCGGGAATACAGAAGTGTACAACATGGAAAGAGATATGCAACAGGGGGATGAGCAGCGAGAGGCAGGTATGTATGACCACCATGGGACCACTAACGTCCACTGCATTGTGCACATTCCCCTGCAATTAACTGTGTCATGTGCCAATGCATGCACATTGTGTCTGCCAGACAGGTGCACTGGTGCTGTACCATGATAGCACACCGTCTTGTCTCCCTGGATGTGTGGCGTGATGGCCTGTGCCCCCCCCGCAGGGCGTACACAGTGTACCAGCAGTGTGCACTCCCATGCGGCATGGTGTCCTGTCATTGCTAGCGCACTTGGCCTCGCAAACTCGGTGATGCTCAAATGGGCCACAACACAGTCATGAGGGTTCATGGCAGACACAGACCACAGCAGTGCACATGTGTGTACACCACTTGCTGTCCAGACACAGGACAGACAATGGCAATGTGGGCATGTGCACCGTACAGGCACATGCAGTGATCTGATATGTCCATGTGGCCTGTGGCACTGTAGGGGATGATATCGTGATGTCCACTGTGTGATGCAGTGCAGCACTGACACAGCCACTGACACCTGTCCCCTCTTGATTATCCCATAGGTGTGCAGGCCTGACAGGAGTGCATCCATGCACATAAATTCTTTCAAGATGAGCTGAACACCCTTGAGCATGAGGTGAAAGAAAGAGAACACGTGTTACACACACACAGGGCCACCTATGCTGTTGTGTGGCAGGCTTGGGAGGAGGTGACTGCAGCTGTGAATGCAGTTGGGGACCGTGGAAGATCAACTGAGGCAGTCCAGAAACGATGGAATGACCTCCTGTGGCATGCAAAGGAGGAGGAGGAGGCACACTGACACAGAGAGAGGACCAGGACTGGTGGTGGTCCGCCTGAACACCAGCAGCGTGTGGAGGAGCCACACATGGCGGTGGTGGCGTCGACACTGCGGATGGTGGCAGTGACAGGCATGCTGGGTGGTGGTTGTGAGATGACCCTCGCTCTTCCAAGGCCAGGTCTGTTTTCGCATGTGTAACCTCTGTATGTGGTGCAGGCAAGGGTGCACGGTTCTGCTGTTGTTGTCCTGCACAGGGTGCACTGTATCCTGCCGAACCAATGCCTGGCATGGCCAAGGTCACTGTGGGGTGGGTGGGTGCATGTTGTCACAGGCTTGGGTGAAGTGGGTACCTGTCCTGAGGGCTGCATGGTGTGGTGGTGGTAGTGGTGGTGGTGTTTTGCCACAGTGTCCATGGATGGGTGACTGACCCTGTCCCTATTCTCTCCACAGCACTCTCGGACAGGCCTGCACCACCACAGCATGTTCCACGGATGTCCAGCCAGGTTCCCAAGGTCACGGAGGAGTTTGATGATGAATGGCCATCAACATCTGGACTGTGTCAAGATCAGGGCCGCATGGACCCAATGCATGTCTGGCATTCCCGTGGACAGGGCATGCAACTGCCTGGGGAAGGGGGTCACACCTCACTAGGGGTGTTAGGGTACAGTGGGCACCTGGATGTTGAACAAACTGAGGATGATGGGGTGGGAGAGGTACTGCTGGTCACTGTCACCAGTGCGGATGACACTGATGTCTCTGAATATTCACAGCAGCTGGCCATTCCTGTGCCAGGGGATGCAGGGGTGGGGCTTGCTGAAGGCCATGGAACAGGTCAGGGTGGTTCTGTAAGTGTCAGCAGTGTGGCTGTGGCTGAACACATGGTGATGGGTGGTGTGGGTGGTGTTGCAGGACAGCAGGGTGTGCATTGTCAGACACATGATGGGGTTACGGTCCATATGGTGCCACAGACCACTGCCAGTTGTAGTCAGCAGCCGGATGTAGCAGTTGATCCATTGCCACAGGCACCACTGCCAGCTGCTGCTGGGGGTCCTTTGCCTCTGGTGCATGAAGGCCATGGTGCCTGGCCACTCCTGCAGGCTGCTGTCACCTCACAGCAGGAGGCCCGTCTGGACCTGCATGCCATGCGGCGTGAGCTGCGACATGAGCTGGGTCAGATACGGGAGGCAATATCAGTGGGCTTTGCACATGCTGAGCAGCAAGCAGAGGACAGGTTGGGCCACCTGGTGGGTACCATAGACCGTGGCTTCTCTGGGTTAACTGCTGCAGTGGTGGCAATTGGTAATGTCATGAGTAGTGTGCCTGTTGGTCACCAGCATGGGTTGGTTGGCCATGGCGCAGATGGCAGAGGGGCACACAGGCAGGCACACTGTGGGTGCAGGGCTGCCACTGGTACCAGCTCCGCTGCATCACGCACTCCGCCTGCGACCCAGCGGCGCCGTGGCCATCCATCCACCCTGTCGGTCTCCACCATCCCCCGGGGGCACAGGAGGTCAACACTGCCTGCCTCACCTTCCACTTCAGCTGTGTCCTCTGCACAGAGCACCCCAGGGTCCATAACCCATGGTACGGGTGCACGCCGCATGCGTGGGTGTCGTCATCAGTGATGCCCACAGGCTGTCTGCTGTACTCTGCATGCATCTCCCTCATGCATGAGCAGACGTGCGCACGCACACACACACACACACACACACACACACACACTCCCACCAACACAGTTGCTCCCCTTACCCTCATGACACACATCACACCTCCCCACCATGATTACACCATTTGTGTGTGTCCCCCCCCACATATGTGCTGCACAATCACGGACTCACACCACATGCACACACTATTTGTCTATTACACTGGGTTTGTTTGCTGATGTGATTGTTGTTTTCACTGTTACCTTAGTCTGTGCACATTAAATTGCTAATCACTTGTACTCTTTCAGGTTGTTGTGCAGTCTGTACTTACCCTCTGTTCTGTTGCAGTGTCCTGATGATGTTGTCCCGGTGCTGTATGGCCCTGCGTGCCATGCGATGGTCCCTCCTCTCGAGTTGCTCCACTATCCCCCTGACCACTGGCTCTGGCTCACTGTCAGACTGTCCCTCAGGTTCAGGTGCCTGTATCCCACGGTTCATTGCCATGTTGTGCAGCATACAACAGGCTAGGAAGATACGGCATACCTTCTGAGGTGTATATTGTAGGGCACCACCTGATGTGTCCAGGCATCTGAATCACAACTTCAGGATGCCAAACACCCTCTCTATGATGTTTCTTGTTCTGGCATGTGCCTCGTTGTACAGCTCCTCGGCCACTGTGGCCGGTCGGAGTACTGGTGTGAGCAGCCAGGGTCACAGGGGATAGGCACTGTCCCCTGTCAAGACATATATACCTGTTAGTGCTGTATTGCGGTCTGTCAGCTGCTGTCCTCCACTCTCTGTGGCCCTCCACACCCTTCCTGGCCTGCAATGCCTGCCCACATCCATGCTGTTGTGTGTTTGCCTTGTATGCTACAACTCAACGACTAGTTGCCCACTGGGTATCCTGCCCTCCTCAAAGGCCTGGCACAGCTGGGACTGGTGCCAGATGAAGGCGTCGTGGGCACTGCCGGGGTACTGTGCATAGACATTGCTGATGCGCCCCACCGCATTGCACACCACCTGGCAGTTGATGGAGTGGTACCCCTTCCTGTTGATGTACACATCACTGCCATCACCAGGTGGTGCACGGATGGGGACATGGGTGCAGTCAATGGCACCCAGTACAGATGGTAGGTGCGCAACTCGATGGAACTGCTGCATTGTTTCTCTGTGCTCTGCTGCCGTGCTGGGGAATACTATGAATTCCCCAGCATGTGGCAGGAGAGCCTCTAGGAACTGGGTCAGAAGGCGTGAGGTGGCAGACTGTGTTACCTGAATGGTGTCCCCCGTTGGTCGTTGGAACGTCACTGTGGCAAGGAAGCACATCGCTGCTGTCACCTTCTCCTCCACTGTCATGGCATGACTGCGTCTGGTGTTTGGGTGCAGCTGCTCATGCAGGAGTTCACAAAGCTGCCTCAACATTCCCCTGTTCATCCAGTACCGGCCAATGATGTGGTCATCAGGCAGGGTCTCAAAGGAGACCCTGGGCCGGTACAGCCTGTTTGCAGCATACCGTCTCCTTGGCCTGCGTTGTGGCCCATGTTGTGCCTGCTCCCTCTCCTCCTCCTCCACTACAGCTGCCATCAATGGCAGAATCACTGCTACTGGCACTGCACACATTCCTACTTCCTGTGCTGGTCCCTCCACCTCTGTGTTTTGCCTTGTGTTTAGACCAGCCTTTTATAGGTGGTAACTAGCGCCGTGCTAGGTGCCGCGCTATGTATCCTAGCGCGGTGCTGGACCTTTGAATATCCCCTTGCACGTCTCTCTTGGCCCCCCCTTCCTTTTGCCCCTTGCATACATTACTGGTTTGCCCTGCGCTAATGCTGTTAGCGCGCGCTAACTGGTCCTTTGAATATGGCGGGTCCACGCTATTCCGGCGCTATTGCCGTGCTAATGGTTTGCATGCCGCACTGTGGTTTGAATATCTGGCCCACATTGTCTTTATGGAAAGACTGGATAGACTCTTGGTCTTTATTAATTGGCAATATATACATTTCTATGTGGAATGTTTGAGTGTTTGTCATTATGGCAAAGCATTTGTTGTCCCTAACTTTAAGCAAGAATTGCATTCCTGAACTGACTTACATGGTTCCTTCAGTTGGTGCATGTTGCACCTTGTTTTCTGAATGTTTCATCCACACTGCCTCATAGGCACTGCTCACAGTTGATGTGGAGAACAGGCTGCAGCCTGTTCTGTATGGGCAGGAGACTGGCATGGCCATTGGTAGGGGGCTGCTGTCCTGTTCAGTCTCTTCCCACACCTAACAGGACTTGCCACAACTGTGGCAAATTGAGAATGCTTTTAGGGGCTACAGTGAAGTTCTGGTGAGGGGTTATGTACTCATTAGGTGTTGGTTGTAAATTCAACACCTGCCAGACCTGATCTACACTCATGGGTAATTGACATTTGTCCTGAGGGGCTGTAGTATAGCTCCGGGGGGTGGCAAGAATGCAAGTGGCCAGAGTTTCCAAGCAGAAAGCAGCTGGTGCAATGAAAACAAACTCTTGCCAGAGTCAATAGGGCTGCAGGCAAGGAATTCGGTGTACAAATATTAAAAATTATCAAAGTTATGAACTTTGTTAACAAAATGTAGTGTAGGCTCCTAAATGTGTTATTTTGTAATATTTGCACACCAGATTTTCAATATAACCTTGTTATGACCCTGCCTCATCAACAAGGGCAGAGCAAATGTTCAAATCCTGTCTGAAAGGTGATTTTACACGGGTACTGAAAAATCAACTTTTGGGACACAAATACACATTTTGGGCAGGAGTTGAAACATGACAGCTGTCACATTCATGAGATGCTCTGAAGAAATGGCCATGTTGAAAATTTGGGTTACAAATGTTGAGTATTACCAAACTTACGAGCCAGCGTTTGCAAAATTCAACATAACCTGATAACTTTTTTGGTTTTAAATATTGTTACACCAAATTAAGAACATAGCCTTCTTATGACCCCACCTCATAAACAATGGCAGAGAAAATGTTTTAGCTCTTAGGCAAAAGGTGATTTCGTGCAGAGACAGCGAAATCACCTTTTGGGGTATAAAACAAAACATTTTGGCCTTGATTTGAAAAATGACAGCTAACATACTTATGAAGTGCTATAAAAATATGACTACGTTGTGAATTTGGAGGAAATATTGAAAATTGCCAAAGTTATGGGCCTGCATTTGCAAAATTCAATATAGGTTCATAACTTTGTTGTTTTTTTTTATATGTTTACACCAAATTTTCAACATAGCCTTCTTATGACCCACCTCTTGAACAACGGCAGAGAAAATGTTCAATTCCAGCCCAAAAGATGATGTTGTGCAAAGACTTCAAAATCACCTTTCGGGATGTAAAAAAATAAAAAAAACATTTTGGCCAGGATTTGAAAAATGACAGCTGTCACACATGAGATGCTGTAAAGATATGGCTCTATTGTGAATTTGGGGAAAAATATTGAAAATTACCAATGTTATGAGCCTGTGTTCACAAAATTCAATGTAGGGTCATAACTTTGTTGGTTTTTTTGTAATATTTTTGCACCAAATTTTCAACATAGCCTTCTTATGACCCCACCTCATGAACAAAGGCAGAGACAAGTTTCACCTCCTGCACAGGAACCGCAAAATCACCTTTAAGGGTGTGAAACAAAAAAAAAAAATTTTGAACCGGATTTGAAAAATGACAGCTGTTACACTCATGAAGTGCTGTAAAGATATGGCTATGCTGTGAATTTGGGGCAAAAGTATTGAAAACTACCAATGTTACGAGCCTGCATTCACAAAATTCAGTATAGGCTCATAACTGTGTTGTTTTTTTTTTTATATTTTTACACCAAATTTTCAACATAGCCTTCTTATGACCCACCTCATGAACAAGGGCAGAGAAGATGTTCAACTCCTGGCCAAAATGTGATTTCATGCAGGTACCACAAAGTCACCTTCCAGGACAGAGCTGCCTAATGACAGTTCAATTGTTCATGAGGTAGGGTCCCAAACAAGGCATGTTGAAAATCTGGGCCAAAAATATGCAAAAGTGCCCAGGTTATGCCACTAAGTTCAAAACCCCATTGAAATACATTGAACCACATACCTGTTTCTTCAATTCGTGGTCCGGCTCTGAAAAGCGAAGATGTGGCTGTGATCCAGAGAGGATTATGGTGTTGGACTCCCAATCAGTAAGTAAGGGCTTGGGGGGTGCTGAGTGGGAGGGTCGGGTGGGGTCTCTAACTAATGCAAAAGACATTGATGGACTTTTTACAGGGTTTTATTTGAAAAAAAGAAACCAGAGGAATGCAGATTGTGACACTGTGGGATTGGGTACCCCAGTGTCACTCTTCTGTTCCAAGGGGATGGGTGCAGAGAAGGAGGGTTGGGTTGGGCAATATGGGGAAAAAAAGAATTCCTGATCAGGACACTGGGGGATTGGGCACCCCCAGTATCCGTTTGAGTTTGTGAGGGGGGAGGTTAGATAGGAGTTCGCTCACAGCTCACTTGTTGTTCTAAACCCCCAGAGCTCCCAGCTCATGGGGTGTGGCTGTTGTGTTCTCATAAGATGATCTAGTGTCCCCCACCTTGCTAAATGTGTGAAGGTATCAGCTTTGAATCCCTGCTCCTGCTGTACCTACAGCTACCACCACCTGCACTCCCAGAAAGATCCCAATGTGCATGTACTTGTAAACAGATCAACCTTCTTCTGAGTAGTCGCTTGGTGATTAACCCATCTGGGACTGGCAGCCCCTGCAGTTTTGCTGATACTGGTAATGATGCAGGCTCTATGTCCATCATTGTTGTTGGTGATGCTGGGCAGTCGGGTCCTTACACGATCTCAGTCCGTCAGCTCTTCCTTATCTGATGCTGAGCCCAGACACCAATGGGTTAAGTTCCTTCCTCCTCCTTCTCTTTCTTCTTTCAAATTTCTCTGCCTGAAGCTGTTGTGCATTATCTCCGGTCTACTTGCTTTCAGAAACCACTAACTCTCTATCCCTGCACTTCCACATCCATGTATTCCAAAGCATTTATTTTGGAGACACTCCTGTTTGCCTGGTCTGGTGGTTGTGGTGAGAAGGCAACCAGCTCAGCCTCTTGTATGCCCAGTGGAGCCAGGCTTGGTACCATGTGTGCCCAGCTCCTTGCACCATGTGCTCTGCTGTTGTCGTGGCCCATTGCTGTGATACTGGAGAGGAAGATTCTGGACCCACAACTCCCTAACCAAAGCATCAGTTCCACTGCAAAGAGGAGGCAGACTGTCAGGGATCTCCCTTAAACCCTCTCAACCACCATGGATTTCCACAAGAAGGAGACTTCCTTCACTCTCCAGACACTGCTGGATCTGTTGGAAGTTTCTCAGGACATAATTGCCCTTTCATATTATCCTAGGTTTGACTCTTTGCCAACATGTGGGCAACTGGCACCCCTTGATACCAGCAAATGGTCTCCTGTCTCTGCCCCTTCTGAGTTGTGCATTTCCATCTTATTTGTTTTGATATTTTGTGTCTGTGTGTTTGTGTGGGGGGGTACCAGTCTCCCCTAAACGTTGCTCAGAATTAGTCTCTGTTCTTTGCTGCTTGGATTGTAGCAATGCAGGTCCTGTCTCATTCATTCTGAGTGCAGTGCGATGCCTTGCAAGTGTACTTCCTAGAAAAGGCAGCAGCTGAGAGGCAGGATGGTGGTGGTGGTGCACGAATCCCTTATTTAGTCACTTAGAGCTGATGGTGCTGGAGAGTGGATGCGATTAATGACATTTCCCAAGCAGCCGATAGTGGTCTCTCTCTGTCTCTCTCTCTCTCTCTCTCTCTCTCTCTCTCTCTCTCTCGCTGTCTATCTCTCTGTCTCTGTCTCTGTCTCTCTCTCTCTCACTCTGTCTCTCATCTTACCTCCCTTTACTGAGCCTCTTGCCTATCACTCAAGCAGCTCTCAGCCAGACTCTGCAACTAGAAATCTGTGCGTACTATTTCATTTTTATTATATTTTATCTTGAGGGGTTGGGGTCTCTGAGGGTTAGACATGGCCTTGGCTAGTGTGTCCTGGATACTATTATGCACATAGTCTTCTCACCGGGAAGAAGCTGAAATCCCCTCTGAGTGACTGTGGCAGCAACAGAAGCTGAGATGCAGCAAGATGTAGCTGTAGTAATAATAAGTCTCATCATCATTAACAATATGGTCCATCCTGGACATTGGTCCATCCTGATCGGGACACTGGGAGAGTGGGCACCCCTGGTGTCACTCTTATGCTTCTGAGGGGGGTGCAAAGAGGTAGGGTTGGGTGGGGGGAGCTGTAATAAAAAAAAAATTAAAAATGGCAGTCACAGAGATGGCCACCTCACGCTATTCTGCATGCTTGACTACGTACATGCACAGTAGAGTGCAGGGGCCATCTTGGACATGGCAGAGTATGCCGTGTTCTTCCACGACTGCCATTTTTTTTCAGTTACAGTTATTCCCCCGACCCCCCCACCCACCACCCCACACTTCCCCAGAAGCATAAGAGTGACACTTGGGGTGACCAATCGCCAGTGTCCCAATCAGGACGTCCTGATGTTTGTTTTTCAAGTACAAAATAGTGCAGTGCAACCGGAGTGCTCCACAGACATGGAGGCTATTGTGGTGGAACTCCAACATGTTATTCGGTCACAAAGAATGCAAGGAATGTGGAGTCCTTTTTTGAAAGCAATAGGTCTTCAGGGATCCACCCGCTGCAGCCCTAAAAAGTAAAAGTGCTTCCAACAGCTCATATGGAGAACTGGTTGCAGCTTGCTCTGCACTGGTGGGATTGATGAGGATGTGGGTAGAATAAGCAGCAGCAAGTTGGAGATCTTTTTATTGGAGAATGACTGGTAAGTGGGCAGCAGATTCCACAGCATGAAGGAACTGGGTGGCTGGGGAACAGGTAGAGAGGGGGTAGGAGTTCCCACAGTGGAAGGAAATTTGGCAGCAGGGGCATGCATAGAAGGAGGCAGAAGCTGCCACAGTGGGAGGATGTCTGGCAGCTGGGGAATGAGTAGGGAGAGGGCAGGAGTTGCAACAGTAGCAGGGAACTTAGGGACAGGAAGCAAGTATAATGGGTGAGGGGATTGCCACAGTACAAAGGAGTTTGGCTACCTGGAGTAATGCATGCCCTTCTAAAGTGCACAGTAGATCTTTCTAAGTGAACTAGCAGAGTCCTTATTGAGTAGAACAGTGAGGGATGGTCACAAGACAGGACACAAATGCTCAGAGAAGACTGACATCACTGTGAAAGCCTTTGATAGCCTATCATGAAGCAGAGGAAGAGAAAATGTGCAAGGGATTTTCCAGCCTGAATCAGGAATTATTCCTAGTTTTGAGCTAGAGTAAGACAACAAAGTACCTGTAGTTTGTGAGAAACTTCAATGCTGGGACTTCCTCATGGCAGACTGTTTAAAAATAATGCAGAAAATATCAAAAGTCTGAGCATGTAGTATTGTCCTCTGATGAATAACCATCATGACTTAAAGTACTGGGCTGTTTAGTGCCTGAGCATCTGCAACTTAATAAACATACTTGCCTTACATTGTGCTGTGTGTGCCATTTCTCTCTTGTTTTCTCCAACTCATTTGTGCTTGCAGTGGTGTGACTGCACAATCCTCCTGAGCTCCCTGGTTTTTGTTTTTTTATAGGAGGATATTTTAACTGAACTTGTAGTAGACTTATCGGCCACATAATTCCATTTAAAAATAGGCGATAATATTTTAAATGTTGTAGTAAGTAAATGTGTTTTGAAAAGTACAATTTATTCATCCCTTGTGTACTGTATTTATAAACAGCGGTAGTAAAGTCATTAATGATACATAAAGTTTCCCTAAAGCCACAGTACATGAAGGGCTTCATGCTGAAAAGAACACTCTGCTGTTCTGATCACGCACTGGTTGTATTGCCAGTTGACAATTTCACTGTTTTGCAAAGAAGTGCCAGGAGTCACGGTAAACAATCAGAATTGCACTTTCTTCAGATTCATCATTCTGTATAATAAAATGGCTTTGGATGTTCTCTCTGTCTGATTGGCTAGAGACCTTTCCACACAATACTTCTGTGCAAGTACAGCACCTCAGTAGGAAAAAGTCCCTACCTGGCTGCCCACTCACTCTAAGGATCAATGCTCTAGCTAAACATTTATTGAGCAGGTCACTCACTCTTCTGAATACAATTTCATAAACATACTCTCTTCAGCTATTATAGTTTGTTAACAAACAGCTGTTTTTTTTTTAGTTATTTTGTTTTTCCTATATACTACATTGACCTGGCCTCTGTCTTGCCCTCGGCTGCCACCCAACCTCACCCCAGGATGTCTCTGTCTCTGTCTCTTACCTCAGACATCCCCCAGCGCCCCCCTCCCAAGACAGGGCTCAACATGTAGGCCTTCGCCATTGAACTGTAGCTGTCACACACACTCAGGAGCCCCCTAGACTGAGTAGCCATTGGTCTCAGTAGCGGTTGGAGTGTGCTGGCTGACATCCTGCACATGTTGGTGTTCTTTTCCTTGTTTTGGTCCCCATCCCCCATGGACACTAACATGTTTGAAGCTCCAAGCCCACATGTACACAGCACCAGGGGTTGAAGTGTTCAAAAACAAGCGTGGGTGCTATGCATGGGATGAAACACAAGGACACATATTAAATGTATGGCTTGATTCTAAAAAGTGACTGTACACCGAACAGCAGAGTACCCTTTCAATTCAACCCCTAGGTACCCCTTCACTTCGGCCCCTGAGCATAGCACAGCAGAACTCAACTAGCAATATTCCTCCTGCTATGCCTCCAGTGCACTGCCATCCATGGTCAACCAAGTGGCAGTGATTTAGCAGAGACAGTGACCCTCCCTCCTCAAAGAAGGAAGCATCCTGTATGCTGCACAATCCTCCTTCCCCGCTGGCCCTTAAATTACCCGGGTTCATTCCCGAACCCGGGTTTCTGGCATTTCAATCAGCAGCCCTGTGACTGAACTGATGGCCCAGCTCAACTAACAACTGTTTTTCAATGTTGCTAATTTTTTCTGTTATACTTTTTCTCCCAGGAAGACAAACCTACCTATCTCATCTGGGTTGACTACCTCTAAACTCTAACAACCTGCCTTACCTTTCCCCAGCAGGGACCAATATGGGGATCTGGCTTGGGCATGGTTGCTCTATTGTCTTTTTAATTTTTTCTCACTTTGACCACTCTGCTATTGCCATGCGTGCCATGCATACCTGTTCTGAGCTGCACATGTTGCAGCATGAGAGGGGCAATCTCCTTTGCCCTCTGCAGAGGTGTCATTGCAGAAGTGCAACAAAGCACCAAGCTCCCCAGACTGGGTCACTCTGTCATTGGCACTGGTTCCCCAGCCCTGGCCACCTTACTCCAGTGAGATGGGTCCATTTTCAAATCTGGGACCCTGCCACAGAAGCATGACATGCTACTACTGAGACATCATACAACACCAAAAAGCTCTTGTTTTTCCCAGGTTTGGAAGTGCAGTAGGTTTTTGCCACCTTATCTATGAAGCCTGTATAAACATCTTACATACGCGTTACATCCCAATTTGCTGACTTTATAGTGCTCTTATGGCATATTGCTCACCTGCAATTATGAGGTCAGATGGGGACAGTTCAAAATTTTTTTTTTACTTATGTTTTATGCCCCTGTTTTATCTCTGGTACTTAATTTTCCCCCGAACTTTGGAGGCACAGCTGAGCCCCCTGTACTTCTCACACTGGCAAACACCCCTTGTTGTGGGTTGCCACCAGGAGGGTTTGGTATGGGGAATCTACCCTGAATACTCCAGTTCATCAGACAGCGTTCCAATGGAGGTACAGGGCCCAGATACACTGGGGTGCTTCACTGTCGATGCCAGAGCCATCTCCCATCTCAGCAAGATGTTGGCACTAAACGTGCTCAAGTGTGGGGGCACGCACAGTGATACACCAACTGCATGCCCTACCAATGTCCTTCCTCCTCTACTTGGTTACCTAATACCATGCTGCCACTCTTGGTTACCCAGGTTGTAGCACTGCATTCCCCGGAGAGGAGAGCATCCTCTGGGATACTCAATCCCCCCCCCCGCTGGTCCCAAATCTGGATCGCTAGCATCATAAGCACTAGCCCTACTGTTGCACTGACTGTTTTTTAAACAGACATCAGAGTAATGACTTGTTAATGTGAACTTTTAAAAGACTGATTATGGGGCAAAGCCAAACCCCTAAAACCATTAACGTTACATTTAGTTCATACAGCAGAAATATAATAGTTTTAAACATTCTTGTCTTAAGTCAGTTTTCTATTGTATCTTTCAGATTGTGTATCACAAAGCCATTTACAAAGAACATTTTTATTTAATTTTGCAACTTATTTACCGTGGATAGCCTAACTGACATGCAACATATCATTTCCCGTGGGGTTCTGCCTTAATCCATTTCTGTAGCTGGGTATATTTGAGCACTAGGAGGTTGAATTTCTTGCTCAGGGTCACATAATGTGTATTTGACTCTGATGGAGTTTGAACCAGTAATATCCCAGTTCTCAAGCAGATGCTCTAACCACTAGACCACCCTGCCTTCATTTATAAAATGCATAAATTCAGTCACAAGGGAAAAGAAGCCTTGCTTCATAATAGGCTATATAGATACCTTAGCCACAATACATCATATCAATAAAGCAACAGCATTTTCAGAATGAGTATAGCTCTCACAGGTCGGAGTGGGGACACACTGAGAGTACCCAGTAATAAAGGACAAATCTCTAATGTTACTTTAATAAATACCTAGGCTAGGATTTGTAAATCCCTGTATTCTCAGCCAACCTACCACCATTTTCAAATACGGGCTTTGTGTCTGTGCCCGCTGTAAGCACTAGATCATGTTTTAGATGGTCATGCGCTTATGCCAGTCCATTGCAATATACATCATAATTAAGGCCCAATTAGCATTAGCATCTGAAATGAGATGCAGATTGCCACACATTGTGTTGTTGTGTTATTAACTGATGGATTCTACAAAAACAGGGTGGGCGAATGACTGCAGCTTGCAAAATGGTTACCTCACATCGGTCCCATCATGATCCTACCACACCATATCAATTATATCAAAAGCAGACCCTCTGCAACCCAAACATGGCCTTATCAGTGTAAAACCCATCCTTTTTATAACCCTATGTTTTACATAGAATTCTGTGCACCCTCCCCCCAAAAAATCATACTGCCCAAAAAGACCTGTAAATCATATAACATTTGCGTCTTTATTTGTCTTATTAATATTGTTTATTCTGGATGTAAACAGGTGTTCTTTTATTTGCAGGTCTGTTTTGCAGTATTTGGGGGTGGGGTTGTATTGGACTCTGTTTCCATTTTGATACTGGCCACCCAGCAATAGCACCCCTGAAAACAGAAATGTATATGAATATTGCTTTAAACAAAAGAGAATTAGCTGGGTTTGAGATGTTCAAACCCTAAATTGCCTGACAGCTCTAATTTTATGTTGTCTTGAGCGTGCGCAAGCAACATCTTGTGGTAGTAGCACATTCAGAGATGTGTCAGTGCTGGCGAATCCAAGGAATGCTTTAGTGGGTGGATCCCTCAGCCACCAATTAGCGGGCATGCTAGTGATGATAGCAGTTTCAAAGAGAGCCACGGAGTTGAAAGAAATCTGCCGCTCCAGTGAGGTGCAGTTTCCTCACTGGAGTGTTAGATGACAAGGTTCCATTACGTGCCTTTCCTGGTGAAACATTCCAATAAATATGGTGGCTCCTGCCACCCGCCACACAATCCCCACAAAGCTGACATTGGGGAAGCCCAATCCCTGTGGTGGCATGTCCCTCTCTAGTTCAATTTGTTTGCCCACGGAGGTGCCCAGTCCTCATCAGCATCATGTTCCTCCCCCCCCACACACACACACACATTTTCTTGCCAACAGGGGTGCCCAATCCCCATCGGTATCATGTCCCCCCAAACTCGTGTCACACTGGGGCCCACCCCAGTGTGCCCCCAAATCATTTTTTTACCTGTAACAAAGAGAAATCCTCAAAGTCAGGTTTTTTTTTTACCTGGAAAAAATGGTCCCTCATCCCACCGCCCCTCCCCAACCCGCACTCCACTCTCTGCACACTCCACCTCCCAGCACCCTCTCCCCATACTTACCTCCGGAGGGCCTGTGCTGCAATCTTCTGTGGAGTGGGAACACGTCTGAACACTTCAAAAGCCGACCAGGAACTGAACAAAATGCAGTGAGCTTTATAATGGCAGGCAATGGGGGTTCAACTTAGGTGGATATCTCAGCCATTTTTTGGAATTTTGATACCAGATTTTCAGCATGGAGTTCTTGGGACCCCACCTCATGAACACATGCACTGTCATCTTGTTACTCAGTCCCGAAAGGTGATTTCGCTGTCACAGCGTGGAATCACCTATCAGGACCAATTAATGAAATGACAGTGCTACTGTTCATGAGGTGGGGTCCCAAAAAGCCCATGTTGCAAATTTGGTGAAAGAAATTCCAAAAAATGACTGTGTTACAAGCATGCATTATGCAGTTTCCATGCATGCTCATAACTTCAACAATTTTTAATATTTTCACTACAGATTTTTAACATTGCCATTTTTTCACACCTCCTTACCTACAGCTGTCATTTTTCACATCCTGCCCAAAATGTGTTTCCACATCTGTGGCACACAATGGTGTGGTCGCTGTGGGGAAATCAACTTTCAGAACAGAGTCACAAAATCACAGTGCCACTGTTCATGAGGGGAGGTCACAAAATGCCTATGTTGAAAATGTGGTTAAAAAAATCCCCACAAAAATTGTGTTACGGGCGTGTGTTGTGCAGGTTCTATGCACGCTCTTGACTTCACCAGTTTTTCATATTTTCACTCCAGAATTTCAATATTGCCATTCTTTCTTTTAAACCTCCTCATGATCAGTACAGCTGTCATTTTTCACATCCTTCCCAAAATGTGTTTTTTGCACCTGTGGTGCCAAATGGCTCAGTCACTGTGCAAAATCACCTTTCGGCTAACAAACTGATTGTGCCACTGTTCATGAGGTGGGGTCACAAAAAGCCCAGGTTGAAAATTTGGAGTGAAAATACCAACAAACACCTGGGGTGTTAGGGTTTCCAACTGTAACACCCCACCCTGTTAGCTATAATGCTCATGCCATTCCACCCCCCACCCTGCAGCCAGTGACAGGCATCAAGGTGTGCCTTGGAGTCTTTGGCCCCAAAGTTCACCCCATTCTCCTATACTGCACCCATCTCAACATATTTCCTTATGGAATGGGGTGAGCAGAAGGCCCGAAGATCCCAAGTCACACCATGACACTTGTCAGTGTCTGCAAGGCAGGGTGAGGTGAAGTGGCGTGAGCGTTATGGCCGATGATCCAAAGGCACACCTCAATGCCTGTCAGTCTCTGCAAGGTGGAGGTGGGGTTGGCATCAGTTCAATACTTCACTGCCATTCCTATTATTCATCTCTCTAACTCCTGCACTACCAATGCCAGTGCCAGCAACACAACATTTGGCATTGACAAATGCTTGTTGTCACTTGTGGCCCATTCTTCCAGGACCTCTTCCTTCCTAAAAATCTTCCCCAGGCAGACAATGCCATCCCAAGTTTTGCACAACACACCAGGAAGAAAGCAAAATGACTTTATATAGATGGCTAGATGTATTCCATGGACGTGATTCAAATTCAGTTTTGCTCCATCTCTTACATGAAACCTCCTACACTTACACTGTAAATACTCAGTTTAATACATTACCATGCTTGCTTGAGCCTCCTACTCTGGGAGCATGGCCAAACTAATTGAAAAAACACTCAAATGGGGCATTCTCTGATCCAGATCTCACTATCCACAGGTAGCTACAGTACAGTACCTATAATCCCAGGTAACAAATAATTTGAACAGACAGACTCAAATAATACAGATGATTGACCTGATATTGACCTGGATAACAAAATATTGGAGCCACACGGTGTAATGACTCCAACTTGCAGATGTTTGAGGTATCAGGGGGACACCACAGATTATCCTAGAACCTTTAGTATTACTGTTCTGTTCTGTTCTGTCCAGACAGGTATCAGTTTGGGACCAGATGGCTGTTAGAACCTCTTCATCAATTGTCATTTACTTTAATAAGCTTTGGGACGAGCAAGTTAATACTCAAGCACAGAATAACATCCTGTTTAGAACCTCACAACCCCAGAATAATGACCTAAAATCAATATAGTATGAAGTGGCATTAATCTTTAATAGTCGTGTCCCGCTGAGGACTTGTCATTTACACAGATACTGTAATGTAAATTATAACAAGGGTCTGAGAAAGGAAGCTTTCTAATTGGCTGTAAACATTCCAACAGCCTTATGTTAATCTTTTATTAATACACATGTAGAGCTTAACCATATGCTGAACAAGGTTTAACACTGTTTAAAAAACACTTTTATTATAATAGCAATAAGGCACTCCCAGGGGTTATGGTAATGGTCAGTTAATCACCCTCTAGGTGCATGTGGCACTCGGCTACGCCTCATGTCACATTACACCCCTAGAGGGTGATTAACAGACCATTAACATAACCCCAGGTCATGCCTTATTGCTTAACAGTAGTCAGCAGTGCTGGTGAGTAAACACGGTAGTTACTGAAACTAGTTTCTATAATATCATTACATTTCTTAGTAACCAATAACAGACATAGGCTACTTTTTAGAAAAAGTAAGAAGTAACTGTAATGATATGATGCTTTCCTAAAAGTAGCTAGTTACTGAAATATACATTTTTAGTTACTATTAAGTAGGATCACTTGTCCTTCTGTGGCCATGTTCTTGCACTCTTTGCCAGCACTAGGAATAAATGTGACAAATGCGGTGTTTAGAGTTGCCAGGTATTCCAATATTGCTCACACCAAATTTGTTTTCATAAGAACATTCACAGGCTAGCAAGCGCTAGCTCAGCCAGGCCTACAGCAGCTAAAAGGAAAGCAAAAGGAGGTAAGTAAAGCTCTTGGTGTGCTTTTTGGCAAGGTGCCATTTTCCACAGCAGTTGGTGAATGGTAGCAAGTGGGTATTGTTTAGTTACATCGGGTGAGTGAGGGTTTTTCAGGAAGCAAGTATGGATCTGTTTAAGGGAACAGAGCAGCACAGAAACAAAGTACACTGGAAGGGGATTTCATCCTTTAGCAGTTTGGACGTGGTTTTGTAGATATTTAGAGGGGTTTTGAGCTTCTTGGGTGGGCGTGAGAGTAGGAAAAGGCAAAATACATAGAGTGAGGATAAAACCTGAACCTGGACAAATGGAGGCTGTTCATCTCGAACAAACACAGAGGGAGGAGATTTGAACATTTCAGGTGGTGCTTACAAGTGGTAACAGGCTAGGAAAAAACATATAATTAAACAAAGGAGTAACTAAAGCCAACAGTAAGGACAAGCTAAACATACATCTGTAACAGCAGCTAGGATGATTCTCTGTTGTTTAATACACATGCTGTTATATAAAACAGGCTGAAACAAAATAACTAACTGAATAAAAGTGTACCAAAAGCCAATATTATATACAGTTTAAGCAGGCATCTGTAAACAGCAGCTTGGCTGATTCTCAGCTGTAAGTAATCAGGCATCAGGAGGGGGGTATTTAGAAATAGAAATTAGTGTGTTGGGACTTTTTACACACTGCAGCATTAAACTAACCTGTCTTTTGGATTTCCGCTTGCGATGCCAGCGTTCCGGGTTCGGGAACAAGCCCGGATCACTGGAGGACTGGCCGGGGGGAGAAGGATTGAGCGTCCGACGACAGCTCTCCTTCTCCGGGGGCAGGGTAGGGGATGAGTCCGGTGCCTGCTGGCTCCTAGCGGAGGCTGGGAGTAGCACAGGATGCACGGCTCAATGTGGGTTAGGGGAGGAGTGGATGACAGCGTTAGCCTTGACGTCTCCACGCTGCTGCCCACAGAAAACAGGAAAACTGCTCGCTGCCCGCCAAGATGACGGCTCTCCATTCCCGGAGGGCCCCTAGTACCTGGCCAGGGCCTCCTGTTCCTCAGCAGCACCTCCGGGCCCTAAAAGAAGTGTGTGCTGGGGTCTTCCCCTCTCCCCGGTGCCCTTCCACCTCGGAGGAGGGGGACCCGCCCGGTGATAGGGATACACCAGGATATCCAGGGGGTCGGCTGCGATCTGAGGATCTGAGGAGGGCTGGCAGGGTCAGTGGGGATGAAGGGAGCTTGTGGAGCCCGAAGGAGTGGGGGGCAGTGAAGCACGGGAGGAGGGCATAAACACATAATGCAAAAAAAAAAACTAACCTGTCTTGGAGAATCTGTCTCTCTCAGCACAGCAGCTCCCTCTAGTGATCTTTCGCCAGGTCCAGGTTGCAGAAGAAGCTAAGGAAGATCACATGACAGGCAGAAGACTAGTCCGGGACTCTGTAGCTTAGCAGGAAGTACCGCCTTAGGGAGGTCCAACTTGCAGGATAAAAGAAGGTACTCCAACATGTCTTATTCATGTTCATGTCCCAGAGTGTGAATGGAACAGAACAGGAGTTGAACAGCGATAGGACTGACATCTTAAGTGTTGGCAGGCAACAGCAGGCATGCAGGGAAATCTGTCAGTCCAGTAAGGTAAAGTAGACTACCTGTATGCTTGTTGCCACTTGTGTTAAGGAGTACAGGAACTGTAAGCACCTGTTAAAGAGGGTATTGATATAACACCTAATCTAAGGTAAGGGTAGCAAGGAGTAGCAAAGGAGAAACTTTAAAAACCCTATCTTGGGTCAGGTGACAAACTGATAAGCTGAATAAAAAGGGGACTCTAGAAAAGTCTTATTAAAAGCAAGAAGGGAAAGCTAATACAACCTTATCTAGGGTATGGCAACATGGGATAAATTAAACAGAAAAAGGGAACTCTAGATACACTCTATCTGGAGTTAGGGCACAAGTTCTTTTCCAGGTAATAGGGATTGTTATATTGAGAATGATGGGAGTGGTGCAGTACAGTGGCTGTGGAGCATCAGTATTCAGGGAGACCTTTTGGAGACTGAAGTGCTGCCCCATCTGCATGCACCTCTTTGGGCTGAGGGAGGAGGTCACTAGACTCCTGGACAAGTTGACTAGAATTTGGGGGACCTCTTCCCCCACCTAGAGGCTACCAAGTCCACCACCATTGCCTTAGAGGGTACCAAGAAGGAGGACTGACTAGACTGTGGTGGGCTCTGGGAGAGCTGAGTGGTGGATTGGGAATTCATTCCTCAGTTGGTGCCACTACACAACCCTGTCACCACTCTGTCAAGACAAAATTGCCAAAAGGAGGCACCTGTGGTAGTGGCCATGGAGGATGTGTGTGTCCTCCATAGGGAAGGTCCCAAGGTGGAAGGCAGAGGAACCAAGCAAGGAAGCAGTGTCTGGTGGGGGACTCTGTTGTTAAGGAGGTAGTTCTGGTAACAGGACAGAATGGAAAGAGGGAGGTAAGGAGCCTATCTTGAGCCTCGGCATGGAGGGATTGACAGCTGATCCTTAGGATCACTAGGATGGTGGGGCAGGATGGGGAGTTGGATGTCCTTCTCCATTTGGGAACTAATGGCCTTGCAAGTGTAACCGCTACCCGGTCTGCCATTGCCATCTGACAGCAATACCAGGTGGGTTGGGATCGGGGAGGAATAGGTCACTCAGCACAAAGGCTAGGTTTGGCTACTCTGCACAGGGGCACCCAAGTAACTCCGAACACAGGAAGCAATAACAGTAATGTCCAATACCAGAAGTAGGATTCTAAAGTATGGCTTTTATTCACATCCAAACAGAATAAACAAAGCATAGATGGACCCCCACGGGGCTACACTCCTGGCAATGCAGACTAAAGGAGACCAGAACACATCCTCATCACTTTAGCCCTTTGCTGTGTAGATTCTTGCTAAATGTATTTCACATTCCATCTACTTGTCTAGCTTCCCATTTGTGCTGGACTTGAACATACTTAAAATAAGTGGCTTTGTCCATTACTCTAGACCCCCACAGAGTTAACATACTAACATACTAAAATGCCAGCAGAATAGGCCTAATGGTCTTTCGTGTCTGCTCATTTGGTCAGCCCCCACCCTGGGTGCTGACCTTGCTGCCCCCCCTCGCCTTCTCTGGCTTCTCCCTTCCCAGTTCTGGATATTCTTGCTGCATTGGATTTTGCTTCCAGAACCCTTCCCCTGTACCTGTCCCACCCCTCTTGAACCCTCCACTGTCTCTGCCTCCACCAGCCCCTAGGCAGCACATTCCATGGCTCCACCACCCTCTCAGTGAAGTAGCATCTCCTCCTTTCTCCCTGAATCTTCCTCCAGCTTCCACCCATGCCTCTAGTGGCCCTCCCTCCTTCCTTCGAAGCACCCTGACTGTTCCTCCCCTATTTACCCTCTTCATGTACCTGAAGACCTCTATCATGTCCCCCCGGTCCCTTCTCTCTTCCAATGTGTACATAGTTAGCTCTTTGAGCCTCTCCTCATAGGTCCTGTCCCCCAAGCCCCAAATCATTTTGGTTGCCCTCCTCTGGACCCTCTCCAGGAGGTTAATGTCCCTCTTTAAGTGTGGCCTCCAAAACTGCACGCAGTACTCAAGGTGCGGCCTCACCAAGCAGTTATACAGAGGAGTATCACTTCCTCCTTCTGGAGGTGATTCCCTAGCGATGCATCCCAGCATCCTGTTGGCCTTGGCTGCTGCCCTCCTACAAGTCTCAGAGTTGTTCATCTTGACATCCACCACCACCCCAGGTCCCTCTCAGCCATCGAGACTTGTAGCATTCCCCCCAGGGTGTGCACTTGGCCTGGTTTCCTGGCCAGGTGGGTCTGCATTTCCCTGCATTGAACCTCAGCTTCCACTTTCTAGACCATCTTTCCAGAGCCTCAGGTCCCCCTGTGGGCCACCCTCCCTCCTCCCCATCCACCACCGCCCCCAGTTTCGGGTCATCCGTAAAGAGACTCATCTCACTCCTGATTCCTGTCCTTATGACAGAGATGTAGGCGTTGAACAGAAGAGGCCCAAGGACTGATCCCTGTGGGACCCCACTAATGACCCTCCTTGGGGATGAGACTATCCCGCCAACTACGACCCTCTGGGTCCGGTCCTGGAGCCAATTGCCTAAGCAGCAGTCCAATCCCCACATTCTTCCAACTGTACTTGGCTGCCTTTTCCTGACCCCACAGTAACAGTCCCTTTAGGTTTCCTTCTGTTTCAGGTGAAAAACACTTGGCCCTTTTTCAGAGCGAACTCACCCTTTGGTTGCAGGTTCCCCACAGGCGTTTCCTCCTCAAGGAATCTTCCTTTCAGAGCTTCTGGTGCCTCAGCACAACTCAAACAGGCAACTTCTTTCCCTTAGCCAGTCCCAGGGGGGTTGCCCCTGGAAAACAGGCAGATACCTTCCCCCTATCCTCTCAGGGATGGGGCTCTGAACCATTGAGAGCGGTCTCCACCACTTCAATTACCAGTTCCTGTGTTCCTCTTCAGGTGGAAACACACACCTACTACAAAGTAGCTCTGAAACAGAGCTTAAAGCTCTGAGAGCCTGCACATACTCTGCTGCACTACAGTCTCTCTCTCTCAGACTGCACACAGACTGGCTTCAACTTCCCCAACGTTCTACTCTAACCTCCAACTGCAACATTCCAGTGTGGCTTATGCAGCTGCGACAATTCTAAAATGATGCCATCCCTCAGTCTCAGCTGAGACTGAGAACAGTGAGACAGTGTGAAATCCATTTAACTGGGGTTTCACAAGCTGCCTTCCCTGCCTACCACTAGGTCTTACTGGGATTCTAGTAACACCGGGTTACAGGGGGGTTACACTAGGCACATAGCAGGGGTGGTGCAGGGCAGGTTTAGGGAGCTGGTTAGGGGATGAAGCAGGTAGCTCGTAAAGTGGCCTTCATTGAGGTTCAACCTGTATATGTTTGGGGGGAGACTAGGGAACACCACACCAGGGTCTTCAATGACTGGTTGAAGTCATGCTGCAGGGAAGAGGAGTTTGGCTACATCTGGCACTGGGGTCCTACCTGGGGGTGTTGGGGGCCTGTACAAAGGAGATGACTGCCATCCATCTAGTAGGGGAATGGCAGTCCTAGTGGAAGGTTTAAATGCTATTTCAATGGGCATTAAAAACAAGCCAAGGGGAGGGCAAAAAGAAAGAAGGGAGGCAGTGAATGCCCCCCCCCAAAAATGGAACAGCAGAGAGAAGAATCCCAGGGGAAATAAATTCCCTAGGGGTAGAGGGGCATAGGGACAAGGTGAAGGATGTGAAAGGAGGGACAGGAGGTGGTTCTAAGGCTGACAGAAGAGTTAAGGATGGTAGGCAGAGGGAGAATGAAAAAGGAGAGAACACTCCCAGGGACAAGAGAAGGATGAATGATGGAATCAGGAATGGAAGGCAAAGTAGGGGCAGGGAGGGAAAAAAGGAGAGCCATGTGTGCTAACACAGGGAGCCTAGGAAACAAAATTCTGACCTTGAGGTAACCACTGAGGAGGCAGACCTGAATCTGGTGGCCATAACAAAATCATGGTGCACTGACAACCATAGCAGGGGCATGGCCATTCTGGGTTGCATCATGTTCCAGAAAAGAGGAAAGGGGGTGTTTTATATGTGAGGGAAGGTATAAAGGCCACAGAGATACAAGGACACAACAGGGTTAAGGAAGGGTTGGAGGTTCTTTGGGCTGGCATAAAGACAGGATCTGAGTCCTTTATCCACAGAGAGGTGGTGCACAGATCACCAGCACAGGGGAAGGAGTTAGACGGGGTGTTGGGGGAGATCACTGGCAGAATGGCAAGCAAAGGGGAGGTATTGATTATGGGGTACTTTAATTTGCTAGATGTACACAGAAGCATTCTGGCCGCAGCTACAGCAAGAACCAGGGTCATCCTTGACTCCCTGCAAGGGGCATTTCTCAGGCAGTTGGTTACAGAATCCACTAGGGAAGGGGCATTGCTGAACCTGGTACTTATGAACAGCATTGCAGACATCACAGTGGGTGTCCCCCTGTGCACAAACAATCATCATACAGTGTGGTTTAGCATATGGACTGAGCAGGAGAAAAAACACAGTAGGACGAGGATCCTGGACTTCAGGAGGGCAGATTGTAAAGAAATGGGAAACTGCCATAGTAAATACCTTTAAAAGGGAAAAGCAGGGGCAGGAG
Organism: Neoceratodus forsteri; assembly: GCA_016271365.2. Classification (NCBI taxonomy): domain Eukaryota; kingdom Metazoa; phylum Chordata; order Ceratodontiformes; family Ceratodontidae; genus Neoceratodus; species Neoceratodus forsteri. Next base: position 1,684,703,492 of record CM028129.1, on the reverse strand, counting down.
TAGAGGCACAGTGGAAGTGGATAAAGGAGTCTCAATGTTTGCTGAATAGAGAAGTGCTTGTGTATACTGTAGAAAACTTTGACCTTTCTCTATTCCCACCCTTGGTAGATAAGCCAGGTAGCATGTAGGGAATAGAGGGGCCCAGCACCAAGGGTGAGCAGAGTGCCAGAGGAGGAGGAGGATGGGGAAGATGGGGGTTGCTTCGGAACACACTAGGCGTGGGCTGCTGGGAGAGGCTAGATTTTATTTAGGATATGGGAGAAGCTATTCCCTTACATTGAACCTTGGGCTTCAGCCCTTCCAGAATAACTAAGGCAATGGCAAGCAGTTTGAAGGAAATAAGCAAGGGAAAGTGGAGAAAGAGGCCACTGTTGTTCTCAAAGGAGGTGGCTAAAGCAGCAACAGAGAAACAAAATAGCTTTTAAGAAGTGCAAGGAGACCCAGAAGAAGGGTGACAGGGAGGTATATCTGGATAAACAATGGGAGGCAGGAAGGCAAGTAAGGGTTTTCCAAGGCACAAACAGAGGAGAAGATCACCAAGGAGGTCAAAAAAGGAGATAAGGCTTTCTTCAAGTATGTCGGTGAAAAGAGGAAAGCAAGGAGTGGGATTGTGAGGATCAGGAGAGCAAGGAGGGACTGTGCAGAGGAAGATGAAGAAAAAGCTAAAATTTTAAATAGGTACTTCATCTTGGTAATCTCTGGGGGGGGGGGACCAACATCTATCAGCAGGCACCAGGAGGAGGAGTGCGTGGACACAAATCCATTTTTAGAAGAGAAAATCCAAAAGGGGATTGGAAATCCTAAAGAAAAAAAAAAGGCAATGGGGCCAGACGAGACCCACCCAAGGGTATTAAAAGAACTGAGCATGATGTTAGTTGAACCTCTGGCAACACTATTCAGCAACTCATTGTAGATGGGGCTAGTTCCAGAAAACAGGAGGAGGGTCAGTGTGGTCCCTCTGCACAAGAGCAGCAGCAGGGAGGAGGCTAACAATTACAGACCAGTCAGTCTCACATCAGTGGTGAGGACATTTATGGAAACTGCTGAAAAAGAGACTGATGGAGTCCCTGGAGGCAAATGAGCTGCAGGACCACCGGTGGCATAGTTTCGCAGGGAGAAGTCATGTCAAACAAGTCTCATAGAATTCTTTGACTGAGTGACTAGAGAGGTGGATCAGGGGAAGGCAGTGGATGTGGTATATCTGGACTTCAGTAAGCCCTTTCATGCTGTACCACACAGGAGACTAATTAAGAAACTTAGCAACCTAGGATTGGAGAGAAGGTGGTAAGCTGGGCATCAAACTGGTTGAAGAATAGGAGGCTGAGGGTGGTGGTAAATGGTAGTCACTCGGGGGATGGGAGAGTGACCAGTAGAGTACTACAGGAATCGGTTCTTGGTCCTGTCCTCTTTGATGTCTTCATAACTGACTCTGTTGCAAAACTGGAGGGGAAGATGTGTCTGTTTGTGGATCACACAGAAATCTGCAACAGGATGGACACTCATGAAGGGGTGGAGAGAACGCTAAAGGATCTGAGGAAACTAGAGGAATCTAGGGTGTGGCAGTTGGGTTTCAATGCCAAAATGTGCAAAGTCATGCACCTGGGGCGGGGAAATCCGAGAGCTGTGTATATGATGGAGGGAATGTACTTACAGTTATCAACCAAGAGAGGGTTCATGGGGTAATCATGTCAGATGATCACAAGGTGGCAGGGCAATATGACAAGGCAGGCAAGACTAGCCAGATGCTGGTGTGCATAGGGAGGGGGATTTGTAGCAGAGGGAGGGAGGTGGTGTTGAAACTGTATCGCTCACAAGTGAGACCCCACCTAGAGTACTATGTCCAGTTCTGGAGGCTGCACCTCTGCAAGGACATTGACAGGGTGGAAGCAGTCCAGATGAGGGCTACTAGAATGGGATGCAGAGGTTGCACAAGAAGCTGCAGGAGCTCAATGTATACACCCTGGAGGAAAGGAGAGTGAGAGGGGACATGATTAAGACCTGTAAGTACCTCACAGTGGTGAACAAGGTGCAGGAGGGGAGTCTCTTTCAGAAGAGGAGGAACACCAGAACATGAGGGCACGTTATGAAGCTTGGGGTGGGGGACTTTAAGATAGATGTGAGGAAATGCTTCTTCACAGAAGGGGTGGTGGACACCTGGAATAGCTTTGCCACAAGAAGTGGGGGGGTTGAAGACAGTGGAGGCTTAAAGTATGCATGGAATGGACACATGGGCATAATAGGGAGAGGAAAGGGAGGAGGTAGGGACACCTGTGCCCAAACAGGTCCTGGGTATAATAATCGGCAGTGAGAATAGGGCAGACTGGATGGGCCTATAAGTCTTTTCTGCTGACAAATTCTGTGTTTTTATGTTTCTAAGAAAGACTCATAATTACATCTGCAGAAGGCACATAATGAAAAGTAACATAAAGTAACATAAAAAGTAAAATGCATCACTATTACAGTTTATTTTCTGTGTCATTGTTTATGGATTTCAGCTAATAGGTCATATGAAAATCATGAGTTAGTGGTGAACATAGATAGCGGGTCAATGGTAATAATAAAATCATGAAAATTGGGATTGGGCCAAAATGTGATCCTGTTCTATGAAGTCATATGATACAACTAACTTAAGGTTACTTCACTTCAAAACATTACACAACCTATACTATATTCCAGTACACATGTGTAAGATGGGCCTTAGACCGAGTGTTACTTGTAACAAGTGAAAATTAGGCTGAGGCTCTCTAGCACACATGTTCAGGGAATGTCCTCTGATACAGGCACTATGGAAAGAAGTACAAAATATGTTGTATGGAATCCCTTTTCTGAATAGCAAGATAAATTTAGAAACTTGTATTGTGGAACATTTCAATGAAAGCGAATATTGGTATCAGGAACAAAAATACACTCTGTTGCTAGTAGGTGGGTCAGTAAGAAACAGCATTCTTAGGCCCTGTACACATCAGGCTAGTTAAAACGTTTTAAGGACCTTAAAAGCGTTTAACTAAGCAACGACGCACCCACCATGCTATTTAAGTACGGGTTTCAAAGCATGTTGCAGAAACGGCTTAAACCCTGCTGTGAGCTAGTCTCAAGTCCGTTTTTAAACACTGTTTGAAGGAAGAAAGCGTGCTACCTTGTGGTGTGGACGGGCGTGCGATTTTTCCGTGTATTACAGTGCCAACATAACCGTGCTACAATCTCAGAGGATTACCAGGTTTAAAAACGTTCCTCGCTGCTGATGCAGACGGGAGTTTACCGTGTTACAATCGAGTTCGAACACGGTGAACAATAATGTGGACGGGCTGCTGTGGTGAGTTTGAAAATGTTTTGAAACCGTTATTTAAAACGGTACAAATCTTCAGCTGTAATGTGTACAGGGCCTTAGGTACTGATTTGAAGAGAAAGTCCCCCATGGCGTGAATGGAGTTCACAACTCATGGAAGCTATAAGAACTGAGAAGCTGGCTGTTTACATGAACGATATTGGACATACGTTTGAGGCCAGATGGAGTTCTATAGACAAACTGTTAAATGGAGATCACATCAGAATCACTCATACCTCACCATCCTCATCCCCTCAGTCTTAATCTCCAGAAAAATGATACCTCAGCACCAGTTACTATATAGCAAAAACACATATAGATTATGTGCTGAGGATCATAGCAATTTACCTGGGACATTAAATACTAACAATCTGCTATCACACTACATCTAAATTTTTGATTCTGTTAAACCATAGCGTACACTATCTCCTTTTCTTTCTGGTCCTGTGCTTTTTCTCTTTTTTCCTTCTACTATAGAATTCTAAAACTAGGGCAGAATAAAAATGCAATGAAGCACGATGCTTGAATAGGCTGTTATGTTTTAATGTGATTTATTCTGTTAATGTATTTCTGGTACTTGTATATTGTGATCTTGTATTATTTTAATCATGTTTTGACAGTTATCTGTTATGAATATTACTGTACTTGCTATTTTGAATAAAAACTTTTATTGATAAAAAACATAATAAAATCATGAGTAAGCAGTGAATATAAACAGCAAGTCAACAGATAGTACACACAATTAATCATAGACACCCAGAAATGTGCTTAGAATTGAATAATACAGTATTAGCATTCTAGTTTATCATTCAAAAACAAATGTACTCTATAGTCCATTAAAATCAATATGTGTAAATCCACTACTAACTGGGTCTTAAGGCTTTTATTTTTGTAAAGCATTATGGGTTCCTTCATGATTATTACTTTAAAAAAAGTGATCAGCAACTGTAGTGTATCACACAACTTCTTTTAGAAACTAACTGCAAAATATTACTTTTTTAAAAGGAACTTCCCAAATTTTAGTGAGCAAGAAATAATGTGGCCCACTGGGAATTGAACACAGGTCCATGTAATACTAACCAGCTGCAGCATCACTGAGCTGTAGGCTCCTGGACACATCTTCTTTCTCAGAAATTGCATACCATGCAACTATGAATAACCAAGATTATAAGAAGATGTTTGGTGTAGACCCTGTGAGAGGAATTCTGAGCCCCAGAAAAACTTTGGACTCTGGGGCCCCATGCAGCTGCATACAATAGCATGACAGGCATCCCAGGCCTCTCTTTGGTGCTGGGCCCTGGGAATTATCCCCAGCTCCCCCACCCTCTCAAGGGCCCTGGTTTGGTGCAGTCTTAACCCATGCTTATCAACTGAATCAATACAAATTGTAGTGAGAAAGAAAAAAATGTGACTTAATGAGAATGAAAGCAGGCTCCTAGAACACTGTTCAAATGCTCCACAACTGAGCTATACTGTAGGTAACAAACAGGCTTATGCATGACCCTAGGGGTAGCAAACAGGTTTATTCATGACCCTGGGGGTAACAAACAGGCTTATGCATGACACTAAGGGTAACAAACAGGCTTATGCATGACCCTAGGGGTAGCAAACAGGCTTATGCATGACCCTGGGGGTAACAAACAGGCGTATGCATGACCCTGGGGGTAACAAACAGGATTATGCATGACCCTGGGGGTAGCAAACAGGCTTATGCATGACACTGTGGGTAACAAACAGGCTTATGCATGACACTGTGGGAAACAAACAGGCTTATGCATGACACTAAGGGTAACAAACAAGCTTATGCATGACACTGTGGGTAACAAACAGGCTTATGCATGACACTAGAGGTAACAAACAGCCTTATGCATGACACTAGGGGTAACAAACAGGCTTATGCATGACCCTGGGGGTAGCAATGAGGCTTATGCATGACACTGCGGGTAACAAACAGGCTTATGCATGACCCTGGGGGTAGCAAAGAGGCTTATGCATGACACTGGGGGTAGCAAACAGGCTTATGCATGACACTAGGGGAAACAAACAGGCTTATGCATGACACTAGGGGTAACAAACAGGCTTATGCATGACCCTGGGGGTAGCAAACAGGCTTATGCATGACCCTGGGAGTTACAAACGGGTTTATGCATGACACTGGAGGTAATAAACAGGCTTAAGCATGACACTGGGGGTAACAAACAGACTTATGTATGACACTAGGGGGTAACAAGCAGGTTTAAGCATGACCCTGGGGGTAACAAGCAGGCTTGTGCATGACACTGGGGGTAGCAAACAGACTTATATGTGACACTGGGGGTAACAAACAGGTTTATGCATGACACTGGGGGTAACAAACAGGCTTATGTGTGACACTGGGGGTAATAAACAGGCTTATGTGTGACACTGGGGGAAGCAAACAGGCTTACACATGCAACTCATACCCGACCAAGAGCAGCGTCTGGGAACCGGGGCCCCCCAACTGGTACACAGACAAGGCAACAGGCCACAAGTTGGCATAACAATAGGCATGCCCCCAAGCACTGGGGCAAATACCTGGTTCGGAATCTAAAGGGGTTGGGGGGTTAGGGTACAAAATAACATTTATATTAACTCCAGGTTCTGAGAGAGAGGTTCTAGGGCTACCCTAGGTCTAACTTCTTAGGGGGGGCCCATAAGAATTTATACTCAGGAAACACAGTTGCAATGTCCACTACTGAAGATGGGATTGTACAGTATGGCTTTATTCTGACAACAGATGGTAAAAGCAGAATGGGGTAATCTACCAGGTTTGTCACTGTACACACAGGAGCAAGACACTTTCTTTTCCAGAATAACAGACTGCTTGGGGCTTTAGTACATTCTTTCCCTCACAAACACAATAGAACTGTCCATCCCTCTGTACTAGGAATCTCTGGACTTTTACTTTCCAATAAGTGTATATCTTGTGAGAGTTGCCACACACTTGAAAAAAAACATTTCACAAACTCCTCCTGACACGATGAACTTTGCTAACATGCCCAAGGCAACCTGGTGCCCATACATGAACCAGTTAGCCCTGAATGAGGATTAAACTGGGGTTGTGCCCAATCCAACCCCAAATAGTTGCTGACATTCCTTCTGGGTCACATCAAATGAGCCTTAATTTCCTATGGAATGCTAAAAGACTCCCAAACTTTAAAACTGAACATTCAGCACATTTTTGTGCTGATGCAGGGGCCCTGACAGGTGCACTCAAGCCTTAGTTCTGGGCACATACACCTCAGATCAACCCCTAGGAACAGTCCCATGAACCTGTACTCACGGATTTGTGTGTCCCTTTGATACAGACATGGAAGCAGGAAGAAAAGCACCTCTTCCCTTTACTGGTAGCTTGTTATAGCTTCAACTGCAAACTCTTTCTGGGTAGCTGACACTCTTCAGGATCTTCAGGGGGTTGTTCCTTGGATCCACAGAAATTGAAGTCCCTCTCATTTCTCTGTGGAAATGACCCACTGGGGTCCTGCAGTCAAATGGTCCCCAACACTTCTTCTGGTACTGCAGGGTCTCACACACTAGGGTGAGAAACTGCCCAAGGTCCTTCAAACAGTCTCAGAGGAGACTGGCAGGCACCGCTCCAGTCTGAGTACTGCTGCTCACTCAGAACTCCACACTGAACTACTGCTGACTACAGACTAGCTCTGAACTCATTTGAACATTCTAAACTGCCCCCTAGCAACTGATTCCAAAGTGGCTTATGCCGCTGCAAGAATTCTAAGTGACATAATCCATTCTCTGTTCAGCCTAGCTGAGTAAACAATGATGTCATGCTGTAAGGAGCATTTAACAACTCCCTACAGACTGCCCAGGAACCTTCCTAGTCTAACACTGATGGGATTCTAGTAACCCCAGAAGACTGGGTTGTTACACACACATGACATTGCGGGTAAATAACAGGCTTATGCAAGACATGGAGGTAATGAACAGGCTTATACATGACACTGGGGGTAACAAGCATGTTTATTCATTACCCTGTGGGTCACAAAAAGGCTTACGCATGACACTGGGGTAACAGACAGGTTTATTCATGACACTAGGGGGTAACAAACAGGCTTATATGTGACACTGGGGGCTTATATGTGACACTGGAGGCATCCTTTCCACCCACCTTGATACACAAGGGTGGATGGAAAGGATGAGCAGGGACTGGCAAGGTTGGAGGAATGGTCAAACGTATGGCAGCTTAGATTCAATGTAAAGAAGTGCAAAGTAATGCACCTGGGAAACAAAACCCAGGGGAAGAGTATAGAATGGGTGGGGGGGGGATACTAACAACAACAAAAATGGAAATGGACCTGGGGGTAGTCATATCATATGACCTTAAGGTAGGCAAGCAGTGTGAGAAGACAGTAAGGAAGGCTGGGGGGATACTGGGATGCACAGGGAGAGGCATCACCAGTAGAAAACAGGAAGTTGTTATCCCCCTGTTCAGTTGGTGAGACCCCATCTGGAGTAATGCGTGCAGTTCTGGAGACCCCATCTCTGCAAAAACATAGACAGGATGGAGGCGGTCCAGAGGAGGGCAGCTAAAATGGTGCAGGGTCTGCAACAGAAGTCATAGGAATAGAGACTAAAAGAGCTTAACATGTATACCCTTGAGGAAAGGAGGGCAAGGGGGGACATGATAGAAACTTTCAAGTAACTCAAGAGAATCAACAAGGTCCAAGAGGGTAGCATCTTTCAGAAAAAGAGATGTGCAAGAATAAGGGGACACAATATGAAGACATAGGAGGGACGGCTCAGGGGCAATGTGAGGAAGCATTTCTTTTCACGGAGAGGGTGGTGGATGCATGGAACCACTTTCCTGAGGAGGTTTTGGGGTCACAAACAGTGGGGGAATTCAAGAATGCATGGGAAAGACATAAGGCAATTACAGTGGGGGGTAGGAGGAAGTAGGCTGTTGGTTAACTAGAATCTGCAGCTTATCCAATAGGTAGGGAAATGGGCAGACTAGGTGGGCCAAGCAGTCGTTATCTGCCATCAAAGTCTTTATTTCTATGTTTCTATGTTCTATGTTATGCATGACACTGGGGTAACAAACAGACTTATGAGTAACACTGGGGGCAATACTCTCTCATCTGTCTGGCCTTTAAACTTGTTAAGGGTCCCTCCCCTTCCCGTAGCCTGCATAACAGAGAAAACTCAAGACTCCAAGGAGGGTTCTGTGGTCCACCAAAATATCTTCTGCTGGAGATACCTAAACTTAAAACCTGTGTGGGAAAGAGGTCCTTTGCCACCTCAGCACGAACCATCAGGAACTCCATGCTTTCTTCCCTCCAAGGCTGCCCAACCCTTGGGGGTTTTAAAAAAGAGCTTAAAGCCGTACTGCTTTCGAAGGGAGACTCTGTACCTGTAATAGGTGACTCCCCCTTTTCTAAAACTGGAACCACTCCATCATCCAAGTATTTTTTTTTACCTTTTTGTTGCATTATGGTTAAATGTTTCCCCTCCCTACATTTTGTGGCCCAAGATTGTTATTAACTCTCTGTCATGTGTTGAAGACCATGTTTGACCAATTGCATAGTCTCACACATAATGTATTGTAACATTGTCATATCTGACTTGTCCTGATAATGTATCTGACTATTTATTGTTCTGCCTGTGTGGCAATTTGTAATTAATTCCGGGTCACCCCTGAAAAAGGGACAGCCATGTCTCAGTGGGTTTACCCAATTAAATAAATAAATAAAACATGAATAAATAAACAAACAAATAACAGGCATATGCATGACACTGAGGGTAAAAAAGCAGGCCTATGAAAGAAACTGGGTGAAACTAACAGACTTACGCATGACACTGGAGGAACCACCAGACTTATGTGTGACACTGGAGTAACAAACAGGTTTAGGCATGACACTAGGGTAACAAAAATGCTGATACATGAAACTGGGCAACAAGCAGGCTTATTCATGGCACTAGGTGTAACATACAGGCTTATGTAAAATTATAGAGTGGGACTCATTCTTGCAGGCTGCTGCCTTAAGGCAGAGTCTGTGTGTTATGGTCACAGACAGGAATTGAAGGGACTTTTCTCAGACAACATAGTAAGCTGTGGGGGAACTTGGTGAAATAGTGTCTTTATTATTGTCTGGCATGTTAGGGTCTAGAAACAGTGTGGGTATAGGTGAAGCACTCTAAACAAAACAAAATGGGCAGGGTAGAGGTGAGGAAGGGTCAAGCAATAGTTGGGCAAGAGGTAAAAAGGGACTAAAGGAGGCAAAACAGAAAAGGGAGGAAACAATTATGCTGTGAGTGGTGCAGTGCAGTGGCTGTGGGGCAGCAGTCTTCAGGACGACTTTCTGGAGATTGCGTTACTGCCCCATCTGCATGCACCACTCTGGGATGAGGGAGGAGATTGTCAGACTCAAGGCCGAATTGGCTTGGGTTTGGAGGACCTACTTCCCCACCCAGGGACCACCTTGTCCACCACTGCTAACTTGGAGGTTGCCCAGAAGGAGGAGTGGCTGGGCAACAGTGGGCTCGAGAAGGATTAGCATGGTGGAACATAGGCACATCCTCCATCTGGTACCATTAGGAAACACCTATACCACACTGGCCAAGTGTGAAAATTCCACAGAGGCACCCGAAGTAGTGACTGGGGTGGACATGGCGGTCCTCCATAGTGGAGACCCCAAGTGGGGGGTGGCAGAGGACCCCAGTGGTGGAGGAGGAGGAAGAAGCAAATCCTGGTAGGGGACTCTTTAATGAGGATGATACAGTTGGGTGCAGATAAGGATGAGGAGAGGGAGGTTAGGTGCCTTCTTAGCGCCACGGCTCGCAGCGATGGAAAGAGGATGGATCCATAACAGTCGGTCGACAAATTCATTGTCGACTAACTTTACAGCAACACCTTTATGTCAACCGCATTTGCAGTTGGTATAAAGCCTGTCACTTCAAACTGTGTTTTCTTCAGGGGGCTTAAACCCCCAAACCCTACATGTGGGGGACTCTGCCCCCTGCACTCCTATAACTAAAGTAATCAACTCCAAACTGGAACTGATTCGGGGAGGGGGTGCAAGACCCCCAGGAAGCAGTGCCGGGGTCTCATACTGACACTACAGTGACCTGTCATTGTAGTATCAGTCATTGTAAAATTGTTGTAGCAATGGCATATGAAAGAGGATCCAATGGATCACTGGGGCAGTAGGAAGGGAGGGACAGCTGGACATCATTGTACATCTGGGGACAAATGACCTTGCTAGGGATGAGCCAGCCATAGTTCAGAAGGAGTTTAGGCAACTGGGGAGGGGTCTTGGGCAAGTAGCATGATCTGTGACCTTCTTGGAGGTGCTACCTACCTACAACAGGGAGGAGGATAGGATTCTCTGTACCAGGATCTTCACTGCAAGGTTGAAGGAATGGTGCAGAGAGGAGGGTTTTGGCTTCATTGGGGACTGGGGCCCCACATGGAGGGTTAAGGATATGTACATGGGCAATGGTCTTCATCCATCAAGGAGGGAAACCATGGTCCTCAGTGAAGGTTTTAAATGCTACTTTGGCAAGCATTTAAACTGGCCGAGGGCGGAGGCAGAATAAGGGAAGGAGACATAAACTGTCCCTCCCACAGGCTCATATGGTGAGCAGTGGGAATCCTGAGGGAATTAAATCCCAAATGGAACCTAATAACAAAGAAATCCATTATCCAAGGGGTAAAAGGAAAGAGAGATGGTAAAAAAATAGGGGAGGATATAAGGAAGGGCAAATTGGAAATAGGGAGAGGGGTGGCAGAACAATTTGGAGAGCCTTGTGTGCAAATGCTCGAAGTCTAGGCAACAAGATTGCAAACCTATAGGCCACCATGGCAGATGCAGACCTGGACATAGTTGTAATTACCGAGTCCTGGTGCAATGAAAACTAGGACTGAGATGTAGCCATACCAGGGTTTACTCTGTTCAAAAAAGACAGGGTACATAAAAAAGGGGGAGGAGTGGTGCTTTATGTCAGGAGCAACATAAAAGCTACAGAAATACAGGGACAGCAGGGAGGAGCTGAGGTACTGTGCATTGCACTGGAGACATGGAAGGGGGCAGCTACTCGCACAGGAGTGCTCTACAGACCTCCAGCACAGGGGGGAGAGGTGGATAAAGATATGACGGAAGCAATCCAGTTGCACACACAGGGGAGGTGTTGCTGGTAGGAGATTCTAATCTACTGGATGTGACTTGGAGCCTTCCAGCTGTGGCAACCGTCAGAGTAGGGACATCCTGGATTTCCTGCAAGGAGTGTTCCTCAGGCAACTAGTTAAGTAACCTAATCATGGGGGTGCAGTACTGGACCTGGTACTGACAAATGGGGACAGTGTTGCTGAAGCCACGGTGGATGGGCACCTCGGGACCAGTGATAATTTACAGTGTTGCTCAATATAAGAACCGGGTCAGAATCGAGCTGCACTAAGACGAGAGTCCTAGACTTCAGCAGGGACGATTTTAAGAAAATGGGAGAATGCCTCAGGGACACCCTAGCAGGGATAAGGAAACTGTGGGGAGTCGAGGAACAAAATAAAGCAGAGCATTGAAAAGGCAACAAATCTCTGTGTCAGGCAGTTAACAAGGGCAAGAAAAAAAAGAGACTGCTATGGTTTTCTAGCAAAGTAGCAGAGAAAGTGAAGGCAAAAAAAGCCAAGCATTTAGAAGGTACAAGAGGACACAGAAGCAGGGGGATAGGGAGAGTTACCAGGAAAAACAGAGAGTGGCAGGGAGAGCAGTTCGGAGCGCAAAGGTGCAAACGGAGAAGAATGTTGCCTAATCAGTAAAAAAAAAGGGGGATAAAACATTCTTTAGATACATGAATGAGAAGAGAAAAATCAAAGGAGGACAGTGAGGCTGGGGGGGCGGGGGTGGGAGAAGAGGATAAAAAACATGGACCTATTGAGCAATTACTTTTGTTCAGTATTTACGGAGGAAGGAGTAGGTGATGGGCCACAGATAAGGGACAAGGGCATTAAAGGAAAGGAGGTGGACACTAGTCCTTCTACAGAGGAGAGAGTCCTCAAGGAGCTATACAACTAAAAGTGGACAAGGCAATGGGACTGGATGGGGTACGCCCTAAGATACTGAGGGAGCTCAAGGAGGTGCTGGCTGCACCTCTGACAGCTCTGTTCTACCTATCACTAGAAACAGGGGAGGTTCTGAGGGACTGGAGGGGGACAAATGTGGTCCCACTACACAAAAGTGGAAATAGGGAGGAAGCAGGAAATTACAGGCCTGTCAGCCTGACTTCAGTAGTAGGTAAAGTAATGGAATCACTACTGAAGGAAAGGATTGGGAAATACCTTGTAACCAGTGGATTACAGGATCTGAGGCAACTTGGTTTCACAGAGGGAGGTCTTGCCAGACAAACTTGATTAAGTTCTTTGACTGGGTGCCCAGGGAAGTGAATCAGGGAAAAGTGGTAGATGTGGCCTACCTGGATTTCAGTAAGGCCTTTGATATCATTCCATGTAGAAGACTGGTGAGCAAGGAGTAAGTCCAAAAGTTGTAAAATGGGTAAGAAGTTGGCTAAACAATAGGGTGGTGGTAAATGGGATCCACTCTGGAGAAAGCAAGGTGACAAGCTGGGTGCCACAGGGGTCAGTACTAGGCCTGATCCCCTTCAACGTTTTTATTAGCTACATTATGGAAGGGCTGGAGGAGAAAGTATGCTTGTTCACGGATGACACAAAAATCTGCAACAGAGTGGACACACTGGGAGGGGGGAGTGGAAAAAGAATGAGGGACAATCGGAAAAAACTGGAAGATTGGTCAAAGGAATGGCAGCTGGGTTTCAATACAAACAAGCATTTGTCAATTCTGAATTTTGTTTTGCTGGCATTGGCACTGGTAGTGCAAGACTTAGAGAGATGCATAATAGGAATGGTAGTGAAATACTGAACTGATGCCAACCCCACCCCCGCCCTGCAGAGACCGACAGGCATTGAAATGTGCCTTTGGGTTGTCGGTCATAGCGCTCATGCCAGTTCACCTCACCCTACCCTGTAGACACCAATAAGTCTCACGGTATGCCTTGGGGTCTTCAGGCCTTACACTCACCCCATTCCATAAGGAACTATTCTGAGATGGGTGCAGAATAGGAGAATAGGGTGAACTTTGGGGCTGAAGAGTCCAAGGCACACCTCGATGCCTGTCACTGGCTGCAGGGTGGGGGTGGGGGTAGAATGGCATGAGCATTACAGCCGACAATCCCAAGTCACACCCCTGGCACCTGTCAATCTCTATAGGTTGGGGCGTTACAGTTGGAAACCCTAATGCCCTGGGTGTTTTCACTCCAATTTTTCAACATGGGCTTTTTGTGAGCCCACCTCATGAACAGTGGTACTATCAGTTTGTTAGCTGAAAGATGATTTTGCACAGTGACAGCACCATTTGGTGCCACAGGTGCAAAAACACATTTCGGGCAGGATGTGAAAAATGACAGTTGTACTGTTCATGAGGAGGTATAAAAAAATGGCAATGTTGAAAATCTGGAGTGAAAATATTAAAAATTGTCGAAGTTACAAGCGTGCGTGGAAACTGCATGATGCACTCTCCTAACGCAGTCATTTTTTTGAATTCTTTTCACCAGATTTGTAACATAGGCTTTTTGGGACCCCACCTCATGAACAGTGGCATTAATCGGTCCCGAAAGGTGATTCCGCACATTGACCGCGAAACCACCTTTCAGGACCGAATAACGAAATGACAGTGCATGTGTTCATGAAGTGGGGTCCCAAGAACCTCATGTTGAAAATTTAAATGGCTGAGATATCCACCTAAGTTCAACCCCCCCCATTGATGCCATTATACAGCTTACCGTGATTTTCTTCAGTTCGTGGTCGGCTTTTGAAGAGTTCAGACGTGTCCCGCTCCACTGAAGATCACCTTGCCAGACCACTGGAGGTAAGTATGGGGGGGGGTTGCAAGGAGATGGGGGTTCATAGAGGGTGGGTGCAGGTTGGGGGAGAAGGGGTGTCCTGCCAACGAGAGACCGTTTCCTTTTTTACAGGGACAAAAACGAAAACGGATGTCTGGGGAATGTTTTCTTTATTTAGAGGTTTTACAAAAAAATACATTTGGGCACACTGGAGTGGGCTTCCAGTGTGCCACATGAGTTTGGGGGAGGACTGAAGCTGATGGGGATTGGGCACCCCCATCAGCAAACAAATTAAACTGGGGGGGCATTATGCCAACGGGGATTGGGAACCCCCATCGGCAAGCAAATTAGGCATGTGGTGGAATACATTATGCCAACCGGGATTGGGCACCCCATCGGCAAACAATTTGAACTGGGGTGCATGCCGACACGAGGAATGGGCACCCCTGAAGTCAGCTTTCTGGGGATTGTGTGGTGTATGGCAGGAGCCACCATGTTTATTGAAATGCTTCACCAGGAAAGGCAGCGTGTCATCTCTGCCACTGCATGACGAGCTTGTCTCTGATTGCAGCGGCACATTTCTTTCAAGTTGTGGCCACTTTACATAAGCTTTATGTCAGCGCTAGCATGTTGGCTAATTGGGGAATGAGGAACGCACCTACTAAAGCATTCCCTGCATTCACCAACACTGACACACCTCTCACTGTGCTACTACTACCGCAAGATGTTGCTTGCGCACGTGCAAGACAACATAAAAAGTGCAAAATCATGCACTTGGGGCACAGAAACCAAGGGGCAATATATCAATTGAGCAGGGAGGTATTAGCAAGTACAAAACACCAAAGGCACCTAGGGGTAATCATTTCTGATGACCTGAAAGTAGGCAAGCAGTGGGATAAGGCAGTGGGGTAGGCTAGCAGGATGCTCGGGTGCATAGGGAGGGGCATCACCAGCTGAAGGAGGGAGGTAGCATTACCCTTGTATAAATCACTGATAAGACCGCACATCAAGTACTGTGTCTAGTTCTGGAGGACACCACCTCTGGAAGGACAAAGATGGGTGAAGGCAGTACAAAGGAGGGCTGCCAAGATGGTGCAGGGCATACATCCAAAGCCCTATGAGGAAAGACTCAAAGAACTAAATACGTACTTGCTAGAGGAAAGGAGGGAAATGGTAATATGATAGAAACGTTCCAATACCTCACAGGTATTAATAAGGTACAGGAAGGTAGCATTTTCCATGGAAAAGGATGCTCCAGGACAAGGGGTCACACAATGAAGTTGGGGAAGGGAGGCTCAGAGGAGATGTGAGGAAATATTTCTTCATGCAGGATTCAAGCATGCATAGGATAGACACAAGGGGACCTTAGAAGTAAGTCAAGGGGGAGAGAAGACCAGAGATCGTGTAGGGTCTGCGGTGGAACAGTAGGTTGGGAATATAGGGCAGACTAGGTGGGCCGAGAGGTCCTTATCTGCCAACAATTTCTGTGTTTCTACATTATGCATAAAACAGGCTAATGTGTGACACTGGTGGCAACAAACAGTCCTGTGCATGACACGGGAATAACAAACAGGCTAACACATGACACTGAGGGTAAAACAACAGGCCTATGCATGACCCCAGGGGTAACAAACAGGCTTATGCATGACACTAGGGGGTAACACACAGGCTTATGCATGACACTGGGGGTAACAAACAGATTTATGCACGACTCTGGGGGGGGAACAAACAGGGTTATGCATGACACTTGGGGGGTAACAAACAGGCTTATTATGCTTGACAGTAGGGGTAACAATCAGGGTTATGCATGACACTAGGGGCTGACAAACAGACTTATTATGCATGCGCTAGTGGGTAACAGACTTATGCATGGCTCTAGGTGGTAACAAACAACCTTATGCATGACGCTAGGGGGTAACAAACAGTCTTATGCATGACCCTAGGGTTAACGAACAGGATTATGCTTGACACTAGGGGCTAACAAAATAGCTTATGCATGACACTAGGGGGTAACAGACAAGCTTATGCATGACACTAGAGGGTAACAAACAGACTTCTGCATGACACTAGAGGAAAACAAACAAGTTTATGCATGACACTAGGGGGCAACAAACAAAGTTATGCAATGCGCTAGGGGTAACAAACAGGCTCATTATGCATGACACTACGGGGTAGCAAACAGGGTTATGCAAGACACTAGGGTAACAAACAGGGTTATGCATGCCACTAGGGGGTTAAAACCAGGGTTATACAAGACAGTAGGGGGTAACAAACAGGGTTATTCATGACACTAGGGGGTAACAAACAGATTTATTATGCATTACACTGGGGGTAGCAAATAGGGTTATGTAAGACACTAGGGGGTAACAAATAGGGTTATGCAAGACACTAGTGGGTAACAAACAGGCTTATGCATGACACTATGGGGTAGCAAACCAGCCTATTATGCATGATACTAGGGGGGTAACAAACAGGGTTATGCAAGACACTAGGGGGTAATAAAAAAGATTATGCATGACACTAGGGGTAACAGACAAGCTTATGCATGACACTAGGGAGTAACAAACAGACTTATGCATGACACTAGGGTAGGACAAACAAGTATTGCATGACACTAGGGGACAACAAATAAGGTTATGCAATACACTAGCGGTAACAAACAGGCTTATTATGCATGACACAGGGGGTAACAAACAGGCTTATTACGCATGACACTAGGGGGTAACAAACAGGCTTATTATGCATGACAGTAGGGGGTAACAAACAGGGTTATGCAAGACGTTAGGGGTAACAAACAGGCTTATGCATGACACTGTGGGTAACAACCAGGGTTATGTAAGACAGTAGGGGGTAACAAACAGGGTTATGCATAACACTAGGGGTAACAAACAGGGTTATGCAAGACACTAGGGGTAACAAACAGGCTTATGCATGACACTGGGGGTAACAAACCGGCTTATTATGCATGACACTAGGGGATAACAAACAGGGTTATGCAAGACACTAGGGATAACACACAGGTTTATTATGCATGACACTAGGGGGTAACAAACAGGGTTATGCAAGACACTGGGGGTAACAAACTGGCTTATTATTCAGGACACTAGGGGGTTAAAAACAGGCTTATGCATGACATGGGGATAACAAACAGGCTTATGCATGACACTGAGGGTAACAAACAAAGTTATGCATGACACTAGGGGTAACAAATAGGGTTATGCATGAAACTAGTGGGTAACAAACAGGCTTATTATGCATGACACTGAGGGGTAACAAGCAGGCTTATGCATGACACTAGGGGTAACAAACAAGTTTATGCATGACACTAGGGGAAACAAACAGGGTTTTGCAGTACATTAGGGCTAACAAACAGGCTTATTATGCTTGATACTGAGAGTAACAAACAGGCTTATTACGCATGACACTAGGGGGTAACAAACAGTGTTATGCATGACACCAGGGGGTAACAAATAGGCTTATACATGACAGCAGAGGGTAACAAACAGGGTTATGCATGACACTAGGGGGTAACAAACAGGCTTATGCATGACACTAGGGGGTAACAACCAGGGTTATGCAAGACAGTAAGTTAACAAACAGGGTTATGCATGACACTAGGGAGTAACAAACAGGCTTATTATGCATTACACTAGGGGTAACAAACAGGGTTATGCAAGACACTAGGGGGTAACAAATAGGCTTATGCATGACACTGGGGTAACAAACAGGCTTATTGTGCATGACACTGGGGGAACAAACAGGCTTATGCATGGCACTAGGGGGCAACAAACAGGCTTATGCATGACACTGGGGTAACAAACAGGCTTATGCATGGCACTAGGGGGCAACAAACAGGCTTATGCATGACACTGGGGTAACAAACAAAGTTATGCATGACACTAGGGGGTAACAAATAGGTTCATGCATCAAACTAAAGGGTAACAAACAGGCTTATTGTGCATGACACTGGGGGAACAAACAGGCTTATGCATGACATGGGGTAACAAACAGGCTTATGCATGGCACTAGGGGGCAACAAACAGGCTTATGCATGACATGGGGTAACAAACAGGCTTATGCATGGCACTAGGGGGCAACAAACAGGCTTATGCATGACACTGGGGTAACAAACAAAGTTATGCATGACATTAGGGGGTAACAAATAGGATTATGCATGAAACTAGAGGGTAAAAAACAGGCTTATTATGCATGCCACTAGGGGATAACAAACAAGTTTATGCATGACACTAGGGGGCAACGAACAGGGTTGTGCAATACACTAGGGGCTAACAAACAGACTTATTATGCATGACACTGAGGGTAACAAACAGGCTTATTACGCATGACACTAGGGGGTAACGAACAGGGTTATGCATGACACTAGTGGTAACAAACAGGGTTATGCAAGACAATGGGAGGTAACAAACAGGGTTATGCAAGACACTAGGGTAACAAACAGGCTTATGCATGACAGCAGGGGGTAACAAACAGGGTTGTGCATGACACTAGGGGGTAACAAACAGGCTTATTATGCATTACACTATGGGATAACAAACAAGTTTATGCATGACACTAGGGGGCAACAAACAGGGTTATGCATGACACTTGGGGGTAACAAACAGGCTTATGCATGACCCTAGGGGTAACAAACAAGCTTATTATGCATGACACTAGGGGTAACAAACAGGCTTATGCATGGCACTGGGGTAACAAACAGGCTTATACATGACACTAAGGGGTAACAAACAGGGTTATGCAAGACACTAGGGATAACAAACTGCATTAGTATGCATGACACTGGGGGGTAACAAACAGGGTTATGCAACACACTAGGGTAACAAACAGGCTTATGCATGACAGCAGGGGGTAACAAACAGGGTTGTGCATGACACTAGGGGGTAACAAACAGGCTTATTATGCATTACACTATGGGATAACAAACAAGTTTATGCATGACACTAGGGGGCAACAAACAGGGTTATGCATGACACTTGGGGGTAACAAACAGGCTTATGCATGACCCTAGGGGTAACAAACAAGCTTATTATGCATGACACTAGGGGTAACAAACAGGCTTATGCATGGCACTGGGGTAACAAACAGGCTTATACATGACACTAAGGGGTAACAAACAGGGTTATGCAAGACACTAGGGATAACAAACTGCATTATTATGCATGACACTGGGGGGTAACAAACAGGGTTATGCAACACACTAGGGGTAACAAACAGGCTTATTATGCATGACACTGGGGGTAACAAACAGGCTTATGCATGGCACTAGAGTAACAGGCTTATGCATGACCCTGGGGAGAACAAACAGGCTTATTATACATGACACTAGGGGGTAACAAACAGGCTTATTATAAATGATATTGGGGTAACAAACAGACTTATGCATGACACTAGGGGGTAACAAACAGGCTTATTATAAATGATATTGGGGTAACAAACAGACTTATGCAT
Organism: Neoceratodus forsteri; assembly: GCA_016271365.2. Classification (NCBI taxonomy): domain Eukaryota; kingdom Metazoa; phylum Chordata; order Ceratodontiformes; family Ceratodontidae; genus Neoceratodus; species Neoceratodus forsteri. Next base: position 1,684,683,817 of record CM028129.1, on the reverse strand, counting down.
GACACTAGGGGGTAACAAACAGGCTTATTATGCATGACCCTGCGGGGAACAAACAGGCTTATGCATGGCATTAGGGGGTAACAAACCAGCTTATTATGCATTACACTAGGGGGTAACAAACAGGCTTATGCATGACACTGGGGTAACAAATAGATTTATGCATGAGACTGACTGGCAACAAATAGAGTGCTGTATATGAAATGGGGGGGGACAAACAGTGGTCATGTATGAGCTGGTGCATAAATGTAATTTTCCCGTCTCTGTCCCTTCATCCTGGCAAGGAGGGGATCCCTATGGCTGCACCCTTCTTCCAACAGGGAGAGTCAGTTGCTGTCTTCCCTTCTAGTGCCAGTACTTCTCCCTGTTTGGCCAACAGTGGATTCACAAATCCCATGTGACCTGCACTGTTCCTTCCTGGATGCTGAATGCTACAAGCGCCCAAAATGCACTCAGTGCCCATGAATCCCCATCTCTCTGGTGGAAGCAGGATCTGCATAGGGGATGTTTTAATAACAACTGTGTTGGATGTAGGGAGGTCCAATGGAATAGGAGAGGTGGAAAAATGTGGACCACACCAGAGAGGTCCCCACCCATTGATTTTTAAAAGCAATATATGTCCATACTGATATTCCCCCATCCCCTCGTCTGGCCATTTATTCATTTATCTTTTTGTAATTAATTTATTTTTTTAATTGTAGTGAATTTAAGTGTTTGTTGATGGTGCCAGTGGTGACAATGATGTCATCAACACGTTCTAATATGATCTTTATTGCATTTTGATAAAAAAAAAATTATATCAATACAAACATCTCCTGAAGGAACACAAACAGGGCAAATTTCCATCATAGCAACAGTGTGATTGATATCCGCCTTCAATTACTGCAACATTTGGGCATTACCTACAAACCGTATGCTGTACCTGTAGAATATGCTGAGCCCTAATACAACCCACGAGACAGCACAAGCCATAAAATGAAGTTAAGCACACGCCAGTACTTTACAAGGAATGTGTACTTTTGGTGTAATGCAGCACTCCGTAGGGCCTTTACCACTCAGTTTAGCTTTTTGTAAGTATTCTGAATTTTTATAACGCAATTTAATACTGTAATTTTGCTTTTAATGCACCTGCAAGCTGCCCAACACACCAAGCCATTTTCCTGGCTGTTCCACTGAAACATAGAAACATAGAATTTGACGGCAGATAAGGACTACTTGGCCCACCTAGTCTGCCCATTTCCCTACCTGATTGATAAGCTGCAGATTCTAGTTAATCGACAGCTTACTTCCTCCTACCCACTAGAATTGCCTTGTGTCTGTCCCATGCATTCTTGAATTCTCTCACTGTTCCTGACTTCACAACCTTCTCAGGAAGGCTGTTCCATGCATCCACAACCCTCTCTGTGAAAAAATACTTTCTAACATTACCTCTGAGCCACCCCCCCCCTTGTTCTTGCACATCTCTTTTTCTGAAAGATGCTATCCTCTTGTACTTTTTTAATTCCCTTAAGATACTTGAAAGTTTCTATCATGTCCGCCCTCTCCCTTCTTTCCTCAAGGGTATACATATTAAGCTGCTTTATTTTCTCCTCATATGTCTTCTGGTGCAGACCCTGCACCATTTTGGTTGCCCTCCTCTGAACAGCCTCCACTCTGTCTATGTCTTTGCGGAGATGGGGTCTCCAGAATTGCATGCAGTACTCCAGATGGGGTCTCACCAACTGTCTGTACAGAGGGATAACAACTTCCTGCTTTCTGCTGTTGATGCCTCTCACCAACTGTCTGTACAGAGGGATAACAACTTCCTGATTTCTACTGTTGATGCCTCTCCCTGTGCATCCTAGTATCCCCCCAGCCCTCCTTACTGCCTTCTCACATTGCTTGCCCACCTTTGGGCTATCTGATATAATTATTCCTAGGTCTCTTTCAATTTTTGTTGTTGTTATTATCTCAACCCCCATTGTGTACTCTTCCCCTAGGTTTTTGTTTACCAGATGCATTACCTTGCACTTCTTTGCATTGAATCTGAGCTGCCAAATATTTGACCATTCCTCCAACCTTGCCAAGTCCCTTTTCATCCTTTCCACCCTACCTTGTGTATCAGCCCTGTTGCAGATCTTTGTGTCATCTGCAAAGAAACATACTTTTCCTTCCAGGTGCTCTCCAATGTCACTTATAAAGATATTAAAGAGGACCGGTCCCAGTACCGAACCCTGCAGTACCCCACTAGTTATCCTCCTCCTTTCTTCACTGTGGACTCCGTCTACTATTACCCTTTACGTCCTGTTGTCCAGCCAGTTTTTTATCCAGGCTACCACCTTGGGACCCACTCCAAGGCTGGCCTTTGTGTGAGACTGCATCAAATGCCTTGCTAAAATCTAGGTAGGCCATATCCACAGCCCCTCTCTGGTCTACTACTTTGGTCACCCAGTCAAAGAAATCTATTAGGTTCGTCTGACATGACCTTCCTGCTGTGAAACCATGCTGCTTGGGTCCTGTGCCCCACTGGCCTCTAGGTACTCAACAATTCTTTCCTTCGGAAGTGATTCCATCATTTTCCCTACCACTGAGGTCAAACTAACTGGTCTGTAGTTTCCTGCCTCTGCCCTGCTCCCACTTTTGTGAAGTGGAATCACATCTGCCCTCCTCCAGTCCTCAGGTACCACCCCATCCTCCCATGATTTGTTAAAGAGACTAGTCAGTGGCATTACTAGTTCTACCCTTAGTTCTTTTAGAATTCTGGGGTGAATCCCATCAGGCCCCATTTCTTTGTCCACCCTCAGTTTCAAGAGTTCTTTCAAAACCCTTTCTTCTGTGAATGAACTTGTATTGTCCCCCCTATTCAGAGTGTTTCTCTTGTTTGGTTTAGGTACCTCCCCCTCCTCTTCCGTTGTGAATACTGAGCAGAAATATTCGTTCAGTATCCCTGCTTTTTCACTGTCACCCTCTGCCCACATTCCCTCCCCTTTATTAAGTCTCTGTATCCCTCCCTTGGTCTTTCTTCCCTCCCTAATGTACCTATAAATGGTTTTATCTCCCTTCTTAACAAAGTTGGCTATATTTTCCTCAGTTTGTGCCTTTGCTATTCCGACTGCCTTCCCTGCCTTCTTATGCTTCAACCAATAAAGTTCTCTGTCCTGCTTATTCTGTGTTTCCTTATATTTTCTGAATGCTATCCTTTTTTCCTTAACCTTCCCTTCCACCTCTTCTGAGAACCATAGTGTTTTTTTTCCTTCATTTTGTTTTGCTTCACACAAAGGCTTGTTACCTATGTGATGGCTTTTTTGATTATTCCCCATTGTTCCTCTACCCCTCCTTCTTGCCCATTTGCTAGTGCTTTTCTGAGGCACTCTCTCATTTTCCTGAAGTCCAATACTCTTGTTTTTGTATGGCTTGACTCTATGGCTGTTTATTGTGAACCACACTGTTTGGTGGTCACTTGTTCCCAGATGGCTACCCACTTCTAGATCTGCAGATTGTTGCTGTAATGTACAGTATGTGCCTCACCAGTGATGGGCCCTTTGGTAGCAGGCCTCTGTCATATTGTTAGCTATTTGAAGTGCAAATACAAGAAAGGTCATTGCTGTTGCTGACTGTGTGTGTGATTCAAAAGTTGCTACAGCAGTAACGGCATATTTAGAAGATATTATTATATTGTTTGTAACCATGACTAGTTTTTGTGTGGGCAGACTAGATGGGTCATGGGGACTTTTTTCTGCCATCAGTGTCTATGTTGCTATGTGAAAATGATCAAATGCACACACACACACACACACAGCAACAGCAGTGGTCTGCAGAAGGAAGGAATGCCTTCAAGGTAGCCCACAAAGGTCCTTCCTCTCATTTCATTGATTGGTGAGTGCCCTGTGAGACTGCCTTTGTCTCTGAGGCAGGGGCTGCCCCTACCAGACAGATGCAGCTTCTGAGGCAGACAGGTTCTGCTTCTGAGGCAAATGCCATCCTAGACTGAGACAGAACCTATCTCCAAGGCAGGCATTGCCTTTTAAAAGATATAACCCCTGCCTCCAAGACAACTGTTTTCCTTATAAGGCAGGACCTTTCTCTGAGGCAGTCATTACCCTCACTCAGACAAGCCGTATGTCAAAAGCAGAGCTTTGCCCCTATACATAGACAGACCCTGCCTCTAAGGCAGTCATTGCCCCAACTGAAGCAGGCCCTCCCTCCATGGTGGGCATTGACCTTAAACAGAGACAGCCTCTGCCACTGCTGCAAGGTTTGCTGTTTGACTGAAACTGCCCCTGCCTCCAAGGTAAAGGTTACTCCTTGATTGAAACAGCCCCTGCCTCCAAGGCAGGTGCTGCCCCTACCAAGTGGCCCCTGCCACCAGGAAGGCATTCAATTCACTCAGGCAGGCTCTCTCAGAGTAAGGGCAATACCCTCCTTGGAGGCAGAGACAACCCTAGTATAGGCAGTGCCTGTCTAAGAGGCATAGGATATCTGTCTAGGGACAACACCTGCTTCCAAAATAAAATCTGTCAGAGTAGGGGAAGGGACACCTGCCTTGGAGGCAGGGGTTGTCTATTTCTAGGGAAACACTTTGGAGACAGAGCCTGTCTGAGTTAGGGGAATACCTTCCTCAGAGGTACAGCCTGCTTGTAGGGCAACAGCTCCCTTAGAGGGAGGGCCTGTCCTAGTAAAGGGGCAACACCTGCCTCATAGGCAGGGGCTATCTCTTTGCAAGGTCAATGTCTGCCTTGGAGTTAGGGACAACCATTTGTAACCACCCAGTCCCCTGGGGTTACTAGAATCCCATCAGTGTTAGATGAAGAAGGTTTCTGGGCAGCCTGTAGGGAGTTGTTAAAAGCTCCTTACAACATGACATCATTGTTTACTCAGCTAACCTGAGGAGAGAATGGATTATGTCATTTAGAACTCTCACAGCAGCCTGAGCCCCATTGGAACCAGCTGCCTGGGGTTAGCTTTAGAATGTTCAGACGGGACTAGTCAGTTAGAAGAAGTTAGAGTGAGGAGTGAGTGAGCGTCAGCAGCAGTGAGGAGTGCTCTAAGGTAGAAGTGCCTGCCAGCCTGCCCTGAGGCTGGGTGAAGGACCTCTGGTTGTTTTCTCATCCTAGTGAGTGAAAATACCAGTAGTACCACATAAAGTGGCAGAGACCATTGCCAGCAGGACCGCAGTGGGTCAAGTCTTACAGAGCTAATGGGACTGATAAAGTCAGTGTTTCCAATGGGCAATCCCCTGAGGAACAAGAAGATTTTCCAGCTGCCCGGGTCAGAGATAAAGCTATGGAAAAGCAACAGGGAGAAGTGTGTTTTCTCCACCAGTCTGATGTCTGTAACAAAGGACAAACAAAACTGCGAGTACAGAAACAGAGGCTAGTTCTTTTGGGAGTTGTCTGATGGTGACTGTTCCCGGAGAAAAGGCTAGATTACACCACTCAGGGCCCCTGTATCACCACAAAAATGTGCTGAATATAAAGGTGTAAATGCAATCTGATGAGACTGAAGGATCTGATTTGTGTAACCCCAAAGGGATATCAGAGGCTGGCTGGGGCTAGGGTGGGTATACCCTCACCTGAAACTCCAGTCAGGGCCAACTGGTCATCGGAAGGGCACAAGTTTACCCCATAGATGTTAACTAAGCCCATCAGATCAGAAGGATGTAATGTTTTAAAGTGTGTGGCAACCCCACATAATAGACACTTAGAGCAAGAAAAGAAATGTTGAACGTGAAGTGTGTGGCAAACTCCACATAATAGACACTTTTGGGAAAAGGATGTCCTTGTAGATCCCTAGTATAGAGGGATGGACTGATCATAGTTTGTGACAGAAAAGAATGTGCAAAGCCCAAGAAAAGTGTTGTTCTGGAAAAGAAGTAGTACTTGTGTGATCCTGTAATGTACAGTTTCAAACCTAGGGGACCACCCCATTCTGTTTTTCCCATCTGTGTCAGAATACCACCATACTGTACAATCCCATCTCCAGTATTGGACATTCCATCTGTGCTTCCCAGTGTGAACTTGTTTAAGGGCTCCCTCAGAAAATAGACACAGCATAGCCTAGCACCTCTCTCCCAGAACTCGGTGTAAGTATAAATGTTATTTTGCGCCCTAACCCCCCCCAACCTCTTAGATGCTGAGCTAGGTATTCACCCCAGTGCTAGGGGTGGTGCCTATTGTATATCACCTTGTGGTTTGTTGCCTTGTCAGTGTACAAGTCGGGGAGGGTCCTGGTTTCAAGATGCTGCTCTTGGCTGGGGTAAGGGTTGCACATTGTATGGGCAATACCTGCCTTGGATGCTGAGGCTGCCTCCCTCTAAGGGCAACACCTGCCAAAGAGGAAGACAGTGTGTGGTAGGGTGAAGCACTTGCCTCAGAGCAGGGTATGTCTTGCCAGTTGCCAACCAATCTGCAAAATGAGATCAAGGAACCTGGCAGTATGTCTGGAGGCAGGTCAGCTTCCAAGGTATCATTGGTTGCCCAATCATTCCTTTTGCGCAGTGCCCTTCAATGTCTTTTTATTGCAGATGGTCATCGGTATGACAGAGGCTGCTACCGAGGTGCCTAGCACTGGTGAGACATCACACATCACACATCATAGCAAGGGATGGAAGAGCCTGAGTGTGCTGGAGCAACCAAGAAAGTGGCCTGGTGTGGTGAGGAGAGCAGGTATATTTAAAGAAAGATTTCTGCATGAAATATTCAAAGAGTTTGTGGAAAGTGAAATCGTGGTAAAGGATCCCAGGAGAGAAACAGAAGGCTATAAGAACACATTCCATTCACGTACATTACAATATATAGTAAACTACCACATCTGTATAAAATATTGGGGTTTGTAGTCGTATAATCATTCTGTGCTTATGTAGGTACTGAAGGATTACAATATATGACATAAGAAATTAATGTTTGTAAATGCATAAGTTTTCAGTGCTTACATCCCTGCTAGGTGTGTTACAGTCCCTTCTGTCACCACAGTAACATGCTATTATACGAATACGTATAACTTTTAGAACATTTCAGCTTATATTATATATTTTCTGCATTGCGTGTTCCAGTCCTTTGCTCTTCATCACTAGGTTAGTTTGTATGCAAACAGATTCCTTGTCCTCCAGAGTTCGTCTGCCTCTGCTGCTTGCAGTATTAGTCACCGTACGCATTTTTTCAGTAGTCATGTATTTCTATCAAAAACATCGAAACACAGAAAACAGACAATGTTGGCAGAACATATCAGTATTCCCATTTTCCTTTTCATTTTTCTTCATTCTTAAATTGAGATATGGGATTTTGTTGATTTTAAAAGTTCCTGCTCCCCTTCCACACCTGTTATGAACAAATTAAACATCTTGGTGTAGTTCTAGGATGTTTACTATCAGAAAATTGTGGTAGCACCATCCTAATACATTTGCAGTATTCAGCAGGTATTTCCATGGCAACAAACTGTGATGTCTCAAAATGTCACAAACAGAATCACAGAAATCATATAAAACTAGAAGGGACATCATGTGGAAAACTGGAGGCTTCCATGTCGGGCTCATGCAAGTAGCCTTTACTATTTCTGTGGCTGTTATGCAAATTATTGGAGGGGGTCCCGTGATGACCTCCTCCAGTTTTTATGTTTCCTTGCATGTGCGCAAGAAACATCTTGCAGTAGAACAACATTTTGGAGGTGTGTCAGGAACGAGTCCAATGCACAGAACTATACAGTGGGCACATCCCTGACAGACCAATGAGCATGCAACCAGACTGTGACACTAGTCACAGTTTCGCAGCTGGAAGCCATTCTTCTAGTTGAAAGAAATTAAGCACTCCAATGAGAGCACTTCATTTCTTTCATTTGCATAATGCCAGCTGGTAAGCAGACAGCTCTGTCCCCTGTTCTTCGCCACCATTTGCCCGCTCCATTTCCCTATCACCAGCAGCATTCCCTCCATCTGTGTGCTGTCCTTCCCATGCCCTTTGTTCCCCATCCCGGTATCAGCTGCATTTCCTCCCACTCCCTCCCTCTGCATGCTGTTCTTCCCGCACCCTTTGTTCCCCATCCCGGTATCAGCTGCATTCCCTTCCGCTCCCTCCCTCGGCATGCTGTCCTCCCCGCACCCTTTGTTCCCCATCCTGGTATCAGCTGCATTCCCTCCCGCTCCCTTCCTCGGCATGCTGTCCTGCCCGCACCCTTTGTTTCCCATCTTGGTATCAGCTGCATTCCCTCCCACTCCCTCCCTCTGCATGCTGTCCTCCCTGCACCCTTTGTTCCCCTCCCAGTAACAAAACTAAGCCCTCCCTCTGCATGCTGTCCTTCCTGTACCCCTTGTTTCCCAGCCCAGTATGTGAATGAAGCCCTTCCGTTCCCTCCCTTTGCATGTTGTCCACCCTGCACCCTCTGTTCCCCATCCCAATGCTGACATCAGGGTGCCCAGTCCCCCTGTCGGCATTATCTAACCCCCTGGGACACCAGGGAGCCCACTCCAAGTGTCCTGAAATAAACATTATCTATCGCACCTTTTTACAGCACTCCGAGTCTCAACACATGGGTAGTTAGCTCTCTTCTCATAGGCTGATGCACAAAGGAATCCCAAAATTCCAAAATCCGATCCCTCTCCTATTCCTGCTGCTCCCAGAATCCTCAGTTTTTCTTTGTGCATCTTCCCAGGCTGGTCACATTTTCACTGGCTCTGTGCCAAGCCGTAAGGTAAGCTAAATATTTTCTGCATTTTTACAGTGATTTTAAACTCCCAGAGTGCCGCTTATGGCACACTTAGACTGTAGACCTCCCTTTTAGCAAAGGGAATGTTTATTCTGCCGATTTGTTATAGTTTGTTTGGAAGACGCAGGGCCTAAAAGTAGCACATTGTTGACTGTCTACCAAAAGTTTTCATTCAGTTTGAACGATTTTAACCCACCCCCAGTTCACCTTGTTCAACTGAGGAGGGGAAGGCAACCCCTGTGTCAGCAAAGTGACCGGAGCCCCCCCAGCCGGTTCTTCCTTGCAGCCGACGAAAGTTTAAGGCTGGCGCCTCTCCGATGGGGGCGCTCTGATTGTCTGAGGGGTCGTGGTTTACCTTGCTCAACCGTGACCACCCCTGGGCATCCCGATAACTGTTGCAGTGTTCTTTTGTGCCCGGGGGGTCGCGGTTCACCTTGTTCAACCTTGACCACCTATCAGGCCTCCCCATCTAGTGCCTCTGCTTTTCTGCCCAATCTTCCAGCCTTCCAGCCGTTTTTTCCAGCTAAATTTACAAGGAGGGACTCACCTGACCATCTGAGCAGCCCTCGGGTCCTCCTTTGTGGAGTTCCCTTTGGGTCCTGCCTCCCCGGAGCCCCTGGCAGTCTGCCCTCTCCCCGATGCGATTCCAGAGCGTTTCACCCTTCCATGACACCATATTCCTCGGGGCCATCGCGAGATTTCGCCTGAGATCTCGTGCCTTCTCTGGGGAGCTCCCCTTGCAGCAGTACCTTCCCAAAATGCGGTGCCATCCTGCCGTTTTTCAAAATGGTGCCCGAAGGCCACACTCCTTTAAAGGCACAGTACACCCTATGGCAAAACTGTGAAAAACTAATTTTAAAAGGCATCTGAATCACAGACACCTTCGTGCTCACTGTTTAAGGCCCAGATATACACACCTACTCCTCAATATATTATTAAAAGCACTCTATTTAAAGAACCAGGACGAAGGTTCCCCCAGCGTTCTTAAAGGGCCCGCGAGGGGAAACGAAGTCAATTTGCCTTTACTTCTGTATTGATCTGCTGACATTGAATTCTACTACGTCCCCTGAACAACTCCATTAAATTATGTTTTTACAGAATGTCCACCAGACGATTGTGCAGAAAGTGCCTCAACATCTTACTCTCCTCGGACCGGGGAGAATTTTGCTCGCTCTGCATGGTAGACTCTGAACCCAGAGAGCTCACCCACAACTCCACCCCCACAGACGAAGATCCCCTAAACGATAATGTCTCCACTGCTTCCCAGGGTGTCGTACTACAATTATTCCAAAAATTACTTGACAGAATTGATTCGCTGGGAACAAACAAGAGACCCAGGTCACCTAGCAACACCCCTCTTCCTAAGCATCCTAGGGGCGACCCTCCATCTCATGACTCACCGGATGTGTCAGAAGAGGAGCACTCTGACGAAGGGGAGGAAGAACATGAAGAGGATATGGCCGCATGTCTATGTCCCTTTGAAGCCATCCCCGAACTTATTAGAGTAGTATGTCAAACGCTCAGAATGGAGGAACCGGTGGAACAGCTGGACAACAGATTGGACCCCCTGGTCAGGAAAAGGAAGAAATCTTCCATCTTCTTCCCAGTATGCCAAGCACTAGAGAGCATACTTTTTTTTTATTTAGTTGTTTAACCAGGTATAGCACACTAAGCTGAAAGCTTTTTTATAGGAGCGACCTGGGAGCACAAGGAGGTTAAGTGACTTGCCAGGGTCACACAGTATGCAAGTGGAAGCTATGGGATTCAAACCTAGGTCTGGTCTGCTGGATGTCACCAGATTTGCAGCTCAGAGCCTTAGACCACTGTGCTATACTGCCTCCTATACTAGCCAAGGAATGGGATGCCCCAGATCCCATTAAGACTAGGGAGAAGGGGACCTTCGAGAGACGGTACCCACTTCCTGCGGACCAAGAGAAGCTCTGGGCAACTGCCCCCAGAGTGGATGCAGAGGTCGCGTCCCCTATCAATAAGACCGTTCTGCCCTCAGAATCAGCCTCGGCCCTAAAAGACCCCATGGATAGAAAGGTTGACGAAATTGAGAGAAAGGTTCATGATATGATGATCATGAACATCGCGAGCATCCATGGCCATCACTTATTCAGCAAGGGCTGTACTCCGATGGTTAGAGGCAGTCCAACTCAACATACCGAAACAAGTGCCCATGGAGCCACCATGGACTATACCAACAAGCAATAAAATACGTAGCCGACACCAGAATCGACAGTTTTAAGATGGCATCCAGGTCAGCATCTTCCATCAATAGAGCCAGAAGACAGGTATGGCTGAAGCTGTGGAACGCAGATCAAGAGTCAAAGTCGAGGGTCATGAAACTGCAATTCTCTGGAGACAAGGTGTTCGGACCCAGAATAGAGGAGTTCACAGTAAAGAAAGGGGATGACAGGGATCAAGGAGGGTGAGCCACTCTACCGTCTTTTCGAAACAATAAATTCAGACACTATTCAACAAGATCCAAAAGAGGGCACGGTCACCAAGGACAGGATAGATGTTCCTTTGGATTCAAGCCCAATTTTTTCAGCAACAGACAGAACTTTCAAAGCAACAGGGGCAGAGGCTCCCACTTCAATGGAAAGCAAGGGTCCAGGACAGTCAAATCCAACAAAGGATTCCGCCAATGAGAATCGGCCAGTCCAGGGCAAATCGGACGCAGTGGGAGGAAGGCTACAGCAATTTGTAACAACCTGGGCCAACTCAATCAGCGATGAATGGGTCAAAGAGATCATCTCCCAGGGCTATGCCATAGAATTCAACTCAGTCCCAACAAGGGACAGATATATAGACTCTCACGTCTCCAGGGACAAAGCAACCTTGCATCAAGTACGGGCCATCCTTCACCAACTGCTACACAGCAGAGCCATAAAGCCCATCTCAATTCAAGAGAGATTCTCCGGCATCTACTCCATATTCTTTCTAGTCCCAAAGAAGACCGGAGACCTCAGACCCATCCTGGTCCTAAAATTTGAGAACAACTTTATCAGGTACCAGAGGTTCAAGATGGAAACCCTAAGATCCACCATTGCAGTGATACGCAGGGGAGACGTCTTAACCTCAATAGACCTAAAGGATGCCTATCTACACATACCTAGCAGACCCTCCCACCAGAGGTTTCTCTGATTCAGCATTCTGGGATACCACTTCCAGTACCGATGCCTGCCATTCGGGTTGGCGTCAGCCCCACGACTATTCACCAAGGTTATGGCACCCCTGGCAGCAAAATTACGCATGGAAGGCATTCATGTGATCCCATACCTGGATGACTGGTTGATACGGGCGAGAACAGTACAACAGTCAATGACAGCAACATGCAGAGCTCAACAGTTACTCTCTAAACATGGGTGGATCATCAACACAACAAAGAGCCACCTGACTCCGACCACAGAATTGGATCACTTGGGGGCAACATTCGACACAGTGGCCGGCACAGTAAGACCATCTCAGACACGTGATCCGCCAGCACTAACAGCACACTGCCACAGAGTTATGCAGAAGAAGCAAACAACCATTTGGCATCTCATGCAACTACTGGCGATCATGGCAGCCTGCACAGACTTGCATGACTGGGCCAGATTACACATGAGACAGTTACAATGACTACTACTAGACAACTGGAGTTACAGTCGACAAAATTATAGCCAGAGAGTAACTATTCCATCCACAGTGCAGAACTCTCTACGTTGGTGGGTGGATCCACACACCTTCTCTCAAGGGGCACAATTGGAGAGAGATACAACAAGAACCCTCGAAACAGACGCAAGCCTGCTAGGTTGGGGTGCTGTTCTGGACAGACAGACCATCCAAGGGAAATGGTCAAGCAGGGAGGCAAGACTCCCAATCAACATACTAGAGACCAGAGCCATCCATCTGGCTCTCATACACTTCAAGGGCCAACTTCAAAGACACCACGTAAAGGTGCGCACTGACAGCAGGGTAGCGATGGCATACATCAATAAACAGGGAGGAACAAGAAGCAGAACCATGGCTCAGGAGGCAGACATACTACTGCAATGGACAGAAAAGAACCTACTCTGTCTCACAGCAGTTCACCTAGCAGGAAACCTGAACACGAGGACCGATTGGCTGAGCAGACAAACGCTGCAACAAGGGGAATGGCAACTCCATCCAGAAATCTTTCATGAACTCCAGAAAAGATGGGGCCCCTTTGACATCGATCTCATGGCCTCAGCAACCAATACCCAACTCCCGACCTACATGTCCAGATTCCAGGACAAGAGAGCAATAGGAGTGGATGCCATATCGACCCCATGGACATTCAGGAAGGCCTACATATTTCCCCCAATAGCCATGCTACCTGCAGTGCTACAGAAGATCTGAAGCACGGGCAGCAAGGTAGTCCTCATAGCCCCAGACTGGCCGAGGAGAACCTGGTACACCCTAATCAGAGAAATGTTATCGGACAATCCCATGAGATTACCTCGCCAACACAATCTACTCAGGCAAGGCCCGATCTGGCACGAGAACCCTCTACCGCTGAAACTGATGGCTTGGCCACTCAAAGGGCTAGACTGTTAGGACTTGGGGTATCAGGTGCAGTAATAGACACCTTACGTAAGTTAGAAGGAACTCCACCAACAGGACCTATAACAAACATTGGTGGGTTTTTGCTTCTTGGTGCAAGAGCCAGGACTTGAACGCTTCGCAATGTAATATTATGAACGTACTAGAGTTTCTGCAGAAAGGGTTGGAAAATGGGTTATCAGCCTCATCCTTGCGGGTACAGACGGCCACAATAGGGGCCATAAGGGGACAAACCGATGGACATTTGCCCGGAGCCCACCCTTTAGTTTAAGCTTTTCTAAAAGCTGCAACCCTTATCAACTACACCCCAAGATCTCTGACAGCCCTGCGCACCTCACACTTGGGTACTGGACGCCTCGCCATCCCACCCTGTGAGCCCATTGAGTCCATTCCCTTAACCCTCCTTATGATGAAGACCGTATTCCTAGTGGCTATCTCATCAGCCAAGAGAACTAGCGAATTACAGGCCCTGTCTTGTAGAGAACCCTTTATCTGTTTCTTCCGACAGGGTCGTACTCCGACCCATTCCATCCTTCATCCCAAAGGTGGCCATTGCCTACCACATGTCCCAAGAGATCTCAGTCCCTATCTTCAACCTCCAACTAGGGGAACCCCACAGGGAAACCCTACTCAGCCTAGACCCAGCCCGAGCAATTCAGACCTACCTGACCAGGACGGAAAGTCTTCGTCGGATGGACAGACTCTTTGTTTTACTCCAAGGCAATAATCAAGGTTTGGCAGCTTCCAGATCCATGATTGCTAGATGGCTACGGGAAGCCATAGCGAGGGCCTACAGGAGTGGAGGCAACACCCCTCCAGCAAACATCAGGGCCCACTCCACTCGAGCAGTTGCCACATCTTGGGCGGAACGCAATTCTGCGTCGGTCAGAGAAATTTGCCAGGCAGTAACCTGGAGTCCCCACACCTTTCTCAGGTACTACCGATTAGACACAGGTTTAATTGGTAACTCAGAGTTTGGCCGCAGAGTGCTTCAGACAGCATTGATCCCAGTTCCTCCGTCCCACCCAGGACAAAGCCTAATACTGCTGTACAATCGTCCCATGTGTTGATACTGGAGTGCTGTAAGCAAAGGAGATAACAGAAGTTTATCCTGGTAAAGGTGATTACTTGGACATCTTCTTACAGCACTCCGTATCCCACCCATTGAGGAGGAACATATGTGTATATATATATATATATAGATAGTGATACAGTTAAGGTAAACACATAGAGTGAGGCATCTAGGAACGTATCTGAAACATCTGTAATTTGTTCTAAATGTATACAATTATAGCACATACATTCCACACAGTCAATTACTGTGTATCAGGATGTCAAAGATTTATAAAAACGATATGTAGTAAACACTAGGACTTGACATAACATCACCGTCTTGTGTATTATTCCACCGAGAAAACAGAGTACCCTCTGTTTTTTCTTGTTTACCTAACAATTTACTTTCAGGACAAACGAACTTTGGAAGATATCACACTGAGGATTCTGGGAGCAGCAGGAATAGGAGAGGGATTGGATTTCGAAATTTTGGGATTCCTTTGTGCATCAGCCTATGAGAAGAGAGCTAACTACCCATGTGTTGAGACTCGGAGTGCTGAAAGAAGGTGTTCTATAATCACCTTTACAAGGTGAGTAAACTTCCATTTATTATACCCTGTTAAAAAAGAAAACATCCTCGTCATCTCCCCATCCCAACCCTCCCTCTGTGCTCCCACCTCCCTGCACCCCTTACCCTTTATGTACCTTCGGAGGCTGGTAGCAGGACTTCTGTGGACCGGAACGCATCTGCACTTTCAAAGCCGAACCACAAACTGAGAAATCAAGGTAAGTGTTGTATAATGGCTGTCAATGGGGGTTTCAGCTTATGTTGATATCTCAGCCATTTTTAGGAATGTTGACCACAGATTTTCAACATGGGGTTCTTGGGACCCCACCTCATGAACACAGGCACTGTTGTTTCATTACTCAGTCCCGAAAGGTGATTTCACAGTCACTGCGTGGAATCACCTTTATGAACCAGTTAACAAAGTGACAGTGCCAGTATTCATGAGAAGAGGTCACAAAAAGCCCACGTTGAAAATTTGGTGCAAGACATCCCAACAATGACTGTTACGAGCGTGTATTTCACAGTTTCTACACACTTTCGTAACTTCACCAATTTTTCATATTTTCCCTCTAGATTTTCAACATTGCCATTTTTTACACCTCCTCATGAACAGTTCAGCTGTCATTTTTCACATCCTGCTTGAAATGTATTTTCGCACCTGTGGCATAGAATGGCATGGTCACTGTGTGAAATCACCTTTCAGGATGAATGAAAAATGACAGGAGCGTTTTCATGAGGTGGGGTTCCAAAGCCATATTGATACTCTGGCGAAAACACAGTGCACGTCGGTGTTGCTACGGTCGCTCAAACTTTTCTAACGCACATGTGTAACTCTTGGCCATTTTCAATATTTTCACCATATTTCAATATAGCCATTTTATCACATCACCTCATGAACAGTACAGCTGTCATTTTTCACATTCTGCCCAAACGCTTTTCGCACCTGTGGTGCAGGATGACATTTTCCAACGATTTGAAAATGATCACCTATGGAGTTTATGGGGTAGGTGATAAGAAGACTATGTTCAACATTTGGGGTCAAAATATGAAAAAATCACAAAGTTATGCCCATTTATTGCAATTTACGCAAGTTACGCATGCTCGTAACTGTAGAAATCTTAAATATTTGCACCCCATATTTTCAATATAGCCTTCTTATTACCCGAGCTTCTATATTCAAATCCTGTCCAAACTATGACAGCTTTTCAAAATATAGTTCAAGCAGGCTTTTCCTCCCACCAGAAGTTCAACTAACATAATACACCCCTGCCACATAAACCACGCGAGGAAACATTCGGCATTGACAAATGCTTGTTATATACTGTAATGTATACACTTGCTATGCAGAGGAATACAGTGTATGTTGGTATGCAGAAATGTCAGACTAGGTGGGCCAAGCGGTCCTTATCTGCTGACAACGTCTGTGTTTCTATGTTTCTATGTCAGCGTATCATTTTTTTAACAAAAATGTATTTTAGACATTCTTAGACTCAACATCAGTGCATGCTGTATTACCGCATACTGTACATTTGTAAAACATCTTCAACAGACTTTTTAAAATTGCAAATGATTGCCTTCTTTAATGACTCGAGTCATTAAATACAAAATTAGCTATCAAAGCTGTTTTACAAATGTATGAGTAATACAGCATGCACCGATGTTGAATTTAAGAATGTCTAAAATAAATTTTGTTAAAAAATGATATGCTGACATTTTCACATACCAACAAATACCATTCCTCTGCATAGCAAGTGTATACAGTATACAAAAACTGGAGGAGGTCATCACGGGACCCCCTAAAATAATTTGCATAACAGCCACGGAAATAGTAGAAGCCACTTGCATGAGCCCGACATGGAAGCCTCCAGTTTTCCACATGATCTCCCCTCTAGTTTTATATGATTTCTACGATTCTGTTTGTGACCTTTTCCTGACATAACACTCT
Organism: Neoceratodus forsteri; assembly: GCA_016271365.2. Lineage (NCBI taxonomy): Eukaryota > Metazoa > Chordata > Ceratodontiformes > Ceratodontidae > Neoceratodus > Neoceratodus forsteri. Next base: position 1,684,667,003 of record CM028129.1, on the reverse strand, counting down.
GTTGCCGTGGAAATGATTATGATGTCACCATCAAAGGACTGTGACTTCAGCAAATGATTAAACTGCAGGAGTAGATTAACTGTAGGGGGACAAGGAAGCAGTTTCATGCCAGTCAACCTAGAAATGAAAAAAAGGAAGAGAACTAGGCAATCTTCTAACATACTATAAGTGGAACTGTGTCAGTTTTTGTTGTTCAAAGTTTTCCCAAAAGGGTCCAATTTTACTTAAGAAGGCAAGATATCTGAACATTTGAAATGCTTGTCATAGTCTGTACAGTCATAAACGTTATACCATTCTATCAGAAAGATGAATGGGTATGGAAATACCTTTGGTTGAATCAAGTCAGTTGTTTGGTTGGCAAAGAGCAAGATGGATTTGATCATTTGCATTGCATGAATGGTGGGGGGTGGATGTACAACACACAAGCATAAAAAAAATGTATCTTTCTGTTTGAAAATTGATCCCTGAAGAAAATTATTTATAATAACATCTGCTAGGTTTTCATAATTTAAAAATGAAGTTAGATGACTCTAGGTGTCACCTTCAAAGATGTTGTTTCATCTCCACTGCTGTTATGAGAAGAGGGTTGATATAAATGCAAATAAAGGCACCAAGTCAAATAAAATCCCACTGCAAGAACAAATTGCTTGGTTTCCAACTTTAGTTACGTTACATCTTACGGTTGCACAACCTTATAAAAAGGTCATCACTACAGTAAAAATGGTAAAGGAGAACTGCACAAATGCTGCACACCTCCACAGCTGAAGGTAATATATTTCCTGACTACATAGAAACATAGAATCTGATGGCACTGCTTGGCCCACCTAGTCTGCCCATTTCCCTACCTAACGGATAAGCTGCAGATCCTAGTTACCCAACAGCCTACTTCCTCCTACCCCCCCACTAGAATTGCCTTAAGTTTGTCCCATGAATTCTTGAATTACCCCACTGTTTGTGACTCTTCGACCTCCTCAGGAAGGCTGTTCCATGTATCTACAACCCTCTCTGTGAAGAAATACTTCCTCACATTACCTCTGAGCCGTCCCCCGCTCATCTTCAAATTGTGCCCCCTTGTTCTTGCACATCTCTTTTTCTGAAAGATGCTACCCTCTTGGACTTTGTTGATTCCCTTGAGGTACTTGAAAGTTTCTATCATGTCCCTCCTCTCCCTCATTTCCTCAAGGCTATACATCTTAAGCTCCTTTAGTCTTTCTTCATATGTCTTCTGGTGCAGACCCTGCACCATTAGGAGTTTTTGATAATAAGGAAGTGTTTGCATTACCATAAAATTTGCTGGGCAGGATTTATAAACCATTAGTGGCATGCTAACAGGATTAGCACCTCGTTAGCAGGTTTAGTGCCCCACTAACTGTGATTAGTGTGGCTGACAGCATATTAGGGTGGCCGGTATAATTTTAAAAGGCATACTTAGCATGGTAGCAAACTGTTACATGCAGAAACACTAAAGGCAACTAGGTTCCCATGCAAATGAATGGTGCTTCATGGCATACAGAGTGCACTAGAAACTCTAATGGTTCCCACACATGCTACTGGGCTACAAGTTCTGGTTAATACTTCCAGGATGCATGCTTCAATTCATGAAAAACAAATATCACCAACAGCTTAACCTGAATCAATATGTCAGTTTTCATCTGTACTGTCTGCATCCCCTGGGGCTAACCTTAAAATATGCAGAATTGCCAAGCCTTCCTTTCGCGGTCAATAAAAAATAAATCAGTCAATAAATGGCTCACAAATGGCATGCTGCACCATCCCCCCCAAACCTGTTCCTGGTCCTGGTACACAAAAAATGTATTTCTGGTAGTCCAGTGGTGCCCCCTCACCCAGAGACAGTTTACATAAAAAACATATCCTGGTAGTCCACTGGAACTTGGTGTTGGGAAAAATTCTGTCTGATCAGATAAAGCTACAAAACAGAAACAAAAACATTGAATGCAAAGAGCAGAAAAAGGCCCAAGGGTCCACCCAGACCGTCTTGAACCTGCATACTGAGCCCTAAAACAGCACCCAGCTATTCCGGACAAAAATAATAATGTGTGAAAAGACACGAGAACTAGAGGGCATAAGTGCAGGGCTGTGTAAAACTTCGCTTTAACAGAACTTCACAAAGTTCAGAAACTTGCCCTGTACCTCCCCAGACTGGACTGAGTAGGTGGTCACAAAATTCAGTTTGTTGCTAGCCTGTTGCTGACTCCCAGTTTGTTCAGCTGTCATGTTACTGTGTTGCTTAGGTGTCACAAAACATCCCCCTCTGTGCAGAACTGAGCCTTATGGGAACCAGACTGTTTTCATGACTTGAGATGGGACTCAGCATGGGGGGCTGCAGGGCTGTTGTGTTCCAAAAAAGCAAATAAAAGTCAGGCTACACAGAACTGAAACAAAACCCAATATTGGGTATACGTTTAAAAACTATTTATTGAATAAATAAAGCAGTAAAAACATGCGAGCAGTATCATAACCCCGCCATATAGCATGTACCAACATTTTGCGCAGTCATGTGTGCTTTATCAAGGTATCAAGGTGTTGTGTTGCAGGTGGAGTGGAGTATTTATACACTATCACAAAAAGCCTGCCCTAGTACATGATGCCAACAACACCAGGATTGCTGTAAGCTGCAACAGAGCGACTTACAACACTCTTGCAGGTATTTACACAGCAGGATCTGCACTGGTGCAATTCATGTACACCAGTGCAGGCCTGGTAGTGTAAATGTACCTTATGACTTTGCAAAGATTACTCCAGGTGAAGTTCTCAGATTACATACATCGACATTTGTATAAGCAACATGGTGTCTCTGCAACTGAAAATCAAATGTGAGGACTGTACTCTGTAGTCCTAGCAGTGTGTGAGGGGACAGGGGCTGGATTCACAAAACAATGCGGAACTAAGTCCCACTCCACAACTCCAGTTGCAGACCGAAATCCATGCAGCTGCGGAGATTTATATTTTCAGTCCACCACAGCTGTGGGAGATGTTATGCCTGGTCCCACCGGGCGTAACATTTTTCCACAGCTGCAGGAAAAAGCGCCTGTAAGCTGCCATAAATCATGGAGACGGTCATAAACTGGCCCCACCTTTGTCAATATTGCAGTTGGGGGGAAAAAAATGCAGCTCCGCCAGTGGCACCCATATGCACAGGGTTTTTCCTGCAGCTGTGGGGGTTTTAGAGGCTCTGTAAATCTGGCCGCAGATTTGTCTGTGAGTTTTCTCAGAAGAAGCTCTTATTTGTTTTGGTGTAAGAGCCTCAAAAACAATTTTTTTCAGAACCAAATACACCTCATCAAGCTTCATCTGAAGATAATGTCTGTGTTTTTCGTAGTTTTAACTGTTTTTGGTTGAAACTGTAGTGTGTGTTGTGTCTGCACTGCTGTGTAGGCTAGCTTCAGTCTGCAGCACAGAAGATGCAGTGGGAGAAGGGCAATCGATATTCTGTTTCTCATTTGCTTTTGCAGATTGACTGTCCCTTCAAATCTCATTTATATATATTTTAGAATCAGCAGCAACAGAAGCAGCAGTACTTATTATTTTGTGTGGCTCAGACTACTTACACGAAGCTAATCTGAAGCCCTGGGTTTTGATCCCACAACCACCACTTTAATACAGTGAACCTGAGCAAGTCACCTAAATTCCCTTTGCTCTGTGTGCATCTTGAAAGGAACTGTGGCTCAGTGTGCTTTTCTGGCCTAAATAAAATAAAACCAAGCTGAGGTTTAATCCTTTCAGAAATAGGGAGGTGTTTAGCATTATGTAAGGCAGTGTATCCTTATCACAGTAAAATGTGTGGCAGAGATAAAGGCAAGGCTTGTGGAAGCAAGACAGTAGCAAGAAAGGGACCAGCACCTGTAAAGCAGTAGGCAGAGGCAGTCTGTGGTAACAAAAAAAATAAATCAGAGCAGACTATGTGGCCAGCATTCTTGTTGATACAGAAGTGTGGTGGGGGCTGGAGACAGTCAGAATGAGAGCCAAAAAATGCTTTGTTTTCATTTATGGCCACACCACCAATAATACCAGTGTACACTAATTTGTCATTTACAAACATACAAAAACGCCAGCAGAGACAGGCCTCACAGTCTATCAAGTATGCTGGACTGTGCAGCTAGCCCCTCTACTTGTAGCTACCCCACCCTCCCCACCCCTCTTCATCCTTACCACCACCTCACTCTGTCCCATCCCTCTTAAACCACCCACCGCTCTACAGGATACCACCTCGGCAGAGCATTCCATTTGTCCACAGCCCATTCTGTGAAAAATGTCTCCTGATTTCCCTCCTGAATCTTCCCCTCCAGTCTCAGCTGGTGCCCCCAGATGCCTCCCTCTTCTAATCTGGAAAATCTCTTTGTATCAGTCTTATTTATCCCTTTAAGTATTTAAAGGTTTCGATCATATCCCCATCTCTCATCTCCTCCAGGAGTATATGTTCAGCCTCCCAGCCTATCCTCGTAGGGACTTTCCTCCAATCCCTGGATCATCTTTGTCACCCCACGTTGCACCCACTCCAACAATCTGACATCCTTCTTCATGAACCAGCACCAGTACTGCACGCAGTATTCCAGATGCAGCCTGACCAGTGACCTGTACAGGGGAAGGATCATCTCCCTATTTCTGGAGGAGATTCCCCTCACCATACACCCCAGCATCTTGTTGGCTTTTGCTGCCACCTTCCTGCACTGAGCTGAGTTGTTCATACTACCTGTTATAAGCACCCCTAGATCCCTTTCCTCCTCAGTGCTTTCCAGCTGTACCCCTCCCAGCTGATAGCTCCTCCCCTGGTTCCTAGCCCCGAAGTGCAGTACCTTGCACTTCTTGGTGTTGAACCATAACTGCCTTTTTCTGACCATTCACATAGTTTGATCAGGTCTTCCTACAGCCCCCTCCAACCCTCAATGTCATCTACCACAGTGCCCATCTTCGTGCCATCTGCAAACAGACTGATCATACCCTGGATCCCGAGTGAGATATCAGCTATGAATATCCCTAAAGCACCGGTCCCAGTACTGATCCTGTGGTACCCCTCTCGTCACTGCCCTCAGGGATGAGAGTTGCCCCCCACTACCACCCTTTGCTGCCTTCCACTGAGCCAGCTATTGATCCATTTGACCATCCTTGTTTCTACCCCTATATACTTCAGCTTCCCCCCCAGCCTCCCATGTGGCACAAAATCAAAGGCCTTGCTGATGTCTAAATACAGGACATCCAACACATGGCCCTTTTCCAGCTCCCTGGTCGCCCAGTCATAGTACTCAATTAGGTTTGTCTGGCAGGATCTGCCTGAGACAAACCCATGCTGTTGACCATCCCAGAATCCATTATCCTCCAGAAAGATCACCAGCCTTTTTTTTTTTAGGATCATCTCCATGAGCTTACCCACAATTGACATGAGGCTCACTGGTCTGTAGTTGCTCGGTTCATCCTTAGGGCTATTTTTGTGAATGGGCACCACATGGGCCATGCTCCAGTCCTGTGGTATGCATCCTGTGTCTAGGAGGTATTGAACAGGTCAGCCAGTGGTCCTGCCAGGATCTCTGCTAGTTCCTTAAGTACCCTAGGGTGAATTCTGTCTGATCCTGGTGCCTTGTCCACACTTAGTACCCTTAATCCTTCTAGGACCCTGTCCTCTGTAATCACTATATCAGTCACCCCTCCCCCACAACCCACTCCACCACCCCTGTGGTATCTGCCCCTTCTACTCCGTGAACACAGAACAGAAGTAATCATTTAGTGCCTCTGCCTGATTCACCCTTCTCCATCCACCCTCCACCCTTTCTAATCCTCACAATTTGGTCTTTGTTCTTCCTTCTCTTACTTACCCAAAATTTCCCCCATCCTTTTAAAGTCCACCCCCTTAAATTCAATCACCCTGGTTCCCATGGCCCCTGTTTCCCTACCCATATTGAGCATGAACCAAACTGAGTGGTGGTCACTCCCAGCCAGAGAATCCTCCACTCCCATATCCCTTACAGCCTCCCCATGTGATAGTACCAGGTCCAGAGTGTCTTCCAGTCTAGTCGACTCATTGACCAACTGCACCAGGAAGCTGTCCTGAAATGCTTCTGATATGACCTGCTCCTTCACACTCATGGTAGCTAGGGTGCTCCACTCCACCCCAGTTAGGTTGAAGTTCCCCACCACCACTGTGTTCCTTTTCCTACAGACCCTTCTAATTTGCTCAGCTAACTCTTTATCCAGGTCAATCCCTTGAGCTGGTGGTCTGTATATTACCCCATCCTCAGTGTCCTACCTTTCGGGCCTTGAAACTGCATCCATAGAGCCTCTGTTCTACCTTCCTCCCCCTCCTCCCTTATACACCTTATCCCCTCCCACACATAGATTGTCGCACCCCCACCTTTCCCCTTATCCCTATCCTTCCTGAATATCCTATACACTGGGATCACCATATCCTAGTCCTGGTACTGGGTGGCCCACGTTTCCATGATGGCCGCAATGTCCACCCTCCGTACTGCCAAGAAGGCCAGTAACTCAGCTGACTTGTTACCTAGGCTTCTTGTGTTCAGTGAGACCACCCTCCACCATGTTTTCTTCCCTACCCCTCCCTGCTTTTCCCCACTCCTAATCCCCTCAGTGCCACTACTCCAATTCCTTCTCCTTTAGTTTGGGGGGGTAAGCTCGTTTGGCTCCCCTGTATGGGATCTCTGCCTACCAGCTGTCCACTTGCCACCCCCCACCTAGTTTAAATCCACCTTTGCTGCTATGTAACCCCCATCTTCTGCTTTAATACCCTCTTTCCCTCCCCACTCAAGTGTTACCTGTCCCTTGCATATAGATCATTATTGTCCCAGGCTCTGCCCCAGCAACCCACCAACCCATACCCCATGGATCGACATCATTTCCCCAGTGATGTGTTGAACTCCCCAATCCTCCCTTTCCTTGCTGTACTTGTGCAGGCACTGGGAGCACCTCTGAGAATGCCACTGATTCCCCAACTCCTCACACAGCCTTTCCAGTTCCTTACTACTTCGCTGTCTCCCCACCAGATCATTTGTACCAATGTACACCACAAGATGCAGTTTCTTCTACCCTCTTTACACACTTAAGAATTAACTGACCCACCCTATCTGCCATTACCCCAGGTATGGACTCCACCCATATGCGACTATGCCTTCCCCCTTACTGCCCCATTTGATCCCTTTTAGCATGGAGTCCCCCAGCACCAGTACACCCTCTTCTTTCCTCATCTCTGCCCACACCCTAATGCCTAGGTACCTATCCCTTGAGTCTGCCGCATTCACAGCTCCATCCTTCCCCCTGTGGTTCCCCCTACCCCACACCTGACTTGTCCCTTCCCCTCACCATTCTCTCACTATCCTCCACATGTTTCCCTTCAACCTTTGTCCCATATCCTCAGCTATGCCCTTGTCATCCTATCTATCTGCCCTGCTCCTCTCCCCTGTATCCCTGTTCCCTCTGACCATCCTCCAGCTGTGCCCCTCCCTTCACCCCTTCCACCCTCCTCTGACTGACTACCATCCCTTGTGCATTCCCCCTTTCCCTCTCCTGCCTCCTCCTGGAGAGCCTTCACCCCTCCTCCTCCTCCCCCAATGTCATCAGCACTTCAAACTTATTACCTGCCCCCTCTGCAATACTGTGCATTGGCTCCTTCATCCCAACCTGAGCCTTCCCTTCAGTGCCAGACCTCCTATTTATTTTGCCGCCACACCCCCTCCCCATCCCCTGCCTCAATCCAATGTTCCTTTCATGTGATGCCCTTATGTTACTCCCAATCCCCTCCCTTGATCCAATGTTCCTCCCCTGTTGTGTCCTCAAATTGCTCCTTGAGGGAGGCCCTCCTGCCCCAGCTTCCCCCCTCCCACCCCTCATCCTCTCCAACTCTCTACTAAGCCACAGTATCTCATCTTTGAGTCTTTTCAGCCTGTGACAGACTGGACACACCCCACAGCTTCTACAATATGTTCATCCAAACTGTCACCCCACATCCATTACAGCCCACTATTCTATCCATGATACCAGTACAAACTATAAAATACAGTTCTATCTATAACTTTCTAACCAGTCCAGTCCCTACTTAAAAATACAATACTAACTCCACTTGCAGAGAAGCATAAAACACTACTAACTATGATACCATACCATCCATAAGTTTCCCAGCAAAATACAGCTTGAGATGCTACACCTAAGTACAAAATACAGTACTATCTATAAGTTTTTAACTTTTATGTCTTTAACCAGAACTGCATATCACTCTATAACATTACAAAGAACAGTCTCTCTGTTAGGACACGCTAGTGGATGCACCTGGTAGTGCTTTCTACCAATCCCAATGCAGTACCACCCCAATAAGTGTAGATAAGCTGGGGGTGGGAGGGATGGGAGGGTGGGATTTGGGCCCACTACCACTCTCATGAGAGTCAATCAGCCTCTTACACAACTGTGCACCTCAGTCCCTTTCCTCAGGCAGGAGCAAACACATCACTGTAGTTCATGCCTTTTTCAGCTTCCAGCTCCAGGCTGAATTACTTAATTAAAATGGCTCTTGGCTAATCTCTTGCCCTCCCATAAGTCTACTTCTGCTTGCAGTTTCTGTCTTTCAAATGGCACAGAATTGAACTCCAAAATACATCCCTAATCCAAACAGCACTGTTTAAACACCCAAATACCTATCCCTCTCCCAGTACAAGCTATTTGAACCAAAGCAAACTTAGGAAAAAATACTTCCCTTTAGTTCAGCCTCACACAAACACCAGGACACCCCTGCAATATATGCTTCTTCAGCTTCCAGCTCCACACTTTTTAATGTATTAATGTAACTTTTTAATGTATTAATGTAACTTTTTAATTTATTAAAGTACGTCATAAATCTGAGTCTGAGGAATGGAAAATATAGGGAAATGGGGCTGAATTGTTAGGTGTAGAGGAAATGCAGTCCGTGAAAGTGCAGCCTAGGGAAACAGAAGCTGAGGAACAGAAGAAAGACTGAAAAAAAGGAAGGTTGGGTGGCAGAAGTTTAGGACAGTAAGGAGAAGATGGTTGGAGATGAATGCAATGATAGTGACCTTGAAATCGATCCTTCCTGGGAACCAGAAAAGAAAAAAATGAAAGCAGATGAAGCTAAAGAAAAAAAAAAAACAATAACAAAACCAATTGGTGAACCTAGCACCCTACAAAAAGACTATTAGAAAAGTTCTGCTTGCCAAATTTATAGCACTTGGTATACTCCTGGCATCACTGCCTTATCATTGTCATCATCATCATCTTCATTTGTGTGTTTCCATAAAATGCCCCATGCCTCCAAATCCCAGGCTGTGTGTGAGTGATGATGTGTGATATGGCCACCACCACACATTCAGTCACTTCACTACCAGTCTAGCATTGCTTGTAAAGTGCTTTGAGATGTATGAAAAGCACTATATAAATGCTGATTCTTCTTCTTCTCATTTGGGAATTTTTTGTTAAATTGACCCCAAAAAGAATCAGTGGCAATTTGCCAGATATGCCAGGCAACAGTAAGTCACAGCAACAAATGATCCCATTTGGGCACTGGTGAGCAACACACCCATTTAAAAGTAAAGCACCAGGGTAAGTGGCAATAGCATCAATGTCTGATAGCAGGTGGAGTGGGAGGTAGTACAACTGAACCATCACATGGAAAGGAGGGGGAGGAGGTTAATTTATAGGAAGATGTTTTAGCAGGGGAGGATATTAACCTTTCCCCTAATGGCAGCAATTGCTCCACCAGTAATACTATCAACAGCAGTGGTGTCATCCACATCTGGACAAAACCCCATTCTCTGTGCCAAAAACCACACAACTAAAAGCCTTGGCTGTAACCACTGGTGAACAGAAGACAGCTCCTGAGCAACATAATGAAACTTTTCCGCCAGAAGGAAGCAAGGAAGCAGGGCACTCTGCGGTCAACTAAGGTAAGACACCTGTTGACTACTGTGTTACAATCACTGTAGGAAGGTGGAAGGTAAGAGGTGGGCAACACTGGGAATAGTAGCAACACCCTATCTAGGGTAGGAGTACAAGTGATTTAAACAAGGCACAAGGGAACACAAATAGAAACAAACAAACAAAAGGGGGAAACTAGAAACACCCTCTCAGGGGTAAGGGTACAAAAATCTTTCCAGGTAACACAGGTAGAACAGTAGTTGGGAATGCTGGAAGTAATGCAGTGCAGTGGCTATGAGGCAGCACTTTTCAGAGAGACCTACTAGGGAGTGATGCTGCCCCATCTGCACGTACCTCTCAGGGTTGAGGGAGGAGGTCGCTAGTCTCCAGGCAAAGATTGCCGGGATTCAGGCAACCTCTTTCCCCACCCAAGGGCCACCAAGTCTACCTCTGTTGCCTCAGAGGATGCCAGGGAGGAGAAACTGCTGGACTGTGGTGGGCTTGGGAAGGACAGGGTGGTGGGTCAAAAGCATATTCCTCAACTGGTACCTCTGCAATTTCTACACTGCTCTAGTGAGGTGAGACTGCTAGGAAGAGTCACCTGTGGTAGAGGCCAGGGTGGATGTTGAGGTCCTCCATAGTGGAGACCCCAAGGAGGGTAGAAGAGGGCCCCTGAGGAGGAGGAAACAACTTTTGGTCGGGGACTTGATTTTGAGAGGCTAGATTTGAGGAATAGGAAAGGGAGGGAGAGGAAGTTGGTGCCTACATGGTGCATGGCCTGCAGGGGATGGGAAGCAGATCCTAGGATCGCTGCAGCAGCAGGATAGGAGGCAGAGTTGGATGTCATTTTTCACCTGGGTACTAATGACATGGCTACAGACAGGACTAGAATAGTACAGAGGGAGTTTAGGGTGCTGGGGAGGAGTCTTAGGCAGATAGCATGCTCAGTGGCTTTCCCTGAGGTGCTGTATGTCTACTACTGGGGAAGAGAGGCATCTCTGCACCAGGAGCTTCAACTCATGGCTCAAGGAACGGTGTGGAGAAGAGGGGTTCAGCTACACTGGGGACTGGGGACCCACCTGGGAGGATAAGGGCCAATACAGGGGTGATGACCTGCATCCATCCAGGAGGGGAAGCAGAGTTCTCAGTGGATGGTTTAAATGCTACTTTATTGAATATTTAAACTAGCCAATGGAGTGGAAGGTGCACCCCTTACAGGCTGAAGTAGAGAGTAGAAAGAACCCAAGAGGGGCTGAATCTCCTGGGGTGCAAATTAATACAGGAAGAAGGGTGAAATAAATAAAGAGGGATGGGAGTGGATACATTAAAAAGAGAGGGGGAAAGAGGGAAAGCAAAAAGGAAAAAATGGGTAACAAGCAGAATGGAAACAAAACCTGGAAAACCATGTGTGTAAATGCTAGAAGTCTAGGAAATAAGATTCCAGACCTAGAGGCCACAGTGGCAGAGGCTGACCTGGATATTGTACCCATTAACAAGTCATGGTGTACTGTAAAGCATGACTGGGACATGGCCATACTGGGCTATTCTCTGTTCAGAAAGGACAGAGCAGGAAGGAAAGGAGGGTGTGTGGTACTTTATGTAAAGGTGGACATTAAAGCAATGGTGATACAAGAAACATGGGGGGGAGGTACTGTGGGTCACCCTAGAGATGGGGAATGGAGCCTGTATTTAGACTGGTATGATCTACAGACCTCCAACACAGAAGGAGGAGTGAGATAAGCTACTATTAGAAGTCATTGGTAAGATGGCAGCAGAGGTGGAGGTGCTCTTGGTGGGGGACTTCAATCTGCCTGGTGTAGACTGGAGCTTCCCAGCTGTGGCTTCCGCTAGAAGCAAAGAAATCCTGGACTCCCTGCAGGAGGCATTCCTCCAGCAACTAATCAGTGAACCCAGTCATAATGGGGCAATACTGGACCTGGTACTCACCAACAGGAACAGTCTTAGAGATGTCAAGGTGGGGGCCACCTGGAGACCAGTGATCACTGTACAGTGTAGTTCAATATAAGGACGGCAGCAGAATCGAACCACACAAAGGTGAGGGTCCTGGACGTCAGGAGGGCAGATTTTAAAAACATGAGTGAATGCCTCAGGGATGACCTAGCAGGTGGGGGATGAACTGGATGGGGTGGAGGAACAGTGGAAGAAACTGAAAAGGGCTATAGTGAAGGCAACAAACCTCTACATCAAGCAAGGGAGCAAAAGAAAGAGGAAAAAGAGACTCCAGTGGTTATCCAAAGAGGTGTCAGAAAAGGTAAAGGATACAAGGGTAGCATTCAGAAGGTACAAGGAGGCATGGAGTGAGGAAGAGGGAAGTGTATTAGGAGAAAGAGAGGGAAGCAAGGACAGCAGTGAGGAGCTCAAAGGGGCAAACTGAAGAAAGAATAGCTAAGACAGTAACACAAGGGGACAAGTCATTGTGTAGGTATGTAAGTAAAGAAATTGAAGACCAGGGCTGGGATATTAAGGTTAAGAAGTGGGGGGGAGGACTGTGCAGAGGGAAAACAGGAAAAGGCAGACATCCTGAACAAATACTTTTATTCGCTGTTCACAGAGGAAAGAGACAGGGAGGGGCCACAAAAATGTAACAGGAACACTGGAGTGAGGGAGGTTGACACCAGCCCATTTTTGGAGGAGAGAGTCCTAAAGGGACTTGCAAATCTGAAAGTGAACAAAGCAATGGGTCTAGACAGGGTACACTCAAGGGTATTGAGGGAGCTCAAGGAGGTACTGGCTGCACCTCTGGCAGCCCTATTTAACAGTTCATTGAAACAGGAGTGGTCCCGGAGGACTGGAGGAGGGCAGATGTAGTCACTCTTCATAAAAGTTGTAGCAGGAAGAGGCTGGCAATTATAGGCCAGTCAGCCTGGCACTGGTGGTGGGAAAGTTAATGGAATTGCTGCTGAAAGAAAGGATTGTGGAATATCTTGAATCCAGTGGGTTACAAGACCCGAGGTAGCATGGCTTCATGGGGGGGGGGGATGTCAAATGAATCTGATAGAGTTCTTCGACTGGGTGACCAAGGAATAAGATCAGGGCAGAGTGGTGGATGTAGCCTACCTAGATTTCAGTAAAGTGTTTGACACCATTCCACCTGTGAGATTAGTAAGCAAGCTGGGTTGCTTAGGAGTGGGTCTTAAGGTGGTAAACTGGGTAGAAATTGGTTAAGGTATAGGTGGCAGAGGGTAGTGGTAAACGTAGTTCACTACAAGGAAGGGAGGATGACTAGCAGGGTGCCTCCAGGATCAGTGCTGAGACCAGTCCTCTTGAATGTCTTTATAAGTGCCATTGCAGATGAGCTAGAAGTGAAGGTCTGCCTCTTTGTGGATGACACCAAACACTGGAATAGGGTGAACACTCTGGGGTGTGTGCGGAAAGGATGAGCAGTGATCTGAAAAAACCTGAGGGTGAGGGTACTGCATTTGGGACACAGAAACGCAGGGGCAGAGTACAAAATGGGGGAGTGGTACTGATTACCACCAAGTGGGAAAGAGACCTGGGGCGATCATATGGGAGGACCTAAAGGTGGTCAGGCACTGCGACAAGACAGCTGGGAGGGCAAGTGGGATGCTGGGTTGCATAGGGAGGGGTATCACCAGCAGAGAGAGGGAGCTGGTGTTGCCTCTATAGAACACTGGTAAGACCCCACCTAGAGTACTGGGTCCAGTTCTGGTGACCACACCTCTGAAAGGACATAGACAGGGTGTTAGCGGTCCAGAGGAGGGCAACTAAAATGGTAGGGGGCCTACATCAGAAGCCCTACAAGAAGAGATTACAGGACCTTAATATGTACACCCTGGAAGAGAGGTGTGATATGATGGAGACTTTGAAATACTCATGGAGGTAAACAAGGTACAAGAAGGAAGTATTTTTCAGAAAAAAAGGTGTTCAAGGGCAAGAAGGTATGATAAGAAGCTGGAGGGGGGTAGATTCAGGAGAGATGTGATGAAGTACTTCTTCACAGAAAGAGTTTTGGATTCCTGGAAAAGTCTTCCAGTGGAGGTGGTGGGGGTGAAAACAGTGGTGGGGTTCAAGAATGCATGAGATACACATAAGGAAATCTTAGGGAAAGGAAAGCGGAGTGAATGGGCCAGAGATCAAGTAGGATCTGCAGTGATACTATAGGCAGAGAAAAATGGGCAGACTAGGTGGGCCAAGCGTCTTTATCTGCCATCAAATTCTATGTTTCTGTGTTCTGGCAGTGCAAATTCCCTCCACATCCTGCTGTGGCCAGGGGATTGAATGTGGCAACAGCAGAGATGCTGCCGTACATCTGGTGCCATTTTCATTTGTTCCAAATTAGGGATTCCACTGGCTTATGGCAAAAGCATGCCCAAAATGCAAGTCCCTTCCAGGACTTATGTTTTACAAAGGGCAGTTCCAGAACTATGGAATGCTGTTGAAAATGCAGTAAAACTTGCGTTGCAGCATTCCTCAAGTTGCTTTATCCACATTGCCACTGACACGCAAGTAGTGGTCCAACAGTCACAAGCTCATACATGTGTGCAACTTCACACTGGGCAGAACTTCCAGGGGTGAGCTATGATTTTTTTACCAAATGCAACTTAACAAATTGTATAGGTAGAACTGGTACCAGCACCAGGTAAAACAGCAGCCAGTCTTCTCTGCTGCATAAGCATGTCACACTTGCCATGAAAAGCATGGTTGTGTCACACAGTGCAGGTAACATTTTGTCTTTACATTTAGAGGAGATTGACATATTGCTGCACCCACTGTAGCTAAAACAGGGTTTATTGCAATCTACAATGGATCGAACATTGTTAAATCCATCAACGATGGTGGTGTTACCAAGGTGCCCTTCTTGGCACACTGTCTTAATCTGACCATTACAGAGTTTGTGTCACAGGTGGACATTAAACAATTATTGATTGTGTGCCAGTGAATCTGTGTGAATTTGACAAGGTTTGGAAAGTCCAGCGACCACCTGAGGGCACTGCAAATATAAAATGGCCTGCCTCATCACTGGTTTTAAGCAAGAGGTCATAACAAGGTGCAACTCAGCATTACATATGCTGGTAAGGATGTACAACAGATATAAGACCTTGTCCAAGTATATGCTGCTGCACAGAAGCAGGGACCATTCAGGAGCCTCCAAGTCATTACCCACTGATCAATGGAGATTTATGGATGGCTTACTTATAATGTTGCACCTATGCAATCATACAACACAGGCAGCAAGTGAGAACACTGCCTCCATAAGTCAGGCCATATCACAGCTCTGTGTGCTGAGGCAAGCCATTTAGAATGTACTGAGGCAGTAGGAGGTGACCGGTAACACATTCAGTTCTTCACTAGTTGAGCAGTTGCTGAAGGTTCTAGACCACAGCAAACACCTGAACAGCATACTAACATCAACAGAGCTCAGCACTGGGACCACGCTGGACCCCCAGTACAAATGTGGGTTGTCCTCAGTCCTTCATGGTTGACGCAACCAGATCCTATCATTTCAAAAGCTTCTCACAGAAAAGGCAGATGGGATGCATGTTTCAAAAAGACAGCATGAGCAGCTTACTCAGTAGAAGGCAGAAGGACCATTGGAAAAGTCAATCGGAATGGAGGGCAAATACTGGTGCAGTACATCTGTAGGCAAAAAGATCATACACCGTACAATCCACTTTGGGCGGTGCTGTCGCAAGTCTGGGCTGATCACCATGAGGCACAGGAAGAGGACACATGGGACGCTGACGATGGAGACAAGGCAGTAAAGAGATTAGTTGAGGCATTCATGGCTGAGCAGGTACAACTGCTAGCTACTGCTAAGGAGACCCATCTTTACTGGCAGAAAAAGTGAAGGAGCCGGCAGTAGCCTTTAAATATCTCAGCTGTCCTCAATCTAGTGAGAGTACCGAATGTGTTTTCAGTTTAGCAGGGGCCATTGTTAAGGACAGACAAACCAATCTTTCCCTATGAGAAAAGACTGAAGGACCAAATATGTATACACTGGAGGAATCAAGGCGGGGGGGATATGGTAGAAACTTTCAAATACCTCAAAAGGTATAAATAAGGTTCAGCAGGGAAGCATCTCTTAGAAAAAAAAGATGCTCAAGGACAAGGGGGTCACGCTATGAAGCTGGAGGGGGTAGACTCGGGAGATATGAGGAAGTGCTTCTTCACAGAAAGGGTGGTGGATGCCTGCAACAGCCTCCCAGTGGTGGAGGTGGGGCATCAATTGTAATAGGGCATAAGAAAGCATGGGATAGGCATAAGGGAAGCTTAGTGATAAGACAAGGCGGGGATAAGCCAGAGATCAAGTAGGGTCTGCAGTGATACAGTGGGTAGGGAGAAACAGACAGACTAGGTGGGCCAAGCGGTCTTTATCTGCCATTAAATTCTATGTTTCTATGTTTCCCCCACCAATGTCAGTATGTTGACATTTATAAAAAGCATCTGTCAATGACGAATGTTTGCTTGCTGATATTAGCATTGGATGTGCAGGAGTCAGACAGATGCAGAATAGGAATGGCAGTGAAGTATTGAACTCACGCCAACCACACCTCCACTCTGCAGAGATGGACAGGCATTGGGGCGTGCCTTTGGGTCATCGCCCATAACGCTCACGGCATTTCACCTCACCCTTTCCTGCAGACACTAACAAGTGTTGAGGTGTGCCTTGGGGTGTTTGGCTTTACAGTCACCCCATTTCATAAGGACATACGCTGAAATGGGTACAGCATAGGAGAATGGGGTGAACTCTAAGGCCAAAGAGTTGAAGGTACACCTCGTTGCCTGTCACTGGCTTCAGGGTGGGGGTTGGGTGGAATGGTATGAGCATTACAGCTGGCAATCCAAAGGTACACCCCTGACGCCTGTCAGTCTGTACAGGGTGGGACGTTATGGTTAGAAACCCTAATGTCCCAGGCGTTTGTTGGTATTTGCACTACAAATTTTCTACATGGCCTTTTTGTGACCCCCACCTTATGAAAGCATTTGGGACCTCTGCTCATGAACAGTGGCACTGTGATTTTGTTGATCTGTCTCGAACATTGATTTCTCACAGCGACCACACCATTCTGTGCCAGATGTGCGAAAATACAGTTCGGGCAGGATGTAACAAATGACAGCTATACCATGCACAGGGAGTTGTGAAGAGATAGCAGTATTGAAAATCTGGAGTGAAATATTAAAAATGCTCAAACTTACGAGCATACGTGGAAACTGCACAAGCACACTTGTAACACAGTCATTTAATGGAATTATTTCACCAAATTTTCAACATAGGCACTTTGTGACCTCTGTTCATGAACACTGTCACTATGATTTTCTTAATCTCTCCAACGTTGATGTCCCACAGCGACCTCTCCCATTGTGTGCCAGATGTGCAAAACATATTTCAGGCAGGATGTGAAAACGACACTGTACTGTTCATGAGGAAGTGTGCAAATTGACAATGTTGAAAATCTTGAGTGTATATATTACAGATTCTCAAAGTTACAAGTGTGCATGGAAACTGCACAATGCACGCGTAGCATAGTCATTTTATGGACTTTTTGTCACCAAATTTTCAACATAGGCATTTTGGGACATCTGCTCATGAACAGTGTCACTGTGATTTTTGTAATCTGTCTGAACACTGATTTCTCACAGTGACCACGCTATTCTGCGCTGGAAGTGTGAAAACACATTTCGGACAGGATATGAAAAATGACAGCTGTACTGTTCATAAGGAGGTGTAAAAAAATGCCACTGTTGAAAATCTGGAGTGAAAATATTACAAATTCGCAAAGTTACGAGTGTGCATGGAAACTAAGCAATGCACGCTTGTAACACAGTCATGTTTAGGACTTGTTTTACCAAATTTGCAACATAGACTTTTTGGAAGCCCACCTCATGAACAGTGACACTGCCATTTTGTTAATCAGTCCTGAAAGGTGATTCCACGCATTGATTGCAAAATCGCCTTCTGGGACCAGATAACCAGATGACAGTCACTGAATTCAGAAGTCCCAAAATCTCATATTGAAAATTTGGTGCCAAAATTCACAAAAATGGCCGAGATATCCACATAAGTTGGAAAGACCCCATTTATGCCATTATACAGCTTACCGGCATTTCTTCAGTTCGTGGTAGGCTTTGAAGAGTGCAGACGTGTTCCCGGTCCACTGAAGATTGTTGTGCCGGGCTTCGGAGATAAGTATGGGGTGAGGGGTGTGGAGATGGGGTGTGCAGAGGGTGGGTGTGGGTTGGGGAGGTGGTGCTACAGACAGTGAGGGACTGTTTTCTTCTTTGAAAAAAAAACACAGCAGACCATTTCTCCTTTTCCACACACACTGAGGTGGGCTTCCAGTGTATCCTATCATTTGGTGCATCATGTTAGCAACACTGGGATGGGTTCCCAGTGTGGCACACAATGGCAGCAGGAAAATGCTGATGTGATAGAGGTGTGTGTGTGTTAAACATGCCAACAGGAAATTGGGCACCCCATCAGCAAGCGTGTCTGGGGGGATGATGATGCCGAGGGAGACTGGGCACTACCCTTGGCACACAAATAGAGGAATGGGGCATATATGCCGATGAGGATTGTACTCCCCCATTAGCAAACAAACTGGGGAGGGGGAGCATGCCGACAGGGGGATTGGCCACCCCTGAAGTCAGCTTGCTGGGGACTGCAAGAGGTGGACTGCGATAGCTGCCACCATGTTTATTGAAATGGGACACCAGACAAGGCAAACTGTATTTCGCTGCTGGAATCAGGGACCACCAGAGCAGCAAAAACTGTTGATTGTTAAGGACAGGGCACTCCCTGATTGCAGAGGTGAGTTTCTTTCAAGTTGGTGACATGCTACAATATTGCTGTCATGGACAGTGTGCTCCTCTATTGGCGCCACAGAGACCAGCCCCAAAATGGACAGCTGGTATTCACCACAACACTGCCGCACCTTCACAACTTGCTACTTCAGCAAGTTGATGCAATATGTTTCTTAGCATGCACCAAGCAAACATAAAAATGAATCAGCGTCATATTCCCCCAAGTACAGTAGGATAGCATCAGTTTGGGCACCACTGTCACATGAGGACATGAAAGGTTGACAGCAGCAAGGATCATTTCCTCAGCACAAACTGAGGCAGGCATGGTGGAAATGGAGGAGTTCCCCAGAGGAGGAACTCAGGCATGTGCCACAGGCTGGCTAAAAATATCATGCAGTGCCCCAGTGAACCGGAAGCCCTCCAAAGAAACCAGTGGCCAGCCTGGGGCAAAGAGGGGAGCACAGTATGTGCTCAGGGATGCCTCAGAGGGCCAGAGGGAGCAGGTATATATAGGTGTCCAAGAGATCCACAAGGGGATGAGACTAGGCAGCTAGGGGCCCCAAGGTACAGCCAGAGGGGAAGAAGGTTGTTTGTTTACCCCTATGCAGTCAGTAGCCCCAGTATGATCATTTTCCCTCTCTGTTGCCAGCAGTAGATCCTGGCAGTACAACCCACACTTGCAGCAAATCCCAATAACCCCCGCAGCAGTATCAGTCCCTTGTCACCAGTCACCCTTCCCCTGCAGCCACAGGCCCCCATGCCAGTATTGCCACAACAACCAGGCGAGTGCTACAGCTTTTGCTTAGGCTGTGTTATTTTAGACATTTATTTTTTATTCCTTCCCACTGCCTGCTCACACTCAGAACATCACCCAGAGCAGGCAGAGTGTGAAGAGGCTGTCACATCTTGAGGCCTCAGCCTAGCCAAGTGCGCAGCTAGGATTCAAACTGAGAGTCATTTGGTGGCTCACACCCAGGGTTTGAGAACAGAACCCCAAGCTTTAAAAAAGAATAGTCAGTATGATTGATTGGGAAGATTGAGTAGGACTGGCTCTATGGAAGGATGCAGGGAGTGACAGCGACCCAGAGCCTACCTGGATCAGTTGAAGTGGGTCTGTTACTCTGGCTGTGATCCTTCCTCTAGTCAGTGGCAGCAGCAGTTTGGTACTGACATGTAGCAGCAGCAGCAGTTGGGTTGCAGTGGTAAGAAGTCCAGCATCCAGTCACGGGTTCTCCCTCCCTCAGTCCAACCTCATTAGCAAGGCAGCCAGGCCTCTCAATACCCCTCCTTTCACCTTCTCTAGCAGCAGCAACTGTCAGGAGTGATGTCTTCCCGATGGAACCCCTGAAACAGAACTAGACAGTGGTGGTGAGTGGTAGTGGCACAAGCCAGCAGTGTCATCCACTATCAAGAAAAGAAAACATTTTTTAAATTTAAAATAAACCATTCCACTCAACACTAGTAACAGCGGCTAAGGCCGCATGGGTGGGTGGGCAGGCCCTCCTCTTCCTGACTCAGGACCACCCATAGAGGCAGCACAGAGGCTCTACAGGAGCCAGTGTGGGCCAGCCAAGGCCGCATTCCAGGATTACCCATAAGGCATGAATAGCAAAGCTCCACGGGAGTCAGTACTTGTGTGAGTAGACAAACCCTAAATAAAAAATGTCCATAGCAGGTGACTACTACAAGACTTCATAAGAGTCAGTATTAGTGGGGGCAAGCAGACCCCAATTGTGTAACCTCCAATAGGGCATGACTACTACAAGACTTCATAGGTGTCAGTACTTTCTAGGGGGTGGGCAGACCCTGATTGTGTAACCACCCATGGGGAATGGCTAGAAGGAGCTCCACAGAAGCCAGAGATCCTTAAGGGCAAACAGTTTTTGGAAACTTATTAAAAAGCCTGTTTCTGTAAAATGTATTGTAAACTACAATGTGCTCATGGTACGAACTTACCACCAAGTCTCATCTAAAGTGACAGAGTGTTCTGATTAAAAGCCTGCCTATATCCAATATACAAATTTTGGATCCCTTGGGAAATAGTGATCATTTTTCTATATTGTTCGATTTAATGGGAGCAAAATATAATCAAATCAACAAGTCAACATATAAAAACTATGATAGTGCAGACTTCAACAGTATAAATAGGGAAATCAAAAAAACACAGTGGGATAAGGTTTTTCAGGCTCTTTCTTCAAATGAGGCCTGGATTGTATTAAAAGATCTAATTTATTTATTAGAAAAGAAATATGTTCCAATAAAAAATAAATACAATAGAAAGGGTAGAATACCTAGATGGTTTAATAAATCTATTAGGTTACAAAAAAAAAATAGAAAATTGTTCAAGAAATAAAAAAACACTCTTAGTATCAATAAAAACGAAACATTTCTTCAGTATAAAAAAACTTTACAAAAGCTTAAACACACGATTAAACAAGCCAAATCAAAATTAGAATTCAAGTTGGCACATACTAAGGATGGAAACAAATCCTTGTTTTCATATTTAAATAATAAAAAAGGTAATTTGCACAAGATAGGGCCAATAACTCATAACGGTAGTACTATAAAATCAGTTGTAGATATAGCTAATCTTTTTAACACTTATTTTTGTTCAGTTTTTTCAAAAGAAGATTCTTTTGTACCCAAAAATCTATAGGTGCCAATACTAAACTAACTCATGTATATAATATTAAGGTACCAGACATATTGCCATTTTTAACAAATTTAAAGAAAACTACAAGCTCAGGTCCAAATCAAATTAATGCCAGATTCCTAACCCAAACTGCTAAGGCTTTAGCACTTCCTTTAAAATTAATATTCAACAAATCCCTTCACAATGCAGAGATTCCTCCAGATTGGTTAACGGCTTTTGTTACGCCAATTTATAAAAAGGGTAGTAGATCTGTAGTCCAAAACTATCGTCCAATAATCCTTACCTCTATAATCTGTAAAATAATGGAAAAATTGATTAAATCATTTCTGGAAAAAGAAATGATCGAATTAAAAATTACTGATCATACCCAACATGGATTTAAGACAAACCATTCTTGTACAACAAATTTGATCTCATTCTACAACAATATTAGCAAGGGCCTGGATAACAAAAAAACAAATGGATGTTATCCTATTAGACTACAGTCAGGCCTTTGACAAAGTAACCCCACAATATTTAGATTAATAAAATGTATTCATTAGGTTTTTCAAATCAATTAATCAACTGGGTTTCTGCTTGGTTAACAAATAGAACCCAGAGAGTTGTATTAAATAATTATCAATCTCAATTAGGAGCAGTCACTAGTGGTGTGCCGCAGGGCTCGGTGTTGGGTCCGGTTTTGTTTCTTATTTACATAAGCGATATGCAGGTAACAAATAACAACTGGTTGTCTAAATTTGCTGACGACTCAAAGCTTGGGGGTCTAGTAAATAATTCGTCAGAATTTAATTCCCTGAACTCTGATCTAAAGTCAGTTGAAAAATGGGCTATTGACAATCTAATGAAGTTTAATGTGGACAAATGTGTTGTCCTGCATTTTGGACTCCCTAATCCCCAAAATAAATATTTCATTTATAATTCATTATTGAAGTCATTATGTGTGGAAAGGGATTTGGGTGTTTTAATTAACACTAAGCTGTCTTCAAAAAATCATTGTACAAAGGTAGCAAATACTGCAAATGGCTTATTAAGACAAATCCATCGATCTTTTGTAAATAAATCTGAGCAGTGTTATGGCCCTTTTAGAATGGGCTTTTTATTTCTGGCATCTGATTGGCCTGCATTCTGCCAGGGGGTACATTAACTTTCAATAGATGCCCAGGAAATAAAAAGTACCAGCCTGTCATGCCCCCTCACCCACTGAAGAATCATAGTGCCCACCCTGCTCCCTAATTGGCTAAAAGCCTCTCATTTGAATTTCAAATGCCGCCATGTTTCTCTCTCGCTTAACGAGAGATACTGTCCCCCCAATACCAGCTTCTGACTACAGGCACATAACTACTTCTGACTACAGGCACATAATTTCAGCTGGATTACCTTTATGACTACTTTGTTTAAGTCTAAAGCAACACATTAAAAACATGCAGGAATCGGCTTGACAACCGCCGCTGGGCAGCACAGTATTTAAGAGAGCAGCACGTGCCTACAGAGCAATAGCTCCCTGTGGCCATCCCATCACCTGATGTTGAAACATGAATGTAAGTGGCACAGAATCAGAAGAAGACATTAAAAGTGCAAAATGCAGGCAGACATCAGTTGTCTTTCCTGAAAACCGTCCAGCACAGACTCGGTCACTCTGCTCATCTCTGCCTCCCCAGCATATTTCCGTGAAACAAAAATTAATTAAATACAAGCCAATGCACTGAAAAACAAGCAGGAAAGGTAAAGAAAGCCATCAATCTGATCAGCTTCACAACTGCTGCTGTGGATGCAGTACGGTATTTAAGTGCACAGTGCATGCCTAAGAAGTGAACGGCTCCCCTGTGGCCATCCCAGTCACCTAATGGTGAAATGCGACTATAAACTAGCACAAGATGACAAGAAAAAAAGAGGCACATTAAAAGTGTAGGCATCAAGTTACAGTACCTTACAAAGCAACACATTAAAAACATGCAGGAACGGGAAAAAAAAGCTGTCAGCCCAATCGGCTTGACAACCGCCGCTGGGTAATGCAGTATTTAAGACAGCAGCACGTGCCTACAGAGCGAACGGCTCCCCTGTGGCCATCCCATCACCTGATGGTGAAACATGACTGTAAGTGGCACAGAAACGCAAGAAGCACATTAAAAGTGCAAAAAATGCAGGCAGAGGTCAGTTAACTGTCTTTCCTGAAAACTGTCAGCACAGACACAGTCACTCGTTCATCTCTGCACTAGTGTAGCACTACTGTCTCGTTCACCACAGCACACTTCAAGCTTTTATAATAAAAGAGAAACTGAGTCATAACATTAGGAGAGCTACAGCATGAGAACAGTAACCTACACTGTACAGAGGGGTTGAGGAACTGCACACAACCAAGACTGAAAAATCACAATGCCATCTATTGGCAAATGCCAATACATGGACTATCTTACTTCAAGAAACCCCTGAAAATCATTTATATTATTTTTTTTCTATTTTCTTGCCAATTTATTTTTCTCACATAGAAATGCCACAGCTAGCCCATTTTCTAAGTGCAATAATACCCTCCAGGGTGGGAGGTATTGGGAAATACCGGACCTTCCAGGGGCTATAAGGCCCTCCACCTGTGGTGTCGGTACTCATTACGCCCCTGGGCGGTCCGGTATTTCCCAATACCTCCCACCCTGTCGGGTATTATTGCTTACTTACAGATCAAGTGTTCGACCTCTTATCGATTATGGGTCTCCCTTTTGGAACATCTAAAAACAGATATTGATTGTTTAGAAAGAGTTCAGAGACATGCAACTAGAATGATTCCCAGATTAGCTAAGCTACCTTACAAATCAAGACTATCACTTACTGGTTTACACTCCCTACAGATAAGAAGGGCTAGGGGGGATTTATTATTAATATATAAGCTACTTAATAACCCTGATTTGATGAATAAATGCGGATTAGCTCATGACACCCGATGTATTGTCCCAAGATGCCATATTAAACAACTTATGGTACCTAAAGCTAAAACTAATTTAAGACTAAACTTCTTTTCATTAAGGGCACCAAAATTACGGAACAGGTTACCACAAGAAATAGTGGATTCAGTTAACATTGAATCATTTAGAAAGGCTGTAGATAACTGGTTAGCAATGAGATTATAATTCCAAATGTTCCCACTGTACATGGGAAGAAAATCTAGATGGGCCTCGGCCTTCTTTTTTCTCAAAATAACCAAGTAAACTGCCTCAGAGGTTTCCCTTGTGAATGACTTGCTGACATGTTGGTGCATCTCGTGAAATGACTTTCTGCTAGCACTGCAGAGCCCTTTAACTGAAACCTGTCTAAAGTGTGTGGTGGTCCTTGTGACACTTTTTTTTTTAGTTGTTTAACCAGGAGTAGCACACTAAGCTGAAAGCTTTTTACAAGTGTGACCTGGGAGCACAGGAAGTTAAGTGACTTGCTCAGAGTCACAGAGTATGCATGGGAAGCTGTGGCATTCAAACCCAGGTCTGGTCTGCTGGATGTCACCAGATTTGCAGCTCAGAGCCTTAAACCACTGCGCAATACTGCCTCCCTTGGACAGCTGGTTCTGATCACTGTACCATTTCTTTGTAATATAAAAATGGGTTATGGACTGACTCTCTTGAGAAATACTGAAACAATATGTGAGATCACACACACACACAGGTTTTAGATACAAGGTGTTACCTGGATGGCCAGAAGCTAATTACAGAGTAGAACCTGCCTTGATCAAGGAGCTCCTATTTAACTAGGTTAACTATAGCTGTAGTTACTAACAGGGAAAATCTTAAACTTTTATAATGCTGAGAGGAAAAAGAGCAGGTTGTGACATTTTAGTGCAAAGTCATAAAAGATGCTTTGATATCCAGGAAGGGGGAAGCTTATCATAAGACCAGAGAGAGTCATTTGAAGAACATGAGTTATGCTGAGCTTGCAGAGTTTAATACTTGGAAAAGACGTCCTGTTTTTATATAGATATATATTTTTATAAATTCTGACAGGGAGGAGCTAGGTGACCTCACACAAAGGGTTGGCAAATACAGTTTTCTTTAAGGAATATTCTGTTTTACTTCAGAGACACTTCTATCTAGACGCTGACAAAGAAACATCTTAGAGCACTTTAAACAGGTATTTAGAGAGAAAGACAAATTTAAGTATTGTAGTAGGAATTGCACTGTTAAAACCTGTTTTGTTTAAGTGATTTGTATGTCTTGTGATATAATAGTTCTGTATTTTATGTTTTACATATAATTTTATCTATTTTAGTAAAACTCTATTTTAGAGCCTACTTGGTCTGTCTTTGATTTCTTTCCTTTTACAAGTGGAGTATATATGGTTAAAGCAGACACTGTGTGCATAAGCTTGAATGGTGATACCAAACTGGAAAAAGGTAAGCATTTTAAATCTGACATCTTTTATTACAGTTTTTAAGGGTTCATTTCTGTACACCTGGTTACGTGCCCGTAGGCAAAGATATCTGGCCCCCGAAGACAGAATTATCTAAGCCTGTACATTGGGTACGCTAACAAGAGGTTCACAGTTTGAATCCCTCCAAGACTTGAGATCAAAGGTTGATTCGAAACCCACAAAACAGACAGGAGGGTTACCCTGTTTCTGTTAACTGTTCACAAGACTGCGCTCAGAGGTTGGCACCTTGTGAGTAGAGGGCTGACCTGTTGAGTGAGTTTGTGACAGATTGGTTGGCAGTGGTGGCATAATTTTGGTATCACAAGCTTATTGTTCAGCGTGTCAGCTTGAGACCATAAGCTCACTTGCAAAGAAAGAAAAGACAGTGATTTATTTTTAAAAGGAAACAGAACTATATCACTACGGCGACAGTCAAGTTCCTACCCATTTTATTTTTTCTAAAGTGCAAGTGCATGGTGTGGAGCACAGGGGTTTGGCTTCATTGGGGACTGGGGTTCCACCTGGAGGGACACCAGCCTATACTGGCAGGATGGTCTGCATCTGTCCAGGAAGGGAACAAGTCTTTTGAGCAATCGGTTTAAATGCTTCATTGGCAAGCTTTTAAACTAGTCAAGGGGGGAGGCACTGATAAGCAGCAGGAAAATCCCAGCCTCTCCCTACAAAACAGGGTACTAAATGAGAAAAAGACAGAGGTAGAAAGGTCAGTGGGGGATGCTGCAATAGAAGGTAAAGCCATCAAAAAATGGAAAGCAATGAGTACCAATGCCCGTAGTCTGAGTAACAAGCTTCCTGAATTAGTGGCCTTGATGGAGGAGGAACATCTGGATATCGTAGCAGTCACAGAAACATGGTTCACACAAAACTATGACTGGGATGTAAACATACCAGGATACACTATCTACAGGAGGGACAGAGAGGGTTAAAGAGGAGGAGGAGGAGTAGCTCTTTACATAAGGGAAGGAATCAAAGCAACAGAACAAAAGGAAAACAGGGAGGAGAAGAAACACTGTGGGTAAATTTGGAGACCGGCAATGGCACCACAATCTGCACAGGGGTTAGATACAGACTCTCTCTCTCAGGGGAGGAAATGGACAAGGAAATGATAGAAAGTATTCTTAGTATGGCAGAAAAGGAGATATTGCTGATGGGTGATCTGAATATGCCAGATGTTAACTGGAGTGCAGTTGCAGCAGCCACTTCAAAGAGTGGGTTATTCTAGATGCCCTACAGGGGCATGCCTTGACAACTAGTATTGGAGCCCACTCGAGAGGGAGCAATCTTAGACCTGGTTCTCTCAAATGGAGATGAAGAGAAGATCACAGATGTAGAAGTGGGTAGCCATCTGGGAACTAGCGACCATCGAACAGTATGGTTCTAATAAACACAGCAATAGAGTCAAGCCTACAAAGACAAAGGTACTGGACTTTAGGAGGGCTGACTTTGCTAAAATGGGTGAGTGCCTAAGAATGCACTAGCAAATGGGCAGGAAGGAGGGTGGAAGAACAATGGGAATAATAAAACTGCCATCACAGAGGTAACAAGCCTTGTGTGAAGCAAATAAACAAAACGAAACTATGTAAGAAACCACTATGGTTCTCAAAGGAAGTGGCAGTGAAGGTTCAAGAGAAAAGAAAGCATTCAGGAAGTACAAGGAATCACAGAAGGAGCAGGACAGAGAACTGTATCAGTTAAAGCAAAAGGAAGCTGGAAGGCAGTCAGAATAGCAAAGGCCCAAACTGAGGAAAAGATAGCCAACTCAGTTAAGAAGGGGATAAAACCTTTTATAGGTACATCAGAGAGCGAAGGAAGACCAAGGGAGGGATAGTAAGGCTTAATAAAGGGGGAGGGTGGGCAGAGGGTGACCGTGAAAAGGCAGAGATACTAAACAAATATTTTTGCTCAGTATTTACAAAGGAAGAGGGAGAGGTACCTAAAACAAACAGTAGAAACACTCTGGATACAGAAGTTGATACCAGCCCATTCACAGAAGAAAGGGTTCTGAAAGAACTCTTAAAACTGAAGGTGGACAAAGCAATGGGGCCTGATGGGATTCATTCCAGAATTCTAAAAGAACTAAGGGTAGAATTAGTGACACCACTGACTACCCTGTTTAACAAATCATGGAAGGATAGGGTGGTACCCGAGGACTGGAGGAGGGCAGATGTGATTCCCCTTCACAAAAGTGGGAGCAAGGCAGAAGCAGGAAACTACAGACCTGTTAGTTTAACCTCAGTGGTAGGGAAAATGATGGAATCACTTCTGAAGGAAAGAATTGTCGAGTATCTAGAGGCCAGAGGGGCACAGAACCCAAGGCAGCATGGATTCACAGCAGGAAGGTCATGCCAGACAAATCTGATAGATTTCTTTGACTGGGTGACCAAAGTAGTAGATCAGGGAGGGGCTGTGGAAATGGCCTACCTAGACTTTAGCAAGGCATTTGACACAGTCCCACACAAAAGATTAATATACAAGTTAGCTAGCCTGGGAGTGGGTCCCAAGATGACAGCCTGGGTAAAGAATTGGCTGGAGAATAGGACACAGAGAGTAATAGTAAATGGAGTCCACTCTGAAGAAAGGGGGGTTACTAGTGGGGTACCGCAGGGTTCAGTATTAGGACCGGTCCTCTTCAATGTCTTTATAAGCGACATTGCAGAGGGACTGGAAGGAAAAGTATGTCTCTTTGCAGATGACACAAAGATCTGCAACAGAGCTGATGCACAAGGTGGGTGGAAAGGATAAGAAGGGACTTGGCAAGGTTAGAGGAATGGTCAACTGTATGGCAGCTTAGAAAATGGGCTTTTTATTTCCTGGCATCTGATTGGCTAGTAACCTTGCCAGGGGGGGTACATTAACTTTCAATAGATGCCCAGGAAATAAAAAGTGCCAGCCTACAGTGCCCCTTAACCACTATGATATCCAAGTGCCCACTCTGTTTCTTCATTGGCCGAAAACCCAAGTTTCATTTGAAATCACCACCATTTTTGTCTCTCTCTTAGCGAGGGGTACCGTCCCTCCCCCCCAAATGCTGTTTCAGTACAAAGTCCCTAGCAGGACCACAGGTGTTCCATCATTTTTGTTTAAATAAACTAAAACCCCGCTGAATCACATACATATTTTGCTTAATTTCTTCTCTCAGCTGCACCACCACCTCGTTGTTCAAAACGCCCGCCATCCTGCAACACCGCTCCTTGAATTTCCCACAGCACTGACTTTCAAAATTATACCTACTCATGGTACCCCAGCAGAAAACCAAACATTACAATGGCAGACCAGATGAATACAATTTAATTTTAATACGCTACTTTAGTTTTCTTTAATTAGCTCACGCACCCACTGTAACTGCTCTTGGAAATGCTTCACACATCTCATTGTCAGCTGTGCGATCCTCCTAGTTACAAATGGCTTCAGTAGTCTCCTGCTGCAGATCACAACCATCTGATGCTACAGTAAAGCCTCTAAAATAAGTAAATAAATGCACCTGTCTAACACAGCCACTTTCTTGTCGTTTTGTTCCTAGCAGCCTCGACCTCCGATGCAGTGAAACAGCTGACTGTACCGTTCTTGGTCCAATCCCACGTCAGTGTAACACCTTGCCATTCTCGGAGCTGATCGCTCCCACTCACTAACTACAAACAACAAAAAATTGTTTTAAGGAAAAACTAGAGATGTAAATAAACTCATGGTGGGGGGGGAACTGAAAAGTGTCTACTGCAAAAATTAAAACGTAGTAAAATGGGTCTTGTATGCAGCAGCACCCTCTAGTAACAGCTCAACTATAAACAAACTATCTTACACAAGCCGCTGTTTCTAATCATGTTTATTAATATTTTACCCTACATTTTCCTAATAAAATCATCATCCCCCCAAAAAAATTAATGACATTCCATTTTCTAAGTGTATGTGTGGGGCGGCAACAAGAAACTGCAGGAAGACAAATTAAATTGACAGTCAACTGCAGGAGGAACTATTTTATTTCAAAACTTACTTTAAACTAATTTTCATTAACATTTTTAACTATTTTTTTTACAGTACCCATTTCTAAAGGCAATAATACCCTCCAGGGGTGGTATTGTGATATACCTGACCTTCCAGGGTTATAAGGCCCCCCGCCTGTATGCTGGGCCTCATTACGCCCCTGGGCGGTCCAGTATAGCACAATACCGCCCACCCTGTTGGGTATTATTGCTTACTTAGATTCAATGCTAAAAAGTGCAAGGTAATGCACCTGGGAAACAAAAACCCAGGGGAAGAGTACACAATGGGGGGTGAGATACTAACAACAACAAAAATGGAAAGGGACCTGGGGGTAGTCATATCAGATGACCTAAAGGTGGGCAAACAATGTGAGAGGGCACCAAGGAGGGCTGGGGGGATACTGGGATGCATAGGGAGAGGCATCACCAGTAGAAAACAGAAAGTTATTATCCCTCTGTACAGACAGCTGGTGAGACCACATCTGGAGTACTGCATACAGTTCTGGAGACCCAGTCTTCACAAAGACATAGACAGGATGCAAGCTGTCCAGAGGAGGGCAACTCATATGGTGAAGGGTCTGCACCAGAAGACATATGAAGAGAGACTAAAGGAGCTTAATATGTATAGCTCCGAGGAAAGGAGGGAGAGGGGGACATGATAGAAACTTTCAAGTACCTCAAGGGATCAACAAAGTCAAGAGGGTAGCATCTTTCAAAAAAAGAGGTGTCAAGAACAAGGGGCACAATTTGAAGATAGAGGGGGCGGCTCAGAGGTAATTTAAGGAAGTATTTTTTTCACAGAGAGGGTGTGGATGCATGGAACGGCCTTCCGAGGAGGTCGTGGAGTTAAAACAGTGGTGGAATTCATGCATGCATGGACAGTCATAAGGCAATTCTAGGGGGTGGGGTAGGAAGAAGTAGACTGCTGGTTAACTAGGATCTGCAGCCTATCCAGTAGGCAGGGAAATGGGCAGACTGGGTGGGCCAGCGGTCCTATCTGCCGTCAAATTCTGTGTTTCTATGTTTCTATGTTTCAAGTCAGAGTAGCAGTAGTGAGGGAAGAAGATGGCTTCCGATTACAGTAGGCACACTGTAGACTCTTTAAAGCAGTTGTGTGTGACAGAGGAGTCCCATTTGCAGTGAAAGCCAGCAAGCAGAACGTCATAGATGCCATGATGGTAGCAGATACCCAGAGCAGTGAGTCACAGACTGTGACTGAAAAGGACCAAACCTCAAGTGTGGCAGGGCTAGCGGCCAGTGCTGCATCCGATCCGGTGAGGATAACAACAGGGCCACCATCGGTGAAGGGCCACAGCAGCAGGGAAGGTCACCAGTATCCTGGATCCAGAAGTACTCAGGCTGCAAATTGAGTTACGCAGGATGGAGCTGGAGTTCCAGGAGAAGAGAGAGTGAGAGAAGTGAGAGGCAGACCATGAGGCAGAGTGAGAACGTCAAGAGGCACAGCGAGAACAGAGGGAGGCAGACTATGAGGAGCATGAGCACCGGCAAGCTGCAGAGGAGAAGAGAGAGGAGCACCAGAGGCAAAATGGACTGGAGAAGTTACGACTCCGACCAGCGGCACCAGAGCAGGCAAGTGGCTTGGGTTTAACTGGGTCTACAGGACTGGGTTACAAGTTGAATTCCAAATTAATAGCAGAATTTAAAGAGGGGGAGGATATGGATGACTTTTTAAATTCTTTTGAAAAAGTTTGTATTCAGTCTAAAATTCCTAGGGAATATTGGAACTTCGAGCTATCCCTGCTACTTACCGGGAAAGCTTGGGATGCATTGGGTCAAATGGACAATGAGGACAGTGACGATTACAGCAAACTTAAAGCTGCACTGTTAAAAAAGTTTGAATTAACTGCTGAATCATACAGAGCTAAATTCTGTAAGTTCAGGAGAAGCTCTGACATGAGTTTGAGGAGCTAGCCATGAAATAACGTCAGTTTTTAAAACGTTGGTGGGAAGGAATTGAGGCAAACTCTGCTAATAAAATTGAAAATGTGATTCTGTTAGAACAGTTCTTCTGGGCGTGCCCAGCAGAGCTGAAAACCTGGCTGGAGGACCGAGATCCCAAAACAGTGCAAGAGGCTGCTGAACTCTTGGACCACTATGCCAAGAGCAGACCTGCTCTGAGAGCAAATGGGGCAGGCGTGGTAGCACAGAAAGGGAAAAGCATGCCTTCAGGGCAGCTAAAACCCTCACTGCCTCCACCGAAACCAGTTAGCCCCAGGTTTCAGAGAAAAGAGTGTTCTGAAAAGAGAAGTGAATGTTGGTTATGTAAACAAACTGGGCATATTGCCAGACAGTGTCCCAAAAAGGCAAGCAATAATATTTAAGGTGGTGCTAGAAAAGAAGTGGGTTGTTTGTGTGTCCCTGGAAGCATGCCAGTGAACATGAGGGAACACATGCACCCAGTCATGGTGAGTGGTGTACAGACGCAGGGGTTAAGGGACACAGGGGCATCCCTGACATTGGTAAAGGAGGATCTGGTACAGCCTGGTCAGCTTATATCCAATAAATACATCACTGTCCAAGGGTTCCTGGTGAAGAGAAAACATTGCCACTGGCCAGTGTTCTCCTGGACTGGGGTGAAACAGCGGGAACTGTGCAACAGGTGGCTGTAGCCCAAACCTCAGCAGTGGATGTGATACTGGGCAACAATCTCAAACAGGAGATGGTATGTGAAGTTACCCGTAGCCAAGCAGCAAGGGAAGATTTTAGTTCCCTGAACCCCACAGAAGTCATTGTGGAAACCACTGAGAGGCTGGCTCCCCAACCTGTATCTCCTGATATGAAGACTAATGAAACAGGGTTAGAAATTTCCCCAGTAGCTAGTAACCACACAGCTACAGAGGGTTACTCCAAAGAGTAGGGGTTGACCCATTGTCAGAGGGTTGGGATTGACAGTGATCCTGAGTGCCCTGATGCTAGTGCTAGAGACCCTAGTTTAGTGACTGAAAGGGACTTGTCCCATGCCTTGGGAATGTGTGAGGGGTTCTCAACTGCTCAGAGAAGAGACCCTAGTCTAGAGAAGCTGAGGGCTTGGGCAGACTCAGACGGCACACAGGGAGAGGTGACAGCTGCATAAGATTTATTGGGAAAATGGACTTCTGTATACTCAGGCAGTACAGACAGAGGGAGGGATGCTAGGCAGGCAGCTTGTTGTTCCCCAGGGGTATTGTGAGCAGTTGTTCAAAATTGCACATGATATTCCCTTGTCTGGTCATCTGGGAATCACGTGCACTATGCAGCGGTTGGCCCAGAATTTCTACTGGCCTAACTTCACCCAGCAGGTGAAGGAGTATTGCAGGTCTTGTCACCGGGGCCAAGAAATAGGGAAGGCGGGCAAGAAAACCCAAGCAGCCCTGATTCCATTGCTCATAGTGGAGGAGCCATTCCAGAGCATGGGAATGGATATTGTGGGGCCTTTAAATACCCTCAGCTCCTCAGGGAAGAGATTCATCCTGACTGTGGTGGATTATGCCACCCACTACCCAGAGGCAGTCGCCCTATCCTCACTGAGGACAGACAAAGTGGCAGATGCCTTACTTGGGATTTTCTCCCATGTTGGGTTTCCGTAGGAGGTTATCACCAATCAAGGGGGTTCCTTCATGTTGGACCTGATGAAATGTTTATGGGAGAAGTGTTGGGTGGTGCAGAGATGCACGACACCATATCACCCACAAGCCAATGGGCTTGTGGAGAGATTCTATGGTACCCTAAAGTCAATGCTCCAGGCATTTGCTGAACAGCATGGGAGGGACTGGGAGAAATACCTTCCCCACCTGTTGTTTGCATACAGGGAGGTGCCCCAAGAGTTGACAGGATTTTCCTCTTTCAAACTCTTATATGGACGCCGGGTACGTGGGCCCCTAGACTTGATCTGGGAGGACTGGGAAGGCAAGCACGCTACCCAGGGAACCCCCATTGTGGATTACATCCTTAGGTTTAGGGAAAGGCTGAAGGAGCTTATGGGGACAGCCCAAAACAAACTGGCAGTTGCTCAACAGAAACAAAAAGTGTGGTACGACCGCAGAGCCAGAGCTCGCTGGTACACGGTGGGTCAGGAAGTCATGGTCCTTATTCCAGTCTGGAAAGACAAGCTGCAGGTTGAGTGGGCAGGACTGTACAAAGTTGTTAGGAAGGTAAATGACATGAACCACATTGTGGAGTTACCTGACCGAAGACAGACAGAAAGGATGTACCATGTCAACATGATAAAGCCATATGCAAATAGGGCTGACATGATGTTTGCAGTGTATAGTCCTGGGGAGGGGACAGATGAAGGAGACCCCCTTCTGGACTTGCTGGAGGAAAGTAAGTGGGAGTCCTCTGTGGAGGCAATACAATTGTCTCCTCAGCTGGCCCCGGACCAGATCCAGAAAGTAAGGGAAGTTTTAGCAGACTTTGTCCCATTGTTTAGCACCAAGCCTGGACTAACCCCCTTAGTGATGCACAATGTGGAGACAGGGACACAGACGCCCATACGGTGGACAGCATATTGGGTATCAGAGGCTGTCCAAAAGGACATTAGGAGGGAAGTAGAGAAGATGCTGGATTTAGGGGTAATCCAGAGATCCCACAGCCTTGGGCCTCACCCGTAGTCCTTGTGCCCAAGCCAGATGGCTCAACTCATTTCTGTGTGGACTATCGTAGACTGAATGCAGTCACAAAGTCAGACACCCACCCAATGCTCGGACGGATGAAGTCCTGGACAAGTTGGGAGGGGCAACCTACCTACAACTATTGACCTGACCAAGTTGTATTGGCAAGTGGAGTTGACAGACAGAGCTAGGGAAGTCGGCCTTCATCACTCAGATGGCTTATTTGAGTTTAAGTAATGCCTTTGGAATGAAGACTGCCCTGGCCACTTTCCAAAGGTTGGTGAACCAGGTATTAAATGGTGCTGAGGAGTATGCCGTGGCGTACCTGGATGACATTGCCATCTTTAGCACCAGCTGGGAGGAACACCTATCCCACCTTAGGGAAGTGCTGGGCAGGATACAGAGGGCTGGGCTCACTGTCAAAGCCGAGAAGTGCCAGGTGGCCATGGGAGAGGTGGCATACCTTGGGCATGTGGTAGGCAGGGGACAGCTCCATCCTAACCAAATAAAGATAGAGGTAATCCAGGTGTGGCCCAGACCAGAAACACAGAAGCAGGTCAAGAGTTTTCTAGGGACAGCAGGGCACTACAGAAACTTTTTACCCAATTACAGTGCCCTGGCTGCTCCCCTATCTGACCTGACAAAGAAAAGGATGCCCAAGAAAATTACCTGGGGCCCAGCCTGTGAGGAAGCCTTTTCCAAACTAAAGGAGGCACTGTGCAGTGCTCCTGTTTTGACAAGTCCTGACTATAGCAAAACCTTTATAGTTCAGACTGACACCTCAGACATGGGTATTGGGGCAGTACTGAGGTCAGACATCTAGCCAAGGGACAGATCACCCAGTGGTGTACCTGAGTAGGAAGTTACTTCCCAGGGAGCAAGCATACTCCACAGTGGAAAAGGAGTCACTTGCCATAGTGTGGGCCCTAAAGAAATTAAAGCCATATGTATATGGGCAGCATTGTGTGGTGCAGACTCACCACAACCCCCTGGTTTGGCTGACGCAGATGGGAAAGAACAATGGTAGATTGCTAAGATGGAGTATTGCTTTGCAAGGGTATGATATGACAATCGTACATAGGGCTGGAGCCAAAAATCAGAACTCAGATGGGTTGTCTAGGGTCTATGAGGAGTGAACTAATTTGGGTAGCTCATCCTATGCAGGGGATAGAGCCCCCAAATTTAGTCTAGGTGGGGAGGAATTGTGACACTTGGACAGCTGTTCTGATCACTGTATCATTTTTTGTAATATAAAAATGGGCTATGGACTGTCTCTCTTGAGAAATTCTGAAACAGCATGTGAGATCACACACACACACACACACACACACACACACACACAGGTTTTAGATACAAGGTGTTACCTGGAAGGCCAGAAGCTAATTATAGAGTAGAACCAGCCTTGATCAAGTAGCTTCTATTTAACTAAGTTAATTATAGCTGTAGTTACTAAGAGGGAAAATCTTAAACTTTTATAATGCTGAGAGGAAAAAGAGCAGGTTGTGACATTTTATTGTGAAGTCATAAAAGATGCTTTGATGTCCTGGAAGGGGGAAGCTTATCATAAGATCAAAGAGAGTCATTTGAAGAACATGAGTTATGCTGAGCTTGCAGAATTTAATACTTGGAAAAGACATCCTGTTTTTATGTAGATATATGTTTTTATATATTCTGACAGGGAGGAGCTAGGTGACCTCACACAAAGGGTTGGCAAATACAGTTTTCTTTAAGGAATATTCTGTTTTACTTCAGAGACACTTCTATCTAGATGCTGACAAAAGAAATATCTTTGAGCACTTTGAGCAGGTATTTAAAGAGAAAGACAAATCTAAGTATTGTAGTAGGAACTGCACTGTTAAAACCTGTTTTGTTTAAGTGATTTGCATGTCTTGTGATATAATAGTTCTGTATTTTATGTTTTATATATAATTTTAATCTATTTTAGTAAAACTCTGTTTTAGAGCCTACTTGGTCTGTCTTTGGTTTCTTTCCTTTTACAAGTGGAGTATATTTGGTTAAAGCAGACACTGTGTGCATAAGCTTGAATGGTGATACCAAACTGGGAAAAGGTAAGCGTTTTAAATCTGAGATCTTTTATTACAGTTTTTAAGGGTTCATTTCTGTACACCTGGTTAGGTGCCTGTAGGCAAAGATATCTGGCCCCCTGAAGACAGAATTATCCAAGCCTGTACATTGAGTACGCTAACAAGAGGTTCACAGTTTGAATCCCTCCAAGACTTGAGACCAAAGATTGATTCGAAACCCACAAAACAGACAGGAGGGTTATCCTGTTTCTGTTCACAAGACTGCGCTCGGAGGTTGGCACTTTGGGACTAGAGGGTTAACCTGCTGAGTGGGTTTGTGACAGTCGTCACTATCCCTCCCACAGAATGCCCTACTGAACTGAAACCTGCATAAAGTGTGTGGTAGTCCTCACTATCCCTCCCACAGAGTGCCCTACTGAACTGAAACCTGCATAAAGTGTGTGGTGGTCCTCGCCATCCCTCCCACAGAGTGCCCTACTGAACTGAAACCTGCATAAAGTGTGTGGTAGTCCTCACTATCCCTCCCACAGAGTGCACCACTGAACTGAAACCTGCATAAAGTGTGTGGTAGTCCTCATTATCCTTCCAGAGTCCCCTACTGATCCTCAAACTGCCTTTAATGTATGTGTGGTGCTCCTCACTGTACCTCTCACAGAGTGCCCTTCTGAACTGTAATCTGCCTAAGTGTAACTATTTTTCTGTGTGCAAAAGACTTTATTACGACTGCTGCATCCTGCTTCATCTGTGATATGCACTCTTCGGTCCTGGAGCCGGACATTAAGTCAGAACTAGGGTAATAGTGAAGTGTATACCAACCACAAAACAAAATCTTTATAATGAAGTCCATTGCAGTGACAACTTTGATGTCACTGTAAGGCACTTTATGGTAAATTTCACCATTTGCTGCCCTCCTTCCCCCCCACACACACAAACAAACTCTGACTTGGAGTTTGTATATAAAAGTTTTGGCATGCGGGGGAAAAGCCCATCTCAGAAAAACACTCAATGTCGAAAGGTGAAATTTCATCTTTCAATATTGAATGTGTCTCTGTGCCACTTCAACAACATAGTTGTCAAGCGGCATGGCATCCATAGTCAAGCAAGGTCACCTGCTGCTTCTTCTTTCCTGCAGTCCATCCCTGCTAGGAAGCAAAGGCTGTCTAGGAGCTGCCCCAGCTCAGTAGCCAAGGACTTTGACATACAATGGGTTGTGGTTTTCTTCATCAAGAGTGTTGAAAGTGTCCAGATCCTTAACAGCGACACAAGCAGTAAGATCCTCAGCAGCAATGAAAGCGGCCAGATTCCAAATAGCAATGAAAGCAGCCTGATCCCTGGGCCAAACAACTGCTGCAAGACCTTAAGGATACAATCTGGTGTTTCTTTGTATATGCCTTGTCCAGCGGTCTGCTGCAATCCTTTTCCCCAGTGACCAGAGGGTCCGACAAGAGTTCTGTGCAATTGCATTTGGCCTGGCAGTGTGAAAAATCCTATCCTGGGCAGTCTAGTTTCCAACAAACCATGGGATGTGGTATGCCCTTTGTTTATTCCTACTTTCTGCAGTTAAATTCTTCTGACCTTGACTGGAAGCACCTTTCCCCAAGCTACTAACCTGTGCACAAGCCCCCTAATTTGCAAGATGTCCCACTTGTTTAACTTTACTGTCTTGCCAAAAGCAAGCATGCAGGTAACTGAGTGCTCAGGTATCATACAAGTGTAACCAGCCTGCTGCTGATCCCCACCCCCTCTCTAGAGGCTGCTACCTGTGTTTGCTGTAAGGAGAGAGGGCTACACAAAACATTTATATTTAACCTGGGAACTGGGGTAGGCCATGGCACTGGGAACCAGCATGATTATGATGAGGCATTAGTAAAAAACAACAAGTGTAAAGGAATGTCCTCTCCTTTAGCTAGTGTCAAGTAGTAGGTTTTATTCTGTCACATGATGTTTTAAGCAGACAAATGTTTTGCCCCACTGAAGGCTGCAGGTGCAGAAGGTGCAAAGGATACAAAGTCCAAGGTACCATACACAAAGTTCAATGAGTTCCTGAATTAGAGATCAAGCAAGTCTCTTTGTCCATCCCTCTTCTGGGATTGGAGCCCAGACAGAGAAGTCCTCACAGAATTTGCTCTGAGTTCACCTATCAGCAAAAAGGAGTTTAGTCCCTCTGGCTACATGCCAATTTGTCCTGGTCAATCCTCTGCATAACAACTCATGCAGTATTATTGGTCTGGTGTCAATCAGCCCCCAGTACAAATTGTTTCCTGACAATTCACCCTCAGCATAAATGTAATAAAATAAACTCCGGGGAGCACAATTCTGGAATGAATTGTGCAGGTATCAATTGATGCCAAGAGGTAATAGTACAGTGGGAGTTGTCACGGAGTGGATTGACTAGGATGACTTGACATGTCACCAGTCCCTCCAAAGCCCCACAGGAATTCTCACTGGGGCAATCCTTGGGAAGCCAGCACTGGTCAGTGTCACAAAGAAAAAGCCACTCAAAGTTCAGGGTTGTTTCCCATATTTCTCTCACGGTTCCCATGACCAGATGTCTTAACAGTCCTTCACCCCACTCTGGGGTATGCCCCAGGAGAAGGCCACTGCTATGACTCAGTGCTCAGTTACTCTGGGACCTAACTAGGGCTGAAACAGGACAGGAGAGAGTTGGTACCTCTCATGAGGTTCTCCTCAGTCAGACTGGCTCAAAGCTCCAAGTGAGCAACTGATACCCACTGCAACATTCCATTGTGGCTTATGATACTCTGAGGCCCCTCCTACTTAGAACCTCTATCCAGATGGCTGATAGGTTTCAGGGGATACCTGAAGTTAACAATTAGCTGCCCAGAGTGACTCAAAACAAAATCCATTACACTACATAGGATTCGATTACAATTCTAAACACTTTTAAGCACTCCTAGTAATCCAAGGGATACAGGGTTACACAAGTTTAACCAGACTACAGTTTTAGGTTACTCTGGCCAGAGCATAGAGAGTCTGGAATTAGTTAGAGTGTATAGAATCATTTAGAGTATTACTAGTTATTTAGCGATTAGTGGTATCTCATACAGTATAACAAGTACAGGTACTGAATTGAAGTTATCTTGAAGTTTGTGAAGGACTTTTTTTTTGGAATTGCCATTCCATTGGATGCACTGTTGTATGGAACCAAGAACTAGAGAACCAGTTGAAACATGCCAGTGATGTGTACCATGGCACAGCAGAGTGCCTTTGACCAGCTAAAGAGATCCTGACTAAGGTGTCCATTCTTGCCTGTTCAGCCTACAGTCAACTATTCAGAGTACAGTGTATACTGATACTAGTAACAGGAATCGGGGGCTGTTCTAGCTCAAGTACAAGACAGAAATGAGAGAATCATCACATATGCCAGCAGGGGACTCCATGGTTCGGAGCAGAATGATGAGTGGTACAGTTTCTTCAGACTAGAATTTCTCATGTTGGTATGGGCCGCAACTGAGCTGTTCCATAACTACTTAGCCACCAAGCCATTCATTGCGTATACTGAAAATAATCCTCTGGTACACCTGAGCAATGCAAAACTGGTAGCTCTGGAGCAACAGTGGTTATCCCAACTAGCCAATTATGACTTCACAGTCTGCTATCGCTCAGGCCACACATATGCCAGTGTGGATGTCTTGTCCCATCTACCCACACAGGATGAGCAAGAAGAGGGTGGGACCTGTCAATAGAACTTGGAGATACCGCCACACATAAAGATCCCAGCAGAGGCTATTCAAGCTTGTTGACAGTGTCTGCTGTAGAGTGTGAAAGAGGAAGCAAAACCAAGCCCATGGGTCTAAGACAAGACAAAGATTTATGGAAATAGATCCAGGACAAAGTTTAGTAATTCACCAAGTACAGGAAGCAATGATCACTGACAGAGTCCTAATGCTCAGAGAAAGAAAAGGCCTCTAAAGAATTGATGAAACTAATCCGCACTAGGAGAGCTTTGCCATATAGCAAGGAAGACTGATTAGAGAACAGGGATCCCAAAACCATCAAGAAATCATACAGATAGCATTGTCCCGACAAGCAGCACCAGTCACTCTGGAGGCATTCCATAATCTGCCCAGACATTCATTTATTTATTTAGTTTTTGTTGACCGGGTAAGTGCACTAGACAAATCCTGCCTATTTTCAGGCACGACCCGGGGAGGGGGATACAGATGAATGCCAACTGACCTTCAACCAGATGAAACTGTTGGTGGTATTTTTAGTGAATGAGGGAAATTTGGGCAGGACACCGGGGAAATTCCCCTACTCTTTTCGATAAGTGCCATGGGATCTTTAACATCCACCTGAACTACCACCAATCCAGGCAGATGGGACCTCGGTTTAACGTCTCATCCGAAAGACGGCACCTCAGAAGTGCAGCACCCCTCTCATGCTGCACTACAGTGTCAGAACTGGGATATTAACCCAAGTGCCAGATGTGGGACCTGAACCCACAGCCCTCTGATCTTCCGGCCTCAGAGGCAAGTGTGCTACCTACTGAGCCACTGACACTGCCCATTTAGGGCATAAGAAAATAAAAAGCAATTTCATTGGATTGGAATGAGAGAGGACATTATGCAATGGTGCAATGACTGTGAAGCATGTAGGCTGAAGTGTAACCCCAGTAACACAGGATGGGTGCCACTGGTACCTATCATCAGCAAAGCTCCCCTGGTTTTAGTAACATTGGATCATCTCATACTAGACAGCAGCAGGGATGGACAGACAGACATACCTGCTCACCATAACTGGCCACTACAGCAAGTTCCTTAGCCATCCCAGTGCATGAGCTCACAATCAGAGCTACAACATGGACATTCTAGAATCATTTTATAAAGCTATATGGATATACAACCCAAATCCTTACAGATCAAGGCTCAGCCTTCAAGTCACATCTTTCGGAGAGCTATGTATGCTTTATGGAAGTTGCAAGCTGCAAACAACTACTTAACACACACAATCAAATGGACTATGAATGTGCCAGTACACAGTCATCAACACGTTGAGAGCCTTGCTGACCCACACCACCTAGTGTAGCCACTGTTCTTCCAGAACTGGTGTACCTGTACAACAATACTATGCACTGTTCCATAGGATATACCCTATACTATTTAATGTATGGATGACACAAATGACTGCCAATGGATATGATCCTAGGAGTGCCTATGGAACCTGCAGGAACCTCAAAGTCAGAATGAGTACAGGAGCACTATGACCATCTACAAATTGCAAATAAAGCTGAGCCAAAGCAAATGGACAAAGTGTAAGAACAGCAGAGGAACCTGTATAACAAATGAGCCAAAGCTGAACCTTTGATGGTAGGAGGGAGCGTACTGCTCAGACACACTCACAATTGTCAAAACACTGAAAACCAAATGGGACCCAGATCATTATATTGTTATTGATATTCCATACTCTAACATACCTGTCTGTCAAATTCAGACTGGATAGGGGCACCACTCCAAAAGATTGTGCACATCTGCAACCTTCTCAAGCCTTTTGCTTTCAGAGCCACAGAACAGGAAGAAGAAAGGAGTCCAGAGACCAAAGACCCTCCTACAGGTGAGAGGAGGATTGCTTCAACAGTGAGATCTCAGACATCACCCCTGAGGGATGTCCTTTGTTGCCTTTGGTTTGAAGTGTCCCCACCAGTTCTCAGAATCCTGCTCCCATAGATCTACTGATGACCGATCAGTTGCCTAGGTGGTCTCAGTGAGCTAGCCTTGTGATTCCCCACAAACATTTTGTCCTAAAGATAGCTCAAACCACTTTGCAGAACTGAGAGTAAGACAGTAAAGATTCCTCCTAATGAAGATTCTACAGTATAGTGTTATGTCTGATTGTGCTACTCAATCACATATAAGTGTTAAGGTTTCATAGTATGACAGTCATTAAACCATTTTATGCAAATGATAAGATTTAGGTTAGATATTGGTTCTACACCCATACATGAGGACATGTATGTTCAAGGGAGGCAGAATTTGTAGTGCCCCAGTGAACTACGGGCCTTTCAAAGAAACAAGTGGGACCCTGGGACCTACAAGGGAACACAGTAAATGCTAAGGATCCCCTCAAATGGCCAGGGTGATGTTAGTATAGGTGTTCGAGAGACCCACAGGGTGACAGACTAGGCAGCCAAGGGCCCCAGAGTACAGACAGAGGGGAGGAAAGTTGTTTGTTTACCCTTCGGCAGCCAGTAGCCAAAGTATGATTGTCTTCCCCATAGTTGCTAGTGGTAGACCCCGGCAGGAAAGCACCCCCTTGTAGCAAACTCCAGTACACAATATAGCAGTATAGATCTTCTGTCACTAGTCACACCTCTGCTGCAGCCATTGGACACCCCCCTTCCCGTGTCAGTATCCCCACAACAGTCAGGCCTCTGCTACAACCCAAGCTTAGGATGTGTTATTTTAAACATCTGTTTTATTTTTCCCCACTGCCTGATCCCACTCAGAATCACCCCCCAAGCAGGCAGTGTGTGAAGAGGGTGCTGCATGCTGAGGCCCCAGCTTAGTCCAATGTGCAGCAGGCAGCTAGTATTCAGACTGTGAATCATTCGGTGGCTCATGGTTCGAGAATAGAATCCTGAGCCATCAAAAAGAATGGTCACTGTACCCATTTTGGTAGCTTTTTCTGCCCACAAAGAAATCAGTCTCACTCACTCATTCTGTTTCTCCTGGTGCTGCAGGCTGCCCTTTTGTACTAGGCTCCTGCCTCTGCTGGTGCCTTTTTCTGCCCACAAAGAAATCTGCAGCAGTCCCAACAGAGCTCCGTTGAGCTCGCTCACTCCCCCTCTCTCACTCGCTCGTTCTGTTTCTCCCACCGCTGCAGGCTGCCATTTTGTACTGGGCCCCTGCGTGTATTACTGCCTTTTTCTGCCCACAAAGAAATCCACAGCAGTCCCAACAGAGCTCCGTTGAGCTCACTCACTCTCCCTCCCTCCCTCACTTGCTCATTCTGTGTCTCCCGTTGCTGCAGACTGCCCTTTTGTACTGGACTCCTGCTTGCATTGGTGGCTTTTTCTGCCCACAAAGAATTCTACAGCAGTCTCGACACAGCTCCATTGCGGTGAAGGTGCCTTGCTAGGCGTGCTCACTACAATCACATTTATTGCTATCAGCAGAGCTTGACCTCTACGAATTCACAAGTGGCAGAGCTACAAATGATGTCTATAGAGGTCAAACTCTGCAGATAAAAATAAATGTGATATTTTTAGACAGCCCATAGCATATATCACTTATACAATGACAGTACCGCTGAGGCAAGATTAGTTCTTTTAATTAAGATTTAGCTGTTTCTATTAGATTTCACTGCTCCATTATCAATTACAGCTGATGCCATTGTGATGTCAACGGGTATTGTGCAGGCTGTTTTCCCACTGGTTGAGAGCTCCATGGTGACCAACCTAAAGTGGAAAGAAATGCTGATGCCCCATCTAACATTGAAATAAATCATTTATTTCCACTTTAGTCCTGTCATAAATGAACATAAATCATTTATTTGCAAAATGTTATTCTCACAGTCATTGTATAAACGTGAATAATGAAGATGCTGAAGGGGAAGTTCTTGCATTGCAGCAAAGCAGCATTATTGGACTTGAGGAAAAGAAATTTAAACTCGTGTCATGTGAAATCTGTATTTTTTTCTGTACTGCGTGGTGTGGATGGAACACATTTGGAAACAAATATTCTCATTTTTCTAATATTTTCTTATTTAGAATATTTCCTATGCACATATACATGTGATAAATAGCAGGCTGTCTTTTTATACCTTCATTGTCTTTCTTGTTTCACATAACATGAAAATGTTTCTCCGATTCCTGCCATCAGTTAATCCATTTAATTTTAGACTTTTACATAATTTTGAAATAAGGAACATATACACACACACACACACCATTCTATAACGTGGGACATTTATAATACAGTCTGTTTACTATATGACACCCAGCCTGTGTGCACTGTCAAATGCCCAGTTAAAATGAGCCCAGTCAGTACCACTGAATAATGTTACCTGCCTGTCTAGCTACTCCAAATATACCAGCAGCACCTGTCTCTACTGACCAGTCACACATATTATTAGTTCAACAACCCAGCGTAAATGCCACTGCCAGGCAGACCATGCCTCCTCCAGTCCTCCAACGAGTAGTACAGTGCCTTCTCTTCCTCCTTTGGCCTGCTTGGGTCCTCCACATCTACAAACAACATGGGCCACCACCTCCACCTTATACCTACAGAGCCAAAATGGGACTCTTATTCCACCATAAATGCCATCACCAGGCAGACCTCCAGTCAGCTAGCCC
Organism: Neoceratodus forsteri; assembly: GCA_016271365.2. Taxonomy (NCBI): domain Eukaryota; kingdom Metazoa; phylum Chordata; order Ceratodontiformes; family Ceratodontidae; genus Neoceratodus; species Neoceratodus forsteri. The sequence goes on along the minus strand of CM028129.1, from coordinate 1,684,622,328 downwards.
TTTGTGCCATTTCATTTTAGGTATGTAAGTCAAAGGAGAAAGACCAGGGTGGGATTGTAAGGTTAAAAAGGAAGGGAGGGACTGTGCAGAGGGGAACCTGAAAAGGCAGACATGCTGAACAAAAACTTTTATTCATTGTTTACATAGGAAGAAGAAGTGGAGGGGCCACAAAAAAAAAGAAACAGGAGCTCTGAAAGGAGGGAGGTTAACACAAGTCCTGTTTTTCAGAGGAGAGAGTCTTAAAGGGACTCACCTATCTGAAGGTGGACAAAGCAATGAAGCAAGAGAGTATGCATCCAAAGGTATTGAGAAAGCTTAGGGAGGATGCACAGGCTACAACTTTGACCAATCTATTTAACAGCTCATTAGAAACAGAAGTGATTCTGGAGGACTGGAAGAGGACAGATGTAGTCCCACTTCACAAAAATGGTAGCAGGGAAGAGGCTGGTAATTATAGGCCAGTCAGCCTGACATCAGTGGTGAGAAAGTTAATGAAGTCACCACTGAAGGAAAGGATTATTGAATAGATATTGAATCCAATGGGTTACAAGACTCAAGGCAGCATGGATTCTTGCGGGGAGGTCAGGTCAAATGAATCTAACAGATTTCTTTGGGTGACCAAGGAATTGCATCAGTTGGAGCAATGGATATGGCGCATCAAGATTTCAGTGAGGCTTTTGACACTGTTCCACACAGGAGGCTAGTAAGCAAGCTGGGTAGCTCATGAGTGGGTCCAAAGGTGGTAAACTGAGTAAGGAATTGGTTAGGGGGTAGATGGCAAAGTGTGGTGGTAAATGGAGTTCATTCCAAAGAGGGGAGGATCACCAGCAGGGTGCCTCAGGGATCAGTGCTGGGACTGGTCCACTTTAATGTCTTTATAAATGACATTGCAGAGAAACTGGAAGGGAAGGTCTGCTCCTTTGTGGATGACACCAACATCTGCAATAGGGTGGACACTCCAGCTGAAGTGGAAAAGGATGAGCAGAGACCTTAGAAAACTCGAGGAGTGGTCAAAGGTATGGCAGCTGGGTTTCAGCCTGAAAAAGTGCAAAGTAATTCACTTTGGGCACAGAAACCCAGGGACGGAGTATAAAATGAGAGGAGTGATACTGACAACCTTCAAGCAGGAAAGAGACCTAAGCATACTGGATGACCTGAAGGTAGCCAGGCAGTATGACAAGGCAGATGGGAGGAGTAGTGGGATACTGCGGTGCATAGGCAGGGTTATCACCAGCAGAAAGAGGGAAGTGGTATTGCCTCTGTATAGATCACTAGCAAGACCCCACTGAGAGTAATGTGTCCAGTTTTGGAGACCACATCTCTGGAATGACATTCACAGGGTATCCCGTGATATGGGAGAGTCAAACCGAGTGACTCAATAAAAGCAACTCAATTTGAGTACCTGTAAAAATGGTTACAGTGACAAAACAGCATGTGTGAAGACCACAACGTTGTTCACTTATTGTGCGGTCTTGGAGTATGTTATAATTAGTTGGAGGATGCAGGGGGCAAAGCCCCCCACCATATCATGTATTTTCCTCAGGTTGCACCTTTAAAGAGTGCTGTGTGACCGGAGATAACAGAGTGTTTTTGTGGTACTGGTGATTTTGGTGTAGCTGCTGGAGGCGGGAAATCACTGTTTCGACAGTCGGTATTTTTGGTGTGAGTTGTCTTTGTGTTCGGTGTTTGGTTTTTGCCCATGTGCTCACTGCTGTTTAGTTTTCACTCATATCACATAGAACTCATTCACAGAGTGGAGGCAGTCCAGATGAGGGCAATTAAAATGGTGCAGTCTGCATCAGAAGCCCTATGAGAAGAAACATATGGGCCTTAAATATGAACAGCACTGAAGAGAGGAGGAAGAGAGGGAATGTGACAGAGACCTTTAAATACCTCGCGGGGATACATAAGGTAAAGGAGGGAAGTGTTTTTTTCAGAAAAAATGTGCTCAAGGACAAGGGGACAGGATAAGAAGCTGGAGGGGTAGATTCAAGAGAGATGTGAGGAAGTACTTCACAGAAAGAGTGGTGGATTCCTGGAACAGTCTTCCAGCAGAGGTGGGAGCAAAACAGTGGTGGGGTTCAATAATGCATGGGATAAGCATAAGGGAATCTTAAGGAAAGGGAAGTGGGTGGGTGAATGGGTTGGAGATCAAGTAGGATCTGCAGTGATACTACAAGTAGGGAAAAATGAGCAGACTAGGAGGGCCACGTGGTCTTTATCTGCCGGCAAATTCTATGCTGCTATCTTTCATGGCCTGGCCATTATCAGCAATGTGATGAAAAGTGTCTTTTCAAAAAATTATTTTCCTATTACTTTTTTTGCTTTTTTGGTTTCTTTCACATGTGCAACACAACAGTGAGTGTACCAGTCTAAATAATTTCTCTTTTGTAGTCACAGGTCTCTTCTCATCCTGCCATGAATGACTCCTTCTGCAGCAAGCAAGCCACTGCCATATTCTCTGCTAGATTGTGAATGTGATCAACGTGCCAGCAGACGTGTAAACAACAAGTTACTGTACCCGAATTTGTATGTGATCATTGTATGTAATTAATTCTGGTTCACGCCTGAAAAGAGAAATGTCTAGTCTCAGTGAGCCTACCCAATTAACAACATCCAAATAAATAAATATAACACTACGACCACAGTTAATACTGTACCCCCTCACCTGCCATCTACCTCTGCCAGTGAGATTATCATTACCCGCCACTGCATGCAACAACCTCCTCAACCTGCAACCTGACATATAATTTCTTGGACTAGAGAATAATTCTGGGATTACTGAATTTTGATGTATAGTGCTTTTCGCACATAATTTTCACTAAAGTGAATTACCAAGACAGTGGTGGGGGACTGACACAGGGCAGCACTATGTGGCAGCATAATATATTTATCCTGGTAGTTGAAAAACAATTCTGGGAGCACTCAGTTTCAGTATATAATGCTTTTGCACAATATGCACTGAAGTGCATTATAAAAAAGTCTGTGGTGGGGGACTGACACAGTACAGCACCATGCAGCAGCATCTCGCAGGTACCCGGTTAGAATAGCACTACATGAACAGCACCAGTCTACGGAGTGTTAGTTCATATAGCACTAGCACGTACAGTGAGAGGGATATACAGCACTTTCAGTAAGTGCTCCCCTGGTCACTGTCTGTGGTACTGGTACAGCACAAGGGCACCAGAATCCAGGAAGTTGGCCAAGCTGCTCCTGTGGTGTGGAGGGCTGGTACATAGAGCAGCTTAGCTAGCAGTAGTAGAGACCAGCATTCTAATCCTGGTCTCCAAACATTGTACACATATTGGGACTTATTTTTTTACATGGGCCATGGAAACAGTATTCCAAGGCCTCACGAGTTATAACTTTCCCTGTGATCCACTTCCACCATGGAGTGAGAATCCTTCAGTCCAGGGGGAGCGTGGGACAGAACCCCCCTAGTCAGAGGGTGGGGGGGCAGAGCCCCCCACAAAAACCAAAACAGCACTATTTTTACTGCGTAGTTCTTGACTGCGCTATTGTGACTAGCACTGTTCTGACCCAGTGCCCATGTAGCAGCATGATATATTTATTCTGTTCGTTGACAAAAATTCTGGGGTTACCGCATTTCATTATATAGTGCTTTTCACACAATGTACACTAAAGTGCATTACAAGGAGGACTGTGGTGGGGGACTACTGTAACACTGCTCAGCACCATGAAGCAGCATGATATATTTATTCAGGTAGTTGGGGAAATTTCTGGGAGCACCAAATGTCAGTATATAGTGCTTTTTGTACAATGTGCTCTAAAGTGCATTACAAGAAGAGTTGTTGTGGGGACTGGCACAGCACCATGTAACAACATGATATGTTTATTCTGGTAGCTGAGTATAATTCTGGGAATACTAAATTTCAGTAAATAGTGCATTTCACACACAATTTTCATTAAATTGCATTATAAGTACTGTGGTGGGAGACTGACATACAGTGCAGCAGCATGTAACAGCATGATATATTTATTCTAGTAGCTAAGAAAAGTTCTGGGAGTGCCAAATTGCTTTTCACACACAATTTTCATGAAAGTGTGATACACAGACTGTGGCAGGGAACTGACACACAGCACAGAATATGTAGCAGCACGATTTATACAGCAGGTGTGGAAAGAAGGTTGCCAAGACAAACATGTTATTGTGGGCAGCATGAACAAGATAAGTTGGTCATGGGAGGATTGAACATCCTATGGACTGCTCTCCTCCTCCAAGGGGAAGGGTGTGTGTGACTGACACATAATTAACCCCTGGTGGGGGCCAGGGGGAATACAGCTGCTGGCACCTGTCTGTGGGAGATGGGCCATACATAGCCATTTCTGCCCTGGATGTCATTGCAAGTCTCTGCTCTCATGGGTCTTACAATGAAAAAAAAAATACTCAGGGTTCTGTTAGTGAAATGATGTCCATCCTGTCCCCAGACCCTGCTCTATGACTGGTGACCCCTCGCTCCCTGGTACTATATGTTGGTCCATTGGGGAACCGGTGGCCCTGCCCTGGAGGGCAAGCCAGGGTGCCTTCTGGTACCATAGTAGGAATTCCATTGTGGAACTGGTGGCCCCATCCTGGGGAGAAAGCCAGGGTGCTTGTGGGGCAGAGGTGTGTCCTGAGGTTGCAGTTGTAGGGGCAAAGCTGTGGGGATTGCAGGTTCAGACCGAGGATGGCCGGTGAAGCCCCAACGTAAAGCATAGTAAATTAAAAAAAAGATAAGTTGATCACTCAGCATGCTTAGAAATTTATCTCACTCATTTTGGCCACACTGAGGATGCTCAGAAATGTATTCTCACATGTGAAGAATTTCTGGGCATGTCCCGTTACCAACTTCATTTATTTTCCCCCAGGACCCTTCTGGAAATAAGCTGTTGTAGCTCAGTAGGCCTGTCTTAGTAAAACTCCTTCAAAACATTCAATGTTCAAAGGAAAGAAGGAGAGGGGACATAATAAAAACTTTTAAGTACCTCAGTGAAATCAGTAAAGTCCAAGAGGGTAGCATCTTTCAGAAAAAGAGACGTGCAAGAACAAGGGGACACAATTTAAAGATGGGGGGAGGCAGTTCGGGGGCAATGTGAGGAAGTATTATTTCATGGAGAGGGTAGTGGATGCATGGAACAGCCTTCCTGAGGAGGTTGTGGGGTCTAAAACTGTGGGAGAATTCAAGAATGCACGGGACAGACATAAGGCAATTCTTGTGGGGGGTAGGAAGAAATAGGCTGTAGGTAACCAGGATCTGTGGCCTATCCTGTAGGTAGGGAAATGGGCAGACTAGATGGGCCAAGCGGTCCTTATCTGTCATCAAAGTCTATGTTTCTATGTTTCTAATGTGAAAGGCTATTTTGTTTTATTGAATATACAGTACTCTATGTAATTTACATTTTACTTTTGCAGATTTTTACCATTTTTATAAAAAAAAAACTAAAAACCTGTGTATTGTCAAAATTCACACAAAGCAGAGCGCAAAAATTGGCACTGCACCTTGTGGCTGCCCAGGTGACCAAAGATGCTATATTCAGTGGCTACTGCACTGAATATTGGGCTACGTTGGCCCAGCGATAAGCCACTTAGCGCTGTCCCAGCAGGGCTCCTGAAGTATGCAGCCAGCATGGATAGTGCTGGAACGCTATTTGCAGTATTCAAAGAGACCCATGCAAATGAGCCCATTGGGCATGCAAAATGCTAAGGGGCCATTTGCATGCCCATATTGGCTCATTTGCATGGGTAACAAGGCAAGTTAATGCAGTGCTGCCTCCCCGGTTGCCCCATCCCACATGTGTAGATATCCCTGGTGCTAATGGTCCCTCCTTCCGATCGCCGGCTCGTACTGTTAAAAACTATATCCCTGGTGCTAGTGGCCCATTCTGTAGAACATACTTTTCCAGTATATTTTGGTTCTTTAGGCTGTGGGGCCTGAGTGCAGACCTGGGGCTAAGCAGCCCACTCAGCCACTCCTGCACTGCCCCTCTGCTGATCTCTCTCTTTTGGTGGGCTGCCAGTCCTATTTATAGTCTCTATCCAGCCTTCTAATGATTGGCCACTCAAGTCCTGGGCAAATGCAGTGCACTACAGCCTTTCTGCAGCAGTCCCCATTCTGTAGTCTTTTAGCGGAGGCTACCATATTTGTGTACATTAACCCCACAACAATTCAACCCTTACTTTTAAACACATGAGTCCTTGATATGGCTAAAACCAGTTTCTTCCCAAACTGGAGGCTTTCCACTAATGATCCCCAGCTCTGCTATCTACCCTCGGGCTGATGATATAAGTATAACAAGGCTGCTTGGTTGAACCCACAGTTGGAGCCTTGGCTCCTTTACAAATTGCCTTTTGGTGGTCGCACATGCTAAATGAAGTGCAGGCTGTCATATTTTTTGTTCACATTTTCATACAGGGCTCATGGTGCCTCTAGTACCCGAAAACAAACCTCCCCAACACTCGGAGGTGCAAATACATTACTGGACTCAGCCCCCATCTAGTTGGAGGCTGGGTCGAGACATGGAGTCAGGTGACTCACAGCCACGGAGGCAATTACAGGACCACTGGGTCCAGAGCCCACCCGGAATCACTGATGGGATGCTGCCAAGGGAGTAATGGGGCTGCAGCCCTACAAGGTAAGCCCATTTGGATGCTTGCACTCTCCCCTTGCTGAAATGGTTGGTGCCCTGATAAGCCAATAACCCAACAATTAGTAAAACATGGTAACACATAACTAACTATACACCTTATTCCTATCTAACATAGTAGATAATCAACAGTCATACATTCAGAACAGAATTAGCATAGCACTGGCTAACTAGACATCGAGTACTATCTACTAATAAGTCACCCTGGTAATAAAACCCCACATTTCCCAACATCAAACCTTAATTCAGAACAGTACCTGGGGATAAGGGGAAAAGCTTGTACTCTAGGGTTAATGACCCAGATATTCAAAAGGGTTGCGTGCGCAACCCACTGATACACCCTGGCGTGATATTCAAAAGGGAAAATTGCGCGACAAATCGCGATGCGCTGGAGTGCATCAGTAATGTATGCAGGCACAGGTGGGGGCGTGCCCATGCATAACCTGCACAGCCCGATATTCAGCCCGGGATGTTCAGAGCCATGCATGCGCAACCCCTACTTGTGCCTGCACAAAGTTAAGCCAAAAAAAAAGGAACAAATGATGGCCACCCACAGGTGAGCTGCTGCATTGCAGGGCACAACACGGCAGCTGCCACCTGTGGGTGGCCACCTGAGTTCCTGCTGCACCTGGCGACGCCCCCCCATGCCCCATAGCGGGCATCTGTTTAAATAAACCCCCCCTCCAATATCCCTGGTGGTCCAGTAGACCGAGTGCTGCCCGATTGCGAGCATCTGGTTAAATAAAAAAAAAAAACATCCAGTGGACCACTATGTGCCCGATCGCGGGCATCGGTATAATAAACCCCCCCCATCCAATATCTCTGGTGGTCCAGTGGACTGATCGCTGCCCCATCATGGGCATCTGTTTAAATTACCCTCTCTGGCCAATATCCCTGGTGGTCCAGTGGACCGCACTCTGCCCGATCGAGGGCATCTGTAAAACATAAAAAACATCCTGTTACCCTGGTGGTCTAGGTGCCCCCTCCCACCCGCCCACTGAGCCCACCACCCCGCTCCCGCCTGGTCAGCCAGCAGGTGGCAGCACCCCACCCGCCTGCCGCCCCATTGCCCGCCGACTGACAGCTCGGTAGGGCTGCACGCCCATTGGTTCATAGCATGAGCCAATGGGTGTGCAGCCCATTCCGTACTACACAGTCTAGATATGTGAACCACCAGAGATATTGGCCGGGGGGGTGATTTAAACAGATGCCCGCGATCGGTCCACTGGACCACCAGGGATATTGGACGGGGGGGTTTATTATACAGATGCCCATGATCGGGCACATAGCGGTCCACTGAACCACCAGGGATATTAGATGAGGATTTCTTTATTAAACAAATGCCCACGATCAGGCTGCAGGGGGCATTGGGCCCCGACAGCTGCTGCCTGGCAGGGCGTCGTCAGGGATTAGCGCACCTGCATGCTAATGGGATGCAAATGGCCCCATGTGCGCCTTGCATAAATTATGGTCCCATTTGCATGTCCCCTTTTGAATATCGCAGGTGCTGTGAATGGCACAATGGCACTTGCGCTAGCGCATATCCATGCTCCACTTTGGCCACTTGCACTGGTGCAGTGCCACTGCGCCATGCACAGTGGGGGTGGCCAGGGTGCGATATTCAAAGCTGCTGAGCCATAGCGCAGCTCCGTTGAATATCGCCCAGGCCACACCCCTGCGCAGCCAACTTGAGCTGCGCCCAGGCTTGCGCCACAGCCTGGCGCAGTTTGAATATCTGGGCTAATGTGTTTATGGGCAACATGCAGGGGGGTATTAGAGGAAACACCTAAGGTATCATAAGTCAGTTTAATTACTGGCTTAGGTTGCTTCTAGGACCTATGGGGTAACAGAACTGGGGAAATTACATCTGCTACAGGTACAGGGTCAGGAGGAACAGGCTCATCAACTACAGGGGTACCTGGTGTCAGGTCATTTGCTTCATCCATTGCAGTGTCCATTACTGGTTCTGGCACAGAACTACTTGGCCTCCTGACAGGGGTAAATGGTACTGCATTAGGATTCAAAACAGTGCACTGTTACTTAGGACAGTGCTTGTGGAGGGCTACAGTTCACTGACCTACGTGGCCAGTATAGTGTTATGCTTGTGCAACTGTGTTAGTTTGGTTTTGGCAGTTCGCACTCTGTATTCCAGAGGAATTATCACCCTGTAGAGGTACGATGGCAAGGAACTCTCAAAGAGGGTTCCAGTCCTAGAGGTGCCACGGGACATTTCCCGTGTCTGAAGGTGCCTTAGGAATCCCCCCAAGGGGAGAGTGCTGCCACTGGAGGAAGAGGGGAGGATGGTGGGGCAAAGAAAAAATGCTTCACAGAGAGGCTTAGAGGAACTGCTTATATAGGTCAGGAAGTGGGAGTGGCTGGCTGCTTGGCCACTGAACTTCAGGCATAGCTTTACATTTCATGGACCTACGCAGCCAGTGTAGTGTTATGCTTGTGCAACTGTGTTAGTTTGGTTCTGGTCATTCACACTCTATTCCAGAGAAGTTACCACCCTGTAGGGGTACGACGGCAAGGAACTCTCAGAGAGGGTTCTACCCCTAGAAGTTCCACAGGATGTTTCCCGTGGCTAAAGGTACCTTAAGAATCCCCCCCAAAAAATGTAGTATCATTCCCAAAAAGGAGGCAACACGAAGCATAATCCAAGCAGTAACAGGGACATAGAAGCAGTAACTGTAACGTAGTAGTAGAGAAGAATAGGCAGTTTGATAATTCAATGATATGCTCAGTTGCCATAGTAACAGCCCAGGTTAGAGTAGCATGCTACTGATGGCTTGCATTGAGAGAAGGGGATCCCCTAAGGAGAGAGGGAATGGCAGGACATCCTTCACCTCCATCCAACAACAGAACCTACTTAATGAGACTAGGGAAAAGAACTATGCTAACTAAGTGTTATGACCCGAAGCAACGGAGGAGAGGAAAAAAAACCCTATGAGGAGGAAATCTCTGGGTTTCCAAGGCCTAGGTGGCCTTCCCTCCAGGCTTGGGAAAATTTATTTAGTGATGGCTCTGCAGCTGCAATTTGGAAAGCCCAATTTAAGGGAGGTGGAAAATATTCCAATTTGGAGGGAGGCTCTCACTCAAACCCTCTAGCGGGAACATCGTGGAAGGTTGTGAGAAAACTCTGCAACAATACATGCATCCAAGGCGCAGGAGGAGAGCAACAACTGCTGAGGCACTCTCCTGGCCTACCTGCCCTAAATCAAACCAGGTGAACCAGAGGCAGTCGTAGAGAGAATGCAGTGAAGGTGCCTTGCTGGGGAAACCACTAAAGTCAATGGCCAACCATTATAGTGGAACACTAGAGCCAAAGGAGATAGACGTAATCACCCCTCACTGCTAGTCTTAAATTCTACACCAGGAGCTGCTGTCATGTAGCAGGCAGCTAAAGCCAAGCCTGGGGCGAGGACATTCCCAGCTATGGGCAGGGTGAGAAGGATCCCGCCCCAAGCTGGACACGCTCGATGATGCAGACCAAGACCGTCGGCTGCAGGAGCCCTGCGCCAAAATAGAATGGCTGGCATGCCCCAGAAATTGATTGAGAGCTGAAAAGCTGGTGAGCTGAATGAGGACAGCATGCTGAGATCATAACGAGCATGGAGTGCTGAGACCTTGCAAGGTCGAATGCAGATCGAGTGCAGCAGAATCCCAGGCCAAAGCCGAAGGGATGGCAGTATGCATGAAGTAATGGATTGCGTAAGCAAAGAGTAACAGCCGCGTAAGCAAGTGTAGACCTGCACATGGGTCAGTAAGCAGTAGTCGTGATAGGTAAATCAGCATCAAACTTGTATAGCAATTGAACAACTGAATTAGGAGCAAGCCAGCCAGACAGTACAAAGCCAAATCAAGGTGACAGACTCAGGATTTTCGGTGGTGAAGACAGATTTTAATCAATCTATATTAACAGCCTCAGCGGGAGCTAGTTGGCTGACCTCAGAGTTATAAGTGCAATAAAACAGGGAGACAATGCTTGAAAGCAGGAGTAGCCAGACAGTGCAGGGTAGCTGCAGTAAAATGAGAAGCACAGGGAGGGTCAGAGTAAACTGTGTCAGGTGAAAAGAATTAAGTATGCAACATGAAGCAGCTATGGCTGAGCCAAAACACACAGATAATGAATGCAGTAGTTTGAGCGTGGTGAGCACAGTGTTAAAACACAGGCACTGGGTACAATAGTAATTAAAGTAAACAGTCAGCAGCAGTGGCTGAAGTTGTAGCTAATCAAAAGCAGTAGCATGAGCTCTGCATAGCAGAATGCTAGCAGTTGCTGCGCAAGTAATTTGAGTTGTGAGTAAGTAAAAGCAAGCAGCATGAGCTTTGAGTAACAGTATGTTAGGAACTGAGAAACAAAGGCTCCCCCCCCCCAAAAAAAGGAAGAAAGCACACACAGCCGAAGGCAAAATACAAACCAGAAGTAGAAAAATAAGCACAGAAGCCCAGGGCGGGGCAGGCCTCAGCCAGAAGGGAGGTGTAACCAGCTCAGAGGACAAACCGGCAGAGCCTTCAGCTGCAAAGGAAAAATACTTCATAGAGAGGCTTAGAGGAACTGCTTATATAGCTCAGGAAGTGGGAGTGGCTGGCTGCTTGGCCATTGCACTTCAAGCATAGCCTTACATTTGATTACAGCCAATTTGCTGTGGAAACATGACAGGGTTTGGTTCTGCCGCAAAATACCGAGCCATAAACTTGTCACTGTCACACTCTTCGGGAGAACTGTTCTGGGGCTTCTCAAAAGGTTTAGATGGACAAGTATTCAAGTCTGAGGTGACCCTTTCAAAAAGCATAGACAGGACAGTTCTCCTTCGATCCGTTCGGAAGGCTCTGTTGGACCAGTATTCAGACTCAAAATGTTCCTTTCGAGAGGCATAGTGGTAATAACACTTGAGCTTTGCTTTTCTGCAGTTTTTCTTCTGGTCTGAGGCCTTCTGACCACTAGAATTTCACTTTCAGGCTGAGAATCTGGCCCAATCTCTCCGATTGGGAGCAGGTGATTGTGATGCATTATTTTCTCAATCTCTCTACCGTGCTCTTGACGAATTTGGCAAGCAGGTAACTCTGCCAGCTTCTCAACCACTACATACACATCAGAGTCCCACCAGTCTTAAATTTTGTGTTTCCCCTGAATGCCCAGGTTATTAGGACTCAATCCCCCTCTTAGAGCACTTGATGATGAACCCTCTGGTCATATATTTGTTTGTTACTGGTGCTGGATTTGGCTGCGGCTTCAGCTGCTTGATGATATGCAGTCTCTAGTTGCTCTCTCAGCTTTCTGGTGTGTTCTAGATATGGATCTTCTGAAGTGCCGTCATGTGAGATGCCAAACCACAGATCTACAGGTAGTCTGGCCTCGCACCTGAACATCAAATAAAAAGGAGACCACTGGGTGGCATTGTATTTGGTACAATTATATGCATGGACAAGGTAGTTGACCTTCTGACTCAAATTCTGTTTGTCCCTTGGTACCCAACATGTTGAGCAGGGTGCGGTTAAAGCATTCTGGTTGTGGGTCCCCCTGGGGGTGGTATGGAGTTGTCCTGGACTTTTTGATGCCATACACTGCTAAGAATTCCATCACAAAGCAGCTTTCAAAGTCCCTGCCTTGATCCGAGTGTATTCATTGGGGAATACCACAATGGGTGACAAACTGCTGCAGGACCTTAACAACTGTACTGGCTTTTATATCATGTGTAGGGTAAGACTGGGTATACCTGGTGTAGTGATTGATAAAGACCAGAATGCATGATTTGCTGGAGTGATCAGGCTCTAGTGACAAAAATTCCATGCATGTACAGATTGTATTGAACTGTTTAGCTAATTTCTGACCTCCACTACAGACTGCTCAGCCAAGAATTGGACATATATGGGACATATTTTACAGGGCTCCCCTGATGCTGCCCGTCGTCTATTTAACAGGCATATACATCAGAGCATTATTGTGGAGTCTGGACTACTCTACACCTCCCCGTCCTTCCTCAAGCTAATGTATGGCTGCCTGCTGGGTATTTTGCCTGATGCTCCTGCACGACTGCCATGGGTGTGATTTCAGTGAGTTTCTTGCAGCTTCAGCTCCTGAGGGTTCCATACCAGCTAAGCCTGGCAATTGATATCTGGTTCCTTGACATCTCTGCCTAATTATTTATCAAGGATGGAGTAGAGGGTACAAGGTTTATTTACACTCTTTGGACCATTGGACCCCTCTACCCTTGCTATGGCACCCTGCAGGTTGTACGTGTGGGCAATGGACTTTATGGGACATTTAAATACCCTTGGAGATTATGTCAAAATTTTAAAATTTCAGTAACAAATCTGCCTCGATTCTTCTGTGGGCTCTGCATGTCCTGGGGGACTAGGAAAGTCATTAGGAATTTTCCTGCTAGTTATAACGTACATGCTGACCTTTTGGGGGGATCTTGTCCCTTTAGGGCACTATGGAATCCTGTTATTAAGGGCTCCGGGGAAACCCCTAGATGTGATAAGGTTCTCCTATTTGCCTGCTGATTTGAACTTCTTAATCTTAGCATGCCAACTGAGTTTGCTCAATGTTTAAATGTGGTTCTTTGAGCTGATGCATTGTTGTATGACCCCCTGGTTTATATACCAAATCCTCTACATAATTTGGTATATATTTCTGAAGTTATATTGCTTTCAGGGAAAGTAGTTAATGGGTGGTGGGTTGTTTTACTAGCTGTTTTCAAATATTACTGTTTTAGTATTTTACCTAATAAGCTGTAGAGACTGGGTTACTTACAATTTGTTTGATTCCTGTTCTTTGGGCTGGGGGAAGGGAGGGGTGAGTGTAGATAGGAGGGCAGTTAGTTAACATTATGGATGGTAAGAACTTGAGAGATCGGTCCCTGGAGATCATGTCTGTATATAGTTGGATGAGAAGGGGGATATGGTTTTTGACATGGGGGGTTATTCTAGCAGTTTGTTCTGTTGGGGGTGAGTTGTTTGTTTTTTCAGGTGATTGTCGGGGAGGGTTGGGCCCAAAGCACGCCTTGGAAATTTGATCATTCTGGGCCATCAGAGCCCTCTTTCCTGTGAGTCTTGCATACTTGGTTTGAACAGTTTTTATGGTTTACAATTATAGATTTGCTTCTTGGAATATTAAGGGTGCCCAGAACAAAAAGAAGTGACACATGATACTGAGACACCTCAAACAGCTCCAGCCCAATGTAGCCATGTTACAGGAAACTCACATGCCAGGAGGATATTCTCCTTTTTCGAAGGGAATGGGTGGGGCAGGTCTATGGTGCTGGTGTCAGCAACAAAAAAAGGAGGTGTTGCCATCCTTATTGATCAGAAGATCTCCTTTGTCCTGTTGCAGGAGGTTTGTGACCCAGAAGGTCGCTTTGTCTTCTTACATTGCAGGCTTGGATTATCCGAACTCCTGCTGGGATCAATTCTACGGTCCCAATGCAGACTCCCCCAAATTTTTTGTGAGTCTCCTGCCCCATCTAGTCCCATATTTGCACCTACCAATAGTCTTAGACAGGGACTGGAATTTGGTGTGTGACTCAGATTTGGACACGTCGGGGGCCATCAGGAAGGGATTGTCCCCAGGGCAACGGGGCCTGGGTGACCTTATGGATACGGCAGGGCTTGTAGGCCCCTGGCGCCTGCTCCATCCATCCATACATCACTATGCCTTCTACTCCATATCCCATGCCTCACAGTCAAGAATTGATTATTTCCTCATCAGTTTGTCGATGGTATCTGATCTGCAGGCTTCTGATATACATCCCACGGTGGTCTCAGACCACGTGCCAGTTTCGTTGGATCATAGTTTAAGTGGGTTGGAAGAATGGGATCCCACATGGAGGCTTAATGCCACCCTGCTTAGAGATCCAGAGGTCCTCGCTGAGATCAAAACCTTTTTGCAAAATTTCCTTCTGATTAATGAGGGTTCAATCTTGAATCTGGATATGGTGTGGGGAACAGCCAAATGTGCCCTACGGGGGGGGAATTGATGCAAATAGCCTCCACCCATAAGAAATAGAGGGTGACCAAAAAGAACAGTTTGTTGCAGCATATTAGATCTCTGGAGGGATCCCTTTCTTCCTCCTCAGACCCTGATAGTTGGTGTCAGTTAAATGCCCTGAGAGCTCAATATTTTGGCCTTTTGGCCGAGCAAGCCAACTTAGCCCTTTAGTGCACAAGGATGCATTATTTGGAGTTGGGGGAGAGGGCTGGAAAGCTTCTAGCCCTATGCCTGTAAAAGGCAGAGGTGAAATGTGCCAAACATTTGCTACAACCGGATCCCCAGGGCCAGCTCCTTACTAACCCCAGGGAGATTGTTGACACATTCTGTCTATATTTTCAATCCCTCTATACGGGGGATACATCTTTTCCAGATCTCCCAGACTGCATTGTGAATTATTTTAATGCTTTGCACCTCCCACAGCTGTCTTCCTCTCAGCGGGACTTCTTGGATGCCTCCATTAGAGAACAGGAGGTCTTGGCAGCTATTCACTCTCTCCCTAAAAATAAAGCTCCAGGTCCTGATGGTTTCCTTAACAATTTTTATATTGAGCGCAGAACAGTGGTGACTCCAGTCCTTACATTGTTGTTCAACTACCTCCTTTCCTCTGGCCTTTCTGACTTCTCATATACTCAGGCTTGGATTTCTCTCATCCCGAAGCCAGGCAGGGACCGTTGTTGCCCAGCAATTATAGGCCCATCTCTTTGCTCAATTCGGACCTAAAGATACTGGCAAAGGTTCTAGCATCTTATATGCTCCAGGCATGGTCAGGTCTCATTAGCCTGACGCAAGTTGCGTTTATGGCTGGCCGTGCTTCTTCGGATCACTTCCGTAAGCTCTGGTACCTGATCTCTACGTCGGGCGAGAGCAAGGTTCCTGGTGTCTTGGTCTCGCTTGATGCAGAGAAGGCCTTCAATCGGGTTTCCTGGCCCTTCCTATTTGCTACTCTCCACAAATTTGGTTTCCCTGATGGGTTCTGTGACTGTGTGCATGTCCTGTATTCCAATCTATCAGCCAGGATTCGTTGCAATGGGGTCCTGTCAGCCCCCTTTCTCCTTCAGTGTGGCACATGGCAGGGATGCCCCTTATACCAATTCCTGTTTAATCTTTATCAATAACCCTTATTACACAACCTTCAGAACAACCCATTGGTTGAAGGTATTCAAGTTGGGGGTCTCAGCTGTAAATTCTCAGCATATGCTGATGATTTATTATTGCATCTGATTAATCCCCACTCATCCATCCCTGCCATGCTCTCTGAAATTCGCAGGTTTGCAGAAGTGGCGGGATACAAACTGAACCTTGACAAGACTAAGGTTCTCCCACTCAGTGTACATGTCCCTTGTCAATTGATCCTAGATTTGGGCCTATCCTGGGAACCAAAATCTTTTACCTACTTGGGTATTAGGGTACCTAGGAACCTGGCAGCCCTAGGCTGAGAAAACCTAGCCCCACTTGTAAAAGAAATCTCTGCTGACTTACAGAGATGGATGCATCTTCCCCTTTCTCTTTGGGGTGGGGTGCCTGTAATCAAAATGAACATTTTGCCCCATATCCTCTACCCCCTTAGAATGTTGGGCCTTTATTTACCCAAGATATGGTTCACTAAGTTCAACTCCACTATCACAGCCTTTTTATGGAAACAAGGTGCCCCCAGAAGGGTGTACTTTAAACTCACTCTTTCCCGAGAAGGTGGGGGGCTCTTTGACTGCCAAACATTTTTCTATATTATTGTGCACTGCATAGTTCCAAATGTTTTCTCTGGGACTCCTCCACTCGCACTTTGGATACCCCAGACTATTACCCTCCATGGTTGTCCATTGAGCAGAGGTTCTGTGAACAAGCAGGGCTGTGGCTTGGCAGTCTTCTATATCTTAAACCTTCCCAGCTCCCCTCTAAACTTCTCAGTACTCCCTTATGTTGGTCCCTCCAAGCTCTTAGACAGCTTAGTCTGTATATGGGCTGGGAGTGGAGGAAGGATTGGTCTCAGCCAGTTCTGGGGAACCCTAACATACAGATCGCTCATCGGCCAATCCCTTTACATTTTTGGCCCCGACTTGGCACTGCTGCTCTCTTGACTCCAGTCAATGGAGATGCAGTAATCCCACTTTCTGTGATGTAGCAAAGGTTTGCCATCCCAGTTCTCCATCCCTTTAAATATATGTAACTTTCTGGTGCTCTTACTGCATTTTTAGGCCCTCATCCCTGGCATATACCCCCAAGGAGGGGTCTTACCTGACCTCCTCCACACGGTCAGTCAACCACATGCTGTGTCTGGTTTCTGTCAGCTTTTCCAGTTGAAGAACCTGGCTAGCTTGGAGTGGATCTGCTTTTATTGGAGTCAAACTCTACAACTTTGGGTAGAGGTTAAGATTTGGCAAGGGGTTTGGTTACATTTATATCAATTTCTCAAATGGGACAGGTATCACCTTTTACAATACTTCTCAACTGCTATGAATTTCGCATAGCGCTACGATTTTCACACTCAAATTTACCCTTGCTCCGCATAGGTTTACTGATGTTCTTAATAATGTTAGAGCTATTTCTGGACACACAAACTATTAAATCACTAAATTAAGTTGATAGAAACATTTCCAGTCACTAACTATATGGGGGCCTACTATTTGTAGACATTTTATTCTTTAAAATAAGAAAGTGTTCCACATTCTGGCCATTTGCTATGATTTTTGTAGGCCAATGCTATGCTTTTTAATGCTGAGAAGTTGAGAGGTATGCCTTTTACAATTCTGCTTACTACATAATCTTTATTACATGCCTGTTAGGCTCTATAAGATGGGCAAATGGGCATCTCCTTCTCGTGCTCATTGTGGCATAGCTGAGGGGCATTTAAAACATATTCTCTGGGACTTCCCAAAGGTTATACCCTTTTGGAATGCTATTCATCTCTCTTTGGACCCGTTTCTGGGAGCTGATCCCTTTTTTACCCCTGAGGTCTGCCTGGTCGGCGTTTACCCTGAGGAGCTATCAGGATCCCGAAGAACCTATATGTCTCCGATTGCCATAACAGCAAAATTAATCATTTGCTGGCATTGGCTGGATGACATCATTCCATCATATAAGGAATGGCACCAAGAGATACTGATGGCTCTTGAGATGGAAAAGCAGATCATATACCGGCAAGACTGCCCCTAGTCCTTCAAATCCCGGTGGGAGCCGCTTTATGCCCTACTGTCCATTTCAGTAACTCCATTAGTGCCCCAACATAATTCCTCCCTAGACTCCTGCTCCCGCTTATCTACATCTGGACACCCAGCAGTTGGATAACTGCTCTTTATTTGTTTAGTTTGTTGGGCAGAAAGGAAAACTCTGGTGTGCTTTGGAGGGTATGGATGGGGGGTTGAGGGTTGGTGGGGGTGGGTATTTCTTTGTTTACTGGTTTGATGTTGTTTGTACTTTGTATCCAGTTCTGATCTATGTATCTGTATTCTGACACTGTTATGTTCTTTTTGCTGTGATATTGAAAAACTTTAATAAAGTTGAAATTGAAAAAAAAATCATGGTAAGTTGAATGTTAAAAGGAATTTAAAGCATAAATATGTGGAGGAAACATTTTACTCAAGACTAGAGTGGGTTGGGAGGAGATGATGCACCTTTTTTTGTGTGTTGCCCTTAATGTCTGAGAGTATGTTGCATGCCAGTAGCAAAAGCCCTTCCGTGTATATGAATAAAAACCTGCCACACACTAGAGAGACACACTGGTTCAATTACAGATACTTCAAGCATTGTACAATATTCAAAAAGTGTTAACTTCAGTTACGCAAACAGTGCAAAATAACAGTGCAATAGCTCGTGTAGTGCAGGCAAAAGTGTAAATTTCCACAACTGGCCTGAAAACCCTCAACTGCATGCCAGTTGCTCTGGTGCTTCACTTGCCTAGAGCTTGATCACGGGGTGGGATTGTGGTGTTGTACACTCCCCCCCCATGTAAATGGTTGTGGTGATTGGCAGCAGCTTGATCACACAGAGGCAATGTAATTGATTTAGATACTACACACAAGGTAAAGAGTGATCACAGTCAGCAGGAGTCCAGGGAGGGAACTGAATCCAGTAAATTACCAAAGTGGAAAACTAGTGAGCGATACAAAATATTTTTTTAAATCATTTGTGTATCAAAAACAGAAAGAGAGCGCAAGAAGATAAATATATCAAACTGTATACATCAAAATTAGTAAAGAATTCAGTACACTAACTCAAAAGTGTCAGTTGTGTGAACAACTCTGCACATAAACAAGGCAATAAAAAGCCCCGAAATAAGAGACCACTCCCAGGTACAGTGCTAGATGCTGAGATCACTCAACAATCTTCATTCATGGCTACAAGTAGCAGAGGTGGGGATCCAGCTGCATTAGAAACAAACTGCAGCCCAGAGAAGATCCTAAGAAAGAAAAGAGGTAGAATACATGGGACGTGTGGGGGGTTATAAGGAGGGACCAGGGGTGGGGAAGAGAGAAAAAACACATAAAAGAAAGTACATAAAGAAAACATATGTCAGTAGCATTTCAATATAGCTATGTCAAACAACAAGGGCTGGTAGTATAGCCTTGTGGTTAGAGTAATGAGTTGTGAATGAACTTAGTACATCTAGCAGACTTTACATCTAGCAGACTTGAGTTTGATTCCCACAACCTCTACCTGCATGGTGTGTAACTTTGAGCAAGTCACGTAACCACCCCAGTGCTCCGGGGTCACCCCTGAAAACAGACACATGTTCCTAGTGGACCTTACCCAGTTAGCAAAGAAAAAAAAAACCCTCCCATTATTAGGGAAAACAGGTTAGACTAGTACCTGTGAAATAATCCTATTATCTTAAACATGAGCTCATCATGAGAACATAGAGGATAATGTATACACAGCCTAGTACAACAAGTCTGTGTCTGCATCAAAAGGTTACTATGGGAACCAGGAACCCTGAGAGCAAAGCTCGAGAGGTTCCCTGGTTGCCACAGAAAACTCAAGGTGAAGACATAGGCTTGTCTGCGTATTGATGTCCATACATTAATTTTTTATAGTGTATAGGCATCCATGCCCATTTCAGACACTCTGCTTCCTTTCAGTAAACTGGTGGTTGGGGAAGGCACTCGAGGGTTTGTGGCAGGCTCAAATTACTGATTCAACGTGGGGCTAGCGACTACAGCTTCTTCTGTAAATAAAAGTCCAAAAAAGCTGCTTTCAGCTCAATTGGCTAAAGAAAAGCAGCTGGGCAGCTGCATTGTAAATTGTTGTGCTGCAGTAGTGACACCACTACTGCAGCACAACAACATACTAATGTCACTACTGTAACACAACAACATACTGATATCACTATTGCAGCACAACAACCCTATTCTAGGCATGGAGTTCCATGCAGAACAACATTCCGCCATACACTATATCAAAATGTAAAATCATAATTTATAGAATGATATATGGGGTTGTGTGCTTAATGAGAATTTTACACGCACCCGAGGTGTTGGATGCTACATAAACCCCGAGAGCGAAACTCAAGGGGTTTATTAAAGCATCCAATATCAAGGGTTTGTGTAGAATTCAAGTTTTGCACACAACCCCATGTTTTATTTTATATAATTGCTGGGTATCATTCTGTTTTGCCACAGCAATCATATAAAATAACTAGACATCTCCATGTAGCTGTGGTCTGACCAGGTTTCAGCAGGGTCCACAGTCAGATCCAGCTGCTGAAAAAAATTTACATTTGTTTTCCTCTTTTTTAAGTTTTTTTAAGAAGCCCCATTTTAGGATTTTTAGCCCAGCACATTTTGGTTTTTTATGGACTTACCGCTGAGTCAAAGTGATGGTGTAGTCTCCGGCGGTAAGCCAAGGCATCCAGCGGTGAGCAAGGGAAGGGCAGCAGCTGACACATGTGCAGCACAAAGGAAACCCGGTGCACGTTTACCATTCTAAACACTCCTTTATAATGGCAAATTATGAATCTGTTTCTCTTAGAGAAAAACAATAGCCAGTTATTATAGGTCTATTAAATAGTATAAGCTGGCAACATAAATCAATGTTCAGAAAGTGTAAATACAGAACAGAGTCCTATGCCTGGTAATCTAAGCACAAAATCCTAAAGAAATGGTTTGAGGTCCCAGTCCTCATCGAGAACCTTGGGTTTCAGGCTGCCAAGTAAGTAAATCCAAGGACTCTGTTTTTGTAACAGTTAGGGACCACAGACCATTACTTTTGGCTTTTGTGCTAAGATTATGGTTCCATGGCAATTCGGCTAAGAAATTACGGTGAACATCAATTCGGCAAATCCCTTAGAGTGACTACAATTTTGGCACAAAAAAAAAAACCCGGTGCATGACACTTTCATCTAATTTCATACATTTCCATAGTGCTTTACTCAGAAACATGGCTGGAAAAGCTAAATCTTGAAATGAAAATTGTATGTTAAGTCCCCTGAGGTACTCATATCTCTCATGGACCACAAACTCTTGCACCACTGCCACCAGACGGTCGTTCAAATCCCCATATTGGTGCCAATGTTGTGCACATGCAGCCCCTGAAATGATTTGTTTCATTCTCACCTCTGTCAGCATTTGAGCTTCTTTCAGACATTCCAGCAGCCTCCAAATACAAAGTTCAAAAGTGTTTTATTGATCAGTTAAAACCATTTCAATTTACAAATATAACTTATAAATAAATTCAAGAAAAATCACCATACATAATACATTCTATAATCTTTATCAGCACATGTCCTAGCAGAGGACCTAGTCTGTTGGACATTGGTTTAACGCTTGATAGTTCAACTACATATTTTCTCTCTATCTCTAGCACATTAGACAGCATTTACTTTTATCACAGCAGTCTATATTTGTACAATTTTTCATTCATAAATATACTGTTTTCAAAAAAGAAGCTACTTTCTCCAGTATATATCCATTGTTTGTATTTAACAAAAAGATTAACATATCTTCCGGAGGGAGGTCAAGACCTGCCAAGACCCCACCCAAGTATTTCTCCCATTGTTTTATATATAATCGACAAATTAAGATAATGTGTTTCAAATCATCTTCCATGTTTCTATCACATCTGCAATAAGGAGATGTTACATTTTCCCACTTTTGTCTGTGGAAGATATAATTAGCCCTGTAAGTCTCAAATCTAAACTGAGTTCTTGCTCTTCTTTTAGAGGGATCCAATAGTTGTAATAGATATGGTTCTATTCCATGCTCTTGTTTGAGACATTTGTACCATCTGAATAGCTTTAAATTTTTTAATTCCTCCCTCATATTTGATCTTTCTATATCTCAGAGTCTATTTTCACTCAAATTAATAATTTCTTCCCATGGGTGTTGATAAATGTCCCACATGATATGTCCCAGACTATTAGGAAACATGAGATTCTTAATGATCTTAGTAGAAATTGCTTTGAAGCCCATTGACGAGTAAGTAATCTCTTCCTCCATACATTGTCTTGGTAGTCTTGTTTCGTTAATAACAGCTATTATTTGCCTTTCTATAATGAAAGTGGCTATCGAAAATTGCCCTGTTTGAGTTTGAGGATCACCTCAGGGACTGATTGAGGTAACATAAGTACATATCTGTTTAGTTTGTTTATAATTACCTATAATTTTTTTATGCATACAAAGCACCATACCTCTGCTGCGTAAAGCATGCTTGACTGTATTTTAGCATCAAGTACCTACATGATACCTTTGACTGAGCCACAACCCATTTTGGCATTAAAAATGTAAAATGCGTTTATTGCAACTTTCATTTTATTACCTATCATATCTAGAAGATTATTCCATTTAGTGTTTTCTGAAAATTTAACTCCCAAGTAGTCATAAGCTGTTACCTGTTCCACTTTTTCTGCACTAATCCTCACTAAGTATTTTTTTTTGCTTTTATTTCCAAAAACTACCATTTTTGTTTTAGTCATATTTATTTTTAGATAATGCTCGTTACATAAATCTTTTAAATGGTCAAGTTTTCTTTGAAGCCCCAGTTTTGAAGTTGATAACAATACCAGATTGTCAGCATATGCTAGGCAAGCCACCCTTGTATTACCTATTTTGGGAGCATGAAAATCAGTATGGTGTAATTTTATAAGTATCTCATTAATATATATATATATATATATATATATATATATATATATATATATATATATATATATATATATATATATATATAAACAATGTTGAGCCAGAAGATAGCCCTGTCATTCCCTATATTGGTATGAAAAGGCAAGGTTGTATTTCCCATATGATCGTACTGAACCTTAGCCCAAGTGTGGTTATATAATCTTAAAAGGACATTCAGTAAATTTGGGCAGTTTATGTAGTTTTTCCCAGAGAATACATCTGCTTATGTTGTCAAATGCAGATGTGAAATCTACAAAGCAGCAGTAGAGCTTTCCCTTTTTAATTTGGAAGTACTTCCAGACTATGTGTTGTAAGACATAGCAGTGGTGGGTAGTAGATCTTAATTTCCTGAAGCCATTTGGGGTCTCATGCAGAGTAGAATTCTTTTTCACCCAATCATTAAGCCTACTGAGAATGATTCTTGTAAAAAAATGTTATGATATATCAATAAGACTAATAGGTCTGTACATTTTAGGATTGTTTGGATTTTCTTTTTTATAAATGGGATAGATGATAGATCCTCTCCAGCTGTGTGGTGGGTCATGTCCTTGAGCTATGGAATTGAATACCTTATGTAGTATAGGGTTCCACCAGTCAGAGAAGAACTTATATATATCTCCTATGATCTTGTCCGGACCTAGAGCCTTATTAGTCTTCAATTTTAGTATTGACCTTGTTATCTCTTCTGAATTTATATATAAAGATGTGGGATACTGCAAATTTCCATATTTGTATTCTTTAAGTATACGATCTTCCTCATTGGAAAAATAAAGTTCTGTGAAATATTCTTTCTATGTATCTGGTAGAATATGTGCTTCTACTTTTGTAAGGTATTTGTTATAACCTTGATTTACCAATCTCCAAAAAATGTTTGTATCTTTATTTATTGCAGATTCCCTTAATTTTTCCCAAAGGATTTCTGTATATCTTAATTTCTCTTGATTTAATTTTTTTTATATTTTTTTCTAGCTTCCTTAATTTTGGTTGATTTCTCTACCTGTTAGATTTATGTTTCTTGCATTTCCTTAATACCTTGATTAATTCCTTTTTCACTTTTCTACATCTTGAATTAAATCAGCTTTTGCCTGTTACTGCTTTAGTTGTTACTTTATTTACTGTGCAATATGGTTTAATTAGAATATTAGTATTCTGCCATTTATCTAAGGAAGTATTATAATCAGTCTCAGCAATAATTGAAGATTGTAAGTCCTTCATTGCTGTTTCATATAACAGATTATTTAAAAAGTTGATGTTACTAGGAGTCCATTGTTTTCTTTTTTGATTTATAATCTCCACATCTTCCCTACTAGTTTGATTAAGCCTTCCATCAGTTATTTGATTTGTTTGTATTGTTAAACACACTGGATTATGCGCTGACTCCACTCTGTCCATGATCTCAAGATCATATATTAATTTGATGGCTTCTATATTACCCCAGGCCAAGTCTATTATTGAGTTGTCTTGAAGACTACTGTAAGTTATTTTACCCAATTCATCTCCTATTGTATGCCCGTTCAATAATAAAAAGTTCTTATCTGTTAGTTGAGAAGCCAGTATCCTTCCTCTGCTATTTGTCCTTAAGTCCAATGCAGCTCTGTTATTATTAATTCTTGGGTTAAGCTCCAAAATAATACTACTAAAGTTAGTGATATTGTGATCAATCACTATCCTTGCATTAAAGTCACCTATCAGTAATATGGGCAGATCAGGATCTGTGTCAATAATGTATCTTAAAAAAAGATTAATTTGTGCCAGTAACTTGTCTAGTTGTTTATTAGAAGGTTGTAAATATATATTAGCTATTCATTTATTTTGATTGCTAAACTCCTCTAATTGAATTGCAAGAATATTCTCATGATTATTGTATTCTTTGTTAACAGTATAATTGAGATCAGTTTTTAAATATATGGTTAGACCTTCCATTGTCCTTCTGGTCTTCTTTAATCTGGTTGCTGATTTAGATATGGTTAAATATCCAGGCAATCTATGAGTTTCCTCTGTTGTACAGAAACTGATTAACTTCCGGATCTGCAATCTTTAAATGTGTCCCTTCTATGTTCCAGGACAATATTTTTAGTTTCTTATACTTCAATAATGGAGGATCTTCCTCTATTCTATTATACTTTAGTCACTGGCTGTTGTCCCTTGCCTTATGTCCTATTATAGGTACTGAATCTTCTGCTCTTTCTGAATGGCCATTAAAATTATTTTGTTTCTCTAGATCCAGGGCCCTTTCTTGTTTGGAGCCATTCCAGTCCTCTGTTGACATAACATATACTGCTATTGCATCTAATATTTTTGCTTGGCTCAGTACTTTTTGTGTGATGCTATTGCTTTTAAAAGTTATGTCTATTTGCGAAGTCCCATATGCACGTTTACATAGTTTAATATAATCTATTGTTTTCTGTGAAATGATCATGTGTGATACTCTAGTAAGGAATGCTGTAATTTCCCTTTTGACATATCCTGGAGTGTCCTGTTCTTTAGTTTCCCAGCCAAATACTGATAAAATCTTACCGTTCCATTCTTCATTTTCTCCTATTCTGCTTCTGGGATTGTTTTTCCCTTCATGTCTCAATATTATTACTAGTCCTTGATTCCTTTGTATATCTTTCTCTACTCTCTCTCTCTCTGGTTTTAAATCATCTTGGGTGGGTACAATCTGCACTGGCATTAACACAATACCCATGGGTTTTAATATTTTTTGTTGACTCCAAAAAGTATCAACCACTAATCCCAATTTTATATACAGTAATACACAATCCTTGTGTACTACATTTGGGGGTCTCATGATGTCTATTTTATCATCCATATTCATTACATGTAGAATATGTAGTACTATATTCTTTAAATTTTCATTTGTTTCTTCATGTAATTCATTTATTCCATAAATTTCCATGAGCTATTCCATCTCTGTACCCACAAAATCAAAACATTTCTTATTTCTAGGTATCGAATTACAAGCCTTATTACTGGGCGGTATCTGGCTGGTCCCAACCTCCCCTTCATCCATCTCTGAAGTTCCCTGATCTGTATCTTCTTTGTTATCTGCATCTGGGTGTTTGATTTTAGAGAAAATGTGTAACCTCTTATTTTCTTTATCTAGCATAGATTCTCCTTTTTCCCCATTACCCTCTTCTTTTCCTCTACGCTTTCAGTGGTTTGCTTTATTATAGCATCTTTTCCAGCTTTCTCATTTCTTGCCTTAATTTACCTTTGTTTTGCTTTTTATTATTTTTCTAGAATAACCTATAGGCTTCTGTTTGTAATCTTTCTTATTCCTTGTCTCTCCATGTTCATATAATTCACACATGCAGGGTTGATTTTTATCAAAGGGGGGGGGCAAGTTCACTTGTACTGCCTTATTCTCTCCCATAATCTTATTTTTACTTTCCTTATAGTTACAGTTACTTAATTATATCCCTCGTGCGTTACGTATTTAATATTAACCATAGTCTAAGTCTCAATCAATTTCCATCAATCAATCAATCAGTTAATCTGATCGTCTTTAAACAGGTCCACATGCCTCATTGATTGGATCTGAAAAATGTTGGATGTTAAATGGGTTGAGTTAATTAACATAGCGATGGTCTTAATAGGGAATAGAACTGTCAGGTGCAATCACAATAAACTGTAATTAGATTAAATTATATTAGGCCTACTGATATTTAAATGATTGAATATGAATGTATAAATGATTATCTAAAAACCTGTAGTTATAGTTATAACAATAATGACAATGACAGCAACAGAAAACAGCTATATCTATATCAATAGCAAATCAGTGGTAAATCACATGAAACATTTAAAAACACTCCTAACAACTCAGAGCCACCTTAAGAGCATATGCACTTCTAACCAGGTTGTGGCCCAGTTAAGTAAATAAAGTATATAAGAGTATACCACAACGCTACAGTGTCCACAGTATTCACAGTATATCACAGTATATCACCAGCAACACATACTGCGTATCCACATATGAGTTGCGTCCAATCTGTCTCTAATCTAAACTCAAGTCGCTCACAGCGAAAAGCAAAAAGTGCTTTTGTTAAATTCCTCTGATATGTGTTAATTCGCTTTTAGTTCTCTCACAAGTTCTGTCAATTTTCTAATTTTCTATTTGCTTTACTCCACGTGCTGTATGTAAATCTTATAAGCTTAAAATAAGAATAGTAACAATAAAATAATAAAAGTAATAAAATAACAGTAGATAGCAATAGACCAGAGTTCTGAGATTCTGAAATTCCCAAATTGTAGGTTGAAGCACTAATCTTGTTTTTCGAGGGGCTATTCTTCAGTGTTCCTTACTGTCATCCTGAATGACCGTTCTGTCCTCTGCAGGCTCGCAGAACCTCAATCCCGGTTTGAATGTTTAAGGAAGGGAAGGGATTCCTGTGTCTTGGCCACCAGTTGCTGTCTCCCTCACCGTCTACTCACGTTTTTGCAGCTGGTTCCCTGTGAAGACAGAATAAGAGAAACTCGAGGTGAGAACCCTGAAGTGGGGCATACAAGATTTTCTGGAAAGGGAGCTAGCATTCAACGCGACGGTGTCATACCTTTTACTAAAATAAAACTTGCAAAACTCCCCTGCTTCTCTGGCTTCCTCCTCAAGACAGAGAGCGCAGTGCCACATGACCTCCTCCTTCAACCTCTCCACTTCGACTCCAAGGCAACTCCCCACAGAAACCTGGCCCACCTTGTTATCTCTCTCTCACCACCAAATATTAGGGTGGCATGCTCCCAGTCGTGCACTATTTATATTATGGGGGGTTCCACCCCCCACACCTCCATGGGTGGCTGCACCTCCCAAACCTCCTGCTATTTCTAAATATCCTACTCTGAGGCACTCATTGACACAGGGGTAGGCTATATCAGCATATTCACCAATTACACTCTATTGCCATCATTTTGTGGTTGCCGTTATTGTATTCTCGGCAGTTTCATCACCATTATTCCCTAGCTGTAGTTTCTTAGTCATATTGACATGCCACCAAGATTACACAGGTACTGGAATCTGTCTTTTATTTTCATTTTATTCAAACCCACAGTCATCCAAGTTGACTTAAGCAGATGTCCTGAACCAAAAATAAGACAGGCATAAGGAACAGCATGTGTTCAGAAAATGTACAGGAAATGCTGGCATTTTATGAAAGGTTATCATGTACAGAAATGAATCAAAGCCAGACACTCACTGCCTCTGTTGTTTTTTTGATATATGCAGTATTTATTTTTTTCTGAAGGAGCCACTGGTAATACATCAAAATGTGTTGTATACAACTGCTTTCTCCAAACTAGTGCTCCTAAAATAATGGTATCTAAAAAATTTTTTACAATACTACATTTACCCAATATTGATGTGCCCCTTTGTGCCCGTGAGTTAAGGTAAACCTAGCTTACCTCACGTGCAAAAAGACACATACAAACACTTAAAATGCAATGCTGCAAAATATTGAGTGTGTGGCTTATGTTAATTTCTGTACACATCTGTAACCATAAGTTAGTTAGTTAGTTAGTTAGTTAGTTAGTTAGTTAGTTAGTTAGTTAGTTAGGAAACCATAAGTAAACCAGAACATCAGAACCTTTTATAGGCACAAACCAGGATTGTGACGTCACATGAAAATGATGGCACATTAAATACAGTAGTGTACAAGTAAAGAAGCTACATCACACCGGTGACCCGGGTTCGGGAACAGACTTGGGTCACTCAGGGGTCGGCAGGGAGAGGAAGGACTGAGCATTCATAGACAGTTCTCCTTCCTTAGGGATGGGGGACAGTGCAGTGTGCTATAGACTGACACCCAGTGGTGGCTGGGTGTCAGCACAGTTGCATCGCCCAGACCAGGGGAGGGCACCTGTCCAGGGTGCATGTCTGCTTCTGCGGAGGTGGGGGCAGCTACCTCGCCCATTGCAAGGTTCAGATGCCCGGGGAGAAAAAGCAGAAAATGGCTGGGGCCGACAGGGTCCATGATGACCCGACATGTTCAGGTCGAAATATGAATCCCTCCAAGGGAGACCCAGAACACCCCGTTGGCTCCATGGAGGAGCCATAAAGTATGAACGTAAAGAAGCTACACTACTTACACAAGTTCAAATACAAATAACAATATAATACAATATATAGAACAGTGTATGCATAACCATACACAACAAGACTGTGTTTCCATTGAGGGTTTGTGAGGTCTTTATAGGGACTTATGATGTCATTGCAAACCCAAGATAGAAACACTGCTTTATTGTGCAAGGTTGCCCATATACTGTTTTACATAGTATATGATTGCCATCGATTGTGAATGGATTCTAGCAGACCATTTAAAGAAAAAAGACCAGGATATGTAATTAGTAATGGCTCTGTGGCCATGCTGTGATTCAATGCTCATACTCGCTAATGCCACAGTGCTGCTCCCCCCCCGACTGTCTTTCTTAAGCTATATTAAGTGAGAGAATTAAGAAAATTGCCATTTTTGCCGCAATTTCAGTTACGCAATCATGTCACAGATTAAGTTGAGCAAGCAGCTCTGTCAGAATTAAGGATTAGCTGGTGTCTCAAAATAACAGTGACAGTATATGCTCATTCAAAAGGCAGAAAAGTTATAGTATCAATCTAACATCAGAACGATACTGTAAAAATTTTTTGTGAACTTTGAACTGCACTACAACAAGGTTTTGAAAACTGCTGAAATCTATTCACACCTGAGGACAATGATGAATTATATGAAAATTACTTCAGTGTTATTACATCTAAAATGGTCCTTCAGGTCAGCTTTTAAAGAAGCAGCAAAATGTTTTGGTTTACTATACGATTTTAAATGTGGTGGAAATTTGTTTCGGGCTTTGGAAGTACTATAAATAAATGAACACTGACATGTGCAGCAAGCTTGAATGGTAATTTAAGCATAAGGAAAGAAGGCCTAAGGTTTTAATTACTAATGTGAATTTCTAATTCATTAAACAGATGACTAGGAGGTTGATTTTGTCACAACTTTGCTCACTAAAATGACATCATGGGTCTGATATTCAGTAGGGTGCAAAGCGTAATGCAAATGTTTGCGCTGCGCTTTGCAATTGCCCAGGGGTCCCAGGATGGTATATTCAGACAGGTGCTACCTGACTGAATATAGGGCCATGTTAGTGCAGTGCTAAGTCAGGTAGAACTGCCCCAGCATGGGTCCCGAATTTGGCCTCAAGTACTGGAGTGCTATCAGTAATTTTCAAAGGTGCCCATGCAGATGAGCCCATTGGGCACACAAGACATGAAGGGTCCATTTGCATGCCCATTACAGGCCCATTTACATGGGTAGTGGAGGCAGGAATGCGATGCCCCCCCCTCTGGTTGGCCATGGTATCTCTAGCCATCCCTGGTGCTAGTGCCCCCCACCCCAGTATCACCAGTCACAACTGTAAAATAATAATCCTTGGTGCTAGTGGTCTTCCCCATCCACCGATCACTAGCCCCAATTGCAAAATAAAAAATCCTGGTGGTAGTGACCCCCTCCCCCAATCACCAACCACCAGACCAGAATTAAAAACCTCTTTGGCATCCAGTGGTCCCCCTCTGTGGCACCGAGCACCCTTCCCCACTCAAGTTATCTGCATCTGCAGTACCGCAGGCACCTACAGTGACTGGCACAGCCCTCCTCACACCTTCTTGGTCAGTCACCGTATGTGCAGGCAGGGAGCATGCCTCGTATTTATAGGACAGGGTGATGCGCCCTGTCCTATAAATATGATATGCATTCCCTGTCTGCACATATGGCAGCTAGCTGAGGAGGTGTGAGGAGGGCTGTGCTGCCATTTACAATAGGCACCTGCGGCTGCAGATACAGATAAGCGTAACTGGAGGGGTGCCCAGTGCCAAAGGGGCAAATTTGGATGCCAGGGAGTTTTTTTTTTAATTCTGGCCAGGTTGGGGGGATTATTATTTACAGTTGGGACTGGCAGTTGGAAGGTGGGGGGGACCACTCACACCAGGTATTATTATTATACAGTTGGGGCTGGTGAACGGAGGGTGAGGGGGGGACCATTCACACCAGGAATTATTATTGTACAGTTGGGGCTGGCGATGGAGGGGGACCACTAGTACAAAGTATTATTATTGTACAGTTGGGGGCTCATGAGCAGAGGGTGAGGGGGGACCACTAGCACCAGGGATTATTATTGTACAGTTGGGGCTGGCAATGGAGGAGGTCCACTTGCACAAAGTATTATTATTGTACAGTTGGGGGCTGGTGAGCAGAGGATGGGGGGGACCACTCACACCAGGTATTATTATTGTACAGTTGGGGCTGGTGATGGAGGGTGGGGGGGGACCACTCGCACCAGGTATTAATATTGTACAGTTGGGGCTGCTGAAGCGGAGGATGAGGGGGGAGACCACTCACACTAGCTATTATTAGTGTACAGTTGGGGCTGGTGAGCGGAGGGTGAGGGCGCTAGCACCAGGGATTATTATTGTACAGCTCGGGCTGGTGAACGGAGTTTGGGGGGGGTTACTAGCACCAGGGTTATTATTGTACAGTTGGGGCTGGTGAGCGGAGGGTGAGGGGGACCACTAGCACCAGGGATTATTATTGTACAGTTGGGCTGGTGAGCGGAGGTGAGGGAGGACCACTAGCACCAGGATTATTATTGTACAGTTGGGTCTGGTGGCGGAGGAGAGGGGGACCACTAGCACCAGGGATTATTATTGTACAGTTGGGGCTGGTGGCGGAGGTGAGGAGGACCACTACCACCAGGATTATTATTGTACAGTTGGGTCTGGTGGGCGGAGGGTGAGGGGACCACTAGCACCAGGGTTATTACTGTACAGTTGGGGCTGGTGGCGGAGGTGAGGGAGGACCACTAGCACCAGGGATTATTATTGTACAGTTGGGTCTGGTGGCGGAGGTGAGGGACCACTAGCACCAGGGATTATTATTGTACAGTTGGGCTGGTGGCGGAGGGTGAGGGAGGACCACTAGCACCAGGGATTATTATTGTACAGTTGGGTCTGGTGAGCGGAGGGTGAGGGGACCACTAGCACCAGGGATTATTATTGTACAGTTGGGGCTGGTGAGCGGAGGGTGAGGGAGGACCACTAGCACCAGGGATTATTATTGTACAGTTGGGTCTGGTGAGCGGAGGGTGAGGGGGGACCACTAGCACCAGGGATTATTATTGTACAGTTGGGGCTGGTGAGCGGAGTTTGGGGGATGATTGCTAGCACCAGGGATTATTATTGTACAGTCGGGTGTGGTGAACAAAGGGTGGGGGGGAACCACTCGCACCAGGGATTATTATTGCACAGTTGGGGCCGGTGAGAGGAGGGTGAGGGGGAACCACTAGCACCAGGGATTATTATTGTACAGTTGGGGCTGGTGGCGGAGGGTGAGGGGACCACTCGCACCAGGTATTATTATGGTACAGTTGGGGCTGGTGGCGGAGGTGGAGGGCCACTAGCACAAGGGATTCTTTTGTACCAGTTGAGGCTGGTGAGAAGAGGTGAGAGGTTGGACCACTCGCACCAGGGATTATTATTGTACAGTTAGGGCTGGTGAGCGGAGGGTGAGGTGGGACCACTAGCACCAGGGATTATTATTGTACAGTTGGGGCTGGTGAGCGGAGGTGGGGGGACCGCAAGAACCAGGTATTATTATTCTACAGTTGGGGCTGGAGAGTGGAGGTGAGGGGAACCACTCACCAGGGATTATTATTCTACAGTTGGGGCTGGAGAGTGGAGGGTGAGGGGGGGACCACTCGCACCAGGGATTATTATTGTACAGTTGGGGATGGTGAGGGGGGACCACTCGCACCAGGGATTATTATTGTACAGTTGGGGCTGGTGAGCGGAGGGTGAGGGGGACCGCTAGAACCAGGTATTATTATTCTACAGTTGGGGCTGGAGAGTGGAGGGTGAGGGGGGAACCACTCGCACCAGGGATTATTATTCTACAGTTGGGGCTGGAGAGTGGAGGGTGAGGGGGACCACTGCACCAGGGATTATTATTGTACAGTTGGGGATGGTGGGGGGGGACCACTCGCACCAGGGATTATTATTGTACAGTTGGGGCTGGTGAGCGGAGTTTTGGGGGTGATCGCTAACACCAGGGATTATTATTGTACAGTTGGGGGTGGTGAACAAAGGGTGGGGCGGAACAACTTGCACCAGGGATTATTATTGCACAGTTGGGGTGGATGTGGAGGGTGAGGGGACCACTAACACCAGGGATTATTATTGTACAGTTGGGGCTGGTGAGAGGAGGGTGAAGGGGGGAACCACTTGCACCAGGGAATATTATTCTACAGTTGGGGCTAATGAGCAGAGGGTGAGGGGGGACCACTAGCACTAAGGATTATTATTGTACAGTTGGGACTGCTGAGTGGAGGGTGAGGGGGGCCACTCGCACCAGGTATTATTATTGTACAGTTGTGGCTGGCAATGGAGGGAAACCACTAGCACCACAAATTGCTTTTTTTCATGTAGAGACTGGTGATGGGGGGGTGCCACATATCACAGGGGCAGGTATGCTCCCCCAGCGACCAACTGGCTGGTTGGCTGCATTTCCTCCTGCAGCTACTAGGGTTGCACAGAGTAAAAGGAGGCTTTCATCAGCGGTGTTTGCGTGGTACAAAAGAACCATACAAATCATTTTGCACCTAGCAAATCCACTGAATATTAGCTTGCGTAATATTCCTATCCCACCATCATTTGCATTCCCCTTTTGGCTTGCAGATTTTCTACCTGTTTCCTGTGTAAAGAGCCCTTCAACATTGGACTCCAGCGCAAAGCCCGGTTTGTGCAGGCAAACACCATGTAGCGCCCCCACAAACGTTTGAATACTGGGCTCCATCTGTCATATCTAAATGTATAAAGTGCTCCTTGTATTTCAAAGTTCTAAGATCAGGACTGAGATTAGCGGCAGGCCTTGAATTTATGTTACTATTAAGGGCAGCCGGGGTCATCAGGCTTTTATCATGCCAGTCACTCACTGTGGATCTCTATTCCTATTGCCTTAGGATCTACTCAAGGTCCTTTATAAATCAATCTTCAGATTCTTTCAGAATCCTAGCAACTTCACTGATCTAAACACATTACCTGACCTCTTATTAATCTGTGGTATACGCACAGTTTGTAACTAAGCTACCCTAATCTGCCATGTGACACCTTAACTAAGTGAAAATAAAACCTTCCTCTGTTAACATAAAAAGTTTTCCACCTTTTAAGCACAAAAACCCACAACAAGGCATAGGTTTCTTAAAAATAAATGTACTTCCCAAGTTTATTCAAAGGCATTTGGCCTTTGTGATCAAACTCACACATTCTGCCTTGCAACAACCTTACTACAGGATAACAAATAAAACCTTTTCCACTAAAAAAAAGGTTGTCCATTTTGTAAACACAATAACACTCTCCAGCATGTGTGTTTTTTTCAGAACTAATGCACTTCCTGGGTGCATTGAAAGTCACTCACCCACTGGCTTCATGCCTTCTGGATCACCCTGGTTGTACATTAATTCTCTAGAAATGCATGTCATGTTGTAGGCTATTGCTTACTTAATGGACACCCCAGGGGTGTATTAAGACACAAGACTAAAGGCAATATGTCCTTACACCCCTTGGAAATGCATTAAAATCCTATGATGCACACCTTGGACGGGCTTATTACACTTATAAAATGGCTATAAGATTTTTTTAGGGAGCAAAATAAGATTTGCCACCTGACTGTGTGTTTATGGAGATTTAATGCATGGTCAGGTGACATCTCTGAGCCAATAACATTTCTAGATTTTTTTCTAGCCATTTTATACATGTAATTTATTTAACAGTATTTGAATCTGTAACTACGTGCTGGAGTTTTGCCTTCTGTAACTGTATTTGCACATTGTGCATAAGGCACCGTTGAAATTGTGCAATTGCAAAAAACAGCTGATGTCCCATTGGTATGCTGCTGTGAGAGCGATCTGTGTTCAGGAGCAGACTCACACACTGACTGAGAGGCCCATGAAGTCTGAGAGGTGATGCCACTCAGCAGTACTACCAGCTGCAGATGACTGGCACTAGATTCCAGCACCACAGAGACCCCTGTGAAGGGCCGAGGAGCAAGCTTCCCCACAAGAAGAAGTCAATGCATTTGTAGGGGCCTACAGGACCATTACCCAGTTTCGTGGGAGGATGGAGTGAAAAAAAAAAGCTGAGCTCTGTCTAGATGATGGCCAGAGCATTGCACACTTGGGTCTCACCCAATAAAGTCCACTGCCTGCCTTGGAACCTGCGTAAGGCATGGGGGAGCAAACCCCCTGCTCCCGAAGTTATCTGCCATGGATGGAAGAACCATGGCCCCTATGCTCGAGACACTCCATGCCCATTGCGCCCCCTGTGCAGGATGCACTAAAGGGGGGTGCATCCCCCCTGCACCTGATCCCCCCCCATGAGGACTGCAATGCACAGGAAGTGGTCAGGGGGTGAGCCAGCACTACACTCGATGCACAATGGCACGTAGTGTTGGCTGCGGGGGTGCAGAGGCGGACATGGGTTACACCAGGGAGAACCCTGCCATAAGCCCACTATGCACCCCGTGCCTCCATCCCTCAACAATGAGACCCAACAGAACATGTAGTGACAGGCAGCCCAGGGCCACCCAGCTGTGCCCCCCACCTCCCCCATGCATGTCAACCCCCCCCACACACACACTCATACACATGGGAGCACTGGCCCCTGGACTGCAGATCCTCCCTGGCAAAACACTGCTGGCCCACTTCTGTGTCCCCTTGCCCTGCTGGTGTGGTGAGCAGTGTGAACCCTTCCCTCCAACACACACCCTCATGCCAACGCCCCCAACCCTCGTACCTCTCCATCTGTTTGGGGGCATGGCTGGTGGCACATCCCACATCTCACCTCCACCACTGCTGGCCATGCAAACATCCATGGGAGAGTGCAGCCAACGTGCCCCCCTACCACCTAAGTGATTCACTGAGGGTTCCGGTATGGGCATCCCATTGGATGTCCACACGGGTGTACAGCTCTGCCCATGGGTGCCCCACGTGAACCTGTGCATACCTACACACTGGGGGGGCTACAGACAGGTGTCCGGTGGTTGTGAATGCTGCCAGTGCACACCTGTCCACAGGTGCAGAGCGCCGCAGGTGCGATACACACCTTTGGTGTGTAATTCCCACCCATTAGACCATAGGCCCCCATGTGAGTAGGCAGAAGTGGTAGAGATACTGTCAGAATGGGGGATGAGGGGGGTCACTAGAAGAGCAGCAGAAAGTGACATGGGCCTCATCAGGGAGAAGAAGCTTGATTGAAAAAATATACAATTGCACAGTAATAGTTCCCTATTGCCAAATAAACATAGAAAACAAAATAAACATAGAAACCTAGCAACATAGTTGCTGATGACAGAAAAAGGCCCAATAGCCCAGCAAGGCTGCCTAGTACCTGCCTGTATAAATCCACCTAAAACTACTGGAGTTAGTCTACAGATGCTCCTGACTATATTTGGACACCACTCCCTTGTCCACTCATTCCCTTCTCTCAACTGCCCACCCTCCGCCTCCCTCCATCCTCTTGTTTAACAGTTTCCTATACATATTCCACCTGTGTTTGAAGTCAGCAACAGACTCCAAGCATTTGCATTCCACTTCTGCACAGCCCTTTTAGTAAAGAAGAACTTCCTAATTTGTCTCCTAAAGCTCCCCCCTTCCCCCGATTTCCATCCTTTGCCTCCTGTTACCTCATGCTCTCTTCTTGTGAACAGGACACTGTTGTCCACTTTATTAATACCCCAATGTACTTAAAGGTCTCTTTCATGTGCCTCTCCTGACCTCCAGTGTGTACACATATATGAAGACTCTCCAACTTCCCTTTTTACCTGCTGTCCCTAAATCACCTTTGTGGCCCTCCTCTAATAGTTTCCAAGAGTTTTGTGTCCTTCAGGTGTGAGTTCCAGAACTGTTTACAGTATTCCAGGTAAGGAGTGCCCAAGGAACTGTACAGGGGAAGGATGACTTCCTTCCTCCTGCTAGCAAATCCCCTCTCTATGCACGCCAACATTCTATTGACTTTCCCTGCAGCCTTCTGGCATTGGGCGTGGGACTATAGACTATCATTAATAATCACCTGCAGAACCCTTTCCTCCAACATCTGCTCCGCCCTCACTCCCCCAACCGGTACTCAATTTTTGGATTTCCTTTACTAACATACATGACTTTACACTTTTTTTCCATTAAATTTGAGTTGGGGTTGGCATATCTTGGACCACTTTGCCAGTCTGTTCCGTTCCATCTGTATTCCCTGTATTCCATCAGTTATATCCACAAATAAACATGAAGGTGCTATTATGCACTATAAGCTTTAAACATACTGTGTAACTGTGTCTGTGCATGTGTTAGCTATCTCATGTTGGACCTTGCTGAAACCAAACCTCTAGGTTTAGTAAATCACCCTATACAATATTGTCTAATTTATTTAATTACTAAAACATTTACCAGAAATAGTATGGTAACTGAAAACTATCAAGTTTTCAGACATGTCTTGGGGCAAACAGTATAAGAGAACTATACATATAATAAATTTGTTTGCACATCAAAACATTTAAAGGGAAAAAGTACAACTAAATCAGACTGAGACAAGAATACATACAATAAAATAAAAATAAATATTGTTAGAACAACAGTTAGGTATAGAAAAATACCAACAATCAAAACACAGAAATGTAGGCCAGACCAGTGGCATGGAGGGCTAAGACACTGGGCACCTCACCTCTTGCCACATAGGTAACCCAGGTTTGGAAATGGATGTGGGTCACTAGGGGGCCCACCATGGAGGGAGGACTGAGCATCCCGAGGACAGCTCTCCTCTCTCGGGGGGGGGGGACAGGATATCTTGCTCAGAGACTGCCACCTAGTATTCCTAGGTGGCAGCGCAGCGGGACATCAAGGGAAGGTGTCCCACCCATTAGGACACCCAAGGCCACCTCTACAGAGGAGACTTTGGACAACATATCATTGCATTTGGTGCAGGTCCAGGGAGAAAAAGTGGAAAATCCACCACCCACCCCACAGGCCCTGCACCAGTGACAAGGCCTCATCAAGGAGACCCACTGGTGAGGGTGAAAAGGACTGAGGTAAGCACTGGAGAAGCCGGGTGACAGTGCCTAGGGGAATCAGTCAGATGGTGGCCACTGGGCAGCTAAAAGGTGATAAACAGAGGATAAAAAAAACACATAAATGCAACTCACCAGGTCACTGCTACAAGGCAGAAAAGATAATGGACCAAACTTCAGTGATTAAAAAGTGACAAGACACAAGTCAGCAAAAATATGGCAGGGAGAAGATGACATCTGAAACAACTGTATCCATTTAGACTCCTTTGTGAATTGAACCTTAAGTCTTTTGTAACAATCATTCCTATATACAAAGACAGTTACCAATTAGACATTGGAACTACTACAACTGTACAACTGCTAGCATAATGATTGAGTGAAAACCATTGGAGATGCAGGCTATGAGGGGTTAAATCAAAAGCCTTAATCAGTTCCTTGTCATGTCTCATTCGTTGAGCTTGGCATGGCATCTCATGTGTACACCAGCAAACATTTCAGTTACATTACACGTTCTCTGAATCACTTCAGATTTCCTAATTCTGTAAATTTAATACACAAGATAGCTTCTTTGTAGCGCAAACCGTAGCCTCTTGTTTCCAAGGAAACAGATGGCCTTGGGGCATATGATGCACGCACAGTAATCCCACTAAGTCAGACCCCTTAAAATATAATTAGTTTCTAACAGTTATCACTAATTATCACTCTTCCAAGTACCAGGTGCATTACTTACTCCGGTATTGCCTTTTATGTGATTTTTCTTGTTGTTCTGAAAGATATGAAAAGAGCTTAGTTTTCTTTTCTTAAACTTTATTTTTATATTTTCAAACAATACACTGTGTGTAAAACTGAACAGAATTAATACGGCCACTCTCCTAAATTTGATACAAGTCCTTAATGAATTTCATGGGCCAAAGAAAAACTGATTAATGAATCATTTTAGCTACTGAAAAATTATCCTCATTTTAGCTGTTTATCTGCACTTTAGACAAGTCAGAGAGAGCCATTTAACCAATGGGAGAGCAGTTTTATACATAGATACATAGACACTGACGACAGGTAAAAGGATCATTGGCCCATACAGTCAGCTCACCACACCTAACTACTCTGCACTTGCCCTACTGGTAACCCTTCCCTTAGTTACTGCCCCCCTTTCTAACTAATCCTACAAGCCTGTCCCATCTCTGCTTAAAGCTGCTGACTGATTTGGCTTGTACCTCTTCACTACTAGGTCCTCACAAGGAGGAAGAATCTCACGAAATTATATAAATTCAAATTTTGTAATGCTGCTGTCACCCCAGGATGTGGTTCAACAAGCCCTAGCAAGGGGTGGGGGGATGCAAAAAACAGGCCTCCAGCTCTCAATTCTGATATCTCTCGATGTTTATTCTGACCAGTTCATCCTGTATTTTATTGGCATGTCTCACTCTGTGTTTCGCCTGCATATTTGCAGGGTTTCATCAAGAGATCACCTTTTGAATGTTTCTGCAACACTGTGTTAGAAATTCATAACACTTCCTGTATAGGACTTCCTGTACCTTTTCTTCTGGCACAGTGCCAGATGTCCTCTGGAACAATGCCTGATGACATCACAACAGCATCTGCGGCACTCATAGCAGAGCAGTGGAATCAAACAGAAACAGTTACATCTTAACAAAAAGGAGCTGATTTACAAGCTTTACAATTTAAAATACATTGTATAAATTGGACACACAATGGCCTGCCTCAAAATCTGCACCTGCTCATCACTTTTGAGGGGACAGGACTTTTGTATCTTATTCATGGCTCTGCCACTTGTGAATTATTGTTCTGCCCCCACCACTTGTGAAGAAAAATAGCATGTTTGGAGTCGGGCCATTTTGTATTGCCTATATGTACTATCAAATATATATATATATATAAAAAACACACAGGCGCAGTAGCGCCTGTATATTAGAGTTGCGTAAGCACTTCTATGTTAAACCCACATTTTTGCACCTTAATAACTTTGCCCCTGTTCAACCGATTTACATGAAATTTGAAAAGCATAGCCTTTGTGCCAGGTCTCTTGATCCTATAAATTTCATGTAAATCGGCTCAGAGGAGGCAAAATTACAGAGGTGCACAAAAACACAAAAATCCAGTTTTTTGAAACTTTTAAGACTTTTTTTGCCACCTGATAACTTAAAAAATATGAGGCTTTGAAACCTGAAACTCTCAGGTTTGATAGAGGTTTGTCCAAG
This sequence comes from Neoceratodus forsteri, assembly GCA_016271365.2. Classification (NCBI taxonomy): domain Eukaryota; kingdom Metazoa; phylum Chordata; order Ceratodontiformes; family Ceratodontidae; genus Neoceratodus; species Neoceratodus forsteri. The sequence continues at coordinate 1,684,582,277 of CM028129.1, read as the reverse complement.
GTGTGTGCTTTTGTGGTGTTTAGGTCCCTCATTTAAGTAGTTTTTGAAATATTTAATAAAAATGTGCTGTTTCTAAGCATACGCAGTTCAAAAAATGAATGTTCTATTCATAACTGAATTTTTGTGAAAGCAGCAGTTTGCACTATATGACACAGTTGTCTTTAATATACGACAGCTTTGTTGTATAGTGCAATTCCTGCTGCTTTCACCACTCATAGGTCAGGGAGGGGGCTACTGCCATTGTAGCCCCACCAGCCTGTCTGTGCTGTGCTTTAAACTGTGTCTGCACACTGGGAGACCCCAATCCCGGTGGCAGTGTATTTATTTATTTTATTATTTATTTATTTATTTAGTTTCACTGCCAACATCGGGAAGCCTAATCCTTGTTTTTCACATTCCCCCCAGCAGTGTTTAATAGTCCTTGCAAAGAAAAAACTCTCCCCACAATGTCTTTTGTTTTTAAACCTAAAAGTAAAGAAAACCATCCCTCACAGTCCCTGTTCACCCCATCATGATCCTCCCCCTTGCACTACACTATATGGCACAGCTGTTGTTTAATAAAGACAGCTGTGTCGTATAGTACCTGCACTATATGACACAGCTATCTTAAACAACAACTGTGTCATATAGTACTTGCACTATATGACATTGCTATCTTAAACAACAACTGTGTCGTATAGTACTTGTACTATATGACACTGCTATCTTAAACAACAACTGTGTCGTATAGTACTTGTACTATATGACACAGCTATCTTAAACAAACAACAACTGTGTCGTATAGTACTTCTACTATATGACACAGCTATCTTAAATAAACAACTGTGTCGTATAGTACTTGCACTATATGACACTGCTATCTTAAACAACAACTGTGTCGTATAGTACTTGTACTATATGACACTGCTATCTTAAACAACAACTGTGTTGTATAGTACTTGTACTATATGACACAGCTATCTTAAGCAAACAACAACTGTGTCGTATAGTACTTGCACTATGCGACACAGCTGTCATTCATTAAAGACAGCTGTGCCATATAGTGCAGGTGGGTGCTTGTGGGTAGTTGCCGTTGGCACACTAGGTCAGGGACAGGGCTACTGTCATTGTAGCCCTGCCAGCCTGACAGCTAGTGACCTGTTTTCTGCACATCTGGGAGCCCACCCCAGTGTGCCGAAATTGCTTTTTATGTTTTTTCTAACACCAGGATGCCCATTCCTGGTATCAGATGCTCCCCCCAAGTCTGTATCCAGTCACCAACATTGCAGTACCTAATCCCCGCCTCAGTGTGCCCATATGTATTTTTAAAAGAAAACCTGTTAAAATAAAGAAAACTATCCCCTGATGTCTTTTTTTCCTTTTTTTAATCTGAAAAAAAGAAAACGGTTCCTCGTCATCTCTGGCACCCCCTCCTCCATCCTGATCCTCCCTCTGTACCCTCCACCCCCTTACCCCATACTTATCACCGTGCTCTCATCTTCTGTGGACGGGACACGTCTGCACTCTTCAAAGCCAAACCTCAAACTGAGGAACACAGGTAAATGCTGTATAGTGGTACTCAATGGGGTTTTCAATTTATGTTGATATCTCAGCCATTACTTGGAATTTTGACCCCAAATGTTAAACATGGGGTTCTTGGGACCCCACCTCATGACCACTGTCACTGTCATCTCATTTCTCGGTCCCAAAAGGTAATTTCATGCTTGCTGCACATAATCACCTTTCAGAACTGAGTAACAAAACAACAGTGCCACTGTTCATGAGGTGGGGTCCCAAAAAGCCTATGTTGCAAATTTGGTGAAAAAATTCCAAATAATGACTGCATTATGAGCGTGCATTGCGCAATTTCTATGCATGCTTGCAACTTCACCAATTTTTAGTATTTTCACTACAGATTTTCAACATTGCCATTTTCTCACACCTCCTTATGAACAGTACAGCTGTCATTTCTCATATGCTGCCCAAAATGTGTTTTTGCACCTGTGGCATGAAATGGTGAGGTCATTGCATGGAATCCCCTTTTGGGACTGATTAACGCGAAATGACAGTGGCAGTATTCATGAGGATGGGATCAGAAAGTCTATGGTGAAAATATTCAAAAACATGGCCATAAAGCAGGGTGTGCGCTGGGTACTAATATGACTGTCTGGCCATTCTGTTTAGCTTATTTTGCGCAGGTCCCAAAGGGACCTGCACAAATGAGGCTACAGTTCCACTATCACAAAAAGAAGGGAAATTAGTTGCATCCCATCCCTCCATAGAGGCATATGTGTATATTGATGTGGATGTGCAGGACCCTCCATTTGTTGGACAACAGCAACCAAATTGTCAACATAGCCTTCTTATTACCCCACCTCATGATCACTGTACAAAAAATTGTCAGATCCCTGCCAAAACAACATTCCATGCCACTGTAGCATCATTCCATACCAGAGGTGCAAAAAAGACATTTTGGCCAAGATTGGAAAAATGACAGCTGTCATGTTCATAAGGTAGTGTAAAGAAATGGCAATGTTGAAAATTTTAGGGAGAAAATACTGAAAATTATGAATGTTACCAGAGAGTGTAGTGAAATGTCAATGTATGTGCATAACTTTGCCATTTTAATATATTTTGACACCAGATTTTCAACATACCCTTCTTATGACCCCACCTCATGAACAATGATGGTAAACATTTTCAAATCCCACCTGAAAGGTGATTTCACCAAGCAACCACAAAATTGCCTTTTGGGCCTGATTTGCATAATTCCACCAATGTTGTTCATGAGGTGGGGTCTCCAAAAGACCATGTTGAAACTTTGGTGTCAAAATACGCCAAAATGAAATGCTATGTACCAAAGTTGCAAACCCCATTGACGTACGTTGAACCACACTTACTTTAGTTTCTCATATTGCAGTCAATTGTTCCAGCAACAAGATGTGTCTTTGATTGGCGAGTGGACCTTCACCCTGAGACCTGTTCAGGTGAGTGAGGAGGGGTGGGAAGTGGTGGGTCCTGAGTGGGATGTCAGGGTGGGGGTGTATGATAGGCAATGGACCTCTTTTATTTACAGGTTAAAAGAAAGAAGACATCAAAGTACTGTTTCCTTTATTTGAGTAGTGGATTTCAGTGGTGGATGGACATAGGAGGGTGAGAAGTGCCACTAGACACCAGGGAAACCAATAATATCAATGAGAACGGTAATCAGAGGGTGGGGGTGCCACTAGACACCAGGGAAATAGTTATGAATTATGGGGATGGTGATCAGAAAATGGGGGATGCCACTAGACATCAGGGAAATACTTATGAATTAGGGGGATGGCAATTGAAGGGTGAGGTGTGCAACTAGATATGGGGAGAAAATACTGTAATTGTGGGGATGGTGATTGCAGGGGGGGGTGCCACTAGACACTAAGGAAGAATCCCATAATTACAGGGATGGTGATCAGATGGTGGGGTTGCCACTAGACACCAGGGACATGCTTATTAATTATGGGGACAGCAATTGGAGGGTGGGGGGGTGCCACTAGACACCAGGGAGAAATATAAGAAATAGGGGATAACAATCGGAGGGTGAGGGGTGCCATTAGACACCAGGGAAAAAATAATAAAAATTACACTTATGATGATGGGAGGATGGGGGCCACTAAACACAAACTTTAAAAATTACAGAGATGGCCATTGGAGGGCGGGGATGCCATTGGACTCCACTGAAAATTGCCAAACTTATGGGGACAACTTGAAAAATCTCTTTTTCGTTTGAAGGAATCCTTTTCCGTATCAAACGAGAAAAGGAAAAGAAAAAGGATTCCTTGAAATAAAAATAGAATTAAAAAAATGACTACGTCCAAAATCCTTTTTTGTGACAAGAGATCCTTTTTTGTTGGAAAAAAATATCAAATGAAAAGGATCCCTTAAAACAAAAAAAAATAGGAAAAATAACTAAGTCTCAAATCCTTTTTCATTTGAATGAAAATCTCAAACAAAAAAGGATCCCTTAAATGAAAAAAGAATCAGAAAAATGTCTAAGTCCAAAATCCTTTTTTGGTGACAAGGGATCCTTTTTCGTTTGAATGAAAAGAAGTCAAGAAAAAAGCTGGAAAAAACCTAAGTCCAAAATCCTTTTTTGTGAGAAGGGATCCTTCTTCGTCTAAACAAGCAAGGACTCACAAAAAAATGCCTAAGCGAGTCACAACAAAGGATTTAAAATGATAAAAAAAAACACATTCTGGGGTAATTTCTTCAACAGATAAGTGCAGAATTCATCTAATGGAGTCCTGATAAGCAAGATATATGTCTTGGTGCCTCTGTATGATGTCATTTTGGGGGATTTTGGTGTCTCTGTAGGATGTCATTTTTGGGGGTTTTGCTTTTAAAAAAAAAAATGTAAAACAAGATGGAAGAAAGCAAAAAAGGAATTTTCCCTCATGAAAAAGGATTGTCCCCAGACAAAAAAGAATCCTTTTTTTGTTTGATCAAATTCCTTTTTCGTTCCAGTAAGCTATACAAAAGACTGTACTGCCCATTGACAGAAAACTGAAACTTTAAAATGTAGTAACTTTGGAAAGGATTAATATTTTTTCACCAAATAAATAATAGGCACATCTGTATGCCAAGCCCTTTCTATTCTGAAAATTTCAGACCAAAATTCCAAGCTGTCTGGGTGCAAGGCAATGATAAAAAGCAACAAATTTTTACGTTGTTGCACTATCTGCATTTCGGAATCCGCACAACCAACCACAATGAAACTTAGCACGTCAAGTGATCTACCCCATGAGACTGTGCTTGCAAATGTTTGTATAAATTAATTGAATGGCTGCAAGGATATTAAAGTTCAAAATGTCAGGTTTAACATAGAAAGCCCTGCTCAACCCTAAATATAGGGGTTTAGTATAATTAAGCAATAAGGCATGACAGGGGGTGTGTGTTATTGTGTAATAATGTCACACCTCAGGTGGCTGAAGCATGAGGCCACAGGCTGCATGTGTTCAACACTTGCAAAGTGATGTTATTACACAATAACCCACATCCTGGAGTTCCTTATTGCTATTATACAATGGCTCCTTTATTAAAAAAAGAAAAAAGATGGGAAAATATGTTTAAAATGCTTTTTTTAAAAAGCTTTCCTTAGGGCAAATATACTTACTGAAAAAAGAGTCCATAGTTTTGTATTGTCCAGATGGTGGCATTGGTACTATATGTGTGTGCCCTGTAATGATCTGTCCTTGTTACTTCTTCTGTGTGCCGCCGTCCCCTCCCCCCACACACATTATTCTGTTGCTGTCTGTGTCATTTGGTATTTCGCGTATTTCCTTCTGTGTTTCAAATCTCCTGCTCTGCTGCTTTATCTGTCTGTGGTAAGCAACCAATACCTGCAGCCAATCATCACACGTCAGCTTTTCAAACAGCAGTCCTGGTGATATGTTATAAAGCCCTATTGATTTATGGTTGAAGAGAAAAATGCAGTGTTAGTTAAGAAAAAAAAATTAAGGCAATTTCAGAGACAAAGAGGGAAGAAAGTAAATTTTATTCCATTGATCCATTTTGCTTCTCACTCAGAAGCATGAGCAGTACAGCCAGCCGCCTCTGACATTCACTTCTGTGTTGTGGCAATCAGTGCAGGGTCACTGGTTTTACGGCAATTTCTTTTGAGGTTCTCCTGGCACAGCCTGAAGTATTTCTAACTTGTACCAGGAGAACAGCAGAGGACTACAGTTACTGAATACGGCACTTATATGTTATGGGCAGTCAGGGAGCAGATGATCTGTGCACAGCCACGCGCCGTCTCAGAAGCCATTCGATGCAGCTGTTTAAATGAATAAGGGAAAAATGCTTGGTGGGATTTGTTGGGGAAGTCATTTGTTTTAAACTGCTTATGTCTGGCCTAGGCGAATTCAGTGCTTATGATGTGGCTGTATCAACGGTTCTGGTTTCCTGGGACTGTGATGCCGTGTCCCTTAGCAGTGGCTTGAGATGGGAGGAGAGATTTCACTGACTGTTCTGCGATAATCTCTGTGCCTGCCCTAGATACGGTGATATTATTCTGTAAGAATATCACTGTCTCTATGAGTCACCAGCCAATCAGGTTGCTAGAATTTTTCTTGCCACTGTAAAATATAAATAAATACATAAATACATACTTAGTGCCAATCCCTTGTTTTGTGCCCCAATGTGTTATACTCAACATGGTTATAATAAGCCTTCACCTGTGCGGTCACTACTGACATTGTAGTTGTGTGGGGGAAAGAGGACTGGAGAAGGCTGTGCAAAAAGTACACTTTTGTGACATCTCTTGCCTGTACACCACTACAGGACATGGGAGGGTATCACTAAACAGTGACCATTACCAGTGGAACTAGGATGGAGAAGAGATCATTGTTGGACCTTACTGTGGAAAGCCAGCAGTGGGAAATGGGGCAGAGGTGGTGGTGGGGGGATTCCTCTGAATTCCAGGGACAATGAGGAATAGAGAGGGAGTGGAGCAAATGGACCACCATGGTGTCACAGGGAGGAACTATCGTACTCTTCCGCTGATCTAGTCTTATACAGTTCATGAGTACCACACAGGGATACTGTAGCACTGACAGTGCTGCTTACTGTACAACAGACGTAGCTCCCTTTCTCCAACCCAGCCTTCTTTGAGGGTCTTTTCTCTTCAGCCAATCTGGGTGACAGCCAGACAAGGTTGGTAGGGGGTATACTGAAATCTAAATTACATGTTATTTTACTGTATGATCATCAGTTTGTCATTTCCTCCCTGCCACCCCCCCCTCCTTTTCTGCCTGGTCCTGTCCCCCTCACAGGGCTCTCTGTTATCCTGAAGGGGTATAGATCTTGGCTCCCTCTCTTCTAACCCTCTTCCTCCCCCCACCACTTTCTAATCCTGACCCCCTGGCAGGGTTCTCTGCATCCTGAAGGGGTACAGATTGTCTCTCTCCTTTTCCCCCCTCTCCCTTTCCCCACACTTTCAAATCCATCACCTGCCCACCTCCCACCTCCCTTCTTCCTTATCCCCTTCCTCCCCTGCCTCTCTCTTCTCTACAACCCCACTCCATTTCTCTCCCCTTCCTTTTTGCGTGGTCCTGACCCCTTTGCAGGATTCTCAGCAATCTGGATGGGTATAGATCTTGGGTGTCCCTCTCTCTCCCCTCTTCCATCCCCCACCCTCTACCCCTCGCCTGTCCACTTCCCCACTTGACTTATAACTGCCCTCCCTTAGGTATATAATAGCGCTTCGAATCTTGTGCTCAGCCTACTTCTTCTAGCACTTCAAATGTGTTATCCATCCGCTAACCTTTACCCTAGTGGATCACCTGCTCTTGGGTTGTTGCAATGTGTGCTATATCCAGATATGATTTTGTTTACCCTGGCTGGTTGGTCTGGGTTATTTCTGCTCTGTAATTGTACTACACTGTTTTGTTTTAGAAATTGTACTTGTATTCCTATGTTAGTGCTTGTTCTCCCAACTCTTGTCCTACCTCCCTCCCCAGGATGCTTCTGGAAACAAGCTGTTGCAGCTCATGTTGTCTTTCCTGGTGAAACATTTTCCAAATAAATAAAATAAATAAATAAAATTTATTGCAAGCATGCTTGATCGTGCTAAGTCCACCTTTGTACCTGACTACCTTGTCTTTACATGCTCATATATAATGTTTTTTTATTGTATTAATTTATTTATTGTATTCATTTGATTTTCATATTATTGATATAACAAAGGGTTACGGACACAAGTGTCCATGTTTATGTCTTCTTGCACGCATGTGCAAGAAACACAGTGCCATCATCCGAGTTTTCAGAAGTGTGGCACCCTGTATTCCAGTTCAGTCAGTGTGCTTGCAGGCGCAGCCACAGTTCGCCAATGAATGCTGCAGTTGTCTATGACAGCAGTTGAAAATGCAGTGCCATACAGTTCAAAGGGAGAGCTACGTTTCAGTGAGAAGCGATAAGATATCGCGTACTCATGCACTCCTCCCACACACACACACGCATATTGCATGCTCATGCCCCCCACACACACTGTATGGCCAACGGGGGTGCCCAATCCCCCATCAGCTCTGCTGCACTCTCCCCCCCCAACAGAGTTCCAAGTGTCATGCTGGGAGCCCACCCCAGTGTGGCAACAGTCTGTACGGGCCGATGGGGTGCCCAATCCCCATTGGCTCCACTGTCCCCTCATACAGCTCTTCCAGCTGCCACGCTTGAGAGCTCACCCCAGTGGTACAAGTCCCACGGCTGCCTAAGGAAAAAAACCTGGAAAGAAAACCTTCCCTCGCTGACTGTCCTGACCCTCCCCCACCTGCGCCACTCCTGTGTGCACTACCTCTCCACATCCCCACCTCACCCCATACTCCTCCAGAGTCCGGCGCGACGATCTTAGGGTGGACGAAACACGCTCTGCACTCTTCAAAGCCGACTGCGATCTGAAGAAATGCAGGTAAGCTGTATAATGGAATAAATAGGGTTTTTTCAACTTTGATGCATATCTCAGGCATTTGGGGGAATTATTTCACCAAATTTTCAACATGGGGTTTTTGAGACCCCACCTCATGAATTCTGTCATTGTCATTTTGTTAATCGGGCCTGAAAGGTGATTTTGCAGTCACTGCGTGGAACCACCTTTTGGGACTGATTTATGAAATGACAGTGTCACAGTTCATGAGGTAGGCCTAAAACCCTATGTTGAAAAATTTGATGAAAAATTCCCAAAAATGACTGTTTACAAGCATCGTTACATGTTCTGCACACACGTAAGTTAGCAAATTTTCAATATTTTCACTCCAGATTTTCAACATTGCCATTTTACCACACCTCCTTATGACCAGTACAGCTGTCATTTTTCGCATCTCGTCCAAAAACATTTTTCCGCCCATGTAGCACGCAATGGCACAGTCGGTGTGCGAAATCAATGTTCAGGACAGATTAAGAAAATCACAGTGACACTGTCCATGAGCAGAGGTGTTAAAATGGCTATGTTAAAATTTGGTGAAAAAGTCCATAATGACTGTGTTACGAGTGACCATTGCGCAGTTTCCACGCACCCTCGTAAGTTTATGGATTTCTAATATTTTTAGTCCAGATTTTCACCACTGGCATTTTTCCACACTTCCTTATGAACAGTACAGCTGTCATTTTTCACACCATGGCCGAAATGTGTTTTCGCACTTCCAGCGCAGAAATGCGTGGCCTCTGTGGGAAATCACTGTTCGGGACAGATTAAGAAAATCACAGTGACACTGTTCATGAGCGGAGGTTCCAAAATCCCTGTGTTGACAATCTACTATAAAAAGTCCCCAAACTAATTGCATTACGGGTGTGTATTGCACATTTTCTATGCACACTCGTGACTTCACCAGTTTTTTAATATTTTCACAGCAGATTTTCAACATTGCCATTTTTTGCACCTCCCCATGTACAGTACAGCTGTCATTTTTCACTGTTCAAAATGTTTTTTCGCACCTGTGGTGCCAAATGGCGTAGTCGCTGTGTGAAATCAGCTTTTGGCTAATGAACTGATATTGCTACTATTCATAAAGTGGGGGTCACAAAAAACCCATGTTGAAAATTTGGAGTGAAAATGCCAACGAACGCCTGAGGCGTTAGGGTTTCCGACCATGACGCCCCACACTGTAGAGATTGACAGGCATCAGGGGTGTGACTTGGGATTCTTGTCTGTAATGCTCATACCATTCCACACCCTGCAGCCAGTGAGAGGCATCAAAGTGTGCCTTGGACTCTTTGGTCCCAAAGTTTACCCCATTCTCCTATACAGGACCCATCTCACCGTAGTTCCTGATGGAATGGAGTGAGCATAAGGGCCAAAGACCCCAAGGCACACCGTGATATTTATCAATGTCTGCAGGGTAGGGTGTGGTGAAATGGCGTGGCCGTTATGCCTGACAACCCAAAGGCACTCCCCAATTCCTGTCAGTCTTTGATTGGTGGTGGTGGGGTTGGCTTCAGTTCAATACTTCACTACAATCCCTATTATGCAGCTCTCTAACTCCTATAACACCAATGCCAATGCCAGCAAGCAAACATTCGGCATTGACAAATGCTTGTTATAGTTCACCATGGTCGGTGAGTAATACCATCGAGAGGTTCTGGGCACATGGGAACCTCCAGAGCGAAGCTCGAGAGGTTCTTGTGTCCAGAACCTTGAAATGGTAGGTCACCGGTAATGGCCAGTGAACTATCCGTTAATTTTTTTAATATACTGTATGTATATGAGTTTTTTATTATTTTTTTGCCGCTTAAGGACTGTCTCATTCCTGGCCGAGCACCGCACTGTATTGTGCTCTCATTCATCCTCTCTGGGCCGCCCGGCCACACGCTCGCTCGCTCACTCAGTTCACTCGCAGCACAGGCAGTCCTACCTTTTCTTCTTTTTGGGGAACAGGGAATGCAGGATCAACCAGATATCTCCATTTTGGGGAAAAAATGGGGAACGCTTTCTCGAGGATAACTACTCTCGCTTAAGCAAGAGACTGTCAGCTATGTTTTGAAACTGTTCTGCCTGCCCACAGGAAAAGTGGCCAATGAGGAGGCACACTTAGGACATGGGTGGCAAAAGGTATCTTTTTGGGCAGTTGCAACAATACTATTAACACCATACAAGTATACAGTTAAAAGTGATTGACAGTCTATTAAAAGTGATTGACAGTACTATTATCACTTAAACTTTGAGGGTATTACCGGACTTTTTTTGTATGTTTTACAGACCTATTAAATTGAAGATCCATATATTAAAAGTAATTAAACAATTGTACATAGTAATTTGTCTAACAGAAACAAATTATAAAATAGTGTTAACTATTAGCACAAAGGAGGAATATTAGTTTTACAATTAGGAATAATAACTACAACTGGTATTAGAAAGCAAATGTAGTCAAATCAATGTACAAAAATTATCATATTCAGAGAATGTTGTACAGTAACATACATTGTATATTAATATTTATTGTGCTTGGATTGTGTACTTGTTAATGATGTAGTGTTCTCTTTTTCTCAGTTCCTTTATTTCTGTACCCCCACCACCACCACCACCACCTCCAGGGCACACCAGGAAATAAGCTTTGGCTCAGTGTCCCTTTCATAGACAAAAACTTTAAATAAAAAATATGAAAAAATATTATATTTAAAAAATAAAGACCTCTTCAAACTTGAAACAAAAAGGTACTGAAATGGTTCTTGTCTCAGAATGTGGCACTGGATCTGAAAAATGTTTATCTGAACTGGTACCTCCATCCCTACATAACAAAAATATTGGGTCCTATGCATGACGGCATTCCTACGTGTGAAAGTGCTGTGTAAAGCAGACATGCAGCTATGCGGAAGAGAAGTGCCTACCATCACGGCATGCACTAAGGAGAGGTAGGTGGCCACCAGGGTGCACAGCAGCTACGCAATTATGCAAAATGCTGTGAGCAGGAAAGGATGGTGGGCTGTACAGACCTAGAATGCCACATGGCTCCCACCATAAATGCACACCTACTACACAGGAATGCCAAATGCCAGTGGAGCAGAGAAGGGGCATACCAGCCATGGCAGTGCACAGCGGGAAGATAGGAGGCTGGGGCCATGTCAAAGGACTGAGGGGGAGCACAGGGGTTTGGGGACTGGTACTGGCAGTGGCACTGCAGAGCAGTCAAGGACAAGGACATCTGGGCACGCCTCCTCTGACTATGGTAGTGGCAGCAGATAGTGGTGGCAGCTGTGCCCCAGGCACACAAAGGTGCAGGGTAGGCACCACAGGGGGTGGCCCTTGCTGGCAGGAAGGCAGAGCTACACACCAGTGGTGGTGTTCATATCAGTGGTGCACAGTGATGCTGTGCTAGAAACTTCACCACCGGGCAGGTGAGCATGGTGGTGTCAGAGATCCAGAATAACTATGCAATGCTCTATGGTCAGGCATCCATCCAAGTGCAGCTTGCCACCAAGGTCTGCATCTGGAAGGCCATCCAGCCACAGTCAATGTGGCAGGGCTGGGACCCAGATCCATTGAGGCCATCAGACACATACATAGCCATCAAATTCAAGTGGCAGGACCTGAGGACAGCTGCCCAGAAGAAGCTGGCCAATGGGTGGCAGGCACAGAATGCCATCAGTGGGAGTCCCTCACCATCCCCAAAGCTCACCACTGCAGGACGTGGCTGCAGACAACATCAGCCAGCTGAGTGACCTCATCGCCTACAGACATGGCACAGTGCACACTAGAATGATAGTGACATTGAATATGGCATCACCTCTACCTGTGCAGCAGATCTGCCCATGTTGTCGGTGGAGGAGTATAAGGACAACATGATGCTGGTGACTGACATCCACATGGGTGACATGCTAGATATCACTGACCAGGACAGTACTCTGTTGATGTGTGATGGTGAGTACAAAGATGGTGCCCTGCACCAACCACAACAGTGCCCTGTCCAGCCACTAACCATATGGTATTCTCCTCACAGATACCAACGAGGCTAATGGAGGGAGCAATTGGCATGATGTAATGAGGAGACCAGTGTGACTTACCATACACCACTCTACCATTGGCACAGTTTGTGCAAGGCTTTTGCTGGCCATTGCCATTTTATTTGTTTTATTTTTATGTTTGCTTGCGTGCATGCACAAGAAACATGATGTGGCAGCTTAGGACAGAAGCGGGTGATGGAGGCATGGCATGTCACAGCCAACAGAGGCATTGCATTTGGGGGTTTGGCAGTGGTGGGCCAATGGAGGCACAGTGTGCTGATGACACTAGCTTCCAAAAGTGCCACCAACTTGTAACATTTTTGCCACAGCAATCAGGGGCCGTCTCGTCATTGCAGCGTCAGCCATTCGCTGCAATGAGGGAGCGACCTGTCATTGCTGGGCAGAACGTTGAGTACTGTAATATTGTTTGTGAACATGGCGGCGGCTTGCCACCATGTTCACACACATATTATTCAGTTCCCACTGCCGAGGGGGTGCCCAATCCCCCGCATGCATGCCTCACAACAGTGTTTGTTCACAACGAGGGCCCCAATCCTCGCCAGCTTGCGGCCCCATCCCAGTTCACTTTGCCAATGGGTGAGCCAACTCACCGTCAGCATTATGTCCCTCCCATTTTGATTTGCTGACGGGGGGCCCTCCCCATCGGCATAATGCCCCCAACAAAAACAGTAGAGTTGTGCCGAGGGGTGCCCAATCCCCCTCAGCTCTTGCGCCTCTTTATGCAGACGGGTACCCAATCTCCCGCCGCTGCAGACGACCCCTCAAAATACTAGGTTGGCATGCTGGGAGCCCACCCCAGCATACCAAATGTGCCCCTGTAAAAAAAGTCCTAATGTTTTTTTTTTTTTTTTAACCTGTAAAAGAAAATGGTCCTCATGGGTCTCCTGCCCCTCCCACAACCCGCACCCAGCCTCTGTGCACCCTGCCTCCCACACCCTCACCCCATACTTACCTCCGGAGTCCAGCGACGATCTGCTGTGGACCGGGAACAGGTGTGCACTCTTCAAAGCCGACCGCGAACTGAGGAAATGCCAGTAAGTTGCAAAATGGCATAAATAGGGTTTTTTCAACTTTGATGCATATCTCAGGCATTTTTTTGAATTTTGGTACTAAATTTTCAACATGGGGTTTTTGGGACCCTTCATGAATTCAGCCACTGTCATGGTGTTATTCGGTCCTGAAGGTGATTTTGCGGTCACTGCGTGGAATCACCTTTCACGACCGATTAACGAAATGACAGTGCCAGTGTTCATGAGGTGGGCTCTCAAAAAGTCTATGTTGCAAATTTGGTGGGAAAATCAAAAAAATGACTGTTTCATTTAATGTGTTGCGCAGTTGCTACGCACTCTCGTAACTTTGCGAATTTGCAAGATTTTCTACATTGCCATTTTTCCGCACCTCCTTATGAACAGTACAGCTGTCATTTTTCACATCCTGGCCAAAATGTGTTTTTGCACTTCCGCACAGAATAGCGTGGTCGCTGTGGGAAATCAGTGTTTGGGATGCATGAAGAAAATCACAGTGACACTTCATGAGCAGAAGTTCTAAAATGTCTATGTTGAAAATTTTTTGAAGAAAGTCCATAAAATGAGTGTGTTATGTGTGTGCATTGCGCAGTTTCCACGCACGCTCGTAACTTCATGAATTTGCAATATTTTCACTCCAGATTTTCAATATTGCCATTTTTCTATACCTCCTTATGAACAATACAGCTGTCATTTTTTACATCCTGACTGAAATGTATTTTCACACTTCTGGCGCAGAATAGCGTGGTCACTGTGGAAAATCAGTGTTCGGGACAGATTAAGAAAATAACAGTGACACTGTTCATTAGCAGAGGTACTAAAATGCCTATGTTGAAAATTTTGTGATGAAAGTCCATAAAATGAGCGTGTTACGAGCATGTGTTGTGCAGTTTCCATGCACGCTCATAACTTCGCACACATGTAATATTTTCACTCCAGATTTTCAACATTGCCATGTTTCCACACCTCCTAATGAACAGTACAGCTGTCATTTTTCACATCCTGGCTGATGTGTTTTCGTACTGGCGGCACACGGTAGCGCAGTTGCTGTGGGAAATAAGTGTTTAGGACACATTTAGAAAATCACAGTGGCACTGTTCATTAGCAGACATCCTCAAATGCCTATGTTGAAAATTTTGTGATGAACCTCAATAAAATGACTGTGTTACGAGCATGCATTGCACAGTTTCCACACATGCTTGTAACTTCTCACATTTGTAATATTTTCACTCCAGATTTTCAACTTGCCAGTTTTCCACTCCTCCTTATGAACAGTACAGCTGTCATTTTTCACATCCTGGATGAAATGCGTTTTCACCCTTCCAATGCAGAATAGCATGGTTGCTGTGGGAAATTAGCATTCGGGACACGTTAACAAAATCATAGTGACACTGTTAATGAGCAGAGGTCCTACAATGCCTGTGTTGAAAATTTGGAGATGAGAGTCCATAAAATGACTGTGTTATGGGAATGCTTTGTGCAGTTTCCACGTATGCTCAGATATGAGAGCATTTTTAATATTCCCACTACAGATTTCCAACATTGCCATCTGTTCACACCTTCCTATGGATGGTACAGCTGTCATTCTTCACATCCTGCCCAATCTATGTTTTCGTACATGTGGCGCAGAATGGCACAGTCACTGTTGGAACTCAAAGTTCTGGACACATTGACAAAATCACACTGCCACTCTTCATGAGAAGAGGTCCCAAATGCTTTCATGAGATGAGGTCATAGAAAGATATTTAAGTTACAATAATGAGTGATGAATGTTAGATCTTATGTTTTATTATTTATATTGCTGTATGTGTATTTCGCTAGAAATTAATTGTAAAGGCTATTTAGCCAAACAATAAACTTGTTTACTACTAAAAGGCCATGTTGAAAATTTGTAGTGCAAATACCAACAAACGCCCGGGGCATTAGGGTTTGTAACCATAACGTCCCACCCTGTACAGACTGACAGGCACCTTGAGTGTGCCTTTGCATTGCTGACTGTACTGCTCATGCCATCCCACCCCTGCCCCCCACTCCCCACTGACAGGCATCGAGGTGTACCTTGGACTCTTCGGCCCCAGACTTCTCCCCATTGTCCTATGCTGCACCCATCTCAGCATATGTCCTTATGGAATGGGGTGACTGTAAAGCCAAACACCCCAAGGCACACCTCAACACCTGTCGGTGTCTGCAGAATAGGGTGTGGTGACATGGCATGACCGTCATGGGCAACAACCCAAACATTACCCCAATGCCTGTCCATCTCTACAGGATGGAGGTGGGGTTGGCATGAAGTTCAATACTTCACTGCCATTCCTATTCTGCATCTAACTCCTGCATTTCCAATGCTAATACCAGCAAGCAAACATTCGGCATTGACAAATGCTTGTTATATATTGCTGTTGTATTACAGTATTGGTTATGTTCTGTTGCTGTTAAAGGCATCGCTGTACCCTTGTGTAATACACCTTTACCTGTATCAGCCCATGTTCTGTCATCATTCCTGGGGGGGGTGTGCACCCATGTTTAAGGCTGCCTTCCAGCCACACAGTGCCTTGTGAGATCCACACTGTGCCATGCAGCTGATCACTGATGTCCACATTGTTGTGCATACACACGGGAGGGGAGGGCTGCATCTGCAAGCATGCCTCCTTTTTCTGTGTACCACTGGACACTACACAGTTGCCCATCAGCCCTTGCACTCGGTATGTATATTCATAATACATGTGCTACTCACCTTGTGGTCCTTCCATTGGTCCATACCACTGCACGTTGATGCCAATGCACCCTACCTGACTCACAGTGTTATCCCTGGTCCCCTGGTTCTGCAACTGTTCTTTCCCAGAGGCATGGCTCCCAACCCCTCCATGGCCACTGGAGAGGTAGGGGATGCACCTTGGGTCCTTGAGACCAGGGCTGGGGAACATGCATACTGCTTAACATGGTTTGGTGGCACTGGGGCTCAGACATGTGAAGACCATCATCCAGAGGAGCTGGGCCAGCCTTTTTTCCCATGTTCTGTGGCCCTCTTCACCTCCCCAAGGTATGTCTGCCACAGCATTCTTGGCTTGTTAATGTGCTAGACATGTGGCCACCTACATCATGCACTCTATGCAAGAGCAATGCAAGGCACATTTATTTTTGTTAGGCTCCCATTCCCATAGGCTCTGGATGCCATACAGAAGTGACAACAATTTAAAAATAAAACAGCATAACTTCATGAGAATACAAAACCAAAACATACAAACAGGTCAGGAAAAAGACATTAGTAAATTAGAAATTAGATGTTCCCAAATGGTCCACTAAATGGTCCCAAACGCTAAATTAAACAGGTACATTTTCAGCATCCCCTTAAAATCTTACACCGATGGGGCTCCCTGTATGTAGGCAGGCAGAGAGTTCCACTCAAAAGGTGCATTTACACTAAAAGTTCAATTCCCCCAAAGATTTTAAACAGGAACATGGAACAGCAAAGGCTGGAGCTCCACCACCAAGGAGTGAAAGGGCAGGCAGGAGTGTATTTAATCAGAAGGTCTTTCTTTCACGTAGTCAGCACAAATCATGTATGGCTGTTTTATATTAACATATGTATCATAATAATAATAATAATAATCATATCTTTATTTGATTGATCGCCTTTCAAAATTTCCCAAGCACTTTACAGAAAGATAATAAAAGCAATTACATAAAACAGCAGTATGAAAGTAGAGAGTAAAATTTATTATTGAATATACTTAATTAGTAAAGGTTTGGCCCCATAAATAAGTTTTAAGTGCCTGTTTAAAATTCTTCAGGATCGCACACTCCTGAAGTGGAGGGGTTAGACAATCCCAAAGGCAGGGGCCGCATACATGAATGCACGGGCTCCTGAAGATTTTAAAGAAATATCTTGTAGTTGATGCACCACCACACAGGCAGCTGGTGCCATTCTTGCAGAACTGGTGTGATATGCTCAGGACATGGGGTCCCTGCAGTCAGCTGGGCTGCTGAGTTCTGCATGAGCTGCAAGTTACACATCGACCCCACAACTGCCTCATACCAACCAATGGGAAGTGCTCCAAGAGCAGACAGTGCTAAACTCTCCAGTGGGAGCATAGCATCTGCACAGGAGCTGTGTGTCCCTCCCTGCCAATCACTGCTTCTGACATCCCAGGCTCAGAGTGCAAATCTCAGTCACCAGTAGGACACACAGGCACCTCACTGCTGAGCACCATGGTGCTGGCTCCGGAGTCATTTTTTAATGGTATAGCATGGGGATTCAACCCCAACAACTGTAAGTACTGCACCAGTTAAAAATGATTGCAAAATGCAGTTATGGCATATTTCTATTATAAAGCCACGGATTTCCAAGGATTTCACCGGGGATTCCAGATATGTGGATTTTCATGGAAATCATACATTCCATGAAAATATGACTTGCATAGGACCCTATGAATTACTCATCACAAACCTTTGAGAGAGTGTTTATGCAGAGATATGGCAGATAAGTCTCTTTGGTAAACCCTAGAGGGAACAGGAGAATCATTTCAGATACAGAAATTTGAAGAATCTGTTCCATTTTCTTTAAAAGTACCACTATATCAGAACCTTTTTCAAGTTCTGATAACTTCAAAAGTAGATCTGGAGATTAATATTCTCCACAGCAGGTATTTACCATGAGAGATTGATTGGGGTAGTAAAAGGCTTGTGGTAGAGAAAGTGAGTCGGTGTGTTGTTCTTTGACCTCCCTCCTGCTCTTTGTTTCTCCGCTTCCTCCCTGTCCTTTAAAGAGGGAGTCTGACCAAAAGTGATACATTGCAGAATTAGAATCTGCATACCCCCAATAAATCTCATACCAAATATTAGGTTTCTGTGTTACTTCATTTTAAAGTTATGTGCTATTTTGTAACCCTAGTTTCACTCCCTATTGAAAAAAGCCAGTTTCAGTGAAGAGCAGGGCCGGCATCAGGAACCTGTAAAACCCGCAGCTGTGAGGGGCCCTGTATGCATCTGGGGCCACCAACAAACAGAAACTTTTTTTTTAAACCACCTCTTTTTCTTTAAAGCCATGTGCTGGCAGTCTGTGCTGTAGCATGGCTCCATCCCTCAGTCATTGCTGAAAATGTCTTTATGAGTGGGGGCGGTGGAGGCAAGTAATTTATGCGGCAGGAAAGAAGAACGAAGAAAAGAGTCTCAGAATTTGAGCTGGAACAGGGTAGATAGGTTGCAATATTGGGGAAGGGTGCTGGGCTACAGTAGTCTGGGGCACAGAAGAGCAAGAGGCTACTATTGGTTGGTAATGGCATTTCGTCACCGCCCATTAGTCCATGATGTGGTGGAATGTCGGCCCTGTAAATTTGTGTGAGGTGTGTCTGGTGGAGCATGGCCACTTCAAAAACTGACTATGGACTAGTGTCTTTCTTACACTCTTGGAGCCCAGATGGATGCTGAGCTGATGGTCAGGATCTAAACTGGAATAGTATCACTGTGAGCAGATTTCATCCCACACTCTCTTTTAAAATGCCAAGCCAAGATGGTGGTGGTGTGTTGTCAGTGTCAGTGGCTCAGCAGGTAGCACACTCACCTCTGAGGCTGAAAAATCAGAAGGCTGTGGGTTCTATCCCCACACCAGGCACTTGGGTTAATATCCCAATACTGACGCTGTAGTGCAGCATGAGGAGGGCACTGCACTCCTGAGGTGCCATCTTTCGGATGAGATGTTAAACCGAGGTCCCATCTGCCTGTTCAGGTGGATGTTAAAGATCCCATGGCACTTCTCAAAAAGAGTAGGGGAATTTTTTATTTGAAAAGAAAATTTATAACACAAATACAGTGTCTTTCAAAAAACAATATTCGTCCTTTTGTCTGGTTTACCCAATCAAAATCATATTCTTAAATACAATGCATATATCAAAACAAATTAAGGAGGAAAGAAACCAAAGAAAACAAAAAAAAATTCCCACAGAAAAGAACATAACAGAAATAGGGAGAAAAAAGTAAAACCAAAGTCACATATCTGTCTTACAAGAAACCAAGTATAGTGTCTCCAAAGTTTGGTGAACCTTGATTTTGGTAATTTAAGTTCCTCCTGATATATTGATTTAAGGCTAGAAGCTATTTGAGCAATAATTCAATCTGGATTTATTATTTTCTGTTGTAGTAGAAAAGCACAGTGTGCCTGCCAGAGATAAAATCTGCAGAGAGCTAAAATCAATCTTACTGTACTAGGATGTAAATCTGGTACCAGGTAAAAATGAACCATATATTAATGTTTCATAGGTGATAGCCGGGCTAATATGATACCTCCATGTTCCCCGAAAGGAGGTCCAAAATTCATGTGAAAAAGGACATTGAATATAGAAGTGTTCTAATGTTTCTAAGATATCAGGGCAAGAGGGTTTAGGCCATAATCTTTCCTCTAGGGCTTTGTGTTTATGTGTATTTCTAACACCTAGCCTTCCATAACACAACAGCCAGGTAACATCCCAGCTTTTCTGGTGAATTCTTTTGTCTGTTAGCTGCAAAAAGAGAGATCATCTGGGGATATTCCTGGAAGGACAGGTAGTATTGAAAGTTCATAATAATGCCAGAGTACAACTGTTTTCTATGTAAGGAACATATGGAACGAGAGGTCAAAGACCATTCCCCAGTTTTGCAAAAGGTAGGAATTAATATTACAGGAATTTTATATGACCTAAACATTTTTGGTACCAAATAAGGCGCTTTTCCCCATATATTTATTAAGTTCTCAAGGAAGACTTTAAGATAGGAAAAACCAGGTTGAAAATTGCCTATTAGTAGAGGGCGTAAGTTCCATTGTGTAAAGATAGCGTGGAAAAAAACAAAGAGATTTATCATTCTTACTCCTCCAAGATTATAATCGTGATAGGTGTGCAGTCGTTTAATGGGGTTCAACCGGCTTCCCAAAAAACCTTGGAAAAATAAATTATTAACCTTAGCTTCCATAGCTAGTGGAAGAGGAAAGATGTGAGCTATATGTAAAAATATAGGTAAAATCAAAGTTTTTGACAAAAACACTCTCTTTCTTTTTGCCATGGTTCTTACTTTCCATGAGTATACTAATCCCATAGCTTTCCCTACTGTGACATCTCAGTTTAGAGTTGCGTCATCTGGCCTGCCAAAGGTAAGTCCTAGGATTTTAATTGGAGTGAAGGAGATATTAATGTTCGCTAGATTAGATAAAGGACATTATTGCCCATTTGGATATATAGGGAATCCTATACTCTTTTCGTAATTTAGCTTAGTGCCAGAAAGTTTTTCAAAAGAAGTTATGACCTCCATTATCTCTGCTGATTTAGCTTGTGTAGTGGTATAGATGCATAAATTGTCAGCATATACACTTACTAGGGGTATCTGATATTTAGAATTGAAGGTTATTCTAGGAATGCTGGAATGATTTAACAAATGTCTTAGAAGGGGGTCAATTTGCAAAACATAAAGGAAGGGGCTTAGGGGGCAACCCTGATGAATCCCAATGGTTCCTTTGAAGTATTTACCAGGTACTCCATTTATGTAAGGCTGTATCCAAGCATTGCCATACAAGGTTTGAATCCAAGTGACAAAGGCAGGAGGGATGCCATATTTGAGAAGACCTTTAAACAGGTACTTTTGATCAACACGATCAAAAGTTTTCTTCTGCTCTAGGGAAAGGAGAATACCTGGAGATGACATATTACCCTTATTTGCAAGCATATCATGGAGAAGCATTAGGTTATGGGACAGATACCTAGTAGGAACTGCTCAGGTTTGTACAGAGCATATTAGGGCCTGGGAAATTTTGGATAGTCTCTGTAATAAAATCGTGGTAAATAATTTATAGTCCACCATCAGCAGACTGATAGGCCCCCAATTCTTTAGATTTGATCTGTCTCCTTTTTTGTACAATAGAATCATTATGACCTTAGTAAAAGAAGCTGGTATACCATTTGAATACAACATAGCATTAAATATTTCCACAAAAATAGGGATCAATAATTTTTGAAATGTTAGCTAGAATTCCGCAGGCAGGCCATCATAGCCAAGGGAAACATTTTTATGTAGCTTATTTAAAGCCTGCTGTACTTCCTCACTAGTGATGGGCTAAGTTAAGATTTCTTCTCATTGGGTGATAGTAAGGCGATGTCTAAAATATCAAAAAAAGTTTCATCCCATTGTGTAAGGGAAGCTGAAGAAAAGAGATTTTGCAGGTATTCTTTTACAAAGTTAAGCAGTTCTCCTGAATCTTTGGATTTCTGTGCAGAATAAATGTTCTGCACAGAATCAAAGGTAGTATTATCAATCTTTTCTTTCCAACCTTTAAAAATGTCCAATCCAGGTATTTTCCATTGAGTCCCATACTGGGCCTCAATTTTTAAGGGATTCAGCTCTTTTGTACTGGAAACGTGTTATTTTCTCCTTTGTACATGCTGTTTCCTGTGAGAGATCAAGTTTATATTCAAAGGCTCGGGAAATCAGTTTAGATAATTTTTCTCTCAGGGTAAGATATTTAAAATATGTAGACTTTGATTTATAATGGGCCTGTCTTATGAAAAAGGATCTAAAATCTTTTTTTGAATCTATCCACAAAGAGAGAATGTATTCATATGAATCAAATATGGAGACTCTTGCTTTTATGAGCTCCTCGCAGTGGTGTAGAATCTTGGGGTCTTCTAATAAGGATTTATTCAGCTTCCAACTAGATTTAACCCTGGGAGAGCAATCTTTAGAATCAGTATTAAAGTATACCAAGGTTGCTAAATGGTCTGAAGATTCACGTGGAATAATTATTGCTCTTAGAGTTTTTAAATGCTGTGAGAAAAAAAACATAATCAATCCGAGTAGCAATAGTGCCTCTCATATATGTTTTAGGGTTATCAGTATTGACGGATTTATAACCGTCATACAGGCAGGCTGTTTTTAGAACATCGGTGAGGCAATTTACATTTCCAAAGGTTTTCTGTGTTGTGCCGCCTCAATCTTCTGGTGTGAGTCTCACATTAAAGTCCCCCTCAAAAAAAAAAAAAATAACATCTGCTTGTATGGAGAAAAGGCTGAATGGATTTGAAGAGGTCTGACCTTGCAGCAATACTTTGAGGGGCATAAATATTTTGATCAATCTAAATTTTATTTTTTTGTGGGTAGTATCTAACATCAGGGCCCAACCTGTAGCAATTTCAACCAATTGATTTACTGTGAAAGAACAGCGCTTAAATAAGATTCCAACCCCATCACAAAGGTCCTCTCCCTGAGACCAGAAGGAGGGACCTAACGTCCAAATTTGTTTTGTTTGAGAAACTTTGTAAGATGTTTTAATGCAGGTATCTTGATTAAATATAATGTCATCTGCAATGTCTTGGAGAAACTGCAAGGTGGCTAATCACTTTCTATATGATTTCAGGCTACTCACATTTAAAGTGAGAGAAGAGAAAGAGCCATCCTGCATTTATAAAATTAGTGTTTCAAGTCACCACCTCAGAGATCTTTGTAGCCTTTTTCTAACTGTTTTCACCAGATGAATCTGGCTGAGAGTCAAATGAGAAATCCATTCTCGAAGAGGCCACAGAAGAGACTGACTCATCATCCTCTGCCTCAGTGTCACCCCACTGTCTCCACTTGGCTAAAGCTTGAAATTTGTTACACGTGGCCACCTGTTGTCTTGTGGGGTAATCTTGGCCTTCCTTTTCCCTTTGGTTTTCCTAGTAGATCTAACAGGTTCGAATTTTGGGAGTGTTGGTGTTGGGGGGGGCATTGTTTGTTTTGGATCTATGGCTGCTGCCTTCTGAGGAAGTTGTCCTGTTGTTAAAGGGTTTTCAGCCCCTAAGGGGGGGAATCTGGTCTGTCGTGATATTGTGACTAGGTACCTCAGCAGTCTTTCCAGATGATCCCATGGCGGGGGGGGCTGCTGGACCATGCTAACCTCTGTGGTTTCCACGGGGGTGGGACCATGAGGGACTGTTCTAGCACTCAAGAGGTGGACTTGGGAGTCTGTAATTATTTGTTCCTGGTCTTTTGGTGCCTTTTCTAACCTACTGTAGTCTGCCCAAGGGTATTGTTTGTATGAATGCCCTGACTCATTACAAAGATTACATTTAAATGGGTTTGGACACCCTAAGCTGATGTGGCCATGTTCAAACCACAGGTTACATCTAGGTTGAGAGAATAAGGAGCTTACGTGTGTCCTTGCCCCCCATTTGTGACATGTTCTGGGCTGACCTGGGTAGAAGCATAGCCCCCTGTCCCTACCAATGAAAAAGCTTCCACGCAAGTGCTGAATGCCAGAGTCTGTATGTTTTAATTGCACTTTGATTTTCCAACCCCCTGACCATATGAAATCATTGTCCAAAATGGGATTTGGATGGTCAAGATTGTCACAGTGCTGCCTGAGCCAGTACTGCACGTCTGCAGTACTCACTCCCTCATTTCTAAATAGCAGTTTGACATTCTTGACCATCGGCTTTGTCAAGGGTATTAGAAAAAATGGTGACCAGAGAGGAGAATCCTTAACCAAAGGGTATTTCTGCCAAAAATGGTCTAAAGTGCTTGCTGCCTTAAAGCTAATGTCATAAATTGGTTCACCTTTGACATGAATGAAAGCAAAAAGTTCCTGTGCTCTTATCCCCATAGCATCCTGAAGCATTTTGTGCAGTACAGTTTTCCTGTCTGGAGCTAAATAAATATCCCCTTTATACTTTACACTCACAGCATTTCTACGCTGTGAAGGATCCCTCTATTGCTTAAACAAATCAGACATAAACAAAGGTTTTGAATTAGTGTTAACAGTTTCTAAAGTCTCAGCAATCTGATTCACGTCTGTCCATGAAGGATTCTCTGCCAAAATGCCAGGAGCTTGTTGCAAGTCGGAGTGATCGCCCGTATGTGTTGCTGTGTCCATGGAAACGTTTGGGTCTGATGCTGAGTCTGAAAATAAAGCATCCTGTGTTCCAATATCGGGAGTCAAAGAAATCGGTGCAGATGTTCGAGGATTTGTTCTTGAGGAGGCAGCAGTAGCATGTTGCGACCAAACCTGAATGATTTCAGCTGCCTGGACCGGGCCAGGGGAAGTCCAGCCACCTCCATCTGTGCACTCCCAGACCGCCACTCGTAAAGCTGCATCAGGGCTCCAGGATGAACATAAAGTAGACTGATCTGCTGAGCGCTCATTTCTGAGCTATAGCGCTGATGGAGTCAAAACTTGGGCACTTTTGTGTGTAGAAATCTGTGCCATTGTCTCAGTCATCGTAGTCCCAGTTGTTCCTGAGTTTGTAGTCCACAGTGAGGGAGTAGAAAGATTGTCTGTACTTGGGAGGGGGGGAGGTGCATTTTCAGTGGTTTCTGCATCTTCTTGCAGCAGCTTCAACAGAAAGGATTTATGAGTTTTTATAGCTTGTCTTAGTAGAGCTTAATGAGATAGAGAACTTGGTACAGTTTCTGTAGGACATTCCATGATCTGTGCACTAGATTGACCACTTAATTCAGTTTTAGATATATTGGCATCAGAAGATTCAATAGTTGTAGGCATAACTTTACCATTCATTTAAGGGAAGCATAGCAGGAGCTGCAGGAGGATCCATTTCAACAGCAGATTTTTCCCCAACATGATCAGGATAAGCACCACCACCTTCTTCCTCCTGGATGTCGGCCATCTTGGGAGAGACCAACAAGGGTTCCCCCTACTGGAAGAGTAGGGGTATTTTATTTTAGAAATGTTGGGCTTCATTACAAAGAGCAAAAAAGACAACTCATACAATAGATTAGTAATAAAACAAAACATAACAGAAAAACAGCAAAGAAAAAATAAACATCAACATGCTGAAAAGAAGAAAGTACAATTGTGCCATAAGAGATGAAATTTTGCACTGGGTAATGTTTGAAAATCACGTAACTTAATCGAATTCAAAGCATGACAAATATTATTGAGAACTTCATTTAAAGTAAGCACTTTTTGATGCAATACTAACAAACATCTTGCTTGCCATAAATGGTATCTAATAACAACAAAAATCACATATAAAGTATCAACAGAATATTTGGAATTCAAAATGGCATTAGTGCAAAACATAATCTGATCATAAGATAATTGAGAAAATAAAGGTTCTAAACACATATCCCCTAATTTTGACCATAAGTCCCTAGAAAATGGACATTCCAAAAACAAATGTTGCTGGGTTTCAAGAACATCTTGGCAGGACTCTCTAGGACAAAAACGAGCATTCAGGGCCTTATGTTTATGATTTCCCTTAACTCCCAATTTACCATAGTTACTTTGCCACACCATATCCCAAACAAAGGAAGGGAGACATGGATTATTAAGCTGTTTAATGACCCAGGTTATACGATTTACTGGACAGAAGGGAAAAGTAACAGGTTCAAAGGCTTCACACCTCCATATGTGTTCATAAATCAGTTTCCTGGTAAACGTACAAAAATCCAATGAGGAAAAACCCCAAGATAATGCCAATTTAAAACTTTCCTTACCATAAGCTGGAATATTTGAGGAACGGGAAAAAATATTCTTATTGACAGGGTCCCAATTTGATAAACATGATGAAAACCATGAGAGAAAAAAAGGCTTCCAAATACAATCACCAGGTTTAAAGGCCTTACCAAAATTATAGTAAAAAAATAGACTATAGAAAAAGCCAATAGGGTGGATCATATTAGCCCCACCCTCACTTATGGGTCTGTATGTAAAACTCTGTTTGATTGGGTTAAGCCGTGACCCCCAAAACCCTTGAAAAAAGACACCATTTAATTTAGAAAAGAGTACAGAAGGAGGTGGAAAAACATAACTAAGATACAAAAAAAGTGGCAAGATTAAAGTTTTAAGTAAAACCACTCTTTTTTTCTTCCCAATTAAAGATGATTTCCAACTGGCAACCAGGCCTTCGGCCTTTTCAATAGCACTGAGCCAGTTGTGAGTAGGTGTATCACCAGATCCAAAATAAACCCCTAAATATTTAAAAAAGTCATTCTTAATATGAATCCCAGCGTAAGTACCATTAGGCGGAAGAGTAGTATGACCTACAGGTACCCCCACGCTTTTATCAAAGATAATTTTGGATCCCGAAAAGGACGAAAAAGTCTTAAGAATTTGAAAGAGGTGTTCTTCTTTAGAACTACTATCCACTACCACTACCAAATCATCAGCGTAAGCTAATAACTTTATGGGAGGTACATTAAGGGGTCCTTGTATTCCAATAATATTTGGACACAGTAAAATAGCCCTTATTAATGTATCAATATAAAAATCATATAGTATGGGGCTTAAAGGGCATCCCTGCCGAACACCCCGAACAACTGAAACCGGATTCCCAAACCAACCATTAACGTTTGGGATTATAAAAGCCCCCTTATACAAAGACTGAATCCAAAGAAGAAATTTATCTGGGAATCCAAAAGCTTTTAATACAGAAAACAGAAAGTCATGAAGAACTCGATCAAAATCTTTTTCTTGATCTATGCCCAGAACAAAACCAGACACCATTTTCCTATCCCCTAAAACAAATAATTCCCGGAAGAGTATTAAATTGTCCTGCTGGTATCTGCCAGGGATACCGCACATCTGGTAAGGACTTAAAAGGAATGCAACCTTAAGCATTCTATTCAAAAGAATTTTAGCTAATATCTTGTAATCCACATTTATTAGACTGAGTGGTCGCCAATTACTGAGTTCAGTAGCATCCCCCTTTTTAAAAATCAAAATTAGAATGGCTTCCTTCATTGATTTAGGCAAGAGACCGGAGCTTAAAATCTCGTTATACAGCAAAGTTAAAGAAGGAGCCAAATCAGATGAAAAAGTTTTGAAGAAACGCGCTGTAAGGCCATTGGAACCAGGGGCAGAATGTAAACATAATTTTTCAATGGCTTGTTTAACTTCAAACTCAGAGATATCTGCTTGTAGTTTTCTTGATCCGAAACAGAAAGTAGAGGGAGATGCAGTGATTCTAAAAAGGATTTAGCAGACACATAATCAGGTGTACTACCTAACATATTAAAAATATGCTGTTCAACAAGGTGCACCAAAGCTTCAGGTTCAGTAATCAATGAACCGTTAGGGGATTTTAAGCACTGTATTAATTTAGAGGTAACACGACTCTTACATGCCTTGAAAGGGTCTAATCCCTTCTTGTACATCCTAGTCCCAAATTTGGCTTCTTGACCCAAAGTACTAGCTCTATCATACTGCATTTCCCTCATCTGGGCGCAAATAACCGTGATCTGATCACTAAAATCGTGGCAAGTAGTATTAGCCAGAGACAACAAGTGCTGAAGTTGCTGTCTAAGGGCCAAATACTTCAAATATTTCCTGTTATGAGAAACAGCAGCCATAGTTTGAAAAACAGACTTCAAACGGGACTTAGAATCTTCCCACCATTCCGTGATAGAGTCATATAGTTCAATAACTGATAACCTAGCTATCCATTCTTTCTGCCATAGTTTCTGAAAGGAGGGGGTATTCAAAAGGGAGTCATTGAAACGCCAACGGTTCTTTTTACATCGAGATGCTGATTCCCATGAGAGAGTCGCACACAAAGCGACATGATCAGAGAATTCTATCCCAATAGTGCGACAAGAGAGGACTCGCAAGACTTTAGATAAAAAAATGAAATCTATACGAGTGCGCAGGGGCCCTTTAAAAAAGGTAAAGCCCCCTTTAGGATGACATATCCTATATGCATCAATAAGTTGGGCTGTAGTTATAATATCTCTAAGAGCTACAGAATCACAAAACATTTTCAAGTCTTAAGACCTCTGTCTTCCAGTTGCAGGCCACATTAAAATCGCCTACCCACAGCGTCAATCTAGAAGTGTGCAAAAAGGTCTTACTAGATTAAATAAAGAGACCGTTGGTCTTGGTTGGGGAGCATAAACTGCCACAAGGCTAAAAGCCCTTAAAATAAGTGAAATCAAGCAATAATACCCTCCCAGGTAGAATGTCAATCAATCTAGAAACATGAAAGTTAGGGTTAGAAAATAAGATACCTATACCATCACAAGTATCTGAACCTGAAGACCAAAAGGACGGGCCAATAGTCCAGGCACGAGAGGCCTGCTGTAGCTCATTGTGAGATTTGAGCCTAGTATCAACCAAACATATGATATCACATTTTAAATCTTTAATAGTCAAAAAAATACCACCTAATTTCTTTTGTCCCTTAATGCTATTAACATTAAGGGAACAAATTGACAAAGACGCCATTTGATTTAAGTATCAATAGGAGATTTACTCTTTTGACATTGTCTGGTCCTTTTTGCTATAGGGTCCAAATCTTGGCTACCTTCAGGTTCAGGGCAGGACTGGATAGAGGAGGTATCCGTCTCATTTCCACCAGAGTCTTTGTCAGTAAGATCCGTAGCTAAAATGGCAAATTTGTTGGGGGATTGCCATGTACGAGTAATTACTTGTTTATGCACTATGAACAGCCTGACCCCTTCTAGTTCTTTTATGGGTAACTTGGGTAAAGCCAGAAGAATCTAAATCAGAAGCCAATTGCAAAGGGGGGGGGGCATTTCAACGTCTGGCTTATCACTCACTGAAGGTTGTAAGGTGGAATCAGAAACAGGGGGGGAAACAGTTTCAACCTGGTGAACTATCTCCAAGGACAGCCCAGAATTAGTCGTCTCCAGCACTAAGGGGACCTGCGTTACTATAGCAGTAGAATGGTTATCCATATCACGAATAGTAATTAAATGCTTTTGCTGAGCAATTGTAATTAAGCCTTCATGTGAAGGACAGTTAAGCCTATTGTGAGAGGCCCAAGGACATCGACCATAAGCATGTCCCGTGCTCTCACATAAATTGCACTTAAAAGGATTAGAACAGGCATTAGAAGAATGACCAAATTCCAAACAATGACTGCATTTCAGGATGCTAAGCTGAACTGAGATGTGTAATGGAGCCACATTTAAAAACACGATTTAGGTTGGCTAGCTAGTAAATAAGGCCTTATCCTTACCCAAATAAAAAAACTAGGTAAGTGTTTTGGTCCTGTATTAGAGGAAAATAATTTAACTCTCACCCTCCAGCTACCATCCCAAATCTGTTCACTATCTAACATTGGGGTGGGTCTGTTGAGTACCTCACACCTTTTATTCAACCAAAATAAGATGTCCTCCACATTAACGCCTTCGTTTTTAAAAATGATTGTGATATTCCTAACCGCAGGTTTAGTTAAAGGGATGACTTGAAAAGGTGCCCAAAGGGAGGAAGTCTGAAATGTTGCATACTGGGCCCAGAATTTATCCAGACTAGAAACCTGTTTAAAACTAATATCAAAATTATTATTACCGATGTTAATCAATGCAAAAATTTCTGTAGCAGAAAACTTCATGGACCCTTTAAGTAGTTGTCTAGCAATATATATACGGTCTGGGGGTTCTTCCAACCCACCTTTATAAAGGAGACGAATCGCATTACGTCTGGGGGCAGGTTCACCTTTAGAGTTAAATAGATCAGTTAATCTGAAACTATCAGGTTTATCTGTATGTAATCTATCATTAGTCTGAACTACAGGTTTTGGTGCAGAACTTAAACCTATCTGAACATTTGGGGTAAAACAGAGGTTAAGTCCTCATGAGCTGGGGCAATCCCATTACAGCCTAGAGAGGGCACAGTTTTAACTACAGGTTTTATAACATTTTCACCAGTGTCTACAATAGTAACAGCAGGATTTACATGTGCACACTCAGTACCCCGGGGTTCGTTGGAGCTCAAAATATTAGCTGCTGCAGTAGTAGTTGCGTTTTGTAACATTAACAAATAGGTAGGGTCCTGAGAATCTGGTGTCCAAACACCTCCTTCCCCTTTCTCCCAACCAGCACTAACAAGAGCAGTATCCAGAGACCAAGCAGAGGAGACATGAGGAGTAGACAGCGCGTCAGTTGCATGGCTATGTTCTTTAAAAAGTAAACCTCCACGCTTACTCCAACCAGGAGTTTTGTCTGCAGAAAAAATGAATACCTCTTTTTCCTTGATCTGGTTACCCACAGTCGCAACTGGGTTACTCACGGAGACATCAGAAATTGATCTAGCAACAAAATCTCCTGGTACTCGGTAGTCAGGATGTGGAGAAATGGTTCCAGGCTTTAGGCACACCACATCGTGGGGTAAAAGACTGCCAGCCTCCATCGGAACAACCGCTAATGCAGAAGTGAGCATAGGAGACGCCGTATTGACAGCGTCAGTAAGGGGCTTACTGATAGTAGCGTCTCCAGACTTAGTAGACCACTCAGGCGCCTTCGTATGCAGAAATTCTGTCGCCCAGCAGCTGAACTTGCCGCAGCAGAGCACTCGCTTTTTCTTCCAGTGTAGAACGTAGGAAGAAGTAACCAAAGAGTCGGTAACCTGCTCACATCCTTCTAACAGTATACTGCCACTAGCGTTATCTGCAATATCAGTGCTACCGCCATAAATAGCAACAGCTAAATCATTCTCTGGGGCCTCAGAAGTTTCAAGCACAGGGGAGGAGGCCCAATCTCCTGTATTAGTGACATCCATCTCCTCCAGGGATTCGTGCCGACTGGCCATCAGGCAGCCAGTAGCATAGGCTCCACCTACAAAGAGTAGGGGAATTTCCCCAGTGCCCTGGCCAAATTTCCCCCTTCCATTAAAAATACCACCAAGAGCTTAATCTGGTTCAAGGTCAGTTGGCATTCATCTGTATCCCCCTCCCACCGGTCGTGCTTGAAAATAGACAGAATCTGCCTAGTGCACTTACCTGGTCAACAAAAACTAACTAAATAAATAAATAAAAAAACTCATTCTCAGTGGTAATAGAAAGGGAAAATGGGAGATGGGACTCAGGACAGACAGGCGGTCCCAGTAGGCATTTGAACCTGCAAGCCTAGCATACTGCATGTATGGTTTCCTTCTTCCCCATCCCCGATTAAGCATCACCTAGAATATGATTCACCCCACAGCATGTTTACTTACAATTCTGCCACTGCCTATCATGTTTAGTCCTGCTGACTGTTTATGTTGCTCTATTCATTGCACATCTATATGAAATAAACAGAAAGGCATATACAAAGGCGCTAAAGACTCTAAGGCCCTGTCCACACTACCCCTCTGTAACATTACAGAGTGCCCAAACCGTTACCGCAACGGTTTGCGTTTATACCTGTAATGTTACAGAAGGCGTTTTCGTAACCATTGTTGAAACCACATATGAGGTGGTTTCAACAACGGTTATGAAACCGGTTATGTCTCGGTAACGTTACTGGGCATAGTGTGAATGCGTGGCACCGGTCCCCTAGCGCAGAGCGAGCTGAATTGTGGGATCGGGTGCCATGGTAACGGTCGCCCAGCTCCAGAAGTGTGGACCGGCGGTGCCGGTCCCGTAACGGACACCACGGCAGTGTGGACATGCTACACCGCTCCTCAGTTGTAATGGTTTCTATCCGTTACGGGGTCTGAGCGGTGCAGTGTGGACGGGGCCTAAGGTATTCAAGGCAGATATAACTAGAACATAAAGCTAAACCTAGGAATCATTATTTTTACTTCTTGGTGTGGTTTGAGCGCATTGTACCAGAATGTGTCCAAAAATCCATACTGGACTGAAGTGACCACTAGTGTTTAGAATTTTTTTTTCTGAGAGGCAGTGACTTTCTGAAATGGACTACTGTATGTTCATAATCTTCAATTGTTGTTATACTGACATGCCTACCTTTACCTAAATGGCTGAATCAGTTTTCTTCAGATATTGATAAACTGTTAATTTTGATTCTACAACATTTAGTTACTCAGTGAACTCAAGAGGCTAGCTTCTGACCATTGATGTGTGACCCAAAATAACCGAGTTGGCTTTCAGAATATTTCTGTGACAATTTTTTTTCCCTATAAAGGTGTGCTGATTGACGTTTGTCAAATTTCAAATTGGAGCTGCAGGTTTGTCCCAGAAAATAATTAAATAACTCAAGGTTCTGGTGTTCTACCTTCCTTGGACTGAATTGCACTTTGTGGCAGAATAGCACACTGAGAATTGAGAAAGAAACTAACACCACCCTTACCCTCCCGACTATTGTACCTCTAAGATTGTTGAGGGGGCTGCTGTCCCCTGGATGCAGCTGTCCCCTGTCATTGCTTGCCCATATTGTCCTGGCAGAGGTATTGTGAGCCAGCCTAACAGGGAAGGCAGTGACAGATCAAGTTAGCATTGGGGAGTTATAGGAAGGCAACCCACCCCCCCAACATTATCAGTGATCAAGATCCCTGCCAGGGCAAGCAGTGGCAGGGCACTGAGGTACTTCTGGTAATTAAGTTGAATCCTCATTGTCTAGGGAGCCAGAAACCTGGGTGTGCTGGATTCAGGGACCAACTATCTCAACAGTATGGGGACAGAGGATAAAGGGATTATGTGTTAGAGTGGAATAGGGGCTCAGTTTTGAGCTTTTTGGGGGGTGATCCTTTTCACCTATAGATCCTAAAGGCATTCATAAGTGAAAGTGGGCCACTTCATATCGAATGGGCAAGCTTGTTCCAAACAATTTGAACTTTGCCTGGTCAGATATGAAAAGTTCAGGATGTAGGACCCTGAGTGGTTTGCAGAGCTCTACTTCACATCATAGATGAGGGACTGATAGCCACTGTGCAAAAGTAAGAGAACATCTGTGCCACAGTCAGGTATGGGATGGTAAAACGTTCAGCCGCAAGGAACCTACAGAATAGAGAAAGAGAAATGGACCTCCTCTGCATAATGGAAATGTGAGGTGTGACACTAACAAATGGATGTGCTTGTTAAGGGTGAACTTCTTGGGGTGAGCTACTATGTAGTAGGTCTCACTGATACCTGGTAGAATGTGGAAGGGGGGTCTCCTCAGAAGGGGACAGAGAGGGTCTGAGGAGTGGAGGGGTTACTTTATATGTCAAGGAAGGGATTCAGACAAGCATGAAAGAAAGACTGTGGTGGGATGGATGGAAGCACTACTGCAAACATGTGACTAGAATTACAATCCATGACAGTTCTGAGATAATGCTACAGACTGCCTTTTAACAGAGCAGATGGTCATTTAGAATTGGCAAAATAAATTAAAAGGGCTCATGTATCAGGGCAGACTCAATGGGCAATAATGTCCTTTTCTACCGACAGTCTTCTATGATTCTATGATGTGGAATTTCCATCTTTCTGAGATTGATTGAGAGCTAGAAAGTGCCCAAGGGTTACAAGCAAGGAGGTATAGGTTGTCAGTTATGTAGGGCTGTTTTTGTCATCAGCATATCAGGCATGGGCCAAGAGGGGATGTATTTTCTTTAATCTTGAGCTGATTAGCGGTAATGATGTGATTAGAGCAATAAATGTTGGAAAGAGGGTAGGTAATGGTGATCATAAATTTTTTTTTAACAATTTCTTTCCTCCTCTGGATCAACCAGTTAGACCTCCTGCCACTATTGCCATTAGTCTGCTGCTTGACCAGAGAATCCCCCTCCAGCCACCTGGTCTTGCTGGACCACTTTGCACACAGTCCACAGTACCACATTGGGCCTTCTCCTTATACTTGGCCAGCTAATATTGAGTCCTTAAGAAGCGGACCTGTGGGGCTGGAGTAGAGAGAGGGGCCCATGATGGTCAAGGAGGGTTGGGGTAGCTTATTCTGTCTCTCATTTGCTGATTTCCTTCAGTTTCTTCTGCTTCTGAGTGCACACACACAACATTCTTGGGTGACGTCACAAGTGACATGCCGATGTCTGCTTGCACTCTTCACTCTTAGTGTGCCTGGTTTGCACCTTCCACTGCCATCTGGGGTAACCCAGGTGTCAGTATTGTAGTGGGAGGCATATCTCACCCTCCCCTGAGGAGAAGAGCTTCAATCCTGGTCACTGGCACAGCAAGTGGCAGTGTTATCGCTATGCTGTTGGGCTCTCCCACAGTGTCCATAATAGGACTAAAGTTGAGGTGATAGTGGGAAGCTACTTCACTAAAAAATATGCCCAGGAAGCTACACTTCAGGATAGAAGATTTTGATAAGCCAAGGTAGATTAGTATGAACATGTGACAAATGCATCACTGAGTGGGAGTACAAATACAAAGTTAGAGGCCCTGGAGCAGCACGTTGTATAGACAGTAACTAGATGTGACCTCCTGCATAACAAGGGCAAAAGGGTAGGTGGAGGCCTCTATGGTTGTATGTAGGACTTCAGGTGAAGTTAATGGATTAAAAAAGAACATATGATAAGCAGAAGGATCCTGGTGACAAAGCAAGGGAAGTAAGTGTGTAGGGCATTATGGAACAAATGCAGGTACATGATCGCTCATACCAAGGCTGGTCTGGAACAGCATATTGACTGAAATAATTTTTTTCCACTTTGTAGGGAACTGAAGGAGTCAAGGATAAGATGGGGTCCCTGTTATGTGAGGAAGTCCTGTATCCATTGAACAAGGCAGGATAAATAGCAAAGCCACGGTATACATAATGTACTTAGTGTCTGTATTCAGCCAGGAGGTCAGGGGGAATCAGTGGCCCACTGCACAGTGACACCACAACAGCAAAACCCGAAAAAGACCTTTACAGCGAAAGTCGCTGTAATGGTCTGGGTTTCACTGATGGGATGTCTCCCAGTGTTCTGCACCTTCCCTGAAACAACTGTGACCTGGAGTTGATAATGTATAATTGCGGTGGGTATGGGGGACAGAGCCCCCCACAAAAACACTTTGTTTCTCGATGACATAATACCACGTGTTGGCATTGTGCTGTTGCTGTAGGTGATGTCGACAGATTTGCTGTTGATGAACAGTGGTACTTCCAGGGGGAATGGCCAGCTCAGGTTTGACATTATAGGAAAGGTGCAAGCCAAACAAGAGACAGGGCTGATCATGCCAGAAAAAGTTGGTAAGTATCTGTGGAAATGGTGAATTTGGGAAAATCTCAGGGCTCTGATGGTAAGGGGGTAATAATTAAGTTAAAATGTTTTTTTGTCTGGTCCCCATGCTGATATTTTTCAGGACTCCATGTTGGCAGGGATAGTGCCAGAGGTCTTGAAAACAGTCATCCCCCTATTCAAGAAGGAGGCAAGGCCAAAGCCAGGTAATTACTGCTGTAGAAGTCTTGCCTGAGTGCTAGGCAAAGTGGCTGAGTCAATTATAAAAGACGTGGTGACAGCCCATGGATGAGAAAGGGCTACATATTGATTTATAGTGTATGGTGGAACGTTGTTGTTCACCAAATTCAAGCAAAAGCTAAGCTTGTTGTACCATCGATGTGACGTCATGGTGCTGTTGTACCATCGCTAGTACATCACATCGATGGTACAACAGCTTATAATGTATTTGCGCAAGCGCGACATTCATGTCCCCGATCTTCAAATGGCTGCAGCAAAGAAATCAGCTCTTGAAAGGGGAAAAATTGATTTTTTTTATGTCTTTTTCTCTATGCTACAGGTACCTTGATTCTGCACAAGTTATAAGGGCCACACCGACTTCCCCATACCTTAGTCACCAGCAGCACTTCTATCTGACACACAGATCTCGATCACTGGCAGCGCTTCAAACTGACGCACATCGTGGGACAGGGGTATGAGTGAGGATTGTTCGGGGAGGGTCACGCAATTATGGAAATTGCATCACATGGACCAAAGAAGTGTTCCAATGTTGATTTACTGATGCCCATACACTATACAAGACAGTGGATGGGAAACAGTGAACAACAACACTGTCTTCACTTCTCAAGGTTTCATGACAACTGTAAACCTCTCGAGCTTCGCTCCCAAGGTTTACATGGTTGTCATGACAACCTCTTGAGGTGAACAACAGTGTTGTTGTTCACTGTTGCCCATCCACTGTCCTCTATATATGTAACATATTATACCAGGGAAGAAAACAGAGTCCAAATGGACTTGTTTCCAGTTGCGACATGGCTGGAGGTGTACAGGGAGCATCAAAGAAATGGAATGCAAACCGTACAGCTTAAGCAATAAATACAGAGACAGTCATATATAGTTAAAATGCACCGTGGCTATGAGCAATAAATGCATTAACTGGTACAAAGGGGACTATTTACAGGCCCCTAGAGGAGCAGAACATCAAAGATACTACACTCTGGCTGTAACCCAATATAGAAACAATTTAAAATATACATCTATATCAGAGGTAGAACTGCATACATGAACAGAGTGTTCATCGCCAATTGCACAGACAATGTGTGCATGCGTGTGTGCGTGTTTGAAGCGTCTCATAAATTCTTTAGCACAGCCTGATGTATACTATTTCATTTATCAAAGGGATTGTTTCTAGGCTTAAACATGAGATTTAGCACCTACATGTGCACTGGTACTTTGATTCCATAAAATGTAAGTAAAACATAGGCCACAAGTAAAAAGATAACTGGGTGAGGGGGTCCCCATCATTAATTTCACTGGAGGCCCCCAAAATCCTAAAACCGGCCCTGGTGAAGAGCTACTGATTATGTCATAACCTGAACTCTCAGGCCCGGATATTCAAACTGCGCCAGGCTGTGGCGCAAACCTGGGTGCAGCTCAACTTTGTTGCACGGGGTGTGGCCTGGGCGATATTCAGCGAAGCTGCACTATGGTGCAGCAACTTTGAATATCACACCCTGGCCACCCCCACTGTGCATGGCGCAGTGGCACTGTGTCAGCGCAAGTGACCAGAGTGGAGCATGGAGATGCGCTAGTGCAAGTGCCATTGCGCCATACACAGCACCTGCGATATTCAAAAGGGGACATGCAAATGGACCATAATTTATGCAAGGCACACATGGGGCCATTTGCATGTCATTATGGCCCCATTTGCATCCCATTAGCATGCAGGTGTGCCAATCCCCGAAGACTTGCGCCTGGCACCCTGCCAGGCAGCAGCCATCAGGGACCGACACCCCTGCAGCCCAATCGCTGGTATCTGCCTCAAATGAAAACCCCTCTAATATGTCAGTGCCAGTGGCTCAGTAGGCAGCACACCTCTGAGGCTGGAGATCAGAGGCTGTGGGTTCAGTTCCCACATCTGGCACTTAAGTTAATATACCAGTACTGACACTGTAGTGCAGCATGAGAGGGGTGCTGCACTTCTGAGGTGCCGTCTTTCGGATGAAACGATAAACTGAGGTCCCATCTGCCTGGATTGGTGGTAGTTCAGGTGGATGTTAAAGATCCCATGGCACTTATCAAAAAGAGTAGGGGAACTTTTATTGAAAAAGAGGACTCCAAAACAAAAGAAAGCAAAGGTATACAAACTGACAATAACTGATAAATAGCAAAGAACAGAACATCAATAACCAGGAAAAAAATCAATCACAAGACACCCAATGAGCACAGTTAACCCATAAAAACTTGCCTTTAACTAGACCCTGTAAATGAAAATCAGTATCATACATTTTCCGTAAGGTAAGAGTCACATTAGAAAGGAGTTCATCAAACAATATCAGGCGCTGTTGTGAAACCCATAAACATCTGGATTGCCAAATATAAAAGCAAAGAATACCAATTACCAATTATTTTACCAGGTGAGACACACTAAGCTGAAAGCCTGTTTGCAGGTGCAACCTGGGAGCACAAGGAAGTTAAGTGACTTGCTCAGGGTCACACAGTATGCACCTAGGGGGCTGTGGGATTCAAACCCAGGTCCCCAGATTTGCAGCTCAGAGCCTTAATCTACTGTGCCATACTGCCTATAGAAAATATTAATAACAATGTGTCAGCAGGATAATTGGACCATTCACCCTTATGTACTCCATACATCAGTGTACAATAAGAAATAGAGAAAAATAAAGGCTCATTCCATTTGTTGGCTAAAAAACCCCAAAAAGCGTGAACATATGGACATTCCAAAAAAAGATGTTCCTGAGTTTCCAAAAGGGACACACAAGAAGCACGAGTACAATACCTATCACTAAGTTGCTTGTGCTTATGAGAATTACCAACTGGTAATCTACCATAGGAACTTAACCAAACACTATCCCAGACGAAATCAGGCAACCTCCTATTGGAGAGAAACAAAATAACTTTTTCCAAGGATTCCGGAGGACAATCAGGAAAAAGCAAAACATCAGTAAATTCAGAAGAAACAACATAATCATACAATTTCTTTCTATTCATGGTTTCCAATTGAGAAATGGTGACACCCCATTTCAATAAATGCTTAAAGGTTTCCAGAACATGCTTGGGGAAAAAACGGAGTCTTCGCAAAGGGAGCTGGTTTTCTCAACTTCCAAAGCGGCAATCCTTTGGAAAACCAAGCTCATACATATGGGTGCCAAGACTTTCTACCAGGTCTAAGGAGAAGGCTCAAATTATACGAAACAAAAATACATACAAAAAAATGCCACTGGATGAACCATAGCTACTCCCCCTTCTCTAATACTTCTATATGTATAACCACGTTTGATGGGATTCAACCTACTCCCCCAAAATGCCTGGAAAAAAACACTAAATAGGGAAGTAAATAAAGACACAGGGGGTGGAAACACATAACTAATGTACAAAAAATAGGAACCTCCAAAGTTTTAATTAACAGAACCCTCTTAAGTTTAGCAATTTGTCTTCCCTTCCATCTGGACACAAGTAACTGACCTTATCAAGTTTTTGAGACCAGTTTGCAGAAGACATATCACTAGCACCAAATTCTACTCCCAAAATAGTCCCTAGAAATCGAGATACCAGAAATTTGACCAGATTCAGTAATCGGGGAACTACCTAAAGGAAAACCCCTGCTCTTAGCATAATTAATCTTATAACCAGAACATCAGGAAAAAAAGGTCAAAATATCATATACAATAGGCCCTTCCATAATATCAGAAATGCAAAGAACCAAGTCATCAGCATATGCCAAAACTTTTACAGGAGGCACACCATCACCAATACTCAACCCAGCTAGACTTGTATGATTGATAACCAATCGAAGTAAAATATCGATTAAAAAAACATACAAAATAGGGCTCAGAGGACAACCCTGACATACACCATGCTGTACAGTAATTGGTCTACCAATCCATCCATTAACATTAGGGAGAAGCAAAGCAGAACTGTACATATTACGAATCCAGGCAATAAATCCAGCAGGTAAACCATATGCTCGTAAGACAGAAAACAAAAAATCATGTGAAACCTGGTCAAAGGCTTTTTCCTGATCTAGGTTCAAAATATACCCATTCAAATGACCAGACTGGGCTACAGTAAACAATTCCCTTAAGACTAATAAATTATCATACTGAGTCCTACCTGGTATAGAACATGTTTGGTGTGGGCAAATCAGACCATCAACAACCTGAGATAACCGAAGTAATAAAATTTTACTCAAAATTTTCAAATCAGCGTTCAATAAACTTAGCGTCCTCCAATTTCTTAAATCTTCTTTAGGGCCCTTTTTATGTAGTAGAAGAACCAAAGCCAGATTCATAGAGGATGCCAAGGATGAAGTAGACAACATCTGATTGAAAACCTGCGCCAAAACAGGGACAAGGTCTTCCTGGAATGTCTGGTAAAATGCAGCCACCAAACCGTCCATACCAGGAGCAGAATCAGGGTTCAAGGAAAAAATAGCCTGACATACTTCAGTTTCAGAAATATCGGTTAACAGATTCTGACAATTAACAGCAGACAGCTGTGGTAAATGTAAAGAGTCAAAATTAAATGATTCAAATTCAAGACCAGCATCCTTTTGATATAGAGATCCTAAATATTGACCTACAACATCAAACAAATCTTCCAGGGAAGTAACCAAATCATCAGCCATGGAAGTCAACTGTGTAACTAACCGATGGCTCACACGATCTTTACAATCTTGAAAGGGATCCAAAGCACCCTTGTGCAGTTTTAAACCAAAACTATGTTCATGTTCTAAGGACTTAGACCTATCATACTGCTAGGCAAACATCCGTGTCTTAACATTTCTGATTTGTTCCCCATAATCAAGCTTCTCAGTCTCTGCCAAGGAAATCAACCTCTGTAATTGAGTCCTAAGACGTAAATATTCTAAATAATGTGAGGTAACCTTGGCACGGGAGCGGGCTTGAAAAAATGACTTCCATCCCTTCTTGGTATCCTCCCACCAGGATGCTAAATCCTCATATATTTCAAGAACAGAAAGCCGGGCAATCCATTCCCTTTTCCAAGCCTTCAGAATAGACTTATCAGCCAATAAGGAAGTGTTTAAACACCATAAATTCTTTTTACATCTAGGCACCCCATCCCAGGATAGGCAGACCATAAGAGACCTATGATCAGAAAATTCCCAAGCACTCAAAACAACCGAGGTGACTTGCAATACTGCAGAAAGAAAAATAAAATCAATCCTAGTGGACAGAGATGACTTAAAAAGAGTATTACCACCAGAAGAATATACACAACGATAGGCATCTTTAAGCTGAGCAATATCAAGAACTTGTAGTAGCTTATTGGAATCACAGAATAACTTTGAGGTACATAACCCCCTGTCAGAGGTACTCAGAGCACAATTAAAATCACCAGCCCAAAAAAACAAACGTGAAGTATGAAGATAAGGCTGAATGTCCAGAAACAGTGCAACACGCTGAGCCTTGGTCTGTGTGGCATAACTGTTAATCAGTCTAAATCTGTCACCCCGAAAATTAATATCCAATAATAAAGCCCTGCCGGGGCAAATATCAACTAATTTGGAAACTTTCAAAGCCGGATTAGTAAACAAGACCCCAACACCATCACAAAGAGATTCCCCATTAGACCAAAAGGTAGCACCCTTAGACCATAGGTTACAAGCAAGTTGAACTTCAACAGAAGTTTTTAATCTAGTATCCTGAAGACAAACAATATCATTGTGATGCTGTTGCAAACAGTTCAAGGTGGTAACCATTTTTTATGACTTTTTATACTATTAACATTAATGGTTGTAATAGTCAATGAAGCCATAAATGGGAATGAAAAAAAGAAAAGGAAACAGTAAAACAAAAACCTAATGTTAAGGGGCTTTAGCTACCCTTCTACGCTGAGACCTCCTAAGGTTAACCTCCACCGCTCTGACTTCCCCTTCTTCACCTTCCGAAATAAAATCAGTGACAGTAGAAGCCCTGGAGGAGCGGTCAGAATCTTCACCCTCAGACTCGTCCCCAGTAACTAATGTTGCAAACTGATTACCCGTTTTCCAGGAATCGGAGGATCCACTGCTGGGTGAGACCAAAGGGGAGGAGTGAGATAAAATAGCTGTACCAGATCTATGATGCTTCTTTGCAGTAACAGTTTTAAAAGGCAAAATCGGGAAGGGGGGGGCATACCAGAATCCTCTGATATATCCAGCAAAGGAAGGACAGAGGTAGATGGTACAGAAGGAGCAGAGGTAACAACAGAAGGGGAAGGAGAGCATTCTGTTCCTGCTCACTAACCAAAACAGTTTCAACAAGTTCAGCATCCGGAACCACTAAAGGAGGCGTTATAGCAGTAGGAGAAACAATTGTGGCAACTGTACTATCAGTAGCCACCGCCTTTGTAGCATTCATATGCTGAGCCACAACAATTAAACCTTCATGAGAAGGACAATCACCTCTATTGTGAGATGCCCAAGGACATTTTGCATAGCCATGCCCAGTCTGTTCACACAAATTACATTTAAACAAATTAAGGCATGTAACAGCCTGATGACCAAATTCAAAACAACGTGGACATCGAGGGCTATCACAAGCTGTATTAAGGTGTGTTTGTGAACCACACTTAAAACAAGACTTGGGTTGACCAAAGTAAAACAAACTGCCTCTGTCTTTCCCCAGAAAGAAGCTATTGGGAAGGTGTTGAGGCCCACAGTTTGAAGAAAAAAGTTTCACCCTTAATTTCCAGCCACCATTCCAGATTTTCTCACTATCAAGGATGGGAACTGGCCTATCCAAAACATCACATCTTTTCTGTAACCAAAAAAGAATATCCTCTATATGCACCCTTTCATTACGAAACATGACGGTAATCAATTTAACAGCAGGCTTCGTCAAGGGAACCGCCAAAAAAGGAACCCAAAGAGGGGAATTCTTAACAGTGTGATACGAAGCCCAAAATTGCTCCAAACAAGAAACAGTTTTAAAGCTCACATCATAATTAGAACTACCAATGTGTAAAAGAGCATAAATGTCTGAAGAGACAAACTTCATAGAACCTTTGAGTAAACGTTTAGCTATATACAGTCTATCTGGCTGTTCTTCCAAGCCTCCTTTATATATTAAATGAACAGCATTCCTTCGAGGGGCAGGTTCGCCCTTGTTAGAAAATAAATCCAACAGTTTAAACTGTGGAGTAGCCTCAGCAGACTGCTGAGGTACAGGGGCAACCTTACCAGGTTCCAAGTTTAAAACAGTTTTATGCAAATCAGTCTTAGGAGCCCCAGCATCACTACAATCCCACAAATTAGGTTCAGACCCAGGAAGTACAGAAGAAACAGAAGACAAGGGTCCCAAAGCAGAAGGACCAGGGGAAGAGGAATTATAACGTTGTACAACTACATCATTGGGATCAGGGATCCAGTTTCCATTCGAGTGCCTCAACCACCCAGCCCCCGCAATGACCCTGTCAGGGGACCATCCCTTGCTAAGTTGGGGAGGAGAGGGAGAAGGAGACCCATGCATAGCCAGAGATTCACCAGAATCCGTTGGAAAGACTGTCATTGAGCTGCCCGCCCGCTTGTCTAAAGCGGTAGTTGAAAGACTTGCCTCCGAAGACACAGAACCCCTTATTAATATGTTACCATGCATGCCCAGACGTTTTGAAGGGACCACAGAAACAGCAGAGCAGGTATCGAGAGCAGTAACAGGGGAAAACGGCTTTTGGCACACGTCGGTGAGATGCTCAGCACTGCCAGCCACCCCAGGAGGTTCAGGAAGCTCAGACACACACTCCTGCAAAACCATATGCGTGTCACCAGAAAGTGACGAAATCGGACGGGTAGCAGAAGGGGAAGGAAGGAGAGGAGCGGAGCGCAATGCAGCAATTTCGGTCGGCAAAAGAGACTTCCAACGCATACAGCGCTCCTCCTCAGTTAATAAGGCAGCTAATAACCATTCTTTAGCAGCAAGATCCAGTACAGTACCTTCTTTAGAAACAGGAATATCAGCGTTTGCAGGAAAAGCCACACTAGGAACAGCCTCCACAGGTGAATCAAAAAACTCCTCGGGTAGATCAGTAGCAGTTAACTCCTCA
Organism: Neoceratodus forsteri; assembly: GCA_016271365.2. Lineage (NCBI taxonomy): Eukaryota > Metazoa > Chordata > Ceratodontiformes > Ceratodontidae > Neoceratodus > Neoceratodus forsteri. Next base: position 1,684,538,720 of record CM028129.1, on the reverse strand, counting down.
TTCAATACAGCAGCCTCTAGAACTACAGGAGCAGAGGGGAGGCCCACTCCCTGTCCCATCCACGCCCATCTCCTCTGAAGGTTGAGCAAAGTGGCCATCTTCCACCAGACAGCCAAAGATTCTCTCCTGAGAGTAGGGGAATTTCCCGTGTCCTGGCCAAATTTCCTCATTCACTAAAAAAATACCACCAACAGCTTAATCTGGTTCAAGGGCAGTTGGCATTCATCTGTATCCCCCTCCCCCCGGGTCATGCCTGAAAATAGGCAGGATTTGTCTAGTGCACTTACCCGGTCAACAAAAAACTAAATAAAAAATTAAAAATAAAATAAAATATCCCTGGTGGTCCAGTGGACCGCTATGTGCCCGATCGCAGGCATCGGTATAGTAACCTCCCCAATATCCCTGGTGGTCCAGTGGACTGATCACTGCCCGATCGCGGGCATCTGTAATAATAAAATAGTCCTATTACCTGGTGGTCTAGTGTAACCCTCCCACCCACCCACTGGGCCCCACCGCCCCGCTCCCCGGGTCAGCCGCAGGCGGCAGCACCACCCGCCTTCGCCTCGTCGCCCGCCAACGACCGACAGTTCGGTAGGGCTGCACTGACCATTGGTCACAGCTGAGCATGGGCATGGTAGTTTACATTGCATTGCTACATTCCAGATATCTGGAATGTGTAGTACGGAGCATGCACGCCCATTGGCCTGCTGTGAACCACGGGCGGCAGCCCTACTGAGCTGTCAATCGGCGGGTGGCAGGGCAGCAGGCGGGTGGGGTTCTGCCACCCGCTGGCTGACCTGGGGGGGAGCGGGGCGGTGGGGCTCAGTGGGCAGGTGGGGAGAGGGGTACACTAGACCACCAGGGTAATAGGACTATTTTATGATTTACAGATGCCAGCGATCGGGCAGCGATCGGTCCACTGGACCACCAGGGACATTGGAGGAGGGGGTTACTATACCGATGCCCGCGATCGGGCACATAGCAGTCCACTGGACCACCAGGGATATTGGAAGGGGGATTTAGTTACACGGATGCCCGTGATGGGGCATGGGGGGACGCCGCCAGGTGCGGCAGGAACTCGGGTGGCCACCCACAGGTGGCAGCTGCCGTGTTGCGCCCTGCAATGTGGCAGCTCACCTGTGGGTGGCCATCATTTGTTCCTTTTTTGGGGGGCTTAACTTTGTGCAGGCGCGGGTAGGGTTCGCATGCATGACTCTACATCGGGCTGAATATCGGGCTATGCAGGTTGGCATGAGCACGCTCTACCTGTGCCTGCATACATTATTGATGTGCTCCGGCACATTTGGATTTGTGCGGCGCACTTTTCCCTTGTGAATATCGTGCTGGGGTGCATCAGTGGGTTGTGCATGGTGCAACACTGTTGTGCCATGCGCAACCCTTTTGAATATCTGGGCCTCAGCCTTTTCTCTCTGTCAGCAACCTTAATAGGGCCTAGTTCTCCAAAGTTTAAGAATCTGTAGCTGAAGTAAGCATTTAAAAAACTGACATAGTGTTGACTGCAGTACTTGTGTTTCCAGAATGTTCAGGTGCATGTTACTGTACTTTAGAACATGTCAGGAGGTGGATTGAGAATGCAGTGCTGAACCAAGGTATAGAATATCAAGGTGTTATACAATTTTAAAATGATGGGGGGAAGGGGCTTGCAATCTCAGAATGTGGCGGAGATGTGCCATGTCGAAATGCAGTGGGACACTCAATCATGGAATGTGACAGGAACCCACATTGAGGAATTTGGTGGGGACTGGCAATTTTGTAATATAGTAGAGATGCACATGGTCGGAATGTGACAAGACATACGATTTTATTGTGAAATCGCTCGTCTTTGCCACATTCCAGAATTGTATGTGCCCACCACATTTCAAAATTGTTCGTCACATCCCCACCACATTCTGACTTTGTACGTCCCAGCCACATTCTAAAATCAGGCATCTCAGCCACATTCCAAAATTGCACATCCTTGCCACATTCCAAAGTTCTGTTTCAATGCCACATTCTGAAATTGTGTCACCACCACGTACCGAAAATTGTGCAGCAATGCCACGTTTCAAAATTGCATGTCATCATTACATTCTGAAATTGTACATCACTGGCACATTCCAAAATCATATTCTGAAACTGTGCGTCACTGGTGTATTCCAAAATTGTGCATCATCGCCACATTCTAAAATTGTGCATCACTGACACAGTTCAAAATTGTGTCACTGCCACATTCCGAAACTGTGCGTCACCACCACATTCAGAAACTGTGCGTTACTGTCACATTCCAAAATTGTGCTTCACAGCCACATTCTGACAATATTATGAAATTGTGCATCACTGCCACATTCTGAAATTGTGCATCATTGCCACATTCAGAAACTGCATCACCAACACATTCCAAAATTGTGCATTACCACCACATTTCAAAATTGTGTGGCACTGTCATATTCCAAAATTGTGCATCATCTCAACATCCGAAACTGTGCATCACTGCCACATTCTGAAACTGCATGTCTCTACCACATTCTAAAACTGTAATTTCCTGCTACATTCCAAAATTGTACATAAACTTCCACATTCTAAAATTACGTGTTACAGTATTGTCACAATCTGAAGATGTGCATCCCCACCATATTCCAAAACTGAACATCCCCACCACATTTTGAAAATGAGAGTCACAGCCACCTTCTGAAATTGCATGTCCAAGCCACATTTAAAATTACACATCCCTGCCTCATTCTGAAATTGTACGTGACTACCACATTCTGAAACTGCATCACCACCACATTCTGAGATTCTATGCCCACCTCACATTCTGAAATTGCTTGTTACCACCACATTCTGAAATTGTACATCACCACCACATGCCAAATGTATGCATCCATGACCCATTATGGAATTACATATCCCTGCCACCATCCACACTGTGTCTCCTGCATTACAAAATTGTGTATCTCTGCCGCATTCTAAAACTATATGACACCACCACATTATGAATGTTAGCATCCTTGCAACATTCCAAAATTGTGTGTCCCAGCTACTTTCTGAGATTGTGTCATTGCTGCATTCCACAATTGCAACTTGGTGGCATTTCGAAATCTCATACCTGCAGTATTCTAAACTACACACAACTTTACCAGTCTAAAGTTATGTTTTCCATTGCATTCCAACCCCCCCATCACGTTCTGAAGAACTATACCTTGCATCTGCATATTATGGAAATGCATGTGCTAACCCACCCAGTGTCAGCTTTCCTTTTTCAGATGTTTTCTTTGACTACAGTTTTATGTAATTTGGGAGAAATAAATCCTATAAGGTAGCTTGCATAAAGAACTAGGCTGCGAGTTTTAGTTATGACATCTGGTAGTTCTTCAGTTACTAACATTCTAAAATGCCAGCAGAATAGGCCTAACGGTCTTTCGAGTCTGCTCGATTGGTCAGCCCCCACCCTGGGTGCTGACCTTGCTGCCTCCCTCACCTTCTCTGGCTTCTCCCTTCCCAGTTCCAGATATTCTTGCTGCATTGGATTTTGCTTCCAGAACCCTTCCCCTGTACCTGTCCCAGCCCCTCTTGAACCCCTCCACCGTCTCTGCCTCCACCAGCCCCCTATTAAACAGGCTTTTTTTGAACAGGCAGTGAATGTAGGGTTACAAAATGACTTGTAACTTTTGAACAAAGTAACTTAGAGATCTCATTGTTGGTATGAGGCTGATTGGGGATATACTGATTCAAATTCTAAATTTATTGATGCCAGAAATGTTGTCCGGACTCCCTCTTTAAAGCCCTCCTCTAAAACTTCTCTACTCCCGCCAACTCCTGCAGCTAGCCAGCCACACTCCTCTGTCTGCCTCCAAAAATTCCCTTACTTGCTACAGCATCCATTACTCCCTCCTCTACCCCTCTGGCCTGTCCTAAGCAGTCTCTGTGAGTCTAATGCATTTTTGTGAGCCTGCCTCTTCCTCACTTACCACCACGGCTTAAGCCAATATCTACCCCCCCCATTTCCCCAACAGCCCTTTCTGCCCAATTTTGTCAAATGTTTATTCAGTCAACTGTATCGGCACCTTACCTCATTTTCATATTTGCACCTTCAACCATGGAATTTTGCATCCTTTCATTATGTGCTGTAATTTAAAAAAAAAAAAACAGGATAGGACCCTCCAGCACAGCTCACCTCAGTATAAAAATATGCTAATCTGGGGGGGGAGCCTAATCCAATCAAGGCACAAGAACATGCAAAAAAAAAACACTGGAATGAAAGGCTCACTCCCCAAATATTTATAAAATAATATCAAATTATTCTAACCTTCCAGAACTAGACAGAATGCCAACATTTCAGGGACAATGTGCCCCTTCATCAGGGATGCTGGAGTTTGTATAAAATTACTCCCTCTATTAGACATAAAATTGCATTTCAAAACTTCCAAATGCCAATATGATCATTATAAGAACATAGCCAATATACATGTGTCCTGCACTTATGTTTTCAAGTCATTTGTTTATATGACACATAAATTATCCCTTTATTCCAGTGCTATGATAATCAACTGTTGAAAACAAATAAATCAACATTTATATTAATGTTCATTCACAAAGTAGGCATCAAAAATTCAAAAGCCATCACCTTATCTATTAGCATTCATCAGACAAAGAATCTGTTATTTTTCTGTAAATACAAAAGCACATAAATACTAATCGTGAAAACCTCATTCTGTCAGATTGCAATATCAGTTAAACAAACATTCAAACAAAGTTCGGATACATACTAAATATTCCTGGCATGCAAATATTATTCACGCTCCCTCAATGTTTTTAGTTTAACCATATTCAAACTCCATGCCGGTAGCCCTACTGAGTGCTTTGTTTACATAACTTCAAAGATATTATGGAAAATCTTTTTCCAGGCTAATAGAGATTGTTGATTGTAATAATGGTTTCATCCATACCTATTGTTGTATATTCTTGAAAATTTTCAATGAAATATGGATTACAAAAATAAACATATTTCACCACACTGTGAATATGTGGTGTTCTCTTCATGTAAAGTCAGTAGATGCATCACGTATAGTCGCCAAAGCAAATTTTTTCTTACAACTCAGCTTTCTCACTTTAATGATAGTTTTGTGGAGGGCCTAAGATGGGAGACAGCCACGTTCACTGTGAGTATAAAACAGCATAATGACAAAGCCTTGTATCAAAAACCTCTGTATGAGGCACTCACCAAAAGGCTGAACTCTCTGTCCTTGGCTCCAGACATTCACTCACTCCAGAGCAGAGGACACAAACGTAAGCCCACTATATGTAGTGGTGACCTGCCAGAGTAGGGTGTGGATGTGCGCACATTATGACACCATAGATGATGCCACATGGGTGAACACGTGCGCTCAAGCACCATGGTGCCTGGGGTGCCACCCAAACAATATAAAAAGTGGCACCTGTTGGTGTGAAGGAAAAGAACACCTAGGTCTCTAGAGGTTCATCCATGCCAGTATGCAAACAAAGAGCACTTGGTAAATGAGAACGCAAGCAAAACATTGATGCAACAGGTGAGCAGCATGGAATTGGTCACCCCCCAGCCAAGACCGCATGGTGTCTGCATGGTTTTCTCTAGGGGGCTACACTCCCAGCATCCCACGTAAACTATATATAATGACAGTCTGTGTAGAGTCACAGATTAACTGATATGCTGATTAAGTAGCTGGCTATATCAGGCTGGCAACATCACCGATTTCAACGTCTCACTTTAAAGTGACTTCAATAATGTGCTGAACTGGATGATTCATATATATCTTCAGCTAGGAAGTAAAAAGGCAAAATAATATTTACAGCATGGTAAATGTATATAAAAAGATATGGTTTGAACTTTAAATGGGACATAGTAAGAGGTGATGATGTGTTACAGTATCTTTTTTTTACATATGTGGACCATCTATGTAAATCACTGTATAACAGACTTAGACCATGGTATATAAAGAAACACTTTTCTGATTATATTGCCAGAGTCTTGCTTCTAAAGCAATATTGACTCCTTGTTCTTGATGCAAATATTGTGTATAAAGCGACAAACATAACTGCTTTCATACACTGACTGTGATATACTGTACAGCAAACTATATTCTGCAATAGAGTTGTGAAAGCAAATGTTCACTGACAGCTAAATTCTATGAAATTACTTATTCCACTGTCAAATAATTTAGTGAAATTTGCAACAAAATTTTGTAGTTTCATTTTAACAAACCGTGTACTGCTCTGACAACTCGCCCCTTAGTTGTAGTCGACTCTTTCAAATACCTTGGAGTCACTTTAGACCCTGCTCTTGACTTTATCTTGCATCTATCTACAATCTTATCAAAACAGAAATAAAAATGGCTGCCTGTTAGAGGCACAGAGGGAACTGCACCATTAGGAGACATGTGTGTGTGAGGGGTGCTACCTGTTTCTAGATATGTGCGGCGGTAAACATTATGTTTTTATTGTTTCCTAATGATAGAAATTTTTCTATGCCACTAACAGGCAAACATTTTTATGTTTGCTTGCATGCATGTGCAAGAAACATAGTGCCACCATACAAGTTTTTGTAGGTATGCCTCCCCCACTTCCAATGCTCTGCTCCTTTTTGCAGGCACGGCTGCACTGCACCAATGAATGACCGAACTGTCTATGACAGCCGTTCAGATACAGTGGTGTACAGTTCTGAGAAAAATACTGCTACAATCAGCACTGGTAACTTGTAGGCAATTTGCATACTGCCAAAGGCAGTATGCAAATTGCCTATGTCAGCACTGCATCTGAACTGTCATAGACAGTTTGTTTCTGCCCTTCCCCACAAACACATAGGTGGCATGCTGGGAGCCCACCCCAGCATGTTCATGCTCTCCCCTCCACCAGCACACTGTATGACTGATGGGGGTGCCCAATCCCCCATCGGCTCCACTGCCCCCCCAAAAGCAAACTTCCTGGTGCCACACTTGGAGTTCACCCCAGCGTGGCCTAGGTAGCATGCTGGGAGCCCACCCCAGCTTGCTCAAGCACTCCCCTCCACCCCCACACACTATATGACCAATGGGGGTGCCCAATCCCTTGTCGGCTCCACTGCCCCCCCAAAGCAAACTTCCTGGTGCCACGCTGGGAGCCCACCCCAGTGTGGCAGAAGTCTGTGGCCCATGGGGTGCCCAATCCCCCATCGGCTCCACTGGCCCCCCCCAACAAAACTTCGGAGGTGCCATGCTGGGAGCCCACCCCAGCATGGCAAAAGTCCCACGTTGTCTTAATAAAAGAACACCTAGAACAAAAGAAAACCCTCGTTGGCTCACTTGCCCTCTCCCCAACCGCCCGCACCCCTCTGCGTACCACCTCCCACACACACCCCTCACTTACTACACCTCCGGAGGCCGGCGCGACGATCTTCGTTGGGCCAGGAACATGTCTGCACCCTCAACCACCGTGAACTGAAGAAATGCCGGTAAGCTGTATAATGACATGAATAGGGTTTTTTTCCACTTTGGTGCATATCTCGTCCATTTTTGGGATTTTTTTCACCAAATTTTTAACATGGGGTTCTTGGGATGCCACCTCATGATCTCAGCCACTGTCATTTTGTTATTCAGTCCTGAAAGGTGATTTCGCGGTCACTGCATGGAACCACCTTTTGGGACCGAGTAACAAAACGATAGTGTCACGGTTCATGAGGTAGACCCCCAAGAACCCTATGTTGAAAATTTGGTGAAAACATTCCCAAAAATGACTGTTTTATAAGCGTGCAAGTGCAGTTCCTACGCATGCTCATAACTTCGAGAATTTTTACTATTTTCACTTCAGATTTTCAACATTGCCATTTTACCACACCTCCTTATGAGCAGTACAGCTGTCATTTTTCACATCTTGCCCAAAATGTGTTTTCATGCATGTAGCACACAATGTCGCAGTCGGTGTGCAAAATCAATGTTTGGGACAGATTAAGAAAATCACAGTGAAATTGTTCATGAGCAGAGGTCTTGAAATGACTATGCTGAAAATTTGGTGACAAAAGTCCATAAAATGATTGTGTTACGAGCGTGCATTGCACAGTTTCCACGCACCCTCGTAAATTCATGAATTTGTAATATTTTCAGTCCAGATTTTCAACACTGGCATTTTTCCACACCTCCTTATGAATAGTACAGCTGTCATTTTCACACCCTGGCCGAAATGTGTTTTTGCACTTCTGGCACAGAAATGTGTGGTCACTGTAGGAATTCAGTGTTCGGGACAGATTAAGAAAATCACAGTGACACTGTTCATGAGTGGAGGTCCCGAAATGCCTGTGTGACAATCTGCAGTAAAAAATCCCCTAACTAACTACATTATGGGTGTGCATTGCACAGTTTCTACACATACTTGTGACTTTACCAGTTTTTTTTTTTATATTTTCACTCCATATTTTTAACCTTGCCATTTTTTATACCTCCTCATGAACAGTACAGCTGTCATTTTTCACATCCTGTTTGAAATGTGTTTTCGCACCTGTGATGCCAAATGGCATAGTCACTGTGCAAAATCAGCTTTTGGCTAACAAACTGATATTGCCACTGTTCATGAGGTGTGGGTCACAAAAAACCCATGTTGAAAATTTGGAGTGAAAATACCTAAGAACACCCGGGGCATTAGGGTTTCCAACCATAACGCCCCATATTGTAGAGATTGACAGGCATCAGTGATGTGACTTGGGATTGTCACCTTTAATGCTCATGCCATTCCACCTCCACCCACAGCCTGCAGCCAGTGACAGGCATCGAGGTGTACCTTGGACTCTTTGGCCCCAAAGTTCACCCCATTCTCCTATGCTGCACCCATCTCACTGTATTTCCTTATGCAATGGGGTGAGCATAAGGGCAAAAGACCCAAGGCACACCGTGAAACTTGTCAGTGTCTGCAGGGTAGGGTGTGGTGAAATGGCATGGGCGTTATGCCCGATGACCCAAAGGCACACCCCAATGCCTGTCAGTCTCTGCAGGGTGGTGGTGGAGTTGGCTTCAGTTCAATACTTCACTGCCATTCCTATTATGCATCTGTCTAACTCTTACACTACCAATGCCAATGCCAGCAAGCAAACATTCGGCATTGAGAAATGCTTGTTATTTCTGTTTTGCTAAGCACATCGTTGATGTGAATCCATTTTGATTAGGTCCTGAGCCCCCTTTTTTTTTTTATAATAACATTTTATTAGACATGAGGATTGTCACACACATTGACACATTAATACATGTTCATAGCTATACACAGCACTTAAAATAATACAATAATAATGTTCTCAGTAAATCTTCCAGTTAATCCAGAGGGTACATTAGTCAGGAACCAGGGCAGCAACTCATCAATATTGATATAATTTGTTTCAGGGTACAAAATCTGGATATGTGCTTAATTGACACATAGTCCATTTTCTCCATTTAATATCAAAAGCTTCCACTTTATCTTTCAGCCTAGCTCCCATCCTCTCCATTCCATAAACCTCCCTCACCAGATTCAAGCAGGCCCTCTTTGTGGGGATTTTATCCGTGCCCCATAGTCTGGTTATTACCTTTTTAGCTGCAAGTATTAGTAACATGGTGTGTAAGTATGTGGTCTTATCCACCTTTAGGCCGAGTGGGGTAGTGGCAGTCAGTATGTAGCCAGGTGTAAAAAGAGCTGGGGTGTCATATATAGCTACTAATTCCTGTATTACCTTCCTCCAAAAGGAGCCCAATAGACCACATTCCCAGAGTATGTGGGCTTGATCTACCTGGGTCACACCACATCCCCTCCAGCATCCACCCGCTGAGTCTCTCCCAAATCTAGCCACTACTAAAGGGGTGGGGAAGAACCAATATCTCAGCTTCCAGAAATATTCCCTCCAATATGGTGAGCTTGCTTAAAGCCCTCCACACAAGCAAGGAAGCCGCCTTCCAGTTGTCTCAGGCACTTCTACTCCCAACTACTGGGACCATCTGGCACGTATGGCTTCAGTGGAGTCTCTGGGTTGTTCACTCAGAGCAGCGTAAGTGGCACTCATAATGTGTTCCATATTGGCTTCCTGGCCTTGTGACTGAAGCAGCCTTAATATTAAGGATGGGCTTTCAGCTATTGCAGCCAGTGCGTATTCCTTCGATTGTAGATATGATTTTACCTGCATGTATTTATGGAAGAAGCCCTGTGGCAGTTTGTACTGCATCTGAAGCTGAGCGAAGGAGTGTATACCTCCTGGCCCCACCAACTGGGAAATGTATTTAAGGTTATATTTGTACCAATGAAACATTGAGGTATCTATGGCATTGGGAGGAAAAGCATGGTTGACCGCCAGAGACCAGAGATACAGTGCCTCCATATCAGTGAGCCTCTTATGAAGCACATGGAGTCATTGCTTAAAGATCTCAGCTGTCTACTGAGGGAACCCAGAGAGAGGGAGGGAGGCACCTGGGGGGGATATCCAAATAGATAGTCTGTCAGGTTCCAAATGTCGTTCCAGGTCAATTCAAAATGCTTCCAGGGCATAACATAGTTGAGATTTAGCCAGGACAGTAATACCTTCAGTTTACAGGCCCTGGCATAGTCCATCAGATTGGGTAAGTTTAAGTCGCCCCTATCCTTGGCCAGCAGTAGCAGGGAGTAGAGGATCCTGGGGGGCTTCCCCTGCCATATAAAGTGGGAAATGAGTTAATTCCTTGACTGAAAATAGACCTGGGAAAGGCATCACCAGGAGGGTTTGGAGAAAGAACAGAATCTGGGGAAAAATATTCTGCTAGATAGTGTCTATTCGAGCCAAGAAACTCAAGGGGATTTGAGACCACCTGGTAAGCTCCTCCGATAAAGTTTGAGTTAAGGGCTCAAAATTTGTAATGTCTGTGTGAATTGGGTTTCGGGTGAGACGCACACCAAGGAATCGCATTGTTTGTTTATACCATTGAAAGGGGTACGCTCTCGTTAGAGTTGGGGTGGGAGTAAAGTCACAGAGATGGGCCTCTGTCTTCTGTTGATTAATTTTATAGCCAGAAATCTCCCCAAATATCACTAATTGTTCCCAGATTCTCGGAATAGATACTTCAGGGGAGGTCGGAGAGAGGATGATATCATCAGCAAACAATGAAATTTTATAGGTGCTACCCCCCATTGATATGCACTCTATTCTGGGTGGGATCTAATAGCTTGGGCTAGCAGTTCAGGGTAAAGGACAAACAAAAGAAGGGAGAGAGAACAACCCTGACACGTTCCTCTACCAAGGGGGAAAGGATCTGAAATAGCACCATCTAGTTTTAGGTAAGCTTGTGGGTTCTTATTAACATTTTTTTATCTGCTGTATGACTTCCGTAGGGAATCCAAATCGAGACAAGGTAGCCCACAAAAATGGCCAGGCCACCCTGTCAAATGCCTTTTCGGCATCTAATCCAATAAGAGCTAGGGAGACAGTTTGAGTAGCTGCATAGTCTTTTAAGAGACATGCTTGTCTGACCGCATCATGAGCTTGTCTGCTTCTGATGAAGCCCACCTGATCAGGGTGGATCAGCAGGGGCAAAATATTTTCAAGTCGATGTACTAATACAGACATATATATTTTGTAATCAAAATTTAACATCAAAATTGGCCTGTAAGATGACGGGAGTTTTGGATCTTTGTCCTGTTTAAGGATAGCAGAAATTACTGCATATTGCCAGGACGGTGGGGGGGGGGTCCTCCCTCCTGTACTTCATGTATGGCACTCAACAGAGGCGGTAGCAACTCCTCCCCAAAGGCCTTGTAGAACTCAAAAGGGTAGCCATCAGGCCCTGGAGCCTTTTGAGTTTTAGCTTTCCTCTGGACTCTCTCCACCTCTGTTTGTGTTATGGGGGCTTTCAAAATTTCTGTATGGGTGTTGGTCATTTTAGGTAGTTGTATCTTGTCCAGGTAGGCTTCTATCTGCTGGTTCTGGTTTACTGATCCTACCTTAAACAAATTTCTGTAGTAGTCTGCCACGATTCGTCTAATTGCCATGGGGTGGTGTTCTATTTTCACTGTCTGGGCATCCTGCATGGCTGTGACGCAGGCTCTAGCTTTATGCATTCTTAATTTATGGGCTAAATTTCAGGCCCCCTTAGGGCCTCCCTCGTGGGCTGTGATCCTGAGATAAAAGAGCTGCTGCTCAATTTTTTGATCTAGAAGTTTTTGGAGTTGTTGCTTCGTAACATTTGGGGCTTTATAGTTTTGTCTCCCTGGGCAAATAAAGACTGCTGATCCTTCATTTCTTTCTGAAGCTGGATCAACTGTGCCTCACATTCCCTACACTTTCTAGAAGAATAGCTAATAATATCCCCACGCATAACTACCTTAAGCGTATCCCATAGCATCATCGCTGAGACATCTGGGCATCCATTGTCTCCCATAATCTGGGGAATTCTAGATTTAACTAGCTGAAGAAATTCCGGATCCCTAAGGTGCATCAAATTAAGGCACCAGACATTAGTTTTACAACCCCCCCAAATCAAATCTGGCAAAGATTGGTGCATGATCAGACAACAGGGTTACCCCATGCCAAACATCGTGCAGTGTCTCCAAATGCTCAACCGTAGTAAATATATAATCAATTCGATATGCTACCCCTGTGCCTGGAGTCATATAGGTGTATTCCCTCGAGGAGGGAAAACAATGGCGCCTGATTTCTACCAACCCCATTGAAGATACCATGCTCCCAACACATTTCTGCATAGGGTTAGTCCTGTGGGGGAGATAGACCGAGACGTCCTTTGCCGGGTTCAGGGTGATATTCAGATCTCCACCCATCAGGAGTTGTCCCTGTAATATCTCAAGGAGCTGGGAGAAGAATATCAGTGCTAATCCCCTTGGGGCCCCCGGAGGAAAATACACAGAAGCCAAAGTAACCAACTGAGCATGAAGCTTGCCCGTGGCAATCACGTATCTCCCCTCCAGGTCCACAATTGTCTGCTGTAATTCAAATGGCACTCCCTTTCTAATCAGGATAGCCACTCCCCTTCTCCTCTCAGAGCTGTGAGATGAGGCAGTCACTGTAGGGAAACCCATCTGGTGAATTTCTCATGTTCAGGAGAAGACAGATGTGTCTCTTGTAAAAAAATGACCTCAGGATTTTCTTTTTTGGAAAATTGTAGTAATCTGGCTCGCTTAACTGGACTATGGATTCCATTAATATTAAGGGATAGTATTAGGGAGGATTTGCCCATTTTAAATAACAATTGTCTTTCATATGGATGGTAGCTCCCCTGACTTCCTGTGCCCCCCACCAAAGCTGGATATCACTATGTAGCTTTACCAAGTTCCATATATCTCTGTGGTGATGAATACATTTCTACTGGTGCCAAGTAGTGAACTCTGTATTCATGTGCATTCGAACCCCCAATGCTTACTTTTAACAAACAAAATCTTTTCTCTAAAGGGTACCCATAAGATAGAGTACCGGGATATAGAACAGTTACCGTCAACCAATAAACATTCAACAGTTTATGATCGGAGCTGCTGCCCTCTAGTGGTTGAACAATGTTTCTCCTAGCGAAGTAAGTTGGCCTAATAGGCTGAATATATACCATGGTACTAGTGTAAAACCAAGGCAAGCTTAACAATTGGTACTTTGCCCCATTAAACAGTATATGTTGTTCAGTGTAGGGGTTACAGCAAAACTCCCATGGCAATAACTTATTTACAATATTAATAAAAAGAAAAAAAAAGCTGTATTGACTCCCAAGGTATGGAAGGATCTTTACACCCTCCTACAAGGGATAGAATGACATTTCCCTGTGGGGGAGACTCACAAATTCAATGTGGGCCCCCAGTGTCATGTGAAACCAAAATCAGCATGACACAGGCGAGCAGCACATGCACCGCCAGGCAGGCCACAACCTGCCTAGATCTCCACTGCATGTAGCTGCCGGTAGTTAGCCACCTAGTGAGGTACATAGTCGTAGGTCTAACCCCATGGGGCCCGAATCCCACATACAACAGAATGAAAACACTGCAGTTAAGAAAGGGAAACCCAATACTGCTAGAGGGGAGTATCTGCTTGAATATATAAAAAGAAAGAAAGGAAAAACGAGGGGGGTATACCTTAACCCATCCCAGAGGCTTTCATAAGGGATCTAAAGCCACTAGCACCAATTAGGGCCTAGTTTCTCTGGCCGCAAATTGCCTTTGGCTGTTTTACTCAAGCCTGTATCCCTCATCCCCTGCCCCAGCTTCACAAAAGAAAAATCTTCCGTGGATCATTACTAAGTTTGAATTCTGGTGAATTAAGTACAAAACCAAGGAACAAATGATCCTGTTAAAGTTCCTACTGTATTTAGTCCCCTCAGGCCATCTGTTTAATAGTCATGTTAAGTAAGTTGACCTTGACTCTCCTCCAAGGTGAAAATGATTGCCAGTTCCATTAATCCAAATGGTCAGTCAGGCACAGTCCTTTGGAATTTATGGAGCAGTTTTTTTACATCTTGCAGAGTAGAAAGACCCTGCCGCTTCCTTGATTGTGATGTCTGTGCCTTTTGCCATAGATTTCCCTGTTGCTGCATATCCAGTTCTGGAGCATTTTGTGGTGCTTGTTGGGTTACCATGATATTCTTGGCCTGAAGAAATTTGCTGGCCTCTCCCAGAGTATCGAAGGTCTGTGGCCCCTCGGAAACATTATGGTGAGCTTTGCAGGATACGGTGTGAAGAATTTCAGTTGTTGCTGTTTCAAAGCCTGGAGTATCAGTGCATAGGCCCTTCTCTTATTTACAATCTGAGGGGAGTAGCCATTGTCAAAATAGAGAAGTCGACCTTTGTACTGAATATCCCTCATACGCCAGTGTCAGAAGCTGCTGTTTTACCGTGAAGTTCAGCAGCCTAAGCACTCTGATTGGCCTGCTGTGGTTTTGGGGTAAGTGCCCGGTGAGCACACTCTATATCTAGCTTGGTGGCCAGATCAAGTTGGAGAGTTTCTCTCAGCAGGGCCTCCACAAATTGAATCATGTCTCTTCCTTCCTCTTCTTCAGGTACCCCATGGATTCTCAGATTATTTCTCCTCGAGCGGTTTTCTAGATCCTTGCATTTATCATTGAGAATTTTTTCCTCGTTCAACAAGTGCACCACCACTCTCTCCAGGCTATCTGTCCTAGCATCTGTCTTAGTGTGCGCCGCTTCCAGGTCAGAGACCTTCTGGTTTATTTTTGCAATCTCTGTTGTAAGTTCTGATCTGAAGGCTCTGACCTCATCTTGAAAGCCCCTGAGCTCGGTCAAGATTGCTGCATTACTGGGCTGGCTACTTGGAGTTGGCAGTGCTTCCACCATGCTTTCTAGGCCCAATTTCACTGTCAGAGACTCAGGGGTCCATTTATCTCGTTTCACCTCTGTTGTGGGTTTTTTCTTCTTTTGGGCTCCCATTCAGGTTCAGAACTCCCCCCTTGCCCAGTAATTGCCAAGTAATTTTTGTTTTAGGTCCAGTTTTCAGGGTCTGTGGATCGGGCCCCCACAGAGATGCCTCCTCAATGCTGCATCTCAGTCAATGGCTAGACCAGAAGTCTCCCTGAGCCACCTTTTACTTGTGTTAGTGTATCTATCTACAATCTGCAAGACAGTTATCACAAACTTAGATTTTGCTTTTAAAATCTGGTATGTTCTTACCTCTGTTGCTAGGTTGGCCATAACCCAGGATGTCCTATGACCTAGCCTCTCCCATGGGCTGATACCTTACCTGGAGGCAAGTAAAGGGGTCCTAAAGAAATGGACCATCTGATACAACAACATCTGTCACTTTGTGCTTTCTGTGCCCAGGCTGACCCATCACTGTGCCCTGAACTCAAGTCTGGGTTGGCTCTCATCTTACTGCATTTTCACTGCTGGCTGTATCACTGATAATATTATCAGAACAGGTGCACCTGCTACCCTAGCAAACATGCTAAAGTGTGTCACACAGGGTTACCTCTTATGGTCTAAAGATAGATCACTTCCGGTTGTCCAAAAACTGTTCATCCAAAATGGATGAACAGGCCTTCTCAGCATTTGCCCCCAAGCTTTAGAATTCTTCCCCATATGACTATAAGATGCTCTCAGACTCACCTAACTTTTAAAAATGAACTTCATAAGTTTCTCCTAACCAATGATAATTGTTTGTGTAAATGATCCATTTTATTGTACTTAGCTCACAAAATCTGTTAACTGTCAAACAATTTGTACTCCTGAAGTTGAACAACTTCTGTTATTCTGTGTTGTACTGTATACGACCATTGCTGCTCCTGTACTTTGGTGATGTTACAGTAAAACCCCAGTTATCCAAATCTCAGTTATCCAACACTTTCAGTTATCCAAAACTATGATGTGTCTCCCAGCTTAATAGACTTAATTGTAAAGTTCCCTCACTTATCCAAAACTCCATTTATCCAAACATGTTTATTGTTCCCCAGCACATTTGAATAAATGAGGTCATATATATTCTTCCTAAAGTATTTATTGTTATCTTTGTAACTTGCTCGCTATTTATTGTTTGTATCTCTCCCTGGTCATGCCTGAAAATAGGCAATGTTATTATCTAGTGCACTTACCTGGTCAACAAAAACTAACTAAATAAATAAACTCCAGGTTGGGTATGCCATGAAGGGTGGGCGACATGAACATGGTGTGAGTGCATGACTCTCTGAAATTCAGAACAACCCTGTCACTCACGACCTTGCTGCAGCAGTCACATTATGGTGCCCTAATCATGGTGCCCTTACAACAGTATACAGGTCTCTGGGTTTCTGAGGGGTCTCTATTGTCCAGATGTAGACACAGTTTAATTCTTTACTGAAAAACAGGGGATGTTCTGCTGTGAATAAACACACTTCAGGGTGTGCAATGATAACTACTCTTTCCATGTACTTGAAAGCCTTCAACTGTGCCTCGTGCCCCATAACCCACCCAGGACATGTGATTACTACAGAATCACCGCACACCCAGTTGTGTGTTAGTCCTTACTTCATGATACACAAAATTGTTCTTAGCATAATTTCCCATTGTTGATAATAGTTTATGGGTTAAAAATGAAGTGTATAACAAAAAAATGGCCATGCTGTTTTTGATATGGGCGAGACTAGGCTCTCCTAATGAATCACGCCACTGTAAGCTAACAATAGCTATGATAAAAGAGTTTATTTTTACCTTACTTATTTTTGGGGATCTAAAGCAAATATGGTTTTGGCCACTCTTACCCTCTCAAGATTAAACACAACAGAAGTCTGAAAATTACTATCACAACTGGTCTGGGATTGGCAGGGGTGAGTCAGAGCCACCTTTTTTTCAGATCCTCAGAAGATAGTTATGGTGAAAGTAAACTATTTTATGATAATTATTTTTTAGTTTACAATAGTGCAGTTCAGTAAAGGTGTGTTGGGTGACAAAAGCTTTGAGGTGAGTCAGCTGGTCCTTAATACATTACCCTTGAGAAAAGGAGGCTGAGAGGATGTGATAGCATACTCAAGAGAATCAAGATTGAACATTGGAAATGTTTGATCTGGTGTTCTCCATAAGTATGCAAGGACACACCCTGATGCACAGAGGTAGTAAATTCAGAGGCATTGTTAGGAAGACTCTCTTCTTCCAGAGGGTGGTGAACCCATGGAACAACCTACCAACAGAGACAGTGAACATGAAGACAGTGCAGTCCTTCAAGTTAAATCTGGAAAAATGTCTGCTTATCAATGGAATACCAAGGTTCTCTGAGTAGTAGTGTGGGCACAGAATACATATCAATTAGTCTGCATTACACAGCATTCTGATTAATCTCTGCTTATGAAGTGTGTGTGTTGTGGTGGAGGTGGAGTAATGGGTCTAGCGTCCCTTCTCATCTTAAATTACTATGTTAGTATGCTACAATGCTTGTGGGGGGGTGGGCATGATAACCTAGAGTCCCTTCTGTGGGGTGTGGGGCAGTCATAGAAACAGAATTTGTCAGCAGAAAGGACCGCTCGGCACACCCTGTCTGCCCAGATGTTCTCTGCCTATTCATGATGAACTTAAGAGTTCCCTCTCAACTTAAATAATGATGTTACTATGTTACACTGTGGGGAGGGGGTGGCCATGACAAGCCTGGAGTCCTTTCAGCATGACTCATGATCTCCTCCTAGCAAGGGACTGAGGAATTTGCTCCACCTTGGTCTTCTTTGATCTCTCGTTGGCATTTTACACAGTTGACCATGGGGTGCTACTGGATTCCCTGAGGAACTATGTTGGTCTCACTGGCATTGTTTTACAGTGGTTTGAGTCCTACATATCCAGGAGAATGCAGCAGGCAGCCCTAGGTAATTTCATCTCTGGGGCCTCTGCACTATCCTGTAGAGCCCCCCACCCCAAGGCTCAGTCCATGCCCCAGCGACTTTCTCTGTGTACCTGTTGCCCTTGGGGGAGATCATCAGGTGGTACAGTGTTGAGTTTCACTGTTATGCAGATGATACTCAGCTATATATTTCATGTTCCCCTGATGTGGACTATGCAGCTTCTGCTCTGGGATCATGTCTTGCCGAGATAAATGACTGAATGGCCTCAAGCTGTCTATGTCTCGACCCAGGAAAAACAGAGGATATGTTGATCAAGCCAGGCTGCCAAGTCTCAGTGGCCATGGAAGGTCTGTCTCTTTCTTCATTGGGCAGATAATCTCTCATAGCTGTTGATGTGGTTAAGGATCCTGGGGTCATTTTGGACTGCAGGTTGAAACCAGAACAACAGATGTTGGCAGTGGTCCAATTTGGCTTTTATCGTCTCTGAAACACCACCAGGATCAAACCACATTTGGCTCTGGCAGACCTAGTGACGATCATTCATGCTTCCTTCACCTCTAGGTTGGACTACTTTAAGCTCTTTACTTAGGGCTGTCTGGAGGTTTGATGTGATTGCAACCCTTACCCTGGCCAAGAGCGGCATCTTGCAACTGGGACCCCCCCCCCAAAAAAGGCATCAAACCACAAGCTGGCATAACAAAGGCACCACCCCGGCACTGGGGCAAATACCTGGCTCGGCATCTAAGAGGTTGGGGGTTAGGGTGCAAAATAAACATTTATATCTACTCCGAGTTCTGGGAGAGAGGTGCTAAGGTATGCTAGATCTAACTTCTGAGCGGTCCCATAAACAAGTTCACACTAGGAAGTACAGATGTAATGTCGACTACCAGAACTGGGATTGTATAGTATGACTTTATTCTGACACAAGATGGAAACAGAAAAAGGGTGGCCCCCCCAGGTTGGCACTGTACTTTATAGACACTGGCAGTCACAAAAGTTTTTCTTTCTCCAGAACACACATTTTTGGGTATTCTCACACTTTTTCTTCCACAGAACCTCAACCGTCCATCCCTCTTGCTCAGGGATCTACATGGACATTAATCTCCCATAAGTGTCTATTTTGTGGGGGTCACCATACAGTTAAAAACGCAAGCATTTCATCTTTTCCTTCTATAAGTATTATGTGGATGGTTCCACACACTTAAAAATACATCCTCCTGAACTGATAGGCTTAGTTAACATCCGCAGGGAAATCTTGTGCCCCTCCAGTGACTAGTTAGTCCTGACTGAAATTTCAGGTGAGGGTCTACCCACCCTAGCCCCAACCAGTCTCTGCCATCCCTTTGGAGTTGCACAAATTCAGATCCTTCAATCTCACCAGATTGCTAAAAGCATCTACACATTTAAATTACATTCAGCACATATTTGTGATGAGGCTGGGGCCCTGAGTGATGTATTCTAGACATGTCTCTGGGCACATACACCACCTGATGACTCCCAAAAGAACTAGTCTCTGTTTCTGTACTGACTGTTTTTTTGTCCCTTGTTACAGACATAAGACTGGTGGTGGAAACACACTTTTCCCTGTTGCTTTTCCATAGCTTTATCTCTGACCTGGACAGCTAGAAAATCTTCTTGTTCCTCAGGTGATTGTCCCCTTGGAAACACTGAATTTATCAGTCCCATTCACTCTGTAAGACTTGACCAACAGGTGTCCTGTATTCACCGGACACCACCACTTCTTGTAGAACGGTTGAAGTCTCACTCACTGGTGTGAGAAAAAGACCAGAGGTCCTTCACCCAGCCTTAAGGCAGGCTGGCAGTCACCTTTACACTGAGCTCTGCTCACTCTGACTTCTACTACAGAACTACACTGACTACATGGACTTCCATCCCAACATTCTGAACTGTCCCCAGGCAGCTAATTCCAAAGTAGCTTAGGCTGCTGCAAGAGTTCTAAATGACATAATCCATTCTCTCATCAGGCTAGCTGAGTAAACAATGATGTCATCTGTATAAAACTTCTAATAAACTCCCTACCAGCTGCTCACTACCTTCCTATAACCAACACTGATGGGATTCTAGTAACCCCAGGGGACTGGATGGTTACACTCACTGCCAACAGACAAAACTTGCTGTACAAAACAAGTAGTTTCGACTGTAACACAGGCCATCCAACCTCTGGGCGCCCTACGGGGCAAGGTGGCTAGGCTCACCCCACCTATGCTGAGAAACAGGCAGATTACACCAGAGAACAGAGGCCTGCTGAAGAAACTTCAGCTCTACCTAACAGCTATCTCGGGACTCTTTCAGTGGCTTCAAGAGACTGCCTGAAGCATGCCCTAACAGACAGCACTGGTGATCCCTATCCGGATCAGGACCACCTAGCTGTCTATCTTCCTAGCCCACTAGGGAAAAGCTATCTAACTTATGTTACCAATGGGGTAACCTATCCCCCCACACACGCAGTTCACAATTTACAGACTGTATACTGCTTTAGAAACATACATATCACATTGCTATGCATTTCCCAAACCCCAGTAATACATACTCCAAACCTGAAAAGCAAAAATGTTTAACATCCTAGTTAATACATTTCTAAAACTGAAAAACACTATAAAAGAGGACTACATTGAGTCCTAAACATCCTCTTCTTGTTTTCTTTTCTTCTTTCAGGAGCACCTGCAAAGAAACATTCCAAAAACACATCCTGCAAAAAAAAAAAAACACAGTGACTAAACCTTCCACTAGCAAGATGTTCCACAGTCCCAAAAAGATTTTAAAGGACTTTCTACAAAAGGCAGTATGAAAGTATTAAAATAACCACATCACAAAACATTTCAGAGGAAATGATTCCCTTCAATGTCCCAGTGCTAAGGGAGAGTGTTCTGAGTGCACAAGGCACTCCCTGCAAGAGTAGTCTGTACCAGGCCGAAGCCTTCTTAAAACTGTTCTTGCTATAGGCTAGAGGCCTGCTAAACTGTAGTCCAAATCAAGAAGTCTTAACGGACCAATAGTTTGAAGGATATCCCCTCTTTTTACTAGTTAAGTCACAAATTAAAAGATGAGGAAAGTTTGGCCTACCATATCCTGAAGTGTAAGTTGACTACTGCATCACCTTTCTGGATCTGGGACGGATCTCTTCTCCACCTGACTGAAGACAGATCTTTGGATCAAGCTCTTCCATGCCACCTCTGAATTTGGTTGCTGCTGATAGGATTCAAACTGGATTCGCCAGAACAGAGCCACCCACACTGGTCTCCCCCTCTTGGTTCTTGCAAGGAAAAATTTCCTCACAAAAGCTGCACCCACATTGGTCTCCCCCTCTTGGCGCTTGGCAGGAGACTTTCCCTTTCTTTGACTGAATGCCTCCAGAGTTGGGTGGCGGACTCACCTTGTTGCACATCCTCTGGTGTGGCTATTTTTCAAGCCAGCAAAATGCTGGTATAGTGGTACTCTGGGGTAGTACTATTCAGGAGGAGGACCATAAACTATTGTCTTGTCTGGACAAACAAGTCTCTTTATGTGGACTGTTTCTTTTCCAGTTTTGTCAGTTATTCGGTCTAAATCTAGATGGAGAGTGCGACCTAGTCTCCAAACCTTCAGTCTGTCACGATGGGTTTAATGGTAGCTCTGGCTTCTTCCCATAACCATTCCTCTCTATGGTCCTCAATGGCTTCCCACATCCATCTTGGGAAAAATGGATATTTTAGTCCATACTCTGCCTCAGCCCTGCATCTGCTCAAGCATTCCTCTTTGCTGCTTTTGGGCAGATTTAGCCCAACAGCCTGGCTTGTGGGCAGCCAGTTCTGGTTAAGCCACGTTGGATGTTCTAAACAGGGGAAAAAAACAGTCCATCCTTGTACTTGCTACTTCTCTTGAGCCCTGTACAGTCTCTTGTAGCTCACTTGTGGTTAGGGCTACTGGTAGCCCATTCTCACTACCAGTTACCTTACTAACTTTCTCCATTTCTGCTTGTTCTACATGTTCTGCCCAGGAGCTGATAAATGGTTCAGCCCCAGACACAGTCCACACCTCACTATGTTCCAAGGCAGTTGCCTCCCAGTGTAAGGCATCTTTTATTTCGTCTTCTCCAGTTAGACGCAGACTTGGGCCTGCTGCCCACGGATCTACCGACCCAGTCTCTGGCTGGTCCCCTTCAACCTTTTCTGGGGTCAAAAAGACCATTTATGCCTGCCATTGCAAGTTGCTCTGGGTCACACCCTCAAAAAATAATTTTACATGCTCCTCTGGTTCTTTCTGCCTGCACACACTTTCTCTCGGTAAGACACAGGTTGGGCCCTCACACAGTGTCCATGTGGGAGCTAGACATATTGCTTTGGCCTTGGCTTGCATAGTGCCACTTTCTACACACATCCCATGCTGCTTATGACAGTCTTTGCAGTGTGGAATCATTAAGACATCTCTGCCAGTCTTCATGCATATCACACATACATTTACTGGAAAGTTGGGCAAAGCTACAGTTACTGGTGCTCCTTCACATTTGTACAATTGTTCATATTGCTCTAGTTCTTTTTCTTGCTGGGCTTTCCAGATCTGAGCATGGAGAGGATACCCTGCCTTTTTACTGGTCATTTTGCTCTGCAAAACAACACACAAGTCCAAGGTTACTGAGCTTCACTTTATGCTTAGCACACTGGTTCTGACTTTTAAACTGCAAATGTTTACTTTCCTTGTGCTGCAACATGCTGCCTGAATTGCACTTTGTTTCCAACTTCCTGCACAGTCTTTGGTTGTTTTCTACCATTAGCCCTTGTCCCAACATGGTGCTTCTTTATTTGTTTACATTCCACTTTGAACTACGCCCCAACATGGCCACTAAATCTTTCCGCGTCATACTCACACTGCTTTTGGCTGCATTTAGTTTTTCTGCCATAGCATTTTACTTTTACTATGCACAAACTTGCAAACTTTACTTAGAAAATCAACACATTCTTTAAAATCTTTGCACACACTTCTATCGACTTTGCTTAGTACTGACTTGGCTACACTACAGCTTGTTTGCTTGCTACCAGCATACAGCTACTACAGCTCAGTCATTTTGCTCTCATATTACATGCTTTGCTCAATCTCTTGCTGACCTTAGCACTAGATCTTTATTTATTTATTTATTAGGATGTTCAGAATTACAGCCTTTGAGTCAGCGACTCCTTTACAAAGGCTCCACATCAGTTAATAGAGGCTAGACAATAACAAACATTGACAACAAAATGTACAGTTTGTAAAGAAGCATACAGAGCCTATTTAGATACAAAATTGATACAATTCATAGTACAGTATTACAGGGCTGTAAATATACTTTGGGATACAGAGATAGTCAACAGTGATAACTGCGGTGGGGAAACAGAGAGGGGGGGGATGGAAGGGAGAGAGCCAAAAACAGGGATGTGTAGGTGGCTCAGGGATGAGGGAGGGGAGTAGGTAGAGGGAGGGTTGCAGGATGGGGAGAGTTGGTCAGGGACCATATACTGATTTAGTGAAAAAGGAAGAAACTGTGGGGGGGGGGGAGAGCAGAGTAGGAGTTGAAGAAGGGAGATGATAGGCAGGACAGAGTCCATTGTCAGGCTACAGAGAGATTATCGGCAGTAACAGGAGCGAGTGGTAAAAAGGTGAGCATGGAGGAGGGACTTAAAATGGCCAATCTTAGTTTTCCCAGAGATGTGGGAAGGGAGGGCATTTAACCACATTGGGGCACAGTAGGCAAAAAGCATTGACCGAGCGAGGTTTTGTGTCATGGCACTACATGGACTGCAAAAGTTGTTGAAATGAAGCACTCCCATCAGGTTAGAATCCTTCAAGACACTATATGCTTGGATGGTGAGGGAACCCTGTAATTGCTTCCCTCATCCCTAACCTACCCTGAATCATAGGCTCTCAGCTGCAGCTTCTAGTAGAATATACTACAGTATCTGCTGGCTGCATGTGTCCCCATTACCCTGGATTCACCAAGACCGCATATTATCAATCTGTGAAGGAATTCTATAATTGCTTCTCTCCCCCAGGCCGCCTATCCACCCAGTGGGGCACAGGACCCAAAGCAGCATGGGTTCACAGTGGGAAGGTCATGTCAGATGAATCTAATTGATTTCTTTGACTGGGCGACAAAAGTAGTAGACTAGGGAGGGGCTGTGGACATGGCCTACCTAGACTTTAGCAAGGCATTTGACACAGTCCCACACAAAAGATTAATAGTCAAATTAACCAGCCTGGGGGTGGGTCCCAGGGTGGTAGCCTGGGTAAAACACTGGCTGGACAACAGGACACGAGTGGGGTACCGCAGGTTTCAATACTGGGTCCAGTCCTTTTTAATATCTTTATAAGTGACATTGCAGAGGGACTGGAAGGAAAAGTATACCTCTTTGCAGATGACACAAAGATCTGCAACAGGGTTGATACACAAGGAGGCGTGAAAAGGATGAGAAGGGACTTGGCAAGGTTGGAGGAATGATCAGAAGTATGGCAGCTTGGATTCAATGCAAAGAAGTGCAAAATAATGCACCTGGGAAACAAAAACCCAGGGGAAGATTACACAATGAGGATGGGGAGGTAGTAACAACAACAAAAATGGAAAGGGACCTGGGGGAAATCATATCAGATGACCTTAAGGTTGGCAAGCAATGTGGGAAGGTGGTAGGGAGGGCTGGGGGGATACAGGGATGTATAGAGCGAGGCATTACCAGCAGAAAACAGGAAGTTGTTATCCCCCTGTACAGACAGTTGGTGAGACCCCATCTGGAGTACTCTGTCCAGTTCTGGAGACCCCATCTCTGCACGAACATAGACAGAATGGAGGCAGTTCAGAGGAGGGCAACTAAAATGGTGCAGGGTCTGCAAGAGAAGCCATATGAGGAGAGACTAAAGGAGCTTAATATGTATATCCTTGAGGAAAGGAGGGAGAGGGGGGTCATGATAGAAATGTTTAAGTACCTCAGTGGAATCAGCAAAGTCCAATAGGGTAGCATCTTTCAGAAAAAGAGATGTGCAAGAACAGGGGGACACAATTTGAAGATAGAGGGAGGATGGCTCTGGGGCAATGTGAGGTAGTATTTTTTTCACAGAGAGGGTGGTGGATGCATGAAACAGCCTTCCTGAGGAGGTTGTGGGGTCTAAAACTGTGGGAGAATTCAAGAATGCATGGGACAGACATAAGGCAATTTTTGTGGGGGTAGGAAGAAATAGGCTGTTGGTTAAATAGGATCTGCAGCTTATCCTTTAGGTAGGGAAATGGGCAGACTAGGTGGGCCAAGCGGTCCTTATCTGCCGTCAAAGTCTATGTTTCTATGTTTTCCATGCATACCCACTCATGGCCACTGGTATCCTTCCCTTCTACCTTGGTTCATTTACCATGTCCTCCCACCCCACACCCCCACCACACCTCCCCCTTTCTGTTCCTCTGCCTCAGTTATCTGGGAACTCCATACATCCCCTCAATCTAGCTGTTCATCCCTGGCCAGGACTAGGTACTGTGTTTGCTACATTCCTTGCCAGTCTCTTATCTGGTTGCACCCTTGTCATTTCCCCGAAGCTATCTAGGCTACTCAAATTTCACATAAATCCCATAGTCATCCTCTGTGCTGTTGTATGCCTACCTTTGGATTATTCTATTGCTCTATTATGCATCTACTTTATACTTATTTGTTATGATGATGTCATTGTCACTGTTGATTGTAAAAAAATTGTTGTAATGTTTTTTGACCTGGTAATAACCAGGTCCATCTTGCAAATGAGCTTGCTCAACGATGTTCACCTGGATAAATAAAGACTTGATTTGATTTGACATGGTTAGGCCTGAGAGAGCTCCTGGTGGTCCTAGCAGGAAGAGCAGGTTGTAAGAGTGTGGAGATGCTGGGGGCAGTGAACCCTGGGGAGATCTTTTTGGCCAGAAGACATGTGTGGTATTGAAGTCTATCGTTAAAGTCCAGCCAATTAATTTGGCTATAGAGGGTGCAAGTATGGGTGGTCCTTGGGCATCCTAGAGAGAGGTGGCAGGCTTTATTTAGGACCACTTTAATTCCGTGGAGTGCCAAGTTATCCGCAGCCCCCTAAATGGTAATGCCATAGTCTAATATTGATAGAACAGAGGAGGAGATGGTGAGTTGGAGGGCTTCTGGGGGGAGGCAGTTCCAGTGACAGTATAGGAGGCCTATCCGGGAGTTGAAGGTGGAACACAGGTGATGTATATGGTCGTGGAAGGTGAGAGCTGGGTTGAATATGATTCCCAGGTATTTGAATTGAATATGATTCCCAGGTATTTGAAAATGTGGTCTTGTTCGAGAGGGAGGGCAAGGGAGGTGTTGATGCACAGGGGATTATTTTTAAGTTTGTTTTGGTGGTGAGTGAAGAGCATGACCTTAGATTTTTTATAATTGAGGACTAGTCTGTGATCAGCAAACCAGGACTCAGCCTTAGTAAAGGCAGTTTGGAGGAAGAGTTCTAACTGGGCTGGACTGGAGTGTGAAGCATAGAGGACAGCATCATCCACATATAGAAGGATGCTACCCGAGCAGGCTTTTGGGAGTGAGTTAAGGTAAAGACTGAAAAGGAGGGGTCCTAAAATAGAGCCTTGCGAGACTCCAGAGAGAACTGGGAGTGATTTAGACAGGGAAGAGAGGAGTTTCACTTTCTCTGTGCATTTTGTCAGATAGTCGGTGAACCAGGCTATGGGTTCTTGAGACAGGCCAAGGTGTAAAAGAGTGGAGAGTGGAAGTGGATGGTTTATGGCATTGAAAGTCTTGGACAAATCTAGGAATACCGCAACAGCCAATCTGCCATTGTCAAGGGCAGAGTGGATATAACTGGAGATGTCCAATAGGGCGGTGGTGGTGGTGGTACTGTGGCCCCACCTGAAGCCATGCTGTTCAGGGGAAAGGAGATTGTATTCAGAGAGGTGCTTGATGAGTTGGTCAGCCACTATGCACTCAAGGACCTTGGAGAAAGGGGGAAGGATAGATATTGGTTGGTAGTTGCGAGGGATAAGACAGGTGCCAGATTTGTAAATGGGGTAATGTGGCCATCCTCCACAGTGCGGGGAACTTACCAAGGCAGAGGGAAAGATTGATAATGGAGGTTGGGGGGGAGATGACCTCGTCAACAGTCAAGGCAGGAGCCGAAGGTCTAGGGTGTCACTACTGTAACGTGAGTTCCTGATGGCTTTGAGGATGTAGGGTTTGGCATCCCATTTGGTGAGAGCACGGAAACAGAAAGGAGTTGATGACAGGGGAGGTAGTTGGTGGGGGGGGGGTTTGCAGGAATGAAGAAATTGAGGGAAGGGTGGCACTGAGGTCCAAGAAGGTGGAGTTGAGAGTTTCAGCCACCAGATGTGTCTCATTTGTGATGGACCTATTTATGTTCAGTTGGTCTGGGGTGGGGAGGCAGACTTGCCATTGAGGGACTTCAGGTTGTCCCAGAATTTGTGCCTGTTGTCCTATGTAACAGACAGTGCAGCTTTGAAGTGATTGGTCTTCATTTTACATATGGCCCAGGTGCAGCTGTTTTGGGCAGAATGATAGAGCTGCTTGTCTAGCAGGTTGCCAGATTCAAGGGCCTTGCTCCACAGGTCATCACGGTGTTTCATGAGGCCTAGCAAAAGAGGGGTGATCCATGGTATGTCAAGGCCTTTTACGTGTTTCTTAGTGAGGGGAGAAAATCTCTTGCAAGCATCACGAAAGGCACTTATAAAGATATTTAGAGCCTCATCAAGATCATGACAGAGGTATAGGGGGGTCCAGTTATGGTGGGCAAGGTAGGATTTAACTTCCTTCAGCTTAGCGGACTTAAGAGGTCTTGTATGGATAATCTTGGAGGGTGGTTTATGTGTGAGGCAGGACCAGGTGACGAGGACGGGTGAGTGGTCACTGACTGCGTTTGGTAGATCAGAGATATCTTTTGCACAATGCTCACAATCTTTTTGTTTTGATTTGCTGCCATTGCTTGGTACTCACAGAAAGTAGCTGGTTTCCTCCGGTGGTGTTTGCAGCCTTCCTGCCGATTCAAGGATTGTTGGGGTTGGTTGGGCTGTCCAGCCTGCCGGTTGGCACCACGGACACTCACGATCACTCACCAGTGCAGTTGCTAGACGGGAGAAGCCCGATTTACTGTTTTTGAAAGTCTTTTTTAACAAACAACAAAGTTCTCCTTTGCGATGTTCACTGCTGCTGCTGCTGCTGGCTCTGAACTCCTTGCATGCTCCTTGCTCTCTCCTCCTCCTCAAACACTCCCTCAGTACAGAAACTCCAGGCAATGGGCGGGACTTGGTTGGGGTGACCAATCACACGATGCCATGCAAATTAGTTCTCTCTCTCTCTCCTGCTCATTCTCCTTCATGACAGTCATCGAGCAGACAAATTTAAACAGCAAACCAAACTTTTTTTTTCCCCACGGCTTGAAATTTCAATGGGCTGAAGAGCTCTTCGGCAATTTTGTCACACTTTTTTGTGTAATTCCTTTAGCAACTCCCCCAGTTTATATCGCAAACACTTGAAACTTTCTGTAGACTTGGGCACAAATGTTCTCTTGGTCCACA
The DNA here is from genome assembly GCA_016271365.2 of Neoceratodus forsteri. Lineage (NCBI taxonomy): Eukaryota > Metazoa > Chordata > Ceratodontiformes > Ceratodontidae > Neoceratodus > Neoceratodus forsteri. The sequence goes on along the minus strand of CM028129.1, from coordinate 1,684,509,944 downwards.
ACTAGTTTTAACTTTTAAATATTTACTTTTAACAGTTTTTAAGCACTTTGACTGGCAGGGCACACATTTCTCAGCACAGCAGCCCTTGGCATCACAGTTTCCACAAGCACACAGACAGCACATTTTCTCCACAGAAAGCACTAGGCAGCAGATCTTGGATGGCACTTTACTGAGCACAACTTTACTTTTTCTTCACAATGATTTCTGTTATGGTGCACCGCCACCAGAGAGAAATACTCTAGACATACCCTCAGCATTTGCACTGGCAAGGCAATTTTTTCCTCTCCCCCAAGATCTCTGGATGAGCCCCCAAATGTGCAACCCTCACCCCAGCCAAGAGCGACATCTTGCAACTGGGACCCCCTCCAACTTGTACCCAAACAAGGCATCAAACCACAAGTTGGTATAACAAAGGTACCACCCCTGGTGCTGGGGCAAATATCTGGCTCAGCACCTAAGAGGTCAGGGGTTAGGGTGCAAAATGAACATTTATATTTCCTCCGAGTTTTGGGAGAGAGGTGCTAGGGCTATGCTAGGTCTATCTTCTGATGGGGCCCATAAACAAGTTTACACTAGGAAGCACAGATGTAATATCCACTACTAGAACAGGAATTGTATAGTATGGCTTTATTCTGCAGGATGAAAACAGAAAAAGGGTGATTCCGCCAGGTTGGCACTGTACTTTATAGACACTGGCAGTCACAAAAACTTTTCTTTCTCCAGAACAAACATTTTTGGATATTCTCACACTTTCTCTTCCACAACACCTAGACAGTCCATCGATCTTGCTCAGGGATCTACATGGACATTAATCTCCCATAAGTGTCTATGTCGTGGAGGTTACCACACACTTAAAAATATAAACATTTCATCTTTTCCTTCGATAAGTGTCTATTACATGGAGGGTTCAACACACTTAAAAATACATCCTCCTGAACTGATGGGCTTAGTTAACATCTGCAGGGTAAACTTGTGCCCCTTTAGTGACCAGTTAGCCCAGACTGAAATTTCAGGTGAGGGTCTGCCCACCCTAGCCCCAGCCAGCCTCTGCTATCCCTTTGATGTTACACAAATTTGTATCCTTCAATCTCACCAGATTGCTAAAGATATCCACACATTTAAATTACATTCAGCACATATTAGTGATGAGGCTGGGGCCCTGAGTGGTGTATACTAGCCTTGCCTCTGGGAACATACACCTCCAAACAACTCCCCAAAAAACTAGTCTCTGTTTCTGTACTCATGGTTTTGTTTGTCCCTTGTTACAGACATAAGACTGGTGGAGAAAACACACTTCTCACTGTTATTTTTCCATAGCTTTATCTCTGACCTGGGCAGCTGGAAAATCTTCTTGTTCCTCAGGGGATTGCCCCTTGGAAAACACTGAATTTATCAATCCCATTCTCTCTGTAAGACTTGACCAACACGGGTCCTGTATTCACCGGACTCCACCACTTCTTGTAGAAAGGTTGCAGTCTCACTCACTGGGGTGAGAAAAAGATGACCAGAGGTCCTTCACCCAGCCTCAAAGCAGGCTGGTAGGCACCTCTACACTCTGAGCTCTGCTCACTCTGACTCCTACTACAGAACTATACTGACTACACTGACTCTTGTCCCAACATTCTAAACTGTCCCCAGGCAGCTGATTCCAAAGTGGCTCAGGCTGCTGCGAGCATTCTAAATGACATAATCCATTCTCTCCTCATGCTAGCTAAGTAAACAATGATATCACTTGTAGAGAGCTTCTAATAAACTCCCTACCAGCTGCCCACTACCTTCCTATGTCTAACACTGATAGATTCTAGTAACCCCAGGGGACTGGGTGGTTATACTATGCCTGCAGCTGATCCAGAATGCTGTAGCTCAGCTGGTGGTGTGTTACTCTCAGAGTGAAGACATCACACTGTCATGCATGCACTGCACTGGCTGCCTTTGTAGTGGTGCATCACCTTCAAAATATGCTTGTTAACATACAAGACCCTATGTGGTTTCAGACTGGACTACTTGAAAGATCTTGTAGTTCCTTACCTCCGTGGGCCTACTCATTGTCCCACTTCCCATCTGAGACTCTTGAGTGAAAGAGTTTTTGGAGGGGTGACTCCAATGCTATGGAATTCACTTCCTGGAACATTTGCATGGCCCACACTATGGAGGCCTTCAAAGCTTTTCTGAAGGCTTATTTATTAGAACAAGTTTTCCCCAGCTGGCTACTTTGATCAAATCTGTATTTTAATAATTGTATTTTGGCTGTATTTCAAATTTTTGATATTATGTTCTGCTCGTTGGTCACGTTTGATATGGTATGTGCAGCACCCTCAGCCCCTGTGATAGTGCACTTTATAAAAAAAAGATTGTCTTGCCTTGCTATGTCTTAAATTGTTATGTTACTATTTAGTGAAAACAGCACTACTATTATTTTTCACGGCCAATGTGAATGGCTATTTGAAGTTACAAAAACCCAAAAGTTTCTGCAAGTTCTGAAAAGACTCAGATGAGTAACAAAAGATTCATGCCTTATCAAAACCTTTCAGCACCTCAGACCCTTTTGAGGGTCACCATTCCCAGTAAACATATGGGTCCTCGCCTCTCTTCTCCTGTCAGAAGTTGAAATTTCATTTAATCTCCAGCCCAGAAAAGATCTGCAGGGCCTTGAAACTACTTTTCATACCCAATATGCATGGGAATTCACTGTTTAGAAGACGCTGACAGATGTTAACATTAATTGACTGTTAACTTGAATTCTAATTATCTCCCACTAATTAACACTAATTGTTTAAAACACTTTGGGGGTTGTCATTGTTCCCTTGCATTAATCAGTAAATCATTTGCATGGCAGAAAGAGTGCAATAAAACTTTTTAATTAGTCAGTTCTATTAACCTGACGGTCAAATTCAATGAAAAAAGTAAGCTACAGTGCTGAAGAGAAGACACACAATGTCTTCTGAAGGTACATGTTGTTGGAAACAGGATTTTAAATTCTTGTGTTACATTATAGCTGCTAAAAAGTATTTATAGTAACAAATCCAGCAAGCAGATTACTTTAACTGATTTTATAACAAGCATTTGTCAATGCCGAATGTTTCTTTCTTTTATGTGCTGTTTAGGTGTTTGGAAGTGATAGTACCATACCTAAGAACTGTCATGTGCCCCCCACCCCAAGACATCCACTGTGTCTTGCTGTTCAGTATTCACAGAAGAGGGGGAGGGGCAAGGGCCACAGCAGTACTGCAGTTACAAAGGCATGAAGAGGTGGACAATAGTCCTTTCACAGGCAGAAGAATCCTGGAGAAAGTAACTAAATTGAAGGTGGACAAAGAGATGGGACCAGATGGCATACACCCAAGGATATTAAAAGAACTGTGAAGGGAGACAACAGTACCTCTGGCAGCTATGTTCACTAAGTCATTCAACACAGGGGTGGTACCAGAGAATAGAAGGAGGGCACATATGGTCCATCTGTACAAATCCAGCTGTAGGAAGAAGGTGGGGAACTATAGGCTGCTCAGCCTCACCTCAGTAGTGGAGAAGATCATGGTGACATTGCTTAAAGAAAGGATAGTGGGGCATGTAGAAGCCAGGACCATAGGCAACATGGATTCACAGTGGGGAGGTCATGTCAGACAAATCTGGTTGATCTCTTTGAGTGGGTGACAAAGAAAGTAAATCAGGGTGGGGCAGTGGACAACGCTTACCTTGACGTAAGCAAAGCCTTTGACACCGTCCAACATAGGAGGCTGATAAACTAGCTGAGTAGGCTGGGCATGGGGGAAAGAGTGGTAAACTGGGTTAGAAACTAGCTAACAGACAGGAGGCAGAGAGTGGTGGTAAAGAGAGTGCTGTCTGGGCAGAGGGGGTGACCAGTGGGGCGCCACAGGGATTGGTCCTGGGGCAAGTCCTGTTCAATGTCTTCATTAGTGACATTGCAGAAGGGCTGAAGGGAAAGGTCTGCCTGTTTGCAGATGACACCAAGATCTGTAACATAGTGGATACCCAGAGGGGGTGGAGAAAAAGAGGAGGGACCTGGGGAAGCTTGAAAAGTGGTCTGAGGACTGGCAAATGAAGTGTAATTCAAAAAAGTGCAACATTATGCACCTGGGACACAGAAACCCTGGGAAAAGGTACAGGATGGGAGGGGGAGGGAGTTGCTGACAGTCACAAAGAAGGAAAGGGACCTTGGGGTTCTTATTTCAGATGACCTGAAAATGTCAAAGCGGTAAGGCAGCTGGGAGGGCCAGTGACATGCTAGGGTGCATAGGCAGGGGTATCACCAGCATAAAGAGGGAGGTAGTGATGCCATGATATAAAACCATGGTCAGGCTTCACATGGAGTACTGTGTGCAGTTCTGGAGGTCACACCTTCATAAGGATATTAACAGGCTGGAGATGGTCCGGAGAAGGGCGAATGAGATGGTACAGAGCTTGCAACACAAGACTTATGGGAAGAAATTAAGGGACGTCAATATGTACTCATTGGAAGAGAAGAGGGAAAGAGGGGATATGATAGAAATAGTCAAGTACCTCAAGGGTGTAAGTATAACTACTGAGAAGCAGGAGACAGCTGTTATAGACACATGTGTCAGCTTCTGTGTGATATTCTTTTGTTCTCATAAACCTGTAAGCCCACCCAGTCTGCCCAAGTGTTCTCTACCTACTTGTAACTCCTGCCTATATATGCTATTGCATGTCTTAGTCTGCCTGCATCCATCAGGACCTCCTTGTGAATGAGCTTGCGTAATGGATTTTTCTTGCAATGAACTTGAACCTACTCCGCTTCCATAGCCCTATTTATCTCATTTGATCCCCTCCTACCCCTTTTTATGTTGCTTGTGCGCATGCGTAAGAAACATATTGCAGCAGCTTTTTCAGAAGCAGGTTGTGGAGGTGCAGCACTGTTGTGGTCAATGCCCCCACAGCCTTTAAATGCTTGACCTGCTTTCCCCAACACCGTGGCATGCTGCTGCTGACACTAGTTCAGCCAGTGTGCCTCAGCCTTATAAGGTTTCAGCCGCTGCAATCAGGGGCCGCCTCGTCATTGTAGTGTAAGCCATCCACTGCAATGAGGGAGCGACCCGTCATTGCTGGGTGGAACCTTGTTACAGGGATATAGTTTGAGAACATGGCGGTGGCTTGCCACCGTGTTCACATACAATATTAAGCTCCCCTCCTGCCGAGGGGGTGCTCAATACCCTTCAACAGCATGTGCCCCCCCCACCGTGTTTGTTTGCTGACAGGGGCCCCAATACCAATCAGCTTCAGTGCCCCAATATTGATGTTGTCGACGGGGGAGCCCACTCCCCGTTGGCAATATGTAACTCCCCCACTTTTGTTGTGTGCTGTTGGGGGTGCCCTATCCTCATTGGCATAATGAACCCCCCCTTTTGTTGTGCCCAATCCCACATTGGCTACAGCTGCCCCCAAAAAGACTCCATTGGCATGCTGGGAGCCCACCCCAGAGTGCCACATGCCCCTATAAAAACAAATATGGTCCTGCAATGTTTTTTTCCCCCTATGGAAAAATGAAACAGTCCCTCGGCAGTCTCCCTGCCCCCCTCGCACAACCTGTGCCCACCCACTACGCACCCTGCCTCCCCACTCCCTCCTCACCCCATACTTAGCTCCAGAGTCTGGCGTGACCATCTTCGGTGGACCGGGAACAAGTCTGCACTCTTCAAAGCCGACCGTGAACGGAGAAAATGCCGGTAAGCTGTATAATAGAAAAATAGGGTTTTTTCAACTTTGATGCATATCTCAAGCATTTTTGGGAATTATGGCACCAAATTTTCAACATGGGGTTTTTGGGAACCCTCCTCATGAATTCTGGCACTGTCATAGCGTTATTCAGCCCCGAAAGGTGATTTTGTGGTCACTGCGCAGAATCCCCTCTCGGGACAAATTAAGGAAATGACAGTGCCAGTGTTCATGAGGTGGGCTCTCAGAAAGCCTATGTTGAAAATTTGGTGAGAAAAATCCCAAAAATGGCTGTTTTACGAGCATGCATTGTGCAGTTGCTATGCACGCTCGATACTTTGCGAATTTGCAATATTTTCAGGCCAGATTTTCAACATTGGCATTTTTTCACACTTCCTTGTGATACTAGGAAATATAGATGTACAGAAGGCCGAAGCCCATGAAGCCGAAGCCCATGAATATACATCTCCTGCTGTAGCAGGCATTAATCCCCATTTCCAGCATTTAACAAAAACCTATCAAGCTTAAGTTTAAATAAATTGTAAGAGTCAACTTCAACAATGTCTTTGGGTAAAGAATGCCAAGACGAAATAATTTGTTGAGTAAAGAAGTTCCTTCATAACTGGGTTTTAGGATATATAAGCCCTAATTGGTAACTATGACTTCTTAAAGGAAAAGGCCTTTGATAGCGAATAAAGCCTAAATCTGCAAACAATATTGGGTCCCTTATAATTTTAAACATTAGTAAGAGATCTCCTCTTTTTCTCCTAAGCTCCAAAGAATAAAGATTTAATGAATGCAATCTACTATCATAATCTACCCTATGAAGGCCCTGAACCAACTTAGTAACCCTCCTCTGGAGCCCCTCCACTCTCCTAACATCACCACGTAAAAAAGGGCTCCACAAAGGAGAGCAGTAATCCAAAATAGGTCTTGCATAGGCCCTATATAAGGGAATTATACAATTCCTATCTCTGGAGGTAATTGAATGTCTAATACAGCCAATGAGTTTATTAGACTTTTTAACTAATTCAGTGCAATGATTGCGAAATTTTAGATCCTTTGATATCAAAATGCCTAAGTCATTTTCATGTTCCACAAACTGTAATTGATGATTATTTAAACAATAATTGAAACATTGATTATTGTTACCCAAGTGCACGACCACACTCTTTTCCAGATTAAAGCACATGCCGTTTGTGACTGCCCATGATTCCATTATTAAGAGATCTCTATAAAGATCAGAGTGTCCATCCATTGTACTGATGTCTAATGCAATTTTAGTGTCATTGGCAAACTTAACTGAGAATCCTTAATATCCTTATTTAAATCAGATAAAAACTGAAAATAATAATGGGCCCAAGACTGAGTTCATGGACCCCACTAGTAACCCTACCTTTGTCAGAGATATATCCTCTAATCCTTACAGATTGTTCTCTATTCATCAGCCATTCCTGAACCCAATTTATGATAAATCCATTTATCTTAAGGTTACTCATTTTTTTAATGAGAGTTACATGCGGAACCTTGTCAAAGACTTTACAAAGATCCAAAAAAATAATATCTACTGCTTTTTTATCCTCTAAAAGTTTACTAATTTTCTCATAGAAACAAAGATTGGCCGTGAGGCATGATCTTTGCAGCCTAAAGCCGTGTTGTGTACTATCAACAAAACTTTTAGTTTTTAGATCAGATATAAGTATATCCTTTACAATGGATTCCATAATTTTACCCAGGATGCAGGTCAAACTGATTGGTCGATAGTTTGTCATGCTACCACGATCTCCCTTTTTAAAAATAGGAACAACTATAGCTTGCTTCCAGTCAGCTGGAACCTCCCCTGTAAGTAAGGATCTATTGTAAAGGGCAAATAGTGGTTCAACCAACCACCATCCTATCGCCTTTAGCACCCGCGGGTGCAATAAATCCGGTCCAGGTGAAGTATTTATTTTAATCTGATTTAGTTTGCAATGTATTTGATCCCTTGTTATTTTAATTTCATCAATAGGATTTAAACCAATATCCTGTAAAGGATGTATATCTTCATCAGAAAACACTGAGCAAAAGAAAGTATTAAACTCATTAACCATATCAATAGGATTACTCAAGATGTTATTTGGGGTTTTAATTGGACCAATTACTCTAGAGTCCTTCTTTTTATTATTTATGTAAGAAAAAAAAGATTTCCCTCCGTCCTTAATATGAGCTAATCTGAATTCAATATTCCTTTTCTCTTTATTTATGGTAAGTTTACATAATTTTAGTGCATCCTTATATTTAACTTTATTATAGTTAGTAGATTTTCTTTTCATGATTCTATATGCTCTCTTTTTTGCTGATATTAATTTACGTACCTTATAAGTATACCACATAGGCAACTTCCCTTTGTAATTATATAAGGTACGTTTAGGAATATGTTTATCAGCCAATTCAAGGATTTTTGATTTTAAGTTGTTCCATAGATCGTTTACAGGAATGGTATAATCTAATTGGGAAGTATTTTGTAAATCTTCATTGATAGCTAAAAAATTAGCTTTACCAAAATCCAAGACTTTTGTAGCCCCAGTTTGCTTAAATTGTTCATATATAATATTAAAAATAATAATATTATGATCGCTGTTAAACAGTGGATCCCTAACCTCTAAATCAGTGATGTTTTCCGGAATGTTTGCAAGTGCAAGATCTAATATGTTTTTACCCCGTGTAGGTTTATCCACTACTTGTTGTAAACCATTTGTTTTTGCACTTCCAGTACAGAATAGTGTGGTCGCTGTGGGAAATCAGTGTTCAGGACAGATTAAGAAAATGATAGTGACTTTGTTCATGAGCAGAGGTCTTAAAATGCCTATGTTGAAAATTTGGTGATGATATTCCATAAAATGACTATGTTACAAGCGTGCGTTGCGCAGTTTGCACGCACGCTCATAACTTTGCGAATTAATATTTTTACTCCATATTTTCAGCATTTCCATTCTTCTGCACCTCCTTATGATCAGTACAGCTGTCATTTTTCACATCCTGGCCGAAATGCGTTCTCGCAGTTCCGGCGCAGAATAGCACGGCCGCTGTGGGAAATCCGTGTTTGGGACACATTATGAAAATGACAGTGTCACTGTTCATTAGCAGAGGTCCTAAAATTCCTATGTTGAAAATTTGGTGATGAAAGTCCATAAAATGAGTGTGTTATGAATGTGCATTACGCAGTTTCCACGCACACTCGTACTTTTGCAACTCTGCAATATTTTCACTCCAGATTTTCAACATTGCCATTTTTCCACACCTTCTTATGAACAGTCCAGCTGTCATTTTTCACATCTTGGCTGAAATGTGTTTGAGCTCTGCCGGCTCACAATAGCACGGTCGCTGTGGGAAATCAGTGTTTGGGACATAATAAGAAAATCACACCGACACTGTGCATGAGCAGAGGTCCTAAAATGCCTATGTTGAAAATTTTGTGATGAAACTCCATAAAATGACTGTGTTACGAGTGTGTGTTGAGCAGTTTCCATGCACCCTTGTAAGTTTGCAAATTAGTAATATTTTCATGCCAGATTTTCAACACTGGCATTTGTTCACACCTCCTTATGAACAGTACAGCTGTCATTTTTCACATCCTGGCCGGAATGTGTTTCCATGTTTCTGGCACAGAATACCGCAGTCGCTGTCAGAAATCAGTGTTTGGTAAAGATTAGGATCGAGCGACTGGGGGGAGGGGAGTGACCGAGCTCAACTGAGCTCTGTTAGGACTGCTGCAGATTTCTTTGTGGACAGGAAAAGGTGCCATCACAGGCAGGAGCCCAGTACAAAAGGGCAGCCTGCAGTGCCAGGAGGCACAAAATGAGTGTGTGTGGGGGGGGAATGAGTGAGCTCAATGGAGCTCTGTTGGGACTGCTGCGGATTTCTTTGTGGGCAGGAAAAGGCAGCTATGCACACAGAGGCCCAGTACAAAAGGGCAGCCTGCAGCGCTGGGAGAAACAGAATGAGCAACTGAGAGAGAGGGAGTGAGCGAGCTCAAAGGAGCTCTATTGTTACTGCTGCAGATTTCTTTGTGGGCAGAAAAGGGCGGCATCACAGGCAGGAGCTCAGTACAGAAGGGCAGCCTGCAGTGCCTGCAGAAATGGAACGAGCGAGTGAGACAGGGGAAGTGAGTGAAGCCAATGGAGCTCTGTTGGGACTGCTGCAGATTTCTTTGTGGGCAGAAAAAGATGCCAACAGAGGCAGGAGCCCAGTACTAAAGGGCATCCTCCAGTGCCAGGAGAAACAGAATGAGTGAGTGAGACAGGGAGAGTGAGCGACCTCAACGGAGCTCTGTTGGGACACCTGCAGATTTCTTTGTGGGCAGGAAAAGGTGCCAATGCAGGCAGGAGCCCAGTACAAAAGGGCAGCCTGCAGCGCTGGGAGAAACAGAATGAGCAAGTAAGAGGGGGGGAGTGAGCAAGCTCAATGAAGGTCTATCATGACTGCTTCAGATTTCTTTGTGGGCAGAAAAAGGCGGCAACGCAGGCAGGAGCCCAGTACAAAAGGCCAGCCTGCAGCGCCCGCAGAAACGGAATGAGCGAGTGAGAGAGGGGGAGTGACTTACCTCAACGCAGCTGTGTCAGGACTGCTGAAGATGTCTTTGTGGACAGTAAAAGCCACCAATGCAGGCAGGAACCCAGTACAAAAGGGTAGCCTGCAGCAGTGGGAGACACAGAACAAGCGAGTGAGGGAGAGAGCGCGAGTGAGCTCAACGAAGCTCTTTTGGGACTGCTGCGGATTTCTTTGTGGGCAGAAAAAGACAACAATGCACACAGGGGCCCAGTATAAAAGGGCAGCATCCTGAAAAACCTCACTAAAACTTTACATGATAAAAAAAAAGGGCAGCCTGCAGCAGTGGGAGAAACAGAACAAATGAGTGAGAGAGGGGGAGTGAGTGAGCAAGCTCAGTGGAGCTCTATCATGACTGCTGCAGATTTCTTTTTGGGCAGAAGAGGGTGGCAATGCAGGCAGGAGCCCAGTACAAAAGGGCAGCCTGCAGTGCCAGGAGAAACAGAATGAGCGAGTGAGACAGGCAGAGTGAGCGACCTCAACGGAGCTCTAGCGTGACTGTTGCAGATTTCTTTGTGGGCAGAAAAAGGCAGCAACGCAGGCAGGAGCCAAGTACAAAAGGCCACCCTGCAGTGCCGTCAGAAATGGAACGAGCGAGTGAGAGAAGGGGAGTGAGCTAGCTCAATGGACCTGTGCCAGGACTGCTGCAGAATTCTTTGTGGGCAGAAAAAGCCGCCAACAGAGGCAGGAGCCCAGTACTAAAGGGCAGCCTGCAGCGCCAGCAGAAACAGAATGAACGAGTGAAAGAGGGAGAGTGACCCACCTCAACGGAGCTCTGTCGGGACAGCTGCAGATTTCTTTGTGGGCAGAAAAATGTGCCGACGCAGGCAGGAGCCCAATACAAAAGAACAGCCTGCAGTACCGGGAGAAACGGATCGAGCGAGTGGCACAGAGGCAGTGAGCGAGCTCAACGGACCAGCGCAATCAACATTCAGCATTGGCAAATGCTTGTTCTATTATACCCCTGTTTATCCCATGCATGCTTCATGCCCGCTACTATTTTAGCTTTCACCACTTCTCCTGGAGTGGTGGGTCCCTGGATCCTACCCCGGGATAGGACAGCAGTCCTCTGCCCCCCCCTCACTTCGAGCACCCCTCCCTACTCCTGTCTTTTCTGTTAGTGTCTCTGATACTGGGACTGTTTCACTCCTAGTTGTTCTTCCTCCGTCCCCTTGCCATCCCTCCCCCAGGATGCCTACCATACTCATCCATCCTGCCACTTAGACTCCTCCCTAACCTCCACAGTTCGTCCCTCAAACTAGCCAGTCATCTACAGACCATACACCCCCCCCATCCTCCAAGCCCAGTCCAGGATCATGGTGGACCCAAACCCTGTATACCCCACCACCCTCCCAAAGATGCCCACCCTATTGACATGTGGCACCTGCCTCATTTTGGCCCCCATGTAATGTTACAGGCTCTTACTCCCAGGTTCTGTACCCTACTACAACTGTTAGGCCCCTATTTACTCAAATTCCTGTCCCCCCACCACACTAGTCCCCCTACTGCCCCCTTGCCAACTGGGTTAATTCAGTCTCAAATCTCATCCATTAGATACTGTATTACTGTAGCAATCCTAAAGCCTCCTTGTCCATTTTTCACCCCTCAGCTACCATACTTTTTGTTCTCAGCTCTCATATCGTTTCACTTAGCCCACTTAGAAATCCTATTGCACTCCAAGTATTATTCAGCTCAGTTAGAGAAATAAACAGAACAAATAAATATGTATTATTACAGCAATCATAACAGTATAGCTCAGTGCTTAGCTCAGTTAGAGAAATAAACAGAAAAACTAAATCTGTATTATTACAGCAATCCTAAAAGTATCCAATCATTATTTTGTCTCCACTCCAGAGAACCTGCTGTAATATAAGACCACAGAGGACACTGGACGGGAGGGTGGGCAACTCTAAAGTCCCGGTAGAGCTCCATTGAGCATGCTTACTCCCCCTCTCTCACTCGCTCGTTCTATTTCTCCTGACACTACAGGCTGCCCTTTTGTACTAGGCTCCTGCTTGCGTTGGTGCCTTTTTCTGCCCACAAAGAAATCCGCAGCAGTCTCGACAGAGCTCCAGCGAGCTCGCTCACTCCCTCCCTCTCACTCACTCATTCTGTTTCGCCCGACGCTGCAGGCTGCCCTTTTGTATTGGGCTCCTGCCTGCATTGGCACCTTTTTCTGTCCACAAAGAAATCTGCAGCAGTCCCGACAGAGCTCCGTTGAGCTCGCTCACTCCACCTCTCTCACTCGCTCGTTCTGTTTCTCCCAGCGCTGCAGACTGCCCTTTTGTACTGGGCTCCTGCCTGCATTGGAGCCTTTTTCTGCCCACAAAGAAATCCGCAGAAGTCCCGACAGAGCTCTGTCGAGCTCGCTCACTCCCCCTCCCTCACTCGCTCGTTCTGTTTCTCCCGGCGCTGCAGGCTGCCCTTTTGTACTGGGCTCCTGCCTGCATTGGAGCCTTTATCTGCCCACAAAGAAATCCTCAGCAGTCCTGACAGAGCTCAGTTGAGCTTGCCCACTCCCCCTCTTTCACTCACTCGATCTTAATTTGTCCCAAACACTGATTTCCCAAAGCGACCACGTTATTCTGCGCTGGAAGTGTGAAAACACATTTCAGTCAGGATGTGAAAAATGACAGCTGTACTGTTCATAAGGAGGTATGAAAAAATTCCAGTGTTGAAAATCTGGCATGAAAATATTACTAATTTGTGAACTTACAAGGGTGCGTGGAAACTGCGCAACGCACGCGCTTAACACAGTCATTTTATGGACTTTCATCACAAAATTTTCAACATAGGGATTTTAGGACTTCTGCTCATGAACAGTTTTACTGTGATTTTCTTAATGTGCCCCAAACACTGATTTCCCACAGCGCTGGTAATGCGAAAACACATTATGGCCAGTATATGAAAAATGACAGCTGTACTGTTCATAAGGAGGTGTGGAAAAATGCCAGTGGTGAAAATGTGGCGTGACAATATTGGAGTGAAAATATTGCAAATTGCTTGTTATGAGCGTATGAGTAACCGCGCAGAACGCGACACTGTGAAAACAGTCATTTTTTAGATTTTTCCTCCAAATTTGGAACATGGGCTTTTTGACAGCCCACCTCATGAAAACTGGCACTGTCGTTATTAATCGTCCCAAAGGTGATTCCGTGCAGTGACCGTGAAATCACCTTTCAGGACCGAATAATGCCATGATAGTGGCTGAATTCATGAGGAGTGGTCACAATAACCCCTACTGCAAATCTGGTGCCAAAATTCCCAAAAATGCCTGAGATATGCACCAAAGTTGAAAAAACCCTATTTATTCCATTATGCAGTTTACCAGAATTTCTTCAGTTCACGGTTGGCTTTGAAGAGTGCAGACGGTTCCTGTCCACTCAAGATTGTTGCGCTGGGCTCTAGAGGTAAGTATGGGATGAGGGGGGTGGGAGGCAGGGTGCTCAGAGGGTGGTGCGGGTTGGGGGCCACGGACTCAACGAGGGACCGCTTTCTGGTTTACAGGGTTAAAAAAATTGTGGACTTTTTTTTATCAGGAGTATTTGGCACACTGGGTGGGCTCCCAGTGTGCCACCTGAGTGATTTTGGGGAGCTGTAGCTGGTGGGGATTAAACCTCATTGGCACATACCAAGGGGGAGAGAGCCGAGGAGGATTGGGCACCCCCCTCGGCAGACAACAAATTGGGGGGGAGACATTATGCCGATGGGGGGTGGGCTCCCCCATTGGCAAATTCAACTGGGAAGGGAGACTGGAGCTGACTGGGATTGAGCACCCCGTCAGCAAAGAAAGAGGGGGGGCATGATGCCGAGGGGGATTGGGCACCCCCTCGGCATACAGCAGAAAACTTGGGTGTGGGGACATTATGCCGATGGGGACTGGGCTCCCTGTCAGCAAACTGGGTTGGGGGCATGCAAGGTACCACCCTGCAATGATGGGTTGCTCCCTCATTGCAGCTGAATGGCTGATGCTGCAATGACGAGGCAGCCCCTGATTGCAATGGCTAAAATATTCAGCTGGTGGCATGCTGGCTGAACTAGTGTCAGCAGCAGCGTGCCACCCCATTGGGGAAAATGAGCCAACCCTCAAAAGGCAGTGGGGGCACTGGCCGCAACAGTGCCACACCTCCATAACCTGCTTCTGCAGCAAGCTGCCACATCATGTTTCTTGTGCATGCATGCAAGCAACATAAAAATGAGATTCAGAATCCTTCAGAATCCTTGCAACTTCATTTGTCTAAACATGTTGCCTGGCCCTTCATTAACCTTCAGTACATGCATGGTTCATAACTAACCTGCCCTAATCTACCTAACAATAGCCTAAGTAAATGAAAATAAAACCTTTTTCCATTAAAATAAAATCTTTTCCACTTTTTTAAACAACAACCCACAACATGGCAAAAGATTCTTCAAAATAAATGTGCTTTCCAGGTTCATTCAAAGGCCCTTAGCTTTTGTTGCCAAACTCACATATTCCACCTAGCAATAACCTAACTAAAGGAAAATATAAAAACAAACAAAAAGACAAAAAAGACCCCAAACATTTTTGTATCTTATGAGCATAATATGCCACTCCATGGCATGTTTTTCCTTGAGAATCAATGCACCTCCTGGGGATGGCAGCTAAATTGGGGGGGGGGCAGGCTGGCCATGGTCCCCATTGTGAAAACAGTGAGGGCTGCATTACCTTTTGGCCCTCCTGTGCCTTGTTTGCCTGTTTTGTCAGTGAACTGGCTTGGCTGGTACCAGTTAGCTAGTACATACAGCTGGGGTTGGATTGTTGTTCTGTTTGTTACCCCTCCTCCCAGTTGTTGTTTTTCCCATTAGTGCATTGCCTCAGTTAACCTGGGATTTTGTGGGTATTTCATGCTGTTTTGCATTTAAGACAATCCCCAAGTTGCATGAGGATGCAGCTAAAAACAAAAAAAAACAAGTCTGAGCATGCTAATTGTCTGAATATTGCCCCCCAAGGCAACTGCGCACTAGTTGTGGAACAGTGCTCCTGTCAGTGCAGCACACACAGTTGTCTCTGAATATAGGGGCCTGTATGCCTTAGCCCGGTGGTGGCACTCAAAGTCCACAAGACAATGGCTACTGGGGGTAAGAAAGATCTGCCCATAGCCTCAAGATACTGTTGTTCTAATTTGTAACAACATACAAGCAAATATGTTCGGCATTGACAAATAACTGATGTACTGTACTGTAAGTGAAGTCTATAATCTGACCTTTCACAGTACCCAAATCAGGATAGAACTCCTGTTGGAATGCTCATACCTCCCCGGTGATGGTGTCCAACTTAGGCTCAGATGCAGTTGGGGGAGAGATCATGATAGTTATGGACACATCATTAAAGGTCCAGGAACCCTCTCTTGTATAAGTCTTGTTGGGTGAGAACTCTGGACATGGACTCTTAGTTTCTACTGTAGGTATACCATTTGGGGCCAGGGCCCTCTATAGTCTTTATAGAGAAGTCACCATGCCTTCTTGCTCCAGCCTCATTTTGCAGCCAAGTCCAAAAGCCTTTCTCTTCTCTTCCTGAAATATTTATCCCATGCAATTCTGCTTTCAGTTTTGCAGCTTCGGGTAGATGGGGAGGGGTACTAGTTGTTGAGAATGGGTCTGCAGCAAGAGACAGGAGGATCATGGTGGTGAGTGCTTTGGCTTTGCAGCGGCCTTTCTCTCCTCTCTCACAGATATATATTCTGTGTAATTCTGCATTTGTTTTTTTGGTGCTAACCTATGACACAAGAAGACGTGGTTAACACTGATGATACAACATAGTTAACAAATGCCTGAGGGTCTGGAGGTCCCAATTGCCTCTTATGAACCTAGAAAATGTTTTTGGATCTGTTCTGGTATATTATTGTGTTCTTCCAGAGTATTTTATCAATGAAATTTAACCTGTGACCTGAGTTATAATAAAAAAAAATATATACTCTGAAAGACCACTAAAATGCATCAAACACTTAAAAAAAATATAAAATTGTTTGGGGACCTAAGCGGCACCCAGACACCTTGCCATTTGTTGCAGAATTTTGCCCTCCCCCCGTATTAAAGTCACTTGAACTGCCCTTGACTTTCTGAGTGTGCCAAAAATCAGTTAGCCATTGGCCTTGTATTCTTCAGTTCACCCTGGGCATGCATTAATTCTCTAGACATGCACAGACTGTTGTGGGTTATTTAAGCAACAAGGCATGACAAGGGGTGCATTAGGGTGAGATAATGGCCTACCTTGAGTGGGTTGAAGCATGAGGCAAAGCTTCCATCACTCGAAAGGGCCTTTAGCACACCATAATGCACTCTCTGGAATGCCTTACTGCGATTATGAAATGGGTCCTTTTTAGTAAATTAGATGTATTTTTAAGCATATTTTTGTTAAACTACTTTCAACTGGTCCATTGTGCTAGGATAATGGCCCAGCTGAAAGCTCCTGTTGGTCAAACATGAGCTAGTATTCTTTCTACCCATTTCATGATGTTACTTATCTATCCATTGTGGCCAGCCTATTGTCCTTTAAGGTGATTTGCATACATTACATTAGGGAAGTATAAGTAAGTTTTTTTGTTTTGTTTTTTAACTTTTGATTTACTGCTAGTGTGAAATTTGCATATCCCTTGCTTCATTGCATTTGTCCTAAGGTTCTTGTGTTTTCAATTATTTTCTAGCTTTTAATGTTTGGGCTTATACTTGTGCTAAGTGGGCAGGAGCAAGTGGGAGATTCAGGTCTCATATTTAAGCAATAATGCACAACGGGGTGTATTGTGCTTGGATAACGGTACCTCACGGGTGGTTGGGAATGAGGTCAAAGGCCAAGTGCATCCAACACCCAAGAAGTGACATTATCCAAGCATGTCACACACCCTGGCGTGCATCATTTCTATTATAAAATGGCTTGTTTTATACAGAAAAAAAAATTAAATAAAAAATACATTTTTAAACTAGTTTTGAAGTTTTTTTTTTATGTGTGAAAGCATAAAAGAAAAAAGTTCCTGTTTTGTGTTTGTGCAGCAGGTGGTGCTGTTGTGTACAGGCACTGAATGTGTGTGTCACTGTACTACTACAGGTCACGCCTTCTGTGTTGCCTGCATCTCTCTCTCTCTCCCTTTTGCCTGTGTGTTTGCCTCCCCATATTCACACAAGTTGAGATGTTTTTTGTGTTCACACCCCCACCCCATTCCATCTCTCAGTACGTGGCCAGGAGAATGATCAATGGAAACAAAGCGAGAGTGTGAAATGGAATGTGCTATTCAGTAAGTGCAGTGCATGAGGGATGTTCAGGTAGGCTGCTGTATGCTGCCTGGGCAATGGGTGGCTTTGACTTTCTTTTTACTGGCCAGAATGCCATTATGTAAAGCCGATCATAGTGAGAGTTTTTTTTTTTTTGTCTGTTCTTGGACTGAGAAACTAGGGGAGGGAGTGCTCACTCATTGGAGGTGAGAGAGGGACACAGAAGTGGCTCACATTGAAATGGTGAACTGCAGGCAAACTGTTAGAATGCTTGCTTACTGCTACTTAAAAAAGGGGTTTTGGTTGGTTTCTTTTCCATTTAGTGATGTGTGTAGTATTAGGGCAGTGGGGTTTTCTGTACCATTTAGGTGTTTACCACACAGTGCAGACTCCCAGGGGGTAAAGCTCATGATGACTTTGAGATGAAGGTGCATAGTGATTTTTTTTGTTTCCTGTGGTGGTCTTGGTGCTGGATCTTCATATAGTGATGTTCACTGACCTACGCAGCCAGTACAGTGTTATGCTTGTGCAACTATGTTAGTTTGGTTTTGGCCGTTCACACTCTCTAGTCCAGAGGAATTACCACCCTGTAGGTGTATGAAAGGAAAGGAATCCTCAGAGAGGTTTCCACCCCTAGAGGTGCCACGGGACGATTCCTGTGACTAAAGGTACCTTAGGAATCCCCCTAAGGAGGGAGCGCTGCCACTGGAGGAGGAGGGAAGGATGGTGGGGCAAAGAAAAAATGCTTCACAATGAGGCTGAGAGGAACTGCTTATATAACTCAGGAAGTGGGAGTGGCTGGCTGCTTGGCCACTGAACTCCAGGAAAAGCCTTTCCAATTCACTGACCTACACAGCCCAGTATAGTGTTATGCTTGTGCAACTGTGTTAGTTTGGTTTTGGCCATTCACACTCTCTATTCCAGAGGAATTACCACCCTGTAGGGGTACGAAAGGCAAGGAACTCTCAGAGGGGGTTCCACCCCTAGAGGTGCCGCGGGACGATTCCCTTGACTAAAGGTACCTTAGGAATCCCCAAAAGAAATGTAGTATCATCCCCAAAGAAGGAGGCAACATGAAGCATATGAGCAAGCAGTAACAGTGACATAGGAGCAGTAACTGTAACGTGGCAGTAGTAGAAGCATAGGCAGTTTGATAATGCAATGAGATGCTCAGTTGGATAACGTAATGAATGCCCAAACTTGCATAGCATGATACTGATGGTTTGTGTTGAGATTAGGGGATCCCCTAAGGAGAGAGGGAATGGCAGGACATCCTCCAACTCCATCCAACAGCAGACCCTATCTAAAGAAACTACAGGAAACAACTATGCTAACTAAGTGTTATGACCTGAGGCAATGGAGGAGAGAAAAAAACCCTATGAAGAGGAAATCTCTGGGGATGCAAGGCCTAGGTCGCCTTCCCTCCAGGCTTGGGATAGTTTAATTAATGATGGCTCTTGAAGCTGCAATTTGGAAAACCCAATAAAGGGAGGTGGAAAATATTCCAATTTGGAGGAAGGCTCTCACTCAAACCCTCTAGCGGGAACACCGTGGAAGGTTGCGAGAAATCTTTGCAACAATATGTGCATCGAAGGTGCAGGAGGAGAGCAACAACTGCTGAGGCACTCACCTGGCCTACCTACACTAAATCAAACCAGGTGAACCACAGGCAGTCGTAGGGAGAATGCGGTGAAGATGCCTTGCTAGGGAAACCACTAAAGTCAATGGCTAACCATTATAGCAGAACACTAGAACCAAAGGAGAATGTCGTAACCACCCTTCACTGCTAGTCTTAAATTCTACACCAGGAGCTGCTGTCATATAGGAGGCAGCTAAAGCCAAGCCTGTGGTGAGGACATTCCCAGCTATGGGCCAGGTGAGAAGGATCCTGCCTCAAGTTGGACAAGCTCAAGATGTGGACTAAATGCAGAGTAAGACCGTCAGCTGCAGGAACCCTGCGCCAGAATAGAATGACTGGCATGCCCCAGAAATTGATTGACAGCTGAAAAGCTGATGAGCTGAATGAGCACAGCATGCTAAGATCATAATGAGCATTGAGTGCTGAGACCTTGCAAGGTTGAATACAGATTGAGTGCAGCAGAATCCCAGAGGCTGAAACCAAGGGGATAGCAGTAGGCATGAAGCAATGGTTTGCATAAGCAAGAAGCAACAGTTGCAATGGACAATGATAGCGTAAACAAGTATGGACCAGTACGTAGGTCTATAAGCAGTAGTAGAGATAGGTGGACCTACACAGAGGTCTGCATAACATACTATATAGCAATAAAACAGCACTAAATTGGGGCAAGTCAGCCAGACATGAATAGCCTAATCAAGGTGACAAATGCTTTGAGGATTTTTTTCAGCAGGGAGGCAAGATTTAATAATAAAGCTATATTAACAGCCTCAGCAGGAGCTTAGTAGGCTGACCTCAGAGTTGTAACTGCAATAAAACAGGGAAACAATGCTCTGAAAGCAGCTGTAGCAAGGCAGTGCAATGAAGATACAAGTAGAGTGACAGCAGGAATGAGCAGCACAGCTAGGGTCAGAGTAAACTGTGTCAGGTGAAAAGAATTGAGTATGCAATATGGAGCAGCTATGGTGGAGCTGAAACACACAGATGATTGCAGTTGCATTGCAGTAGTTTGAGCGTGGTCTGCAGTGAAAAAACACAAGCACTGGGTACAATAGTAATTGGAGTAAACAGTAGCAGTGGCTGCAGTTGTAGGTAACGGACAGCAGTAGCATTAGCTCCGAGTAGCAGTATTCTAGGAACTTAGAAACAAAGCCTCCCAAAAAGGAAGGAAGCACACACAGTCAAAGGCAAAATACAAATCAAAAGCAGGAAAATAAACACAGAAGCCCAGCAGAGACAAGCAGGTGTTGGGGGGGGGGGGGTACACAGGCACCAGCCAGGGAGGGAGGCTCAACCAGCTCAGAAGACAAACCAACAGAGCCTTCGGCTGCAAAGAAAAAATGCTTCACAATGAGGCTGAGAGGAACTGCTTATATAGTTCAGGAAGTGGGAGTGGCTGGCTGCTTGGCCACTGAACTCCAGGCAAAGCTTTTCCAATTATGCTCAAATAACATCACTGTTGAAGGTGGGCACTGACCAATCAGAGACCAACACATTTTCTTGCCATTGTATAGAAAATGTTAACTTGGTTTTTAGAGCTATAATGGTGGCATAACTGTCCCAACCTACAACAGTGTTCCTCATTTTACTCATTTTATTAGAATACCTCTGTTCTATAAGGAGAGGGTGCCAGCTAACATATACACTAAAATTTAAAAGCAGCTCAACAGTAATTTTTTTAATCAAGGTATTTCTTGTGCACCTCTGCTCACCCTACAGCATCCCCCAGCCTGTCACTGGCCTTCTTATAGCCTTACTGGTCACCAAACACTTGCCCAGAACCAAAATAGTGGTGTGTGGCCTGCCATGTCTTGTCAGGTCCTGCAGAGGGGGTGGGTGCCAGCGCAATAGTGGACCAAGGCTTTTTCCTCTAGCTCCTGGTTTTCACCCCAAGAGTGCCAGCATGTAATGACTGTCCCTGATGCCTAGAAGCTTGCTACTGTCATCCCTCTTCCAAGGGGGGGCGATTCTTCAAACCCAGGTAACTGCCGCCCGATATCCATAATCCCAATTCTTGCAAAACTTCAAGAACACCTGGTACTGGTTCAACATTCTCCATTCCTTGACTCCTCCTCCTCCTTTTTCACCCCCTTTCAGTCTGGTTTCTTTAAGGCCCACTCTACCATGATCTCCCTGCTCCGGTTCACTGACTCCATTCTCTCCGGCATGGATCAGGGTCACATCACTCTTCCATCTTTGTTGATTTGGCTAAAGCCTTCAACACTGTGGCACACATCCTACTCCGCACCAAGCTTGCTGCAGCTGGTCTCACTGATTCCGCCACTAGCTGGTTACATTCCTATCTTATGGGTAGATTGCAATCACTTAGGTAGGCAACTCTGTGTCCCCCCCCCCCATCAACACAGGTGTCCCTCAAGGTTCAGTACTCGGACCTATACTCTTCTCAATATTTCTGAATGACTTACCCTCTGCCTAATCAACAGCAGATATCCACATGTATGCAGATGATACTGTTTTTTATACCTCTGGTACCTCCCCTTCAGATGTAGCAACCAGCCTTTAACTGGCTTTTGATAACGTCCAGCATTGGTTTCATTCAAATCAACTGTTCAATACCAAAAAAATGGTCTCTGTGAATTTTGACAACAGACAACGGCTCACCAGGCTTACATCCTTCCCTACTTTTCACACCCTTGATAGGTCCCTATTAGAAGATGTCTCCTCCTATAAATACCTCTGGCTCTGGCTCAATAGGAACTTTGACTTTTCTGTCCATGTGGATGCTTTACTTAAAAAGGTTCATCCCAAACTAGGTGCTCTGTATAGACACCGTGGCTGCATCCCCCACTCAGGTACATCAGGAAATAGTACAGCAGATGATCCTCCCGATAGTCGACTTTGGTGACATAGTTTACAATGTCGCCCCTAAGTCCACCCTCACCAGACTGGGCACCCTCTTCAATTCCTTCTGCCACTTTGCTCAATGCTGTGTGCCATGTACGCACCACTGCAACCTCTATGCTACCCACTCCTTCCCTCCTCTTGGGTCCAGACACCTTGCACATTGTGTTTTACTAGTTGAGAAGTTATGGTTTGGATCCCTCCTCTTCTACCTAAACACATTCTTTACCACCCCTTCCTATCCCACTTACTCCCTCCGCAGATCCCCTTTCAAAACCCTAGCCCTCCCTGCCTGAACCATCACTTCAGGTCGGGCTGCTTTCTCCCACAATTTCCCTAATCTTTGGAACTCCCTTCCGTTAGATATCCACTGTGCCCCATCCTCTAGTTCATTGTCTTGTCTTCTGTGTAACTTTATTTCCCCTTCCTGCAACTGCTCCTGACTCCCACCCCTTCAACACATTATCTCATTTTCGATCACTTTTGTCCTGTTTCTCATACCCACTCTAGCCCCCTTCCCCCTTCTGGCAAGTAAATAGCCTATTGTGCTTACAGTAGATGGCATTTCTTACCTTCCCCCTACTGTCGCATCATTTCCCTAATCTTTG
This sequence comes from Neoceratodus forsteri, assembly GCA_016271365.2. NCBI lineage: Eukaryota > Metazoa > Chordata > Ceratodontiformes > Ceratodontidae > Neoceratodus > Neoceratodus forsteri. The sequence goes on along the minus strand of CM028129.1, from coordinate 1,684,487,336 downwards.
GAACTCCTTCCCCTGAGATATCCACTCTTCCTAAATTTTTCCCTAAATTTTGATTATTATGATGTATGTATGTATGTGTGTGTGTGTGTGTGTGTGTGTGTGTGTGTATGTACATGTGTGTACGTATCTGCATGTATATGTTTATGTGTATATATATTACATATATTTATGTATGTTTGTGTGTGTGTGTGTATATATATATATATATATATATATATTCATGGCAAAAAACTTAGTTTAATGCATCAGTTAGGGTTGACCTGTGTTGCTGTAGGAAGTGGAGAAATTCAACTTGAGATATCATAGATTATTTACAAATTTGTTCTTCAAGATTAGTTCACATACAGGTGAACCAAGCTGGCAGTAATGAAAATTGTGTTCCTCGCTGTGTTTTCAACATATGGGTGGCGAAAGGCGCCATGGGTGCTGCAATGTTAGTCTATGGCAAATTGCTCAATTTTGGAACAGTGTAACTTAATAATCCTTAAGTATTTTAGCAGAATAGCAGGAAAAAGCACATCTGTGGGACCAGGTCTTGGCATCGTGCAAATTTGAAGCCAAAGAACCCAACCATTTGCTTGCAGGATGATGACAAAGATGTGCAGTCATTAGGAGCATACTTTCACAAAATACTTTGGCAAAGATAAAAGTGTCAGAGCATGACACTTTCGAGTTTGAGAAAGAGATTTTTGAAAGTATTTCAGGGATTGTGCAAAATCCTGTTTTGGATCTTGTGAACCCCAAAATACCATATGTGTAGTCTGTGTTATGTGTTGGTGGCAGCGTGTGGCCCAAGATGTCCAGTTGTCTGTAGTGATATGTGTTTAGCGGTGCGTGGAATGTCCTGGATGAGAGTTAGCAGTGACGACCCCATGCTACAGCCCAATGGGAGCATGGGTGTGTGGTTTTGTGGTTTAGATAGTTGTATGTTATTCCTGTTACCTGCTGCTGGTTGTGTGTGATTAGTTGTGTTGCCTTGATCCTTCTCTTACTTGCAGGTATGTGTGTGTGTCGTGGTGGTGGTGGGGGAATACGCAGTTAGGGTTTTCAACCCTAACACCGAATTTCCTCGCTTTTGTCACTGTGGAACAACCCTAACTGATGCATTAAATGGATTTTTTGCCATGAATTTCCCTTTCTTTGAGAATGTGCACTATAAATAGTGAATGGAATGTGTGGTAGTAAGCGCAGGCCCACCGTGTGATTTTTTGGTCACTTCGCTGTGCCAAAAATGTATGACTGAGTGAAATGAAAATTGGGTATGCAAACAGAAATGCAAATGGTAATGACAACGGCAATGCAGAAGGACACAGTAACACAATCAACAATGGAAACACTACCGAAAATGCAAACGGTAAGGCTAACAGAAACGCAAACAGTGATGAACATGTAAACAATAACAGTAACACACTTGGAAATGGAAACTGTTATGGTAACACCAACGATGATGCCAAAGGGAACAGTAACAGAAACGTAAGTGCAAACGCAAGCGCATATGCAAACACAAATTGTAACGCGCATGGGTACGGTAACACAATTGGAAATGCAAACACTGTACCACCAATGATGACACCAAAGGAAACAGAAACGCAAACGGAAACACAAACGCAAACGCAAATGGTAGTGCACATGGAGATGCAAAAGGAAACACCAAAAAAAACAGTAATCAAAACAGAAATGGTAACAGTAACGTACACGCAAGCGCAAATGCAAAGGGTACCGCACATGGTGACGTAAACATAAACGCTAATGCAAATGGTAATGGAAATGCAAGCGGAAACACTGACTGTAACAGTAATGGAAGCACACATCCTTTTTTTCCCAAAAAGCTACATTCAGAAGCACAGTGAATACAAATAATGTATGCATAACAATGGGACTCAGAGCAGAAAATGAACACTTGGAATACTACTATAAATTGCTTATATCTCAGGAACCATACAACGTAGGAAAAAATATTAAAATCTCATATTATTTATGACTTTCCTGACTAGTTTTGCACTTAGCCCCTTTTAGCAGGGGGCTAAGCATTTTTCTGACAAAAAGTCAGTATCTAGAAGCGTTTTCGAGATACGGTCCCCGAAAGGCACAGCGGACGCTGTAATGTTAGCCTATCAGAAAAATTGTCAGCTTCAGAGTGCCATAACTTTGCAACCCTCTAATATTTTCTCACCAAACCACAAAAAGACACACCTGTGCCATCTTGACTTTCTTCCCTGTAAACTTCAGCCCAAAAGACCAAACTGTTCTTTTGCAGCAGGGTGGCAAATATTTCCTGTTGTTTTTGGCATAGTGTCGCAAAGTATTGTCATGATTTGCAAAACTTTCGCAAAAAAAATCACGAAAGTGTCACAAGTGCAACACTAGCTTGCGACACTATAGTTTACAAAAATTGTAAAAACATATTTCTGGGGTGTTTAACCCCCCCCCCCAAAAAAAAAAGAAATGGCTAGCATCTTCAGGGCTTGACTAGGTGAACACAAAAAGAATTGTTTCCCTAGATGGTCTCACATTTAAATGGCAAGCATTTCTGCGACCACCAATTGAAAACAAGATGGCAGATTTGCGACACTACGGGATAATTTACAACACTGAAAACTGCATTTGTGGCACTGTCAAACTTTTTGTTAACTTTTCCCATCAACTATAATGGGAAACTTGTTTTTTGAATAACTTTTGAATCGTTTCGTATTTTTTCATAAAATCTTCAAAAGGCACATCATGGACCCTGGCTGCATGTTCCCTGAAGGTTTTAGACAGGTCGTGCAGACCGTGCAACCTGTAGGCGCTAGCAAAGAATGCGCAAAAATGCATAATTACCACATTCTCCGGCGCTATGTAGCTCTGCAACTGTATATCCAACTATTACGAAACTTGAAAGATCCAGAGACCTATAGTACTGCTCTGCGCATGCCAAATTTAAGGCAAATCCGTCATATGGTGGCAAAGTTATTAAGCTGCCAAATTTCAGAGTTTAACCTTAAATGGGGTACTAACCTAATTATAGTGGCACTACCGTGCCACTATAATATATATATATATATATATATATATACACACACACATATTTACATTATATTTTTTGATGCATCAGTGTGTTTTGTTTTTGCATCTTGGTTTTGTGTTCAGTTATCATTTTTAAATTTGTATTTCTCCTCATGTTTTCAATTTTGTATCTTGTATGATTTTGTTTTATTCTCAATTCATCGTATTTTGTATCTTGCAATGATTGTTGTGTCCCATCTCCCCTTTTCCCAGAACGCATCTGGAAATGAGCTATTTGTTGGCTCAGTATGCCTTTTCTGTTAAAACTTTTTCAAATAAATAAATGAAAAATAAATGAGCACACATGCAAGCAGAGGCCTGCATATGTGACTGGTGTTCAGTGGCTGCTCTTCTCCCCTCAACAGTATTTCTGCTCCTCGATGAACACTGTGGTTATGAAATTTTTCATTTCTACAGTGTTCTCAGCTGCTTCCATTACAATGTGATGAAGTGTCCCACCCTTCTGCAACTTTCCCTACATTTGAGAAACAGTTACCTACTGCTCATTTGGGTGATGAAAGGCTTAGACAGAGGTAGGGGCTGCTGGGTTCAGTGCTTGGATGCTGACTTAGTGTTTGTGTTTCTTTCAGCAATTAGTGTTAGAGAAGGGCTGCTACCAATCATCTTTCAAGGAATATGGCACGATAATGGGTTAAACTACAGAAGCAAAGACAACACACTTTCTAGGGTTGTCAGACTCTAGAACTGGGTTTAAAATCCTAATTATCCATTCAGAACTTGAATGCTCAAGGTTGAATTTTGATCAAAACCTACCAAGGGTTCTGAGAGGCAGTACAACCGTATGGTTAGAGTACAGAGCCATAAACAAGGAGACCCAGGTTTGAATCCCACCAGCTCTACTTCCTTATTGTGAGACCATTAAAATGTCACTTTACCTCTTTGTATTTAACTGTCTTTGTCTTCTTCTGCTTAACCACACTGTGCTCACTTACCTAAAGAACTGTGCTGCATCTGTAAGTCATTCTGCCCTGTAGAAGCCAATTTTTAAACACTGATTCAAATGTTATTTTTCCAGCTCTAGATGAGTTTCAATTACCTAAGTGTGTGTTTGTAATGTACTCACATTGGTGGTAAGTACTATTTTAGAACTGTATGATCATGTTTATGTTCCTTGTTCAGCTCTTTCATTGTTTCACAATATATCTGTGTTCTACTACAGAACTCAGTGGTTACGGGGGACATAAACTACATTACACAGTTCTAAAATGGTACTTGCCATTGAAGTGTAAAATCGAAACACCCACTGATGTTATTTAAAAGCCTTTATAGATAGAATAATAACAGAATTCAAACCAGTATTTAAAAAATCCTTCTACAGAGAAAATAACGCACACGGTCAGTGCACTTTTCCTTTATTGTCTAATGCAGTTGGCCATGGATTGAAAACAGCACTGGATAAGGTATGTACCAAAGTCACTATGCAAAACTAAAACTGCTTCCTTTACAATGGGCCATGGTTTCTAGGAATTAGATTAGGTGGGCTGAAAACTATGACCTTTAAAACATTTTTATGTTTGGATCAGAAAAAAAAGGTTCTTGTTTTATACATCTTTTTCAAAAAATAGTCAATTGCATACTTTTGCACGATAGTTATTGTGACGGGCATATGACCAGACTGAGCTGCTCATTTCTTGTGTTAGTGTAGATATTTTCCTTTTGTAAGTTTTGTTATTTGAAAGTGGATAAAAACATGGCTTCCAAGTCACATGTCCAGACAAGTCTTATGAAAAATATTGAGAACTGCTCTGTGTAACTTTTTTATGAGTTAATCCAGGCTACAAATCCTGGCAGATGTGAAAGTGTAACTTCCAACACTTCAAACGTCTTGCAATACCAAGGTCATAAAGCTAAAACTCCTCAAACACCCTGGGAATCAAGATCATAAAATTAGACAGAGGATGTCTAGGTGTAAAGCAGGCCTGTTGGTTCAGATGATGTCATCCACACACACACACACACACACACAGACATATATCACACACACATTTGGGGGGGGGCAGCGAAAAACTGTCACTCAAAGGGGTGAAACCATTCCCCACAGTCAAAGAAGAATAAATTAGGGAGCTGAGGTTCGGCTCGCGCTCTTGGACCTGCAACATCTAAAGACCAGAACCCTGCAGCTAGGTATATGGTAAGAAGGACAGCATAGGAAACAGTGTCTTCTTCAGCTAGCAGCAAGTACATAGATTTTAAGAGTGAGGGAAGCTCAGTTTTTCTGTCAACTGTCTGTGTAACTCCATTTATTTTGTATTTCTTAGTAAACTGGTAATCCTTTTGTCTTTCACTGTAAATATATCCTGTTTGTAAATACTTAGCAGTTCTTTTTAGTAAAGAATCTATTTTTGACAATACCTGTGACTGCTTGTTTATTTAAAAAGACAATTTTACTATTTCTGCTGAACTCTGTTTGCAGACCATCCCGGAAGGGCACTCTACCCACAGTTATTGCTCTGACCTTCCTGGCCTTGAGCAGGAGGTAAAAAGTGGTTTCCTGGTTCCAGATAAAAATCAGGTGGTGGCAAAGAATTGAAACTCCCCAACAGAGAACTGCCCTGTAAGCGAGGGGACCACAGCTGGTAACAGTGGTGAGAGATTTCTGTCACAGCCATATATTATTTACTTGCTAATTGCTCAACTGCTTTTTAAGCGACTAGAACTTTTTTGAAGTGCCGGTGCATTCTGAGTCAAAGTTTTAGATCCAGTCAGGTTCAAGGAAAGTTTCTTAGAATTACATCTGTCACTCTCCAAGGTGTGTAGTCTTCATGGAAGATCTGTAAAAAGAATCAATAAACACCACTTTTATGATTTCATCCAATCAGTGCTCAGAACAACAGGTCCTCTTATTCTGCGTACAGTTGTCATCTCAAGCAGCAACGTTAAGGAGGAGTGTTCCACTTTAGTAGCATGAGAAGTAGCATTACATTCCCTTGTACAAAATTAAAAAAATGGAAAGTAAACATGAGTATGCAATGGCCTGAATCAGAATACGGTATGCCATTTATCCTAATGAGTGAGGAAGCAGGCCAATAACTCATTAATGGCAGAGCCACAAGTCATTTATGTAAGTCCTGCCCTTCACAAGAGATAATCTGTGGCATATTCTGAGCCAGGCCGTTGTGTGTTTAATTTATACAATATATTTTAAATTGTGAACCCTGTAAGTCAGTGTCAGTGAGTCAGTAGGTTTAATGCTCACCTCCAAGGCTGTAAAATTGGAAGGAAGGTCGTGGGTTCTAGCACTGACACTGTAGTGCAGTGTGAGGGGGTGCTGCACTCCTGAGGTGCCATCTTTCAGATGAGACATTATACCAAGGTCCTGACTGCCTGTTCTTGTGGCTGTGCAGCTGGACATTAAAGATCACATGGCACTTCTCAAAAAGTATGGAGAAACTTGCCCAGTGTCCTGGCCAAATTTCCCTCATTCACTAAAAATACCACTAGCACCTTAACATGATTCAGTATGCCTCTGTCTGCATTTCCACCCACCTGGAACAAGGCTGAAAATAAGTAGAAATTCTTAGCCCTCCATTCCCAGTTAACAAAACTAATTAACTGAATTAGTTCTTTGTATGAAGATTTATAAAATGGGTAGGGAAATCAGTGCATTCTAATTGGTCAGCAGCCATACACTGTGAGACCACTATCAAGTGTTAAAAAAGTGCTCGCAATCAGGATATAACACACTAACATATCAATGCCTTTAGAAAATATTCCACCAGTTTTACTCACTAGAAAGTCAGCTAGGCCTCTAAAACCAAAACTCCCTCAAAATAAAAAAAAATAAAAAAAAGATTAGATGTTATTTCCCGCTACAATCCTTCTGTGCATACATACACAAATTAATAAATGAAGTACAGTATAAGCCACTTAATCAGGATGTGCCTAAAGGGGACGTTCACTTTAACTGAACAATCCCCTGTGCACTGATTAAGTGGCTGTACTTTTTAACACATCAGTACACCTTCAAAGGGGATTAAGAATCCCTTTAATAGGGACTACTTAAAAGCTTTTTTTTTTGCTTCTTCTCTGACTATAAAAAATGTTCCTCCTTTATCTTCTCTGTCTACCAGGGAAATCATTGCTACTTACCCTCCCTCCCACTTATATAACTGAATCCCTGGCTCTGTTGAGGCTTTCTGTTGTGTGAGTAGGAAGAAGTGAACGATCTGCCAGTAAAATTCCTCAGAAGCTTGAATTCCTCTTTGTATTCCTGAATTTCATGATTTACTTATTTATCTAAAACTCAGGTAACCGGGAGAGGCACACTGAGCCACGGTTCGTGTTCAGGTGTGACCTGGAGAAAGGGGAGTACAGATATGAAGAGCAATTTTAAAATGAACATATTTCATGATAAACAGACATTTCAGCTATTGAATGTGTAGAAAGACAGATGACTGACAGATGGGGAGGGACTACAATTTACTGGGTACTAGAAACAAGCTTAAGTTTTGTTGTACAGCTGTCCGAAGGGGAAAAAATAAAATGAAACCAAATCTAGCATCCAAGGCTGACTAACAAATCTGGTTGAAAACCATTGTACGAGTATATCAACTCACTAAAGAAACCAAGCAATATGGTAGGTCCACTCCAAATAAATGATAGTGAACAATGTGACATGGCTAACAAATTCAATTCTGATTTTTGCTCAGTTTTCGCAAACAATAATAGTACAACTACGGTAATTAATAATCTTAAAGTATCTGTAAATTATACTGGTAGTACCTCCATTAATAGGGAACACATTGAAAAGAGAATTAAACAATTTGAACCTAATAGTTTTCCTTGACCAGATGCTATATCGGATATATTGAAAATCATGTGAAGTCACATCCTGGACCCTTGGAACTAATTAAGCAATAATCCATGACAGGATGTGGGTTATGCTGGGATTTACTCAACCTGTGGCCTCGTGACCAAATCCATGCCAGGTGCAAGAAAATCCCAGCATAACCCACACCCTGGAGTGGATCATTGTGGTTATACATGTGGTTAAATGTATCTGAGTAAGGAAGAAGGAAACTTATGTATTTTTAAAATGATTTTATTCTTGTTTTTATTACTTTTTTTGTAATATATTCTTCCACTGCATTAAATAGTTTGTTGTTTAAATAGATATTTGTATAGTAAAACATGCAATAAATAGCCATATTTCTTATATTTTTTATCAATTTGCTTTGTAACTGTAAAGACACCATAGCAGTTTGAAATGTTGGCCAGAATGAAAGTGCAGCTCTCTACCCTCTATGAACAACGCACCTCTCATGCATTAATTTTTAAAACTTCGGTGCCAACCAGAGCAACTCCCACCCACATGCAGCTGTCTCTGTTCTCATATCGACCACAAATTGGACAGTACCTGTATGGAGATCCGACTGATGTTTACGATCAAGAAGTGAGAGTCTGAGAATCGAAAGAGGTTGACAGTTTCTGGATAGTGCTGAAGGCACGGCAAGATCGTTCTTGCTCTCCACGGACCCCATTCAGCCGCTGACATAGTTTAAGTCTCCTCTGAATGCTGAACTGGGCAAAGTCTTTCTTTTTTTAAAATGAGGACTACAATTTACAGAAATCTCGGCAAAATCAGAGCCGTGATAGTGGGCATGCACCTATACATATGTATAGGCGCATGCCCACTTTCACAGCTCTGCTTTTCAGCTGTGATTTTCGTAACTTGTAGCCCTCATTTTTAATAAAGAAAGAGTTTGCACAGTTCAGCATTAACAGGACATGTAAACTATGTCAGTAGCTGAACGGGGATGGTGGGAGGCAAGAAGGACCCTGCGGTGTTTGATGCTGTTGCTTACCAGGTAACAAAAGATGGTGGCTTCAATGTTTTTTTTCTGTGGTCGGAATGACTTTTGGAGACATGCAGCTGACTGGTACTTTTCCTGTGTGTTATACCAGGATTTACTCATGCCTCAGAGTACCAGTCAGCCAATCAGATTATTTGATTTTCTTGACCCATTGTATAATAATCAACAATTCACCTGGGGAAAAATGGTACTATCTGATTGGGAAAAAAAAAGCCTGTGTAGTTCCATATTTTTAGAAAAGGTTTCAAATCTGAAGTCTCCAGTTTTAGGCTTGTTGGTCTTACTGCCATTCCAGATAAATAATGGATGGACTAATAAAGAATTATTTCGTTAACAAAATAAATTATGCCTCTGCCCCTTATAATCGTCAACATAACTTTGTTAAAGGAAGATCCTGTATTACAAATTAATTCTGCTTCTACAAGTATGACAGTACAGAAATGGATCTGGGCAACTCAGTAGGTATGGTATTTTTAGATTTCAGTGAGGCATTTGATCTGGTCCCACACTGGACAATAATCATTACACTAAAAAAAACTCAACATCTATGGAGATATATTAAACTGGATATTATTCTGGTTAGAGAATAGCACTCAATGGGTTATCTTAAATGTTCTCTTGTCCAATGAGGGATCTCAGGGTTTAGCCTTGGGTCCAGTATATATCAAATATTTTTACTACTGATCTGAAGTGTGGCAGAAAAGGATAATTTGAAAAATATACTGATCACATCATGCTTAGGCAACCATGCATGGCTATTGAACAAGTATATTTATGACAATCTCTGGTGACACGGGTTCGGGAGTGGACTTGAGCCACTGGGGGTCAGCAGGGGGAGGAGAGGATTAAGCATCCAGAGGACTGCTCTCCTCTCCTGGGGTGGGTTCTGGGGGAATCCCTGTATGGTGGCAGCTTGTAGCGGTGGCTGGAGGGATCCACAACATACAGGGACAGCCAATGGGGATGGTGGTGGCAGGTGACTGAGGGAGGAAGCAGGATTGCATCCTCCATGCGCTGTCACCATTGCATGGCCATGCCATGGGGGCAGAACAAAGAAAAATTCCCTTACCTGCTTGTAGATGAAGATGGGACCAGTGGGTGGCTCCACACCCAATGTCAGGCTTCCCAGCCCCCGCATCTGGTTTCCCTTACAAGTCCCCGGTCACTGTACTAGATCATAGATAGAGTGCCAGGAGGAGTTTGGTGATCCTACCCTGGGGGGGCTCAGAGCTGGTGGGGTTGTGCTGCCAGGAGAGGCGGAGGGGAGAAAGGGTCCAACCGGAGTGTCAGGGAGCTGGTGGCTTCAGGTGGACAAGAAGAAGCCACACCGAGCGTCCATACCAGAGAGAGTCCAGTAGGCAGGGGTGCATAAAACAGAGTTGACGAAAAAAAATAGTTATGCCAATCTGATCTTATCATTATGGGTGAATAGGTAGACAGATGGGGCATGAAGTTCAGCCTTGACATATGTGCAGTGATGCATCTGGAGTTCAGAAATACTAAATACACCTATTATTTACATGGAGATTAATTAAAAGTTATGGAAATGTAAAAGGACACCAGCATCATTGCAATCGATATGCTTAAAATCACCTTTCAAAGTAGGGAAGCTGCAGCCAAGGCTAGTAGGGTGCTGGAGTCTATTATGATAGGAATCTGTAGCAGAAGCCCAAATATTGCTCCTCATTACAGAGCATATGAATGTCCCCAGCTGGACTGTGGCTCCCAGTTCTGGTACCCATATAATTGAAGGGATATCAGTGGACTCAAGAGGGTCCAGAGGAAAACAGCTAAAATGATAAATGGGTTTTGTGCTCTATCATAAAAGGCTAGACTGGTTAAACTAGATGTTATGTCCCTGCATATATAACATTTAAGAAGGGAGTAATAGAAACAAAATCACAAACGATGGCAGAAAAAGACCAAAGGTTATTCCAGTCTACTTGGAGTTCCCTATCTGCCTTAGGAGCTATTGCCATATGGGGTTTTATCCCTCCCAGTCAATCCCCTGCTGTTCTCCCTACTACTACTGACCTGAGCAACCACCAGACCTTTCACTCTGTCACAGCCATGCTTGAAACCATTTATGCTTTTGACACCCATCGTCTCCTCTGGCAGACTCTTCCACAGCTTCACAAACCTTTCCATAATATATAGAACTTCCTCACATCCTATCACATCAGGCGTTGCTGCTATTGTTTGACAATATAAATGATCCTGGTCTTATGCTCCACCTAAATATTGATTTTTAGCCAGAGAAAGCAGGTACCTGAGGACATCCACTTCAAATAAAGAGAAGTATTTTTAGATATGAAAAATGTAAAAACGTCTTCACCCAGTGGGTAGCTGGGCTTTGGAATAACATGCCTCAAAATGTGGTCTTAAGTAAAGATAAGGCTAAGTTCAAACGGAGTCTGAATAAATGCATATTAGATATTGGTGATTTTTTTTTATTTCATTTCATTTATTTAGGGTTATAGCCATTGAGCATGTCTCATTACAATGGTGACCCATGTGAAACAATGCATATGATGCAGACAGAATACAGAATAAACACAGTACTTAAGTTGCACACATAATTTAGCAAATAATCAAAGCCCATTATGCAAAGCAAGAACAAACATCCTGTACCAAAATAGAATGCAAAATCCAATGTTTCAGAGTTGCAGCTGATGGGGGTTTGGTGTCCAGAAATCTAAAATCTGGTGGAAGTTGATTCCATGAGGTAGGCACAAACTGGTTAAACAAGATCTGGCAGTGCCACTATGACTGTGAATGCATTAACTAGATAAGGGTGTTTCATGAGCTTAAACATAAACATGTATTTATTTATTTAAAAAAATATCAGATTTACAAACCTTTGAGTCAGAGACTCATTTACAAAGGCACCTCCTCAAAACGAATACAGACAACACAGTCAACAAGTCCAAAAACAACAGCTAGGAGAGCAGACAGTTATAACAATCATTCACTGGAGATACATGGGTAGCAGTAGATAAACAGATTACATAGTTTAGGCACACAGGCACCACGTCAAGAAGACCAAAGCAGTTCAAACAATATACAATAGCTAAAGCAAATAGACATCAGGAGTCAAAGAGAAGCCCAGAGTGTTCACACGAAGGCTGTTGCATACACTAACTGAATCAAAGTATAGTACATTGAGAAAGCGCATATTTAAGCAATAAGGCACAACAGGGTGTGTGTTATCATGTAATAACATCACTCCTGGGGTGGGTTGAAGCATGAGGTGAAATCGAGTATTTATTTATTTATTTATTTATTTATGTATTTGCACGTATTTATTTAATCCACTGGATCAGCAATATTTGCACAAGCTGTGCCCAGTGCAGATTTTATAGCACTGGTCCTAGTCTGGTGATCTGGGTTTTACCTAAACCACACTACATATGGCTTAGTGGTATACTGTACAGATGGCTGTAGAGTCTAACCAATTGAAGGCTGAAGTTTCAGAAAACCATTATGCTACAAATATCATGACTTCCTCCCTCCCTCACCCCCCAGCCACAATTAATCCTCTACCAAAGTCATGCTTAAATACTGATGCCTCTACATCCAAACCACTAAGCTTTTAATGCCAACATGTTTCTTCTGCTGCTGTGAGTTAGGCTGGGGTGGTCCTGGCTACCTGCCAGGGGATTGGCTTCTTCATCTACAGGTCAGCCTCCCAAGGCTGGGTCAGTGGCTTAAAAAAAAGTCTCCAATTTTGAATCTGCCCTGGCCACAGGGATTGGCTGAGAGGGCTCAGCCTGGCTTCCTTCTCCACTGTGGGACGGGAATGTGGCCCAACTGGTTTGGCTTTGGCTGGCTAGGTGTCAGTCTTGAGCAGGGGGAAAGGGGGAACCAAGGAAGAGAGAAGAAAGAGAGAGAGGAAAAAATGGTTTTCTTTTAAAACCCTAAATTTAGACTGCTGGGACTGTCTGCTGGAGTTGGGCCTGTTCCTTGTTTCAGAGGGTCACCAAAGCTTTTTAAGAGTTTCCCATTACTGTCTGACCCCTCATATCACTGAGGATCCCCTATTTGCTCTGCTGCCCCAATTTCCCCTGGGGCACTACAGTTATTTTCATTCAGTTGTAAACACCTATAGTCACAGCCAGGATTCACATTGCTAGACTGTGGGTAAGTATGACAAGTTCCCTAAATACTGCTACCTTATCCAGCTATGTTCTGCTTGGGGGGTGTGTGTGTGTCTGTCAATGCTTTCAAAGTTTTGAAACTACTAAAGACAAATTATATATAAACTATACATATATATATATATATATATATATATGGGGCCAAATATTCAAACTGCGCCATTCTGTGGCGCAAGCCCTTGTGCTGCTCAAAAAAATTGTGCAGGGGTGTGGCCAGGGTGATATTCAAAGGAGTTGCGCTATTGAGCAACTCTTTTGAACATCGCCCCCTGGCCACAGCCACTGTGCATGGTGCAGTGGAACTTATGCCACCGCAAGTAGTCAGAGTGGAGCATTCAGATGCGGTGGCGCAAGTTCTATTGCGCCATGTGCAAATCTGCGATATTCAAAAGATGACATGCAAATGGGGCCATAATTTATGCAAGGTGCACGGGGGATCATTTGCATCTAATTATGGCCCCATTTGCATGCCATTAGCAAGCAGGTGCGCCGATCCCCGGCGACTTTCACCTGGCGCCCTGCCAGGCAGAAGCCATTGGGGACCAATGCCCAATGCAGCCTGAACGCAGGCATAAAGTAATTCAACCCCCCAACCCCTGACTAGCCCGATCATGGGCATCACGTAATGTAAACCCCCCTGACTAGCCCGATCGCGGGCAGAACTCATCCCCACCTCGACTAGCTGGACGCAGGCAGAACTCACTCCCACCCCTACTAGCCCGATCGTGGGCATAACATAATTGAAACCTCCTGACTGTCCTGATCATGGCATAACGAGTTAAATCCCCAAAGACCAATAAGCTGGTGGTCCAGTGACCGCCGGTCCGACCGCAGGCATAGCACCCCAAGTCATCTATTCTCGGTGACCGTCAGCCCTCACCCCACTCAGCCTCACCACCTCACTCCCTCATCAGCCGTGGGCGGTAGCACCCACTCACCTGTCGCCATTGCCCGCCGACTGACAGCTCGGGAGCATGCCCATTGGTTCAGAGCAAGAGCCAATGGGCATGCAGCTCATACCGCATAAGGCAGTCCAGATCATTCACATATCTGAATGCCTTTAGGAGGGCTGCACACCCGCTGGCTCTGCTCTGAACCAATGGGCGGCAGCCCTACCGAGCTGTCAGTCGGCGGGCGACGGGCGCAAGCGGTGGGTTGTTGCTGCTGCCGGGCTGACAGGGGAGCAGGTGGGGCTCCATGAGTGGGTAGGTGGGGCCACCAGATCACCAGGGATATTGGACTTTGGGGTGGATTTGACCTATGCCCGCGGATCAGGCTTCACGATCCACTGGACCATCAGGTTATTGGTCTTGGGGTGGTTGAACCACGCTATGCCCATGATCAGCTAGTCGGGGAGTGAGTTCTGCCCGCAATCGGGCCAGTCGGGGGTTTAACCACGCTGGGCGCCCGCGATCGCCAGTCGGGGGTTGGGGAGTGAGTTCTGCCCACGATCGGGCTAGTCGGGGGGTTGTGTCACATCATGCCCACGATCGGACCAGTCAGGGGGGTTGTTTCACTTCATGCCCGCGATTGGGCTGCTGTGGGGAGGAATACTCTGCTGCCCGTGATCAGGCTATGGGGGGTTACTATTATGCCCACAATCAGGCTGCAGGGGGGGCACCAGGAACAAGTGGAGGGCCACCTACAGGTGGCAGCTGCTGTGTTGCATCCTGCAATGCTGCAGCTCACCTGTGGGTGGCCCTTGACTGGATCCTTTTTTGGGGGGGCTGTTGTGCAGGCACAGGTAGGGGGTTGCGTCTGCATAACTCTGCATGGCCCAGCTGAATATCGGGCTGTGCAGTTTATGCATGGTTCCTCCCCCTCTGGTTGAGCATGCCTTCATTAGCATTGCGCTGTTGCTCAGCATGATTTGGGGGGCGCAACTGCCTCCTGCTGAATATCGCAGAATGGCACTATTTCGAACTTGTGCAGGTGCAACCCTATTGCGCATGGCTCAGCTCTTTTGAATATCTGGGCCATAATGTTTAAGAAAAACATGTGGCTCTTATTGTAAATTAGAATGTGTGTCTAGGTCTCCTTCTGAGGCCCCAGGTGGCTCTGATAATCACTAGTGTATCTTGTTACAGCATGCTAGAACTATCTCATGCCCCTCCTACATGAGACAGAAAAAAGTTTGGGGTGGAGGCGGAGGTGAATCTTACTCAAAAAAATACTAATGCTGCCTCCCACTACTCAGGTTCCAGTTCTTGTATCACCCATTTAAGAAAGAAAATAGTACCCTGCAACCATTGACTAACATGAAAGTGTATTTATTTGAGGGCGGAAAACATTGCTTGGAGGAGGGTAAGGTGGAGAAGACTATTTACACCTTCAGTCAGTTCCACGGACAGAAAACATGACATCACCCCTTTTGTACATGCAGTACTCCTGTAGGCTCCACCCACAGTCATAAAACTTGCATAGATCTTTCGGTCTTTGTTCTTGGAACCACCAATTATATGTTTACTACTGAATTACAGGGGGACAGTTTAAATGGGCACCCTCGTCTTTTCTACTCCATGAAACCATAGTATTAATACTTTAAAAACACTGGGCCGGATATTCAAAAGGGTTGCACCAAGTGCAATAGGGTTGCGCATGCGCAAGTCCAGAAGTGCGCCATTCTGCGATATTCAGCAGGAGGCAGTTGCGCCACCGAAAACATGCTGAGCAACAGTGCAATGCAAATGAAGGCATGCGCAACTGAAGGGGGTGGATCCATGCATAAAGAGCGCAATGCGATATTCAAAGACTTGCGCAATGCGCAACAGCGGAACAGCCGGAAGTTGCGCCCCAGCGGAAATGAGCCAAAATAAAAAGGCTCAAGGAAGAGGCGCAAGAACGCTACAAGGATGCCAAGTGGGGAAGAGAGAGAGAGAGAGAGAAAGACAGACAGTGACAGGCCAGGGCAGGTAAGGGAAGAGTGTGGGCCATAGGCTACGGAGGCCAGCGGGGGTGCCTGGTGCAGTGGAAGTAGCAGTCAGGACAGCGGGGTAACAGAGCAACATCAGCCAGGGGGTCACAAGCAGGGAGATGGACAGTGGCAGCTCCACATGGAAGCTGTAATGAGGGGTGAGAATGCAAGCTGCAGGGGACGTGGCGTGGATGGGCCCATCGGCGGTATGTGCCCCAACAGGCAGTACTGCGCTCGCATCAGCTTTGAGCTGTACACAGATGTAGAGATCATGGGCTGGTACCGCCTGAACAGGGCAATACTGAGGCGGCTCTGTGAGCTGTGCAGTGATGTGATGCAGGCATCCTCACGATGGAGTCACGCTCTGTCAGTGGAGACCAAGGTGACAGCCTGCATGTGCCTGCTCGCCACGGGCACCTTCCAGAGGCCAACAGGGGACACCACAGGCATCACACAGTCGGCCACGTCAAGCAGCCTCACCCAATTCCTCAGCGCACTGCTGCCACATGCTGCGGAGCACCTCCATTTCCACAGCACCATGGCAGAGCACACAGCAAACATGCAGGAGTTCCACAGGGTAGCACGTATGCCTGGTGTGCTAGGGGCCATAGACTGCACCCATGTGGCCATTCGCACGCCACCTGGCCCCGATGGGGCCGCATATAGGAACAGAAAGGGCTTCTCCAGTGTCAACTGCCAGGTGGTGTGTGATGCCACTGGGCGTATAATCAATGTCTGTGCCACACACCCTGGCGGAGCACATGATGCCTTCATATGTCATCAGTCCACACTGTGCCATTGATTCGAGAGTGGGGACATCCCCACAGGCCATCTAGTGGGAGAGTATGCATGTAGGAAATGCAAACTCGGGGCAAGGGTGGGAATGCCACAGGTGCCATGGTAGTGGCACACAGGGATATGGGCAATATGGACCTGAACATGATACTGATCTCCACTATCTCCACACAGGTGACAGCGGATACCCACTCCGTCCCTGGCTGCTCACACCGAACGCGCCCATGACCCCATCGCAGCAACACTATAATGAGGCACATGCCGCCACACGCAATATCATTGAGCGGGTGTTTGGGATGCCTGGGCACGCTTGATGCCTAGACACCTCCGCGGTGCCCTACAGTACAGCCCCTCAAAGGCCTGTGGATATTCCTGGCCTGTTGTATCCTGTACAACATGGCCAAAGACTGTGGGATAGCCCTACAGGTTGAAGAGGGGATAGCGATGGGGACACAGTGGCACCAGTGTTGATGGTGATGAGCAGCCCCCTGGATGGCAGGACCCCCATCGATCCAGCAGGCCCAGCTGCACCGGGACACCATCACGGAGGAGCATTATGCACAACACAGGTAAGTCAAGGGGCCATGTGCAAACAACACTGTCCTGGCGCAACCCACAGGCACACAGAGTGACACACCAGGGGTGCATGATGGCAAGGGGAGTGGAAGGGACCAGGCACACAAACACACCATCAGGGAGGGGCGAACAGTCATATGGACACACACACACACACACACACACCAGGCACAAAGCGCACATGGGCAGGTGCACAGCAGAGCAGGAACAGACATGGCAAACACACAGATCCACAGACCACACCCACCACCTGTACTGTCCAAGTACGTGTGTCAGATGCTGGGCACCCTTGCACCTTGGTGTACAGTACAATGCAGGCATCATCGTGCACACGCACCTGTGGATAGCAGTCGGGATGGTGTGCAGGTGGTCCATATGTCGGCATGATGTGCAGGGCACCCACCAGTGCACTGCCCACCATGACGCACAGTGCACACAGGGCAGCACCAGACAGGGCCCGCACTGGGAGACAGGTCAGTCATGTTGCACCATTCCACGGCCACCGCGGATGCATGGGCGGCCCCGCTGTGACCCAACAGCGCTGGCAAGCTGAGCAGGGACCACATGGGGTGGCACCGATGGACCACCAGGGGTCCCACTGTGCAATCAGGACCTTGTCCGCAGTGGGGTCTGTATTATGCCAAACATACCTGCACCAGGGGTGCTTGGGATGCCCACAGCAGAACCCGGCGTCGACAGGCTTGGTGTCACATGACGCCGGGAATGGGGAGTGGAGAGCGTACTGTGTGGGGTGCACGGTACAGGAGCACCTGCTTGTGTGCCCAATGCAGCCACGACAGCGAGCAATGCCTGGGTCTGCCTGTCAATGGCGGCGGTCACATCCATCCGCATATGGACCATCTCTGCACGGTCCAGAGCACAGTCCCTGCTGTGCCGCTCCACAGCCACACACAGTGCCTCCACAGACGTTGCAACCCACCTTTTCTGCTGTACTGATTCCCACAGCAGGCGGGTGTACTCTTCAAATGGGTACTCTGCCACAACAGCATCCTGTCCCCCAGGGTATGGAAGGTCCTGATGCTCAACACCCCTTGAGGGTGGGTGCTGTTCACCAGGACCAGGAACGGGCATATCAAAGGTCGGTGGGCATGTGCCACCGCTGGACACTGTATCTTCAGACCTGGTGGGTGACTGCTGCTGCTGCCCCTCCAACTGCTGTGCCCCAGGGACCACTCGTTCCACTGCTGTGGCCACAACAGTGCCAGACACCTGCACAGCCACCGGTGCTGCTCCACCGGTGCTGACAGGCACAGTCTGGGACTGTGCCGACATGCTGGCACACACGTTGGAACCAGCTACGCCCAGGGGCATGTGCTGGCCTGCTGTGTGTCCGTCATGGGACACACACATGTCACTGCCCATTGCAGTCCTTGCATCATCAATGGTACAGGTACGTGCTACAGCCACAGTCACAGTGTGCTGGCATGCTTGCATGCCAGACTGCTGAGACACAGGCTGTGCACCCCCCACACCTGACTCACCGACACCAGAGTTGGCAGCCCGGCGTGCATGCTGGTGCAGTGCATGCTGGCTGGTGACAGAGGTGGATGGACCCTCCTCCATGTCCAGCAGGTCTTCTCACTGCCTGGACCCACCACCACCGTCACCTGAAGACGAACAGGATCTGTAACAGAAGAGAGGACATGTGAGTGCATGTGAACCTTCCCCCCAACACCACCACCATGTCATACCGTGCAGTGATGGGCTTCCACCTGTCTGGAATCCACCTCCTGGTACGCCCTCAATAGCACTCCGCTGCACTGATGCAGCCAGTCGGTCCTCAGCTGGGGTCAGCTCCACCACTGCTGGCTGGCCCCCGCCAGTGCCAGCACGTGCCGCCCTGAGGGCTGCCACCTTCTCCTTCACCCTCCTGCGGTCTGTCCCCATCTTCTTTTCGCATTCCTGCATGGAGTGCTGGTGGCTTCCGTGCAGGTTCACTGCCCGAGCTACCCCCTCCCATGCAGCCGCACGGGCCTGAGGGGTGCCCCGCTGTCCACTCAGTAGTGACTCCTCCTCCAGGTAGGCCTGGAAGAGGGCCTCTGTCTCCGCCCTGGTGAAGTTGGGCCTCCTCCTCCACCCACCATCCTCACCCTCACCTTGGCTCTGCTTGGTCATGGCGATCTATATTGGTGGAAGTGGACACCTGTCACTGTGCAGTCTACAGCGTTATCCCATGACCATTGTCCAGAACATCCCACAGCATGCAACCCACCTCTCACCTGCAGTAACCGAATCTGGCCAGCGCAGCCCAATGTCGCATATTTATAGCGCAATGCATGCAAATTAGGAGTGGAGCAACTGTAATGAGATTCAAATCGCGCCACTGCACCTTTGAATGGCTAATCAGATGATTTGCATGTGTCGGCTGAATATCGCTCCATTGCGATTTGCGCAGTACGGTTGAGCCGGCTGAGCCAATGGCGCAGATCTGTGACTGTGTGGTACACTGCATTGTGCATGCCCAGGTAGCTTACGCAGGTGTCTGCCGCACTGATGACGTGCTGTGCGCGATCGGCAGTTCAGGCCATGGCCACCATTGTGCCAGTGGTGCTGCAGCACTGGGCACCATATGGCGCTGTGGCACTACTGCGCAATAGTCCACTGTGGCACTGGCACACTGGTGATCGGTCGCGCAGGATGCGTAGACATCAGATGGCACTGTACGTGGTCTTGCATCATAGACCCCTAACCTGGTGTCCGACCTTTGCCCTCTGGCGCTGTTCGGCTGCCATGCGTACGGCTCTATTGTGCTGTTTGGTGACAGCGCTATGTGAACCGACGGCGCTGTACGAACAGCGCGATTGGAACCTATGGTGGTCTATTGCGCAACATTTCCATGTGGGTTTGCCACGCTGCAGGGCGCCATATTGCCTGCTGTACAACTCAAAATATGGCACGCAGAAGAGCTCCCCAATGGAGCCAGGTGGAGGTGGCCAACCTGGTGGCCCTGGTTGAGCCCCACTATGAGGCACTGTACTGGGATGAGCCCCTCACCATGGCCCGCAACCAGGTGTGGCTGCAGGTGGCCACTGACCTGGTGAGGGTTACAGGGCGGTGCCGGTCTGTGGAGCAGTGCAGGCCCAGGTTTAGTGACCTCCGCAGGAGGGAGCCGGACGTGCTTCGATGCCTGAGGTCATGTGCCATGAGGGGCATTGTGCCTAGGCCAGGTGGGTGTACCATCTCTGCACCTGTATTCTCTGTAGGGGTGTGACTGTGTTTTGGTGGCGGTGCATGGGGGATGGCTCTGCCATGGTTGGCTGTGTCAGTGTGTGCAGGTGTGAGATGCATGGGTCTGGCTGTGTGGGCAGGCACACTCACTGGGGCAGGGGGCAGTCTGCTTTGGGGTCACACTGATGTTTTTCTCAACATTTGTCACCCACAGGCTGGGTGGAGAGGATGCAGGCACAGGCTGAGGAGGGCCATGGCAGGGACCAGGTGGCGGACGGAGGAGACGTGAGGGGTGGGCCACAGCGGCAGCAGCAGCAGCAGCAGCCACAGCTGCATGATGAGTGTGAGTATTATTACATCATGGATGCTATTGCATGCTGGAGGGGGTGGGCATGACCACCAGCCATGGACAACACAACCATGCATGACACAGGCAACAGTCATCACTGTCTAGTGTCACTGCACGTTTGTGTGTGCGTCACTGGTGGTCCATGCATGCACTGGGCACATGGCTGTGGAACTGGCATCTCACCACATTGCCACATCACTTGACAGCCTTGTTTGTGCTGTGATGGACATGGGCAGTGTGTGTGCAGTGGTGCACATAGCTGGTGCTGCCTGGTTGGGCATGTCATGCATGGTCACTGTGGGTGGGTGCATACCATCACAGGTGCGGGGCACTGGGCTATATGCCTTGCAGGATGGGTGGTGTTCAGGGTTGTGGACAGTCACAGCCATTGACTGTGTTCCCTTTTCCTAGGCCTCAGCATCCTACGCAGGATGGACCATGCCCTCCAGCGGCTGACCAGGGTCTCCATGGTGACACATGACATCCTCCAGGACATTCAGCGCCATGGGTTGAGGCGACGGCAGAGGTGACAGGGACAGCACCAGGCAGCAGCAGACCAGCCTGCAAGGTGATAGATGTGCTTCCCCTTCCCACTTCACCCATCCCTCCCACCCTGCCTTCCCTCTCCCAGTTGTTCTACCCTACCCCTTGCCCACCTCTACCTTGTACCCCTACCCCACCTTGTCTTGTACATATCTGTATATAGTTTTGTTCTTGATCTTGTTGTTGTAATTTCTGTTTTCAAATATATATATATATTTTGTTATGAATACTGTGGTGGTCTCCGATTTGCAGCTGGCTATGGTTGCTCAGTTGCAGTGGTGTGCATGCCATCTGGGGTGGTATGGTCCTGGGCATGTGTAAAAGTGTGTGTGCATGGGGAGGTGTCTCGGTGTGGCAGTGACTTTCAGTCGTCTTGCCATTTGCTGCCGCCACTGCTGGGTGCCCAGGGTGGGTCTGGCTTGTATGGTTCTATGCTACACGAGGTTGACGTGTGCCGGGGGGGATGCGTGGTGTTTACTGCAGTGACAGTCACTGCACATGGGTGGTGTCTTGGGGTCACGGTGCAGGGTGTGCTGTGCGGACGGGGGGCTGCTGTGCACTGTGGTTGTCAACCCCCTGTGTGTGGCAGTCTCAGCCTGACAGTGTTTGTGCTGGGGCGGCATGGCCCTGCTGTGCTTTGTTGGCTTGTCCC
The DNA here is from genome assembly GCA_016271365.2 of Neoceratodus forsteri. NCBI lineage: Eukaryota > Metazoa > Chordata > Ceratodontiformes > Ceratodontidae > Neoceratodus > Neoceratodus forsteri. Next base: position 1,684,465,282 of record CM028129.1, on the reverse strand, counting down.
CATAGGTCAGTGCATCATCCATCCCTCCCCCAGTGATGCTGTGCTTGGGGTGTGTGGGTGTCTTGTTGGTTCTGCAGTGTGTTCCTGTGCCCATGTGTGGCATGGCTGGCGGTGGGCCCCAGCCTGCCTCCCTGGTTGTGCAGTTCCATTGTTCTGCTGGGGGTTGGGGGCTCTGCTTGCGCTATGGCACCTCCGGACTGCTCAGCTGGGCTAGCCTTGTTGTGCTATGGTGCAACCTTTCTGCTCAGCTTCCCCTTCCTGGTTGCGCTATGGTGCAGTTTGTGCGATATTCAGACGTTGGCTGCTTGCGCAATTTGTTTTGCTCCATGTTTGAATATCGCGTCTGTTGAGCCTATGCGCAATTGACTTGTGCTTGCTCCTGCTGTTGCGCACTTTTTCGACGCAGTTTGAATATCCGGCCCACTATGTTTAATTTTTTAAAAGTCAGCTTTTTTTTTCTTCTTTTTTCTTTAAAGGGAACAGTCATCACTAAGAGTCTCACACCCAGCTCTGGGGCTGATCCTAATTTGCACTTTGTAAAATAAAAAAAGATATTTTTTTACTTACTGTTTACTAACAGCATAATAGATTGCATCAGGCTGTTTTTGCTGACTCCCAAGCTGACCTTTGCTATAACCAGAAAACCCAGAATCCCTTGAAGCTGATGTCACAGCTGGGCTGCAGCAGTGGGAGATTCAGTAGACTGCAGAGCATGTTACAGCTTTTATGAGCTCAGATCAGATGTCTGTTGGTCCAACTGTTCTTCCAGGGCTAAGTACAGTTCCCTGTGACTGTACTTAGCCCTGGGAGAGCAGTGGAACTAGCAAAAAAAAAAATCAGAGATTACAAAAACTCTAACATGCATTGCAGGCTATTGAATCTCCCACTGCTGCTGACCAGCTCTGGCATCAGTTGCAGGGGATTCTGGGATTCTTGATTACAGCAAATGTTAGCTTGGGAGTCAGTAGAATTAAGTCTGATACTATCTACTGCAGTAAACAGTAAGTAAAAAAATATTTTTGCACACAAACTGCAAATTGGGACCAGCCCCACACATGAGTGTGTGGCTGTTAGTGCTGACTGGTTCCCTTTAAATGTTCTCAGTTTACCTGGTTTATTAGAGCAATAAGACACTTTAGGGTGTGGGTTGTTTATGCAATAATCACACTTTTCAGTGCCAAAGACAGTCCATGTAAAAGCTTTGTGCCTCACAACACACCTGGGTGTGTGTTTATCACTTAACAACCCACACCCTGTCATGTCTTATTTTTTGTTTAACTGTTCCTGTTTGATTTCACTGCTCTGATTGTAGTGTAGCAAAGGCCACTGGAATGTCATCACGTATTGTTCAGTCTGCTCTCCCATTGGTTATGAGCTCCAATGTGACCTGTCTAAAGTGGAGTTAACTGCCCAAAATGAAGACAAAATCTGGTCATAGCCCAAATGGCTGCCAATGTATTAGGCTGATAAGACATACAGAATTAAAGTTTTTTTTTTCTGGCAACTGGGGAATGGCAGGGCAGCATAAGGGGTTGTGACTGCTAGGAGGGGCAAAGAAGGAGGGAAGAGAGCAAGAAAAGTGCAGTGTCAGTGCAATTTGTGACCACAACTATGTAGAATTTTTGGCATAGCCGCCCCAGGATTATATGAAGTGTACTCGGGTCCACTTTCTGACATGCTTGTGAGTAAGGGGTTATGAATTGGGGAAGTGACTGCACCTGTTGCTGTGTTACTGGGAGGTGGGCTCTCCTGCATTTTAAAAACTCGCACTGCTATTATTTACACAGTAGCTGCTGTTTTGTCTTGTCTTGAAAGGAGCTCTGTGCAACTTGTTCTGAAGGGAGCTGTCTACAAGGGATCGTTTCTGCTGCAAACTGCACTTTACCTGCCATCCCCACCCCCGGTACTGTTTTGGATGCTTTGCTGATTGCTGGGGTTACGAATTGGGGAAGTGACTGCACCTGTTGCTGTGTTACCGGGAGGCGGGCTCTCCTGCATTTTAAAAGCTTGCGCTGCTATTATTTACACAGTAGCTGCTGTTTTGTCTTGTCTTGAAAGGAGCTCTGTGCAACTTGTTCTGAAGGGAGCTGTCTACAAGGGATTGTTTCTGTTGCAAACTGCACTTTACCTGCCATCCCTCCACCCCCAGGTACTGTTTTGGACACTTTGCTGATTGCTGGGGTTACGAATTGGGGAAGTGACTGCACCTGTTGCTGTGTTGCTGAATTTTATTTTTACGATTATTTTAGTCTGACTGCTTAAGTTTTGTTTTTTATTATTTTTCATTATGTCTTTTATTTATATATTGTTGTTGTTATTGATGTTCTGTTCATTTTCAATTAATGTTTTATATGTTGAAAATGATGAGTTTTTGCTGCATTATTCTTGCCCATTTAGTACAGACCAGGGCAATGGGTTTCCTAGGATGTATTTGTCAGAATCTCATGCTCCATTTTTGTTCTCCCTCTATGAAGTTTACATATTTCATAATTCTCAATATAGTGAGTGCACATGTACACTGGTTACTACTTCTACTGCTAAAAATGAAAGACAGTTAGAGAAAAAGGAATAATTTAAAAATATTAATTATGTTGTTACTACTCATGTCAGGTCCAGTGCACCCACATCCTGGGCCTAACTTCTTATTTGAGATAGACAGTGAGTTAGTCACAGTTAGTGCTAACAAGGGTTCTGTCTCTCCTACACTTACAGTAAAATTGTTCATTTGAACATACAGAGTTTGTTATCTAAATGGTCCCAATTTGTGGCTTGGTCTCAATATTATTCTTTTGATATTATTACTCTATCTGAGACATGGTTGCACAATGGTATTAGGGACTCTGAGATTTATCTTCCTAACTACGATCTTGTTAAAAAAGACAGAGAGGGAAAAAAGAGGAGGTGGAGTTATAATGTATATTCTTTATAAACTTGACTATACTGTTTTTGACTACTCTGTGAGAAATTCTGGATGTAATATGATTTCTATTGATTTGAATTTGGACAAAGTAAACATTTGACTCTCAGTACTGTCTATTTTCCCCCCAGGTAAAATATTAAATGGTTTTGATTTAATGACCCTCTTTCGTGAGGTTCTCCCCCCAGGCAGAGAATGGATTATTATTGTTGATTTTATTTGCAGCTGGGATAAAAGTTTGAAGGGTAGAATCAGAGAGACTTTGGTTAATCTGGGTGTAACACAGTTAATAAAGGAAATTACTAGACCCAACTATAAAACAGGCGTAGGGACCATTCTTGATTGGATCGTTGTCAGTCATGTTGATAGAATTTCCAAATTTGAGGTTATGCCTGACTCCATGAGTGATCACTGTCCTGTCAAATGTGAGTGGTCCACAAAATTATTAAAAAGTCCCCCCAGATATGTTGAATGTCGAAATTTGGCTAAGTTTACCCCCCAAGGAATCCAAGATTCATATAACAAAATTGATAGGTCCCCTTTGGAAATTAGTACCAATATTGATGCAATGTGGGAGTTTTTTGTTTAGCTTATAATCCAATCACAGATACAATTTTCCCCTTAAAGAAAATAAGAATTAGATCATCCAAACAAGAATGGGTTACAAGGGACTGTATTCATTTAATGAGAAAATGTGATAAGTGTTGGAAGTCTTATACACTTTCTAGATCCCCGGTTGTTCTTCAAGAGTATAAGACACTCAGAAATAAGTGTAAATCTGAAATTAGGAAAGCCAGGGTTGCATATTGTTTAAATGAACAAAGAAATTCCAGGGCTAATCCTAAAAAGACTTGGAATTCCTTAAATAAAATTTTGGGAAAGGGTAAAGTTGATTCTGCCCCCATTCTTCAACATAATGGACAAAGTATAACTGTTCATTTTAGGGTATCCAATATTTTTAATAGTCATTTTGGGAATTTAGGCCCCTATAGAACTCCCATAGATTTGGATGGTGTATTTGATAATAATAACACTCATAATGACACTAATCCAAAAGTCCCTTTCCCCTTCTTTAGTAAAAAAAATATTTTTTGAAAAATAATCCAAAACCTTTTTGGGGCCAGGATGGTGTTGACATTAGGATAATTAGAATGGGTATTGATTGTTTTGTTTATCCATTAGTACATATTTTAAATTTTTCCTTATATCATAATGTTTTTCTGAGTAGCTGGAAACGAACAGTTATAAAACCCATTTTAAAGACTGGTAATCCCTCATTAGTTACTAATTATCGTCCAATCTCTCTTCTATTGCCTATTTCAAAAATTTTGGAAAGGATTGTTATGGACCAGACCTTGGATTTCCTTGGGAGGTATTCTTTATTGTCTGAGAATCATCATGGCTTTAAGACAGGGTATAACACTGAGACAGCCTTGGTGGGGCTCACGGGCAGTGCTCATTGTGCACTTGATAGTGGACATTCATGTGCGGCACTGTTCGTGGACCTCACCAAGGCTTTTGATTTGGTTGAATTTGATCTCCTTCCCGGTGTGCTTCATGGTCTTCATTTTTCTGAATGAAGTGAACATGTGGTATCAAAATCTTTTGTTTGAAAGATCTTTTAGAACTATTATTGGCAAGCCCACTGTTTTTCCGCTTTTACTGGAAAATCCGGTTAAATTCCAGAATTAGGGCTGCCTGAAGACCGGAAAAAACAAAGATTTCATGGAATCTGCCATTTTATATCAGATCAGTAAATCTACAAAACTTGTGTTTTTTCTTTTAATTCCTTCTTGTACTGTTTTCAGTGTGTTTTATTTAATGCTCTGTATATTAAGCCTTCTTTAATTCTGATTATTTATGCACATACTAAAAGAATGATAGCAGAATCCTGGTAAAATCCGGAAATTAGAATATCAATCACCGGTGCCATTCTGGAATCTGAAGTCTTGAAAATGGAATTTCAATGTTTTAATCACCGTAAATCAGTGGCCTTGATTATTGGTTCATCTTTATCCTATTCTCTTCCCCTAGTTTGTGGTGTGCCCCAGGGTTTAATTCTGGGGTCACTCATTTTTTCCTTATTTATGAATTCTGTTTCTGACATATGTACAAAAACAGAAATGATTTTATATGCTGATGACGCCATTCATTTTGTTCTGATCCCAGACCTAATGTCGCCCTTTACCATCTTCAAACTGATTTTAATCATCTGCAGGATTGGTTATCCTTAAGTCACCTGGTTTTGAATTCCCAGAAGACCAAAGTAATTGTATTTTCTAAAAAGAAAAATGTGTCTAATAATTTGCTTTCAATTTTTGATAGGACAGGAAATATAATTGAAAATGTTTCTGTTTTTAAATATTTAGGTATTACGTTGGACACACATTTTTCTTTTGAACCTCACATTCAGAATCTTAAGAAAACCCTCCATCAGAGATTGGGTATGCTTTATCGAGTTAAATCTTTTTTGACTTTGAAATCCAGAAAGCTCTTAGTACATAGTTTTCTGTTTTCCATACTCGATTATGGTATACTTATTTACACATCTTCATGCACCAATGTTTTGAGTCCTCTTAAAGTAATTTACCATTCAGCTTTGAGGTTTTAGCTAGATTAACCCTTTCTAACCTATTGCTTTGATCTGTACAAACAATCATTTTCTTTATCTTTTGAAAATTGAGTACTTTATAAAATGGGCATTTTCTTATTTAAAGTTAAATGCAATCTTTTTCCTATTTCTACTTCTATAATGTTTCCCAGATTAACTAATGCCTTGTTTACTAGGTCTCAGTAGAATTATAAATTTAAAATACCATTTTTTTAAGACTACCTTCTGACAAAGATCCTTATTATTTAGAGCACCTACTTTTTTTAACAGAATTCCATTAGAAATTGTTCAAAATAGTCCTTCTCAGGGGCATATGAAATTTTTAGAAGTTGTTGACAATAATTCTTGTCAAGGCTTTAAGATAAGGTAATAACAGTGGCTATTTTTGAAATCATGATGTATTTTTTTATGCATTGTATTTTATTGATTGAATGTATTGTTTGTATATATGTTTGTTTGTTGGTATTTTGTGTGTTTTTTAGCTTTAAACTTGTCTCCAATGAAAACGGGTAGTTTGCTCATTTGGATTTACAAGTATAAAAAATTAAAAAGAAAAAAAAAGGGCCAAAGTGACATCATTCCCAAATGTCAACAATGCAGCAGTTGAAAGAGTAGACATTCCATCTGTGACTAACAAACAAAGGAGCAGCGGCAGCTCACTCTGCAGTGCAATAACAGAATGAGGTGCAAATCCCTCTCAGTGCCATGGCAGTGACAATGAGAAGGAACAGCAGGACTGAAGGATCATGTCACCAGGAGAATGAAAGCTAGTAATGGGCAGCATGACTGGCCATGTGATGACTCAGTGAAACCACTCATGATGAGGCTGGGTTGTTGCATGGAGAGGAGGGAAACAAAAGTTACCTTGCAAGCCATTTTCTCTGTTTTGGCCCCAAGGTGAGGTTACTTTGCTGAGAACTGCAGGGTAGCAGCTGCATGAGGTAATGTGCAAACATAGCCCCAGGGTAGAGGGTTGCTTGAATGTTTTGTTGTTGCCTTTTGCAAGTTGAGTGTAGCCTCGGATTGCACAAGCCAGAATGGTAGCCAATCAGGAATGGCCAGCCTTATTTGGGGGATATTTTTTTCATGATGGCTATCCTATTACAGTGAACTATGAGTGGGGATTCACTGCTACTGTTTGCTAGCAGACAGAGTTGCACAAAACAATGTCCAAAAGTGGGAACTTGAGGCTGGAGTGTGTATATGTGTGTGGTTGCTTTGCCTCTATACTTATTGCTGCTGCCTCTTCTTCCCCCTCTTTTCATTGTTCACCCTCTCTCTGCTGCACCTCGGTCCCATCCATGGTTTGCAGGTTGTTGGATGGGCTAGCTGGAGGAGGGAGTCTGCTGGACTTAGGCTGGCTCCTGCAGTTTAGCATGGCTGGAGCTGGGGCAAGAAGTAGCTGTCACTTCAAGGGAGAGGGAGGCCTGTAGTCCTCGGAGAGAGATGCAGCCCTAGTAAGTGAGGTCCCAGAGCAGCTGTGGCTGTGTTTGCCCACCTGTCCCAGTGCCACTGCATCCAAGGACAGCTTACTAAGGGCTTGAGGCTCTGTCTGGGGTCAGCAGATTGCTCAGCTGTCATTTGTTCAGAGCCCCTGGTTGTATTAGTATGATTGTACTACTCTAGGCATCCACTTGCATGGAGAACTGAAGGTCATTGCTAGTTGTTCATGGCAGGATTGTGTGTTTTGTTTGTGTGTTGACAATTGGAAATGAGAAAGGAAATAGTGTGATGAAATTTGCAGAGTATTTGTTTAGGGGTGGGGAGAACATGGCCACAGTGTAAGCTATCATGTATACATGCAAATGCCATCCATCAGGATCAAGTGGAATTCAGGACAGTTGAGAGGTACATTTCATTTTGGACCAGCCAGGGGAAGGGACTTTTTTTAGAAGTAGTGTGGAAGCTAGAAAATAGTGTGGAGGGTGGAGAGAGGAAGGAAGCACACAGTAGTGAATGGCTAGGATGTGGAGAGATGTGCTCCAATGCCACTTGATGTAAGGAGACAGCTCTGGGGTGTTCAGTAGCCAACCACGGCCATGCCTCCAGAGCCCCCTTTTCTCTATACATAAGCAATACATCACACAAGCAGTGGGAGTTTAAATGACTTTAGCCCATAAGGACTACCTAGGACCTGCAAGAAGCAGGAGTTTGAACAAAATTAGCATCACTGGGGCTACAGAGGACCCGCAAGCAGGGGGAGTTTTCAGAGCACTTTGGGGAAAAAAGTGTCATTCTGGGGCAGTGGAAAGTACATTTCCCCATCTAAATTTCTTCATAGAAGTGTTCAGTATATTTAAGTATTTAAAGATCAGTGGTAAATACAATTGTGAGTTGTCTGAATTTTCAAGTTTTCAAGTTTTGTCTAATGTGGTGTAATAAAATATGTTATATTAAACAATATTTATCTGTCTCCTGTGCTTTTTCTGTCATTCTTTTGTAATATCAGTACAAATACCAGAGTCAGATGTCATCTTAGCCCATACTCAGGCTGAGTCTCCATGATCAGTAAACAGCCTGAATGTCATAGAGGCAGTTTTCTTTTTTACGTTCACTTGCGTGCATGCGCAAGGAACATTTTGGGAGAGTAGCACAGTTTGGAGGTGTGCCTCTCCCTTGCAATCCACTGCTCAGTTGAGCAGGCATGGCAGTCCTGCACCAATGGGTGCAGGAGCTGTGTATGACAGTGGTGGTCTTCGCTCCAAAGAAAACCACCGCTGTCATACAGAGCACCGCGTCACGCCGTCCCCCCCCCAAAGCTTTGGTGCCACACTGGGAGCCCACCCCAGCATGGCAAATGTCCTGCATTGTTTGCTGATGGGGGGTGCCCAATCCCATGTCGGCTCCATGGCCCCCCCAGCCATCTTCTGCCACGCTGGGAGCCCAGCGTGGCAAACGTCCCATGTTGTCAGCTGACGGGAGTGCCCAATCCCCATCGGCTCCTCAGCCCCCCAGCCATCTTCTGCCATGCTGGGAGCTCACCCCAGCATGGCAAACGTCCCGCGTCATCAGTTGTAAAAAAAAACTGTAAATTAAAAACCATCCCACACAGTCTCCCCGCCTCCCTCCCACAACCTGCACCCACCCACTGCGCACTCCTGCCTCCCCACACCCTCAATCCCCATATTTCCTCCCGGAGTGTGGCGCGACAACTTGCGTGGACTGGGAACACGTCTGCACTCTTCAAAGCCGACCACGAACTGAGGAAATGCCGGTAAGCTGTATAATGGGCTAGATAGGGGTTTCAACTTTATTGCATATCTCAGGCATTTTTGGAATTTTGCACCACATTTTCAGCATGGGGTTTTGGGACCCTTTTCATGATGATGTCACTGTCATGGCGTTATTCAGGCCGAAGGGTGATTTCGCAGTCAGTGCACAGTCACTGTGAAATCACCTTTGGGCCTGAATAATGCCATGACAGTGACATCATTCATGAGAAGGGTCCCAAACCCCATGTTGAAAATTTGGTACAAAAATTCCAAAATGACTGTTTTATGAGCGCTATGCTAGCAGTTCCCACGCAGGCTCAGAAGTTCGTGAATTTTCAATATTTTCACTCCAGATTTTCAACATTACCATTTTACCACACCCCTTATGAGCAGTACAGCTGTCATTTTTCACATCCTGCCCAAAATGTGTTTCCACCCATGTAGTGCACAATGGTGCAGTCGGTGTAGTAAATCAATGTATGGGACGCATTAAGAAAATCATGGTGACACTGTTCATTAGCAGAGGTCATAAAATGGCTATGTTGAAAATTTGGTGAAACATTCCTAAAAATGACTGTTTTTACAAGTGCATTGCGCAGTTCTACGATGTGCTCGTAGGTTTGTGAATTTTCAATATTTCCACTCCAGATTTTCAACATTGCCATTTTAACACACCTCCTCATGAGCAGTACAACTGTCATTTTTCACATCCTGCCCAAAACGTGTTTCTGCCCATGTAGCGCACAATGGTGCAGTCGGTGTGCGTACTCAATGTATGAGACACATTAATAAAATCACAGTGAAACTGATCATGAGATCATGAGGAGAGGTCTTAAAATGGCTGTGTTGAAAATTTGGTGAAAAAATTCCTAAAAATGACTGTTTTACGAGTCTGTGTTGTGCAGTTCCTACGCACGCTCGTAAGTTTGCGAATTTTCAATATTTTCACTCCAGATTTTCAAAATTGCCCTTTTACCACACCTCCTCATGAGCAGTACAGCTGTCATTTTTCACATCCTGCCCAAAACATGTTTCCGCCCATGTAGCGCACAACGGCGCAGTCGGTGTGTGAACTCAATGTATGGGACACATTAAGAAAATCACAGTGACACTGTTCATGAGCAGAGGTCTTAAAATGGCTGTGTTGACAATTTGGTGAAAATATTCCTAAAAATGACTGTTTTACGAGTGTTCATTGCGCAGCTCATATGCACGTTCATAAGTTTGCGAATTTTCAATATTTTCACTCCACATTTTCAACATTGCCATTTTACCACACCTTCTTATGAGCAGTGTAGCTGTCATTTTTCACATCTTGCCCAAAACATGTTTCCACCCATGTAGCGCACAATGGCACAGTCGGTGTGCAAAATCAATTCATGGGACACAGAAAGAAAATCACAGTGACACTGTTCATTAGCAGAGGTTTTAAAATGCCAATGTTGAAAATTTGGTGAAAAAATTCCTAACAATGACTGTTTTACTAACGAGCGTGCATTGCACAGTTCCCACACACGCTCGTAGGTTTGCGAATTTTCAATATTTCCACTCCAGATTTTCAACATCACCATTTCACCACACTTCCTTATGAGCAGTACAGCTGTCATTTTTCACATCCTGCCCAAAACGTGTTTCCACCTATGTAGCGCACAATGGGGGTAACAAAAAGGTCATGCTGACAATTTATTGTGCAAATACCAGCAATCGCACAGGGCATTAGGGTAAAGCACCATACATGCCAAACACCACTGCAAATACCTGCAAGCGAACGTTCGGCATCGACAAATGCTTGTTCTTTTTGTTTTAGTTTATAGATGAGTCCATAAGTACTGATAAGGAGACAACATGAGCTAGCTGAACTGATAGCTGCAGTGTGACAGTCATATACACTCAAACTTTATTTCACCCATCAGCTTGACAACTATTCTTCATTTCTGCATTCATAAAACAGGTTAGCTACTGAATGAAACTACTAATTCACTAAATTAGGTAAAAACTGAAGTTGTATTTTGTTTTTGTGTACAGTATTACACTGAACTCTGTAATTTGTGTTAATGTAGTTAGTGAATGGAGAGGACGTGGAAAGAAGTGCTTCACCTCCACTCAGTGTAAGGAGACAGTTGTGGTGCATTCAGTATCCAGTCACGTGCTTCCAGAGCCCCCCTTTTCTATGTAATAGCACTACATCAGCATAGCTGTCACTACACAGCTATAATAAATTATTAATCTTCATTTACAGTTCTTTAATTGCTAAAGTAAAGCACTGATCTGTAAGGCTTGACTCTTATCTACAATGTATAAATAAGGGATATTCATTCCATAGAGCAAACAAAAATAAACTTTTTATTCACTCTGGAATGTTGCGAACAATGCTGCCTAGTAGCAAGTGGCGGAGCAAAGTGGGGCACTGAGTTCTAAGTCAGCATTGTTTGCAACATTCCAGAGTGAATAAAATGCTTATTTCTGGATGCCTTATGGAGTGTCCTATCTATACCATGGAACACTGAATGCCACTGTGATGGGAATGCATGGAAAATGACAGGCTACAGGGAAAATAACATGTTTATGACCTCGGAGGTGAATAACAGGGCTGAATAACCATTTTTATTCATCCCCATTATTCATCTATCCCATGGTATAAACTTGTTACAAATCACTGTTGCTAACTTGGGTTATTTATAAGTATATAATTACTGGTGATCCCATTATCAGCTTGTTTTGCGGTAGTCAAAAGCCATAGTAACCTGCAAATGCCATAATTACCAGTTGTTATAGCTTCTGAAAGCTCGTGCCCCACTGTACACAAACTGTGCACTGGGAAGTCGCTGTTGTGAGCCCCCTTTAGCTACCGAGATAACAGCGATTGGGATCAGAACCAGACATAGAAAACACATGAAAGAAAGACTTAAACACACTAGGATTATTATTCTAAAGTTGTCTTTTAATGTTTTTTTTTTCTATTCTGCACTGAAAGTGGGTTATTTATTGCAGTATGAATCTTCCTGAGTCACAAGACCAAACCCCCCCAAAAAGTGAGTATCCTCTTCATATCCAGTCTGCCTATTAATTTAAAAAATCCAGATTTTCTTACTTTTCTAACTGTTACCATATTCTTCTTTGCACAAATTGAACAAAACAGACATTGCCTGGCTCTTCTGTGGTTGTTGAAACTTACTTTCAGTAAAATGCTTTTAATCTGCCTTCTTTGTGCTCATGTACACATTTTTTCTGAAAAAATGTCATACTAGTAATTGTAAAAAATAAAGCACAAGTAGGCGCATGTTAATTTTTTTTATACATCCTTGGTGAGCAATGAACTCATAAACCTCTCATGCTTCACGCTCTAGGTTCATGGCTCATCAATCACCTTGGGTGTGTAAAAAAACTCATAACACATACTTGCTTTTTCATTATTCTCTATTTATAGTACGTGATTTTGTCCATCCCTAATTAAAGCCAGATCCTGTGTTTATTATTGGCATGTGGCTTCCAGCACTTTCACTATGGGGGGGGGGGGGACTGCATATGCAGTAATAACATTGTATTGTAGTGATAACAGAGACATAGAGTCCATCCTGCCCCCCAACTGCATGGCAATGACTAGACCATTTCTAAGTACAGTATGTACACACATCCGTGTTTATCAGCTAGAATGCTACTCTGCTCATGTGGTATCTTTAAACATGTCAGGCAGGGGAAGGGTTGACCCAGACACATGCACATGCCAGTGACTTTGCACATGGGCATCAGCATAGTACAGCAGCATGAAAAAATGAAAAACCAGGCTATCCTATTGTTCAACGAAGACCTCAATGCCTCCACCTTCCACTTAGTGCTAACCTCAAGTCCCACCTGGAACAGACCTCCATTCAAAACTCCTACCATCTGGGAGCATCCACCATGCATGTGTACCCACCACCACTACCCTTCTATCTGCACAGCCACTCACAAGTGGTGCTGCCAAAGAGATATAGGTTGGCACCTGGGTTTGTGGTTATAATTGGTTTGGCAAGTGGCACGGTGCCTTCACCTATGAGGATCCTTATAGCAGCATACTGCCAGGGTGCTTCCCCACAGGAAATGAAATACAGACCCCTCCCTCGGTGACAGGTAGAACAGTACACAATACCCTCCCAACTTATTACTCTAAGCATGAAATATTACACTATACAATAATGCAAATACTTCAGCAGTTGCAGGAAAATAAACAAAGGGGTTTATTTTTGGGTCAGGAAAATAAGGTCGGGAGCAAGGGAAGCAAAGGGAAGTAAAGCATTCGAAAACCAGCTTATGATAAATATTGTAATCATGCAAATAAAAGATAACACAGTACAAATTACAATCCAGTATTCCCTGTCCTAGTGCCTCTCTCCTCACTGGTGCACCAGTTACCCCCACAGTTCCTGTGGGAGCTCCCAAACACATTGTGTGCACATAACGAGGAGTTGCAGGCCTGTGACAAGTAGACACTGGGTGCAGCACCATTGCAGTGGGTGGATGTTGCAGTTGCAAATTACAAACTACATCAGTGGATGTAGACATACAGTTGATCCTGGCTGTAACTGTTGCTGTGGGCTTAGCTAAGGTCATGCAGGAGCCCAGATGGTAATCTAACTATCTAGCTAGCTGGACAGTTGGAAAAGCAATTGTGTGGGTAAAACCCAGTACTCACAACCTTTAGGTGAGCAGATGATGCAGGCGTTGGGGGACGTTTCCCCTGGCTGGCAATTGGATAGAACAATTTGGCTGGTGTGGCTGCTGCTGATGATCCTCTTCACTCCACAGAGGGACTTGTCTTCACCCACCTCAAAAGGTAGTCTGGCAGTTGTCTTCACCCTACAGAGGGACTTGTCTTCACCCACCTCAGAAGGTAGGCTGGCAGATGTCTTCACCCCACAGAGGGACCTGTCTTCACCCACCTCAGAAGGTAGGCTGGCAGTTGTCTTCACCCCACAGAGGGACTTGTCTTCACCCACTTCAGATGGTAGACCAGCAGTTAGACAGGCAGGCAGGACCTCAGTGCTCCAGTCCCCTGGCAGAAATCAAAGTCTCTTGTGTCAGGCACAGTGAGGCCATGGATTTGTCACCTCACTTAACAAAAAGCAAATCATCCTTTCTGCAATCTCTGCTATCTTGGTTGCCAAATCACTGTAGTTCAGTCAGGCTGAGGTAAATCCCCTTGTTTTGGGATTTACCAGGCAGTTGACAACAAATTCAGAAGTTCTCAGTTTGTTTCTGGCACAAACTAAATGGTTTTAGGCTGTGACAGCACAGGGAGCTGTCAAAATCAGATTCTTTCTCATCAGAAGCTCACAACAACATACCCAGGGTTAAACTGTCAACCCTAGAATGTTAGTTTTGAATACACAACATCTCATTGGCTAAGAGGAGTCTCGCGCTCCACCCCCTGATTGGACTACTGCAGCTACCAATAAGGTTCCTCGCTGTCTTCAGGCAGACCACCTCCAATATGGCCGCTCCCATACAGTACTGTTCATCTCAGTCAAATATTATAAAATGTGGAAAGTGTTGGCAGCATTTGGCTGCATGGAGAGGATCCTCCTGGTCCCTTCTGATGGTTGCTAGGGCCAGGGGGTACATTATGTGGACAGAAGCCCTGTCGGGAGCTCTGTTTCATGAGCTCCCCAGCAGGAGCTGTATTAGAAAAATGGCACTCGGCATCATGGGACTTGTCCTTCTTGGTGCCATTCTGTCCCCTGTACTCCCTGACCCACAGGAGGCTTGGATTGGGTCAGTGAGCCTTTGCAAAGTTGTTTATTTTTGTTGTTTTAGTTCACTCCAGCCCCCTCTGGTGTCTAATGGAGCTGGGGAGAGGAGATGTGAGTGGTGCTTCTGCCGTGGTTCCTGGCCTGTCGGGCGCTTGAGGCACCGAGAAACATCTGCAGCTTTTCTCTCTGCTCCCCACCCGCTGTGCAGCAGTTCAAGGGTCGAGAGAGCAAAACACACAGGCAGCTTGCTAGCCACATTCTCTATTGGGGGCTCTGGCACCACAACTGTTTGGAATGCTCCCCAGCCCTGGCAGCAGTCCAGGAATGGGCTGGGGGAGCAAGGAAGTTAAGCGGCTTGTGGGCTGCAAGGATCGGGTGCACAGAGGCATCACAACACAGTTAATATGCTCCCCGGCCCTGTTGCAGTTCAGGAGCAGGCTGGGGGAGTGAAGTACACTAGTGTCTGCAGACTAGAGGCATCAGGAGGTAGCAGGAGCCCCAGGTAAGCTCCCGACTTGGGAGGTCTGTTACATTTGTTTGTGTATGTGTGGGAGGTATGCAATCCCAGGCTAGGTCAGGGTTGGGGTGGGCAGAATTTCATAACCACAAGCTCCGTGTACTCTGTATCAGAATACTTATGTATACAATGATATTTTTTCTTCCTTCTTATCAAGGCAATTAGACTTATGCATTTAGTGGTGTCTTTTGTTTCTTTACCAGCAGGTTAAGAGTATCAAATAGTGCCTAGGTGCATTGTACCTGTGTCTACTTGTCAAAATATATTATGCAAAAAAAAGCTATAACTGTACCAGTGAGCCGCTGATCAGGATGCACATTTAACTCATGTTGGGACCTATTCACTATGCCTATGCACTCCTGATATGTGGTGTGTAGGCACTACTAAGTTTAAAAGCTGTGGAGCAGGAGTCTGACCAGACCTCAGCAGCATGCAAAAAAACGGAAAAGAGCCTTTTATGCACACCAGTTTTGGACCACGTGGTAGGGGGGAGATATCAGGGACAGGCCCAAACTCCACAGATCAAGACAGTGTGGAGTGCCAGTGGAGAGAGGCACAAGCTATGCCCACACATATCCTGCCATAACTGCCATGCACCCCTCCATCTAATGGCTGGTGATCCAGTGGAGCAAGCGGTTGCCCCTACCCTGCAGCCCAATACCTTCAGGATATGCTGTGGCCACAGGGGGCTACTGATGGTACACTACCAGTAGCTGTAAGGTTACCATACATCAGTACCCACAATCCCCTGCTGTACACAGAGCAGGGAATCGAATTGGCCAGGAGAGGGACATCCAACTGGATGACCACCTGTGTCCACCATTGTGCCCACATTCCTGCCATGCTGCAATGTGCCTGTGGGGTGGGGCCACAAATGACTGCACCCGCTTCATGCATGATGCTCAGTGCACCCATCTGTGCTGCTGCAGAGTGCTGTAGCTAGGGTACATGCCTGTAGTGCATACCCTACACCCAATGATGACTGGCACCCATTGTAAGCAATTCCCATTGACAACATGATGCAATGCAGAAATTCCTCTCACATGACAAGCTGTAAGTGTAGTAGTATCAAAATGTAATTCTACGCAGGTAAAAACACTCATTTGGCCTGAAGACAGTTTTCAAGTATATTCCTGTGTTACAATGTAACATTTCCATATGTTTCTCTCCTTTGACTCAGGATACTCACGTGGTCATAGTCCATCAACTGTGAATACAGCCAACCATGATAGCGACCACATGTTAAATTAATTCAGTGTTTAACATTATTAACAGCACAATCAACAAGTATTTGTCAATGCCGAATGTTGTCGTGGTGGCATTGGCATTGGCAGTGCCGGAGCTAAAGACGCATAATAGGAATGGCAGTGAAGTATTAAAGTGATGCCAACCCCACCGCCACCATGTACAGAGCGGCAGGCATTGGGGTGTGCCTTTGGGTCATCAGCTATAACGCTCATGCCATTGTACCTCACCCTACCCTGTAGACAATGACAAGTGTTGGGGTGTGGTTTGGGGTCTTTGGGCATTATACTTACCCCATTCCATAAGGAAATACGCTGACATGGGTGCAGTATAGGAGCATGGGGTGAACTTTGTGGCTGAACAGTGCAAGGCACACCATGAGGCCTGTCACTAGCTGCAGGGTGGGGGTGGAATGGCGTGAGCATTACAGCCGATGATCCCAAGTCACACCCCTGACACCTGTCAGTCTGTACCAGGTGGGGTGCTACAGTTGGAAACCCTGACACCGTAGGTGTGTGGTGGTGGTTTCACTCCACATTTTCAGCATGGGCTACTTGTCAGGTCATCTCATGAAAAGTGGCACAATCACTTTGTTAGCTAAAAGGTGGTTTTGCACAGTGGCTGTGCCATTTGGCGACAGAGGGATGAAAACACATTTTTGGGCAGGATGTGGAGAATGACAACTGTATTGTTCATGAGGAGGTGTAAAAAAATGGCAACGTTGAAAATCTGGAGTGACAATATGAAATATTGGTGAAGCAATGAGCATGCAAACAAACTGCGCAACACACATCTGTAATCCAATTATTTTTGGGAGTTTGTTAGCCACATTTGTAACATAGGCATTTTGGGATGTCCCCTTATGAACAGTGGTGCTGTGATTTTGTTAATCTGCCCCAAAAGTTGATTTCCCACAGCGATCACGCCATTGTGCGCCACAGGTGCGGAAACACATTTTGGGCAGGATGTGAAAAATGACAGCTGTACTGTTCATAAGGAGGTGTGAAAAAATGCCAGTGTTGAAAATCTGGCATGGAAATATTGCAAATTTGCAAAGTTACACGGGTGTGTGGAAACTGCGCAATGCACGCTTGCAATACAGTCATTTTATGGACTTTTGGTACCAAATTTTTAACATAGGCATTTTAGGACTTCTGCTCATGAACAGTGTCACCATCATTTCCTCAAACAGTCCTGAAAAGTGATTTGGCACAGCAGCTGTGCAATTCTGCACCGGACGTGTGAAAACACATTTTGGCCAGGATATATAAAATTATAGCTGTGCTGTTCATCAGGAGGTGTGTAAAAATGCCAATTTTGAAAATCTGGAGTGAAAATATTACAAATTCACGAAGTTATGAGCGTGCGTGGAAACAGCACAACGCAAGCTCATAAAACAGCTATTTTTTGATTTTTCCCACCAAATTTGCAACATAGGCTTTTTGAGAGCCCCCCTCATGAACAGTGACACTGTCGTTTCGCTAATCAGTCCCACAAGGTGATTCCGTGCACTGACCGCGAAATCACCTTTCAGGGCGGATTAACTCCATGACAGTGCCAGAATTCACGAGGAGGGGTCCCAAAAACTCCATGTTGAAAATTTGTTGCCAAAATTCCAAAACATGCCTGAGATATGCATCAAAGTTGAAAAAAACCCTATTTATTCCATTATACAGCTTACCGGCATTTCCTCAGTTCGCGGTCGGCTTTGAAGAGTGCAGACATGTTCCCAGTCCACCAAAGATCATCGCGCCGGACTCCAGAGGTCAGTATGGGGTGCGGAGGGGTGTGGGGAGGCAGGGTGCGCAGTGACTGGGCGCAGGAGTCGGGCAGGGAGACAGCGAGGGACAGTTTTCCTTTTTACAAGTTAAAAAAAATTAAAAAATAAACATCTGGGAACTTTTTTTTTGCAGGGACTTTGGCACGCTGGGGTGGGCTCCCAGCATGCCACCTAAGTGTTTTCTGGGGGGGATGCTATAGCCAACAGAGGATTGGGCACCCCCATCAGCACCTAGCAAGCGGAGGGAGAGCCGGGGGGACTGGACACCCCTCAGCACATAACAAATGGGGAGATGCATTATGCCGGCAGTGGGCTCCCCATCAGCATATACATGGGCCAGGGTCTGCCGACAGGAGTTGGGCACCCAAGCGACAGTATGCCGCCATGTTAATTTTCTTTGTTTCACCACCAGGGAAAGCACGTCGGGAGGTCCGCTGCATATGATGAGCTTAGCTCGCATTGCAGTGGACCTTTCATTTGATCCCATCACCACATTAGGTATGCATGGTGTGGCGCCAGCACCCAGGCTGATTAGGCAATGAGGGATGCACCTACTGATGCGTGCCCTGCATTCGCCCAACAGTGACCGCGCCTCCAAATCTGCAATACCACAAGATGTTGGTTGAGCAAGCGCGCCAACATAAAAATGGTTTAGTGATAACTCTGTTTGCTCTGATGCCAGAGATCTGTGTTGGAGAATAAACCTGGGTCATAGTTGAACAGTGGGTGCTTATGTTTGAAGGTGCTGTCCATGGTAGGAGACAACACTGATCCCTGCAACAAACAAAGGAGGGCTCCCCCTCCTCTGTAAGGCAATGTGTGTGTCACTGTAGCCATCATGGTGCTATTTGATGCCGACAGTGAGGCAGGAGGTGGTTGAATAGGAAGAAAAACAGAGGGTGGTAAAAAAACAGCTGGTGTGTCAAATAGCAACTGCCTGTACTCTCATGACCCTCAGCACTTTAGAGAGGTTCTATGGGGGCCTGTGGCATTGGGACTGAGAGGTTGAAAACTTCCAGTTTGGTGATCCTGGCTTGACGGCACATTTTGATGGTCCTAGCTTGACTTGATCATTTTGGTGGTCCCAACTTTACTCCAAATTGTGGTGGTCCTGGTTTGAATCCATGTTTTGGTGGTGCTGGCTCAGCTCAACATTTTGTCAGTCCCAGCTTGACTCCACAGTTTGGTAGTCCTGGCTTGACATGATCTGTTTAGTGGTACCAGCTTTACTCATCATTTGGTCTGTCCTGTCTTGACTCCACAATTTTGGAGGTCCTGGCTTCACTCCACATTTTGGTGGTCCCAGCTTGATTCCAGATTTTGGTGGTCCCAGTTTGATTCCACATTTTGGTGGTCTTGGCTTGATTCCACCATTTTGGTGGTCCTGGTATGACTCCAGATTTTGGTGGTCTCAGTTTGACCCCACAATTTGGTGGTCTTGGCTTGAATCTCCCCCTTTTAGGGCTTAGGACACCTTGTAGCCTTTATTCCACAGTGGGGCTTGAACCTTCACCCTCCAGACACAACCTCTCTACCTTTGAAAGCATGTGGTATTTTGGGAGCTATGCCCTGTGGACACTCTCATCACCCTTAGGATCATCACATGCCACAAGCAACCCTGACAGTAGGGATATACCCCAGAGAAGTCTTATTCACCCAAAATCTGGGCATTTTCTTGTGGTAACTTTGTCCTAGCTCCTTACATCCCGTTCTGTAAATGGCATCCCTAACTTTTCACCAGGACCCAAGAAAGGGAACATCACCAGGCAGCAGGTGAGAAACAGGACAGGAAAAAAAAACACCAGCAATGATTCAACCAATAGCACTGCAGCTTATTAATGAAGACCCACTTAAAACCATTAGCGATCAGTACGAGCATCTTGAAAAGTGAATTGTTCCACTTCTTCATGAGAGAGGAAGTCATGCAAAAATGTTTGGGATTTTTTAAAAGCAATAATATTTTATAAGTCAGAAGCCTCTGCACCCTGATTTACTGTGCATACAGTAGAGGAGTCACCTGTGTGTAGTATATTATCCTTCCTTGCAAATTACTAGCATATTGCAGGTGGAAGACCAGGCACAGAATGACTTCTGGTATAAAATATGGATCAGCATTCCACACTGCATTAGGGAGACTTAAGCATGCCAATCTGTGAATAAGAGGATGATGGGCTTAGCTGAACAAATCTGAGCCCATCTGCATAGGACTTTCCTTTTTTTTCTGCAGATGGGACTTTAGAAAAGCTAGATACTGTTTTTCCATATCAAAAATGAATATGTGTTTTTCAAGGGTTAGGTACTGCCACCTAAAGATGTAGTCATGAATTGGCACTGTATATCAGCGAATATAACAATGAAGCAATTATTGTAAGTAGACAAAACACATTCACATAATGTGGATTTCTGTGCTTAATGACAGTCATTTAAACCTGTCAGCACATGTAGCAGTCATTGATTAATTTGCATACATACAGAGCTGCATCCGGTAGTCATTACAGTAAAATGGCAGGTTGATATTTCTGATTATCGTAGAGTAATGCAAAATAATACAATTATCTTTCCATCTGTCCATCTGATTATCTGTCGGTGTTGTGTTTACAAACACACATACAGACCTCTATTTACTTGTCAGGTTGATTATTGCATCTGTCTCTCGTGAGTTTAGTTCTTCTGAGCAACAAACTGCCATGCAAATAGTGGCTTTTAAATTCTGCCTTAGCATATATGTATGTATGTATGTATGTAGGTACGTATTTCAAAACCCAGAAGGTGGCTGCAGGAAAGCTAGTTACCCATGCCATGGTGTATTACGGGAACATGCGAACAGAAAGCTGGGCAACTCTAGCAGAAAACACCAAAAGAGCTCACCAACACCTTGCTGTTGTGTTACATTATTTTATTATTAAAACAAGTTACTCCATGGTAGCAACAAGATCCCACCACATCTGCTAACATTTTGCACAGGCACAGTGTACATTCTCAAGGCCTGATGCCATAGGCGATGGGTTGTATGGGCCCATGGGACATTGGCCTTAGCAATATTTTTTAAGCTGGGCTGAGCCCCAGCAATATTTTGCCACATGCTACCTTTTTATACCATTTTTTCCCCTGGTTTCTGTGTGCATGTCCTCTGCTATGACCACCCCACACACACACACACACTGTTTCATTGGGCTGGTGAGTGGCAGCATGGCTGGCATTATATTTAAAATGGGCACCTTTGCCTTGTTGCCGTTCCCTTGGTTTGCAGCCGCCCTCCCAACCCCGGAAAATCATTGTAGTTCACAGGATCAGTTGACCTTTTTTTAAACTTGCTGCACAGTGATTGGCCAGGGAGGGAGGGCTTGTATGATGCAACAGTATCAAGTGCCTTTACAGTGCACATTTTAAAGCAGCTGAGCCTTTTTAGATGAATTAGCCAATGCTGTGTAAAACAGATATAGCCAGTACAGTGCAAAATACATACAGAGTGCTTAACTGTGCTGTGGAGAATGAAAAATATGTAAATCCTTTATTTTTTACTTGGTTACATCCTACTGACTGACAACCCAAATAAACCAGTTGCAAGCTGAATTTTCTTTTGGTTTCAGTCAATCACACTGTCATTCAAAACCTAAAAAAAACTGCTTTGGCTGCTATCTTGTTTCCCCACTTTTTCAGTTTGACTAGAGACAATTAAAAGTAATTTCCAAATTCCCACACACCTTATAATTTAGCACTGCAGTCCCTACTGCTAAGATTGCAAACCAGACTGTTGTGCTCCACTCCTGACTCACTCTCAAGAAGTCTCCAGCTGTATGGTTCAGCTCCACTTCTGCAGCTAGCTGGACTAGAACAACTCAGTGTGGGGCTATCAGCTGCCGATTTATTTATTTTGTAGTGCAATGTCTACAAAAATAGACCAGGGAAGGGCAGTGGACATAGCTTGTCTGGACCTCAGCAAGTCCTTTGACACTGCTACATAGAAGGCTGATTACAGAGCTGACCAATTTGGAGGTGGGGCCAAAATGATAAATTGGGTTTGCAACTGGCTAACAGATAGGAGGCAGAGGGTAGTGGTAAATGGCACACACTCCAAGGATTGGGGGTGACCAGCAGAGTACTGCAGGGTTCAGGGCTTGAACCAGTCCTCTTCAATATAAGGGACATTGCAGAGGAACTGGAGGGGAAGGTCTGTCTTTTGCAGATAACACCAATATCTGCAGTAGAATGGTCACACAGGAGATAGTGAAGACAGTGGACAGGGATCTAGAGAAACTAGAGGAGTTGTTGAAGCAGAGTAGTTGGAGTTCAATGCCAAAAGTGCAAAATCATATATCTAGGGATAAAGAACCCTGTTGCTGAGTATAGGATGGGATGAGGTGTTGCAGTCATTAGGCAGAAAAGTGACCTCTTGGTTATTATTTTAGCAGACCGCAAGGTGCAGCACAGAGTGACAAGGTAATGGGCAGGACTAGTGGGATGCTGGGGTGCACAGAGACAGACATCACCAGCAGGAGGAGGGAAGTGATACTGCAACTGTTCCACTCTCTGGTACGCCCACCCCTGGAATACTATGACCAGTTCTGGAGTCTCCCCCTCAGGAAGACATAGACAAGGTGGATGTGGTCCAGAAAAGATCAACCAGGATGGTACAAATGTTGCACAGAAAGCCCTATGAAGAGAAACTTAAGGATCTCAAAATGTACACTCTGGAGGACAGGAGAATGAGGCGTGACAAGATCGAGACCTTCAAGTACCTCACAGGGGTGAACAGAATGCAGGGATGAATCCTCTTCCAAAATAGGATAAGCTCCATGACTAGAGGGCATGCAAAGAAGTTGGAGGAAGGAAATTTCAGGAAGGATGTAAGGAAATAATTTTTCACAGAAGAGGTGGTAGAAGCATGGAACCAACTACCAGCTGAACTTGTGAAGGCTAGAACAGTAGAAGGCTTCAAGCATGCATGGGATAGGTACAGGGGCATGCTGTAGAAACAGGAAAGCAGAGGGTCACCAAAGACCAGTTAAGATCTGTGGAGGTGCAA
Source organism: Neoceratodus forsteri (assembly GCA_016271365.2). Classification (NCBI taxonomy): domain Eukaryota; kingdom Metazoa; phylum Chordata; order Ceratodontiformes; family Ceratodontidae; genus Neoceratodus; species Neoceratodus forsteri. Next base: position 1,684,442,245 of record CM028129.1, on the reverse strand, counting down.
TAGGCAGGAAACCCTTGGGCAGGCTGGGTGGGCCTAGTGGTCCTTTTCTGCTGACGATTTTCTATGTTTCCACGTTACAAGTTGCATCTGCTTGTGGCCAACAATTTTACTGACACAGTGTCAAGCGAGTAGCAGCTCCATCAACACACTGCAGTCAGGCGCCACAAAGAACTATTGGGTACTGGTTTAACAGCAACTGGACACTGGCAGCAGCTGCAGAGAGGGTTGGGGGAGCATGAAGAAAATGAGTACCTCATCTCAGTCACGAAGAAGACAAAGACCTCATTCCCAGGTTAAAACATTTTCTTTATATTGTGGACATCAGACCTTGGGAACTGAGAGGTTATTTGAAAAAAGCAAAGGTAAAACACTGGGCAGAGCGAGAGAGAGAGACAGAGAGGGAGGGAGATGCACAGCTCCACTATACCATCTGCTTCTCAAACACACAGGTATCAGTTTCTTTACACCAAATCATGGAGGAGGGAGGCAAAAGCTGCATTACCAGTACCCAAAGAAACTTGCACAATATCTTTCCCCTAGATTTTATTCAAATGTAGACTTCACATAAGTTATGCAAATAGGACATACAATGGCCGACTGAAAACATGCCATTTGTTTCGATTTGTGAGGAGTCAGGATTTATATACTGTAACTCACTCTTGGCTGAGCCACTGATGAGTTATAATCCTGCCCCACTCATTGATGGAAATAAATGTTAGTTTATTCACCTAGCAAAGGTGACTGTATGAACGTATCTTTACAGCATTCCTGATCCTTCCATAATGGGTTATTGTCACCTAATAAGGTATATGAGGCAATGACTTCAGGGGCCAGATTGACAAAAAAATCACAAAGGGTAATGCAAAATTTAGTGTTGCAATTTGCGATTGCCCAGTTTTAAAAATTTGCTATTCATAGTCAGATAGTGCACCGCACTATCCGACTGTGAATGGGCTAGGTCGTGTTGGCAGTAACCCATGTACCACCAGCACTACCCCACTAGTGCTACCCCAGCCTGCAGTCAAATGAGTGGCCCTGCAACGGATAGTGCTGGTGCACTATTTCCAATTCACAAACGCACCTATGTAAATGAGCCCATTTGGCATGCAAGGCGCTAGGTGGTCATTTGCATTCCCATTATGGGCCCATTTACATAGGCTGAGTGGAGCTTAACGCAGCCCACCTAGCCACTGCCCAACACACAACTGCAGTCCCTGGTGGCTAGTGGTCCCACCCCACCCCATCCCCACCATTTGCCAATCGCCGGACCAAGTGAAAATAAACATGCTCCCTGGTGGCTAGTGGTCCCTCCCACTACTGATCATCAGCTCGAAAAAAATAAATGAATACTCTCTGGTGCCAGTGGTGCAACCCCACATCATCACTGGTCACCAGCCCAATTACAAAAAGAAATATGTATCCTTAGTGGCTAGTGGTCCCCCCAATGATCGCTGAGTGCAGGTCCGAGAGAAAAAAGAATAGACCCTGGTGGCTAGTGGTGCCTCCCCCCACCTGATCCCTTGCCCAACATATAAAAATGTGTTCCTTGGTGGCTAGTGGTCCCACTCCCCACCAATTCCTCACCCTACATATAAAAATGTGTTCCCTGGCAGCTAGTGGTCCCTCCTCCCACCTGATCATTTGCCCGACATATAAAAATATATTCCGTCATAGCTAGTGGTCCCTCCCTCCAACCCAGTCCCTCACCCGACATATAAAAATGTGTTCCCTGGTGGCTAGCGGTCCTTCCCCCCAACCGATCCCTTGTCTGACATATAAAAAAGTGTCCCAGGTATCCAGTATAGCCCCCCATCCTGATCCCCTGTAGAGTTAAGTGAAACATTTCCCTGGTGTTCTAGCAGACCCCCCCTCCCTATCCCCGATCCCCTGTATAGTTACTGTAACCCCTTCCATGCTGGTCTAGTGGACCCCCACCCTGGCAGGTAGTGACCCACCACCCCATCTCCCTTCCATCTCAATCTCCAGCCAGCCACAGCACAGCCCGCCTCTCTCCGCCATGACTGGCTGTCGACTAACCTATCACTGAGGATGTACTGTATGCAGTACGAGCTCAGTGACAGCTCAGTTGGCAGCTGGCCTTGGTGGTGAGATGAGGGCTGTGCCGGTCTCCAGCTGGGGGTTGGTATGGGGGGAAGTGATGTGATGAGGTGGGGTTACACTGGACAACAGGGCACTTTATTTATACATTGGGTGAGGATCAGGTGGGGGAGGGACTTCTAGCCACCAGGGGACACATTTTTATATGTTGGGCAAGGGATTGGGTGGGAGAATGGACCACTAGACACCAGGGTCTGTTCTTTTTTCCTTGGACAAGCAATCAAGGGGGGAACCTCTAGCCACCAGGGATACATCTTTTTTAATAATCGGCCAGCAATCAGTGATCATGGGGGAGGAGATCACTAGCACTAGGAAGTATTCATTTCATTTTCTCAGGCCGGCGATTGGCAGGGTGGGGAGAGAGACCACTAGCCACCAGGGATACATCTTTTTGCATATATTTGGGTCAGCTATCAGCAGGGGGAGGGATCGCTAGCCACCAGGGTTACAACTTTCATTATATATTTGGGCTAGTGATTGGCCAGGGGGTGCCACTGCAGTACCTCCTCCAACCACTAGGGTTGTGCAGGTTTAAGGCAAGGTCTCAGTTGGTGGTATTTGCTCCACACAAAGGGGCCCTGCAAGAGGTCCTTGCATGGAGCAAATGCTTTGTGAATTGGACAAGTGCCGATATTCATGTCACCGCACCCTCATTTGCATTGCAGCGCCCGCCACACTTTGCACCAGCACAAATCTGGTTTGTGCGTGCAAACTGCACTTTTGTGAATACCACTTCAGCCAAAACCCCATTTGTGCCACGCAAACTGGGTTTGCGCCAGGACAGAGTTTTGTGAATCGGGCCCCGGATCTTTGTAATTCAGTCCTACCTGTGCTCCCAGCATGCCACAATAGCATCAGTTGTTTCATGGGCATCACCGAGGATGGAAACACAGTCCTGAGTTCCTTATATCCCAGAATTTCAAATCATCCAAGGTAAGACCCTGTACTCATTATTGTACCCTTTGCTCCTCAGACTTTGATGCACAGCTTAATCTGGTTCAATTTTAGTTGGCATCCATCTGTATCCCGTTCCCCTGGAACTAGGCTAAAAATAGGCAGACTTGTCTAGTCCTCCTTTCCCAGTCAACAAAAACTACATAAAAAAATTATTGAATCTCTTCTCTGGGCAGTTAACTTGCATGCTCCAGTGGTAAATTTTCAGCAGTTTTTGCTGGCAGTTTCCTGTACTGTTTTGGGGATGATACCACAAATGTGCCCCTCAGTGGGTTTAACTAGTCAGCACTTTTAGCTCAGGGGAATAACTTCTGCACACATTCTGCACCTTATGTGATGAAGGTTTGTAGACAGAGAGAAAATGCTATTTATTGAGTGTTCTAAATCCTAGAACCCTGAATTAATCAGGGTAAACTACATGCCCAATTCTTTATCCCTTCTCGTCCTGAATTTAGTAGATGTGTATTTTGTCCTTATCAATATGTTCACCAGCGACACTGGAGAGGGCAACTTGGGCAAGCTGAATCCCTTTGCAAATGATACAAAGCTCTGCAGTAGGGAGGTAGTGACAAAGGGATCAGCAGAATACAGAGGGATCTACAAAGAGTAGAGAGGTGGTCTAATGTTTGGCAGTTGAAATTCAACACCAGAAAGCATATTTAGATACCTAGGGAAAAAACCCAGGACAGAGCACTAGATGGGAGGGGCTAAACTGAGCACTTCAGCAGATGAAAAGGACCTAAGAACCATCATTAGTGACTCCCTCAAACAATTAAGCCAGTGTAACAAATCCTATAGTAAGGCTAATAGGATGCTGGGCTGTATCTGAAGGACTGACAGCAGGAAAAAGGCGATACTACCACCTCTATGTAAGTCACTGGTGAGGCTGCTCCTGGAATACTGTGCTCAGTTCTGGAGTTCCCACCTATGGAACGACAGGGAAAGGCTAGAGATGGCGCAATGCACGGTGGCCAAGATGGTTCAGGGTCTAAAGGGCAGATGTTATGAAGATCGTCTCAAGGCATTGACTATGTACTCACTGGAGATCATGCAAGACAGGGGGAATATGATACAGATCTTCAAGTTTCTAAAGAAATAAACAAGGTGAACTGCAAGGAACTATTTAGCATGAGCATAGAGTCAAGACCTGAGGTGATGAGTGGGAACTGGTAAGGGAAATTTAAAGAGGGATGTGAGGAAATTCTGTTTTATGGAATGGGTGATGGAGCCATGGAATAGTCTGCCAGAGGAGGTTGTGAGTGCCAAGACCATAAATGGTTTCAAGAATGGCTGGGACAGAGTGAAGGGTTTGGTGGTTGCTCAGATCAGTAGCAGTAGGAAGGGGAGCAGGGGAGTTGACCAGGAGGCTATAACCCTGCATGGACATTAGGTCCAGGAAAAGATAGGGAACTCTGGACAGACAAGACGGACCTTTGTTTTTTTTCTGCCATCATCTACATTTCTGCTTCCATTTAGATTCCCTGCACAGGCCAGTTTTTGTATTTTGTGGCATTTGTACCATGTTTTATCTATGTTTCTTGGCTATAGTTATTTGTGGTGTGGCCCTTTTGTGTGAGCCATTCATACTAGAGAGGCTTATCGAGCCTTGTAAGTCAGGAGAATAATGTTGCTTGAATTTTCAAAATGATGACATGTTATTATTCTATAGCAGTACAACACTGTCTGATATTGTCCCTTTGGAACCATTGATTAGCAGGTAGGGTTCTACTAGACTATATCACACTTACGATAGTGTGTGCACTTTGCAGACTTCGCACTAGCAGAATATACCTATATAGAAGTTCTATACTATTAGCACATAGACTTATTCATATTTTAGTTGCAAAAAAACTGCATTAATTAGGGTTCATATTAAAGTGACAAAAGTAGGGAAATGTGGTGTTAGGGTTTCCAAACTTAACACCTACCATTCAAGCAGCAAAAGGAAAAACATTATGGTTTTGTCTGTCCATGTCTTGGCAACTAATGGTTGGGGTCTTCCTTGGGGTTATCAACCCTAACACTCCTCCCATGCATCAGTAAATATGGCCATGTGCAGAGTATATGAAATGTGATGAATGTTATAGCTGATAACTCCAAGGAAGACCCCAGTCCTGGTTCACCAGGACTTAGGACAGCCAAAACCATAATGTTTTTTCATTTTGCTGCTTGGAGGGTGGGGATGGGGGTGTTAAGGTTGGAAACTCTAACACCACATTTTCCTACTTTTTTAACTTTAATCTGAACCCTAACTGGTGCATTAACACATTTTTTTGCAAAGAATTTACTTACTTTTTGAGAAAGAATAATTGTATCCTCATTCATGCAGGTCCCTTTGGGACCTACCTGAACACATCCTTCTGCCTAGGGAAATATATGGCTCCTTTGGGCCCTGCACTTCCATCCCCCTATAGATGCACTGATCTATCTGGCTGTGGAAGCACATGGCTCTCCTGGCCCTGCATTTCCATGCCTCTGGAAAAGCAATTTCTGTGCTTGGTTGTAATTGTGTTTTTTTGTGAGGTTCACTTCAAAGGGCAAAATATATTAAGTGTCCCACTTAACTACCTGCTCTTGATTGTATATGGGCACAAATGTGTTATTTGCTTTTTACCAATCAGTCAGTATTACAGGAGGCAGTATAGCACAGTAGTTTAAGGCTCTGAGCTACAAACCTGGAGACCTTGGTTTGAATCCCACAGCCCCCATCTGCATACTGTGTGACCCTGAGCAAGCCACTTAACTTCCTTGTGCTCCCAGGTTGCACCTTTAAACAAGCTTTCAGCTTAGTGTGTCTCTCCTGGTAAAACAAAGGTACAAAAATTATATATCTATGTTTTTTTCAGTTTGCTCTGAAACTTGCTATGGTTATTTATTTATTTATTGAAAAGTTTCACCAGGAAAGCACACTGAGCAACAAGTTGTTCATCTCCTGGTGTGACCTGGGGGGAAGGGGTATAACTGGAATGAAACATTAAACATTCAAGTTACAAGATCAACTTTAACATACAGTTGTATGGCAGGTGTTACAAACAGGGTTACAACAGTGTTACGTATAACATGTAGAAAGAGTTGACAATAATAAATGGCAGGTTAATAAGTAAACAAGTTCTTACGTGAAAGAAAAGTAGGAAAGGGGAGGTAGGGGTGAGGTAAGGGGAGGGGGGGGAAGAGCAGTGACCCTGGAGACCCCCTCAGGATGCGAGGAACCCTGCAAGGGGATGGGGGGGCCAGAGAGAAGGAGATAAGGCAGTGTCCCAGAGAGACCCCTTTAGGATGGTATTGGATGGGAGCAGATGAGAGACACAAGCTCCTTGGGGGGTAGGAGAGGGACCCATGGAGGGCATTCAGGGTCCTTTACATTTTGTGAGAGATCAAGGGAGGCCAGTAAGGGGGAGCAATCTGGGGGAAGGGAAAGGGCTAGAGATTTGGGGGGTGGGTATGCACAGGGTAAAATGAAGGTAAGGGTAGAGTGGGTAGGGTTTGTCCAGGGCTTAGAGGAGGGAATTAGGGAGGATCATGGCAGGAGCAGCTAGGTGCAAGGTAATTATTGAGGGCAGAGCTGATGGAGTAGGCGGAGGATGAGTGCCAGATTTGTGGGGGGGAGGGAATTCCAAATTTCTGGGAGGCTGTGAGAGTAACCAGATTGGCCAATTTGGGTAGATCTGTGTTATACTGGAAGACTAGATACACCTTTGATGTATTTTTGATGATTATCAGACTTTCATTGTGGATTTGGCACCATGGTGAAGATCGGAGGTAATTTTGGGATGCACTGCGTACCCCGTGAATGTTGGGGGGGGGTTATATGTTAGAGTTGTACTACTCATTCTCACTTTTTCTTGGACATATACATTGTCCCTTAACTCCAGTTATTCACAGACGTATGGCTTGTTAAAGTTGCAATGTTATCCTATGTGAATTTTCATTTTTAATGTTTATGTTTGTTCTTTATATGGCCCCTACTTTTTAACAGATGTCATGTGTTAATGTTGTAGTGCTCAGTAAGACCTTTCTTTTGATGTAAAGATTGTCCCTTAACTTCCAATATTGATGGAGTTATGGCTTGTTAAAGTTGAAATGTGAAAAAAACAACAGTCCAAATTATTTTCTCATATGAAGGAATTTTTACTTATCAGACTGTGTCATTCTCATGAAAAAAGATCCCTTCATACAAAAAAAGAATGTGAAAAAACACCTAAGCCCAAATTCTTTTTTCATATGAGGGATTCTGTTTTGGGAGATTGTGTCATTCTAACAAAAAAAAAGATTCCGTCATGCGAAAAAAGAATGTGAAAAAAATTAACTCCAAATTATTTTTTTGTATGAAGGAAATCTTGTTTTGTATGGCCCTATTCTTGTTTCACATGGCCATATGAAAAAGAAAATTATCTCACAAAAAAATCATGTTAAAATGTATTAAAAACACATTTCTGGGTAATTTTACCAAAACTAATTGCAGAATACACCTAATGGGGTCCCCATTAGCAAGGTACATATGTTGGTGTGTTTCCAAGATATGATTTTTATGAGTTTTCAAAAATATTAAAAAAAAAAAAAAAACAAGATGGTGGCAATACAAATAAAATGTTTTCCTCACAAAATAAGATTACTTCCCGTACAAAATGGAATCTCTTTTTGTTATCCCAAATTCTTTTTTTTATATGAAACAGCTATTCAAAAGACTGTACTGAGCATGCTTAGAACTGAAACTTAAAATCTGTCTCCCCTGGGACTTACCTACACCTTCATGCTCTGCCACAGGACTCGCGGGTGTGCCCAGCCATCAGTGCAGAGCACGCCGGAGGGGTAGGTCATCATCCTGCCACCTTAGGTTTTTTTTTCTTCCTGTTTTTTCCCCGGGCCCATGGATGTGCAATGGATGCAATGTCCAGGCTCTGCCTCCATGGAGATGGCCCCACCATCCTGAACATAGGGTCCCTTCCCTTACAAGATGGCATGCATGTGCTGACACCCAGCCACCGCTGGGTGTCAGGCAAGCAGTGTAGCACACTAACCCCTCTCCCCAAGGAAGGAGAACTGTGTAGGGATGCTCTATCCTTTCCCACCCCACCAGCTACCAAGTGATCCAAGTCCATTCCCAACCCCGGGTTGCCGGTGTGGCAGGAGGTAAGATGCCTAGCGCCTCAGCCCTGTACATCACTGGGCTGGACTTAGTTTTTTGTTTTGTTTTTTCATATGAAGGGATCTTTTTTTTGTGATTTTTTTTTTCCATTCATACGAAAAAGGATGCCTTCATGTGAAAAAAGAATCTGAAAAAGAAAACTAAATCCAAATTCTTTTTTTGCATGAAGGGATCCTTTTTTGTATGGTCTGATTCCTTTTTGTCTGGCCATATGAAAAGAGAAAATCAGGTCATGAAAAAAAGATTTTAAAATGTATAAAAAACACATTTCAGGGTCATTGTTGTAAAAAGTAACTCCAGAATCTGCCTAACGAGGTCCCAATTATCAAGACACGTGGGTTGATGTCGCTGAAGGATCTCATATTTATGGGTTCTCAAAATGTTTTTTTTAAACAGAAACAAGATGGTGGCCATACGAAAATTAATTTTTTTCTCATGAGAAAGGATTACCACATATGAAAAAGGATCTTTTTTCATATGGAGCAAATTATTTTTTCATTCCAAGCACCTATCCAAAAAACCCTTCTGAAAATTCTCATAACTGAAATTTCAGATATTTATAAGTTTGGAATGGATTAATATTTTCACAAAACCAGCAAAAGGCACCACTGTGGGCCAAGCCCTTTCTACCATGAAAATTTCAGAGCAAAATTCCAAACCATCTGGGTGCTAGGTAATGACATAAAACAGCAACCCCACCTGATTGTTTTTACTTTTTTCACTATCTACATCTCAGAATCTGCACATCTGACTGGAACAAAACTTGGCAAATCAAGAGATCCTGCCCCTGACACTGTGCATACAAAGTTTTGTGCAAAGCTGTTGAATGGTTGTGAAGCTATTAAAGTGCAAAGTTTGGGGTTTAACATAGAAGCCCCTGCTCAACCCTAACTATGGTGGTGCTACCACACTGCTATAATATTGTTTGCAAAAAAACAACATTAATGCACCTATCAGGGTTCAACTTAATACTACAATGTAGGGAAATGTGGAATTAGGGTTTATAAATCTAATTCCCCATCCCAGACCCCAAGCAGCAAAAGGACAAAACATCAAAGTTTTGGGTCTCCAGAGTCTTGGCAAATCAGTGGCGGGTCTTCCTTGAGGTTGTCAAGTCTAATGCTCCCCCTCCCCCCCAGCCCACAGCCTTCTGTCCAAAGCACTAGGTACAGGTGCAAGCCAGTGCCTCATAGTGATACACTTTTCAAAGGCAGAGGCTATGGCTCACCCCATCTTGCCAACACAGTCTACTGTAGCTTGTTTCATGCAAGACCCACAGGGCCCTGTATGAAGAATGGAGATTACATCTCATGTTGTTTGCTCATGGAATGGGGTGGGCATTAGGGTTAACAAACCTAAGGAAGATCACATTACTGATTTGCCAAGACTCTGGAGACCCAAAACCCTAATATTTTTTTCCTTTTGCTGCTTGGGGTGTAGGGGTGGGGAGTTAGGGTTGTAAACCCTAACACCACTTTTCACTACTTTTGTGGCATTAAGTTGAGGTCTTACTGGTACATTAACAGTTTTTTTTTTTCAAAGAATTTCCTTTCTTTTTGAGACAGTGGAATCATATCCTCATTCACACAGGTAGGTTGGGGGGGAGAAACTCTCAAAGCCCTGAGCAGTCATCAGTGGGGTCTCACAGGGATCTGTTCTAGGGCCTGTGCTCTTTAACATCTACATTGCAGCTATAACAGGAGGCATTGAGAGTAAAATTATCCTGTTCGCAGACAACATCAAAATTAGTGCAATAGTGGATGAAGAGGAGGGGGAAGGGTTCTCCAAAGGGATTTGGATACACTTGGAGAATGCTCAAGGACTTGGCAATTGGCATTCAATGCCAAGAAGTGGAAGGTCATGCACTTCAGGCCTATGAACCAAAGGTACAGCTACCATATGGGTGGGGAAAGGCTGAAGGTCGCTGAAGAAGAAAAGGATCTGGGGGTGATAGTAACAGGGAGGTTGAACCGTTCAGAGCAGTGCAGAAGGGTGGCAGCCAAGGCCAATAAGATATTGGGTGTATAGCCAGAGGGATCACCTCTAGAAGTGAGGAAGTTATCCTACCGCTGTACAGATCACTGGTTAGGCCACACTTGGAGCACTGCATGCAGTTCTGGTGGCCTTACTTAAAGAAGGACATCAAACTCTTGAAGAGGGTCCAGAGAAGGGTGACCAAAATGATAAAAGGGTTGGGAGGGATGTCCTCTAAGGAAAGGTTGAGGGAGCACAACACGCACTCCCTGAAGGACAGAAGGTACAGGGGAGACATGATAGAGACCTTTAAATACTTAAAAGGCTCAAATAAAGGGAGATACAGACCACATGTTCAAGCTAAAAAGGGAAGGGGTCACTAGAGGACACAGCATGAAGCTAGTGAGGGGTAGATTCAGGAGGAAGCTAAGGAGAAACTATTTCACAGAGAGGGTGGTGGCAGAGTGGAATAGACTACTAGAATAGCTGATCTCACAAAAGACAGTGGAAGGCTTCAAAAGAGGATGGGATCATGTCAAAGGCAGGATAAGTACCAGCGGAGATCCATCACAAGGGGGGAACTCATATCGAAGAGGATGTGGGGAGGGGGGATGGGGAGAGGCAGCTGTCATATAAACCACAAGCTGAACAATCGAGCAGACATGATAGACCAGCATGGCCTTTATCTGTTGGCTTCCTTCGTATGTTTGTATGTTTGTAGCTGTCCTGTTCATGAGGTGGTGTAAAAAATGGCTATGTTGAAAATTTGGGCTCAGAATATTTACGGTTACCAAAGTTATAAGAGAGTGTAGAAAAATTTCAACATACACTCATAACTTTGTCATTTTTGAATATTTGGACCTCAACTTTTCAACATAGTCTTCTTATGACTCCACCTCATGAACACAGGTGGTGAGTATTTTCAAATCCCACCTGAAACACGATTTCACAAAGTGACAGCAAAATCACCTTTTGGGTCAGATTTACATAATTCCACCACCACCCATGTTGAAAATTTGGGGTCAAAATATGTAAAAATGAAGTTATGAATCAAAGTTCAAAAGCTCATTGAAATACATTATACCGCACTTGAATATGTTTCTCATGTTGCAGTCAACAGTTTCATCAGCAAGCCATATCTTCGATCGGAGAGTGGCTCTGAACCATGGGACATGTTCAAGTAAGTGAGGGTGTGTGGGGGGTATGGTAGGGGTGGGGGGAGGTGGGTGCTGAGTGGGAGGTCGGGGCAGAGTGGATGGGGTGCATGGGGTGGGGAAATTGGCGAGGGACAGTTTTCTTTTTTTACAGGTTTAAGAAAAGAAAAACAGCAAGGAACAGTTTTCTTGATTCCAGGTGATATTCTGACACTGGAGATGGGCGCCTTAGTGTTGGGCTGGTGTTCAGCAGCACCAGAGGCATCACAGTGCCACCACATATACAGTGGGAATGGATGGGGATAACCTGGAGGAGATGGGGGGTTAAAAGAAGCAGTACCGGGGTGGGCACCTTGATCTGCCCCTAATATTTTTAGTAATATGTAAACATTGGGACGGGTGGATGGGTGAACTGGAGGGAAGAAGGGAGGAAGAAGTGATACTGGGGGTGGGTACCCCAATCCACTTAACAAATAATGAAATAGATAGATAGACAGACAAACAGCGAGAGAGAGAGAGAGAGAGACAGACAGACAGAGAGAGCAGGGGATCGGCGGATCACTGCTTGAACTGAAGCCAGCAGCAAGAATGCAGCTGCAGCTTCAGTATTCAAGAAAGTCCTGCTGTTGTCACACAAAGAACGTAGTTGAATGGCTCATCTTGCTAAACTAGCACCCTGAATTTGGGGGTGCCCAGAAAAGGTATTTTTAGGGCAAGTTTCAAAAAAACAAACACCAGAATCTAGCTAAACGGTTTCCTTTTAGCTAGGTTCAGATGTTTGATTTTTGAAAAATATATAAATTCAATGTATTTTCAATGTTTGTGAGTTTAAAAAAATAAGAAAATGGTGGCTGTCATGATCAGTATTTTCTAATGCAATCTTTTTTTTTCACACACTAGATATTTTTGCCCCACACAAGATGAAAATCATGAAAATAAGCACTCCTAATAGTTTTTTTTTCTTTTTTTACTGTTCACATTTGTCAGCTGTAGGTGGGAGCAAAAATATGCAATGTTAAGTACAGAATTTTTATTTCCTGTTTTTTTGCACTCCGTATCTTGTACATCAAACAAAATGTCGGCACAAAACTTTTCAAGTCTTGAGACTATGATACAGCCTTGACCATATATGCTAAATGTTGTGCCATTTTGTCAAATGACACTAAAGTTACTGAGATGCAAAAATTGGGGTTTAACATTAAACAGCCTACTCAACTCTAACTATATGTAACCGGGTCCCTGTGTAACTGTTAGTTACAACCCCTGCCTGGAGGGCTCAAGCAAGGTTGGGGGTCCTGGGCTCTGTTGTTCTGGACAGGGGGTTTTTATATCCAGATATGAAACAAGTAGCGTCGTGCCTCCACACAGAGTATTAGATAAGTGGGCCTGATGGTGAATGGGTATAACCACCTGGGATGCTGTACCTACCCACCTTCCCTCACAGTCACCATACACATGGAATACCTCTTTAAGTTGTAACACTTTAAAACACATGCAATCAAAAGCAATTGCTAATAATAACAACAGTAAAAGATTTATTAAATAGGGAAGGGGAAAAGGATGCAAAGATAAATAGCAACTTGATGAAATTTGATATTTCAGCTAAAAGCATACATAACATTAGCAACCATGCTCATCCCCCAAGCAGTAGCACACACAGTATGACTGGGCCCCCCTCCCCCCATTGGTACCAGTGTCTACCCACAGTCAGTCTGGATACCTAGGTGGAGAAAGATGTTGCATGCCTGAATGGTGCAACTGGGTGGCTTGTGCTGGTGCACTTGATAAAGGAAATAGGAACTCTGAGTTATTGTATATAATTTCCCAGCTTAGGCAGTCCTGTGTTATTCATGGTTCTGCAGCACTGTCACACAGGATCTGGCTCTTACAAACAATTTCAGTCAGCAGAGCTGGGAGCCTTAAGCTGTATAAACTGGTCTGCAGCCTACTGAGCTGTGGCAGAATTCTGGCAGCTTGTCACCTTCTGTGATGTGGCAGACTCTGGCAGCATGTCACCTTCTGTACGGGTTGGTCACAAATGCTAGAACAGACCAATACTGGGGCAAGGGCCACACACCTATTCCATACGTCCAGGCATCTAACTCCCCAGGGAAGATGATGGGTAATTCCTGATTGTGGCACTACCTGGCCAATTCCCCAGACTGCCCTCAGCTGAGAGTGACTCCAATATTGGAACTCTGGAATCATACAATATTTTCCTCTCTGTGGCTAGCAGACAAGAATACCTCTGGAAACAGGTCCAGCTCACTCCCCAGGATGGCAAATAGTCTCTCTGGTGGTTTCCAAACTACAGGTTCAAACCAAAAAAACAACTTTTCTTGCCTCCAGCTGTATTTCCCAAACAAAGGGGATTTTCTGTATTCATCTTTGGGATCTGGTTGTTTAACCCAGGCAACGCTTCAGGCATTTGGTAAGATACAGTCCAACCCTTCTCACAGGTGGAGGGCTTCTCTCAGATGCTGCAAAGTTTTAGCTACAAACAGCTCTTCAAACTCACTCTGGCTTTCCAGATGATAGAAAGCTTTAGACAAGTCTCCTACAATTTGGCTGTGGAAGCCTTAGGCCAACTTCCAAACTTTTTACGGCTCACCCTGCTCTCCCCTGCTTCACACAGCGAGCCTCGGGCAGAACTGCCTCGAGCTGGATTCTCCCCCACAGTCTGAGGAGACAATCGCAGCATCTGGTTGGCTGACTCAACTGTCCAGCTGTAAAATTAATATGCATTTGGTCCACTCAGCACCCGACTGAATACCACTAAAGGCACCAAGAACATTGTCCAGTCCCCCTACCAAGGAGCCATAGCAGCAGTTCTTCGTGCTCCCTGGGTACTGATTGGATAAAGAAGGGTCAGGGGTTACCAAAATAGCTTCCAACAAAACAGTTTGCAAGAAGTTCCAGCTTTAAAATGTTTTTTAAGGGCTTCGTTACCATATTAAATTTGAAGTCCACGTGCCACAACAGAAGTCCCTCTGTCCTGTTATCCGGTTGTAGAATGGGCCTAGAAAAGTCTTTCTCTGCCAGTCACTAGCACTGTAGCCCTAGGTCCCTAGGCTATAGGCAGAAACACACATTCACAGGACTGCCTCGGCTGTTGTTAAAGAAACAGTACACTTAAAACACTTAAAGAAACTCACCAAGTTAGCGATTCAGCCCGTGCTTAGCCACTGTATGGCGTGAACCCAGGGAAAGCATGGGGATGAGCTCCATTATAGTCTATGGGGGCAACTTTAACAACATTTTTATATATTGTAGTGACCATCTGGTGATTAAACAAGGTCCTTGTTAGTGGCTGAGCCCGGGGGGGGGGGGTGGATCAGGCACAGATCTAAAGACTGGGAAGTGTAAGTAACCTGGTGGGGGACATTTTACGATCTATCTCACCTCCAAACTAGTGGAAATTATTGGGTCACATATGCATCAGTACTATTTTGCAGAGGTAAGGCACCGATATTTGTGGTGCAAATCTAGATTAATTTAACTTGGTGAGTCTCATTAAGCATTTTACTAAGTTTAGTTTCTTTTCTTCCCCAAGTGTGGCTCTCAACCCCTACTTGTGTTCTGGGATCCCAGGTGTCGGAACACACATGAGACTCTTGTCTTGAGCTTGAAGTGCAGATTGAACATGGGCACCATAGTGCTAGCAGGATCTGTGAGCAGACTGCCAGCTCACACGTTCGAGCAGGAACCAGCTCAAACGAGTGCACACTGAGCTATGCAGCACTTCACTGCTTGCACAGTGCTAGCTGCGCTGTACCACTGGGCTGGCAGCTTTAACTATTTAACATCACTCCTCTGGACCCCTAGCAAAGCAGACAAACAGGGGCTGGTGGGAGCAACAAAATAGGGCACCAATGGAACCGGACTGGTGAGGCCAGACAGCTGGGAGGCAGAACAGGTAATCCCCACCCATGGCTGAGTTACATACAGGAATGCTACTGGGCCTCTATTATATATATGTAGAACAAATGATAGGGCAACTGTACTATACAAGGAAATATACTGTCAAGGAAAACTCATAAGGTAGGCACAAGCCCAATGCCAGAAGGCTGCAGGGAAAGCAATAGGATGTTGAGGATTATAGGGAGAGGGTTTGCTAACAGAAGGAAGGAGGTAATTCTGTTACTGTACAGATCCTTGATGAGACTGCACCTGGAGTACTGCATGCAGATCTGGAGCCCTCATGTGAAGAAGGACAGGGATCTTTTGGAAGCTGTTCAGAGGATGGCCAAAAAGATGATTCTGGGGCAGTAGGGGAAGACATATAAAGAGAGGCTGGAGAGTCTCATTATATATGCATTACAGGCCGAGGGGGCATGATGAAGATCTTTAATCACTTAAGGGTAGGACCCCAAGCTCTCTAAAGCACTTCACTCCAGGTTTCTGTAGTATGGCTCCTAGACTTTGCACAGTGTTTTGCCTTCCTGTGGTATGCTGTATTTTTTTCTGGGGCAGAATGCAGTCCAGTTACTGGCTAAATATGCAGGTATGTCATACTGAGCACAGAGGAGGAGCTTTGGGATAAACAAGGAGAAGAGAACAAGGCACTATAGAAAAATAGTTCATAGTAATGAAAAATTACTAGGAGCAATGAATTCCACAGCACTTCCAGCATGATGCAAAGTCTGCAGGAACTTCCGTTATTGTGGAATCTCAGAATTCCAGGTGCTTGGCCTAAGCGGTATTCATAAAGTGGATAGCAGTGCCCTGTTGACAAGAAGTGAGAGCAAGGTAACAAGAGGCCATGGATGGAAACTCGTGGGGGGAAGGTTTGTCAGGATGTAAGGAAGTTCTTCAATGAAAGGGTGGTGGAGCAGTGGAATCTGTTGCCAGAAGATATGATTGGCATCAAGTTTGTCACTGACTTTAAAACAAGTGGTACAGGTACAGGAGAATGGTCCAAAACTGGAGAAAAGAAGGTGGGGAGTCAAGAGAATGGGATGAGAGGAGTAGGGTGTGTCAAAATACAGTTAGGGCCATTGGTAGATTAGATCTGGTCCAGCACTAGGCTGGATACAGGCCAGTACTGGGCAGACCTGATGGGCAACTGGGCATTTTGCTACTGTCAACATCGGTATTTCTATATTTCTATAACAGCAATCTACCAGCTCTGAAAACTTTTTAGAAACTCATCTAATTAATTATTATACAGAGAGTAATATGAATATATGAAAAATGTCAGCAGAAGGAGGCTCAAATGGTCTCTCAAGTGTGCTCATTGGGGAGCACATGCATTTCTTGTTACATGCTGCACTTACTCCTCCCTTCCTAGTATGCTAACCTTCACTTGAATTTATCACACTTCCTTTTAAACTCCAAGCTGCTTGTTATTGACTGCCCCCTCTGGTAATGCATTCCACCCTGTTACCATGCTCTCTGAAAAGAAGTGCCTCCTGGCATCCTTCTTGTATGCCCACCACTACCTGTTTGCAGTTGTGCCCTCTGGTGTTCTTATTTTCGCTGATGTTAAAATGATACCAATGGGCTACCTTGTTTAAACGTTTGAGGTATTTGAAGGTCTCAGTCATATCTCCCTCCACCCGCTCCCTCCTCTCCTCTAGTTAGTACAAGTTCTAGTTCACTAGTCTCTGTTCATACAGGATATCCTGTTGCCCCTGAATGATCTCTGTAGCCCTTCTCTGTTTTACTTTAGGAAGAGAGAGGTTGAGCTGTGGAACAGCCTACTGGCAGAGGTGGTGAGCACAAAATACATTAATGGGTTCAAGTATGGCTGGGAAAGAGTAGAGGGCTAAACAGTTACTCAGGGGAGGGTAGCAGTAAGACAGGAAGTAAGAGGAAGGATGAAAACCCCATCTAGACAATAGGTTGTGGTGTGGGGTAGGATAAAACCAGACAGAGTGGATGGACAAGTAATTTTTATTGTCTCTATTTCTATGTCATATTTTTTTTATTTGTTGTCTGCGTTACCTACTTCAGTGCAGTTAGCAGTCTTTGGCAGTTTACTTAGAAACATAGATTTTGTAGGCAAAAAAGGACATTTAGGTCAATCAAGTCTGCCACTTGCCCCTGCCTATTCCATCACCACTGACCCTAATTTTTCATAGCTGTTACTCCCTCCCCATTCCTCTACCTAAGATGCCCCTCTGCCTATCCTACCCAAGCTTCAAGCTCCCCATAGTCTTTGGCCCCATCACCTCCTCTGGCAGGCTGTTCCGGTGATCCACCACGATTTCTCTGAAGAAGTATTTCTGCGTGTTTCTCTTAAACTTTCCACCACTTCACTTCATTGTATACCACCTTGTTCTAGTGCCATCCCTTCTCTGAAACAGACCCTCCACTTGCACCTTGTTCACACCTGTGAGGTACTTGTAGATTTCAATCATGCCCCCTCTTGCTCTCCTCTCTTCCAGGGAGTACATGTTGAGTTCCTGCAGCCTTTCCTCATATAGTTTCTTGTGCAAACCCCTCACCATTTTGGTTGCCCTCCTCTGGACCACCTCCAGCCTTTCAGTGTCCTTGCAGAGGTGTGGCCTCCAGAACTGGACACAGTACTCCAAGTGGTGTCTCACCAGTGAGTGATGCAGTGGCAGCACCACATCCCTCCTCCTGCTAGACATAGTAATATTAGTAAAGTAACAGTACTAGTATTAGTCATAATAAGTAACAGTTTTTATTTTCATTGAGGTTTTTATCCCTCCTTTGGCAGGATGGGTGGCTGTATCAGCCCATCCTGTAACAAGTGGCCGTCCCAAGTGTCTGCCATTCTCCCCCCCCCCGAGACCAGGCAGACCACTGGTGCTAGCTAGGTGGGCTTCATCAAGCTCATCCTCCAGGTTTTTCAGTATCCCTTGAATTGAGTGACTCCCTGCTGCCATGCATCCATAGAGACACCGACAGTGTCAGTGGCTCAGCAGGTAGCACACTTGCCTCTGAGGCCGGAAGATCAGAAGGTGGTGGGTTCTAGCCCCACACCAGGAAAGTGGGATAAATCTCAATACTGACTCTGTAGTGCATCAAGAGGGGGGTGCTACACTCATGAGGTGCCATCTTTCAGATGAGACGCTAAACCAACGTCCCGTATGCTTGTTCCGGTGGTTGTTCAGGTGGACATTAAAGACCCAATGGCATTTCTCGATAAGAATAGGGGAATTTGATTGGAAACAGAAAACTATAACATCCAACAAATAAAATAATGATTACAATCATCTATGTAAGTATAAATAAAAACAAAAAACAGGAGAAATTGCCCCCCAAAATATCCCCTACTAATACATAAACTTAAAGAAAAGGAAACTCTGAATACACTAGTGAATTCTAATAATCATGTTACTTCTACAATCCTCCTAATTCAACATACTATTCTCCTAAACATTTTACATGGGAATAATGTCCTCCAGTTGAACAAATTATTTCCATTACTTACTTAAGGCTTAGAACATTAATCCTAATTTATAGCCTAGTTTTCTTTAAAGGTGTGCAGATGAATTTCATCCATAGGATGTAGTTCCTTTATGCATACACAGCTTTTCCCTAAACCCAAGCAATACGGCACCATAAAACATCTGCCCTTCCCTTGGGGAGTCTCTGGTAATCCAGTTTCTTTACCTCCCTAATAGTGCTCTCTATTATTAAGGCAATTGGTACTGGGGATAAATGCAGTTGTCAAGTACTGGCATCTTGCTTGCCACAGAAAATATTTTAAGTTAGCAAAAATCACATTTAATGTGCTAGGATTAATTTGATGAAGCATACAAGTGTAATCTCCCAATATTAAGGTTTCCTATATTAATGCAGTTAAAAAAGGCCAGTTCCATCTATTGGCCAGGTATGCCCAACTATGAATAGTGACTGGACATTTAAGAAAAAAATGTTCCTGCGTTTCCTCTTCCTGTGAGCATTCCACTCTAGGGCAGACTCTTTCTTCCAATGTTTTATGTTTTAAATTGCCTTTCACCCCCAACCTGGTGTGGCAGCTAAGCCATACCATATCCCAAGTGTTAACTGGAATCCAGCAGTCATTTATCATAGCTAGGGCTGATTTCATTTTGGAAGTGAAATATAAGGAAAATATCAGTGACACAGCATGGTTTGTAGACATCACATGACAATACATTTGTTTTCTAGACAGAGTGGTAACTGACAATTTGCATAGTCTCCATTGTCTCATCTTTCTTATCAAGGAATCTGCATAATCTGGAACACAGTAGGAAGCTATAACCTTAGGAGGGTTAAGATCTCATCTAGAAATATACACTGATAACATTTTTGTCCAGTCCTGCTAGGGGTGCAAATAAGTCCCCCATCCTAACTTTAACGTGGAATAAAAAAAAAAGGAATGGAAGGAAACTGAAGGGTCTGTCATATTCAGACCTCCCAGTTTCACTGGTATATATGTAAACTCCCTCTTTACTGGGTTTAATTGACTCCCCTTAACAACTGAAATAAACTATATAAACGTGTCTCTAAATTTACAGAGCTGGGGGGGAATAAAACTTAAATATGTGAAAATTGGGAGAAGGAATTTTTTTATTATTAGTACCCTCTTTTTTTCTTTTTTTAATTTCCAGGATTTGTATTTTTGGACCTTGCTCTCACACAGAGAGATATGGTTTTCCCAATTTATGAAAGGGAGATTACCTTGCCCAAAGTACAATCCTAAGATTTTTACTGGTGAAAGTTAGATTTGCATTCCTGCAATATCCTACTGGGGTGAAAGGGGATTTATAGTACCTATGGCTAGTCCCATACTTTTTTTTTTAAACCAGGAGAGACACACTAAGCTGAAAGCTTGTTTGCAGGTACGACCTTGGAGCACAAGGAAGTTAAGTGACTTACTCATGGTCACACATTATGCAAGTGGGGGCTGTGGGATTCAAACCCAGGTCTCCAGGTTTGCACCTCAGAGCCTTAAACCACTGTGCTATACTGCCTCCTCATTTCACAGTTTATTTTTGCCCATGAAATAGCAGAATATCTAGAGAATAGTTGCAAGGCTTTTCCTGAGGCCTTAGTGTATACAAAAAGACACACATCATCTGCATACATAGATATCTTTTGTGGGTCCTTCCAGACCTCCACCTGGCGAGATTCCTTCTATCTGTGGATTATCAATTATATTCCTAATAAGAGTGTCCAGAACAAATGTATACAAGTGGGGGCTGATAGGGCACCCTTGTCTCACCCCTACTTTTAAAGGAACTGAGTCCCCCAAAATTCCATTAACAAATGATATAGCATATGCTTCATCATATAGACAGTTAAGTCACTTCAACATCAGTGGGGGGACCCTGTATGTTTCTACGTTAAACAAAAAGCTATGAGAGATTTTATCAAATGCCTTGGCCTGATCAATGGGCAGTATATAACCCTGGATTTTATTTTGCCTACTTAGTTCACACATATCTCTTAACAGTGCTAAATTAAAATAAATATTCCTTTTAGGGAATTGAACATGTTTGGGCTGGGTGAATTAAAATGTCAGCAGCCATCTGTAATCTTTTACACAACAGTTTTGATAAAATCTTATGATCTTTATTAAGAAGGCAGATTGGATGCCAGTTGTTGAAATTTCTCCTGTCTCCTTTCTTGAATAAAAAAAAATCATTACAACTGCACCAAAATCTGTTTTTGGATGTGGGGATGTTAGAAAGTCATTATAGATTTTCTCTAAACAAACTGAAACGTCATCTATGAATACTTTATAAAATTCATTGGAAAAAAACATCCAGTCCAGGGGATGAACTGGTTTTAAAGAGATGATTACCTGTTTTATTTCATCTACAGTTATTGGTGCTTCCAACTCTGTTTTCTGTGCATTTGTTAAACCGTTGGGGGGTGGGGGTTGTCAAAAAATTCATCAACTGGGTTTCTGACCCAGCTTCTGAACAAAAATATTGCTGCAAATACTCCTGTGCTATGCGTGACATTTCTATGTCTGAAGTCTTCTCGCATCCTGTTCTATCAAATAGTTCTATCATTAATGTGGAATCTAATTTTGTTTTACATGCCATATAGGGGTCTGAATATGGTTGTTTGTCTATCTAGTTTCAGCTTCCAGGGATGCTGCTGTATCATATTGAAATTTAAACATTTTTTCTTGAATATCATTTATTTGAGTACCAGAATTACCTCTTTCCATATAGGATCAAGACATGTATGTCTCTGATATGTTAAATATTCTGAGTTAACTTTGGACCTCCCAATATGAATGAAAAGTTGTTTTATATCTGTTTTTGTGACAACCCACCATTGCCAGGTGTCCTCATAAAGGCAGAAGACTGAATTCCTGGCTGTTAATAGTTGGAAAACTTTCAACTTAAATTGTTCCTGATCCAGCAAAGAATTATTAATTCTCTACCTTTTTGGGGCTGAAATCATTTGGGGGGTTACATTAGCCAAATTTAGAGTGCGATCTAATAAAATATGGTCCAAAAATTCACACGGATGAAGTGTAAAATATTGAGGGACCAATGGTCTAGAAAAAAATGTGAAGTCATCCGTGTTGCAAAAAAGTTCCTATAATATGTATATCCAGGTTCCTTATGAAGTGCCCTATAAGCATCCGTTAAATTTGCTGTCTGTAAAATTCCCTGTAGTGCATTTCTGCCACAATACACTTTTCTTTGAATATTATTTTAAGTCCTAATATCTAATCCACAATTCATGCCCCCCCCCCGGCCCCATATTATTTGTCTGGTAGTAAAGAGGAATGGTCTTATCTGTTCAAAGAGCTCTACCCTTCCTGCCTTAGTTTGGGGAGCATACGTGTTTATCAATCATAACTAAAAGCGTTTATGAGTACAGCTGAGCAATAAAGCCCTACCTGGAAGAATGTCAACAAATTTCTAAATGGCAAAGTTGGGGCCTCTGAAAAGAATGCCCAAACCATCCACTGTGTCTGTCCCAAATGTCCAATAAGATGGGCCCCACATCCAGCTTTTTTTTTGCCTGTTCTGAGTGAAATAATTTATTTAATCTTATTTCCTGTAATTAGATGATATCCTGTCTAGTCTGCTTGAAGTAAGACAAAATAGTGAGCATTTTTTTGTAGTTTTTCATACTACATACGTTAAGTGATGCTAAGTGTAGAGCTGCCAACTATATGAATTTTGGGGCAATCATTAATCAGAGCTACCTTCCTTAGACAATGCTTTCCTTTTTTTCTCTTTTTTTTCTTGGGCCCTAGCAGTTTGGAATTTGATTCTTCCTCATGCTCTGAAATGACCTTGGAGCGTGATGAGACATCTGATTCATGTTCAGATTCCCTCCAGTCCCTATTTCCCTGAAGTACCTGGTAGGCATTCTGAAGTACAATTGGGGGAGTTGAGGGTGTCAGTTTAGAAGTGGATCTGGTAACTCTTCTAGTGGAGGGTAACTGAAATTCAGTAGGTGGGAGCATGGATTGTTCTGTAGGTAGTTCTGTACCCTGTGGAGTGAAAACATGTTGTTGTTCTTCTAGAGCCTGTTTTCCCTGGGAGGGTTCTGTGGTGAGTATTGCCTGTGGATCACGGATACTGGGGGTAGTATCCTTTCTGCCTGTAGCTGCTTGTGCAGGTTCTGATGCCCCTTGCTTGTTTCCCATATTTTGCTGTTCTCCGAGTATCAAATTTTGGGCCAAATCAGGAGTGAGTCTAGCTCCATCCTGTGCATTGTTGACCAAGTTTTCTTGATTTAGACCATCTGTCCTATTCTGCCCTGCCGAGGAACACTGGTGATAAGCATGCCTTACCTCTTCACATAAATTGCATTTAAAAATGTTCCTGCAGGTCATGCTTACATGACCAAATTCCTCACAAAGGGCACATTTAAGCCTGTCACAAATGCTACCCAAGTGAGTGCAAGCTCCACATTTATAACATGCTCTTGGTTGGCCTGCATAAAAGCAGCCCCCCCCCGTCTCTTCCTAAAAAAAACTATTAGGTATATGCTGCACCTCAGAATCATTCTCAAATTACTTGACTTTGAATCACCATCCCCCTGTCCATATACCCTCAGTGTCAATGATTGCCTCAGGTTGTCCCAACACAGTACATCTGTTTTGCAGCCAAAATGTAATGTCATTAATGTTCACCCCTTCATTGCGGAACATTATAGTCACTGATTTAATTGCAGGTTTTGTCAAGGGGATTGCCATAAAGTTAATCCACAGCACTGATGATTGTAACTGATTAAATTTGGTCCAGAATCTGTCCAATCCAGCATGATGCCTAAAACTAATGTCAAATGTTTCTTTTCCCAATACATGGAATAAGGCATATGCATCTGTTGCTTGAAACTGCATTGACTCTTTCAAGAATCTTTTTGCCACATAGATTCTATCTGGGTGCTCTGGTAAACCCCCCCCGGGGTGTAGCCAAAAATTTCTGTTTTGTACACACTCTTTCCACTTGTTGACCCCCCCACCATTACAAAATGTACACATCCTGTCCAACTGCTGCCCCCTATTTCAAAATAAATTGGATTATCAGATGACTTACCTAATCTCTAAACGGGTTGTACACATATATATGTACTAAACAATAAAAGTTTAAACAGATACAGACACAGAGTGGCCTGCACTAACTCAAATACTCTAGATTAGAATGATAATGGTAAAAAATGCATATGGTTTGGGAGAGGTACTCAAAAAAAATGTACACAAATGTGTGCAGTGAGTATGCCTGCCTGCACCCTGCCTCCCCGATCTCTCAGTCTCACCACATTTTTTTCTAGGAGCCTGGGTTGGATTTATTTCTGAATAATTCTGAAAGGTAGGTCCTGTTCCAGCTGAACTTCTGCTTGTTCAACCGGAGGTCTCATCATCAGATACCTCCCTGGAACTTGGTGCAGTAGACTTTGTACCTTTTTTGTTCTGTCCTGAACCCTGGGGAGCCAGATCCATTACAAGAGTGTCCCCTCATTGTGAAGTACAGGCACTAGGTGAAGCAATATTGCCTAAGCCATCATTTACCAGGGGAGAGCCCTGGTTGTTCTCATTTCCTTGTCCGGGTTGTAAAGGAGTCTGTTGTCTAGCGCTCAGTGGAGATACAGTAGCTTTTAAATTTAATGCCTGTCTAGTAAGCTGGGGACTGTTTAAAATGACTGTTCCCTGTGAATCTTGTGGGGAATTTGCTGCCCTGAGGGGCGCGTCTGCCTCAATTTGTTGGTCTTGTTTTTTTCAATGTTTAGGTAGAGCCTAACCCCTGCTGTCCCACCTTAATGCTCTGTGTGATTTTTAATGCAGGATTACCTTCATTGGATTGCGATAAGTCCAGCCACTGGGTTTCAGGAACCCATTTTCCTTCATTTGTCTGCCGCCAGTCTGCATTCTGTAACACCCGTTCGGGCGACCAATTGCTAAAATCAAGCGGCTGATTCTGTTGTTCTGAATCCTCGTAACCTGGACATATTTGCTCTGTTTTGTTCATCTCACTCACCACTGTAGACTCTCTTCCTTCAGCAGCATCTAACAGAGCTTTCTCTGTGATCAGCGCAAGCCCTCCAGCCACCTGTTTTTTACTGAAGCTTGCTCTGTTTTCTGGTCACATGAAAAGAACCTTGCCCTGTGCAGCACTGGTTGCTGCAATCTGCCAGGTATTCTCCAGTTCATATTGCTGGTGTTTCACTCCTTCCCTCCACTCCTTCGATGCTCATTTCTCCTCCTTCGATGCTCGTTTCTCCTCCTTCGATGCTTGTTTCTCCTCCTTCGATACTCGTTTCTCCTCTGATCCAATTTCCTCCTTCAATGCTCTTTTTTCCTCCAATTCAAACTCCATCATGGTTGCACCCAGAATGTCAGCCGATTCAGTTTGCATAAAATCTGCTGCCTGCATAACTTCCTTGGGTAAGCTGTCCATTTCTTCATCCTCTGTACAAGTCACTGGGATTGAGAACCTGTCCCCAGCCTGCCAAACATCCTCCTCCATCTCCTAAACACCAGCATCCACCATCTTGGATTTGGGACCATAAGCACCACCTCCAAAGAGTAGAGGAATTTTTATTTGGAATAGAAACAAGAAGGATAACATACAATCAAGCACAGAATACAAACACAAAGAGCTGTTAATCAATCAATGTAACATACAAAACTCAGAGGAAAAGAAACCAAACAATAATAGAAACGGTCTTATCCAGCAGTCCATCACTGGAAGCCTGGCACATTCTTCCATCGAGATTTCCATATTTTTTCTGAAGAATGTGGCTTGTTGTATTACATAGATACATAGATACATAGATACATAGACAGTGTCGGCAGATAAGGGCCTATGGCCCACCCAGTCTGCCCATTTGAGCTTGTAAGTTCAGTTTGTTTTCCTAGATGTCTGTTGCCCCTTACCCCTGACCTCCAGAATTCCTTTATGTCTATCCCATGCATTCTGAAATCCCGTGATTGTTTCAGCCCCCACCACTTCCTCTGGCAGGGTGTCCCACTTGTCCACCACCCGTTCTGTGAAGAAATTCTTTCTCATGTTTCCTCTGAATCGTCCTCCCTCCAACTTCATCCCATGCCCTCTAGTCCGGGAACATCTTTTCACTTAAAAATAGTGTTTTCCTGCACCCTGTTCCTCCCTGTAAGATACTTGTATGTCTCTATCATATCCCTCTCTCCTCTCCTCCAGGGAGTACATGTTCCAGTTCCTTCAACCTGTCTTCATAGGACTTGTGATGCAATCCATGCACCATCTTTGTTGCCCTCCTCTGAACCTTCTCTACCCTGTCTATGTCCTTACGTGGTATGGTCTCAGAACTGTACACTGTACTCAGGTGGGGCCTCACTAGTGTCTTGTATAGCGGAATTATGGCCTCCCTTTTCCTGCTGGTGATGCCCCTGCCTATACATCCCAGCATCCTATTTGCTTTACCTGTTGCCTTGTCACACTGTTTCCCTACCTTGAGGTCATCAGATATGATAACCCCAAGATCCCTTTCCTGCTTGGTGCATGCTATATCCTCACCCCCCAACTGATATATTGTGCAAGGGTTTTTGTGCCCCATATGCATTATCTTGCACTTCTTTGCATTGAATTTCAACTGCCAAACCCCTGACCATTCTTCAAGTTTCTGCAGGTCGCTTCTCATTCTGTCTACACCCTCTGGTGTGTCTACTCTGTTACAGAGCTTTGTGTCATCAGCGAACAGTGAAATTCTGCCTTCTAGATCCTGCGCAATGTCGCTGATGAAGATGTTGAATAGGACCGGTCCCAGCACTGATCCCTGTGGTACCCCACTGGTCACTCTTCCCTCTGTGGAGTGACAGCCATTTACCACCACCCTCTGTGTCCTGCCACCCAGCCAGTTACCTACCCCACCACTGTCCTGCCCACACCCATATTCCCCAGTTTGTGTATAGTCTTCTATGTGGCACAGTGTCAAGGCCTTGCTGAAGTCCAGATAGGCCATGCCCACTGCCCTCCTGATCCACCTCCCTAGTCACCCAGTCAAAAATTCAACGAGGTTGGTCTGACATGACCTCCCCCTGGTGAAACCATGCTGCCTTGGGTCCTGTAGTCCATTGACAACCAGATGTTCCGCCAATCTCTCCTTCAGTAGTGCTTCCATGATCTTCCCCACTACCGAGGTGAGGCTGACTGGTCTGTAGTTCCCTGCTTCCTCTTTGTTCCCACTTTTGTATAAGGGGACTACATCTGCTGTCCTCCAGTCTTTGGGTACCTCCCCTGTTTCTAGTGATCGGCTAAACAGGATAGCAAGAGGTTCAGCCACCAGCTCTCTTAGTTCTTTAAGGACCCTGGGGTGCACCCCATCCAGCCCCATTGCTTTATCAACTCTTATTACTTCCAGTTCCTTCAGGACCCTTTCTCATGTAAAGGGACTTGTGTCCATTTCTGCACCATTCTCACCCCTTGTACTCCCTTCAGACCCATTACCCTCCTCTTCCTCAGTAAAGACTGAGCAGAAATACCTGTTCAATATGTCAGCTTTACTGTTGTCATCCTCCATTTGACCCCATCCTCCCCTTCAGTCTCACTATCCCTCCCTTTGTCTTTCTTTTTCACTTATGTACCTGTAAAGGTTTGTCCCTCTACCCACTGATTTTGCAATGTGCTCTTCTGTCTGAGCTTTGGCTTCCCTTACTGACCTCCCTGCCTCCCTTTGCTTCTCCTGGTACTTCTCCCTATCCTCTTCTGCCTGTGTCTTTTTGTATTGCCTGAATGCAATCTTTTTGGCTTTCACTTTCTTTGCTACCTCTTTGGAAAACCATAATGGTCTCCTCTTCCTTTTCCTATTCACATTGTATAGTCAGTTCATGGTCTACAGTCATAACGACAGTGAAAGGAGTAAGTTCCATTTGTTTCAGTACATATTTACACCTGGTTTGCCAAAGAACAAATTTAATACATGTTAAAAATCAATCTCAGTGTACCCTCATCCAGAAGCTGCAGCGAGGAGGAAAATCCTCCTACAATTTCCTTATATGTCAGTTAACCCCAGAACGGGTTTCTCCATTTGGCAGCTAATAGGGTCCAAAATGGCACAGTATAAGGGCAAAGTACCAAAAAGTGTTCCATAGTTTACTCCTGTATTGCACAAGTAGGCCTGGGACACAGTTTCTCTGCCTGACATTTATGTTTGGCATTAGCTTTCACACCCAGTCTCCCATGGCAACTAAACCATTGAACATCCTACATCCTGGGAGGGGGGAGTGAACGTCTATTAATTGTTTCTTTATCAAGGGGATGTGATGTGCAGTGATACCTTTAAACATTGGTGAACCAGTAAAGGCTTGTGTTTGGATAGCAGAGTAAATTTGAGGCCTACTTTTAGAAAGTACCTTATTTGGGGGCAATTTCCATTTTCTCAACTTAACAAGCATAGGTTTAATAAAATTTGGAGCTTAATGGTAAGTATTAGGTAGCACCGTAGAGGTAGTCCAACAAATCAGAAGACGCCGGAGCCATTGATTTGCAAAGAACAGCCAAATCGCTCCTGTTGGTGTGTCTACTATTGAAAATTAGTGTAAAGAAATATACTATACAAAAAATAAATAGGATTCAGTAAATTAAGCCCTCCATCCTTAACAGGCAAATATAGTACCTCCCTCTTAATGGGGTTCAAGTGGCTGTCCCAAATAACTTGAAAAATTAAACTAAGTAAGGTAACTTCCAGCTGTACAGAGATAGGATAAATAGCGCTAAGATAAGTGAAAATAGGTAATAGAAAGGTTTTCAATAAATGAACTTTCTTTTTCTTTGTTTGCTGCCAAACTTTCCATTGACCTACCTTCTGTTTCCCTGTAGCAAGTTTTTCCTCCCAATTCTGTAAGTCCATGTCCCCCCTTCAAAATAGTATTCCCAGGACTTTGAGGGGTTCTTCCGTGACTGTTATCCCTAAAAAATCCAGTACTATTGGGGTTGAAGCACTCAAGGTGTAGCCTCTACATTTATGTTTGTTAATGCCTGCTCCAACTATTTTAGAATATTGTTCAACCTTGTGAATAGCATGTATCCCTGAATCGTAATCTGCAATTAAAAGACACAGATCGTCCGCATAAGCAGTTGTTTTAACTTCTAAAGCAAGCTGTGGAGGTTTTAGAACTCTAATGATCACATCCAGTTCAAGAGAGCATAGTAGTGGGTCCAAGCAAAATATATAGAGCAAAGGGCTCATGGGACAGCCTTGTCTCACCCTCCTACGAATGCGTACTAACCTTCCAAAAATACATTAACTAAAGGAACAGCCGTAGCTGCATTATATATACAAGTAATCCAGTTCACAAATTCCTGCAGAATCCCATAAGATAATAATGTTTGTTTTAAAAATACATGAGACACGTTTTCAAATGCCTTCTCCTGGTCCAGCGAGGGTATATATCCATGTAAATCATCTTGTTTCCCCACTTCAGTTAGTTCCCGTAATAAGAGCAGGTTATCAGTAATCAACCTCCCTTAAGCTGTACAAGTGTGGGTAGTAGTTATCAGATCTGGAGCTAGTTTAGCTAATCTAGACGTTAATATTTTCATCAATATCTTGATGTCTGTGTTAAGTAGGCTTAAGGGATGCCAGTTATTGATATCTCTTCTGTCATGTTTTTTATATATAAAAATCTGGATAGCTGTCCCCAGTCTGGGGTCCATTTTTTTATGTAAAAGAATCCAATTGAAAACAACTTCTAGGACATCTGTCAAGTCTGAGTTATATTTTTGATAGAATTCTATAGTGAGCCCATCAAAGCCGGGCGCAGTGTCAGCTTTTAAAGATTTGATTGCCGTCTCTATCTCTGATTTCTGAATGGGCAGTAAAAGAGGTGTAGTAAGTGAGGGATTTACCAAGTACATCAGTACTGATTCCAAATATGTTCTGGTCTGCTCAGTGTTTGATGTAGTGTCTGAAAAGAGCCTAGACATGTTTATCAATTACGTCTAGAGTTTGTTTGATATTTGTGGTCTCATCCCCAGTGTCAGTGAGGAGAGATTCCATTGTCCTGGAGAGCACTCGAGTTTTGCAGCTTTTGAAGATATCACCATGGACTCCCTTACCTGGGGTGCATACCCTATGTTCTTTCAATGAAGAGGTTGCTCTAGAATACTGCAACTGTTACATTTATTTTTTTAATGTTTTTAAGGTGAGTCGTATAGTCACCTCTTCCCTCATTGCTTAAAGACAAGAGTGTAGATAGGTGTGATTTCAAAGTGAGAAATTGTATGTACTGTGCAGTTTGTAAATGAGATGCCTGTTGCTGAAATACATGCTTCCAATCTGTTTTAGTATCCGCCCACCAGGTACTGAGATCATCCTCCAGACATGCTACAGTTTTGCTGGCATGAAGAGAATCCAAAATTAAAGCATGTACCTCTGCATAATTTCCAATATCCCTTCCCATAAGGTTGTTTGTCCTAAATCCCAATCTCGACAAAAAGTAAAGCGAGATCAGACATCGCAATAGGTCTTACCTGGGCAGCATGCACGTTAACGTATTTAGAAATAAGGATAAAATCTATACAGGTGGCTAAAGTTCCTTTCCTAAATTGTTGTCTATCCTTAGAATGAAGTGACCTGTAAGTATCTAGCAGACCTGCAGATGTCAGAATCTGTTTAAGACAATTAATGTCACAATTATCCTTAGCTATGTTCTGTCCCCTATCACCTTTACCTATGGAGCAATTAAAATCTCCCCCATGTACTGTAAGACATGTCTAGATGTCATCAAGTATGGTTTTACAAGTGTAAAGAGATCCACCCTATCTTTCTCTTTCTGATGGGCATACACATTAAGTAACTACCAGGAAGAATTATCATAGTTGAAATCTATCACTAGAGCTCTCCCAGGTGTAATGTCTAAAATTCTGGTTACTATAAATCCCATCCCTCTAAAGACTACAGCAACTCCATCACATGTTTCCAAACCAAAGGAAAACAAGCATTTGTCAATGCCGAATGTTGTCACGCTGGCATTGGCAGTGGGAGTGGTGGAGCTAGAGATACATAGTGCTGTAATTTTGTGAATGTGTCTCAAAAGGTGATTTTGCACAGCGAGCACTCCATTGTGCGCCACAGCTGTGGAAACACGTTTTGGGCAGGCTGTGAAAAATGGCAGCTGGACTGTTGATAAGGAGATGTGCACAAATGTCAGTGGTAAAAATGTGGCATAAAAATATTGCAGATTGATGAAGTTACAAGGGTGCGTGGAAACTGCACAATGCACGCTTGCAACACAGTCATTGTATGTAGTTTTGGCACCAAATTTTCAACATAGGCATTTTAGGACCTCTGCTCATGAATAGTGTCACCATCATTTCCTCAAACTGTCCCGAAAACTGATTTCACATAGCGGCCGTGCAATTCTGTGCGGACGTGCGAGAATACATATCAGGCAGCTGTAGTGTTCATAGGAGGTATGGAAAATGCCAATGATGAACAGCTGGAGTGAAACTATTACAAATTCACAAAGTCATGAGTGTGCATGCAAACTGTGCAACGCAGCTCATAAAACACTCATTTTATTGACTTTCATTCCCAAATTTTCAACATAGGCATTTTAGGGCATCTGCTAATGAACAGCATCACTGTCATTTTCATCATGTGTCTCGAACACAGACTTTCCACAGCGACCACGCTATTCTGCACCGGAACTGCGAAAACAGATTTTGGTCAGGATGTAAAAAATGACAGCTGTACTGTTCATTAGGAGGTGCAGAACAATGGATGGCACTGTTGAAAATCTGAAGTGAAAATATTAGAAGTTTGCGAATGTACGAGCTTGCGTGCAAACTGCGCAACACACGCTCATAACACAGTCATTTTATGGAGTATTGTCACCAAATTTTCAACACAGGCATTTTAGAATCTCTGCTCATGAACAGTATCACTGTCATTTTTGTAATGTGTCCCAAACACTGATTTCACACAGCGACCGCACTATTCTGCACCAGAAGTGCGAAAACACATTTTGGCAAGGATGTGAAAATTGACAGCTGTACATTTCACAAGAAGGTGTGGTAAAATGCCAATGTTGAGAATCTGGCATGAAAATAGTGCAAATGCACTAACTTATGAGTGTGCCTTGTGCAGTTGCTACACACGCTCGTAAAACAGTCATTTTATGGAGTATTGTCACCAAATTTTCAACACAGTCATTTTAGGACCTCTGCTCATGAACAGTATCACTGTCATTTTTGTAATGTGTTCCAAACACTGATTTCGCACCACAACTGAGCTATTCTGCGCCGGAAGTGCGAAAACACATTTCAGCCAGGATGTGAAAAATGAAAGTTACACAGTTCACAAGAAGGTGTAGTAAAATGGCAATGTTGAGAATCTGGCATGAAAATATTGCAAAATCGCTAACTTATGAGTGTGCGTTGCGCAGTTGCTATGCACGCTCGTAAAACAGTCATGTTTTGGATTTTTCTCATCAAATTTGCAACATAGGGTTTTTGAGAGTCCCCCTCATGAACAGTGGCACTGTCATTTCATTACGCAGTCCCAAAAGGTGATTCTGCACAGTGACTGTGAAATCACCTTTCGGGACCGAATAACACTGTGACTGTGCAGAATTCATGAGAAGGGTCCCAAAAACCCCATGTTGAAATTTGGGGCCAAAATTCACAAAAATGCCCGAGATATGCAGCAAAGTTGAAAACCCCTATTTATTCCGTTATACAGCTTACGGCATTTACTCAATTCGCAGTCGGCTTTGAAGAGTGCAGACGTGTTCCCGGTCCAGCGAAGATCATCGCGCCAGACTCCAGAGGTAAGTATGGGGTGAGGGGGGGTGTGTGGGGAAGCAGGG
Organism: Neoceratodus forsteri; assembly: GCA_016271365.2. Taxonomy (NCBI): domain Eukaryota; kingdom Metazoa; phylum Chordata; order Ceratodontiformes; family Ceratodontidae; genus Neoceratodus; species Neoceratodus forsteri. Next base: position 1,684,409,694 of record CM028129.1, on the reverse strand, counting down.
TGCGCAGTGGGTGGGTGGAGGGGGCACAGAGACTACGAGGGACCGTTTTCCTTTTACAGGTTCAAAGAAAGAAAAAAAAAACATCGTGGGACAGGTTTTTTTTTGCAGGGGATTTGGCACGCTGGGGTGGGCTCCCAGTGTGCCACCTAACTGTTTGGGGGTGTCTGTAGCTGACAGGAGATTGGGAACCCTCAAATCGGCAAACTACATGGGAGAATTTATGCCGGCAGGGATTGGGCACCCCGTCGGTACACAAAAGAAGGTGAGGGGCACAGAGCGAGGGAGTTGGACACCCCTGCATTAAACAATTGGGGGTTATTTCTGCCAATAGGGAGTGGGCTCCCCATTGGCACGGGAAAGGGGTGGGGTAAGAGCCGGGGGATTGGGCACCCCCCTTGGCATATCACAAATGGGGGGGATGCTTTATGCCAACTAGGAGTGGGCTCCCCCATGAGCACATTCACAGGGGGCAGGGGCAGCCGACAGGGGGATTGGGCACCCCCAAAGTCGGCAGTTCAGCGGCCAGTGTGCCGCCATGTACATAATGGCAGCGAGCATGGCAAGAAAAGGACCGCTGCATCTGACGAGCTTTGCTCAGATTGCAATGGAACTTTTCTTAGATGTGCTCACTACATTATGTATGCATGGTGTGGCGCCGGCATGCAGGTTTATTGGAGAATGCAGGACGCATCTACTGGTGCATGCCCTGTATTCACCCAACAGCGACCGCGCCTCCAAAGCTGCACTGTCCCAAGATGTTAGCTGCGGAAGCGCAGCAACATAAAAAAAGGTCCCCCAGCACCAGATTTTTTGTGCAATGGTTACCAAGGATTTAGTGTTACGCCTAGGCCCAGATATTCAAACTGCGCCCAAAATGAGCGCAACAGCAGGAGCAAGCACAAACCGATTGCGCATATGCGCAACAGGTGCAATATTCAAACATGGAGCAGAACAAATTGTGCAAGCAACCAACGTCTGAATATCGCACATACTGCGCCATAGCGCAACCAGGAAGAAAGCTGAGCAGAAATGTTGCGCTATGGGCGCAACCAGGGCAACTAACTGAGCAGTCAGAAGTGCCATAAGCGCCAGCAGAAGCCCCCAGAGCAATGGAACTGCACATCCAGGGAGGCAGGCTGGAGCCCACGCCAGCCATGCCACACATGGGCACAGGAACACACTGCAGAACCAACACCACACCTGCACATCCCAAGCACAGCATCACTGGGGGTGTGACGGATGATCTACTGGCCCATGGGAACGAGCCAACAAAGCATAGCAGAGCCATGACACCCCAGCACAACCACTGGCAGGCTGAGAGTGCCACACACAGGGGGTTGACAACCACAGTGCACATCAGCCCACCATACGCACAGCACACCCTGCAATGTGACCCCAAGACACCACCTATGTGCAGTGACTGGCACTGCAGGAAACCATGCATCCCCCCCCAGCACACGTCAACCCCGTGCAGCACAGAAGCCTACAAGCCAGACACACCCTGTGCACCCAGCAGTGGGTGGCAGCAGACAGCAAGACCAACAGAAAGTCACTGCGATGCTGGAGATACCTCCCCATGCACATGCACGCACACACACGCACACACACACACACACACACACACACACACACACACACCCAGGACCATACCACCCCAGATGGCATGTACACCCCTGCAACTGAGCACCCATAGCCAGCTGCAAATCAGAGACCAACACAGTATTCATATCAAAATAGAAATGTATATTTAAATATAGTACAGAACCAAAACAAGAAAAACTATTTACAAGGGGGACGGGTACAAGGTAGGGGTGTTCAAGGGGTAGGGATGAAAAACTTGGAGAGGGAAGGCAGGGTGGTAGGGATGGGAGAAATGGGAAGGGTAATATAATCTATGGGCCAGCCGGCTGCTCGTCCTCTGCCTGGTGGCGCCCCGTCCTGTGCCGCCTCCTCCGAAGGCCATGGCACGGATGGACTGCAGGATGGCCTGGTTGTCCACCAACAGTTGTCTGAGGCCCCGAACATCCCGACCAATCCTCCTGAGAACCTCGAGGCCTAGGAAAAGGGGAACACAGTCAATGGCTGTGACTGACCACAACCCTGAACACCACCCAACCTGCAAGCCATATAGCCCAATGTCCCGCACCTGTGATGGCATGCACCCACCCACAGTGAACATGCACATGGCCATCACAAACAGGCGGCACCAGCTATGCGCACCACTGCACACACACTGCCCATGTCCATCACAGCACAAACAAGGCTGTCAAGTGGCGTAGCAGCGTGGTGCGATGCCAGTTACACAGCTATGTTGCCCAGTGCATGCCTGGACCACCAGTGGCGCATACACAGGCGTGCTGTGATACTGGACAGTGATGCATGTCACCTGTGTTGTGCATACATACATAGATACATAGACAGTGTCGGCAGATAAGGGCCTATGGCCAACCCAGTCTGTTCATTTGAGCTTGTAAGTTCACTTTGTTTTCCTAGAAGTCTGTTGCCCCTTACCCCTGACCTCCACAAGTCCTTTATGTCTATCCCATGCATTCTGAAATCCCGTGATTGTTTCAGCCCCCACCACTTCCTCTGGCAGGGTGTTCCACTTGTCCACCACCCATTCTGTGAAGAAATTCTTTCTCATGTTTCCTCTGAATCGTCCTCCCTCCAACTTCATCACATGCCTTCTAGTCCTGGAACATCTTTTTCACTTCAAAATAGTGTTTTCCTGCACCCTGTTCCTCCCTGTAAGATACTTGTATGTCTCTATCATATCCCCTCTCTCCCTCCTCTCCTCCAGGGAGTACATGTTCAGTTCCTTCAACCTGTCTTCATAGGACTTGTGATGCAAGCCATGCACCATCTTTGTTGCCCTCCTCTGAACCTTCTCTGCCCACTCGTCCTTACGTAGGTATGGTCTCCAGAAATGTACACTGTACTCCAGGTGGGGCCTCACTAGTGTCTTTTATAGTGGAATTATGACCTCCCCTTTCCTGCATGGTTGTATTGTGCAGGGCTAGTGGTCTTCCCCAGCATGCAATAGCATCCATGAAGTCATGATACTCACACTGCTCAAGCAGCTGTGTCTGCTGCTGTTGCTGCTGCTGCTGTTGCTGCTGCTGCTGCTGGGGTGCAACACCTGCTGGCACCGGGGCCCTGGCACGGCCCTCCTCAACCCGGGCCTGCATCCTCACATCCCGGCCTGTGGGAGACATATGTTGAGACAAACATCAGTGTGACTCAAAAGCAGACTGCCCCCTGCCCCAGTGAGAGTGTCTGCCCACACAGCCATACCCATTCATCTCACAGCTGCACACACTGACACAGCCAACCGTGGCGAGCCATCACCTATGCACAGCCACCAAAACACACACACACCCCTACAGAGAATACAGGTGCATAGATGGTACACCCACCTGGCCTAGGAACCAAGCCCCGCCTGGCACGTGACCGCAGCCTCTCCAATAGGTCCGGATCCCTCCGGTGGAGGTCACCGTAGCGGTGCCGGCACTGATCAGCAGACCGGCACCGTCCAGTGACCCCCACCAGGTCAGTGGCCACTTGATGCCACACCTGTGTGCGGGCAATGGTGAGGGGTGCCTCACCATAAAGTGCCCCATAGTGGGGCTCTACCAGGGCCACCAAGTTGGCCAGTTCCAGTTGGCTCCAGGACACAGGTCTCCTCCTAGCCATGGTATCAACTTTACAGCAGGCAATATGGCGCCCTGCTGCCCCGTAACCCCACGTGGAGATGTTGCGCAATAGACCACCACAGGCTCCAATCGCGCTGTTCGAACAGCGCTGTCACTTCACATAGCGCTGTCACAGACAGCGCAATGAGAGCAGTAAACATGGCAGGCGAACAGCGCAGAGGCAAGGTCAGACACAAGGTCATGGGCAATGGCGCAGAGGCTACGCTAGCGCCATCTGGTATAGGCATCCTGCGTGACCGACCAGCTGCATACCAGTGCCACAGTGGACTATTGCGCAGTAGTGCCACAGCACCATATAGTGCCCATTGCTGTGGCGCCACTGGCACAATGGTGGCCATGGCCTGAATTGCCGATCGCGCACAGCACATCAGCAGCGTGGCAGACGCCTGCGTAAGCTATCTGGGCATGCGCAATGCAGTGTACCACACAGTCACAGAGCTGCGCCATTGGCTCAGCCAACTCAACCGTATTGAGCAAAGCGCAGATTCGCGATATTCAGCCGACACATGCAAATCATCTGATCAGCCATTCAAAGCCGGCGGTGGCGCGATTGCATGTCATTATAGTTGCTCCACTCTAATTTGCATGCATTGCGCTATAAATGTCGCGACATTGGGCTGCCCTGGCCAGATTCAGTTACTGCAGGTAGAGAGGTGAGTTGCATGCTGTGTGATGTTCTGGACAATGGTCATGGGAAAATGCTGTAGACTGCACAGTGACAGGTGTCCACTTCCCCCATACAGTCGCCATGACCGAGCAGAGCCAAGGTGAGGGTGAGGACAGTGGGCGTAGGAGGAGGCCCAACTTTACAGCAGCAGAGACAGAGGCCTTCTTCCAGGCCTACCTGGATGAGGAGCCAGTACTGAGTGGATGCAGGGGCACCCCTCAGTCCCGTGCGGCTGCATGGGAGGGGGTAGCTCGGGCCGTTAACCTGCACGGAAGCCACCAGCGCTCCGTGCAGGAATGCAAGAAGAAGATGGGGACAGACCGCAGGAGGTTGAAGGAGAAGGTGGCAGCCTTCAGGGCGGCACGTGCTGGCACTGGCCCGCCAGTGGTGTTGGAGCTGACCCCGACTGAGGAGACACTGGTCGCATCCATGCAGCAGAGTGCTATTGAGGGCGTACCAGGAGGTGGATTCCAGACAGGTGGAAGCCCATCACTGCACGGTATGACATGGTGGTGGTGTTGGGGGGGTTGGGGGGAAGGTTGTTCAAATGCACTCACATGTCCTCTCTTTCTGTTACAGATCCTGTTCGTCTTCAGGAGATGGTGGTGGTGGGTCCAGGCAGTGATGATGACCTGCTGGACATGGAGGAGGGTTCATCCACCTCTATCACCAGCCAGCAGGCACTGCAGCAGCATGCACGCTGGGCCGCCAACTCTGGTGTTGGTGATTCGGGTGCGGGGGGTGCACAGCCTGTGTCTCAGCAGTCTGGCATGCAAGCATGCCAGCACGCTGTGACTATGGCTGTACGTGCACTGCACCATTGATGATCAGGGACTGCAATGGCAGTGATAGGTGTGTGTCCCATGGCGGACACAGCAGGCCAACACGCCCCTGGGCCTTTCTGGTTCCAACTTGTGTACCAGCATGCTGGCACAGTCCCAGGCTGTGCCTGTCAGCACCGTGGGGCAGCACCGGTGGCTGTGCAGGTGTCTGGCACTGTTGCCAGCACAGCGGTGGAACGAGTGTACCCTGGGGCACAGCGGTTGGAGGGGCAGCAGCAGCAGTCACCCTCCAGGTCTGGGGGTACAGTGTCAAGCGATGGCACATGTCCGCCGCCCTTTGATCCACCCATTCCTGGTCCTGGTGAACAGTGCCTATCCTCAAGGGGTGCTGTGCATCAGGACCTTCCACACCCTGGGGGACAGGATGCTGTTGGGGCACAGTACCCATTGGAGGAGCACACCCGCCTGCTGCAGGAATCAGTACAGCTGCAGGGCGGGTTGCAATATCGTGGAGGCACTGTCTGTGTCTGTGGGCGGCACAGCAGGAGTGTGCTCTGGACCGTGCCGAGCTGGTTCGTGATTCGGACGGATGTGACGCCGCGCCATTGACAGGCTGACCCAGGCAGTGGTCTCTGTCGTGGATGCATTGGGCACACAGTCAGGTGCCCTGTACCGCACACCCACAGTTCACTCTCACTCCCCATTCCTGGTGTCATGTGACACCAGGCCTGTCGACTACCGGGTTCTGTTGTGGCCATCCGAGCACCCCTGGTGCAGGTTTGTTCGGCATGCTGCAGACCCCGTCGTGCGACAAGGTCGGCGTTCGGCGCAGTGGGACCTAGTGGTGCAACAGTGCCACCCATGTGGCCCCTGCTCAGCCTGCCAGTGCTGTTGGGTCACGCGGGCCGCCCACACATCAGCAGTGGCCGTGGGACAGTGCTACATGACTGAGCTGTCTCCCAGTCAGGGCCCTGTCTGGTGCTGCCATGTGTGCAATGTGTGTCATGGTGGGCAGTGCACTGCTGGGTGCTCTGCTCACCACGCCGACACGGACCACCTGCACACCCCCAACTGCTGTCCACAGGTGCGTGTGCATGATGATGCCTGCATTGTACGCTACACCAAGGTGCAAGGGTGCCCAGCATCTGACACACGTACTTGGACAGTACAGGTGGTGGGGGTGGTCGGTGGTGCTGTGTGTTAGCAATGTCGGTTCTGCTGTGCTGTGCATCTGCCCACGTACGGTCTGTGCCTGGTGTGTGTGTGTCCATCTAAGTGCTCACCCTTCCCTGATGGTGTGTTTGTATGCCTGGAGCCTTCCACTCCCCTGACCGTCATGCACCCCTGGTGTGTTCCCCTGTGTGCCTGTGGTTTGCGCATGGACAGTGTTGGTTGCACATGTCCCCTTGACTTACCTGTGTTGTGCATAGTGCTCCTCTGTGATGGTGTCCGGTGCAGCTGGGCCTGCGGATCAGTCGGGGTCCCGCCGTCCTAGGGGGGGCTGCTCATCACCATCAACACCGGCGCCACTGGCGTCCCCATCGCTGTCCCCCTCTTCAACCTGTACAGCTATCCCATAGTCTTTGGCCATGTTGTGCAGGATGCAACAGGCCAGGAATATCCCACAGGCCTTTTGGGGGCTGTACTGTAGGGCACCGCCGGAGGTGTCTAGGCATCGGAAGCGTGCCTTGAGCATCCCAAACACCCACTCTATGATGTTGCGTGTGGAAACATGTGCCTCATTATAGCGTTGCTGCGATGGGGTCATGGGGCGCCGGTACAGTGTGAGCAGCCAGGGATGGAGTGGGTATCCGCTGTCACCTGTGTGGAGATAGCGGAGATCAGTCTCATGTTCAGGTCCATATTGGCCATATTCCTGTGTGTCACTACCATGGCACCTGTGGCATTCCCACCCTTGCCCCGAGTTTGCATTCCATACAGGTGTACTCACCCACTAGATGGCCTGTGGGGATGTCCCCACTCTCAAATCGATGGCACAGCACAGACTGATACCATATGAAGGCATCATGTGCTCCACCAGGGTGTGTGGCACAGACATTGATTATGCGCCCAGTGGCATCACACACCACCTGGCAGTTGACATTAGAGAATCCCTTTCTGTTCAGATATGCGAGCCCATCAGGGCCAGGTGGCGTGCGAATGGCCACATGGGTGCAGTCTACGGCCCCTAGCATGCCAGGCATACGTGCTACCCTGTGGAACTCCTGCATGGTTGCTGTACGCTCTGCCGCGGTGCTGGGAAAATAGATGTACTCTGCAGCATGTGGCAGCAGTGTGCTGAGGAAGTGGGTGAGGATGCATGACGTGGCCGACTGTGTGATGCCTGTGGTGTCCCCTGTCGGCCTCTGGAGAATGCCCGTGGCGAGCAGGCACATGCAGGCTGTCACCTTGGTCTCCACCGACAGAGCATGACTCCGTCATGAGGGTGCCTGCATCACATCACTGCACAGCTCACAGAGCCATCTCAGTATTGCCCTGTTCAGGAGGTACCGGCCCACGATCTCTACATCTGTGTACAGCTCAAAGCTGATGCGGGCACGGTACTGCCTGTTGGGGGCATACCTCCGACGGGCCCTTCCACGGCCACGTCCCCCTGCAGCATGCATTCTCAACCCCCTCATTACAGCTTCCATGTGGAAGCTGGCACTGTCCATCTCCCTAGCTTCTGCCCCCCCCGGCTGGTGTTGCTGTGTTACCCCCGCTGTCCTCACTGCTACTTCCACTGCACCGGGCACCCCCCGCTGGCCTCTACAGCCTATGGCCCACGCTTTCCTTGCCTGCCCTAGCCTGTCTGTCTGTCTGTCTGTCTGTGTCTCTCTCTCTCTCTCTCTCTCTCTCTCTCTCTCCCCCACTTGGCAGCCTTGTAGTGTTCTTGCGCCGCTTCCTTGAGCCTTTTTATTTTGGCTCATTTCCGCTAGTGCGCAATTTCCGGCTGTGCCGCTATTGCGCATCGCGCAAGTCTTTGAATATCGCATTGCGATCTTTATGCATGGATCCACCCCCTTCGGTTGCGCATGCCTTCATTTTCATTGCGCTATTGCTCAGCATGTTTTCCGGGGCACAACTGCCTCCTTCTGAATATCACTAAATGGCGCATTTTTGGACTTGCGCATGCGCAACCCTGTTGCGCATGGCGCAACCCTTTTGAATATCCGGGCCCTAGTATCTTGAACATGCAAATGTCAAGATTATAGTCCTTTAGAATAGATAATGTGACCAGACATCTTCTAGCTACTTTGATGCTATTTGCATTCAGGGTTGCAGCCTTTAAAGTTAAGGAAGAAGCCATGATTTAGGTGAGCATTTTTTGTCTGGAATGTCTCCTTGTTTGTACACCCAGTCTCTTGTCTTTGCCCTTAGATTGTGAGTGGGAAACAGGAATTTCTTCCTCCTCAGAGTCAGATGTAATCATTAATTGAAAAGAGACTGTAGAAGATGTATCAGAGGCATCCTCTATTTCTGACTCAGGAATGTCTCTGTAAGGCTGTGAATCGGTTTGATGAAGGAATAGCTGAGGCTTGCTTTGAGGCTTTAGTGGGTTTTGATTTAGACTGGGCCAATTTTAAAGGGTGATTTTTTTCGTCACAGTAGTCATCTCTGGAGAGGCAGAGTGACAGATTCAGTATGCTGTTCCATTTCCATGGGACCCATGGGATCTGACTGTGTTCCAGGTACAGTAGTATGTGACGTACTGGGAGGTACTACCATAGGGTTTGAAATGGAAGCCTCTGTAGCGTTTTCTTGTGGTTGTGATTGTATGTGGGTAGCAAACATTGATGGCCTTGCTGGATCCTGTGACTCATTGCAATAGGGCAGAGTAGACTCCCGTGCTTCTGTTGCAGAAGTAGTAGGTTGACCACGGGGGTGCTGTTGAGTGCTGTCAATATCTTTCTTTTGTGCCACCATTAATATGTAATCTTGATGTTGTCTATCTGTCCTATTATACGTGGCCCAGGGGCAGGCTCTGTAGGTATGATCAGTAGTTTCACAAAGATTGCACCTTATTTTGTTAGTGCAATCCAGTCCAACATGTTCAAGTTCCATGCAATGATTACATTTTAATTTATTACAGGTGGAGCTCAAATGTTGGAAAGACCCACACTTAAACCGTGTCTTCGGTTGTCCCGGATAAAAACCATGTCCTCTATCAGATCCCAAAAATAGGCTGCTAGGAAGGTGTTTAGGGCCAGACCCCATCATTCTGAGCTTTACTTTATATTTCCATCCACCAGTCCAGATATGTTCTACATCAAAAATGGGCTGTGGTGGACCCATTAAATCACACCTCTGTTGGAGCCAATGTGTGATATCATGTACTAACACTCCCTCATTTCTGAACAAGATAGTTACAGTCTTAAAAGCAGGTTTAGTTAAGGGAATAGCCCTGAAAGGCAGCCACAGTTCAGAATATTTGAGTTTATCTTATTTCACCCAAAATCTGTCCAGGCTTTGTGGAGTCTTAAAACTAACATTGAATATGACATTGCCAGAAGTGTGAATCAGAGCATAGATTTCATCTGAAAAGAAACTCATTGAATTCTTAATTAAACTACGACCCACATAGATCCTATCTGAGGATATTTCCAACCCCCCCTAGATATTGCAGTCGAACTGCATTCTTCCTCTGAGCTGGCAAAGGGTGTGACTGAAACTGTTCTCTTTTACAAAAATTAGACCAAGTTGTCTTAGCTTTGCTGCAGTCTGCATAGAGCCCTGTACTGGGTCTGCTGTACCTTCAGTTTCCTCATCTATACTAGAATGTGGGTCTCCAGTTCATGGCCTAGGAGGGGAAACAGTGACATCCTCAGAGTATAAGGAAAGGTCAAAATCATCAACAAACATTTGTCTTGAAGTAGATTGCACAGGGATGGGGCAGAGGAGAAGGCCCAGAAGACAACTCCTGTACATCTCTTACAATTTGCCAGATGAAGAGCCCAGAATAGGTAGCACAGTAGGATCAGGTAACCATTGTCCCTTCCCCACCATTTTCCACCCTTCACTCTTCAAAGAATTTTCAGTAGACCAGGCCATTTTTTTCCTGGTTTCCCACACATTTTTGAGGAGAATTAGAATGCCTTTTCTGTAAAAAAAGGTCTAGTGTTAGAAGTATGTGGGGCAGAGAATGAAAGGTCACATACTTTTTGCCAGTCCGGTTTTGCCAACACAGTAGGGTCATGCTTACAGGCTGAATCTTGCACTGTGAATGGTAAACCCAGTGGAGCTGCTGTATCGGTAGCTGAGTCTCCCAAGCTGTCTCCAGTAGTCGATGCCTGCTGTTGTGCATCAGACGCTGTCTCAGACTGAGGTTGACCGACGGGCGGCAGCCCATTTGATGCTCCTGCATCATTCAAGCAAATTCCAGTAGAGCTGTCATTCAGAGTGAGCACTGTCAGCTCAGAACTAACTGCTACCTCAGGCACTGTAATTGCTGCATTTCCTGATACTGTAACAGGTAAAGAACTTTCAGCAGAGTCAGCATCAACTTCAGTAATTACAGATAGCACTAAGTCTCTATTGGGTTTCAAAAGAGACCATAGCCAGTCTTCCTCTGTTGGGCCTCACAAAATGCTTTCAGCCACAGTAGTAACATTTAAGTCAGTGACTGTAGTAACTGGGATGCATTGCTTACTCTCAACCGGCAAAGCACAATCCACAATGATCTCCATTGCTGGACCTGCAGGGGTGGAGCTCAAGTCCCCTGCAGGTACACCAGCAGCATCCATCCTCTCCTGATGACTGTCTGCCATTACCGATGAGACTACCGGCAGCAGTGCCCCCTACCGCTAGAGTAGGGGAGTTTATTGAAAAATAAATCAAACAAAAACAATACAGAAAACAGAAAAAAAAAACATGAACAAGGGAGAAATATACTGAATACAATGGAAATTAGAGAAATCAAGGATATAAACAAAATAATTATGTGACAGGAGCATCAGAGTCAGTAATCCATGGTAAATTTCTGCAGTGTGCTTCCATCAAGGGAGGCAGATAAAAGCCACACTCTTTGGCATAAATCCATTTCAATTCATTAGCAATGTTCAAAATTATAACACCCATAGGAGTATCCTTCTGTTGTAGCATAAAGCCACAATGAGCAGTCCAAATGTACCATTTAATAACCAAACACAAAATAGTCAAAGTACTCTGATGAAACATATTCCAATGACTGCTAAATACCCCACACATACGAGCCTCAATGGTCATTAAGGAAAATAATGGGACAGACCAATGTTCTGCTAAAACTACCCAAAAGGAGCGTATAAAAGTACAAGTGAAAAATAAATGTTCAAAAGTTTCTTCTTGTTGCACACACTGCCTTCTAATAAAATATTTTTCAGATTGCTGTTTATATTTCAGATTACCTTTAACATGTATCTTCCCATGGCAATTCAACCAATGAAAATCCCATAAATGAACTGGGATTCTAGGATCTGTCAAAAGTGCTAAATGTACTTTCTGGAAACATAAAGGCCGGTGAGTAAAGGTCACCAATTCCGTAAAGTAATCACTAATAATTGTACTATAAAACTGTTACCTATTAAGACCAATCACCATATGACTGAAAACATGCCACATGTGCAATTTCATAAAAATTTATCTATAAAAGTGTGGAAAGGCAGAATTTTGTTTTAATACCATAACCCGAGACCCCTCCCAATCATGAAACCAAGTCAAAACTGTATTATAGAAATAAGGAACCCATATCCAATCTTGATTTACCAATAATGGCCTAATATTAGCATAACAAAATAAGCAATAAAAAAACACTAATGGATTAATCATATTAAGACCACCCAGCTTACAAGGCAAATATAACACATTCCTTGTAATAGGATTAAGTCTAGTTCCCCAAACAGTTCGAAAAAACAAACTATATAATGATGCTTCTAGCTGTTTAGGAGGTGGGTAAACTTTACTAATATATAAAAATTATGGCAAGAGCTGTGTTTTGATCATGGAATCAAAAGCCTTACACGGATCCAATGAGCATAAAAAACCCTTAATCTGACTTCTGCCAAAAAGCTCTCTAAGAGTAGTAAATGATCCTGAATATTAGCATGAGTCGTAGAACAAGCCTGAGTAGGACTAATCACCCAGGTTGCAATACGTAACAATCTAACATGTAACATTTTAGCCAAAAGTTTAAAATCTGTATTCAACAGACAAATGGCTCTCCAATTTGTCAAAAGTTGTCGGTCCCCAGATTTATAAATGTATACCAGGGAACCTTGTGCCATCTGGAAAGGTAAGGCAGTCTGTAATACATAAGTAAAAACCTGTGCCAATTCAGCAGATAGTGTGTTAATGAGAAAATTATAAATTTCAGCCGTAAGGCCATCCGGGCCTGGAGATTTATTTACCGGTAGTGATCTAACCGCCTCTAACAGTTCAGTCGAACTGATATCAGCCAAAACCTCAGTTTGAAGGGAGTCAGGGCAAGATGGAATGTCCAGATCCTGAAAAGATTCTTGAAATCAGTCAAAAACTACCGACTGCTCTGAGAAAAAGGAAGCAGCATAGTTGGAGACTAATTTAGTAAGCCGATCAGGGCCATGATGCTACTGTCCAAGATGATCCCATAAGCCTGTCATTTGCCACGACTGAATTCTCTGCTTACTGGAATCAAATGGGCAAATAGTCGCCATACCACCCTGTACGCCAAAAGTTTGCTGAAATTGTAAAGCTTCCATGCGTTTTAGATGATATGTACATAAAGAATGTTTTAAACTTAAAATATGTTCCTGATAATTATGGTCCGAAGCATGTGACAAAGAAATCAAAGATTGCAACTGTATCCTCGTGTGTAAATATTGCAAATATTGCTCATTTTTATCCCTTTTACTTAAACTCTTCAGTAACAAGATAAGTTCCCACTTAACATCCTCCCACCACAATATTGGTGAATCCATAAGGATCCAAATCCACTATGATAGAGCTTGCAGCTTGCTTTCTCATGTGTTGAAAAGTGGTTCCTTGAGCACAAACTGGTCCTAAATCAAAAAAAAACAAAAGTCATGCTTTTCGCCAGTCATCAAAACAGAAATAGGCATACTCCACTCGTCATAAAAACTTCTCTTGGAAATACACTAGAACAAGTGAACACCTTCAAATACCTAGGTACCACTCTTGACGAATGTCTTACTTTTGCGGCCCATATCAATAACACTGCAAAAACAGTGCACCAACGCATTGGAATTTTGTACCAGAACTGTCAATTTTTCAACCAAGCTGCCTTGAGGATTGCTGTTCAAAGCTCCATCATCTCAATCATAGACTATGGTCTAATTGTCTATGGCTCAGCTACTACCACTGCACTAAAGCGCATCTCAACAGCACTAAACAAAACCTGTCGACTCCTCACTGGAGCACAGAGACGGACCCACACTTGTGACCTCTACACAGAAACCAGTTGGTCGCATCTTTCCAATCGCCTCATGTATCTCACCTGCGTAATGGCAAAAAAATCAATCTTGGGACTCACTCCTCCATGTATCCGGGACCTGCTCTGCCTGAACAATGGCACTCGTACCACCAGAAGATCTGACCACCAACCTTTCCTTGTCCCTAGATGCCGGACTGCTCAGGGACAAAGATCTTTTACATACTGTGCCCCTACCTGGTACAATGCCCTTAACCTGCCCTCCCTATCCTCCACAACATTGGGAGCTTTCAAATCCATACTTTACGCTCACCTCACAGCCTCCAGCTCCTGTGACTGCTTTGACTAAAGTCTCATCCCACTGAGTGCACTTACATTTGTTTCACTCAACCACCATGGTCTCCTCTTTGACAAAGACAACCTGAGTACCACTATCCTGGTTCTGTCTGCTCCTAAACTTCTTATTTCTCCCTCTCTTCCCGCTCAAGCTCTCCAATCCTTATTCCTTGCCCTTGACACTGCCTCTGAGTTCCTTTTTCTTTTCTGTACGTAAATGTTACTGTTTAAGTTGTGGCCTTGTTAAACGGCTTACTGATTGTTTGTAACACTGTCTACTATGTTTTTGTACTTAATGACGTGGAACCTTTGTAAAAGAGCCTTGGCTCAAAGGTATTAATTCCTAGAACAATAAACTTCAAACTTCAAGCTTCATACAAAAAATAAACAGTTTTCTTGGCAGAAAGAAAATACTGAATCTGCATAGAACACTGTTCTTTGCGTAATAAGGAAGAATTACATTTCCAAGTACCTCTCCCAATCCTAATATCCTTCCCAACGTCCAGTATGAGCAAGGAGTGGTCTGAAAATTCCACCTTCACAACAGCAACTTGTGCAATTCGAGAAGAAGTAGAGACAAAGAAAAAAATCAATCCTCGTAGACAGGAGGCCTTTCTGGAATGTAGGAATTACCACACTAAAATATGAAAAAAAAGCTTCAGTGAGATCAGCCTTGCATAAAATATCAATCAAGCAGTTCGAGTCACAAAACATTTTTAAGGTTTTAGTATCTTTCCCCTTGTCCCGCTTTGCCAACCACAGTTGAAATCATCCCCCCCCCCATCACAGTCTGAGCCGTATGAAGATAGGGATGAAATAACTGAAAAAGGGATACCCTGTCCGCTTTAGACTGCATGGCATAAATATTAATCAAGTGAAATAATTTCCCTTGGTAACAGATATCCAACAACCAGGCTCTGCCAGGTACTAAATCCAGCAACTTGATGCATTTAAAAGGAATACAATGAAACAATATGCCTACTCCAGAACATTGGACTGTCCCCATGGACCAATAGGATGGTCCAACATACCAAGCACTAGTAGTATGTTGAATATCAGATCAAGAATGAAGCCTGGTATCCTGTAAAAAATAAACCCCAGGTTGTTACAAAAGCAAGGCAGAAAAGACAATGTTCCTCTTCCATAAGCTCTTAATGCTGCTAACATTAATCGAGTGTATACGGAGAGACATAGAAAAAATACATTTGAAAACACAATCTTAATGCAGGGACATCAAGGTTTTCGAACACTACTTCTAGTGCTCAGTCTTCTTTTATATTTAACATATGGCCATTGTGGTCTACCTGAAGACACAACAGGCCGCTGAACAGAGGCGTCTTCTTCAAGGCCCGAGATCACCTCACCTACAGAAACAAGTGAGGAAGAATCAGAAGCTGCCTCTGAATCACTATCCTCATGGGGGAGGGACTGATATCTGTTTTGCAAGGAAACAACCTGCGTTTTAGCAAGTTCAGAAACTGGAACCACTTTTGCTGATCTCTTCTGTGCCAAAGCACCTTCCCGGGAAACTTTAAACATTGGGGGTGCCATCTCTACCATGTCAACTTCTTGTAGGGCAGAACTAAGTTCTACCTCTGGAACATCAGACTGAGGGGGAGCAGGAAGGTCAGAGGGAAGAGGAGCTATTAGAACAGGCTGGTCTGTCAGGGATACAGAAGGAGGACTAACAGCAGGCTCCTGCAAGAGAACTGGGTAGGGGGGCGTACAACCCCAGCCTGCTGTCTCTGAGCAATGAGAATCAAATGCCTCTGTTCCTCAGCATCAGCCCCAGGGTTCATGTTATGGGCCACCCAGGAACAACTCTGGTAAGAGTGGCCTGTTTCCTCACACAAACTACAAACCAGCTCTTTCAGACACTGAGAGCTGACATGACCTAGCTCATTATACAAAGAACAACGGACTTTATCACATATGCTGCTGATATGACCTTCAGATCCACATTTGTAAAAGGCTTTAGGTTGTCCTGCATAGAACAAAACCCACTTATCCCTCCCCAGGAAAAAAGAATTAGGTAAATGCTGAAGGCTATCCCCAATAGATCGGAGCATGACCTTAAATCTCCAGCCACCAGTCCAGTACTGTTCACTATCAAAAATTGCAATAGGACCATCAAGAACAGTACAGTGTTGGGTAATCCAATAAGTCAGATCTTTCACACTCACTCCTTCATTTCGAAAAAGTACTGTAATGTTCTTAATTGCTGGTTTACTGAGAGGTATAATCTCAAAAGGAGCCCATAAAGGAGTATTTTTCAGAGTGTTATACTTGCTCCAAAATCTATCCAGACTACTAGACGTTTTAAAACTGACATCATAAGTGTGTTCCCAAGACATGAGTACGGTCATAAATTTCAGCTGCAAAAAAACATAGTGAGTCTTTTAGGAGGGTTTTCCCAATGTAAACTCTGTCCAGCACTGTGTCCAAGCCTCCTTTATACAGAATGCATACCGCACTGTGGCGCTTTGCAGGAGCCACAGGTACAGTAACTGAAACAAGGAGGCAAAAGTCTTGTGTGCACTATCTGGCTTTAAAGCATTCAGTGGGGTGTCAGGTTTAGAAGCCACAATATGAGACTGCACATTTTGATTCAAGAAAGCAGGGTTCCATGGTGATTTTATTGAGGGGACAGATTCAGAAACCACTTCAGGTAAAGCTGCAACAAGTGAAGGAATTCTAATGGGGGACATACCTGAAACCCATTTCACCCCATCAGGGGATTTCTCCCAACCTGCAGCAGATAATGCAGCATCCACTGACCAGTCGTCAGAACGTGCAGGCGACTTGGGAATTTTCGGGCCTGCAGACGTAGGCCGAACATCAGAAGCAAGGCATGGGGCGTTTCCTGCTGGCACAGCCTCTGAACCCTTTGATGCTGCTGTGTCAGCTTCAGTAATCAGCTGAGCATCAACAACTGTCAGCAGCAAAGAAACAACAGCAGCGGTAACCAAATCCAACAGCGTTGGGCTCATAAAAGGAGTTACTATAGTCGTTACCATTGCAGGCTGTAAAAATTCATCATTCGTACAATTCTTCTCCACCCAAGTAAGCTTTAGATTTTCACCCACCTCGCTGTGTGCAGGTTGGGATACCGGCCGGTTTGCCAACAAAGCCTCCTGTTGCGCAATCACTTCCAAGAGTTGCCGTTTCTGACATTCAAGCTTCAGATATTCATCATCCTCTTTATCTTGCTTAGATTTCTCCCGGAAAGTACTGCTTTCAGCAGTTACCCAATGCAAGTCTCCTGCCTGCTTCGTTCCAAGGTTCAGAGAAACAAGAGGTGGGAATTTCCCTCCTGCCTCCTCCGCATCCATGTCCTTCACCAGGTCCACACCAACTGCCGCCATGTTGGACAGCAACAGCGCCCCCTACCACACAGTGGGGGAATTTCCCCAGTGTCCTGGCAAAATATCCCCCCATTCACTAAAATACCATCAACCTTAATCTGGTTCTGTAAGTCAGTTTACATCTGTACAAATATTCCCCTTCCCTTGCCCCCGGGTGACAACTGGAAATGAGTCGCGGCTCAGTGTACCTCTCCCAGTCACAAACTTTCAAATAAAATAAAATTAGAGTGAGTCAATTTGGGCGAGGTAAAGATAGCGAATGTGAAATGGGCTATGTGCTATTAACAGCACAATTTAAGTTCAGTGCTTTCTTTTACATAGGGAGTCAGAGATGTACTTATTTTTTGATGTTTAAAAGTACTTATTTGTCAGGCCAGTTGTGAACTGCCCTTCTGGGGTAGTGGTTAGACATCAGGGATTTACAGTATTTTTTTTTTTTTTTTTTTTGTGGGTTGTTGTGTAAGGTATTTTTGGGGCTGTTGTTGACCTCCTGTTCCGCCCGCCCTACTGACTTTGTTCCCCCCAACTGCAGGTTGCCCCCCGATGTTCTCCCCTCCTTACCTGTGTCACTCTGTGCAGTAGCCCTCTCCCAGGTTTTGCCATGTCCCTGAGTGTAATTCTCCCTTCCTTTGGGGATAGTTATATTAATATTAATATTGTGGCTGGCAGTATATCCTAGAGATTAGAGTAATCAGCTGTGAATGAGTTTGGTACATCCAGTAGAAAGATCTGGGTTTGATTCCCACAACCTCCACTTGCATAATATGTGACTCTGAGCAAGTCACTTAACCCTCCAGTGCTCCCAGGTCACCCCTGAAAACAGGCACCTATGCCTAGTGGGCCTTACCCAGTTACCAAAGAATTAAAAAAAAAAAAATGATGAGGGGTGCAGCGGGCAAAGCCCCCTGCAGAAAAAGAAACTGTAGCAGCACTGATTTTGAAGCATGCTGTAGTGCTCAGCACTGTTTTGCTTGGCGCTGTTTTGGGTTTGCTGTTTTTAGTTGGTGCCATATTCTTATCTCTGTTATCATATAGAAGCATGCTTTTCCACCTAATTTTCTCCCTGGTTCAGCTGGATGTGCAATGAGTATGATGTGTGCACTCCAATTCTGCGGAAGTGCTCTTAGCACTCCGTATGCTGGCCCTTCCCCTAAATTACGAGACTACGCATGTGCTGCCATCTGGATTCCACCAAGTGGCAGTCAAGAGGCGAGTCATGGGATCCTCCCTCCCCAAGGGAAGACAGCTGTCCTATGGATGCTCAATCTTCCCTCCCCAGCCGAGCCCCCGAGTGACCCAAGTCCATTCCAGAACCTGGGTCGCCAGTGTGGCAGCAGGGAGGCATGCATGCCTCAACCTGGAGCACCACTAGACCGATCCAGTAAAATTTTATTTATTAAGCACCCTTTCCCTGGGGCTGAGGGTGCTGTACATGATACAAACAAAGAGATAAAGCAATGCACTTCAATTAAACATCAAAATTCAAATGCATGCCAGAAACATTCAGGTAAAACAGGATAACAGCAGCTAGGAATGACTAATGAAGGGAGAGGTTAAGAAGTCCCAAAAGCCTCTTTAAAAAGAAGTGCCTTCAGACCCCACTTGAAGCCTCCACCGAGTGGGCCTCCCTGTAGGACCTTGGGAGTGAGTTACGGAGGGCTGGTCCTGCCACCTCAAAAGAACAGTCTCCCAAGGTTGTAAGCCAAGCCCTGGGAACTGCTAGGAGGCCCTCCTTGGAGGAGTTGAGAGACCACTAAGAGTGGCCAGGAGTCAGGAAGTTACTCAGATAGCCAGGGCCCAATCCCTATAGGGCTTTGTAGGTGAGAAGATCCACCTTGAAGGTGATTCTCCACTTCACTGGCAGCCAGTGCAGATTACGCAGGTCTGAGGTCACATGACAAGACCTTAGGAGGCCCATCAGCAACCTTGCCACCACAATCTGCACTAGCTGCAGGCGATGCAGGACCCATCCATTAACCCTGAGGTAAAGGGCATCACAATAGTCAAGTCTAGTAACCTCCCTCTCCCAAGGCACCCCAGCATCCTGCTATCCTTTCTCATTCTGTAGAGACATGGTTTCTTAATCATAAACTGGTCCTCAATGACAAGAAAACCAAATCTATGCTCTTCTGCAGCTCTCATAACCCACACAAGCTACACCACTTGGCTATCTCCACCACCCAGGGGAACACTCTAGATCAGGTGGAGTCCTTCAAATACTTAGGGATACAGCTTGACCCTAATCTCTCCTATGGACTTCATGTAGATAATGTAGCTAGAGCTGCTACTATACGGCTTGGTCTCCTCTACAAATACAGACCACACCTCATGCCAGAAGCTTTGAAGGTTGCAGTCCAGAGCTCTGTGATCTCTGTAATAGACTATGGTCTCATCATTTATGGCTCGGCCACAACCACAACCCTTAGATGCCTCTCAACTGCCTTAAATAAGGCATGGCGGCTCATCACTGGTGCTCACCGTCTCACCCACACATGTGACCTGTACACTCAAGCCGGCTGGCTCAACTATCAAACCGCATAAGTTTCTCCCACCTGCTCCATGGCGAAAAAAATCTACCTTGGCCTTGCATCTTCTGGGGTCTCAACTCTGTTACAACACCGAATTAACAAATGGTGCCTTAGGAGATCCACGCTACAGCTACTGAAAGTCCCCCACTGTCACACTTCACAGGGACAACGCTCTTTTGCTTATCGAGCGCCACTCTGGTTCAATGGCCTCAGCCCAACCATCTCCTCTGCCCCAACAATTGGTATGTTTAAAACTAGGCTCCGGGGCTATCTCACTACCAACAGCTCCTGTGACTTCCCAACTTAACCTTGTTTCCCAACTTCTCTTCCTGCTCTAGTGGTCCCCCCTCCCCCACTGGATTCTGCCCTCACATCTTGGTATACCCAGTGCTGCACTTTTCAGCCTCTCCCCACCCTTCCTACATTCCTTCTCCCCCCCCCTTCCCTCTCCCTATGACTCTGGCACTTCTTATCTGTTGTCTATTTTCTCTGACAAATGCCGCTGGCTGCCTTGTTACAATGCTACCCTTGAATTGTATTAATCTGTACTCTGTTTGCAATGTCCACATTGTTGTAATGTCTGTCTTGATGTTCCCCATAATTTGTATTTCTCTGACATGGAACCTTTGTAAAAGAGCCAAGGCTCAAGGGTATTTGTAATCCTAGACTTGATAAATAAATAAATAAATAAATTGCTTTGTCACACTGCCCAGCTACCCTGAGGTCACCCTTGGTCCCATTCTTGCTTGGTGACTGCAAGCTCCACTTCCCCCATCTTATACACAGCCCCTGGGTTTATTTATTTAGTTTTGTTGACCGGGTAAGTGCACTAGACAAATCCTGCCTATTTTCAGGCACAACCCGGGGGAAGGGGATACAGATGAATGCCAACTGACCTTGAACCAGATTAAGCTGTTGGTGGTATTTTTAGTGCATGAGGGAAATTTGGCCAGGACACCAGGGAAATTCCCCTGCTCTTTTCGATAAGTGCCATGGGATCTTTAATATCCACCTGAACTACCATAAATCCAGGCAGATGGGACCTCGGTTTAACGTCTCATCCGAAAGACGGCACCTCAGAAGTGCAGCACCCCTCTCATTGCTCAGCCCTAAATGCACAACCTTGCACTTTTTGGCACTGAAACCAAGCTGCCTCCCCTTAGACCATTCCTCGAGTTTCTTCACATCCCTTTGCATTCCCTCCACCCTTTCCTGAGTGTCAGCTCTGTTACAGATTTTTGTATCTGCAAAGTGACACACCTTACCCTCAAGCTCCTATGTAATGTCACTTACGGTATGAAGACATCGAAGAGGACTGGTTGCAGCATCAAACCCTGTGGAATCCCACTAGTCACTCTCTTATTACCTGAGTGGCTACCGCTTACTACTACCCCCCTTTGTCTCCTATCCCTTAACCAGTTTGAAACCCAGCTTGTCACTTTCTCTCCCACCCCCAGGCTGCTTAGTTTCTTAATAAGCCTACTTGAACTTGTGGTACAGTATTAGCATTATATCAGCAAAACAATGTCCAATAATAAGAAATTAAGTAGGTAACAGGTCACCATAGATTGTCAATACACTACCTCTGCCTTATGGGCTCAAATAAGGTTGAGGGTTTCTGGGTTAATGACTCCTGTGGTGATTTCTTATCCCAAAATGTTATAGAAGAAAATGAGTTGTGTGGTGCCTCCACCCAGAGAAAAGATTTAGTGGGTTAGATTATAAGCTGGTAGTGCCCCTGGGAAACAGTACCTTCACAGTGGGGTCCCCACTGGCACAGCCAACCCAGTTCCCACACTATGCAAGCCCAGTTGTAGCAGAATATATCATAATATGGTACTCTATTAATAATATGCTCACAGCACAAGTATTCAACAAATAAAAACAGGTTATTCTGAGGTAAGCAGGATCAGGTTTGGGGAAAGAAGAAAAAAAGTTTAATATAAGTATATGGTGGCTTTGGCTAACTAGTATGCCTCACTTGGCCACAAGCTCATCCCAGCTCTGTGCAAGTGTCTAAGTATATTGTTGGGCTACAACCCCAAATCTGCACTGGTGCCAGTATTATTACCACTAGTGCTTAACTGGTTGCCCAGCCTTTGGATTATTTTAGGCCTGTCACATGTGTTGGTCTGGCATTGGAGCACTTAAACAATGATTAAACAAACATGAAGGCAATATTTGTAAATTCTGGCTGGATGGCCCAGTCCACAATGCCAAAATGTGGTCCCTCCCAAATTCTGAAGAGTGTGGTACAGACCCTGAATGCTCTGATATTTATTTACATTTATTTTATTTAAAAGTTGATAACTGGGAAAGGCACACTGAGCCGAAGCTTATTTCCAGGTGCGACCTGGGGTAGGGGAAAGGGAACAATGCAAGCAAACACAATCAATTACAACTGAATATTACAGATGGGAAGAACAGCAGGTGATAAGCAGGCATACATTTATTTATTTAGTTTTTGTTGACTGGGTAAGTGCATTCAGTGGTGCCGGAACGGTTTGAAAAGTGGTAGGGCCAAGGACGTAAGGTGTAAATTTTTCACTATTAAATATATTAACACAATAGCAAAAAGTGATAGGGCCACTTGTGAAAGTGGTAGGGCCATGGCCCTAGTGGCCCCCCCGTTCCGGCACCTATGAGTGCATTAAACAAATTCTGCCTATTTTCAGGCATGACCCGGGGGGGGGGATACAGATGAATGCTAACTGACTTTGAACCAGAGTAAGCTGTTGGTGGTATTTTTAGTGAATGCGGGGAAATTTTGGCCAAGGCACTGGGAATTTCCCTACTCTTTTTTGAGAAGTGCCATGGGATTTTTAACACCCACCTGAACTACCTACAGAACAGGCAGATGAGACCTCATTTTAACATCTCATCCGAAAGGCGGCACCTCAGGAGTGCAGCACCCCCCTCATGCTGCACTACAGTGTCAATATTGGGATTCAACCCAAGTACCTGCTGTGGGGTTAGAACCCACAGTCTTCTGATCTCCCGGCCTCAGAGGCGAGTGTGCTACCTGCTGAGCCACTGACTTTGACAGGAAAATCAACAGTTACAATAAATGCAGTTACAGGAAATACATGTAGTAGGGCCTAGTAGCTTACCTAGTAATATACAAATTAAATAAGAGAACCTAGTTGCACATTGGCTATAAGTTGAGATAAGGTGCTTTGCAGTGACAAGAGTGCACAAGTAAGTGTAGTCATGGTGGAGGACACAGTAACAGGTAGTGAACAACCAGGATAGGAGTAAGAACTGGAGTTGGCAGACTATTTGCAGGGAATGCCAAGTGTTGTTGGAGACAGCTGGCATTAGGGAGGGTTGAAACATTGGCATGGAGGTGGTGGGAGGCCCTTGAAATAGTTCTTGATGGACAGCACTGTAGGCAGGTTATGTACAGAGAGGGGAAGGGAGTTCCAGATGGTTGGGAGACGATGGGTGAACACTATTTTACTAGCGAGCGTACGGGGTGTGGCCAGGGTGAAGGAACAATGGTCACGTGAGAGTAGGGAGTAGCCAGTACTAGGAGCTGAGGTTAACAAGGAGCAGAGGTAGGAGGGAAGGGTGCTGAACCAGAACTTAGCAATAAGGGCTGTACAAGGAGCCAGGCGGCGATTAGTGAGAGACGGCAAGGAGACAGATTGGTAGAGGAGGCAGTGATGATTGCGGTATGGGAGATTTGAGGTGAACCTGCAGAAAGCATGGAATAGAGGGTCTAATTTGGCCATGGAGGATTGCGGCACTGAGCTATAAACCACATCTGCATAGTCAAACAAGGGAAGGATAAGATTAGAAATTATTTCCCTTCTGATAGGGAGGGATAGACTTTCTTTGTGCTTGTGAAGCATTCCTAATTTTGGACGCAGTTTGCTGTGAATGGTGTCTAGGTATAGAGAGAAGTCTAACTTGGGATCTAGCCACACTCCCAGATACTTGTATGAGTCAACTGCTGTGATTTTGTAGGGCATAAAGGGAGGGAGGAGATGTAATTTTAGCTAGTTACTGGGCGGAACCAAAGACCATAGCAACCGTTTTTTTGGTGTTGCAATTGAGCAATGTATCTGCAAGCCACCTTAGAGTTCACGAAATTGGCATGGAGGATGGGTTCAACCTGGGCTAGGGAAGGACCAGAAGTGAAGATAATGATATCATCCGCATACATTTGGACCTAGGATACTGAGCAGGCAGAGGAGAGGTTGTTTACAAAAATGGAGAACAGGGCAGGTCTAGGGATCGCCCCTGAGGAACACCTGCCAGAATAGGGAGTGGGGCTGATTTAGATTCCCCAAGCTTAATGAAATTAAAACCTATCTGTGAGGTATGTCTTGAACCGTTCAGTAAGCAATGTGGATAGTCCTATGGCTGAGAGATCCTCAAGGAATAGATTATGGGCCATGGATTCAAAGGCCTTGGCCAAATCTATAAAGATGGCAAGTGTCAAATGACATTTATCCATGGCCGAGTTGATGAAGTTGGTGAGGCAGAGGAAGGAGGATGAGGTGGAGTGTAGGTGGCGGAAGCCAGACAGGTATGGTGTCAGAATGCCCTTGGAGGCAAGGAAGGAGTTTATCCTTTTAGAGATGAGGGATTCCAGGATTTTGGAGAGGGAGGGAAGGAGAGAGAGATAGGCCTGTAGTTTCTGGGGATGGATGGGTCAACCCCTTTATGAAGTGGGATAACTTTGGCTAATTTCCAGGCTTTAGGCAGGGAGCAGTTGGAGAGGAAGAGGTTGAAGATATGCGTAATTGGGGTGACTATGGTGGGAGCTGAGATTTTCAAGAGAATGGGATTTATTCTGTCCGGGCTTTGTTTGGAGGAGTTCAGAGATTTGAGGGCATGAAGTACCTCTAAAGTGGTGATGGGGAAGGTGTGGTTGGGTAGGTGAGAGGAGGTTTGCACCTCTGCTGGTGGAAAGGGAGGTGGGGAGATTTGATAACCGACTGGTCCGGGGGGATGTACAGGTGTCTATGTGCCTATGTGAAGGGGGATAATGGAGTGGGGGGTTGCCCTTGGGGTAAGGCACAGGTAGTGAAGAAGTGGTTTATGGAAGAGGCTACAGCACCAGAGCTATCATTGGCAGGGTCAGAACATGGGAGTGGAGCTTGTTGAGTGGAGCCAAGCAGGGAGTGGAGAGTTTCCCAGAAGGCAGATGGGGTGGGACAGCAATCCTGCTATGTACTTACGGAGTTTCTACCCAGCAGATTTTCTGATTCTATCTCCTCTCCAGCTCCAGTCCTGTATCAGCTCTCTGGCTATCTCTCAGCTGTACATCAGGCAGTCTCAGTCAGTTGGCCTCTCTTTCTGCAAGTCGGTCTCTGGCCCGTCATAAAGATCAGGTCCTCTAAATACAGCTTTGGCCTCAAGAGCACCCACTCACCTGCCATTGCAGCATCCCCCCCTCACTGTGGGCCAGTCACCAAGCTGTAGCATCGGGGGTGATAGTGCCTCAGACATACACAGCTATAATTCTAGGTAGAGATGTGCAAAGTGGGGAAAATTTACTCGGTGAAAAATTTCACAGATTTTCCCCACTTTTCAGAGGGGAATGGGTGTGCGAAGCCCAGCTTTGCCCCAAAAAAACTCTGCAAAGTGCAGTTTGGCAATGCTGCTGGCGGAGTTCAAACTTCGCATTTGCAATTTTTTACACTAATAGTCCCCCCAGCCAATCGCTGGCCCAATATGAAAAATGAAATCCCCCCATGTCCATCCCTGGTGTCTAGTATCTCCCTTCCCCCCACCAATCGCATGCCCATCTGTGGTGGTGGTTAGAGTCACTGCCTGTGTGGTTGGTGGTTCCGAGTTCAGGACTGGCTGTGCTTATACAAGCACCTGCTCATTCATTGAGAGAGCTCAGTCGGGCTGCCAGCCATGGACGTGACTGGAGGGCTGTGCTGGTAGCCCACTCTGGTCAGGGTGGAGGGGTGGGGTGGGGAGCACTACCTGACGGGGTGGCAGGGTCCACTAGACACCAGGGATTCAAGATGATTATTTTTTTTTATATTGGAGCTGGTGATCAGTGGGGGCCACTAGACAGCAGGGATTCGGTATTTTTTTTTACATTAGGGTCGGGTGGGGGCACTACCTGATGGGGTGGGGGTGGGTGGGTGGTCCATTAGACACCAGGGATTTAAGATGATTATTTTTCATATAATATTAGGACCAGTGATTGGCGGTGGGGGGAACCACTAGACACCAAGGATTTCTTTGATAATATTTTTTTACATTGGGGACAGCGATCAGCGGGGGGGGCACTAGACACCAGAGATTTGGGGGATTCGTAATTTGTATCTTCTTCTTGTTTCAAGTTTTTTTTAAGTGCAATTTGCAGTTAAAAAAAAAAAACAAAGCAATGCAAAGTTACACATAGTGAATTTTCATTTGAAGGCCGCAACATCGCGAACTGATCTGCGGAGGTGAATTTGACGACTTCGATGAAAATTCACAAGCAAAGCTCCATCCCTAATTCTGGGTAAGCAGACCCCTTCAGTCAGATGGTATTTGGTGTGATCAGTAAATCTCCTCTGCTCAGGGTTTCTCTCTGTTATCCTTCTTGGCTGTTAAAGCCCAGCAGTCACCTCCTGTTTCCTAGCTCAGTACGTTTAGGCAGGCCTCAGAAAGATGGCAGGTCAGGCTGAAGTTCTGCCTGCAAGCTATCTTTTACAAAGACTGAAGCAGAATATCTAAGTTCTGGTGCAGCTTCTGCTGTTCACTGGGGAGTCTAACCCTTCTATAGGTCAATCCCTGCTGTCAGTTACTGGGGAGAGCTGTCCTACTCAGTGCCATACTGGCTAAAAATAACAGGCAAAATCTATCAGACTTGCCAGCTTCATGCACTCCTGACTTCTTCTCCGTCTCTAGTCTGACTTTAGAAAGCAGCGCTCTACCGTATCTTCCCTACTGCAGGGGACTGAATCCATCCTTACAAGGATGGATCAGGGACACATCACCTCAGCTATTTTCATCGATCTGGCCAAAGCTTTCAACTTGGTGTCTCCCTCCCTCCTCCTCCTCAACAAACTGTGCTCCACCAGCCTCTCAGCTGAAGCTGCTGGCTGGTTCCAATCATACCTCTGGGACACCAACAGTCAGTACAGGTGGGGGGGGGGTGTTCCATCCCCCTTCACCCCATCCTTGCTGGAGTCCCACAGGGTTCCATTCTAGGGCCAGTTCTTTTCTCCATTTTCCTCAATGGCCTTCCCTCTGTGTGTGTCTCCTCAAACATCCATATGTATGTGGACGACATAGTTTTCTGCATGTCTGGACCTATGGCTTCTGCTGTGACCGGACCACTCCAGCAGGACTTCCACAACATCCTACAGTGGTTCCAAGAAAACAGGCTCAAGGTCAACACCAAAAAGACAGTGATCAATTTCAGCTCCTCCCAGAAACTGGCTGGGCTGTTGTCCCACCCCTGTTTTCACCACTCTTGATGGTATCCCCTTAGAGGAGGTCTCCACATTCAAATACCTAAGAGTTTGGCTGGACAGCAAACTTGACTTCTTCATCCATGTAGATGCCACCCACTTCAAACTCCATCCCAAACTAGGAGTTTTAGTCCGAAACAAAGACTTCCTTCCACTGCAGGTCTGCAAGGAACTAGTAACCAAAACAGTGCTCCCAGTTTTTGATTATGCGGATATAGTCTATGGTGTCTCCCCCTCCTCCTCTCTAGCCAGACTGGATACCCCTTGCAATGCTTTCTGCCGTTTTGCCACCAACTCTCCCCTTCATACTCATCACTACTCCCTATACACTTCCCTCTCCATGCCTCCCTGTTATCACGTCACCAGGCCCACTGCATCGCCTTCATTGCCAAATACTGGTTTGGGTCCCTTCCCTCCGGTCTCTCCTCCCTGCTATCCCATGCTTCCAGCTCCTCCTACTCGCTTTGGTCCAGAGATTCCCGCACCTTCTCTATCCCCCACCCTCACTTTTCTGCTGGCCAAACAGCCTTCTCTTAGTGCCTCCCTCCCTCCCTCTGGAACCTACTCCCCTCTCATCTGGGCAGACTAGGTGGGCCAAGTGGTGCTTATCTGCCGTCAAAGTCTATGTTTCTATGTTTCTATCTCTGCCTATCTCCCTCTCTCCCCACCTTTAGACTGAGACAACTACCTGTGCCCTCCTGCACCTGCTTTCCACCCTAAGACTATACCCCTTTACCTGTTTCTGCCCTGTAAAAGCTGTTATTCAGTTACTGAGCATTCTCGCCTACCGTTCTTTAGCTTGCTGCTGTACATTTACTGCATCTTCACCCCTATTGCTGCCTCTGTGTACACCACTTTCCACCATAGATTAATAGAGATATTGCGTGATTATATTTTGCTGGAGAAATTCCAGTGAAATCGGCAAATTCACCATGTGAAATATTTTGTGAAACTCACCCATTACACGAAATATTTCGCTGGGTGCCAAATTCGGAATTTCGCCTGCATGATGTTAAATTTCGCCTGTAAAAGGCAAAATTTCACCTGTGAAAGGCAAAATTTTGCTTTCTGCAGGTGAAATTTTGCCTTCCAAAAATATTGCATTCTACAGGTGAAATTTTGCCTTCTGCAGGCTAAATTTCACATTACACAGGCGAAAATCTGAATTTTGCTTCAGAGAAAAACTTCACGAAATGGGCGAACTTCACAAAATATTTCTCGTAATGAAATTTGCTAATTTCGCACATCTCTGTAGATTAATATGCTGTCACCGACACATTCTTTTATGCTTAACTACTTGGTCAGAGCTGCTACAATGATGTAGTATGATTGTGCCTATGATTTTTGCTATATTCTCAGAGTTTACTAAAACCCTTGTATTTAATATGCTGGGGTTTTTTATTTGTATTTTTGTATATTGTATTACACTTGTACATGTTTCTCCCTTTTCAACTTCCCCGGGTTGCACCTAGAAATGAGCCTTGGCTCTCAGTGTGCCTTTCCCAGTTACCAAGTTTTAAATAAAAAAATAAATTAGCCCTTCAGTGTCCCATGAGCCTTATCTAGCTCCCCCTACAGGCTCTGGGGTCTGACTGACTCTGGTTCTGACCCCTGACCCTTCCCTTGTAGTCTTTTGAGGGCAGTTGTCCCAAAGTCGTTAAAGAAGGGGACTCCTGCTCTTAAACATTTGTAGTGCCCCACTCCGAGTGGTTGGGCACATGATTACACTACAGTACTGTCCAGTTGGGTGACTGATCAGGTGAACCCCCACTTGATTGCAAATGCTAGTTTTACTCTCCATTGGTGGCAGCAGAGATGCCTTTGATGTGTGGTAAGAGCTATGACCCTGCATGGTGTGGAAGGTGAAAAATATTTCTTGCTTCTCTTCACTCTCCCTGGCCCCAGTGGCAGTCCTGGAGACCAGAGAACAGTGGCAGTAGGCTGTTGGCTGATGGACTCAAGGCAAGCCCCCACATGCAGGGTGGAGGGTTAAGGGTAGTAACCCACCAATTCTGACACCATAAATCTCATAGTTTATAATGAAATTATCATTAAAATATAAAGACGCCGGTGACCCAGGTTCGGGAACGGACTCAGGTCTCTGGGGGTCGGCAGGGGGAGGATAGGATTGAGCATCCGATAGAATGCTCTCCTATTCTGGGGTGGGTTTGGGAATGGCTTCGCTCAGTAGAGGCCCCCAGTGGAGACTGGAGGCACTACATGAACAGCACACCAGGGGAAAAATCAGAAAACAGGAAAACCACCTGAAGACTAGTCGGATGACGGCTGCCAGCCCCGGGCACCTCCGAAGACTCCCCAGAAGCCACGAAATGCCTCAGCAGCACCTGGGACCAAAAAAAGAACAGTGCGCTGGTCTCCTCCCACCAGTGCCTTCCCCCTCGGAGGAGGGGGATCCAACCAGTGAAGGATTACACCGGGATACCCCATGGAAGGCTGCAGGTATGAGGTAGGTGGCCGAGGGGGAGATAGTAGGTGGAATGTCCATGGAGCATGGCAGCCCGAGAGAGAGGCAGCTTCAGAGCACTTAGGGGAGCATAAATAAGATAATACAAAAAAAATATATAAAGACCATAAAATATATATCACAACAAATATAGAAAATAGCCTGCCATTCAGCACAGTGGTAGTGCTACTGCTCACAGCACCAGTGACCTGAGTTCTGGAACAAGCCTGAGTCATGGGGGCTGAGCAGGGGGGGAGGATCGAGCATCCCCAGCAGATGCCCTCCTCTGGGGAAGGAAAGCAGTTAGCTTCACTACTACACTGCCACCTATATGACCACAGGCGGCAGTGCAACCAGCTCGGGGGGGGGACCCAGGCTGGTGCCGAAGTACACATTCTTACATGTGTATTCTTATTGCCTGTATCCTGAGGGATGGGACAAGAACAGGAAAAACCCCAGCAACAAGCAGGAAGAATCTGGACTCCAGCAGGCCCCACAATGACAACATGGCCCTCTATTCTGGTTCCTGAACTATGATGGGATGAGGATCCCCGAAACCTCTACCACATGGGGGATGGAGTAGCAGGTAAGCCCAAAAAAAGCCAATTGATGGGGCTATGGAGGCCATTCACAAGAGGTTGCACTCCAAGCTTGGTGCACTATATGGGAACCATGGGTGTATTTATTCCCCTGCTGGCCCGGCGTGAGCTTGTCCAGAAAATTATCCTCCCTGTCTTTATCTATGGAGACATAGTCTACAGTGCCACTCCCAAGTCCTCCCTTACCAGACTGGACCCCCCTCTTTCACTTGTTCTCTCACTTCGCTCTAGACTATCTGCCCCAGACTCATCACATTGACCTCTGTAAATCTCTCTCCTTCCCCTCTCTTGATGACAGGTGCCGTGCCCATTGTGCCAGCTTTGGATCTAAATACTGGTTCGGGTCCATCCCATCTTACCTCACCTCTACTCTCTCCCTCCCCTTACCAACCCACTACTCTCTTCATAACTCTGATCATTGGACCTTTGCACTCCCTCCAATATACAATCACTGGCCAGGCCACCTTCTCATGTCACTTCCCTAACCTCTGGAACACCCTTCCCCATCCTTCCGCAATGCCGCCATCCCATGTTCCCTGTCCTCACGCTTCCATAAATTTCATCTCTCCTTCCTGCAACTGCTCTTAACTTATTTCATCCCCTGTCCCCTAGCCTCCATTGTGTTGCGATAGATAGATAGATAGATAGATAGATAGATAGATAGATAGATAGATAGATAGATACTGTAGGTAGATAGGTAAATAGATAGATACAGATATAGATATCGAGAACATTTCTGATGATAATTAATTTCCAGAAGGAATTGGCTTTAATGCTGACACAGTGAGACAAGAATGGGTATCTAAACTACCCTCCCTTAAAGGAGAACTGCACTGAACCTATAAGTCATTTTTCCCAGGAGATCCTTTTTTCAGATATTTGATCCCTTTTAGTTATTGTCCCATCCTTGTTAACCTTTTAGTAAACACAGTGGGTGTTTCCAATTAACATAATGCTGGCAGGCACCATTTTAGAACTGTATGATGTAGTTTATGTCCCCTTTGGGCCACAGAGTTCCAGAGCAGAACATAAATGCATTATGAAAACAATGAACCTTTTTTAACAAGGACATAACATACATCATACAGTTCTAAATGGTACTGCCACTCCAGTGAAAAACAAAAACACACACTGAATTTACTAAAAGGCCAGTATGGATGGAACAAAAACAGAATGTGAACTAATATTACAAAAGCTGGACTGGAGAACCCTTTCTCTTTTCTTAATCTGTTCAGCTATCTCACTGCTCCAGCCCTCTTGCTGTTTCTCTGACCTTTTCTTTTCCCACCCACAGCGCCTAGCCCCTAGCCCACCTTCTTCATTTTATCAATTCCCTGTAAGAATCCCCCCAAGCTAGGCCCCGATCTGCTACTGTCTCTCTCTCTCTCTCTCTCTCTCTCTCTCTCTCTCCTAGTCCTATTCTTCAGAAATTCCTCCCTCTACTTGAGCTCCACACCTTTGACTCCTTCCCAGATCCCTGCTGACACGCTGTCTCCTGCCCAATCCCTCCCTCTTAACAAAGCCACAGGTCCCTGCAAATAAATTATTTCTTGTTTCTTCTTTCCTCTGCAGACTCCCTGCCCTCCACTGCATTTTGCGTCATGAATTAAAGCCACCGCCCATCTTCCCGCTGGACCTGCGAGCCTCAGGATGGTACGTCGGACACCACTCACTATTTTTTGAATTTGGCGCTTTTCACTCGGCAGCACTTAATTGGAGCTCCAATCAGCTGTGGGAACAGCACTATGCCAAGTTCTGACCAGGACCTTTCTCCTTATTGCAGCTCCTGTTAGGCAAATCAGGACTCTACCTTTAAATGCAGCTCCCATTTTAAGTAGGGATTCTGCTACCAAAATTATTTATTTCTCAGCAGTATTTACTACTCACTACTTCAGCCCCCTATTTAATCAGGGTTTTTTAGTCAAAACATCTGCTCCTTATTTCATCCTGAATTGTGCAGCTAGAAAATCTTAATCCTCACTGCAGCTCCAAATTTAATTAAGGGGTCCTGCTGCTTGAATTCTCTCCCTACACAGTAGCTCCTGAATTCAACTGGGAAGTTTGCTGCTTGAATTTTTCTCCCCCACCCTCCCATGCCCGACACTTTTAAATGGTGTTTTAACCAGGGCATCGCTGCCCACTAACATACCAGCTCAACTGGCTTTACAGCCTACAGTCTGCCTAGGAGGTGTGACAGGATTGTATTGGACAAATATTGGAGCCTAAACTGTCTTTGATCTTGTCATTTATAATCTGTTCGCTCTGCCGTATGCTCCTTTATAGCCAGCTGCCACTAGAGGGCTGACTTGGCTTTCACTCTATTCTCTCCTGTAAGGAAACTACTCCTACCTAACCTCAACCTACAGTGTTAGGTTAAATCCCTCTCCTTCACCTACCCAGACTTTATACCTGTCCAATTTCTATACCACACTGCTGAATTTCCCTCTCCCCCATCAACTCTTAATCCACCTAAAATGATGAAACCAATTGGTTGCTTCCTAGCTTTCCTATACATCTCCCTCTGTATATCCTGTGACCTCCTCATCTCCTCCCGTAACTGAGAGCAATACCATGGTGGTCATGACTTTCTCCTCCACAACCCACCCCAGGTTCTTACCCAAATCTCCTCACAATGCCTCTATACCCTCCCATACTTACTTAAACAACATATTGTCAAGCTACGGTGCTGGCTACACAACAATCTATCTGTGCCCACCCCCAAAGTTAGAAAATTGATTGACTCCAAACACGCTCCCCCTGGCAGCATGCTGCTTCACGTATTCTCTCACCTCCTCCTACTAGCTGGTGATGTGGAGCCCAATCCAGGACCCTCAGCTCACATCAATCCCTGCCAAACCTCCCAGACCACATATCAATGCGACTCCAAGGGACTCAAAATAGTTCATCTAAAGTGCCAGAGTCTACAACCAAAAATGGCAGAACTTGAGGCATGGGTCTGCTCCCTAAAACCAACAGTGCTTGGGATCACAGAAACTTGGCTAAAACCCTCTATCTTACCACATGAATTAGCCTTATCAGGGTACATTACATTTAGGCAGGACAGGGTTGGTAGGCGAGGTGGCGGTGTACTCTTGTATGTCAAGTCTGACCTCGTAGCTACTGACATCACCCCATTGGCCCCTTCTTCATCACTAATGGAATTGATCTTCATCGCCCTAACCATAGGCAATAACAAAAAATTAATAGTCGAATGCATCTATTTACCACCCAAAACTACTTTTGCTGCCCTCCCTGAACTCATGTCCTCTATCTCAGACCTTCCCCACCATGAGATGATACTGTTTGGAGACTTCAACATAGATTGGAAGTCTCACAGCTCAAGCAATGTCCACTCTTCCCTGGCTGACGCCAACCTAACGCAGCACAGTGCTGAACCCACCAGAAGGAACCCCAGAACAGGCAACCACTCTATCATTGCTTGGGTCTTATCCAACTGCTCACACTGAATAACAGATGCAGGAGTCCTGCCGGATAGCATAAGCAACCACTCGGCTATATGCTACATCTGGAGAAATAAAACCCCCAACCTTCCTCCTAAAATTGTTGAATCCCAAAACCTAACTACTTTGATCACACCTTCTTTCTCAACTTACTACTTAATGTCAACTGGAGCCCAATTCATACCCTGCCTACTACAGACCAGGCCCTGGATTACCTAATTGACTCTGTTACTACCATTATAAACTGTCATGCCCCTCTCACCCGATGTAGGTCCAAAGGCTAGTCAGTCCTTTGACTGACAAAAGACATTAGGAAACACATAGCTGAATATGACGCTGCCTGCAAAACGTTTGAGAAAACCATCCTCCATTCGGACTGAAACTCCTACAGGCATCTTAGAAACATCTGCAAGTCTATAATAACCAATGCTAAGAGGAGGTATTATCGTACATTATAAACAGATAAACTCAGCAATCCCAAAGAATTTCGGCTGAGATAAATTTCCTCCTAAAGGGAAAAATCTCCTTCATTCCTGACTCACTCCATATCAAGGATGAAATATTCTCCAACCTTTCCTCTATAGCCAAAGGTCTTAACAACCTTTTCACTGACTTCAGTACCTACACATCTCAATTCACCACTCCTCAACACTACCACCCCTCACCTGACGCCAGCCCCCCTAGAACCCCTACTTGGCTTTTACATATCAAACTAACTTCCTACAAAGAGGTTCTCAAATTATTGAGTAACCTTAAGGAACATGGTTCACCTGGCCATGACTCTCTTGAGCCCCAATTTTTAAAATGGGGAGCCCCTGCACTGACCTTTCCGGTCAGGGATCTGATCAACAGATCCTTCCTAGAAGGAACAGACCCGAACAAATGGAAGTCAGCCCTAGCCATCCCAATTCACAAGGGGGGATCTCACCAGTTAAAAATTATAGACCGATCTCTATACTTTGTCACCCGAATAAAGTACAAGAATGAATTCTTTACAACCAGTTACAGGACTACCTAGAACAATACCAACTTTTGTCCCCTTGCCAAAATGGATTCCGTAAAAATCACAGCACTCCCTCTGCTCTCATTAAGGTCACCTAGGACATTCAACTCGCCTTCGACAGGGGCCAAGCAACTGGGGCCATCTTCGTGGACCTCACCAAAGCCTTCGATTTGGTGAACCACAAACAGCTAATACAGAAACGAATTTCGATGGGGCTAGATCAACATTCTGTGACCTGGATTCAAGACTACCTCACAGGCTGCTCCCAAAGTGTTAGGTGGTCCAACTGCCACTCTTCCTTCAGTCAAATTTCCCTTGGCATTTCCCAGGGTTCTATCCTGGGGCCACTACTCTTTTTACTATTCATCAATTAGCTGCCTAGTGCCTGTGGTGGAGCATCTGTTCAGTTTTGTGCAGACAATGTCATCATATGCAGGTCTTCTGCTGACTTCTCATGGCTCAGTCAATATTTGAACTCAGACTTCCATCAACTGGAGGTGTGATTCCTGGCAAATAAATTTCTCCTGAACACTAAAAAAACTAAATCTATGCTTTTCCTCCTGCACACCTACAGCACCGATCACTCACCCCAATTCTCCATCACCACTCACAACAGAGAACCCTTAGAACTGGTATACTCTTTTAAATATCTTAGCATCCTGCTTGACCCGAGCCTCTCCTTCAAGGCCCATGTCAACAAAACCATCACAACTCTTCACCAAAAGCTGGGCCTGCTCTACCAGCTCCACCTCATACTATCTGGAGCATCTTGTCTAAAAATTGCCACAGCCTCTCTCCTGCCATTACTTTTCTATGGCTCCTCCCTATTCCTATCATTTAAGTCCTCCCTTATGAACCAACTAAAGCAATTATATCATAGGATAGGACGCTTTGCTTTCAGAGCTGCCCCCCGGCAGCATCACTGACTGTACTAACATCTCTGGGTTGGCTACAACTGGAACATAAATTCCAGTATACCTTCCTCTGCTTTACCTATAAGGTCACTCACCTATACACCCCTCCGAGTCTAACTAATATTGTTGTAAGAAAATTGGCTTGCCGGATCCTCCGCTCCACCTCTCTCCCACTGTTAACAGTGTCGTCGACACACCTAGCTGCAAGCAGGAGATCCTTTGCCTGTGCTGCACCTTGGGCTTGGAACTCCCTTCCTCCATCTATCCTCTCTTGCACTTTCCTCCCCAGCTTCAAACGTGCTGTACACAACCACCTATATGACTTAAAAATTTGCCCCTGCTTTACCTAAATAACCCTGTATATTTCTGCACTCATGTCTGCTCATCCTGTCAAGCCTACCCCTACTATACATGGTGCAGCCTGTCTTTTTGGATGTGAATTGTACATTTGTCCTGCACTATTTTACATAACTGCTGTACATTTGTCCTGCACTATTTTGCATAACTGCTGTACATAAATTGATCCTAACTGCCAGAATCTGCATTGTACTACACCACCCATTCCCCTTTGCCCTGAAATCTCTGTTTTATTTTCTGTACATTGTATAGCATTGATTCACATTATACTAGGCTTTGGGATCTTAATTTCTGTATTCCTTTTTAAATCAGTGCTTTTATTGAAGGTACATGGCTATGTTTATATTCTAGTTTTCCTCTTTATTTCAAATACCTTTTATACGAGTGCTTATTTATTGTGTGCACATGACTTTGTTTATATTTTTGTATTCCTTATCCTCTGTACTCTCCCGTGGGTTGCCCCTTAAAAAGGGACTGCATGGTCTCAGTGGGCTTACACGGTTACCAAAATTCAAATAAATAAATTAAAAGCAGCTGCTACAGAAAACACAGGCTTGCAGATTCAAGGCAGTTCTCTTTTAAGCCCAGAATGTTTTGACAAATAGCTTATTATACAAAAAAATAGCTTCTTCACTTTGAAGCAAACGGCATCCTAACTCCATGCAACAAACTAAACTGTTTCCCTGAAGATAGTGGCTGCAGTGTCAAGACCTAGCAAGATTTTTACCATAGCAACTAGGAGTAGTTTGAAGCCACTCCTGTCATCAATTCTCTAAATGGGTTCTACTCCCTCTTCAAGCAATTGAAGACAGATCCAATTATGGGCCACTGACCCCCCACAACCAAGTTGGCAAGGGGGCACATGAAGTGTTTAGTCATGTAAAAAAATTTCTGTGGGAAACATTTCCTCCCAATACTTATTTTCTTGGTTGATTGTGACTTTTTACACTTGACTGTTTAAATGTTTTCAGATCAGTTTAATCTACATTTCTGTCCCGAAAGGCAGCATTTGAAGGGCAGCATTTTCATTCAAATACTGTAACACTTAATCTGCAATCTGCCTGACCTGCTTTAGGGGTCTTTACTCTTGTCACTCCCTGATGGAAAGGACGATGGCTTCTGTCAGACAGAATTAGCCAAAGTAGTACAGCATTTTCTGCTGCCAAACCTTCTAAATATTGGTGTTGTTTTTTTTAATCTCCCAATATACTTTTCATTGACAGGGTAATGTCTGGGCAACTGGGTGTTTTTCAGCCATCATATTACAATATATGTTATGTTTTCATGCACGTATTTATTTTTATTTATTTTTTATTTATCGAGAGCTTGGAGGTGCACCTTTGAGTGAAAGCTCATTTACAAAGGTTCCACGACAATGATAAGACAAGACAGACAAAAAACTTAAAACAATTCTTCAGGTAACAAGTTGATATTACATAACATAAACATTACATAAAATACCATAGGTAAATGAAGACAATGAGTAAAGAAATAATAGTGTAAGGAATCATGGAGGGTGGGGATCAATGCTGAGAGAGCAGCTGAAAAACAAAAAGGGGGAAGGTAAGAAGAAAAAGGGGGGGAGACAGAGGAAGCAGCTAAAGGCAGCCTCGTCTTTGTGCAGGTGTAGCTAGGGCAGGGGTCAAGGGGAAGGGGAATCACACATTAGGGACAGGCAATGAGAGGGGGGGGGTCTAACTAGTGAGGAGGGGTAGTCCCCAAGGGAGGAGGAGGGGATGCGTGCTTGCATCAAATGTAAAGGAGGGAGTTAGGGTCCACAATTGCACTTGTTATTAAAGGTCTTCAGATGAGCCCTTAGGTTAGGCTTGAATTGACTGAGCTTAGTACAGGACTGAAGATCAGTGCTTAAGGAGTTCAGCCATTTGGGGGCTCTGTATCCAAAAGAGCACTAGCCTAGTGAGGTTGAATGGAAGGGCACTTTTAGGGATAGATTATTAGTCCCTCTGGTGTTCCTGGTGTTGCCACTAGGGTGGAGGAGGTTGAGCATCCATGGGGTAGTGAGGCCCAGAGTGATCTTCTTGGCCAGTAGACAGACTTGGTACATGATCCTATTGTCTAAGTTGAGCCAGCCAATTCGGGTGTAGCACTCACAAGAGTATGTTAGGTGGTGGGCACCTAGGGTAAACCTACAGGCTTTGTTAAGGACTGTCTTGACTCTTAAAAGTGCTGTATCTGTAGCTGCTCTGTACACCACCAGGCCATAGTCAATGATCAATAGTGCTGAACTTGATACAGCAAGGCTACAGGCTTCTTCAGTTAGATATAGTCTGTGTTTCTACAGAAGGCCAGTCCTGGAATTGACCGCCTTTGCCACCCGATCGATGTGTTGTGTGAAAAAGAGACAGCAATCCAGGGTGACCCCAAGATATTTGAAGGAGTTGACCATTTCCAGCACTTCACCTGGATGGTTGTGGACATTCAGCTGGTAGGATCTGTGTTTGTTTTGTGGTGAGGCAAAGAGCATTGTCTTTGTCTTCCTATAATTTAGAAGGAGCTTGTGTCTTTTAAATCATGACTCCACTGCCGTGAAGCTGGACTGCATATGTTGTTCAAAGGTGGAAGTGCTGGCATGGCTAGAGAACAGCACAGCATCATCTGCATACAACAGGACCTGGCTTGGACAGGTCATTGGAAGATAATTTAGAAATAATCTGAACAGCAAGGGGCCCGGAATTGAGCCTTGGAGTACACCAGTTGTGACATTACAAGGATCAGAGCAAGTTTCTAAGATTTTTACTTGCTGAAAATGATTAGTGAGGTAACTGAGGAACCACTCTACTAATTTGGGTGAGAAGCTAGTGGATGACAGTTGATTAAGGAGTAGTTTGTGACTGACCGTGTCAAATGCCTTTGTTAGGTCTATATAGGTAGCACCTACCAAGTGACTCCGGTCAAGGGAGTCATGAATGAAAGAGATGAATTCTACTAGGGCAGTAGTAGTGCTGTGCCATTTCTGAAATCCATGCTGTTCCTGACATTACAGCTGGTATTTATCTAGGTAGTCTACTAGCCGGTCTCTGATGATCCTTTTGAGCGCCTTGGAGAGGGGGTATAGATAGAGGTCAGAAGTTAGAGTGGTTGGTCCGGTTGCCACTTTTAAAGACTGGAGTGACCATGGCCTTCTTCCAGATATTTGGGAATTTAGATGTTCTAAGGGACATATTCAGAATGTGAGTTAGGGGCTGGATTACCTCGTGCAGGGTGAGTGCCAGTAATTTGAGGTCCAGTGAGTCACTAATTATTTTCCCAATAGCCTTAGAGATCAAACAATTTTGAGGTAGGGGGGGGAAATGCAGGAATGTGAGTGTTACCCTTATACGTGTTGTTTGGGTCACTGTGGGGGTCGAGGTAGTCAAGGGGAACAGTCTCACTAAGGTCTGTGAAAGCCCTGATGAAAGCATTAGCAATCACTTTGGGGTCTTGAGTCAGCTCGCCATTTACCTGGAGCAGTGGGAGGGGGGAGATTTGCTGGTTTTCCCAGTTAAAGTTTTTATGTTATCCCAGAAATTCTGGGAATCACCCCAGGATCGTTAAGTTCTTCCTTAAAATACTGGCTCTTCACAATACGAATGGTGAGGATGCATTTGTTTCAGCTGGTTTTGTAGCATTGTATGTTCTATTGGGATCCAGTATATTGAGCCTTGTGCCAGAGGTTGTCCCTTTCCTTCATTTGTTTGAGAAGGGAGGGGGGTGATCCAGGACTTGATGGCTGCTTTTACTTTCTGCTTCCTGAAGGGGGCATAGATGTCACATGCCACGCTGAAGGTGCTAACAAAGTGCTCAAGCACAAGATCAACATCATCCATGTTAGAAATGGTAGACTAATCTTGGTTGATGAGGTGGGTTTTTAGGGGGCCTAGTTGTCCAGCCTTAAAGACTCTCAAGGTGACTGTTTTTGGGGAGGGGGTTGGGAAATTTATGTGACCATGTACAAATGATGGAGAATGATCACTTATACTGTCTGGGAGCACAGTGATACTGAATATTCTATCAGGGTGATGGGTTAGTAACCAGTCCAGGAGCATGCTCGTTCCAGTACGGTAGTTCATGCAGGTGGGGGAAGCCACTAGTTGAGTCAGATCAATAGAGGATATGGCATCTCTATATGGGGCCACCTCTGTAGATATCCAGTTTACAGTAAAGTCACCGAGTACTAAGATCTCCAAGTCATTGTGCAGACCACCAAGGTATTCAAGGACTGAGTTGAAGCCAGGAGATTGTTTTTTTGGTGGGATGTATGCAGTAACCAGAGTGAGGCATGTTTCCTGTGAACCAAGTTGAACCTGGATAGGAAGAATTTGGGTGTTGCCGTCAACAGTAGGACACGAAAGATCACAACCCTGGAGGGGGTCTCTGACATAAACAACACAGCCTCCACCATGCTTGCCTATCCTATCTAGTCTAAATCAGGTGTACCCGTCAAAGTGGATGGCCAGGTTGGGGATTTTTGAGGTGAGCCAGGTTTCCACTACTGATAAGAGTTTGGAGTTCTCTAGGTAATCTGTTTTCCTGGGTAATAGGACTTTACACTTTAGTTAGGTTTATCAGTACAGTTCTTTTTTTTATTCAGCTCTTTTTCCCCACTTCCATTTACCTGTTCCCTGGGCTGAGGGGCATAACCCCTTGAGGACACTCTTAGCACCATCCACTGCCTCTCTGGTGGAGATGCACAGTGCAGTGGCCAAGATTGCCATTGGCCATCATCATGACAGCGACTTGGCTTTCAATCTTTTTTTTTCTCCCCCACCCCTCATGTCAGGCCATGCCTTTATCAGCCTCACACCACACAGTGTATATAAGTGTGCAGGCACCTCCCCTCATTAGGCTGCGAGGTTCCTCCACCCACTATGACGGGCTTCTGTATTGGCAGAACCTGAGTCACCATCCCCAGGCTGACTTGAGCTACACTCAGCAGAACTCCCTTGCCCCGGTCACTCCAGTCCAATCCAGACTCCCCAAGACTGTTTCTGAACCAGGTCCCCAGCATAGAAGTGCAATACAGATTCTATGAACCATTGTGTGACCACTATCAATTAAATTCACATTGAACCTTCTTTTTGTCAACCAGTAAGCAGCTTGTTTGGGTTGATTGGTTGGTTAGTTGGTTGGTTGGTTTTACTTGTTTTACCAGGAAAGAGCTCCATTGAGCAGTGCTCATTTGCAAGGAGGTTCTGGGGAGCACAGGTGACAGTACTAGAATAAAACAGTATTACATAATAAGCAAATCAAAGTAGTACATGGAATTTCTAAGAATGGGCATACTAGACAATATCAGGGTAATGTACAACAGAAACAAATAATATAGTCTAAAGCACAATAATTGAGACTACAGCAACCAAGGTACAAAGAGACATGACAGCTTAATGACAAGTGCATTTAACAATATAGTGAGCAACCAGTAACAGTTTGAACAAGTGGAGGCTAACCAACACATTTAGGTTGTGTGAGGACTTGAACTTATTCCAGTACATGGGCTAGC
The DNA here is from genome assembly GCA_016271365.2 of Neoceratodus forsteri. Taxonomy (NCBI): domain Eukaryota; kingdom Metazoa; phylum Chordata; order Ceratodontiformes; family Ceratodontidae; genus Neoceratodus; species Neoceratodus forsteri. The sequence continues at coordinate 1,684,368,174 of CM028129.1, read as the reverse complement.
CAGCTGAAGGCCAGCTTATTATATCTGGATGCGTATCTGCGGGCCTCTAGAAAAATTAAGTTACAAGATCTCACATTATAAAGGCTAGCGGTCCTCTGGAAAAGAGACTAGATATAAGGTGGCATGCCATTACATAGAGTCTTGTAGGTCTATGCGTACATATTTTTTTTGGCCTTCTGGTGAATAGGGACATACACCAAACTGAGGCATATAAGTTATAGTGATGAGTTCAAGCAGGGGGCCCAGTGATGAAATGCAATTCCCTGTAGTAGAGGACATCTACTTTTGCTAGATGTGAGACAGCAGCATCTCTCTGTACTCTAGATCACCATAATCCAGAAGTGGTATGAAAGTGGTATTAGCTAGCCTTTTGCATGCATCAGTAGTGAACTTAAATGTATTTCTATAATGAAGACCTTGTTCCAGGTGTAGTTTTCTTTTATGCATAGATAATCAATGTGAATGCTGAAAGAGAGCTTGCTGTCTAGCCAAAGTCAGAGGGATTGAAACATCTCTACCAGCTCCAAACTATGGCTTTGTTAACAACTGTTTAGCAATGAGCTGTCAACTCATTTGCCACTCGTTAGGTCAAGCACTGTCAACTAATCAGCCACTAATTAGCTCAAGTGTTGTCGTCACAGCCATTTACTCAGTGTGTAACCCTAAGCAAGTCACATAAACATTCAGTGCTTCAGCCCATTCAGGTGTAAAAATGGGTCAAACAAGGACTTCACAAAAACATGAGATAGTCAAGCTCACTGTGGAAAAAGACCAAAGGAGTGGAGTGCCATTGGTACGGTTGTGGATAAACAGAGGGAGAAAAAGGAAATGAGATATTGCATCTCAACCGGGCTATCCTTGGTAAATAAACTATAAACCCGAACTCATTAGCCAATCAGTGGATCAAATGTTGTCAACTCATTATCCGGTAATTAGATCAAGCATTGTTTACCCATTAGTCACTTATTAGACCGAGCATTGTCAACCTATTAGCAATTCATTAACAATGGAATGACACAGGATTCAGACCCTAGGTTATGCAGGTAAAGTGTGTTAGAAATGTGCTCCCCTGTGGACACCAATATGCTAATGGCATTCACTGAACTTAGATAGAAAGATCATCTACAAAAACATCAGTTTCGTTACTATGTCCAACTCAGAACATTACTGCAGAAACAGCTATTGCAATCTGACCTCTCACTCCCCAGTAATGCACAATAGAGTCAAATCATTAAGTGTGGGACTATGAGGAAAGGTGCAAGCCTCATTTATAAATGAGTTACTAACTGCTCCACTTCTACCTCCATCAGCAAAACATAAATGGGAAGTGGAGAGTAACTGCTACATTTCCAAAGAGGACTGGGGAAACACCTGGAAATTAGCCTACCAGTGTTCCAGAGAGACCCAAGAGAAGATTATTCAGTACAAGATTCTTCATTATTGTCACTTGTCACTTGACACACTGCATAGTATGGGTTACACAACAAAAAATGTTTGTTCCAGATGTAACCAGGCTGTTGGCTCAGTGCTGCATATGTTATGGGGTTGTCCTAAACGGATGAATCTGTGGGAGATGATACATAATACTTGTACAAGATGTTCTAGGGCAGACTTTCATAGTTCGCCTGAGACATATATTGGGCATTTTCCCTCAGGATTGTACTCTGCCTATATCTCAAAAACTATGGGTACTAACAGCTGCTCTCACAGCAAAAAGGCTAATCTTAAGAATATGGAAGGATGCCATAGCTCTTAGTGTCCCTGAATGGTTCAATATGATGCAAGTTATAGCCAACAATGAAAAAAATCACTCTATCACTGGCAAGAATAGTAAATTTAAAGATATCTGGGGCCCCTTCCTCCAACTAGACACTTGTTAACCAGATATAGGCATTAGAAATGTTAATGGTTACCTATGTTCCCCCCCTAAGACGTGTGCTTGTGCGCCACGCAGATCAAAGCAACAGCCCACGCAGATCAAAGAAACAGCCACTCACTACAGTAGCAGTGGCATGCAGATAAAAGCCTCAATGTGCTTAACCCTTGCTTTTCCACGGACTAACATATCAGTCCGGAATTCCATTACATTCTACTTCTGTCTGCAGCAGTTGGGGTTAAATTAAGAGTATCTGTGTTCCTCACAGCTGTCTTAACTCCTCTTGTGTTGGGTTGTACATTTTCACAGGTGACAGCTTTGATGTTAGGGATGACTGTTACAGCTGAACAAATCTTACGAGGAAAGCTGCAAAATGACATGGGAAGATTGACTTTGGCATAGTCTGGTTTTGAGACTGTCTGGCCATGGAAAATTCTGTTTGCTTGTATTTTAAATTCCCATCCATGCCAAAAACTACAGACTAACAAGCAAGAAATTACTTGCGTTTAATTTTGTCAGTTATAATCACTTCTTTTCTGAGCATGGTTTTAGACCTTTAGAAAAAGCCTAGGAAATTACCTGAATGTCTGACAATTTAAAGAGCTCCTGACAGTTGACAGTTGAGACAACTTTGAAAAAAATGTATCATTCAGGCATAAATGTAGCTTATATTTCATATTCTGTAGTGCTCCACATTGTCAATGGGTAATCATAACAACTGGGTATAGTGCACAATGTTGGAGCTAACAGAAAAGAAAATTATAGTAAGCATGAAGTTAATTTCTTCTTTTTATTGTAAATCTAGTTGTAGAAATGAAAGTAAAAGTGTGACTCCCATATTGGATTTTCAAAATTGCCTCACAATGCCTTTTTAGCTGCATGGAGAGAAAGAAATAGGAAATAATTTGGTTCTTTTTATTGTGAAATTCTCACCCTTATTTCCTTATTACTAAGGGTATTTGTATGAATACAGTAGCTCTGCTGTTTTAGTTCTGGCTACTTGCATATACCTGGTATCTTAATTCTGTTTATGTTGTTAAACTATGTTGCAGTGGAGATAATTATGATGCCATAAATAAGGGATTGTGATGTCATGTGTAGAGAAACCTGCTGCCTACCTGCACCCCCAGTTCTGCATCGCACCAGCATAAAACCCTTCCAGTCCCTCCCAATGCTGCTGCTGCCCACCCTGCACCTCTGTTCTTCATTGTACCATCATAAAACCCTCCCACTACTGCTGCTACCCGCCCGGCACCCTCCATTCTCCATTGCACTAGCATAAAACCCTCCCACTGCTGGTGCCCCTCCACACCCTTCATACTCTGTCCCCTGCCTGTAATGGGGGCTCAATCCCCATGTCAGCATGTATCCCCCCTCCCACCCCAGTGTGCCAAAAAATACTTCTTTGATATTTCCAACACTGGGATGCCCACTCCCAGTGTCAGATTCACAGCCCCCCCAAGCCCTATGTTTTCAGTCGACCTTGGGGTGTCCAAACCCTGGATCAGCATTGATCCCCCCCAGTACTCTAGCACATTGGGAGCCCACCCCAGTGTGCTGAAATCCATTTTGTTAATATTTCACTTGTAAAAAAGAAAACAGTGCCCTGATTTTTTTTTTAAACCTGAAAAAAAAAGAAAACGGTCCCTCGTCATTCCCACTTGCCCCTCCCCAACCTTCACCCCTGCACATCCCACCCCATACCCACCCATACTTACCTCTAGAGGTCGAGAGCAGTGATCTTCTGTGGATCGGGAACACATCTGCACTCTTCAAAGACGAACCGGGAACTGAAGAAATGACGGTGAGCCCTATAATGGCAGTCAATGGGGGTTTTCAACTTAGGTTGATATCTCTGCCAGTTTAGGGAGTTTTAGTCCCAAATGTCCAACATGGTATTCTTGGGACACCACCTCATGAACACTGGCACTGTCATTTCTTTTCTCAGTCCTGAAAGATGATTTTACGGTTGCTGCGTGAATCACCTTCTGGGACAAATTAACAAAATAACAGTGCCACTATTCATGCGGTGGGGTCCCAAAAAGCCCTTGTTGCAAATCTGGTGAAACAACTCCAAAAAATGACTGTTATGAGTGTCTGTTGCACAGTTTCTACACATGCTCATAGTTCCATCAATTTTTAATATTTTCACTCCAAATTTCCAACATTGCCATTTTTTCACACCCCCTTATGAACAGTACAGCTGTCGTTTTTCTCATCCTTCTCAAAACGTGTTTTTGCACCTGTGGTGCAGAATGGCATGGTCGCTGTGCAAAATCAAGTTTCAGGATAGATTAATGAAATTATAGTGCCAATGTTCATGAGAGGAGGTCCCAAAAAAGCCATGTTGAAAATTTGGTGAAAACATTCCAAACAATGACTGCGTTACAAACGTGCATTGCACAGTTTCTATGCACACTTGCAACTTCTCCAATTTTTCATATTTTCACTCCAGATTTCCAACATTGCCATTTTTTCACACCTCCTCGTGCACAGTACAGCTGTCATTTTTCACATCCTGCCCAAAATGTGTTTTCGCACCTGTGATGCCAAATGGCACACTTGCTGTGCAAAATCACCTTTTGGGATTGAGTAACAAAATTATACTGCCACAGTTCATGTGGTGGGGTCCCAAAAAGTCCATGTTGAAAATTTAAAGTGAAAATACCAACAAACCCCCCATGGCATAGGGTTTCCAACCGTAATGCCCACGCTTTACGGACTGACAGGCATTGGGGTGGGTGACTTGGGGTCATTGGCCGTAATGCTCATGCCATTCCAAGCCCCCCTCTACCCCCACCCTACAGCCATTGACAGGCATTAAGATGTGCCTTGCGGTCTTCAGCCCTAATGTTCACCCCATTCTCCTATACTGCACCCATCTCAGATTATTTCCTTATGGAATGGGGTGAGTGTAAGATCTGAAGACCTCAAGGCACACTGCGACACCTGTCGGTGTCTGCAGGGTGGGGTGAGGTGGAATGGCATGCGTGTTATGGCCGATTACCCAAAGGCACACCCCCCAATGCCTGTCAGTTTCTGCAGGTTGGGGGTGGGGTTGGCGTCACTTCAGTACTTCACTGTCATTCCTATCATGCATCTCTCTAACTCTGGCACTACCAATGTCAATACCAGCAAGCAAACATTCAGCATTGACAAATGATTGTTCAATGTTCTAAACAGCTGTAGAGGAGCGAGGGCCAAGAGAAACCGAAAAGCTGGGAAATGAGAGTGCTTGTGAGGTACTGATGTATTGCAATATAAATGCAGTTTCCTATGAAAATTCTGCTTAATTCATCATATGTTGTCAGGCAAAATGATACAGCCTTAAGAAGAAGGAGTAAACATTTATAAACTGGGTATCCATTAAAAGCAACAATACAACTACATAACCAAATAAGACTTAATTATAAACAAGCATTTGTCAATGCTGAATGTTGTCGCACTGGCATTGGCATTGGTAATGCAGGAGTTAAAGATGCAAAATACGAATGGAAGAGAAGTATTGAAGTGACGCCTACCCCATCCCCACCCTGTAGAGACTGACAGGCATTGGGGTGTGCCTTTGGGTTGTCAGCTATAACGCTCATGCCATTGTACCTCACCCTACCCTGTAGACATTGACAAGTGTCATGGTGTGGTTTGGGGTCTTTGGATGTTATACTTGCCCCATTCCATAAGGAAATATGCTGAGGTGGGTGCAGTATAGGAGAATGGGGTGAAGTTTGTGGATGAACACTACAAGGCACACCACGATGCCTGTTACTGGCTGCAAAGTGGGGGTGAGGGTGGGGGTGGAATAGCATGAGCATCACAGCTGATGATCCCAAGTCACACCCCTGATGCCTGTCAGTCTGTACAGGGTGGGGTGCTACAGTTGGGAACCCTAACACCGTAGGCATATGTGTTGGTATTTTCACTCCAAATTTTCAGCATGGGCTTTTTGTGAGCCCACCTCATGAAGAGTGGCACCATCAGTGTGTTAGCTGAAATGTGGTTTTGCACAGCGGCTATGCCATTTGGCGACACAGGGACGAAAACACATTTTGGGCAGTATGTGGAAAATGACAACTGTATTGTTCATGAGGAGAGGTACAAAAATGTCAACGTTGAAAAGCTGGAGCGAGGGCTGGCTCATCGGCGCAGTGGCTGGATTCCTGCTAGCGATGCCAGCAACCCGGGTTCGGGAACAGACTTGGGACACTGGAGGGCCAGCCGGGGAGAGATGGCTGGGAGCATCCAGAGACTGCTCGCCTCTCTCAGGGGGAGGGTGGATTCATGACCCAGCATTTTATGACCACTGGTGGAGGCTGGGGGTATGGCAACATGTTGGGGCCCTACATATCAAGGGGGGGGCATGGGGAACACCAGCTTACACTTTGACATTGTGACAACCACAGCTCCAGGGGAGCAAAATGGAAAAAGCTCAAGGGATGACTGGATGACGGTCACTGGCTCCCATTGCCATCGAGTCCCCGATGCAGCCTAGATTCACCCTAGCAGCACCCGGGCCAAGTATAGTGTGCTGGCCGGCCCCTACGGGTGCCTGTCTCTTTCTGAGGGGGGCCCTCCTGGTAAAGGGTTACATTCAGGTTACCTGGGGGGCTGCGGATATGGGGTGAGGGGCTGGCATCGAGGCAGGAGTGCCAGCTGGGACCTTGGCAGAGCTGAAGGAGTGGCCGCCCTGGATCAAGGAGGTGGATAAAAAAAAAAAAGAAAACCTGGAGTGAAAATATGAAAATCTGGTGAAGTCAGGAGCATGCATAGAAACTGTGCAACACACATCTGTAACCCAATTATTTTGGGGATTTTTTTAACCACATTTTTAACATAGCCATTTTGGGACCTCCCCTCATGAACAGTGGCACTGTGATTTTGTTAATTTGTCCCAAACATTTCCCACAGTGACCACGCCATTGTGCACCATGGGTGCAAAAACACATTTAGGGCAGGATGTGAAAAATGACAGCTATACTGTTCATAAGGAGGTTTGAAAAAATGCCAGTGGTGAAAATGTGGTGTGACAATATTGCAAATTTGCGAAATTACAAGGGTACATGGAAACTGCACATCGCACACTTGTAACACAGTCATTTTATGGACTTTCAGCAGCAAATTTTCAACATAGGCATTTTAAGACCTCTGCTCCTGAACAGTCTCACCATCATTTCCTCAAACTGTCCCGAAAACTGATTTCGTACAGCGAATGCGCTATTCTGCGCTGGACGTGCAAAACCACATTTTGGCCAGGATATGTAAAATGACAGCTATACTGTTCATAAGGAGGTGTGGGAAAATGGCAATTGTGAAAATCTGGAGTGAAAATATTACAGATTCACGAAGTTATGAGCATGCATGGAAACTGTGCAATGCACGCCCATAAAACAGCCATGTTTTGGAATTTTTCCACCAAATTTGCAAAATAGGCTTTTTGCCAGACCCCCTGGTGAACAGTGGCACTGTCATTTCATTAATTGGTCCCAAAAGGTGATTCCACACAGTGACTGCGAAATCACCTTTCAGGACCGAATAACACCATGATAGTGCCTGAATTCATGAGGAGGAGTCACAAAAACCCTATGTTGAAAATTTGGTGTCAGAATTCCCAAAAATGCCCAAGATATGCACCAAAGTTGAAAAAACCCAATTTATACCATTATACAGCTTACAGGCATTTCTTCACTTTGCGGTTGGCTTTGAAGAGTTTAGGTGTGTTCCCGGTCCACCCAAGATCGTCACACCGAGCTCCAGGGGTAAGTATGGAGTGAGAGGGGTGTGGGGAGGCAGGGTGCGCAGAGGGTGGGCATGGATTGCGGGTGGGTGCAGGGAGACCGCAAGGGACTGATTTCTTTTTAGAGGTAAAACAAAAAAACAACATTGCAGGACATTTTCTTTTTACAGGGTATTTGGCATGCTGTGGTGGGCTCCCAGCATGCCACCCAAGTGTCTTGGGGGGGATTCAGTCACCGATGGGTGGGGCACTCTACTGGGCACACACAGGAAGGAGGGGACATGAACCGAGAGGGACTGGGCACCCCTGGCACACAGCAAAGGGGAGACATCATGCCAATGGGGATTGGGCTCCCCCATAAGCAGATTGAACAGAGAAAGGGGGGACTGAAGCCGATGGGGATTGGGCCCCCATCAGCAAAGAAAGGCATTTTTTGGGTGGGCACATGATGCCAAGGGGTTTTGGGCACCCCCTCGGCACACAGCAGAAATGGGGGGGAATTATGGCGACGGGGTGTGGGCTCCCCTGTCGGCATTGTGACTCCTGCATATCTTGGGAGGCGTGTTGTGATCACGCTGCATGAGAGCTTAGCTCTCATTGCAGCTGACCTTTTCTCAGATCTGGTGGCCACATTAGCTATGCAGGGTGTTGGCCCCTGCTGCTGGGTGATTGGGGAATGAGGGATGCACCTACTGATGAGTGCCCTGCATTCGCCCAACAGTGACCACGCCTCCAAATCTGCTACTAGCGCAAGATGTTGGCTGCGCAAGCATGCCAACATAAAAATGACTAAAATATTAATTCCTGTATTGCAACAGTGCAAGAGGATATAAACAGATTAACTGCACACCAACAAATAGACTGCTCAGTCACTGTTTGCAAATGACAAATCCAATACTTTATTGTGAAACAGTATATAGCAGACTGAGCACCAGTCAGTCACCTGTATGAAAACAACATCCCAGCGCTTCACCCATAAAAGGCTTTGTCAGGGGATGGGCACGTAGAAACCTGACCACACTTTTATAGCCTAACAAAAGTCATGGCACTCACCCCATGTATAGAAATAACTGGAAGTCCATACATCAGATGAAACATCCCAAATGGTGAGCACACAGAAAACTCCTAACGGTCCACCTAATCACAGGTGTTATTGCATCACCTTCAATAAAGCCTGTGATCAGGTGAAACATCAGGAGTTTACTGCGTGCTCACCGTTTGGGATGTTTTTGCTTCTATGAATAAAATGGAAAGTTTTGAAAACTTCTGATGTATGGACTTCCAATTATTTCTATACAAACAGTGAGTGCCATGACTTTTGTTGAACTGTGGTCCTGTTTGTTACTGAGCACCTGGTTCCCTGGTGCGGCTCTGCAGAGAAACGAATCACACTTTTATAGTCTCCATGATGACATCACAATTACGCACAATTAACATAATTAAAATAAAACAACTGAAAATTCATGTAAAAATTCTTGTAACAGAAAATGATCTGAGATCCCCTTGCAAATAAGGAACAGTTTCAGGATCAATAACAGGCACCTTTCTAATACCTCATTTTATGTTGCTTGCACGCATGTGCAATAAACATAGTGTCATCATCGGAGATTTCGGAGGTGTGTCACCTCCTCCTCCAATTCAGTCAGTGTGCTGGCAGGCACGGCCCCTGTAAGCCAATGCATTTTGGAGCTGTCTATGACATGCTCCAAAATGCAGTGGCATACAGTTGAAAGGGGGAGCTACGCTTCAGTGAGCAGCGATAAGAGGCTGCTCATGCGCAGCTCCCCCCCACCTGCAGGCGTGTGCGCCCCCGCACGCACTGTATAGCCGATGGAGTGTCCAATCCCTGTTGGCTGAGCTGCATCCCCCCCAGTAGTAGGTGCCACACTGAGAGCCCACCCCAGCGTGGCAAGCGGTCCTTTTGCTGATGGGGGTGCCCAATCCCCTGTCGGCTGAACATCCCCCCCGTCCTTTTGCCACGCTGGGAGCCCACCCCAGCACGGCAACAAATACCATGGCCGACGGGGGTGCCCAATCCCTGTCAGCTGGCGCCCCCAGCGTCCTTGTGCCACGCTGGGAGCCCACCCCAGCATGGCAAGCGTCTACGACGTCTTTTTTTTTTAAAACCCTGTAAAACAAAAACTGTCCCAAGGCGTGTCTCCCGACCTCCCTCCCACAACCCACCCACCACTGCACACCAGCCTCCCCACCCTCCACCCCATACTTACCTCCGGACTCCGGCATGGCGATCTTCGGTGGACCCGGGAACATGTCTGCACTCTTCAAAGCCGACCGTGAACTGAGGAAATGCCGGAAGCTGTATCATGGGCTAGATGGGGGTTTCAACTTTTGCATATCTCAGGCATTTGGGAATTTTGCCAAATTTTCAACATGGGGTTTTGGGACCCCTTCTCATGAATGATGTCACTGTCATGGCGTTATTCAGGCCGAAGGGTGATTTCGTGCAGTGACTGCGAAATCGCCGAACCTAATGCGCCGTGTTTGATCATCGAAAATCAAAAAGCAGTAAAGTGATATCAAAAATACTATTTCTATGGCGTGTGTTGCGCGGTTCCTCATGAGCTCATAAGTTCGCGAAATTTCAATATTTTCACTCCAGATTTTCAACATTGCCATTTTACCACACTCTTATGAGTAGTACAGCTGCCATTTTTCGCATCTCACCCAAAACATGTTTCCGCCCATGTAGTGCAGAATGGCGCAGTCAGTGTGCGAGATCAATGTACAGGACAAATTAAGAAAATCACAGTGACACTGTTCATGAGCTCAGGTGTTAAAGTGGCTATGTTGAAAATTTGGTGAAAAAATTCCAAAAAATGACTGTTTTACGAGCGTGCGTTGTACAGTTCCTACGCATACTCATAAGTTCGCGAATTTTCAATATTTTCACTCCAGAATTTCAACATTGCCATTTTACCACACCTTCTTATGAGCAGTACAGCTGTCATTTTTCACATCTCAGCCAAAACGTGTTTCCGCCCATGTACCACACAATGGCGCAGTCGGTGTGCGAAATCAATTTACGGGACAAATTAAGAAAATCACAGTGACACTGTTAATGAGCAGAGGTCTTAAAATGTCTATGTTGAAAATTTGGTGAAAAAATTCCCTTCAGATGTTCTGCAATATTACTAATGAAGACATTGAACAGAATTGGCCCCAGGACCGATCCCTGCAGCACCCCACTGGTTGCCCCCTCTCCCTAGACTGCATGCCATTTACCACCACTCTCTGCCTCCTGTCTGTTAGCCAGTTTCTAACCCAGTTTACCACCTTTCCCCATGTCCAGCCTACCCAGCTAGTTTATCAGCCTCCTATATGGGATAGTGTCAAAGGCTTTGCTGAAATCAAGGTAAGCATTGTCCACTGCCCCACCCTGATTCTCTTCCTTTGTCACCCAGTCAAATAAATCAACCAGATTTATCTGACATGATGTCCCCACTGTGAATCCATGTTGTCTATGGTCCTGGGTTCCGATGGCATCTAGATGCCCCACTATCCTTTCTTTAAGCAATGTCTCCATGATCTTCCCCACTACTGAGGTGAGGCTGAATGGCCTATTGTTCCCTGCCTCCTCCCTGCTGCTGGACTTTTGTAGAGGGACCACATGTGCCCTCCTCCAATTCACTCATGTTGAATGACTCAGTGAACATGGCTGCCAGAGGTACTGCTATCTCCCTTCGCAGTTCTGTTAATATCCTTGGGCGTATGCCATCTGGTTCCATCACTTTGTCTACCTTCAATTTAGTGAGTGCCTGCAGGACTCTTTTGCCGTTGAATGGACTATTGTCCACCTCTTCACCCCCTTGGCAACTGCTGTACTGCTGTGGCCCTTGCCCCTCCCACTCTTCTGTGAATACTGAACAGAAAGACACAGTGGATGTCTTGGGAGGAAGGCATGAAACTGTCACTTCCCAAATACCTAAACAGCACATACAAGCAAGCAACATTCGGCATTGACAAATGCTTGTTAATACTGAAATTCATTGATTCTGACAATAGAAAAAAAAACACTTTCACAATGATCACTTATTCACATGCAATACCACTTTCATGGTTTACCTAGTATGGTGCACTTATGGTCTGGCGTACATAGGAAGAATGGTCAGAACGATGAAGGAGCATATCCAGGAGAATTAATGCTCTATTATTAACATCAGAATGGATAAAAGTGTAGGGAGGCATTTTGCAGAATGACACAGCTCTGATCCCAGACATGTTAGATGCATGGGAAGTGAATTTATCAGATGTCCCAAAAGGGGTGGGGACTGCCTCAAACTCTTACTTAAGCAGGGGTGTTACTAGATTTTTTGGTTAAATGTTGCCAATCCCAATGGGCAGGTGGCGGCCGTCATCAAAGCCTCTTTTTACCATCTGAGGAACATCGCCTGGGTAAAACACTTGGTCCCACCTGATGAACTTCCAACTCTGGTCCATGCCTTTGTGACCTCGTGCCTTGATTACTGTAACTCCATATACCTAGGGCTTCTGGAGGTTGACATTTGTCACTTACAGCTGGTGTAGAATGCGGTGGCCAGGTTGTTGGAAGGTGATTTTGCACAGTGACTGTGCCATTTGGCACCACAGGTGCAAAACATATTTTGGGCAGGATGTGAAAAATGTCAGCTGTACTGTTCGGAGGTGTAAAAAAATGGCAATGTTGAAAATCTGGAATGAAAATTTGAAAAATTAGTGAAGTCACGAGCGGATGTAGAAACTGTACAATGCACGCCCATAATGCAATTATTTTGGGGATTTTTTTAACCAAATTTTTAATGAAATGTGAGACCGGAAGCCCTTCTTATGATGGGAATTTATAATTAAGGGAGTTTTATGAATGTATTTATTCCCCCCTCACCTCCATGCACGTAACTCCTAATGCAGAGTTCGTCATGCTTAATACCCTCTCCATCAGCCTACTTCTCAGAAAACCTCAACTCAACTCATCTTTATTTCTTTAAAAGCACAAATCAAAACATCTATGCTTGTTCAAAAAGATAAAAAATGCAGCAGGAAACACATTTCACAGTATTAAAACATATATGAAAACAACAGTATTCATTAGAATAAATTATCAGAATTCCAGAAAGGCGAGTCTGAACAAATAAGTCTTCAAGGCCAACTTCAAGCTCTCCATGGTCGAGCACTCCCTTACCAAATGAGGTAGAGAATTCCACAGGGTCAGGGCCACAAACAAAAAAGCCCTAGCACCAGATGACTTCAAAGTGACCCTGGGAATCTCCAGCAATCCCTCATCGGTGGAGTGAAATTGGCAGAGGGGGCAATAAGGACACAGGAGTTCTTGCAGGTAGCGGAGACCCTGTCCATGCAAAATATTATAGGTCAGCAAACTGACCTTGTAGTTGATTCACCACTGAACTGGCAGTCAGTGCAGGGCACGAAGCCCAGGTATGGCATGGCAAGATTGAAGTAAGCCCATCAACAACCTGGCCGCCGCATTCTGCACCAGCTATAAGAGGCAAATGTCAACCCCCAGAAGCCCTAGGTATATGGAGTTACAGTAATCAAGGCACACAGTCACAAAGGCATGGACCAGAGTTTTTATTTATTTATTTATTTATAAATTATTAAAGTTGGAAGGTCATCGAGTGGGACCAGGTGTTTTACCCAGGTGATGTTCCTCAGGTAGTAAAAAGAGGCTTTGATGACGGCCGCCACCTGTGATTTAAGTGTCAGCCCTTTATCAAAGTAACGCCCAGATTATACACCTGGTCCAAGGTCAACAGCTGGCTGCCCTCGAGCTAAAGCCCGGAAGGCTGCCCAGCCAATTGTCCCTCAACCCAATAACCCGGATCCACAACCAACATCTCGGTCTTGTCAGGGTTCAGCTTCAAACAGCTGGCACTCATCCAGTCCTGGATCTCGGTGAGGAAGTTGTTAAACACTGAAACTGCATCATCCTGCCCGAGCACAAAGGACATGTAGAGCTGAGTATCATCCACATAGCAGTGGGAATTCAGCCCATACTACCTCACAATGTCCCCTTAAAGCAGCATATACACTGCAAACAACATGAGGAGACAACACAGAGCCCTGAGGGACCCCACAAGGCAGGGTGACTGGGTCAGAGGAATAAATCCGACACCACTCTCTGAAACCTGCCAGTGAGGTATGAGTGGAATCACCTGAGGACCATACCCAGCAGTCCACAGATGAACCTCAGGCACTCCAAAAGCACGCCATGGCCCACGGTGTCAAATGCTGCAGAGAGATCAAGGAGAACCAAGATGGAATGGGTCCTCCGATCTCTCGCTATCAGATCGAGTACCCAGACAAGTGCCATCTCGATACTATGTCTCTTCCTGAAACTCGACTGGAGAGGATTGTAGATCTCGTGGATGGTAAGATGACCCTCCAGCTGCAGCACGACTACCTTTTCAATAACCTTCCCTACAAAAGGAAGGTTAGAGACAGGCCTTTAGTTAGCGAGACAGTTGGGGTCAGGAGAAGATTTCTTAAGGAGGGGTGTCACCACTGCCTCCTTTGGGGTGTCCAAAAACACACGTGTCTCTAAAGAATACTTGACTATCTCCGCTAGGACCAGGATGATGACCTTAATACACCCCACAAGGAGGCAAGTTGGACCCAGGTCCAAATTACAACATGCCGGCTGCAAACTCTGGATGATCTTCATAACGTCCATAATTGCCAACCATTCAAAATCTGACCAAACAAACTGAGGAGCAGTGACCTCCCACCGACCACTGCAACCCCCGTTGGAGCAAGCCACACAGATATCCTCTCAGATGCCGGCAACCTTATCTGCAAAGAATCAAGCAACTTAATCACATTTTCCTTGTGACAATGCTCTCTGTGGCTGGAGATAAGCTGCACTGCACAGTCTGTCCACAGTCTGGAAGAGCTGGGCTGGTCAGTTCTGTGCAGCAGCTATTTCCCTGGACAGGAATTCTGCCTTTTTATGGGAGATAGCCGACTGATAATCTTTATAATAGGACATCAGTCTAAGTCTGTCAGTAAAACCCTTACCCTCCAACAGCCTATCTACCCCCCTGGAACCTCCCGACCTGGAGACCCTGCTTGCCCTTAAAAACTCCCTCCCCTTCAACAGAGAGTGGGCACTCCTCAGGGATTTTAACATCATATGGGTCTCCAGCCAAGACGATACAGCCAAATCCTGCATCACCGGCCATGGCCTACACCAGCTTATTTCTACCCCTACCAGGTCAAACTATAAGACTGGTACCCAAACGCTAATTGACTGGATCATCGTCTCCAGTCCATCCCACGTTAGCGGCTCAGGAGTACTGTCAGACTGTTTAAGTGACCACTCTGCCACTCACTGCCTCTGGCCTGCCCAATACCCCAACCCCCCCACATTTTATTTTCTCCAGATGCCTCACCAATAACCAGTACTGAGGACATAACTCAGGTTTTTCACCTGGTCAACTGGTCTTTCACCTCTGCCTCCGGTGACCTTGATACTGTCCTAGACAAATTTTCTACTATCTTCAACATTGTTCGTGATAAATTCACGCCGTTCAAAAACGTCAGGGACAGGGGACATGTTAATGAATGGGTCTCTCCTGACATCACTAAACTGATAAGGACTAGGGACAAGGCCTGGGTCCATTACACTAAGCACAAGGATACTGCCCAGATTTCTCTATACAGAGCACTCAGAAACAAATGAAAATCCTCCATCAGAAAGGCCAAAATTTATTATCTGCAAAATAAAAAAATTTGGGGAATCGGCAAACGTCCAGAAACTATGGGAGACACTCAACTCCCTACTCAGGAAGAACAAGAATGCAGAATCCATCATGCTTATCCAAAGAGATAAGCAGTCCAATGACCCCTCCAAAGTCGTTAACATTTTCAGTTCCTTTTTTGGAGACCTTGATAAATAGAAATCATCCCCTCCCCCTACCCAGTCCTTCCCCCTCCATCTCTAACTTTATTGCTGAGCCCAGTCATTTCCCAAGCATCTGGAAAACTGCCACTGAAAAAACACTCTACAAATCAGGGTCAAGGAATGATGTCAGGAATCACCGATCTGTCTCTCTCCTTGCTCCTCTCTCCAAAATCATTGAAAAAGTAGTTCATACTCAGCTCACCACCTTCCTCAGCAACCATAACCTTCTCTTAGAAGCCCAGCATGGGTTTAGATCCAACCACAGCACAGAAACAGCCCTGGTAAAATTCACCAGCGATAGTCACAAGGCCAACAAAAAAGGCCAAATACACAGGCTCTATTTTCGTTGACCTGACCAAGACTTTTGACCTGGTCGACCATAGCCTACTTCTTGATACCCTCCAGGGCCTGCCAATCTCAGCAAATGCTGTTTAATGGGTGGGTAGCTACCTCTCCCACAGATCCCAGAAAACAACCATCAATGGTCAGTTTTCTACCGACTGTCCAATTAAATATAGGGTTCCTCAGGGGTCCATCCTGGGCCCGCTCCTCTTCTCCCTTTTCATAAACAACCTCCCAGATATCTGCCACACTACTAAAATGTTGCTGTATGCTGATGATGCGGCTCTTCACTGCAGTGACAACAACATGAACACAATGTTCAGAAATCTGCAAGTGGATTTCAGCAAACTTGTTCTTTTGCCAAGGGTATGGTCCACAGTTCCAAGAAGACCAAGTTTATGATCTTCTCTGGTCCAAGAAAAAACATAACCTCAGGCTTAACCCTCACTGACAATCTTGGAAACTCTATAGTAAAAGTGAACAAATTTAAATACGTGGAACTGTTCCTCGACCCACTCCTCACTTTCAATATTCGTATTATCAACCTCATCAAGAAGATCCATGTGAGGCTGGGACTCTTATACCCAATCAGAAAGTTCCTAATCCCATCTCCAGTCTACGTCTGGCTAGATCCTTGTTCTTACTCCTCCTCAAGTATGGCTCCATTGTCTACTCCCCCTTACTACATCCCACCTCTTCTCTAAACTCAGGACCACTTATAATAGCATTGCACGCTTTGTCACAGGCCTCCTGTGGAATACCCACCACTGTGCCCTTTACGATCCTCTTACCTCTTGAGGGTAGGTTCCACTTTAAAATGCTGTCTTTCTTACATAAGGTGAACCTTAACCTACTGCTGCCAGGCATCACCTCCCTGTTCCCTAAACTGGTCCCCAAACATAGTACAAGAGGGACCACCCGTCACATCTTCAACATCCATTCTATCATAGCTCTCATGCACAGAATCTGATTACTTATGAGAGCCCCAAGTCTTACAACAATTTTCCCCCTGAAATTCTTTCCTGTAGCTCAATCAGTTCCTTCAGCTGCACCCTCAAGGACCACCTCCTCAAATCTACCACCTGTGTGTGCCCTGGACATCCTCCCCTCTAAATATACTAAAATATTTTGTTATTGTCCCTCTCATCAAATATTTTGTGTTATTTTTCCTCTTTTCTAACTTCCTTTCCTCTCCTCCCACTCCCCTTCCCCATTTATGCCCCTATGTCTTCCCCAGCCCCCAGCGCCTGCCTCAAATACACTCTGCCTGGGTCTTTTCCCAAGCTTGTTCCCTATATCTATCTGCCTCTATATGAAATGCTTTCCCTGTATATAAACCTGGTGTAATCAAGTGTCTTAATTAAGTGCATATACTGTATTACTCCTCGCCTCACTGTATGATGTTTTAACTTATTCATTCTGTACTTTTGTGTCCAATTGTTTTGTAAAAATATTTGTACAATTGAACGTTTGCAAAAATGGGCATTTTTGCTCACATACCCTCCAGTATACAATAAAAATTGAATTGAACTTATTACCCCTCAAGATAAGATACATAGAAACATAGAAGTTATCGGCAGACAAGGACCTCTTGGCCCACCTAGTCTGCCATATATTCCTTTCCTACTGTGCAACCACAGACTCTACTTGATCTCTGGTCTTCTCCCCCCCTTGCCTTACTTCTAAGGTCCCCATGTGTCTATCCCATGCATGCATGAATCCTGTTACCATTTTAGCACCCATCACCTCAGCTGGGAGGCTGTTACAGGTGCCCACCACCCTCTCTGTGAAGAAGTATTTCCCCACATCACTTCTGAGCCTCCACTCCTCCAGCTTCAGAGCATTACACCCCTTATCCTGGAGCATATTTTTCCATGGAAAATGCTACCTTCCTGTACCTTATTAATATCTGTTAGGTGTTTGAACTTTTCTATCATATCCCCCCTTTTCCTCCTTTCTTCTAGGAAGTATATATTTAGTTCCTTGACTCTTTCCTCGTAGGACTTTTGAGGGAATATATTCGCCTGGTTCATTTCATGTTTTTATGTATTTCCCTTTGAATGATTAATATACTCTTTCCTTTACTTGCTGTTCCATTTTCTTTGGTTTCGGTGTGCAGACTACCAACTTCCATCATTTCTAATGTTTTCTTTTTTCTGGTGAACATTATAAAATAATGGCTGTATTAGACAGCAACGAGGGCAGAGAGCAAGACCAAGAATAGGAACATCAATGAGCCAGACTGAATGACACCCAGCTGGTCATCAGATAGCACTGCATCCATGCCAACGTTATCACTCTTTAGGCCTGTAAAGTAGGAACAGACAGATTCCACAAGGAAAATGCCATTGAGGGTTACACAGCATGAGTAGGGGTAACATAGGATTGGACAGATTATTCAGACAGAATGCCAGTGAGAGTCACACAGTGGTGTGCTCATACTCAGACTGGATATAGTCACTGTTGTACAACAAAAGAAAACAGGCAAGATACACATTCAGCCCCTTCCAGCACTGCAATATAATGTTACTACTGTATGTCCTGCATTTTAATGGCTAGTGTCTTACATTTTCCCACATGCTGATTCTCAATGTCACAAGGCTCCCAAGTTAGTTTTGATACTTTCCTTGTAACTCCAGGGTGATTTTCCTATATTGTCTAGCACATTACATGATTTCATATTAAACCTGGATTGGCCTGTTTTCTTGCATATGCGATGCCTGTCTAGGGTAACTGTTTCCCTGTAGACTGTCCCATGTTCCTGTAAAATACAGGAGTCCCTATAGATCTGAGAGCCCAGGTGTCACACATTTTAGTGACAACAAATTGGGAGACACAAATAGAATACTGGTATAGAATGGTATATTCAGGGCCTGGCAGGTTGCCTATCTACACAGCGGGCACCTCACCAACTCACAATAAAAACCAGTTTTTGTCAATGCCAAATATTGTCTTGCTGGCATTGGTAGAGCAGGAGTTAGAGAGATTCATGATAGAAATGGAAATGAAGAATTGAACTGTCACCAACCCCACCCCCACACTGCAGAGACTGACAGGCATTGGGGTATGCCTTTGGGTCATCGGCAATAATGTTCATGCCATTTCACCTCACCCTACCCTGCAGACACCAGTGTGCCTTGGGGTCTTCGGGCCTTATGCTCACCCCATTCCATCAGAAAATACACTGAGATGGGTGCAGTATAGGAGAATGGGGCAAACCTTGGAGCCGAAGAGTCCAAGGCACACCTCAATGCCTGTCACTGGCTGCAGGGTGGGGGTGCAGGTGGAATGGCGTGAGCATTACAGCCGAGAATCCCAAGTCACACCCCTGACACCTGTCAGTCTCTACAGGGTAGGGCGTTACAGATGGAAACCCTAATGCCCCTGGCATTTGTTGATATTTTCACTCAAATTTTCAACATGGGCTTTTTGTGACCCCAACTCGTGAACAGTGGCACTATCAGTTTGTTAGCCGAAAGGTGATTTTGCACAGCGACTGTGCCATTTGGCAACACAGGTGCAAAACATATCTTGGGCAGGATGTGAAAAATGACAGCTGTACTGTTTGGAGGTGTAAAAAAATGGCAATGTTGAAAATCTAGAGTGAAAATTTGAAACATTGGTAAAGTCACGAGTGAGTGTAGAAACTGTACAATGCACGCCCATAACGCAATTATTTTGGGGAATTTTTTAACCAAATTTTCAATATAGACATTTTGGTAACTCCACTCATGAACAGTGGCACTGTAATTTTGTTAATCTGTCCCAAAAATTGATCTCCCACAATGACTGCGCGATTGTGAGCCAGATGTGTGAAAATACATTTTGGACAGAATATGAAAAATGACAGCTATACTGTTCATAAGGAGGTCTGAAAAAATGGCAATGTTGAAAATCTGGAGTGAAAATATTAAAAATTGTCAAAGTTACAAGCATGCGTGGAAACTGTGCAATGCACACTCATAACACAGTCATTTTTTGGAATTTTTTCACCAAATTTGCAACATAGGCTTTTTGGGACCCCACCTCATTAACAGTGGCACTGTCATTTTGTTAATCTGTCCCTAAACGTGATTCTGCACAGTGACCGCAAAATGACCTTTCAGGACCGAATAACGAGATGACAGTGTATGTGTTCATACGTTGGGGTCCCAAAAACCCCATGTTGAAAATTTGGAGCCAAAATTCATAAAAATGTCTGAGATATCCACCTAAGTTGAACCCCCCCACCCTCACTGATGCCATTATACAGCTTACTGGCATTTCTTCATTTTGCAGTTTGACTTTGAAGAGTCCAGATGTGTTCCCGCTCTACCATAGATCACAGCACCAGATCTCCGGAGGTAAGTATGGGGTGAGGGGTAGTGTGGGGAGGTGGGGTGCACAGAGGGTGGCTGCAGGTTGTGGGAGGGGTGCTGTGGACAATGAAGGACCGTTGTCTGTTTTTCCAGTACAGGGAAAAAAAACGAACATTGCAGATGGTTTTCTTTCTTTACAAGTGAAATAAAACAAATGTTGGGCACACTGGGATGGGATTTCCAGTGTGCCCCATGACTTTTGGGGGAGATGTTGGCCACACTGGGGTGGGCACCAAGTGTGCCACACAATGTGGGGAATGGGAGACATGCTGACACGGAGATTGTACCCCCGATGTTGACTTTGTTTGGGGCCATGTTTATTGAAATGTTTAACCAGGAAAGGCACTTACGGGAGGTGCGTCGTCTCTGCCGCTGCATTGCAGCAGCACATTTCTTTCAAGTTGGTGGCATTTTACATAATTCTTGTGTCAGTGCTAGCATGCTGGCTAATTGGGGAGTGAGGGATGCACCTACTAAAGCGTATCCTGCATTCACTAGCACTGACATGCCTCTGCATTTCTGCTACTACCACAAGATGTTGCTTGTGCACATTGAAAGACAACATAACAATGGCCTGCAAAATGCTTTAGGCAGCAGTGTAGCTGAGGCAGGACCTGCAGTGCCTCTGTAACTGTTACATAAGTTTACTCACTTACAGTACTGTAATAAAGGTGGTCATATGATCACACTTTACAGTGTTTCAAAATCCTACGCCATACCATCCATCCTTTAGGTCAGATGCATGCCCCAAATGAAATTTGAATCCTGTCTGTTCTCCTCCCCTGTACTGTAGCAGCCTACAATCATCAGTTGGATTTGTGCATCTGAAGAGGCTGGAAGCACATATCATTCCCCAGCCCAGGACATATACTGTATTCCTGGGCCATCTCAGTTTATACAAGTGCAGATCAAATTTGATTCATAACTCTTATTCCCTTCCTTTTTCCCCATCTAACAGTTTACTTTATTTTATTCTAATCTCCACTCAGGAGCTATAGAAACTATACCCTTATTTTCTGTCTTACCATAGTGAAAGATGTACATGTTCATGCTGGAGTCAGAAACCGTCACAGTAAGCATTTTTTAAAAAGTCATGTTTTTCCCTTGGCTTCTGCTGATGTCTGTTGTGAAAAGGTTGAACATCAATGGACTGAATACCTACTATCCAATCCGGTCTCATTGAAGTGTCTAGAACAGCACTGAATGCAATAATATCCAATGATATCAACTGAAATGGTTATCTCTAATATCCAGCTACGTGGAATAATGCAGCTAGGGTCTGTACAACCCCTGTGTGGAGGTTCACTATAGTTCTAATTAATTCAAAAGAATGTTCTCAGTAATAAAAATGAGACCATTGCTCTGCCTCACTCTCCCCAACCTGACATGACTGCTTAGTTTGGAACAAGAACAAAATAAATCAAATAATAAATAAAAGATTTTCCTACTTGCAAGAGGCTAATGTTAGCCTCTTACAGTTCATGGGTGCTGCCATGCTAAATGACCTCCCTCCTGAATGTTTTCTGTAACAAGCAAAGTGAGACTACAGCCTCAATATCTCTCAGCTTCCCAGAATCCTTAGAAGACCAAAGAGGGCAAGCTGACATTAAAACTTTGAGGCCTAGCCCCTCAGTAACATATATGAAGCTAAAAAGGCCTACCTGCTGTATCTGGAAGCCATGATTTGTATATCTCAATACAAAATCCTAAGCTCAGCAAATATCTATCTGATCAAAACATGAGAATTCGAATAATAAAAATGTGAGTCAACAGGATGCCTTCCACATAACCCCCAGGTCATTCTAAATCAATGCTAAAATTGGACTAGAAACCAGACAGTTGGAATATATTTACATTTTTTTATGGTTTCAGAATCTTGTGATTAAGAAAGCAGAAGCATTTTTTAATCAATTCTAAGAAACAGATCAGCAGTATGTCCAAATACGGATTATGCCCATGGTAAGAACCGGTCACTATGTAATACGCATAAAGGCTTGAATGGTAAATTAATTGTTAAAAAAAATTAAGAAAAGGGCAGCAGGGCATAGCCTGAATTTTTTGCTTCTACATCAAAAAGGTGAGGTAGCTCCTCGTGTAGCGCACAAATACATAATGCAGCTTCTAACGAAAAAATAATTCATTTTATTTTATTTCTTTCTTCGTACCGAACTGTATTTGAAAGTGATTTAAGAAAAATCTAGAAAGGAGACACTCCTGAATTAGTTCTATGGCTGCAGCCTATGACTTTTTACAATTTGACTGCCTGTACAAAAAGCAGTTGATCATCTCAAAATGAGCATCAGGAAATTTACCAGCCATTCAGAGGTTAATCTAGAGTTTGCCAGGTAACCACTTCCATGCTTATTTGAACTTGCTAGGATGACACTTTAAAGAAAAGACACAATACTGTCAGAATGAAGTGAATTCTGAGAACTGTCAGAACCCGAAGCTCAAAAGCTGTGTCAAACAAAGTGCACTGTTGCTGATGACTGAAAAGTTTTGACATTAACTGAACTTTGACGCATTTGACAGTTGTGAAAGTTTTTAGTGTCCTCTGAAAGACTGTGGTTAAACTGAATTTCTGCAAAGAACTATAAACTCATTACACAGGACCAGACAAACAGTAATTAAGAAGAAAAATCTATGCAAGAACTCCGCAGAGTGGCCAGACACTTCGTAGACTGATTCAAGCCTAATGTCTGTTTTAATTACCTTCATTTTTACTATTTCATTGTCTTTTAATGCATTTCTTTCTTTTAGTAAAAGGTACAGATGAATTATGATGTTTTATTGCTGATAAGGTATAAGGTTTCGATCACCTAACCCACTGAAGTTATACATTTGTTACTGTGGGCAAACACCTTGGGAAGTCTAAAGTCTCATGAGCAAACTCTATTGATCTTTTCAATTCTAAGTTTAGTGGCAATTTGCCAGCGGTGAATTGTTATACTTTCCATTGCAATGGTATCCACATCACCTAGGCAGTTATGGGAATCCCATGCCAGGAGATGTAGATGCCCAAAATAAACATTTTCTTGATATAAAATTAGTGGCCCTTTTGGCACTGGGCAGCCTGAGACAACGTCATTCTCACGTTTGCTATTTTGGTCTTTTATTTGAAGAGACAGTGAAGGGGTTCTAGTAATTAGACTGATACAGTAGGTGCCTTACTGGGTGCCTACCTGATAGCCTTAAGGAACCACCTTTTTTTTTGCTTTTATTGAAACAAAGTGTTTTTTCCCAATGTATTAATTTTTAAAATAACATACCCTCCCACTTACTTTCCCACCTGACTCACTGTTGCCTGTCAGGGAGAATCAGAAAGTGAAAGTCTTATCTGCCAACAGAATCTATGTTTCTATTATATGTTCAGTGTTAGGCTCTAGGGACCTGTTACAATGGAACCTTTAGGATTGGTTTGGAAATGTGATTATGATGAATGAAATATCTACTGTAGAGGGTAGGCTACCCCTGCTGCCAACCACACAAATAACAGGTTTTGTGTTATAATTATATGCCAAGGATAAACCTTCAAGCCTTGTTGCGATAGGCACCTGTGTACCTACCCAGCCATTTTATAACTAACTGATCCGTAGAAGGGCCATGGGGGAGCTACTGCAAACAGTCCACTCACATCAGTTGATGGTTGGCTAGGGCAGAGATTGTAGGGCAGTATTAACTCTACTAAAGAGTCCTGTTTGAGCAAGGAGAAGTACAAAGGTGTGTGTCTCGGAGATCTGGGCTGGGTGAAGTGTCAAGTCAAGTCACATTGTATTTTTACAGCACCCAGTCCCTGAGGCTCTAGGTGCCTTACACAGAATTGGCAACGGGAACCATACAGTTCATAAATTTAAAATCAAGATTAATCAAAACATAAATAATACATAATTCTATCCTTAAATTTGTTTTAAAAACCTAATACTACATAATTAAAATTAGTGGACGTCAAATGCCAGATTAAAAAGAGGGGCTTTCAGGCTCCACTTGAACACCTCCACAGAGGGATTCTCTCTTAGAACTCTTGGTAGAGAGTTCCACATGACTGGTCCAGCAGGGTACGCTTAGTTAGTGATTGCAATGTGGGAGGGGGATGCTTTGTACACAAGTTGAGGATCAGAGGGCCCGGGCTGGGTTTGGCAAGCGATAGGGAAGTCAGAGGGGAATACTTTGTATGCACTCCAGGAGGTGGAAGGCAGAAGGTATAGGTGGCAGGGTGGGAAGTAGGAGGCAGAAGGTTCAGGTGGCAGGGTGGGATTGCTAGGGATTCTGACATGGAAAGGAGATGTACTATTACACATTGTACTGAGGGAGTGATATGGCGAGGGTGTCTGCATGCTACTTAGAGAGGAAAACCCTGCTCTGAGTGTGCATCTGTAACATGACATATTTATTTTGTTATTTATCTGTGTATGTATGTGTTTATTTATTTATGTATTATTTGCTGTGGAGGCAGGTGGGGGAATGGAGGGGTGGAGTGGAGAGGTTGGGATGACTGGGGTTGGGGGCACAGGGAGATGGGGAGAATTGTGAGCTGCAATGGGTGTGGGGCAGCACTGTTTCTGGGAACCTAGTGGAAGGTGGGGGGGTTCTCCAGTATGCAGACTGTTCAGACAACTTACGCTGCAGATAGAGCGCTTGAGACAGGAATTGGGGGGAAGGGAGAGGAACCAGGGGTTGAGGAGGAGGAGGAAGGGGCACGGGGCAGAGAGGGTTCCATTGCAAGATAGACTAGGCCGCCACAGGCTGGAAGGGGGCACTTGGCCAGGGGGGCTAAATCCACAGGGTCCCGGGAGCACCAAAAGGGGTTGTTGGCAAGTGGTAGGGAACACGTGTAGAGAGAGAGGAAATAGGAAAGAGGTTCAGGGTAAGCAGAGGCAGGAAGGGATTTCAAGGGAGAGTAGGGGCAGGAGGTTGGAAACAACAAACAGGTATGCAATACTGGTTGACGAAACAGAGCAGGATGTTTGGGAAGCCACCACAGAATAAAAGTCAGGTGACCAGGAGGGAAGGGGGGAATATACAGTTCAAGGAGGAGGGAAGACGGTAGTGTAAACGTTCTCTCAAATGGAGATGAAGAGAGGATCACAGATGTAGAAGTGGGTAGCCATCTGGGAACTAGCGACCATCGAACAGTATGATTCACAATAAACACAGCAATAGAGTCAAGCCATACAAAGACAAAGGTACTGGATTTTAGGAGGGCTGACTTTGCCAAAATGGGTGAGTGCCTAAGGAATGCACTAGCAAATGGGCAGGAAGGAGGGGTGGAAGAACAATGGGGAATAATAAAAACTGCCATCACAGAGATAACGAGTCTTTGTGTAAAGCAAATAAACAAAATGAAATGAGGTAAGAAACCACTATGGTTCTCAAAGGAAGTGGCAGTGAAGGTTCAAGAGAAAAAGAAAGCATTCAGGAAGTACAAGGAATCACAGAAGGAACAGGACAGAGAACTGTATCAGTTAAAGCAAAAGGAAGCTGGAAAGGCAGTCAGAACAGCAAAGGCCCAAACCGAGGAAAAGATAGCCAACTCAATTAAGAAGGGGGATAAAACCTTTATAGGTACATCAGGAGCGAAGAAGACCAAGGGAGGGATAGTGAGGCTTAATAAAGGGGGAGGAGGGTGGGCAGAGGTGACTGTGAAAAGGCAGAGATACTAAACAAATATTTTTGCTCAGTATTTACAAAGGAAGAGGGGGGAAGTACCTAAAACAAACAGTAGAAACACTCTGGATACAGAGGTTGATACCAGCCCATTTACAGAAGAAAGGGTTCTGAAAGAGCCCTTAAAACTGAAGGTGGACAAAGCAATGGGGCCTGATGGGATTCATCCCAGAATTCTAAAAGAACTAAGGGTAGAACTAGTGACACCACTGACTACCCTCTTTAACAAATCATGGGAGGATGGGGTGGTACCTGAGGACTGGAGGAGGGCAGATGTGATTCCTTCACAAAAGTGGGAGCAAGGCAGAAGCAGGAAACTACAGACCTGTTAGTTTAACCTCAGTGGTAGGAAAATGATGGAATCACTTCTGAAGGAAAGAATTGTCAAGTATCTAGAGGCCAGAGGACAGGACCCAAGGCAGCATGGATTCACAGCAGGAAGGTCATGCAGACAAATCTGATAGATTTCTTTGACTGGGTGACCAAAGTAGTTGATCAGGAGGGGCTGTGGACATGGCCTACCTAGACTTTAGCAAGGCATTTGACACAGTCCCACACAAAGATTAATATACAAGTTAGCCAGCCTGGGAGTGGGTCCCAAGATGACAGCCTGGGTAAAGAATTGGCTGGAGAATAGGACACAGAGGTAATAGTAAATGGAGTCCACTCTGAAAAAGGGGTTAGTAGTGGGGTACACAGGGGTTCAGTAATAGGACCGTCCTCTTCAATGTCTTTATAAGCGACATTGCAGAGGACTGGAAGGAAAAGTATGTCTCTTGCAGATGACACAAAGATCTGCAACAGAGTTGATGCACAAGGTGGGGTGGAAAGGATGAGAAGGAACTTGGCAAGGTTAGAGGAATGGTCAAATGTATGGCAGCTTAGATTCAATGCTAAGAAGTGCAAGGTAATGCATCTGGGAAACAAAAACCCAGGGGAAGAGTATACAATAGGGGGTGAGATACTAACACAACAAAAATGGAAAGGGACCTGGGGGTAGTCATATCAGATGACCTAAAGGTAGGCAAGCAATGTGAGAGGGCAGCAAGGAGGGCTGGGGGAATACTGGGATGCATAGGGAGAGGCATCACCAGTAGAAAACAAAGTTATTATCCTCTGTACAGACAGCTGGTGAGACCATCCTGGAGTGCATGCAGTTCTGGAAACCAATCTCCGAAAGACATAGACAGGATGGAAGCTGTCCAGAGGAGGGCAACTAAAATGGTGCAGGGTCTGCACCGAAGACACTATGAAGAGAGACTTAAGGAGCTCAATATGTATAACTCGAGGAAAGGAGGGAGAGGGACATGATAGAAACTTTCAAGTACTTCAAGGAATCAACAAAGTCCAAGAGGGTAGCATCTTTCAAAAAAAGGTGTGCAAGAATCAAGGGGCAATAATTTGTAAAGATATAGAAGGGGAGGTGGCTCAGAGGTAATTTAAGAGAAGCATTTTTTTCACAGAGGGTTGTGGATGTATGGAATGGCCTTCAGAGGAGGTTGTGGAGTCAAAAACAGTAGTGGAATTCAAGCATGCATGGGACAGTCATAAGGCAATTCTAGGGGGTGGGGGTAGGAAGAAGTAGGCTGCTGGTTAATTAGGATCTGCAGCTTATCCATCAGGTAAGGAAATGGGCAGACTGGGTGGGCCAAGCGGTCCTTATCTGCCGTCAAATTCTATGTTTCTATGTTAAGTGGGGAGAGGCAGGGAACTAGGTAAAGTTGGCACAAACTCATGAAACAAAGGGGGAGGAAGGCTGAAACATGTTGGGAAGTGGGAAGAAGGAAGTGGCACAATGCAGGGGGCAGTGGGAGGATGTAAAAGTGGCGGAGGGGGAGTGGTTGGAGAAGGGAGCGAGCACAGAAAGGACAGAGGAGGAAGAGAGCAGGTGGAGGCACAATTGGAGGAGAAAGGAGGGGGAAAGGCAGGGTATGATGGCAGAGGTCAGTTAGGAAAAGGGGTTCTAAGGAGGGCAAACCATGGGAGCAGTACAAGGGATGGGGAGCAGGTACTTGCATTAGGGGATTCTATGCTCGGGGGGTGAGGGAGGAAAGAGAGCAAGGAAGAGCCGAACCTGGGGTGAGTGTATGCCTGGTATGACAGTGGAGACAGTAGGGCAGTGCATTCAGAAATGTCTGGAGAAGGTGGGAGGGAAGCCCCATATCATTGTACAAGTAGGAACAAATTACATAGAGGGCAGTACAGTGGAAGAACAGTGGAAGAAGTGCAGGAGATGTTTAGGGAAGTGGGGGGGTATCTGCAATCAGGTGGGAAGCTCAGTGATGTTCTCTGAGGTACTCCCAGTACCTAGGGCAAACACAGAGAGAAAGCTAAGAATACAGGTGTTTAATGGGTGACCAAAGGATTGGTGTGCAGAAATGGGGTACGGGGTAGTAGGGGGTAGGGCGAGACATGGAACAATAAGGGGCTTTATGCCAAGGTATTGGCTGCATCTCAACATCGACGGTACAAGGGCATTCACACAGATATTAAAAACAACATAGATTTAAACTGAGGAGAGGGAGGGGCTGAGTTGGATAGCAGGGAGGAGGCACCTTCCAGGGAAGACTGGAAGGCCTTGCCCCCCCAGAGACAAAGGAGGAGAATGAGGAGACATTACCAAGACAAACGTGGAAGGGGCACAGACAGGAAGAGATGGGGCAGGATATAAGTGGATTGCAGTATCCTTGAATGCAAGGAGCTTAGCAAACAAGGTGGCAGAGTTCCTGGCAATGATGATGAAGGGGGAGGTTGATATTGCTGCCATCTCAGAGACCTGGGTCACCCAATACCATGACTAGGATCTCACAATCCCAGGATACAAGGTGTTCCATAGGGACCGGGAGGGGGGGAAGAGGGGAAGGGTGACAATTTATGCCAGAGGGGGGAAACTGTGTGCCAGGGAGGAAGAGGACGAGGGGAGGCCAGAATCCATATGGGTATTGCTCCAAAGCTCTAAAGGTAAGAAACTCAGGATGGGGGTGGTGTACAGGCCACCCTCACAGAACGAGGAGGTGGATAGGGAGCTAGGGGAGCAAATTAGGAAGGTTAGTGGCAAAAGGAATACAGTTATAGTGGGAGACTTCACTCTACCTTGAGTTGACTGGCAGACAGTAACTACAGTACATGCCAGGGAACAGGTGCTGCTAGAGGCTATCCAAGACAGTTACCTAGTGCAAGGGGTGATGGATCCAATAGGGAGGGGGAAAATACTGGACATGGTGCTTACAAATGGAGACCAAGTCCAGAATGCGATAGTATGGGACCCCCTAGCAGAAAGCGACCACTGCTCAGTGTGGTTCCTCCTCAACACAGGGAGGGAGTCTGCTAAGACCAGGACAAGAGTGCTGGATTTCAGGAAGGCAGATTTTGCCAGAATGGGCTGCATCCTAGAGGGGTATTTAGCTGAAATTAACCCAGGGACGGATGCTGAACAGAAGTGGGCAATCATTAGGAAGGGGCTAAATGAGGCTACAAACACGTGTGCTAAATCTCAGAGTAAGCAGTCCAGGTCAAATAAATCTAGCTGGCTTAGCAATAAGGAGGAGGGGAAGGTGAGAGGAAAAAAGATTGGCCTTCATTAAGTTCAAAAAATCTGGGTGTGAGGAAGATAGAGAAGTGTTCTCAAAGGCATCTAGGGAGGTGACCAGGTCAGTCAGGGCAGCCAAGACAGCAAAGGAGATCAGAGAAGGGGGAAAAGGGGTTCTTTAAATACATAAGGGAGAAGAGGAGTTGTAGGGGTGACATTGTTAAAATCAAGAGAGAGAGAGGATGGGCGGAACAAGGGGAAGAACAGATAGTGGCACTCAATGAGTATTTCTACTGGATGTTCACAAAAGAAAGGGATGGCCCAATACTGCAGGGGTAAGAGGGTAAGGGTGAAGGGGTGCAGAGATAACAGATGAGGTCATCCAAGAGAATAGAGTTCTGAAGGGCCTTAAAGGCTTGCAGGTGGACAAGGCACCAGGACCGGATGGTGTACACCCAAGGGTCCTGCAGGAATTGGCAGAGTTGCTGGCAGATCCTGTGATGGACCTGTTCAACACCTCCTCGGAGACAGGGAATGTACCCAAGGACTGGAGGATGGCTGATGTGATTCCCCTTCACAAGAGTGGACCCAAGGACCAACCAGATAACTACAGATCAGTAAGCTTGACTACCATAGTGGTGAAGTTGATGGAAACCATTCTGAAGAGAGGTTGATAACCTTTCTCGAAAGCAATGGCCTGTGGAATGACAGGCAGCATGGGTTTGTCAAGGGAAGATCTTGCCAAACTAACCTGATCGACTTCTTTGACTGGGTCACTAGGGTGGTTGAAGAAGGCCACACTGTGGGTGTCCTGTATCTGGACTTTGGCAAGGCTTTTGACTCTGTGACGCACAGGAGGTTAATAAGCAAGCTGAGGGACATGGGAAGAGGGGAAAAACTGGTGGGGTAGATTGAGAGCTGGCTGCAGGGCATACAACAGAGGGTAGTTGCAAGGGGGGAAACATCCAAGCCATGGCCAGTAATGAGTGGAGTACCATAGGATTCAGTGCTGGGCCCCGTTTTGTTCAATGTTTTCTTTGGAGACATTGCAGAGAGGGTCAAGAGTAAGATCTGCCTGTTTGCGGACAACACTAAGATTTGTGCAAAAGTGGACAATGAAGAAGAGAGGCAGGCACTCAGAGAGGATCTAGCTAAACTCAGACACTGGTCTAGGGAGTGGCAGTTGGGGTCTAACGCTAAGAAGTGCAAGGTCATGCACCTTGGGGCCAGAAATCCCAAGAACAGCTACTGGCTGGGGGGGAGTGCAGGTAATAGCTTCAGAGGAGGAAAGGGACAGATGGACCTGGGGGTAATAGTCACAGAGGACATGAAGGTATCTGTATAGTGTAGGAGAGCTACAGCAAGGGCAAATAGGATGCTGGGGTGCATTGCCAGAGGGATCACCTCTTGAAAGTGGGAGGTCATTCTGCCGTTGTATAGATCACTGGTGAGGTCACACTTGGAATACTGTGTACAGTACTGGTGCCCATACCTCAAAAAGGATGTGAGATTACTGGAGGGGGTGCAGCATTGGGCTACAAAAATGATCATGGGACTAGGGGAGTTGCCATATGAGGAAAGGCTGAAAGAGCTCAACATGTACTTGCTGGAAGACAGAAGGGTAACAGGGGACATGATAGAGACCTTTAAGTACTTGAAAGGCATAAACAAAGCCAGGAAGGGAGGATTGTCCTGTTTAAAGGGGAGGAAGGGTCACTAGAGGGCACAGTCTGAAGTTGGTAGGGGGAAGGTTTAGGAGGGAGTGAGGAGTCACTGCTTCGCAGAGATAAGTGGTGTTGGGTTGGAACGCACTGCCAGAAGAGTTAATCGCTCAAAGGACAGTGAGTAGCTTTAAGCGGGGTTGGGATAGTGTCAAGGGCAGGGTTAGTACAGACAAAAACACAAATGGGGAAGGACTGGAAAAGAAGAGGAAAACAGTGGTTTGGGTGGGGGTTGGGCAGTTGTAGTGTTATGAAACTAAGAGCTGCTCAATCGGGCAGACGTAATAGACCTGTGGGCCTTTTTCTGCTTGCTATTTCATATGTTCGTATGTTTATTTCAAAATGTTTACCAGCAAAGATATACTGAGCTAGTAACACCTCATTTCGAGATGCATGGGGAAGGGGGGAAGTTGACAATACAATAATGTGAGAGGGAAAAAGTGCATTCATAAAATGTGTGTCAACAATATACTGTACCAAGCAATACAGCACAAAATAAGGTATAAAAGTACAATACGTGAGACGTGCGACCAAAAATCAGCGCAAGTAATACAGTACAACAAAGTGCGTAAGATATATAAAACTGCATTTTAACAGGAGCAGTGACCAACCACAGCCAGAGTGTAGTAGTGGTGGTGGTGGTGTGGGGGGGGGGAGGCTTAGGTATGAGGTCAGGGACAGTTGCAGGAAGGAGTTGTAAAGTCATGAAGAAGAGACTTAAAGGAGAACTGCTCTGAATCTATGAGTTGTGTTTCCAGTAGAGGCTGTTTTTTCAATATTGGTTCAAATTTTGTTATTGATGTAGCTGTACGGGCTTCTTAGTTATCCTAGTGACTTCACTACCAGTCTAGCATTGCTTGTAAAGCGCTTTGGGATACTATGTATGAAAAGCGCTACATAAATGAAGATTCTTCTAGTGGGTGTTTCCGATTTACATACTGCTGGTAGGAACCATTTTAGAACTGTATGATGTAGTTTTATGTCCTTGTTCTGCTCCGCTGTTGTTGCCACAGTGCATCTGTAACCCCTAGGTGGCTCTACCCCAAGGGCTACTACCCCTGCCTGCTTGGCTAGTTGCAGGTTAAGGGGTCTGGTAACTGAAATAGATGCCTCTACCCAGAGGTCAGGGTTGTTAGTAGCAAGGCTAACCTGGGTACAGCCCTCTGGGACACCGTAACCCCCCTCTTTCCTCTCTAGTGGCCTAGAACAATATGCAACAAATACTTTCACAGTAGCCCCTATTCAGCATACAAATCCCCACAGTGTTTGCACTTACCACCCGGGCTGGTTCCACCAGTTCGACCCTGGAGACCCCCTGTAAAACAAGGTTAAGCACAGCAAATAACAACAGTGCAGTGCTTTTGGTACAAACTGGAACCCCAGTCAGATTAAATGCGAAAAGAGTTAGATCTGATTTATTCAGGGGAAATAAATAAGGGAGGGGCATGATTAGGTTGATTGATTCTAAAACTGATCTAGTCAGTCAATTATGCATGCACTTTTAGTCCCTGCACAGTCACACGCTCTAGGTACCCAGTTGGAAGTAAGGTGGGCTAGCTGGAAATGTTGCCCGGGGTAGGCTGGTGTCACAGCTGGTTGGGGCCTTGTGATGAAAAGAAAAGGCATGCACAACCACACACAATTTGTAATCCAGAGCCTGAAGGCTCAGTTCGTGAAAGGAAAAACAACAGTGCAATCAGATGACAACACTTGAGATTTAGCTGTTGTTGCAGGGAGCTACCCTGATTGTTACTCATGCCACCCAATATGAGACACAGGCTAGACAAAATGGAAACTGCAGGTTGATGACTAGTTTGCCAGGAGAAGCAGGGCCCACATGAATCACTGAGGTGTCATTCCTGTTCGAGATGGTTGAGTGGGGGGCTGATCTCAGGGCAAGTCTCTCATTGATGATGGTTTCTGTGCCTGAAGTAACTGTCTGGGCTAGGTGGCAAGGCCCAGGCTGGGAGGTACAGTTCGGATTTTGAGTCTGGTAGTGCTGAATGCAGTTTCCAGCAAGCGTGGCACATTTACACAGTGGGGAACCAAATCGCGACCCACTAACAGCACACAGCACATTTATAGTAAAGCAATCACCATACCACAATGGGGAAGGTAGTCTGGCCGCAATATCAGTGTCTCTGAGCAAAACCAGGAATTCTGTGGAAAATGGGTGTCCTGACAGGCTGATCGCGTACAGCAAATCTTCGGTCTTCTTCAGGTTCAAATCTGGTCACTCTTCAGTGGCTTTGTCACACTCCAATTCAGATATAATCTGATTGCTAAGCCTTTCAAAGGATTCTCTCTTGAGGGACTACAGGCAAATAGGCCAAAAAGCAGCTGCTTAAATCCCTCAAGCTGTTTATTCTTCAAACTCTAACTCCAGACTCACTCACTTCTCATCATGCCCATTAATCAGGGCACAACAAAATAGCTCAGAGACGTAGTCCAAAATAAAGCTTCTCTTTTCTCTCCATGCGGGACAACTGAAAGCAGTCAGGCCAGACTCAGCCTTCCCGCCAAGTCCCCACTCTACCCTGCGGGACAGCAGCTCCACGATCTGCTCAGTCCTCCAGCTCCAACTCATTTCTGCCCCTCTGCTGCAGGCAGCTTGAGAATTTCCCTCTGATCTCAATGGTTCAATTGTTTTATCCATCTGTTTGTCAAAGCAAGGGATCCCCCTCCAGGTCTGTTTTGGTGCCAAAATGCAAAAACTACAATTCCTACAGAAATTTGCTCCCACAAGACCCCTGGGGACAAGTTCCATTTTAGAGTCCCCAAAGATACTGATTGGTGCTGACTGGCAGTCCAAAACCAAAATAGTGGTGCAATACAGAAAGTTCATGCTGCAAAGAAGACAGGTTAAACAAAGAACAGTACTATTGCTATTACAGCAGACAATCAGCAAACAGTTACAGATTCCAATATAGCTCCATCTGTGCAATTAGCGATGGCAGAAAGAAGTAAAAGCACTGTAGCCCAAGCAGGACTCGAGCCTAGACACACTCGGCCCCCACCCAGATTAATTATACAGTGCGAAAGAGACAGCTCTTATAGAGACAGACACAGAAGCGATCAGGGACTCTGTTGCAATTTCTTTTTAAACAGCTAAAACACAGAACACCAGCCTGGCAGTGGGCATTTAGACACACCCAAGGAACACTTCTCGGGAACCCCCATTTGTAGGGGGGTTACACATCCATGTTTTACTACGGAATTACAGTTCTGAAATGGTACCAACCAGCAGACTTTAAAGCAGAAACAACCACTGTGCTTACCAAAAGGCCTGTACAGATGAAACATCAGTGCAGTTCTTCTTCAAGGTAGAAGAGTGATGAGGCAGTGCAGACGAACAGTGGAAGAGAAGACCAAAGCTTAGGAAAATTACATGAGAAGGTAACTTGGTAAGTAGCAGATTTCATGGGGGAGGGAAAGGGAATGGGAAACAGTGACACAGAGTAGGCAGAAGGATATGAGGGGGAGGAGAAGAAAGATAAGGAAGGAGGGAGCCAAACCGGAATTCGGATATGAAGGTGGTATTCCAAAGTGGCTTAAATAGAATTCCTATTACAGGAGACAGTGAAGTCTGCATCCACAAGCCCAATATGCTTGAATCAGAGGGCTGAGCATGCAGGGGACATGTCGCTGGACACAGAGCAGGTTGTGAAAGCACCCCAGAGTGGCACAGACACAGGTCAGCCTGCATCCAAACTTTTGAATGTAGGACACCCTTACATCTATGTCACTGTGAATCCTGCCCTTGGAGTCTGAGGATCCCATCAATTTTGTTGACCAATTTCTGTGTAGGAGTATAGAGTTCAAACATTTTGCTTCTTTTAGTATCTGATGGATAAAAGTACATTATGAGATCGAAGGGCAGACTGCAGCCTAGCTAAGTAAGTACCTTCCTATATTAGTAGACCCACTCCCTTTCATCTCTCATAGAAACATAAAAAGGAAAGGACAGAAGACTTGGGGCAGGATTTTCAAAAGCCTTAGATCACTGCAAGCCCCGGTGTGCTGACAATACAGTGCATAGGCCTTGCAGTAATCTAATGGGATTGTCTATCCCATGCGGCAATTGCCACAAGTTAGACCAACTTTTTTCTGATCTAACTTGCGGTAATCCTGGGGACCATTTTTACGGAGCTTGTGCCAGATATTTGGTGAAGCTGCCTTAATTCATGGAAATTGTTGCAACTGCGACCAAGACTGTAAAATCGAGCACAGTTGCGGTGAAGGGGTTGGCGCACTGCCAGAACCTGAGTGCCATGGCGCAGGGCTGAATGCAAGCCCTGTATCATGCTTTGAAAATCCTGCCCCTAGAGTCTATCCAGACTGCCCTGAACCCTACCTGGAGCTATTCTGAGATGGCTCCTCCCTCTACACCCTATAATGCCTCCATACACTTTCTTATCCTGCCCTGGTTAATAATCCCTTTGTACTATAGCCATTTTGGCTATGTTTTTGTTTCCCTACCCTCTCTGTGAAAAAGTACTTCCTAACATCTTTTCTGACTCCCCCTTCCCCTGCTTTAAATGTTTCCCCATGCTGGATGAACTTTAATTTAGCCAGAACAGTTGTGTGTGGTCCACCTTGTATAACCCTGGAGGCTATTTGTAAGTGTAACCAGCCTATTGCAATAGGGGGTTACTAGGTAGCCCATGTGAGTCAGTAAAATTTGCACTAAAGGGTAAATGTTTTAGCCTGTTCTGAAAAGTAAATGGTGTTCAGTCTTATAACAATTTTCTGCCCCAGAAACAGGGTGTCATCCTTGTGCTGAGTATTCCATGTATTCATTGGTTCAGCACTCGCATGAGTTTTTCTGCCACCCGCCTAAGGCCTGTGAAAGGGGCCCGGTGTTCCACTACAAGAGAGGTTCTAGAGTGATACAGTGTTTCAGTATCATAGCCTGTGCGTCTTGGATGTCTGTTGGTGTGACACTCCGGCTGTGACCATCTGGAGGGGGCTTGCGGGCTCAGGATGGTGGCAGGGTCATGTGTCTAGAATGGCACTTGGTGCACCCAGGTAGGTCTCCAGAGGTTCAGATCACATCCAGTGTTTGACATCAGGGACAGAAAGGGACTGTTGCTGGACCAGCCTCAAGAATAGCTGCTTGATGGTTTGCGCACTAAATGTTTCAGTTCAGTTGCTGGAGGTAACCTGTAGCTTCCATGCCATCCATCAGATTAGAGAGTGGAAGACCATGGAGAGCTTCAAGACCAGTTTGAAAACACATCTGTTTAAACAGGCTTTTAATATTTGATGTTTTTATGGATTGTGAAAATTTTAATTGAAGCTGAATTTTTTGTAAGATTTTATTGAATTGTTTTATGATATACGTCTATGTATAGCGCTTTGATTTCTGAATTGTGCTATACAAATAAAAATATTATTATTATCTGTCTCTTGGATGGAGGAGCAGAGTCTTGAATTTGAACCAAATGAACCTGTGAATCTGCAGAACACCACAGGGGTGACGCCATGACATCAAAACCTGAGAGAAAGAGGATAAGACGTGGTGAGACTGGTAAGTCTTATAGCTGTAGGTGCCAGCACTGTGATACTTCAGACCCTAGCAAGGAGTAAGGTGCAGTGGCTGTCTCTGCCTCGGCACATTTGGTGTCTATGTCTTGTTACTGTGGAGTGTTATGTAGAAGGGTATTTCTCTCAGTGAGTGAATGACATCAGGCGTGTAGCACTGAGACACAACACCAGAAGCAGGGAGACGATGGCATAAAGAAACTTCTGAGTACTGTATAAGACACTATAACACTGCAGGATATAAATGAAATGAGCACTATATATAGGATAGTGCATGGGGAACAGTTGACAACAGGGCTATTCTTTCACCGAGTTGGCGCTATGACGACGGATTACTTCGAGAGCGCAGCTCGAGAGGTAATCCATCATCATGAAGTGCCAAGCAGTGCGATTAGCCCTGATGTCAACTGTTCCCCATGCTCTTTTCTTTATATTGTGTGGTGGAATGTCGTTTTTTGGGGGGAAAAAAATCACTGCAGCATGTTTCCACATCAGAACATTTTTACTGGGGTACTAGAAGGAAAAAACCACTTTACATTTTGAACGTTTTCACACTTGACATTTTAACTGTTGAAGAACTTTACATTTTTAATGTTTTAATGCTAAACATTTAAACTGTTTAAAAACTCACATACAAGAGCACCCAGAACAGCAATTCACAATCTGCGGGGAAGAGCAGAGAAAAGGGGTCGGTAGTGAGGATCACATTTCATCACTCAGGAAACTATGTAATTGCCGCATGTCATTTCTCTTTTTTTATTTTGCCATTTTTGTTTTCCTGATCGAGGATGAATCTATCCCATTCTGATAGTGGCTTTGACAGTACTGCCACCGACATTGCTGCTTTCGCTATGTGTACTGTCTATGGAGTGAGCCCTGTCAAATGCTGCTCGAGAACACAGTGTATGACATGCGCAGTGCAGCAAAACAAAAAATCATTCTGCTGCACTGCGAACGTCACTAGTGCAGGTGAACAACATTTTGGCAGCGATGGATTTCGGCGGAGAACGATGTTCCAACACATACTATTAATAAAATAAAGGACCATGCACGGCTAAGCTGGCACAGTGGCGAAATGTCACAGGGGTCTGGTACAAGAATAAAGATCGTCTCACATTGAGATGGAGTCTCATTCTGGTGCGTTCTAGCAGCATTGAAGGTCACAGAATAGGCAGACTCTTTCAGCAAAGAATCCCTAAGAATTGTTTCCTAGGGAAACAGGGAAAGCCTGGATTTTGTGCTAATGCTATCTAGGAGGGTAAACCCCTTCCTGGGTCTCACCTCTGGAGTAAGGCTCTGATAACTGCTGTTCCTTTAATGACATGGATACATCCTGTGACCTGGTTCTCTTGTGGCTGCTAGAAATCGGTGTGAAGTGTATGTACGTTGGAATAAAGTAAATGCTTCTTAATTTGTACCCACCGTTTACTGGCTTGGGGTCTGTAAATACTGATGTTCAAGCCTTTGTTGGGGCTACAGTTAGGACTCTGCTCATGTAATACCATCACCTTCTGGTGTCATGCACTGCACCTTGTAAATAAAGACAGGTGTTCTAAAAGCAAAGTTTTGTCTGAAGTTTGTCCTATGTTGTTGTTATTCTAATGGTAAAAGGGGGACAGTGTTTAAACCGAATTGAAGTAGGCCTGAAAATGAAGTTGCTGTTCAAAGTCAATTAGATTAATGTCCTTCTGAGCTGCCTTGCTGGGATCTGTAAACCGTAAGTAACATAAACTCTATTTTTTGACCAGTGAAAGGTAACACTGTGGGGTCAGTTCACAAGTGGGCCCTGGTGCCTTGAGGGGATGAAGAATGTTGCAGGACAGCACCCTATGAATGTGGAGGTAAAGATGGCAGATGTCCAAACCAAGAGGCCATTAACTCCTCCCCATGAGGAGCACTGTGCAGCATGGATGAGCAGTTCCACTTGGGTGACACAGGGACTTATATAGGTGGTATCCAGGTGGCCATGCCTAGTAGATGTGATGCAGTCAGACCAGGAACCAGTGGCTCCCTTCAAGAAGTTGCCATCTGAATACCAATTGACATGGAAGTCGCTATTGGGCCATGATCTGCCTCACTCCCAGGCATGGACAAGGTGGCTGGTGGGGTTTTATCACATGATATGTCTCTATCATGTTGCCCATTTCCCTCCTGTACACCAGGGAGTACATACTGAGGCTCTGGAACCTGTCCTCATAAGTCTTACCCTGTTGCCCCTACATCATTTTAGTAGCCCTCTACAGTATTGTCTCCAGCCTGTCCCTGGCCTTCTTTAGGTATGGACTCCAGAACTGTACACAGTACTCAAGGAGTGGACTCACCAGTGGCCCATATAATTACATAATTACCTCCTTTCTGTGGCTAGTAAATAGCACATCTAACATACACCAGCATCCTGTTTGCCTGCCCATATGCCTTACTGCATCGGGAAGTGGACATCATGTTATCACTAATTAGTAAACCCTTAATCTCTTCCTTCCCTAGAATGTTGAACTTTTACCCCATTTATGATATACTTAGGTCATGGGTTCTCATTTTAATGCAAGATGAGGAGGATATAGCTATATATATATATATATATGTGTATATATATGTACAGTATATAGATATATATATATATGTAGTTCATGTAGATTCTCTGTAAAGTATAAATATTTGGAAGACTATTTATGCATGTTCAAGTCACTTACCATTCCATTAGATGTATACAGTAGTAGTAGTACATTTTTTTATTCATAAGCATCGTCACAGTGATATGAACACGGTCAAACCCCAGCTGAGCCATGACTCATTTTCAAAGGGTACCATGTGTGTAGTACAGTGTTGCTAAAGTGCTGTACAGAGTTGCTAGATACAAAGGAAACAAGTCTAAGTTAGATGTATGAAGAAATTCTAAATACATTCCCTAAGAAAATTATAAATAGCTATATTGGAAAAATTGTAACAATCCATCACGTAGAAATTGCCTCCAGACAACTGTGCAGCAAAAGCATACAAAACATCAAAAGGACAGGTGGGGGGGATTGTAGTTAGTCACTCCCAAGAGGAAAGGACTGGAAACCAGGGAAAAGGCAAAAAGCACAATTAATGATAATCATTCTCTTTTATTACAAAGCAATACCAGATAGACACACCCAGTTTTTGAAACCAGATATTCTCATTGAATGGAGGTCATTATCACTCTTCAAGTCATATTACTGATGCAGTGACTTCAATTTACTTATTCAGTCCTGGTGCCTTGTAACACTTACTCTCTGACTGCAATATATATTTTCTGTACTGTGTTCTCCCCTTCCCTCTCCCCCAGGATACAACTGGAATCGAGCAGTACTCTGTTCAGTGTGCCCTCCTGGTGAAACTCTTAAATAAATAAATAAAGTCCAAGTTTTAGAAATATTACGTAAGGCAAGCTACCGTGCAGCCCCTGGGTATGACCCCTGGTACTATACCCAGGATGCTATTACGACTGTTCTTATACTCCACAGGGGATACTGAATCTAACCCTGGCCCTACCAGCTCCTGTGTTTCTTCCCCTACTGACCCAATCTGATCTCAGTCCAAAGGTCTAAAGCCTGACCACATGAATGTTGCTGTCAACAGTATAAAAGCTATGCTCCATGAGCTGGAAGCTTGGGAAAACCTTTAGGCTTCTGATATCCTAGCTGTTACTAAGACCTAGCTAAAGCCTTTTCGCCTCTCATATGAGATTAAAATACTTGGGTACACCTTCTTCAGTAAGGTTTGGGTGTGCAAATGAGGAGGTGATGTCTTATTGTAGGGGTTGTAGCTAGTCAGGACACGGATTTGGGCTAGTTAGGCATTGGCTGGTCTGATCTTTCAGGTTAGAATCAGGTCAGCGCTGGTCAGGTCCAGTTTCTGGCCCAATTATTTCAGAAGGCCAAAATTCCTTTTTTGATTGACCTAGTAGCTAGTAGTGGTCCATGCTGCTAGCTGAACACTTTTTTTATTTCATTCCCTCTGACTTGTCATGGTGTGAGCTGGGTGGGCCTGGGTTGGCACGTGCATCTAGGGTTTTCCTCAAGTCAGACTTACTTCCCCCCCACTGTACAGCACGTGGTGAGGCTACTGCTTTATTGGTGCCAATCGCCAATTATTTATTTGTTGAAATCTCGGATTACAACCTTTGAGCTGGAAGCTCGTTTACAAAGGTTCCATGTCATGACAAAACAGGGATACAGTAGTTAAATTATACAAAAGAGTGTTAAAGAAAACAAACAGACAATTCAAATGCAGCCATTTAACATGTAGGATTATAAAAGTACAGATATTATGGTACAGTACATGCAGCAACAAAATCACGTGTAACATAAGTGCACTAATAATACAAGGGAAAAGAAGGAGAGAGGACCACGGATGGGAAGGGACTGGTAGTAGGGGGTGAGGAGAGGAAAGGGATAATGATGGAAGGACTAAGAGAGGGGCTGAGGGGAGCACTGGACCAGCCAAGTAGGCCTTGTTAAAATTTGACAGATGAGGGGAGTAGATGGGGGGGGGAGCAAGGGGGGATGTGGCGGGGGCATGTAGATCTGTGTGTGGGGGGGTGGAGGGACATGGCTTGGGAAACTGAGGGAGGCATTGAGAGAAATATGAACACAGGGGGTGATGTAGGAGGGAAAGTGGAGGTGTTGATAGGGGCTTGAGCAGGTTAAAGGTAGCAGTTGCAACAGCTTAGGGTTGCAAGATAGTCATGAAGCTTACCTTTGAGTGGGCCAAGTTTAGTACTGGATAGTATATCCTCACTGGGAGAGTTCAGCCACAGGGGAGCACGATAAAAGAAGGAGTGCTGTCCCTGGGTGGTGCAGTGGAAAGGAACCTTTAAGGTCAGGATGTTGGACCCCCTAGTGGGGCAGGTATTGTCAGTTTGGGGAGAGAAAGCTTTGAACACCAAGACATGCAAGCCCTAACATAGATTGTTTAGCTAGAAGCCATACCTGGTACTGAATTCTACAGTCCAAGTTTAGCCGCCCTGACTGGGAATAAAGGTCACAGGTATGTGTTAGGTGGGGAGCATCAAGAACAAGCTGGCAGGCTTTGTTGAGGGCCACTTTGACCCTCTTGAGGGTTGTATCAGAGGCAGTGCTGTATACTACCAGTCTGTAAGCAATCACACATAGGACAGAACTGGTAATGGCTAGGTTTGTAGCACCATCTGTTTGGCTGTGCTTGTGCCTAAATAGCTGGCCAATCCTAGCATTGGCTGCTTTAGCTACTAGGTCAATGTGATGAGTGAAAGAAAAGGAACTATCCAAGGTGACCCAAGGTATTTGAAACTCAACCATCTCTGGGGGGCTTTGTGAGATTTCACTATGTGCAATTGGTAGGATTTGTGCCAGTTATGGGGGAGGCAAACAGCACCGTTTTTTGTTTTTTTTGGTAGTTTAATAGTAGCTTAGAGTTGATGAACCAGGACTCATGACAGCGAAATTAAGTTGCATCTGTTTTTCCAGCATTATTGGGTCTGACTGGTTGGAAAAAAGCACTGCATCATCGGTATAGAGGAGGACCTTGTCCGGACATGCTTGGGGGAGGTGGTTCAAGAACAGGCTGAAAAGCAAGGGGCCCAGAATTGACCCCTGAGGTACCCCTGTAGTTACAGCCTAGCTTTTGGACAGAATGTCAGCGATTTTTACTTTTTGTGTTCTCTTGGACAGGTAACTCCTAAGCCAACATACAGTTTCGGGAGAGAGTCCCAAGTGGGTTAACCGATCTGGTAGAAGTTCATGGTTGATTGCGTCAAAGGCCTTGGTGAGGTCAATATAAGTAGTCCCCATCAACTGGCTCTGATCAAGGGCATCGTGGATGTAGCCTGAGAACTCCACAGTGGTGGTGGTGGTGCTGTGTTGTTTTCAGAAGCCATGCTGCTCTGGGCATAGCAGCTGATATTTGTCAATGAGCTGGTCATAAACAATTCATTCTAGTGCTTTTGAGAGAGGTGGGAGAATAGAGATGGCCTATAATTGGAGTGGCTTGCTCTATCCCCACTTTTGAAGATGGGGGTGACCACAATCTTCTTCCATGCCTGAGGGAATTTGCCCTTAATGAACAAGTGATTCAGGATTCTGGTAAGGGGTAATAATACCTCATCTAGGGTTAAGGCAACAAGCTTGAGATCAAGCGCGTCACTGCCCACTATGGTTTTCCTGAAAACTTGTAAGAGGTATTTTTTTGCTTTGGCTTTGGAGATAATTTTAAAGTGGAAAGGTGAGGCGGGGCCAGCCGGGGAGACTAACGGGTTTAGGGGCTTGGAGATGTCGGGAGGTGGAAAGAAATCTGGATGGAGTACACTACTTAGGTCTGTAAAAGCCCTACAATGTATGGTAGAATGTTGTTACGCATAAAAATATATCCCTGACAAAAAGTTGTTATGCTGCAGAAGCTTGCTGTTATGCTGCACTAGATATGTAGCTACTGCAGCATAACAACTTAGAACCCTGAATTGAGATCTGATAGCTCGAGCTGCATTCTCAAACTGCAGCAGAGAGCACCATCATTCAGTAAACCGTGTGGTAATTTCAAAATGTGAGTTCCATAAAAAACTATGTCGACTGCTGTTTTTTCTCGGGAGCTATCCAATCGTGAGACATTTATCTAGGAAACTGTATTTTCCAGCAAGAGACTGTTAATGTAAAAACCATCAATTACCTTGCAGGCAGACAGCAGGCTAACTGCAATGTCAATCCCAGGGAAAACTTAGGTGAGTAAACCACTTTTGCAAACCCCATGGAACTAACTTCCTGTGACCTTTGGCTCTAAAATATTTTTTTTGTTCCGTTTGCAGGTCACGCTGTGGTTTCCGAAAGGCATACAGCTTCAGACTCCACATATTTGTAAATTATGACTGTAGATAGCAGCCCACACACTATAAAAGGAAATGTATAGGACTCTATCTATAACAAGTTTGAAAACTCTTCTCTCGAACCTCGAGAGCTAAGCTCAAGAGGTTCCGTCGCCATGACAACCTCTCGAAGAGTTTACAAACTTGTTATAGATAGCGTCCTCTACATTATCCTCTATATTAGAGGTGTTAGCTGTAGTTACAGGGTCTTGAGTTATTGTACCATTTAGACTGAGTAGGGTTGGGGGGAATTTGTTGGGTTTATCAGTGAGAGTCTTCAAATTATCCCAGAATTTGCGGCTAACTCCCCAGTTACTAGACAACTATTTCTTAAAGTAGTGACTCTTTGCTAAGTGAATAGCCCTTGTGCAGTTATTTTGAGCAGTTTTGTAGCTCTGGAAGTCTATGGAGAAGCCAGTATTTCTGGCTTTGTGCCAGAGTTTGTCCCTAAGTTTCATCTGCTTGAGGAGGGCCGAAGTGATCCAAGACTTACTACACCCCTTGGTTTTGTGCTTGATGAGAGGGGCATAAATATTACAGACTGTATTGAAGATCTGAAGGAAGTGATCAAGTGCAGAATCAATGTCATTAGTTGCAAAAAGATATGACCAGTCCAGTTGCAAAAGGTATGCTCTGAAAGAGGCCAGCTGCCCTTTTTTAGTACTCTGGAAGTATGTGTTTTACCAGGGGTTCTGGGGGATTTATTTGACCAGGTACAGATTATAGGTGAATGATCACTGATAGAGTCAGGGAGGACAACTGGATGGGTAACTCTCTTGGTCTGATTCGTAATCAGCCAGTGCAGCAGTGAACCAGAACAAATTTGATAATTCCTTCTCGTGGGGGGAGTCTACTAGATGTGACTTGTGTAGGGAGGAGATAGCATCTTTGCACGGTGCTGCATCAGGTGAATGCCAGTAGATGTTGAAGTCACCTAAGACGAGAACCTCTGAGTTCTGGTCCAGGTTGGAGAGATAGTTGAGGATTTCAGCAAAGCCTGCTGATTGCTCTTTGGGGGTATGAATACCGTAACAATTGTTAGACCTTTGCTGCGAGTGCCTAGTGTAAGTTTAATTGCCAACGTTTGTACATTTCTGCTGGTGGAAGGGCATGAGAGGACGCATCTTAGGATGGTTTCCTTGGTATAAATGACACAACCCCACCCCACTTCCCAATCCTATCCAGTCTGAAGGAGATATACCCCCTCCAGCTGAATGGCCATGTGTGAAATTCTTGGTGAGAGCCACATTTCTACAATGGAGAACACGTTGGGGTTATGTTGAGATACTCGGACTTCTAATGAGTCAGATTTGGTCATGAGGCTGCAGATGTTAATGGATGCTATTGTCAAGCCACCAGATCTTTTTAGGGGAGCTG
The DNA here is from genome assembly GCA_016271365.2 of Neoceratodus forsteri. Taxonomy (NCBI): domain Eukaryota; kingdom Metazoa; phylum Chordata; order Ceratodontiformes; family Ceratodontidae; genus Neoceratodus; species Neoceratodus forsteri. The sequence continues at coordinate 1,684,323,261 of CM028129.1, read as the reverse complement.
GTGTGGGGGGCATGGGGCTGCGGTTGGTATGGATGTTATCTGAGAGTAACAGAAGTAGCCAGGCCATCCTTACTGCACACCATTTAAGGAGCTTTAGCATCTGCATATGGTTTTGGAATGTGAGATGAACTTTCCTACCTTTGTCAGAAATTAGACATTGAATAGTGGAGTGGGAAGGGGAGGACAGGCCCAAGGCAAAGGCCACATCGTAAAGGACAGTGCAGGGCTAAAAGTAGTGATGGCAGGGGTGGAGGTAATTTTGGGGCATAATATGAGGTCAGGCGGCAAATCAAAACTGGCAGACATCTGAGAGTTGGATACAGTGTCCAGGAGTGGTAGGAAAACTGATAGTAGAACTAACAGGAGCTGGACGCTGAGTGGGCCCATTATAAAGGAATAACTGAATGGTCATGTTGCCTAGAGCTACTGCCATGGATAAGGTGCTATGGATGACACTGGCTTTAGCCTCAGGGGTGCAGACAGTTTACACCTAGAAGGGGGGTAGGCCTAGTGTGAAAACTATTTGAAGGTGATTCAGGATAGACACAAGATTAGAAAGGGAGACGAGATTAAGATGAGGGAGGCTGCCTGATTAGCATAGTGGTAGGAGCCTCACCTTTGGCTTCAGTACTATCTTTAAGTTTATGAGGGATGCTAGATATGTGGGTGTTACAGTCCCTAAGGCACTTAACTCAGCATGGCACTATTAGATCATCCTGACTGCACTGAAGTAGTGAGTAATCAGCAGGGCCACTGGAAAATTGTGCCCACAATTTTTTTGCAAAATCTGCAATTTTCACCATTCCCCGTAAAAACTGACATGTTCTGCAATTTCTTGCAATTTTTTAGTTTTTATATTGAACTGTGTAAAAAGTATTAAAACTTTTAATAAAATACTCTCAAATACAGTAACAATTTTGCATGCAGACTTGGGTTTGGCCAAAACAATGCAGTGCAAGGTAGGGCAAGGGTTTTATGTGACACTGATTTCTTTTGAATCCTTGTCTTGTTTAGTTTCAAAAATCCACTGGCCAAGCATAAGTACACTTAAACACTTAACATTTGTTTTGTTTTGAAGCAGTCTATCAGAAAACCTTTTGTTGCCCACACAGACTGAAACAAAAGATGGGAGAAAAGGTGCAAATTATCCCATTCACTTAATTGGGGTGCTAACTATGAAGCCTTTTTGTAAGTGGCAGGGCAAGTTTTTCCTAGTGAGCATACTTTCACTCAGACTAGTTTTGATTCAAATAGCTGAGGATTTTTGGATGGCCCTGCAGATTTGAAACTTGAATAAGCTAGTTGCTAATAGTGATCTCACTCTTAGCAACTACCCCTAGACCCCTAGATGCTCACATGCAAAGACTACAATAAAAACCTGACTAAAGTCTAGAAACAAGCTTATAAAACACAAAATATATCTGAACATTTATCTTTAACTAAACAAAATCATTGCAGCCAGACTAAAACAAAGGTAAATTACAGGGTACCCTGACTACTGTATGATGCAGTAAAAATGTACTGGTATTTTTTTAAATTTTTTGGTAACCGTGTGAGGCCCTCTAGGCATGTTTTCAGATACAGCCCAGGAGCACTGAGGAGGTGAAGTGACTTGCTTAGAATCACACAGTTTGTAAGTAAAGTTTGTCGGAATCAAACCCAGGTCTGCTAGATGTTGTCAGCCCATTCACAGTTTGTTACTCAAACCTCTAGATTGTACTGCCAGCCCCAATAACCCCCAGATTTTGTGTTTAAATAAGTAATTTAAAAAATAGCTTACAGTTCCTACAGCACAAATTATGACAATTTAACACTTTTACAACATTTTAATAAAACTGAATTATTCACCACTATCTGCCTATTTTTTCTTGACCCAAAGTGGGTGAATAGCTGGCAGATCACAGTAAACAGCTGTTGATTAGGCTTCATTATTCTACAGCCAGAAACAAAAAAACACATTTCTTGTGACTTTATTTAATATTGATTTGCTGTGGCTCACTTTATAGAATCTATTTAGCACTATATGAGGCAAATTATTTTAAATTTTTGAAGATATGCAATGCTTACGATAGCTTATCAGTTTAGTATTCTTTTTAGGAACATAAACTTTTCTTTATGTTTTAAACATATTCAGGTGTCAGTGTATTCATTTAGCAATTCACTGACTAATATATGTTGCAGAAAACATTTAAAGATTTATTGCAAAGCACTCGGGGTCTATAGTAGAACCCTAGCAATTTCCTGCAATCTTTGCAAAATGCTCTGCAAATTTGGGTAACCTTTTCCAAAATTTTCCAGTGGCCCTGATAATCAGCAATTAATCTAGCCAGAAAGAGATGCAGTAACAGTGCCCTCAAGTGGTAGAGATGTATAACTTGCAAATGGGAAAGTGGGGAGATGGGGGAGGGGGGGTATGTGAAGGAAACTGAAGTGGTGCTAAGGGTGCAGCCAGTGATAGTCTCCAGCCAGGGAGATGATAAGCCAATCTGTGAGTAGGAGGTCGGGCACCAGAAAGCAGAGGCAAGATTTCTTCAGGAAGCATACCTTCTTGGGCGGGCAGGTGTGCTGGCTGTGTGCAGTTGGCAGCTGAGTCAGGAAGGCCATCCAGCAATGCAGGGAGAGTGGGTTCTTGAATAGAGAGCACCCATTTAGAGGCCTCCTGCTGAAAAAAGGGAAAGGGAGAATGAGTATATTATTATACAGTTGAATTTAAATGGTGGGCGGGGGGCAGATAGAGACAAAACACAGTGATGTTATCAGTTAGTAGCAGCAGCCATCAGTCTAACATCTGCACAGTTCTGTGGTCACATTGCATACTTGCATCAGGATACTGGGGTGTCTTGTCATTGAACTTCTGTGTCTGGACTGCCAGTTGAAATTACTTTTTGTGGAAGCCAGCAAGGGAGCTGTACTGTGAATACATGTCTGAGTGTGAGCATGGGGCAGTGGCAGGACACAGTATGAGGGCAACTTTGAGTCCATAGAGAGCAGGTCAAGCTGACTGACTTGAGTCTGCACTGTGAGTGATGAATGGCAGGATGCAGTACCGCTAGTATCAACAGGACACAGCACAGAAAGGTAAGTCTGAATTTAAATTGTGAAGCCATTAGAGGGGTTATTCTGGCAGTGTGCTTGTAAAATTGTTCAGAACCCCATTGTAAATGAGATGTTGTTATCTTAACTCGGATAACTCAGTTAAATAAACTGTTAGAGGAAATGGTATAGAAAAGCTGAAGGCTAAATTCCCCTAGCACCAAGCAGCACACAAACCCATAGTTTGTGGGTATTTAAAGAGCTTGATGCCTTGTTTATGAGCAGCCAGTCACTGGAGCTGGAGTCTAACTCTGTGTTTAAAATTCCCATTTTATAACACTCTATCCTACCCAGAAAAAGAAAAACATAACCTATCTTCAGGGGGCACAGCTGTGTGTACCGCCCCAAAACACCTTCCAAGTTGGCTGCTTCCTCCGATACTCAATGCTGCCCCCATGATGTGGCTGATACAAGAAAGATACTAGGTGTTTGCTAAGCAAAAGCATTCAGTGACACATCTTGGGTAGGGATGGGAGTCATATAAGTGCATCGAGTTATAAAAGATGTTGCACAAGTCCCGCACCTCTTAAAATGCGTCACTGAATGCTTTTGCTTGACATGCACCTCCTTCCTTCAAGCCTGTTCTGCTTCTTTCACCTCCAGCCAGCCACATAGCTGATGTTTTGCTGCCCCACCATGTAATGGAGCATGGGGGGAGCAGTCAGTGAGCTTAGGAGGAAGTTGTAGGGTGAGGGCACATACAGCTCTGGCCCCTGTAAATTATTTCTGTTTTAAAAATGGAAGGGGTTTGCACAGGCCGTAATGTCAGCCAGTGCTGCCAGCCACATAGCAGTTATTTCTGCTGCTCCCCACATAATGGAACATTGGGAGGAGCAGCCCTATATGGACCTCAGTGGTCAGTGACAGTCTTTCTTGATTGACAGATTTAAGGGGGGGGGCAAGCAGCTGTTCCCCCCTGAAGACCGTGGGGGCCTGTTCTTCACTGTCAGGCCTGACACAACTTTTGCTGCAGTTATTCCATCACAGATACAGAGGGAAAATATGGTTGCACACAGTTCTGTGTCACTAAAGACACCAAAAAGGTTAGGTGGCAGGAGAAAAAAAAGAAGGATTTGGGATTCTGGTGGGGTGGCTTTCAAAATGGGAAGGAGGGAGGAGGTTATAAAAAAGAGCACACCAGGCAAAGATGTCAGGGCAAGTTAAATATGCTCGAAGGCCCCTATGCATTAATAGGCAGATTGCCTATGTGCCACAGATCTGCAGCATGTAGGCAACCCTAAGATAGAATGCCATGAACTGGAGACCCACTGGATCCCTGGCAGGATTCATGAAAGGGGCACATGCCCCCTGCGCACTCAGTCCCCCGGCTGGTTGCACAGCTACATGCATGACTGATCTAGGGGCATGTCCACACTCTGTGCTATTCACAAAGGTGTGGAATGCCAGGCAAGGGTGGTACCCCATATCTTTTGTACACCTACCTCAGTGACATCTACTGGCTGTAACCGTACAGGGAATTTGCCCACCATGCTACCTCAACCCACTGGGCTGACAGGAAGGACTGGGTGCATCCATTCAGGCACTCACCTGCATTTGTTACAAAATGGCAGCCATGTGTCTACCCAGAATCCCCTGCTTGCATGGAGCAGGGGATCCATTTCAGGACCCAGGATGGGCATCCAACTGGGTGCCTGCCTCTGTCCCTCAATCCACCCCCTGCATAGCAATATGCTGGGAGGCGGGGCTGTGAACAATGCCCTGCAGAGATGGGCAGTTGTGCATACCATGCACCCTGTGCCTGACCACAGGAGTGGAGCTATGTGGGTCAGGTACATACGAATTGTGTCTACCTTTCCCTCTTCAAAGCACTCGAGTGCATAGTATCTGATCAACTAGTCGACCACCTTGCTAAATACCAGATACAATGTCCACAGCAGCACGGCTTTCGCAAGGCACATAGCACCACTACAGCATTGCTAGAGTATACTGGCTATATCCACAGTGCTCTTGACCATGGGCAGCTGATGGGGGCAACCTATATTGACCTCACCAAGGCCTTTGAGACAGTCACCCACACCTTACTGCTTAACGAACTTTCCACAACTGGCCTTTTGGCCGGTCCTGTGGGGTGGTTCAAAAGGTATCTAGGGAGCTGGACCCAGCAGGTCAAGATAAATGAAGTCCTATCAGAAAGTCAGCAAGTGCTGTCTGGTGTCTCTCAAGGCTCAATTCTAGGCCCCTTACTTTTCAGTCTCTCTCTAAACCACCTCCCCAGTATCTACTTGGAAAGAATTCTTCTCTATGCAGATGATGCTGTTATTTTTACCAGCAACCGTGACCCACACTGTCTCGAGACTCGACTCCAGAAAGACTTCTCAAAGATTGAGATCTGGTTCTTGAAACACAAATTACACATGAACTACAAAAAGACAAAATTAATGTTGTTCGCAAACCCACATAGCAAACATAAGTCACATCAATTAACTATCCTAAATAACGTCAACACCCCACTTGAATTGGTGCCTACCTTTAAATACCTTGGGGTGACTCTCAATTGCACCCTATCCTATGCTAACCACATGGACCTAGGGCCCAATTCCAGGAGGGGTACGCCGGTGTAAGGCAAGATACACCAAACCCCATGGCATATCTCACTACTGATGCCATTGCATACACCAGCCCCTATTCCAAGTTGTGAGATACGCCATGGCAGCTGCAGCTACGACATTCATGGGTTACGCCACCCACTATGCTGTAGCCCACAACACCTGGTGCAGGCATGGGTTACAACAGCCAGATCACCCAATTCCCGGAGGGTGGCTGTCATAACCCACAGTTGCCATTCCAAGAGGCACATTGGTGTACTGAACTTGGAGCTGTCCTAAGTGGAATTCAATGACTGGCACCGCTGGATGCCACCACGCAGCACCACAGCAATGGCACCATACTGTCCCCCAAGCCTCCTCAAGCACACCCCTGCCCCCAACCCTCCGATCATCTAGGACCCCTAGGGTCCATGTCTGGTGCACCCCGAAAGATGCCTCTGCCATCTTTCCTGCCCCCATGCCCTCTGGTGTGTGCCAAGGTGGTCTGGGGTGGGGGGCTTTGGTGGGGGCTGCCTGTCACTGGCCACAAGTTGCAACATGTAAGTAGTATATGCCAGGCACGTGGCGGTAACCTACACCTGGCATCGCAAGTGCCAGGACCCTGATTCTCCTGAAATGCAGCATAGGGCCCTGGCATAAGGGCAAATCGCGTAACTCACAACTGCATGCAAGTTATGCCATTTGTCCTGGAATCAGCCCCCTAGTCACAAAAGCAGTAAATACCAGACTTGGCTTCCTCTACAGGCACAGGCATTGCATGACCACTGATGTGCTCTGGCGGGCAGTGAATAGTTCCATTCTCTCTGCTATACATTACAGATTTCCACCCACCGCTGTGTCCTATACCAATCATTAGGGTGGCTCCCATTGCAAGGCCACTTTGACTTCGCACTTTACTGCTTGGTTGATAATACCTTCTGAATTGGCCAGGAGTCTCCTCTTGCAGCCATCCTCAAAGTTTGAACATTTCACCAGAGCCTCTGCTCCTTCACTATCTCTCCACTCAAAGTTCCCAGGATCTCCATCAATATGGGCAGGAGAGCACTGTCAACTGCAGCCCACTCACAACGGAACAGGCTGCCCACTGTGTTCCGCACCCTGGCCTGAACACCCATCACCTGTTCAAATCCCACCTCAAAGACTAGCTCCTGGCTGAGTCCTGTTGCCTTAATTTTTCTAGGTAGACTCCCCCTCCACCAATCTCTGATACTTTCTGGCGTCTATTGTTTTGATTAACCTCATCTCATTGTTATACCAACCTTCCCTCTTAGCACTTATCTCTTTTCTCTACTCTCCTACACCATTTTTTTTGGGGGGGGGGTTCCCTGCTGGGGATTGTTCCCCCCTGCACTTGTTCATGTCAGTCCAATTTCTCTTCATTTAACTGCATGTTTAGTCTTCCATGTTAACCTTACACCTTGTTTGCTGTGTAAAATTATATCTTATTGTATGAAGTCTCTGTATCTTTTTGTATCTGGAATGTGTGTTATTTTGTCTCTTTGGAAATATTGTGTTACTGGTTCCAGTTACTTGTACTTGTACTGAATTGTTGTTCCTGTGCCATTGTAGTTTGGTCTGAGTCATGCCTGAAAATGGACCCTGGGATCAGTGCACTTACCCAGTTATCAAAGTCATAAATAAATAAATAAAATTAACTGTGTATAGTGCTGCCTCTGACACTACACTAGAAAGGATAAGCACAGCGCTAAACAAAGGCTGTAGACTAATTATTGGAGCACACGTCTCACACATACATGTGACTTGTACACCATGACAAATTGGCTGAACCTGGATGGCAGAATGAAATATCAAACCTGTCTCCTAGCTAAGAAAACCTGCCTAGGCCTTACCCCTCCTGCCACCCAGGACCTCCTCCAACCAACTGCCAACCCTCACCGGATGTGTGTTACAACCAGACAGTCCTACCAAGTCCCTTTCTGTCGTACAACTCAAGGACAATGGTCCTTAGCATACCGTGCTCTCAGTTGGTTAAATACCTTTCCCTATGACATCATGAAAGAATCCAAACTGGGACCTTACAAGAGTAAGCTACACCAATACCTCTCTGCACTTAGTAGTTGCGACTGCTCGCACTAAGCAGGGATCTCCCCAGTCACCTGCAGAAACTCTGCCTACCCCCCCGCACTTAACAACAGGATCTGCCCTCTGCCTTATTTATACTCTTTGCCTCTTCCCCATCCCCTACTCTGCCGTCACCTCACCACCCATCTGCACCCCTGCCTCATCCTCCACTGCCCCCATTAGCCCACCTGTCATATCCCCTCCTCCCACCAACCCCCGACAAGGTCAACACTGACTGCTCAAAATTGTCCACTATGTTATACTTACCTACTTTGTTTCTCCATTTGTAATTCTCATGTCAATTGTGCTAGAATAATTTGTTCAAGTTTTGCACCAGCCGAAATATGAAAGGCATTTATGTATAGTGTTCCACTTAGCTATTCTCAGACATGTATGTTCTACTACATATCTCTAAATGTATGTTGTACTATGTCTTGACACTAAACCTTTGTAAATGAGCTACCAGCTCAAAGGTATTGAATCCAAGAATTTAATAAATAAATACAAAGTACCCAGCCCACAACAGTGCATTGCCCCTGAAGTGACTAAATAGTGATTTGCATAAGTCAGTGAAACTTAAGAGACAAAGCCTGTAGCCTTTTTAAAGCCCCTGGCAACCCCTCTGATGGTATTTGTATAAAGAACTTAGAAACGTCTGCAAAACCAATCCTAAAAGAGCAAGAGTAACATACATGTAAAATGTCCAAGAAAACAACCTCTCGAATCTTAAGTGCATCTGGTCACAAATTAATACTCTCCTGACATGTCACCCTGGTGTCCCCACGTAAGAAGTTATTTGGGGTTGGAAAAACTTCTGAGACCCTGCATTCTCTGCAGATGCCTTTTATCAGTCCTTCACTGATCTGGACAAATCTTAGGCCCCCTTAAAGAGGATGTCTCTGGGCCTCCACCTTGCAAGCCCATCCTCCCCTCCTTCCCCTGACAGTCCTCAGAACTTCCACTTTAGACTTTCTACCAGGAAGGAAGTTCTTACCCAGCTGAAACTAATTTGGTCAAATTGCTCCATTGGTTATGACACTTGAGCACAGTCTTCTTAAAATGGATGCCTCCGTGATTGCTGTTCCTCTCAAAAAGCTGTTCAACAAATTAGTCCTCCTGGGAACTATCCCAGACTTATGAAAAATTGCCTTGGTGGTTCCACTACCCTAAAGGGGGCCTAAATAGCTTGTTGAAAACTACTGCCTAATCTCCCTCCTCAGTCCCTTGGAGAAAATCCAGGAAAGGCAGGTTTACAACAGGAGTATTTTGAGATACATGCCACTATTACAGAGGTCCAGCATGGATTTAAAAACAAATTATGGAAGAGATACAACCCTAGTGTGGCTTATCACTAATATCCTTGGTGCTGTGGATTCTGGGCTAGCAACTGACACCATTTTCATTTTGATCTGACAAAGCATTCGACCTGGGAAACCACATGCTTCTGTTGGATAAGCTGCATCATATGAGCCTAGTTAGCCTTGCCTGTCTCTGGTTCAGACACTAACTATCCAACCTAAAACAAAGAGTTAAATTGCAGGATAGTCCACCCTTCCTAAGGTCTATAATGGATGGTGTCTCTCAGGGATCCATTCTAGGCCCCTGCTTTTTGTGTTAGTTGTGAATGATATGCGTAAGCACTGCGATTAGTCTAAATTACAATTATATGCTGATAACGCTGTGTTCTTCAGAAGCCACTCAGACACTGTACAGATCAATTGCTCTTTTGGTGATGATTTTAGGCACCTAGAAGCATGGTGCCTTATGAACAAGTTGACATTCAGTACAAATGTAACCCCCCTACAAATGGGGGTTCCCTGAAAGTCTTCCTTGAGCTTGCCTAAATACCCACTGCCAGACTGGCATTCTGTATCCTAATCATAGAAACATAGAAACATAGAATTTGACAGAAGATAAGGACCGCTTGGCCCACCCAGACTTCTCATTTCCCTACCTAACTGATAAGTTGCAGATCCTCGCTAAACAGCCTACTTCTTCCAACCCCACCCCCTAGAATTGCCTTATGCCTGTCTCATGCATTCTTGAATTCCACCACTGTTTTTGACTCTACAACCTCCATGCATCCACAACCCTCTCTGTGAAAAAATACTTCCTCACATTGCCTCTGAGCCGTCCCCCCTCTAGCTTCAAATTGTGCCCCTTTGTTCTTGCTCACCTTTTTTTCTGAAAGATGCTACCCTCTTGGACTTTGTTGATCCCCTTGAGGTACTTGAAAGTTTCTATCATGCCCCTCCTCCGGTCCTCAAGGCTATACATATTAAGATCCTTAAGTCTTTCTTGATATGTCTTCTGGTACATACCCTGCACAATTTTAGTTGCCCTCCTCTGGACTGCCTCCATCCTGTCTATGTCTTTGCGGAGACTGGGTCTCCAGAACTGCTCACAGTAATCCAGATGGGGTCTCACCAGCTGTCTGTACAGAGGGATAAGCTGTCATTTAAAAGTGGTTGCATGTGAGTGCCCTGTTAGCCTCCGTGCTTGTCTCTTTAAGAGCTGCCTATTTTTGTAGACTATAATTAATCTGGGTAGGGGTCGAGAAATTTCAGGCTCGAGTCCATCCTGGGCTGTTGTATTTTTGCTCCAGTCTGCCATCGCTAATGACATAGAGAGAGCCCTATTAGGATCTGTGACTGTTTATTGATTATCTGCAACAATAATAATAAAAATATTGTAGTTTGTCTAACCTGCCTTCCTTTGCAACATGGACATTTCTGTTAATCATCACCATCTTGGTTCTGGACTGCTAGTTTGGACCAATCAGTACCTTTGAGGACCCTAAAATGGAGTCTGTCCCCAGGGGTCTTGTGGGAGTGAATTTCTGTAGGAGTTGTAGTTCTTGCCCTTTGGCGCCTAAATTGACCTGGATGGGGAGCCCTAACTGTGACAGACAGATGGATCGACAAATCAAACCTTTTGGATCTCTGGGAAAGTTCTAAGCTGCCTGCAGCAGTGAGTCATTGTGGAGTTAGAGTTGAAAGAGTGAACAGCTCGACAGATTGGAGTAGCTGCTCCTGTGTGGTGCGCAGGGGAAATTGGTGGGAAGGCTATATTTGGCTTGCCTGCTACCATCTTCCAAAGTGAAGGAACCTTGAGCCTGAGATCAGACTTCTTCTGAAATTGCAGTTTTTCTGATCGGAATCTGATTTGTGACTAATTGAATCTATCCTGAAGTGGACCGAAGATTTGCCTTGGTGCACTCGGCCTGTCAGGACTTGAGATTACCACAGAGCATATGGTTTGCGCAGAGACACTGTGAACTGCAACCGGACTGTCCTCCGAACTGTGATATTTACTTTGCTTTTACTACAAGTGTGCTGAATGCTGATAGTGGGTCGTGATTTGGTTCCCCACTGCTTGAATGTGTCACGCTTGCTGGAAGCTGCATCCGACCTTTACTGGACTGTCTCTGAACTGTTCACTCAGTCTGGGCCTTGCCATCTCAGCCCAGATAGCCACTCACGCTGCAGGGAAACAACTGATGAGAGACCTGTCTGGGGATTCAGCTCCCTGCTCAACACCAACAAACAGGATCGGCACCACTGTACTTCGTGTGGGCCCTGCTTCTCCTGGCAATCCAGCACTTCATCCTGAGGTCTCCATTTCATCCATCCTGCATCCTGTACTGGGTGGCGTGAGTAAACACCAGGGTAGCTTCCTGCAACAAGGCTCAAATCAACTGATTTAATTGTTGTTGCTAATCACTTTGGACTGAGCCATTGGGCTCTGGATTACAAATTGTGGGTTAAAGTGCATGCATGTTTTCTTTCCATCACAAGGCCCCAACCAGCTGCAATGCTGGCCTATCCCAGGCAACACTTCTGGCTAGCCTGTAGTTCTAACTGGGTATCCAGAGTGTGTGTGACTGTGCTGCAGGGACCTTTAAGTGCATGCCTTATAGCCTGAACCTTTTAGATCTTGAATCAACTACTAGAGTTTGCTCCTTTCCTTGTTACTGCCCCTCAAATAAATCAGATCTAAATCTTTTTGCACTGAAACTGGCTGTGGTGTACCTCTGTACAAACAGTATTGAAATACAGTTGGTTGTTGTGCTAAATCTTATTTTACAGGGGGTCTCCAGGGCCAAGCCAGCAGAATCAGCCCTGGTGGTAAGTGCAACAAGTGTGGGGTTAAAACTGTTGTTAGGTGTCAATTGCAGTTGTGTACTCTGTGAACCATTTAGGCCACTAGAGGGAAAGGGGTGGTAACATGTCCCGGTGGGCTGTACCCAGGTCAGCTATGCTACCACTACCACTAACCCCATCCTCAGGGTAGAGATACCCACTTTCAGTACCCAGGCCCCTCAACCTGCATCTGGCCATGCAGGTAGGGCTAGTATCCCTTGGGATAGCACCATCTAGGGGTTACGCAAAGAAAACTAATGTCATGATATTTGATAAAAGGCACTTTAGTGTGGAGAGGCAGAATCTGCTTAATTTGAGCACAACTGCTGGGTCACGGCTTGAGGTTGTGGGGTCCATTAAGTACCTAGGTATCCTATTAGATCAGGAGCTTATCTTTCGACTCTACGTAGACCTCCTAGCAAAACTCTACATCAGAAGCTTGACCTGCTGTATAGGCTGTTAATCATCCATAGGACCAAATCTGGCTCGGGTCATTGAACCTTAGCCTACGCTGCCCCTTACCTATGGACAAACTCCACAGTGATATCCAAAGCACTGGTAACTCATAACATTTTTAAGGCTAGTATAAAGGCTTACCTCAATGGCAGTAGTCAGCAACTGGAGTCATTGAACCTTGCTTGCGCTTTGTGTACTGTTTGTACTCTCCTTTGATGAATTATGCCATTATTGATTCGCAAACTTGTCCCAGTCTGTAATGCCTATGCCTTTGCAATGTTAGCAAAATGTATTATCAACCTGTGCCTGAGCTTACTGTACTGTTTTCTGATAACTGTTTTATGTTATTATTATGTCTCGCTGCCTTTTGTGTTTTTGTATTTAATCCTGGTTCATCCCTGAAAAAGAAATTTTGTCTCAGTGGGCTTACCCAGTCACCAAAATCCAATAAATAAACAAACAAGTGTTAAAATCTTGAAGGATTCACATCATAGTAGTTTATTATCCAGGTAGCCACCTCTAGGTCAAAATGTTCTGCAGTCATGCCCTATGAAAACAAAATGATGATCATTAGGTCCTGATCTCATTACTTTAGCAATGTGTTGTGCAAGAGCATTTTCAGGGTCCTCTGTTTAATGTCCAACATGCTCACTGACCCTGATTACAACATATGAGATGTTTTCTCTACATACAACATCAGGCAAGTGTACTCTGCCAAATACATCATTCCTTGCATAACACAATAAATTAGCTTTCTGGTCTGCATCACTTTACCTGTTCTCTGATTTTTAAAGGTGTTTGTGTTCTTCATCACTGAGTAAAACCTGCAGTTCCCACATTTGTGGCAACCTAGACAGTGCTCTGGGAGCCATGTTCTTGGTATTACCGTAGGCTGTAGGTTGGAAGTTGTTGACTGCTATGTCCTTTACCTGGTTGTCCCTCCTGTAAACCATCAGGAGCACCTGTTGTGTACATTCCTTAAGAAAGGGATCCGTCTGCAGGATACCCCCGTGTTAAGCAATTATTTTCCTCACCTAATACACTTGTGGGGAGTATCCAGCCTCTCTGCTGATCCCTTTGCCTCCTGGATCACATTCTCCCTGTACCCTCACTGCCTAAAATGAGCAGGCTGTTCACTAAGAGTGGAAACATTTTATCAATTCATTATATAACAAATGGCATCCAATTGTGTATCAAAAACATTCAAAACAATGAAAGGATGGTGGTGATGGGGGGGCACCTTGTCAGCCTAACTTGCATACAGATTTTTATACCCACAATGCAGTGCTCTTTGAGCACATGTGCATTGTTTGGATAGATGCACAAAAGTCAAACTATTTGGATATTTCCTCTCTCCTAGCATCCTGTTATGGATCCCATATACTGCTTTCAGTGCAAACTGCCTACCAGTATGTTCACTCATAGTGTTCTAAAGGGACATTGCATTGAGGTTCCTACATGATGCCTGGATGAGATTATGATGACAGTACACTGAGGAGTCCCAAAGAAGGCAAAACATTTGTCTGTACTATAGTATTCTTAGTCTATCCTGGATCAGATGTACATTCCTGTAATACAGGTGATATCTCTTGTAGCAGAGTATTGTCAGCCTGACTTGCACAAGGATTTGCATACCCATAATGCATTGCTTTGGGAATGAGGCTTGAGACTGTATGTATGGTTTGGAGAAAAGCATAAAAAACAAAAAAAAATACCACCAATGTGATCAAGTTTGGGATGTCCACCCCAGATGATGATACAGTTAATAATGGTGAGCATTGAACCTTGCATCCAAAATACATTTACCTAAGTGACTGTAAATAACTCCATTGTAATGTACTATACATTGGAGCATGAAGCCTTTTGCTGTTAATGGGGCCTGGAGCCCTTTGATGTACTACATATTGGGGCATGGAGACCTTTGCAGTTCATGGGGCCTGGGGCCCTTAATGTACTATATGTAGGGGCATAGAGATCTTTGCTGTTCATAGGGCATGTAGCTCTTAATGTACTATACATAGGGGCATGGAGACCTTTTCTGTTCATGGGGCATGTAGCTCTTGATGTGCTGTATATTGAGACAGGAAGCCTTTTGCAGTTCATGGGGCCTGGACACCTTTGGTATATCATACATTAGGGCATGGAGTCCTTTGCTGGACGTGGGGTCTGGGAGCCATTGATATACTGCACACTGGGACATGGAGTCCTTTGCTGTTCATTGGTCCTGGAACCCTTTGATGTACTACATATTGGGGCATGGAGTCCTTTGCTGTTCATGTGGCCTGAAGACCTTTGATGTACTGTACACTGCTGTGGGAACAAATCCTAGTTATAAAAAATATTTTATTATAATATTTTACATTATTTTAATTTCTATTTTATAGTCTTTATAAATTTCTCATCATTAATTGAGGTAATTGGGAGACAATACAGAGACAACTGGTTTAATTTTTTGTCTATATGTGCTGTCTAAGCAAGAAGGAAAATTGTCTACAAAAAGAAGAAAAAAAATCTTCTTTCAGGTTCATCCTGCCTAAATGAAAACTTTCTGTTTAAAGCAGGAAGGTATCCTTAAACTAGCCCCTTAACAGAGCTATGTTAAGGGACTTCTGGACTCTTTGTTTGAATGAAGAGAGCAATACTGATAAGACTGCTTCACCTCATACCAGTCTATTTTAATATGATTTACAGCATGGTACCAGCTCACACCAAGTAACCAGCAGAAAAAAAAATAATTTAGAGAATGTTTACATTTTCATTTGTTGCAAGACTACTTTTAATGCTACCAGCATAAAACTTAGACAGTGGATAAAGAATAGCTTGTTATATTGGCTGGCTGAATTTGAAATATGCAACTTATGGAGAATGCGAGTTATTTGATGATCTATTTTGTGTAAAAAGTCTAAAAGCTAATATACCTGAGTTTGATCTTGAATGAAAGATGGTATCATGAAAAGTTCAAATATATCATTTTTATGTCTGCAACTTAGTGCTAAACAGAAATAAACTGTCTTAAAGAATTTGAGATAATCACTCAGAAAAAGCATGACTTCATAGTCCAGTAGGCACAAACAATAAGACAGTTCTTTGCAATGGAATTCCATGCTTTTGAGGACTTTCCTAAGAAGTTTTCTGGAGGAGATCTACTTAATCTTGAAACCTAGAACATGAACTGTAAGCTCATTAAATCAGTTTTGAAATACTTTGCTGAGAACTGAAGTTATAATCATTATTAACTTATTGCAGGAAATATTTGTCTCACAGACATGGGAGACATCTCGAAAGACTGCTTTTAATACATGGAACTTTGAAATGTTTGTATGGAGACTGCATCTTGTTGCATTCAAAAGTTATAAGAAAAATTCTTTTGGGACTTAAAGCTGAACAAGGTACCAGAGGAGCAGTCCTATGAAAGAGTAAAGAGCCACCTCTTGCATCATTTGCAGGATCCAATCAAAGTTGGTAAAATTAGCAGGAAATGATGTCAGAACAATGCTCTGGCCTGAGGTAATAAAGTCAACTACTGGGAGAGCCAGCCCAGTTCTTGCCTAAACAGCATGCTGAGAGGATCTGTGCTTATGGACCTGCCAATGTTGTTGTCTTACTGTTTTGGAATCCCTGCCAAGACCTAAGCCAAGAGCCAAGCCTGCCTGTTGATGTCTGGACCAGCAAGGAACCAAGCCTTCATGCTGTTTTTATACCAGAGGTGCTAAGTTCAAGAGCCTGAGGTTCGAGCGTGGAAAGAAACAGGAACTGTAACAGAGCCAGCCACAAGGAAAGAGGATGTTTCACAGCAGAAGTAAAGGAGGATACTCACCTACATTCCTAAGGAAATTCCAAATTCTACAACTACTACTCTGAGTATTACTTTGAATATTTTATTTTTAGTGTAACTTAGGAAAGAGGGTTGGTTACCTAGGAGGGATTTGCTTTAAAATACTAATGAAGGTATATAGAAAAGCTTAAATTCAAGTAATACAAACATTTTTGCCAAAGAAAATGTATTTGGAATAAGTACAAAGAGAAGTTTTCAAACACTAATAAGACAAAGCTATTTGAAATCTTTATTCAAGAGAAATGTTGCTGTTTGCAAAAGTTACCAAAACTGCAAGCTGTGTACTTTTGGTTTTAACATAGAAACATAGAAGTTGACAAGTTGATAAGGACCACAAGGTCCATCCAGTCTACCCAATTATTTTTCTGCCTTATGAATGTGCCATTGGCCTCTGCTCTGTCAATTGCCTATCTATTCATGCTCATCTGTATTGCTCCCTTATGTCTATCCCATGCCTGTTTGAAGCCCAGCAATGTATTCATATCCACCACTTCCTGAGCCATTTCATGCATCCACCACCCTTTCTGTGAAAAAGAACTTCCTCACATTACCCTTTAATCTGCCTCCCTCTAATCTCATGCTGTGTCCTCTTGTCCTGCCATTTTTCTTACATTGAAACATGTTAGACTCTTTCACCTTGTTAATGCCCTTAAGGTGTTTGAATGTTTCGATCATATCACCTCTCTCCCTCCCTCCCTCCTTTGCTCTAGGGTATACATATTGAGCTCCATTTATATGTCCTCATATGTTTTCTGATGCAATCCCTGCACCATTTTGGTTGCCCTTCTCTGGACTACCTCAATCTGATTAATGTCCTTGTGAAGATATGGCCTCCAGTACTGCATGCAGTACTCCAGATGGGGCCTAACCAGTGATTTGTAAAGAGGGATTATTACCTCCCTCTTACAACTTGTGATACCCCTACTAATACACCCGAACATCCCCCTAGTCTTACCTACTGCTTTAGTGGTCTGCTTGGATGATTTCAGGTCAATAGTGATAATGATGCCCAAGTCTCTTTCTTCCCTTGTGACTGCCAGCAACTCCCCTCCCAGCCTATAGATGGCTTCAGGGTTTCTCTTCCCTATGTGCATGATCTTGCACTTCTTTGCGTTAAACCCCAGTTGCCACTCTTCTGAACATTTTGCCAGTTTATCCAGATCTCTTCTCATTCTGCCCACCCCACCTGGATCATCTACTCTGTTGCAGATCTTGGTGTCATCTGCAAACAGACATACCTTACCCTCCAGTCCATCTGCAATGTCACTGATGAAGATATTGAAGAGGACTAGCCCCAGGACTGATCTCTGAGGTACCCCACTTGTGACTTGCATCTCTTCTGACTGTATACCATTTACAGCTCTTTTTTTTTTCTGCCCCTTCAGCCAGTTTACCACCTAGTTGATCAACTTCTGACCCACCTCAAGCCTACCCAACTTATTAATCAATCTTCTATGTGGAACAGTATTGAAAACTTTGCTGAAGTCAAGGTAGGCAACATCAACTGCTCCCCCCTTAGTCCACCACTCTGGTTACCCAAAGAAATCTATGAGATTAGTTTGATAGGACCTTTCTGTTGTAAACCCATGCTGTCTTGGATCCTGTGCTCCTATGGATTCCAGATGTTGCACTATCCTTTCCTTAAGGAGTACCTCCATAATCTTGCCCATTACTGAGGTAAGACTAACTGGTCTGTAGTTCCCTGCCTCCTCCCTGCTACCTTTCTTGTGGAACGGGGTCACATGAGCCCTTCTCCAGTCTTCTGGGACCTCTCCTGTGCTCAGAGACTCACTAAACAGTTCTGATAATGGCTCTGCTAGTTCCACCCTTGGTTTCTTTAGTACTCTGGGATGTATGCCATCAGGTCCCATTGCCTTGTCCACCCTGAGTTTATCAAGCTCTTGTAGGACCCTTTCTTTTGTGAAGGGACTAGTGCACATACCCCCCCATGTCCATGGTGCTGAGCTGTGGGCTCTGCCCTTCCTTCTCTTCAGTCAACACTGAGCAGAAGTATCTATTTAGGATAGATGTTTTTACTTGGTCCTCCTTCTCACATGCCCCTTATCCCCTTTGATCATAGCAGTACCCCCTCTGGACTTTCTCCTTTCACTAATGTATCTATAGAAAGTCCTGTCACCTTCTTTTATTGGTCATGCTAGTGTTTCCTCTGTTTGGGCCTTTGCCTGCCTTACTGCCTTCCCTGCTTCCCTTAGGAAAGTTTGAGATGCCTCCCTATATTCATCTTGCTGTGTTCCCTTATATTTACTGAAGGACAGCCTTTTGGTTCTGACCTTTTCTGCCACTGTTTTTGAGAACCAAAGTGGTTTCCTTCTACTTTTACACTTCCTTTTCTCTCTAACACAATGGAATGTTGCTTCAAGTATTGCATCCTTAATGCTTTCCCACTTTGCCTATACCCCCTCACCTGTATTTCTTTTTGCCAGGGCTAGCTTAACTCTGTTGGCCATCTTATCAAAGTCAGCTCCTCTGAAGTCCCATAGTTTCGCATTGGAATGGGATGATTTAGTTCTAGTAGCCAAATTGAACCATACCATGTGATGTCACTGGCCCCTAGGTGACTTTCTACCTGGAGATCTGTGATCCTTTCCCTGTTAGTCAGTACTAGATCTAGGAGAGCCCTGTCTCTTGTGGGTTGTTCTACCAGTTGTTTGAGGCCCTCCCCCTGCAGGGAATCCACTATGTGTCTAGTTCTGGCAGATGGTCCTGCTGGTATTGACCAATCTGTATCTGGCATGTTGAAGTCTCCCATTATCAGAACCTCCCCTTTAGCTGTCATGTTTTGTATATCTTCTAACAGTAATGTGTCTTTGTCTTCCCCCTGTTCTGGAGGCCTGTAGACAACCCCATTTCGTATGGCTGTCCCATTTCCTGTTTCCAGGGTGATCCACAGTTCTTCTGGCTCCTTATGTGTATTCTGAATTACTGTAGCTTTGATATTTTCATTGACATAAAGGGCCACCCAATCCCTTTTTGCACCTCGATCTCTTCTGAACAGTACATAGCCAGGTACTGAAGTCTCCCAAGTATGGTTACTGGTAAACCATGTCTCGCTAATGGCTACTATGTCCAATTTAGCCTCTGTCATTAGTGCCTGCAGGCCTGGGATCTTGTTTCCCAGACTGCAAGCATTTGTGCACATGATTTTCCATTGGCCAGACTTTGGTGTGTTAGTTGTTGGGTGAGGTCTGGAGTTTTCCCTGTGCATCGTATGAGGAGCCGGACCTTTTTCCTTATCTGGTGATGCAAATGAACTACAAACATGCTGAACTCCTGTTTGACCACTAGCTGGGGGGGAAGGGTGTTCTTCCCATTCGACGTATCGGGTGCTGCACCCCCTCCCCATTTGCTAGTTTAAATATTCTGCAAAGATGTCAAACTTCTTCCCCAATGCACTGACTCCCTCCTTAGTCAGATGCAGTCCATCAAATTTAAAGAACTTTTGCTTCCAAAACTGTTGCCTGTTCCATACAAATCTGTGTCCTTTTTCCTGGCATCAGCCCTTAAGCCACATGTTTTGTTTTACTTTTTGTTTTGTTTGTTTTCTGAAACCTTTGTTGCTTTGTATTTATGCTGCTTTTCACTATGTTTACAATGTTTCATCATCTATGCAAAAATTATTAGGAATTAGTTGCATTGTACAGGGACAAATAATGTCTAATTTTTATATATTACAAAAGGGTGTGACAGAAAAGTTATTTGCCTTTATCTAGAACTGTATACAGTAGGTTGTAAAGTAAGATTTGAACCAGTCTTACATTGTTTATATAGTTTATGCATACTTTGTGAAACAGGGCTGAAGGCTTAGCAAAGTGCCCATAATAACAAACTGGTATTCCAGCCTATTGTCCTGACACTGAAGCATGGAGTCTGTTGCTGTTAATGTTGCCTGGAGTCCTTTAATGACTGTTCATTAGAGTATGAAGACCTTTGCTGTTCATGATACCTAGTGCCCTTTGATGTACTGTACATTGGGGCATGGACATCTTTGCTATTCATGGTGGCTGGAGCCCTTTGATATAATGCACATTGAGACATGGACACCTTTGCTGTTCTTGGGGGCTGGAGACCTCTGATGTAATGCACATTAAGACATGGACACCTTTGCTGTTCATAGGGGCTGGAGACCTCTGATTTACTGTACATTGGGGCATGGAGATATTTTCTGTTTATGGGGTCTGGAACCCTTTGATGTAGTGTACATTGAGGTATGGAATATCTGATGGTCATGGGGTGCAGAGCCATTTGAAAGGAAAGGATAGGATAGGATAGGATTATTATTTATGAAGTACCTTTCTTCACTACTCAGAGCACAGTACAAAGTACTGCTGCAGATAAAAATGTCAAACAAACAGAGAATAGAGAAAGAAGAAAGAAAGAAAGAAAGAAAGAAAGAAAGAAAGAAAGAAAGAAAGAAAGAAAGAAAGAAAGAAAGAAAGACCAACTGGCATGCTAAAAATGGAAAAATTAATCAAGAAATTAAAATAGCAGGTTTCAGAGACTAGGGCCAAGGTACATTGTGCAGAGTTCTGTCTTGAAGTAGCCGCAGGTGGGAATTCCACAGGACGGGGACTGCACCAAAAATGTTCTGTCCCTTGTTGCTTGTTGTTCCATAGGATTTTTTCCTCTCTTGGCCTTGTCATCAGAAATATACCCTGTTTGGGCCAGGTTCTTTTCTGGTCTCCCTTGGGTCCAGTTTCCACTAGGTGGCTCTCATGGCTTCCCTACTTTGGACTGGAACTCTGGGGGAGGACAGTCCTCCCTCTGATGCAGTCCACCAGGTAGACAGGATCCATTGTTGATGATGCTAAAAATCAGGGGAGACAGGAATTAATTTTCATTGTATGTGGGACTTTATCCCTGTTTTTTGCTCTGTCTTCCCCTCTCCGCTTGCATGTACAGAGCCCATTGATGGCCTCAGATGCAAAAAGCAACATCATGTGGAGACAGCAAGCTCCCCAGGACCACCACAGGAGTTGTTGTGGCATCAGGGGCCTGGCACCTTCCCTCCAGATAGCAGCTGAGCAGCAGCTGCTGAGGTCAGCCAGGTTCCTAACGTGATGAGTGAAGTTCCCTCCTGAACCCAGGTCGCTTGCCTGACAGAAGGGCATACCACTGTTGGACCATTGGGGTGGCTTGCCACCCACTGATTTTAACTTAAAGTTGGGGACCACAAACAGCCACATGTGCCCTGAATGAAGGGCTTTACATGGTTGGTGAAGAGTCAGAAGCTCACAGAGGGAGACAGGGTCCAATCCATTTACAAGGATTTTCACTAGGAAAGGAAAGGAAGCCAGAAGGTGAAGCCCATGTATTGCATCTGTCATTCATCCATAGTAATCTAGTCGGTTTTGCAGTAGAAAGCTATCTAGTCTGTTTTTAAAGGTCAGCTTGGATTCACTTACAACTACCTCGAGCAGCAGTTCATTCCAAGGATAGATAATTATTTTTGAATAGAAGTAATTACTTTTATTTGTTATAGATTGACTGGGAGTCAGTTGCAGAGGATGCCTTCTTGTGTTTACATTGATTTGTTTGAACTCTAGACCCATCTCGGGCATAAGATAAGTGTCACTGATGACCTCTCTAGCTAGTAGCAGGTCACCCCCATAATCTCCTAGTTTTTAAGGTCATCAAGTTAAATTTATTCAGCCTTTCTTTGTATGAGAGGGCACTGGCACCTTTCACCTATTTAATTATTTTACACTGATTTTTTTCTAATCGAGCAGTATCTTTCTTGCTATGAGAGCACCAGAGGTTTAGGGCCTTAAAAGTTTAAAAATAACCATGAAGTAGATCTCTTTTGCTGAACAGGCAGGCAGTGTGGGAGTAATATGCTCTGACTTACTCAGGAAGCTCAGTAGGCATATTGCAGTATTCTACACTAGTTGCAGGTGTTGGGTATTACCACAGGGTAGGCCTTGGAGCACATTACAGTAATCATGGCATGAGAAGATGAATTCTTACACCAGTGTTTCCAGATCATCATGTTCTACAAAACTGCACAACCCGTTGATATTCCTAAGCTGGTAAAAGAAGCTCTTGACTACAGCAGACACCTAGGACTGCTGTGGCAGCTTCTCATCTTGGACTGTGAATCCACCAGAAGCAGTTCTGTCTTACTTGGATTTACAGTCTGTCAGAAAGAAGTCATCCAGTTCTTTATCTTAGCCAAACACTACTTCCATTTCTTTTTGCAGTTTATATTTTATGCCCCTGCATTCTCTTGTCTGGCTCCCTGGAGGCCTCCCCAGCACATCACCTAGCCCCCCCCCCACCTTCCTCAACCACAGGACCTCATAGAGCTGTGGTTTACCCCCAAGTGGATTCACAGTAGGGGGATGTACCACCAATAGAGCATTCAAAAGGCTTCTTGGACAGGTGCAGTGGGGCAAGCCCAGATATACCAGAGCTTACTCCAGGACCTAAGACTGGGACACGTCTTTGTTTCCTCCCTGTATCCAGTAAACATCAGTACACTTGGGGGATCAATGTACATGTGCAAGCAAGGTGTACCCAACGCGGGACCCCAGCTGACATCCACCCACCCACACACCACATCACTCCTGCATTGCCACCTGTGGTCACCCAGAGGGCAGTAGAAAAGCAGAGTAAGCATTTATCCCTCCTCCTCCCTTCCTCCCTTCTCCAAGGATAGCATCCTCAGATGCTCAGTCTTCCTCCCCAGCCAGTCCTCTAGTGCCCCAGGCTTGTTCCTGAACCCAGTTCACCAGCATCATGAGAGGTAGCACTACCACTGCACTGACAGACCACCCACCAAATACCATTCTAATAACTGCCCTGAGCCAGCACCCAGAACCTGTCCAGGTGTAGGAGGGCTATAGATAGACTATCATCTGTATGACAGTCATACCCAATGATGTACTTCCTAACAGTCTCTCCTGAGAGCAGCATGCAGATGGTAAATGATGTAGAGGAGAGGACCAACACCATGGGGAACACTGCAGCTAACACCAATGTCCAGCATTAGGCAAAACCACAGGCTGTTCCTGATCTGCCAAGAAACACAGAAACATAGCATTTGATGGCAGATAAGAACGTCTGGGCCCACCCAGTCTGTCAATTTTTCCCTACCTAAATATATATTTAAACTAAAGTTGGGTGGGTGCAAAGGGTGTGCTTAACTCATAGTCACCAGGAGTGGGGGTCCATTAGGCCTACTCCCATAGTAGATCATCAGTTGGAGGGGAAGGGAAACCATAGCGGGAAGGAGGCTGGACCTCAGGAGGGGAGGGGTTGGAAAGGGTTGATAGGGAAAAAAGGCATGGGGTCAAGATGGGTGATGGTGTACAGCCCAGTGGTGCTGAGGCATGAGGTGCTGGACACCACACCTAACGCTACGCCGGTGACCCAGGTTTGGGAACGAGCCTGGACCACTGGGGGTCGGCAGGGGAGAGAGAGGATTGAGCATCTGTAGGACTGCTCTCCTCTCTCAGAGAGGGATCCAGGGGTAGCTCGGTGCAGCAGTGCCCCCAGTGGAGACCGGCAGCACTACTGTGCACATGGGCTCACTAGCAAGGGGTTGACGTCGGGCAGCTGCCTTCCTGACATGGGTGGAAGCACCCACGTCTTGAGCTGGGTGGCATTGCTCATCCCACTTTGGGGGTGTAAACATGGAAAAAACCCTCTGGTCTGGATAGGCGACAGCCCTCCCACAGCAGTGATGCCACACACCCAACACTGGAGCCCTTCCACCCCTTTGATCTCCTTGGGCCCTATGTCCCTCTGGGGGCTTGCGGAGAAAGTAATGTCCTTCAGGATGATGGGGCTCACAGTGGGAGGTAGAGTGACACTGACCAGTGGAGAGGTCTGAGAGAGTTCCGTTTCCGAGGGCGATAAAAAGAGTTGGAAAAAAAAAAGATGGATGGTGGTGTCCTTGAATGCAAGGAGTCTGTCAAACAAAATGACAGATCTTCAGGCACTGATAGCAGAAGGAGGGGTGGACATACTGGCCATCTCAGAGACATGGGCATCCCAATACTATGACTGGGACCTTATGATCCCTGGGTACAGATTGTAAGGACAGGGAGAGGGGGAGGGGTGGTGTAGCTTTATTTGTAAAGGAAGGCATAACCTGTACCAGAGAGGAGGAGGAGGAAGGCCCAATAGAAGCCATATGGGTAACACTCCAGAACATTAAAGGAAGAAGGCTTCGATTGGGGGTGTGTAAAGACCACCCTCATAGGATATGGAGATTAGAGATGCAGCAAACTCAAATTTTGCTGGTGAAGTGCCCCCACAAAGTGGACACTTTGAGTTGTCAATCCACTTCGCAGAATGTCCAATATGAAGTCTCTCTTCACCTTGTAATTATTACTTCACATTGTCATTCTACCTTAACGCAAAGTAAGGCAAAGTGACAGCAATATTAGCAGCCCCACACACACAGTCACCAGAATTAATGTGCATCCCCAAAATGCTACTGTCTTGTGTCCAGAAAATTCCCTAGTATGGATGAAGTGAAATGACAGCACAACAAGAAATGCAGTCTCCCAGAATTAATGGTGTACTCAGTAATGCATGCAGTGGTCACACACAGTCACCAGAATTAATGTGCATCCCCAAAATGCAACTGTCTTGTGTCCAGAAAATTCTCCAGTGCTGAGGAAGTGAAATGAGAGTGTAAAAGAAATGCAAAATCTGCCAGAAATAATGGCGCACTCAGTCTTGCGCGCAGTGGTCACACACAGTCACCAGAATTAATGTGCATCCACAAAATGCTACTATCTTGTGTCCAGAAAATTCCCCAGTGCCGATGAAGTGAAATGAGAGTGTAACAAGAAATGCAGACTCTGAGAATTAATGGTACACTTAGTCATGCGTGCAGTGGTCACACACAGTCACTAGAATTAATGTGCATCCCCAAAATGCTACTATCTTTGTCCAGAAAAGTCCTGACTCCAGAGGAAGAGAAATTAGAGCATAAAATGGAAAGAAAAGTCTCCATTTAATTCATTCCACACTCAGTCATGCATGCACACACTCCAATAAGAACAACAGTATGTCCCCTGCTGCTGCTTTTGGAGTTTCACGTAATGCTTCTTGACCCGACTAGGCTGATGCATGGTGGCTTGTCAAATGATGTGCTAGAAGGATGACCCAACCATTGAGTTAACTGTCCATGATGATGTGATAATGCTGTTGGTTGTCCAATGTCTGCTGCACTGACCCCAACAAGAAGGATGCCCTCTGTGTGTACAACAATACTACCCTTGGTAAGTTAATGTACCTGGCACACCATGGTTTTCTACAGAACCTGAGTTGACCTTAAATGTCCATATCCATGTTTTTATATATATATATATATATATATATATATATATATACACACATATTATATATATATATATATATATATATATATATATATATATATATATATATATATATATATATATATATATATACATACACACATGTGATCATTGCTTTTTGTTTTGTATCACAGGTCAAATAGTCGAACTTGGCATGTGCATTTCTTGGTTTGATAAGGAATTTTGACGTTGGAATACTGTCAAGCCAGTGAAGGTAAGTATTACATTTTTTTTGGGGGGGGGCATTATTTAAAAAAGTTAAAAAAGATTCATCAATGTTTTGGTCATCTTTACAGGTCTTCATCATATCATCAGAAATGAAAAAAACTAACTGCTGTGATTCATGAAGAACATGACTTGTCTCGTGATGAGTGTCTGGTGTGACATGACCAATGATAATAAACTATACGGGAATGCAGATACCTACGGCTGCACTTCCTTGACCTGTACCACACAAAACTACCTGATTTGAAAACTCATATCAATGAGTTCAATGGTGATTGAAGCCGAGACCCGAGATACTATGAAACAGGCTTACATGGAACCAAATACAAAATAACTTAGTTTTGTAATTCATGAATCGTGACAGTGAAGATGAAGAATGCAATTTGTATTGTGATTGACTCGTGATGATCACCCTGACTTAAAAACGCACATCAATGAGTAAAACGTTCATGCAGAGATATGTACAACACCAGTACTCTAATGGGAAGCCAAACAAACAACTGTGACCTAAGTTACAGATGGAGATTGGGCCCTAAGGAGATGCAAATGCACAGACAGATTGAGATTATGCTAACCAGTGTTCACAAGTCACAAATCCAAATCTGGAAAAGAATACATTTTGCCAGTTGAGGGGGTAGTTCATGGCAGTAACAGTCCACTACCAGTAAAGATACCACAAAACAGTACAAAAAATTCATGCAGGTGTGGTGGATAGCAGGTCCACACTGCTGCAATTACTCTGTGGCACACTAAAATGTGTCTGATTTGATGGCACGCGCCTCACACACACACACACACACTACACTACAAGTAATGCATAGCAAATCGAAAACTTCAGTAATATAACCGCATCTTTTAAACAAACTGAAATTATGCACTACTACACCACAACAATCAGCAAAAAAGTCAAGAATTACTGAAAATATTACTGCGTGTACAGTAACACAATTATACAAGAAAAATGTAACCAAAACAGAAAGACTTCCTTTTTCTCCTAGTTTTAACCTACCTCCACCACAGATACGCCCCTCCCCCAAAGCACACTTCAAGAGTCTGTCAGTACACAGACTGAATGTTCTAAATTAACATTCAAAATCTACACACAAACAATAAACACTCGATGATATGGGCACAGGAGGGTTTCCTACAATCGATGTATTAAAAAATGACTCAAAAAGGCTTTCTTAACAGCTTTTAGAGGATTTGAATTGCAGAGCTCTGAGAGGAAACTGTCTTCATCTTCCACTACACACACACTACACAGAACTGAGGCTGTGCAGAACAATCTACAGCCCATGTGACCTGCAATCCCATGAATCACTGTAAAATTTGCCTTGGAGCTCAATAACAAAGCGAAGTGATACAAAGTACATTGATTTCAATGTACTTCACCTTAAAATTGGTGGAGAAGTGGTTTGGGAAAGGCGGAATAATGCAAAGTTACTGGTTTCAATGGACTTCGCGTTCCTTATTATGGCACAAAGTACTCCCCTTTGTGTTGCGGATTACCAGGCTGATTCCGCATTACTCCGCAAATCACTTCACGGAGCGAATTTTGGCCACTTCGCCTATCACTAGTGGAGATGGACAGGGAGCTGGGGAATCAGACCAGGAAGTTGGGAGGTAGAGGAAACCTTGTCATACCAGGTGATTTTAACCTGTCTGGGATAAACTGGAGTACCCCAGCTACCTCCTGTGCCAGAGAAAATGTCCTCCTGGAAGCTTTCCAAAACTGTTTCCTGGTGCAGGGGGTCACACAGCCAACCAGGGATAGTGCCAAACTAGATCTGGTGCTGTCAGATGGAGAGAATGTCCAAGATGGAGCCTTGGAGGAACCCCTTGCAGGTAGCGACCACCATACAGTGTGGTTTTACCTCAATGTAGGTAGAGAAACAGCTAAGACCAAGACATGGGTGGTGGACTTCAAAAGAGTGGATTTTAGAGGAATGGAGGATATACTTGTAGAACACCTTGCAAAAATCAGGTCGGGGATGGATGCGGAGCAGAAATGAGCCATCATTAAATTGGGTCTGAATGATGCCACAAAAGACCGCATAAAGACCCAGAGTAAAAAGTCCAGGACCAAGAGACCAAGCTGAATCAACAAGGATGTGGCAGATAAGGTGAGAGAGAAGAGGGCAGCCTTTCAGAAGTACAGGCGACCTATGAGTGAGGAGGACAGGGAGGTTTACTCAGAGAAATCTCAAGAGGCAGGGAGAGTGGTCCGAGCAGCTAATGTTGCAAAGGAACTAAGGCTAGCACAGGGGATCAGAGAGGGGGGAAAAGGACTTCTTGAGATATATAAGGGAGGGAAGAAGTAATAAGGAGAGAATTGTTAGGATCAAGAAGGATGGGGGATGGGCAGAAAACAGGGAAGAACAGGCTGAGGCACTGAACAAGTACTTCAGCTCTGTATTTGCTAGGGAAAAGGACGGACCTAGGCCACAGGGGATTATAGGAGTTGGAATGGGGGCACAGATGGGCAGATCAAGGAGAGTCTTAGAAGGTCTCAGGGCCTTTCAGGTGGACAAGGCACCTGGCCCAGATGGTATACACCTGAGAGTCCTGAGAGAACTGGCGGAGGTATTGGTGGTAGGGCTGTGCAAGAACCAGATATTATTTTTCGAATACCATGAATAATGGGCTATCCAAATATTAAGAAGCCTTTTCTGAATAGAGGACTATTCGAGTGGTATTCGTATTTGGCACAGCCCTGACACCTCCAACTAGGACTTGCTGCATCTTATTTGCACCCATGTCTTTGAAAACTTTAGCTGCTGCATCTCCTGGCCAATTTTGAATTATCATGGGTGTCAAGCAAACAGACTTACAAACTCAAGCAGCTACTGTCCCGATTATGGGGGCATTTTTGCTGATGATACCAAGGTAGGCGCGGTGGTGGATGACCTAGGGGGATGGCAGGGGTTGCAGGATGATCTGGTAAAGCTTGAAACCTGGTCAGACACCTGGCAACTGGGCTTTAATGCCAAAAAGTGCAAGGTGCTGCATTTGAGGGTGAAGAACCCAAGGAGGAGTTACCAGCTAGGGGGAGTGCAGCTAGCCCAGACAGAGGAGGAGAAGGATCTGGGTGTGCTCATTACAGGGTCAATGAACAACTCGGCACAATGTAGGAAGGCAGCTGCAAAGGCCAACAAAATGCTGGGTTGTATTGCAAGGGTTATATCCTCGAGGAGGGAGGAGGTGAATCTGCCACTGTATAGGTCATTAGTTAGACCACACCTGGAGTACTGCGTACGTACTGGCATCCGTATCTAAGAGGGACATTAAGTTACTGGAGGGGGTGCAGCGCAGAGTGATAAAGATGATCAAGGGCTGGGGACTTATCATACGAGAGGAGGTTGAAGGAGTTGAACATGTACTCACTGGAGGAGAGAGAGGAGAGACAGGGGTGACATGACTGAAACCTTTAAATACATGAAAGGAATAAACAAGATAGGTACAGAGGGGCTGTTCAAAGTAAGGGAGGGGAAGGCCACCAGCGGCCATGATATCAGACTGGAGCAAGGAAGGTTCAGGAGGGAGATGAGGAGACACTTTTTTACAGAGAGGGTGGTGGCTGGGTGGAATGCGTTACCTGCTGAAGTGGTATGCAGTAGAACAGTGGAATGCGTCAAATGAGGGTGGGACAGGACAAGGGGAGGGTTAATGAAGGGAAGGTGGGAGGGAGGGCAGCTGCAGAATAAGGGGTGCTAGCTGCACATTCAAGCAGACTTGACAGACCTCTGGGCCTTTATCTGCTGGCAAATTTCATATGTTCGTATTTAAATAGCCAAAGCACAGACTTGCTGTGAGTGTGCTCCCCCCCTCCCGCTGCCATTTGCAGTTCGGGAGAAGGCAGGGGAGTGGAATCCATTCAGGTTTTGGTTACATGGAGTTGGTGCTGCAGTGCTCAGAGTAAAAACAACCCCCCACCCTCCCCTGCAGACCAAAACCATGTGAAATAATGTATCCCCTGTCCCCCCACCCTCTAGCTGCAGCCCATCCCAGCCTCCAGCTCTTGCCCCCAGCACCCCAAATTGTTATAATTAATAATGACAGTCTATTGGAATCACCATTGGAAGTAAAAGATAAAACCCATGCCTGGCACAACCTTCCCTCCTCCTTGTTAAGCACCTTCTAATGAATAAAATTGCTCTTGCAGCACTGCTGCAGTAAAACCAGCTGATCATGTAGTGCCTGGTTTACTATCTGTGTACAATGGTAAGTTCATTCATGAGAAGCGCCAGCTGTGGAGGAAGAAAGGGGTTGTGCTGATCACCTTCTGAGAAGGATAATTGGGTACGGGGAGTAGGGTGGGAGTAGGGTGTTGCTAGGGTGAGGGGTTGGTGTGAGGGTCACCTCACAAGAGGGAGGCTGGCAGTGGAGGTGGGTGGGTTGTGCCAGTCACAGGGTTTTATCCTTTATTTCCTTACAGCATTTCAGAGAATGGACTGTCATTAGTAATTATAACAATTTGCAGGTGCTGATGGGGTAGGAGCTGGAGGGTGGGATGGGCTGCTACTGCTTGAAGGTGGGGGGGGATGGGGGACACATTATTCCACTTGGTTTGGGGCTGCAGAGGAGGGTGGGGGCTGTTTTTTCTATTTTGTTAGGGCAGTGCTGAATACAAATATTTCAGCTGAATTACAAATACCCAGGACCCGAATATCGAAGATTCGGAAAAAGATATTTGCATACTGTAGCCCTAATTGGCAACCTCCTTGGCAGATCTGTTTAACACCTCGCTAGAGATGGGGTGTGTGCCTCAGGACTGGAGAATGGCTTATGTGGTGCCACTCCATAAGAGTGGTCCCAGGGGTGAGCCTGGCAACTACAGTACAGATCCGATCAGTCTACCATCCATTGCTGGCAGATTAATGGAGACCATTCTAAAAAGAGAGGCTGATGCATTTTCTGGAGGTTAACAGACTCCAGGATGACAGGCAGCATGGGTTTGTTATGGGGAGATCCTGCCAAACTAACATGATAGCATTTTTTGACTGGGTCAAAAGGTCATTAAAAAAGGCCAGGCAATGGATGTGCTATACCTGGACTTTAGTAAGGCCTTCGACTCCATGCCCCATAGAAGGTAGCTTAGCAAGTTGAGTAACCTGGGAGTCAGGGATAAGCTGCTGGGGTGGGTAAGGAGCTGGCTGCAGGAAAGGAAACAGAGAGTGATAGTAGGAGTGTAATATCCAAGCCTAGACCTGTAACCAGCGGGGTACCACAGGAATTGGTACTTGGTCCCAGTTTTATTCAACATCTTTATTGGAGACATAGCAGTTGGGGTCAAAAGTAATAACTGCCTTTTCACAGATGATACTAAGATCTGTGGGAGGATGGACATAGAGAAGGGGAGACAGGAACTCAGGGAGGACCTGCCAGACTAGAGAAATGGACTGGAATCTAGCAGCTGGGGTTCAACGCTAAGAAGTGCAAGGTCATGTACCTGGGAGTTAGGAACCCAGGGGTCAGCTACTGACTGGGGGTGTACAGATGTCCAGTTCAGAGGAGGAAAAGGATCTAGGGGTGATAGGGGTGACATGAAACACTGCACAGTGCTGTAAAGTGGCAGCCACAGTGAATAAAATGCTGGGATGCATCACCAGAGGAATCACCTCCAGGAGAAAGAAAGTCATTCTGCCCTTGTACAGGTCATTGTTTAGACCACACTTGGAGTACAAGCAGCGACCAAGATTATCTAGGGCATGGGGGACAAACCATTTGATGAGAGGTTAAGGGAGCTCAATATGTATTCCTTGAAAGACAGAAAGGAAAAGGGGATATGATAGAAATCTTCAAGTATCTGAAGAGTATAAACAGGTTTGGAGTGGAGGGCATTTTCAATTTAAAAAGGGAGGGGACCTCTAGGGGACACAGTCTGAAACTTGTCGGGGGTAAATTTAAAAAGGAAATAACGAGGCACTTTTTCACAGAAAGGGTGGTGTCAAAGTGTAATGAACTACCTGTGGAGGAGATATCACTGAAAACAGTGAGAAGTTTTAAAGGGGGAGTGGGACAGGGTAAAAGTGACAGTGGCAACGAGAGGGAGGAAGGGGATTGAGGAAGGGGGGAGGATCTCTTTAGGGGCAAGTGGAGGGTGGGGCAGCTGCAGTAAAATAGACTGAGTTGCACACTCGTGCAGTCTTGATAGACCACTAAGGCCTTTTTCTGCTGGCAGTTTTCATATGCTTGTGTGTTTTTAGGGGTAAAAGTGACTTGTTCAGAGTCACACAGTATGCAAGTGGATGTTGTGGGAATCAAACCTAGGTCTGCAGGATGTACCAAGCTTCCCGGCTTTTTACTCTTCTTTTACTAAAAATCCCAGAATCCCCTGCAGCTGACATCATCGCAGTATGCAGCAATGGAAGATTCAATAGCATGCAGTGCATGTTAGAACTTTTGAATCTCTAATCAGATGTTTTCTGTGCTTTCCTTTCTCTAGGGGCTAAGTACAGTACTCTGTCACTGTACTTAGCCCACGGAGGCAGGAGGACCAGCAAACTAAAGATCAGTGCTTATATAAACTCTTAACATGTGGATTCTGGGATTCATAGTACCAGAAGATGTCAGCCTTGAACAATTTACTATACTACAGTAAACCAAAATGTTTTTTTCATGCAAAGTGCACGTAGGGACCGGTCCCACAATTGAGTGTGGGGCTGCTGGTTCTAATGGTTCCACTTTGAGGAGATTTTCCAGTTTCCAATAAAAATCCACTGCTGACATTAGCAGTACTCAGTTACACAAAATTCCCCAAAAGTTGGCATTTTAGAAACATTCACGTTTCACTACTGAAGTCTGAAGATGGTTTCATTGGATCTTTTCTCTAACACTTCATCTGTTTCAGGTGCATGTCCCTGCTGTGAAATCATAACCCTGTGCTGGTAACAAGTATTACAGAGCGATACAGACCTGTTGCAACCTCCATGAAGTAATGCTATGCTAGTCAGAAATTAAACATCTGCTGCTCCACTCTTACGCCACAGTTGAGCTGTCACTGTTACCTCCTCCCCCTTCCAGCCATCTACCCCCCCAGCCCCATTTAGGTTCCTCACTCTATTGGTGGTTTTGGATGGCATATCAGGCATTACCACCCCTCTCTCCCTCCCATTTTTTGTGTTGGGTGACTCAGATGGGGAGGCATCATCAAGCTTCTGATAGTACCCCCTTTAGTACTATTAGGTAGTAATGTCACTGCATGGATAGTTTGATTTATCTCATGGCGTCAGTCTATGTTGCACTACAAAGAAGGACAGTGCAATAGGTACATGCCTCATTCTGCTTTTAACCCATATCAATGTATTCATTCATTTTTGGGAATATGGGTTCTATTCATCAACCTATGTAGCACACTCCACACCATGTATCAGCCCTGCACATACTCCAGACATGAAGCATGTGCATAACCCGCCTAAATGGTATGCACAACTGGGTTACGCAGCAAGCATAGGCATGGCGTGTGCACACCACAGGGAAGATCTGTGTATATGCGTGCATGGGGCATGTTAGATGGACACATGCTGCATGCACAGAGTAACACGTATGTACAATGTTGGTTACCTGGAGAAGGAATGTATGCAGGCTGCAGCATAGTTACACCAGGTAGACCCCTGCCATAAACCACAAAGCATGCCCCCAACAGCCACCATCACACAGGGAAGTCCTCAGTCATGCACTGCATCCATTCTTTGCTCCCCTATATGTGGCAGACATGCCATAGAAGTGTAGAGATATGAGGGATAGATGTGTACCAGACAGTAGTCCCTGGCATAGTGCCACAATGTCCCCTGCAAGAATGCCTGTAGTGGTAAATAACCTGATCTTGCAGCAGCAACTGTTACTAACCGATATTACAATGTATCCACAATGTAAGTTATGTGTCCCCATTGCCCATCGTTATACCCTGGGGTTTGTAGTGGTGGGCTGTGGACATGCTTGGGGCATCTAACAGACCTGGGTATGAGTCCTGCAACCCCACATTCATACTGTGTGAGCCTTGGCATGACATGGGTCCCCTAATGAAGTAGGCAACAGCTGTGCTATACCACACAGTACCTAGTGTATATGATTAACACGCATAACCCACTCAGAACCCTATGTTTCTGTCAAACGGAGCAACAGCCCCATAATAGCTACATAACACAAAGTCCCCTGTCACATTCTTCCACTCATGACCCCCCAAAGGGGGTGGCTTTGTATGTAGATGTCCTAAGAGCCTGGCCAATCCAGTCCCCACATACAAAATCAGCTGACACATTAGGCTTCCAATCAGTGCTATATTGTATGACAACAGGAGACTCCAGCAGGGCCGTACAAACTGTAGCACTCACACCTATAAACAGAGCAAATATATGTGGTGGTGACAGGCCATTCATATTACTATGCTAATGTTATGCAGTTATAGTGTCGCAACAGGGAAGATGTCCCTAATGGTCCATCCAGGGGCTACTGTGCAAACAAATGTTCCTGAATGGGGATAGCTGCTATTTTGCAAACAGGAGCACTTCACAAAGTGTTCCAGCACATCTGCTTACTTGGTCTGCAGGTGTGCTGGACATCACTGATCACTCTGAGCACCCCCAATGTGGTGCTCCAGTTCCCCTGTTGCTGGCTAATAATAGCACCAGGGATCCGGTTTGGTGCATGGCTCCCCAAAGGAGTCCACGGCTTCCACCACATACAGTGTTCTGTTTCTCATGTCCTCCTGCAGTATATAATGTATCATGATGGTTAGTTCCTTGTACACCCGGGCCTCTAGGAGATGCAGAAGTGCAGTATCCTTACCCAATCAATGCTTCAAGGGGGTTTTGTGTAAGGCTGCTTCATACAGCCATTCCTCACGTTTCTGTTCTATCTCATCTCAGAGAACTTTGGGAACATAGGAATAGATGTGTGGGGGTACTCCTGCTTCATCCGACAGCACTCTGATGGTGCATCATCCTCTACACTTGGGACCACTGGGGTATCATTCATACATGCCCCTGTGGTACTTGTCCAGACTGCAGCCATTGTTCCTCATGATACACAAGGAGGAAGGACATGTCCTTTTCTGTAGCCCCCCACATGGGGTGATCGGCTCCCTTGCTCTATTTGCAGTGCTTCATTTCCTTGCCTTTGATGCCACCTGGTCTGCAGTTGCCCAGATGGCATTGCAGGAGGTGGTACTAACTCGACAGTCCTAGCAACCACAGGGGGAGACAACTAACCTGAAGCTTGCAAGGTCACAGGGGTGCCCACCTTTGTCAGCATGATGGTTGAGTAGGGGTTGAGGTTCCTGGGGTTTGTCCCACTGTGACTGTTTGTGGTGGGAATGTCTCACAGTCCCAGAGTATTCATGGACAGGAATATCTCAGGGTGGTGGTAATTTCCGCTGATGACACAATCTGCAGGTGAGATTCCTGATGCTGTGGTTCCTGGAAGGTGGGCTTCATGGATGCGCCATTCAATGGTGTTAGCCATGCCTCTGGACTGGTTAGGCAGACCCCAGGTTTACTGTCTCTGAAGACCACTGCTCCTCCATCATTACTCAGTGATTGGTTTTGCTTAGATGGGGTCAATGGCAGTGGCACAGATTCCCGCCTCTCAAGGAGCCAGTTGCTCCAGTCCTCCAGGTCTGATACCTCAGACTCCCCAGTACAAAGAGCACTAGACACTGTCATTTTCTGTAGCATAGCCCTGGTGGGTACTCTGCACTCCTTGCATAGGCTGGTCTCTCACTTCAGCAGTCATTCTAATGTACCTAGGGGTACCTTCACATCTCTTGGGTCTCCACTTCCAGCCATTCTGATGCCCTGCAAACAAGACACATAAACTAGAGTTCAGTGCTTTGTCTACAATACTCTACCTTTACAAACCTGTGCAATATTGCTTTTATACTGTATGATTTGCCTGTCAGCACTGCTGTAGCTGTTCATTGGATTGCATGTGTGTATTATTGTGCAAGTATCCTTTCCATGTTTATGTATACTTTGTATTTGTTGGTTTGAAAAATTAATAGTTGGTAGTAACAGTAAAATTAAAACTCTGAATTCTCTGTGTGGCTCACCAGGTGTGGTGCACAAAATAGTCCCTCACTTAACCTTGCTTCCTGTTCCCTCCCTCTACTGTGCTGCCCCTTCTCAGGGCACGTTACTGCCAGCCCTACCCCTTATGATCCTGACCATTAAAGGGGTAAAAAGGGTACTCATAGACAGTCCCCAGTGCAGGCACAGTTCGGTTTCACACATTCTTCATGCTCACGGTACAGGGATCACTCCGGGGTGGGTGGGGGAGGCCGTTCATCATAGAAGAAGAAGTCTCATCAGCATATGTATAGTGATTTTCATATAATTGTATCCCAAAGCACTTTACAAGCAATGAAAGGCTGGTAGTAAAGTGACTGAATGTGCGGTGGCAGTCGTTTCACATATCAACACCCACACACATACGTGAACAATTCCATGAGCCTGTTTTATGGGAAAGGGAATGTTGGCCAGGACACCGGGGGAGCTCTCCTGCTCTTCCTGCAGAGGGTGCTGTCGCTCTGCAGAAAGATGGAGGATCCAAGTCCAGGTTCAATGGAGGAGGTGGAAGGTTGTGTCTCGACAGAGACACAGGGGAAAGCAGACGCTATTATGTATGAACACGAAGAGGAAAAATATGATACTGACACAGAGGATGATGCAGCTGAAATGGTGTCTGCAGCAGAGGAGGAACTGAGTAAAATAGACATGCCAGCTATGCCCCGAATGGAAATACATGAAGAGTTATCACAGGAGGTAAAAAGGTTACAGAAAGAGCTGGATACAAAGAAGAAACAACTTTTGGATGTGTTGTCTGAAGATGAATGTAAATTTTAAGAGCACAAACTGCACCTAGAAGAGGAATGCAAGAGGAAAAGATCTTCAGTCAGCCCCTCTAATTCAATGAGGAAACACCTTACCATAGCTCTGACAAATGTCACCCCTCTGGACCAAGGTATTCTCAGGGCTCCGATGGGATTACAGGATGCAAGTTCAGGCTCCTTTTCATCTGATTTTCAGTCCTCTGGGAGAGTGGATGCCTGGATCGGCCTTAGAACAGGCCAGTTGGATTTTTCAGAATGGTACTTCGATTCCTGATCCAAAGATACCCATTCCAGGTACACCAGAGTGCAGGACTAAATTGCTTGTAAATTTGGAAGAAACTACATCTGCAGCCACACCAGCAGCTGCTATAGCTGTGCGCACCATCCAGAGGCTGACACCATTTGTTACTGCACCAGATGCCACTGACCCGCATACAGAAGGAGATTGAAATAAGAATTTTCTGAATGCACTGCACCCAGGGGTACCAAAGGCTGATTTTCAAGGGAGGGAGAACACAGCAGACACTCCTCATATCTCAGGTACAAACATAGATGATGTAATGGCTGAAGATTTTGGGTGGGGAAGGGGGTCTTCTTAGATGTAGGGAATGGCCCTACACTGAAACAAAATGTGAGCTATTTCATTTTTATTTTTTATACTTGTAAAACCAGATGAACAATACTGCCCATTTTCACAGGTGACAAGTAATATCTAAAGTACATACAAAATATTAAATACAAAAATACAGAGCAAACCACTCAATCCGCATAAAGTGCATGTGCTGTTCAGTGCATAAATATTACAGAAACATTCATTTTCTAGAGAAAAGCCAGTGTTTTAGACTTCTCTTAAAACACTGAATAGAATTACTTTCGATAATTTCAGTTAGTATCTTATTAAAAAAGTTGTGGCTCTAAATAATAAAGATCTCTGCTCAAAAGTCTTATTAAATAAAGGTATCTTAAACTTAAATTTAAACTGAGATCTAGTAAAAAGAACATTCAAAGCCTGGGGAAACATTGATGAAATAGATATGGGAAGAAATCCCGTTTTAACTTTGTATAAAAAAGTGCCCATTTTATGGCACACCCGATCTTCAAGAGATAGTGTCTAAGACTATTCTTACAGATCAGAACAATGGGATCGAAAAGGCAAATTACGACAAAATCTCAGAGCAGAGTGATATGTTACTTGAAGACAATTCAAGGCACTACTACAAGTGGAGGTGTAAATCAAGATACCATAGTCCAACACCGAGAAACTATGAACCAAAAGTTTTCTGGATTCAAGAGTCAAAAATGGCTTAATCCAATACAAGGTACCCAACCTTAAATGCAAAATTTTCCTAAGGCTTTGAATATGTGCTTCAAAAGTAAACTGAGTATCTAAAATAATTTCTAAATATTTAAAAACTGAAACAAATTCAATTATGTTACCCCCTTTATCAATAACTGGTGAAAAATTAAGAGTCTCTTTCTTATTATGGGAAAAAAAATTACCTTTGTTTTTTGAAATTAAGAACCAAATGATTTTGAAGCAACCAGTCCTGAAAAAGCCCAAAGTCAGTCTGAAGACAAGAAAGGGCAGTCTCAGGTCTGGGGCTGGAACAAAAAATAACTGTGTCATCCGCATAAAGAATCATCTCAGTTTGAGTACAAATCCTAGGAGCAGAATTCATAAAAAATAAAAAAAAATAGTGGCCCCAGGATTAAACTTTGGGGTTCACCACAAACTGATGGGAGTATCTGAGAAGTGGTTGAGCCAATGATTGTTCTATGATATCTATTGCCTAAATAACTTTGATACCAACTGACTACCTCACCAGAAAAATGAAGTCCTTGAAAAACACTAGGAAGAAGATCAAATTCAACCAGGTCAAAGGCCCTAGTGAGGTCCATAAACAGTGCCGCACATGAATATCCTCTATCGAGTGCACCATGTACACTGCCCGTGAACCCCACCAGGATTGTTTCAGTGTTAAAACCTAGCTTAAAGCCATGTTGGTTGGGTGAAAGAAGGGAATATTTCCCAAGAAAGGCCAGGGTTTGATCCATAACAATTTTTTCGAGAATTTTAGAAATAGGTGACAAAAGGGATATTGGTTGATAATTTGAAACAGCGGATGGACTTCCACTCTTCAAAATAGGTTTAATGGTAGCTAATTTCCAACTAGAAGGAAAAACATTATAACACAAAGAAAAATTAAAAATATGAGTAAGAGGATAAACAAAACAATTTATGCCCAGTTTAATAATCCTGAAATCCACTCCATCATTACCCTGAAATGGTCTTGGGTTATTTTCCAAAATGAATTTTCTTACTAAGGAAGGAGTGACATATTCAAAATAAAACTTAGGACTGGTGCCATTACAAACATCTTCAGGATTGATTTCACTATCAAGGACTATGGGAGTTCGAAGGGGACCAAGGTTCCCAAAATGTCTATTAAAGACATCGGAAACCAAGGATGGGTCACTAATACTCTGTCCATCTTGATGAATGAAGGGAACAGAATATTTTTCTGTCTTCCCATCTTTTTGTTAAGCAGATCCCAAGTTTTTTTTTAGGATTGCCCCTTGAATTCCTCTGCTCATTAAGACAGTGGACAACCCTGGCCTTCCTAACCTCAGGTTTACATTTATTTCTAAGTGTCTTATACTCCTGAAGATGGACTGAATTCTACGATACCCTATATTGCTTCCAGCATTTATCACGTTTTCTCATTAATGAGATGCGATCCCTTGTGACCCATTCTCGTTAATGAGGTCTAATCCTGACCTTCTTAAGGGAGGAGACCTTGTTAACAATAGCATTATAGGCAATACAGAGAAAATCCCACATTGCATCAATACTGGTGCAGGAACAAAAAGGAGACCAGTCTATTTCTTTTGACAAGTCTTCTATTTTCTGAGAAGTCAGATTCATCAAATTCCTACACTCAGTATATCTAGGGGGCCCCTTGAGCATCCTGACTGACCATTCACATTTGATAGGATGACGGTCACACATAACATCAGGCTTAACCTCCCAATTGGTTATCCTATCTGCACGAGAGACCAAAATCCACTCTAGAACAGTCCCTCTGCCCATTTAATAATTAGGCCTTGTGACTTCCTGTATTAGCTGCTTAACACCAAGATCAACCAGAATTTCTCTAACTTCACCCTTCAAACTCCTATCCCAACTGCAGTTAAAATCACCCAAAACAATCCACTCTCTATTAAGTATAACCTCACGAAGTGAAATTAACAATTCAAGATCATAAGATGTTCTACCTGGTGGGAAATATATTGTACTAAGAATCAGATGTTTGCAGTGTCCTAAAACCAAATCAATGGAATCATGTTACATCCTGAGTTTCCCAAGGAATGATCCATATCAGCTATGCAAGATTATTCCGCAAACTAGCAGAGACATTTTGTGGTACGGCTCTGTTTTAAGGGGAGGTCTTCTTGCGAGGAAAACATTGTTGCTTGATTCTATGCATTTTACTCCTCATGATCAAGGCCACTGTTTTTTGGTTTTTACCAGAAAATCCGGTAAAATTCCAGAATTAGGGCTGACTGAAGACCGGTATAAAAGAAGATTTCATGGAATCTGGCATTTTCTATCAGATCAGTAAATCTATGAAAAAGTGTGTTTTTCTTTTAATTCCTTCCTGTACTATTTTCAGTTTGCTTTATTTAATGCTCTGTATATTAAGCCTTGTTTAATTCTGATTATTTATGCACATACTAAAAGAATGATAGCAGAATCCAGGTAAAATCTGGAAATTAAAGTAACAATCATCAGTGAAATTATGGAATCTTAAGTCTTGAAAATGGAATTTAATTGTTTTAATCACCGTAAATCAGTGGCCTTGCTCATGATGTTTATGCCTTTATGCATGTGCCTGGAGACCCCAATTTTGTTGTAAGGATCTTGTAGAGCAGCTTTACTTGAAATATTGGAAACTATATATCATCAAGTTAAAGATGAATCTATCTGGCAATCTTTCATAGCCATACCCATTTCAAAGCCCACAGTGAGAACAATGACTATTGTGTTTCAGAATGAGGGGGTGAGTGTACAGTAGATGATATTGTTTTCTGACTGGAAAAATGGTGTGACATTCACGGATACCCCAAACCCATAACGGATGACTGGGGGCTGGACTTTCAGAATCACATTGAAACGCATTAACCAGGGGATAAACTATCTTCCCAACTGCTTTTTTTTTGGGAAGAGACCAGTAAATTCTGTTTTACCCCAGTCAACCAAAGATTTGTTACAAGTGTGGATCTTCGTCTCACTTAAATACCGATTGTTCTCAGATAAAATGCTTTCAGTGTGGGGAATTGGGCCACACGGTGAACTTGTGTTTTGTTCCACCCATCTGCAACGTATGTGGTGATGTTGAACATTCTTTTAGATCCTGCCCCTGGGCTGCTCATAACTTGATGGAACCTACAGAACAAGACTATTATTTGTACCTGATAAAAATACTTTTTCAGAATTCCAAACCAGCCAGACCCATGCTTCCACAGCAGGCTAATCAAGCAGAGGTCAATACTACAACAAGGGGACCCCACCACCCTTCAAGGCCAAGTGCACAATCACTGTCATCCACCGTTACTGAGGTGGTTCCAGTTCCAATGTCTCCAGCTTCTAAAGTCACTACTGTCCCACAGACATCTATCCCAGCCAAATCAATAACCCCCCATCCAAACACCTACGAAGTCACCATCACCAC
Organism: Neoceratodus forsteri; assembly: GCA_016271365.2. NCBI lineage: Eukaryota > Metazoa > Chordata > Ceratodontiformes > Ceratodontidae > Neoceratodus > Neoceratodus forsteri. The sequence goes on along the minus strand of CM028129.1, from coordinate 1,684,281,947 downwards.
CCCCCTTGTGGCAAGGGCTTACACATGTTGTCATGGCTATTCCAGCACCTGCCCAATAATGTGCTATGGATTTGCATGAGGAAGACATACCCTTATTTTAAATGGTGGGAAAACAAAGACAAGCAACCCCTTTGTCACAGGTGCTTTTACCCTCTGAGTCTAGGGTACTCTGCACTGGGAACAGATATGAACCTTTACAGAGCTGGGGGGAAGCCATGGATGGGGAAGAGTCCGGGGCACCCTCCAAATCTATGCACACTGATATTTCCATAGAGACAGAGCTCTTGATTCGAGTGATATGAAACCTGCTCTGACAAAGCGGGTGACTCTACCTAATAGAAAGAAAACCTAATTCTAATAACAACATGCCATTCCGGACATCAGGCTTGCTAGCCTGAATACAAATAGTATTAAGTCTAAAAGTAAAAGAAAGACATCTTTGGCCATCCTACAACAGCTACATTATGACATGTATTTCCTTCAGGATATTCTACACAAAGATTTGGATATTTTGACTGCCTCTCAGGAGTAGTATAAGGGACATTCATTTTGGTCCATTGGGCCAGATTTATTTTTTTATTTATTTATTGTAGTTTAGGATTACAAATACCTTTGAGCCAAGGCTCTTTTACAAAGGTTTCATGTCAAAAGAGTACAAACATATAAGGCTAAGCTACAAAGGCCTCTACATAGGCAAAAGAAAACAACATTAAAAAGAGTTTAAATAAACAGCATTCATTGGTACATGTGTTACAACACAGTAATAAGGTAATGAATCATATAGGTTGGGATAAGTTCAGAGATCTGTAAGGAGTAGGGGTGGAAGGGTTGGAAGAAGGGATGCAGCAGCCGAAAAGAAGCTAGAGCAGATTCACAGCATTGTCATAGAACAAGGAGAGGGGTGGTGGACCACAGGTGGAAGAAGAAGAAAGTTAGGAGAGGCAGTCACAGGAACTGGAGGCGATGAGATGAAGATGTAGTCTTGATTTGAATAAGCCCAGTGAAGAGGTGGAGGTGATATGAGTGCTGAGGGCATTTATCCAGGTGGGAGCACAGTGTGCAAAGGATCTTTGACTCAGTGATGTGCGGCATCAAGAAACTTGTAGGAGCTGTTGTTCAGACCCTCTGGTGTTTCATGAATTAGAGGGTGGGCGTAGGACGGCTTGGACAGTAGGTGGGGTAAGGCCCAAGGTAGTTTTTTTTGCCATCAGACAGGTTAGGTACTTAATTTGGTTTGTGAGTTATTTGTCCCATTTATATTATGGACTGGGCATATGTTTTACTACATCTAACTTCACTGTTCAAACACTGATAGAAGTTGATCCAGGGAGGGCTTTAATCATGGATATTGTGTTTTACGATCTAGCTTGCCGTTTGATTGATGTCTATGCTCTACAATCAAAAGCCCAGAGGATTAAACTATTACAAGACATTCAGCCTTATTTACATATGAATAGACAGGTTTTCTTGGGGGGGGGAATTTAATATTAATTTGACAGAAGGTTCTAGATGAAATGTTAGAATACATTGTGATAGGCATTTTTTACAAACTACGATAAAACAAACTTTACTCAAGGACGCCTAAATTTTTGGTGTATCACAAAATCACTTCCGATTTTGCACACTGAGACACTACATATAGAAACATCAGATCATGCTTTAATTGGCATTCAGGTCTCTTCTATGCCACCCAGAGTACCAGGACCAGGTGTATGGCATTTAAACACTAGTATTTTATCACTTCCACAGGTACGATCTGATGTACAACTTCTACTACAAGACAGACAATCAGTACTGTTTTAGTATGATTCCATATTAGATTGGTGGGATGATACAAAGCAGTGTTTGCTAGATTTCTTTTAACAGACAACTAGGCAAAGAGCGGTTTCCGATTATCAGAATTAAATGGTTCAAAGGAAATTACTGCAAACCTTGTTTTCCAGACAAGAAACTGCTCAAATAGATCTTTCTGTTGAAATTTTGGAGATCAAATATTAGATGTTTGCTTTTCAATACAATAGGCAATGGTCTCTTGAACAACAGCAATGATTTGGGACACAGGGGAAACAGGAACATGGTAAATCCCTTTGTAGACTGCACGAAAAGGTTGTCTAAACAACAAATAGTTGAATTACAGAATTCTAAGGGTGACAGAGTGTCATATAATACAAACATTATGACAATATTAGAACACCATATTCATGTACAATTTGGGAGCATGTTACCAGAGAATTGTCATGTGAAGGAGATATTATAGGCAGCACAAGTTCCACATTTAGACGCAGAACAAGTTAATATTTTATTAGAAGTGTTCACTGAGCAGGAATTGGACACTTATTAAATCTTTGAAAAACAGGACCTCTCCTGGTTCTGATGGTTTACCAGGTGAACTCAATAAGGTTCTATGGGAATTTATGCCCACTTAATTAATAAAAATATATAATGCTTTTTTTAAATTATACTTTATTGTACATTTTTTAAATGTAACACGTATAACAACATTCACAATCACACAATCCACATTATAATGCTTTTCACATGAGGATGGGTTATTTGATAAAATGTATGAAGGATTATTAATTTTTCTTTTCAAAAAAGGTGAAAAATCAAATATTGATAATTGAAGACCTATAACGTTATTAAATACTGAGTTTAAAATTGTTGCAATTAAGTAAAAGATGGTCATCAGTTTTAGATATTCTGATACATCCCTCTCAATTTTGTTCTGTTCCGGGATGACAGATAATGGATACCCCCAATTTACTCAGAGAGGTGATGCACCACGGGGAAAATAAAGCTGTGGCAGGATATATAATGAGCCTTGTTCATTCTAAGGCTTTTGATAAAGTCTCACATGACTTTTTATGGATTCATCTGGCAGCATATGGAATCCCATTGCTTTCTGTAAATTGGATCAGAACGTGTTAGGCCTTAGCTCATGTTCAGCCATATGATAATGATTGGATAGGGTCCAGATGTCAAGTAGAAGTTGAGATTCAACAGGGATGCCCCTTTAGCCCCTTGCTGTACCTTTTTACTCCGGATCCAATTGTAAGACTTATTCATGCCTCTCCTAGAATACAAGGGATATCCTTACCACATACTTCAGAGATTAAGAGTGTTGCATACGCAAACGACTTGTGTGCACTAGTTGTAGATGCACCCTCTGGGAGAATAGCATATAATTTACTTCAACACATATCTAAAATATTAGGGACATAAATTAATATGGCAAAAAGTATATGTCTAAATGTTTAGGGGGATGAAACAAATAGAAGAAGAAATAAGAGGTGTACCAGTAGCAACATCACTATATAAATTATTGGGGATTTACTATGGCCATAGGGATATAGCCAAATATAATTGGGATGTATGTTTAACACAAGGGAGCAATAAAGTCAGTAAATTGAATGTATGGTGCATAGGGAAATTAAAACATTTTTTTTAATAAAGAATTTTATAATCCCTACTTTTTTAATTTTAAGCTATATATATATCCAATTCTGAAATCTTTTGAGACAGCTCTTTTGAACTGTTTTGTTTTCAAGTTTCTGGGGAAGCTGTTTGAGCCTGATGAAAAGAAATATGTTATATAAACCATTAAAAGAGGAGTGGGTGGGTATGCCAAACCCTACAGTTTTCTTTTTTACAACGTTTCTTTTTGCTAACATAATTCCACTTTTATAAACAAAGCATAACATCTGGACACCATGGGCGATGTCCACATTATCAGGAATATTTACAGAATCGCTCAATAACTCTTTTGTGCATAAAAACAAAAGGAAATCAACATTCACTGCATTATGGGCTTAAATTTTCAATTATATACAACACTGGGGGATTTCATTTGACTATGCTAGTAGAACACAAAGGAAACAATTGTACACAGATATCTTACAGAACTGTTTTTAGAATATCCTTTTAGTCACTTTTCACAGACAGAACAAGAACGGATACAAGTTTTGCTGACAAACCCTAGAATCCCTCCTAAAATATGGGATATTACATGATTAGTGGTTCATGGGAAGATCAACACCAAAGGTATCACAAGCACAATCAATCAATCAGTCAGCATTTTATTTATATAAGGCACCCTTCCTATACTCAGGGCACCTTTACAATACACAATAAAAACACACAATATTACAGTTTAAAAGCAGATAAAACATATCAGTATGCACTTAATAAATTCCTGAGAAAGCCTGGTTAAATAGATGGGTCTTCAACAGCTTTTTAAAATCCTCTAAGGTCTGGCTCTCTTGTATCTGGTAAGGTAGAGAATTCCACAGGGTAGGTGCCATTAAGGCAAAAGATCTTCCTCCTGATGATCTTGTCCAATACACTCCTGCATCTCACAAATAGAAACAATGGATCACTTGTATTTAATGTGTCCCTTTATTTTAGAATTCTGGGATCTTTTGAAAGAAAGGTCGAAGACTTCAATGTTTTCCAACCTGACTCCAGCAATTTTGTATTATGGACTATTACCGTTCTCTTGGAAAACGTTTAATGTTAGTAGTCTTAGGATAATCCTGGTCAGCTTTACATATTGGATTTGGCAAATTTCATTGTCAATATGTTTTACTACAACAACAACAACAGTTAACGTGGTTAGAACAATATAATATTTTGGTACAAGATTTAAAACATATTAAGGCTACAGAGTTTCTTACAGTAGACAACAGAAAATGGCAGATGCTACAGGGATAGATGCCCTGGTTTTAGTATATGTACATGATTACTAGGCACCTTTATTTCCTTTTCTTTTGCTTTTATAGTTTCACAATTGACTATAGAGATTAGCAACCTGAACTCTGAACAAGACATTTGGGGTAGTAGGTATGAAAGTAATACATATTTAAGTTAATATATACTAATTTTGGTCCTTTTTTTTCTTCCTGCCAGATATAACATATACTTTAAACTGGAGTCCAGTAGGTTTTGTACCTTTGTTTCTGGATTTTGCTTTATGCTTACAGCTCCAAAATCCCCCCCCCCAGCTCTTCCCATAAGGAGGAGGGGGTATCATTCTATATTAGTTTTTTTTTACTTGTTTCTGAGTATTACAAAGAGTACGTTTATAATTTTTGCTTTAATTTCTTTCTGACTTTATTTTGATGTAATGCCACCATGGTAGTAAATATTTGATTCTAAGATTTTATAAAAATGTCCCTACTCTTTTAGTTGGGGGGGATGGCTTAAGTTATTATGTCATTACTATTGTTTGTTTTTTGTATATCCAGTGTAATGTAAATGGAAGACAATATGGCTGTAATACTTATTTGATTTCCCTTTTTTATGTGTATCAATTTGAGATGCATTTAACATGTCTGTACATAATTTGATTTTGAAGATTTAATGAAAACAATTCCCCTGCTTTTGCTAGTAGGGAGAACCACTGAGCACCTGGTTGCTTGCCTAGATGGTCAACCTGGCTGGCCCAGTGGTGCTGAGGGTTGAGGTTCTGGACACCACACCTCACGCCATGCCAATGACCCTAGTTCAGGAGCAAGCTCGGTAGTTGAGGGTCAGCAGTGAAGGGAGAAGGATCGAGCACCCACTGGGCTGCTATCCTCTCCTGGGTGGGAGGGCATGGGTTGTCTGGCACTCTGGTGACCCCTGGTGGAGACCAGGCTGCATGTTAGGAGCATGGCTGATGCAGGCAGGGTTGCCATGTGCCACAGCGTCAGACGTTCACCATGCATGGGGGCAGGGGGGCTTCGGGCTCACATACAGAAATACCCCTCCAGCCCAGATAGGCGATGGCCCTGCCAGTGCCACCACCACATGCCCAAAGCTGGTTCCCCACCACTTCCCCCTTGGTCTCCCCGGGTTGTAGTCCTTCCAACTCGGGAAACTGTAACAAACTTGAAGATGGCGGGGGAACACAGCGGGTGGTAGAGCTAGTCAGTGAGTGATATGGCCTGAGAGAGTTCCAGACTGGAGGGCTAGAAACAGAACAGTAAAAAAAAACAAGGTAGCAAATCTGGATGGAGATGACAAGGATGTGGAAGGTGCAGGGGAGTGGACCTCCTCCCCTATCACCTTTTCTACAGAGGTCCAGGGCTCGAAAAAAAGTACTGTTAATATGAAAAAATACTCTGTAGAAAAGGAGGAGGACATGTGTCCAGTTACCCTGCAGTTGGAAAGAGCAATCCAGCAGAATACAAATCTGCTGGAGGAGGAAGAAAAATGAATCAAGCGATAGAAGACAGGAAAAGGATGGTTTGGCCCATGTAGGGGCAGTGGCAGTGATAATGGCACAGGCTGAGGAAAAAGCTTATTTTTGCAGGAAAAAGAAAAGCTGGTTATGGCTCAAGTAAGAGCAGAAGAGGCGGCAGGAGTATCTGACAGCTGGCCTGGGAAGGTAGGGGAGTCCATGTCAATTACTCCCTGTGACATGGCAGTATCAAAGACTGGTCCTGACAGCCATGCTTCAGCACTGTCAAAAGAAGCTACTAAGAAATCTTTACAGTGCAAGGAGTCATTAGCAGCAGAGGAGAGTTAAGCAATCCTGTGGACTAAGCAATCATGAAAACATTCCTACTGTTAATTAGGATGCTGGAATGGGAATACCAGCCCTGACATTTTTTCAAGGGAGCAGCACTTTCAGTACATATGCAGTGGAAGAAGTGGAGGTGCAACTGCAGTAGAAAAAATATGGCTTAGGAAAAAAGCAAACCAAGCTGCCCAGACTGAGATAATAAATGAGAGAGTCCTTCTGCAGCAATAGAAGAAAAAATATTTATCAAGCACTGTTGGGGCCAAGGAAGTTCAGAAAGCATCTGGGACTGGGATGAGGCCATACAGCCACCAAACCAGATATGTCTTCCTCAGTGCAGCAGTCGGAGGGATGGACAGTTGAAGCGTCTATAGCTTAGGCAGGTTGGATATGGGTCCCGGACGGGCAAGTCTGGCTTTCTGGAAATACCAAACATTTAGCTGAACAAGTGAGATCTGTCAACCTGACTGTTGTAAGTACTGTTCAACAATCTAGCACACGTGGGGAGAGACAAACTGCTGCAGAAGGCAGAGGGGAGGTCAGATAGGGGATATGTCTGACCCAAACCTAGCTGAAAAAACTGTAACTCAGATTCCTGGAGAAAATGGGTGAAAAAATTGTACAAACCTGCTGCCTTTTGTATAGACTGAGGATCTTCCTCAGAGTAAACACAAAGTCACTGTAGTCTCCTTTACTACAGAAACAGAAAAGGCATACTCATCTTGCAGTCTGAAAGCCCTCCCCCCACCCCACCCCATGTTCACCTTCAGCTGACGATAGGAGGGTGCAAGCTGAGGAAAGACTCTCAATTAAAATCAGAAATGGAAGACTCGGACACCACATGGGTGGGCTTTGAACCTCCCACAGACAGTAAACCTGAAGAGCCTTCCTGAGCTTTTCATTTATCTGATTTACTTGCTGCACAAGGTGAGCCAGCACAGAGAAGGAATGCTGCGAGACTAAAATATGATGGAGATTTGGATCTTCCCCCAGACTGGGTTTATATCATCCACTGCATGCTAAAAAATTCAGCGGGGTTTCTTTCTGTAGAGTTGTATGCTGTGTATCATGTATCAGGGGAAACTTTTTACATAAGCTTTAAAACCCTGAAATCCCTTACTAGATTTTGGTTTAAATACAAACAGCTTAAAGACTTAGCTTTGCAGTCCCCTTTTACAGTACTCCCCTGTCAAAACCTGCTATTAAAACAATTACAAGATTATTTAGAAACAAGAGTAAAAATGTGTCAAACATTTTCTATTGGCTTAAACAGCGTTGTGAGGTTTTGAACAGTCCCATTCCAATCATCGACACTGGGCAAGTATGGATGGGGAATGGAAATTTAGGGTAAAGGTTAAGCAGATGAACACAGATTTGTCATTTACCAGGAAGTTTTTATTTAGGAAGAGATAGAGGTATGTGTTTTTACCCTGGCAATGCTGGATATATCACAAATGTGGGTCATGAGGGCATTTAAGTGCAGCATGTGACACAGATAGATGTAACCTGTTTTGTGTATGGGCATGTTAGCTTCAAATGCCTGAACCCATTTTTGTGCAACCTGTATGAGGAGCAGGGATACTCCTATAGGCAATGTCCTTGGGCCTCACACAAGAGTACAGGTGGTCTCAATCAGGAAGACCTGATAGTAAAAGGACAAGCTAAAGGAACAGTGGAGGACTCCACCTGCAAATGTAATATGACTGAAGACGAATCTAACAGGGAGATAGCAATCCCTCAAGAAACTGTCAATAAAGATGCTGCACATGGTGCCAGTGGTGTTTCAGTGCCAACTGCATTGCACACTGCTCAGGAAATGCAAGTGGAGGTAGACGCTTAACAGAAGAGGTAGAGGAGACCCTTCTTCCAGAATCCGAAACCCCCTTGCCTAGAGCAGATTCCCCTACAGTGCTGTCCCAGTATGGAAACCCTGGAGGCTCCTTGCAAGATGCGCAGCCAGAAATGCCCCCTCCTTCCCCCTCTGAGGAGTCTGGCATGGTGATTGTTTCCTCATAACAGAAGGGGAAGACAAAAGAAAGCTCAGCAAAAGGCTCCCCAGCCTTCAGTTCTACCAACTCAAAATCAGTTTGCGGCCCTCATATCAGTTAGGCAACGGGGTGACATTGAGGAAGACAAAGATGACACTGAAATGCCTTCATTATGTCAACAACTTAGTGTCCCTCTTCTGATCAAGATGAGCCAGCCCAATAAACTTCAGTGTCATTGAGGCACAGGTCAGGAAGCATAGGAAAAGAAAGAGCAGTTATAAAATTTGCAAAGAGCATTTTCTTATTATTAATAACAATAGAATAAAAATAAACATTGTTCAGCATAACTATTTACAAAGACAGTACAAACAGAGAAAACAAAATCCTTCCTCTGAGGGTATCTCTAATTCCCAGTTTCAGTCTATGCCCAGCAAAATACTGCTGTTCTTTTTATAATAAGTCTTTGCCTGACAATTAACGTCTTCATCCTGAGCTTGTTAAAGGAGATAGGAAATGATTTTTACACAGTTAACTGCCCTTCCATCTTCCTTTCAAATGCTAGTTATGTATTCTGAGATGCTTTGATTATTTTTTGATAAATAAATAATCTAGTTGTGGGGTGTCTTCAGATCTACATTGAGTTCCACTCTTCTCACCAGAAACTGCTCTTCATTTTCATATTTCTAAGACATTCTATGACATCAGAAACTCCCATTCCATGCTGTTCATCTGAATGGCCTGGAAAGGAGTTTGTGATGTCATAGAATGTTCAGCCAGTATGAAAAGAGAGAGAGCAGCAACTGCTGAGCAGAGAGGGATTCCGGGTAGTTACAAAATTAGATCATTATTTTAACAAAAAATGTAAAAAACATATCAATACTGGGTAGGTAATAAAAAATCAACTGCAGGGCATCTAGAGGTGTAAAAATTGTTTCCTATCACCTTTAAGGAGACATCCTGTTTCTCACAAAATGTATCAGAATTCTTGTCAGTTTCTTTGCAAAGCAGACTAGCAAACAGAACAGTGTCCCAAGCTGGCATCCTGCTGACAGCTGTGCAAAAGAGTTTGCAAACAAGCCTGAGAGGCGCTAAAAGTGCATCTCAGGTTAACCTCCTAAATTCCAAATAGCTTTCTGCAATCATTTCAACAGTATACCTATATACAGTTTCAAACAAATGGATCACAGTATCACTTACAGTCTCACACAAAGATTCACATATATTTTTATAACCACAGATATGCAAGGGGAAAGAAAATATAGAAACAGCAAGTGAAGGCAGAGAGATAGTGAGAGACACAGAATCGTGGGACCATCAGAGTGATCAGTTCCAAGGTCCCAAGAGAACATTTGGTTGCACAACCAGACAGACAAGAGACAGAAAAGGAGAAGATAGAACAGATCCCTGCATTTAACTCTCTCTGAGTAACAAATGGGACAGGGCCTTATTCAACCCTGTCACATACCCCCCACTTTAAGAGGGAACCTGTTTTAAAAAAACAGGTTCTAACATTAGCTTATAACCTCTACAGTTCAGTGAACATGCAGTATGGCAAACAGAGAAGTTTAAACTCACACATTTTGTTTTTAACCTTCAGAATTCTCAATTCCTGATTCACATCTTTTTATTTGCTCCTCCCAGACACCCGACCAGCCATTCCTTCAGGCTCCTTGTGCCCTCTGCCACCACCATGCCCCCATCACCATCTGCTGCCTTGTCTTATTGGTCCCTGGGTTACCCAACATAGCCCTTCATCAAGTGGGTCCCCACATGGGACAAGTGCCCATAGGCACATTAACATATCCAGGGGCCTGTGAGGTCAGCACGGGCAATCCCAGGCTACCATGATGATGGGGGGCTGCTGGTCATAATCTGGCCGGTTGGGGGTTGATTTTCCATTTTTCATCCCCCACCCACAGCAGCAGCTGCATCCAGAGGCCCCCCAGCATGATGCACAGGTGGCGCAAGGTCACCTATGCCACAACATGTAGCACTGCCAGAGGTCACTCCAGAATGGTGCAGACATGCACCTGCACCCCCCAGGAGGACAGCATCCCTCAGATGTCCTAAACCCTCCTGCCAGCCTCCACTCCTGACATCCCAGGCTCAGGATGTGAACCTGGGTCACCAGCATGCCAGGTGATCCCCATCACCTGGTGCCATGGATCTGGCTTGATCCATATCTTAACAGAAAATCAGCATTGACATTCTCTTTCCCAGATTTGTGCATCACTGTAAATTTAAATGGCTGTAGTGCCAGGTACCACCTTGTGATCCTGGAATTTTTATCCTTCATTTGGTTACATCAACAGAGAGGACTGTGATGTTACAAGTACAAAGTCAGCTCCTAGTAAGTAAAACTTAAGGGACTCCATGGCCCACTTTGCCACAAGGCATTCCTTTTCAATGGTGGAGTACCTTTTCTCTCTGTCATTCAATTTCCTACTGATATATAGAATGAGATGTTCCTTCCCATCTATATGCTGATTCAAGACTGTACCTAGGCCTATGTCTGATGCATCTGTATGTAACAAACATTGTTTCTCAAATTCTGGGCTTCTTAAAATGGGGGCCGAACATAATGCAGCCTTAATGGCCCGAAAAACATCATGACACTCTGGGGTCCATTTCACATTATTTGGGAACAGTTTCTTCATGAGTTCAGTGAGGGGAGTAGCTAGCTGGGAAAAGTTGGGAACACATCTCTGATAATAACCAGTCAGCCCTAAAAAAATTACCTGACATGTTTCTTTGTTTTAGGGACAGGACTTTTAGCTACAGCTTCTATCCTAGAAATCTCTGGCTCTACTTCTCCATTGCCCAAAACATAGCCCAAATATCTGGTTTCCTGCATGCCCAATGCATATTTGGTAGGATTAATTGTCAGACCTGCATTTTTGATATATTGGACATCTGCTCGCAGGTGTTCCAGGTGGCTTTTCCAGTCTGGACAGTGTACCGCAACATCATCCAGGTATGCAGCACAATAACTATTCTGAAGGGATAAAATTACATCCACGTACCGCTGGAATGTAATGGGTGTGCCAAGTAAACCAAACAGCATAGTGGTGAACTTATAGAATCCAATAGGAATGGCAAATGCAGTTTTGTCCCTGGATTCTTTAGCTAGGGGGATTTGCCAGTAACCCTTGCTGAGATCAAGGGTATTGATGTACTATGCATCTGTTCACCAAATAATCTATCCTGAGCATAGGATATCCATCAAATTTTGATACAATTAAGTTTCCTAAAATCAAGGCAGATTCTTACACTCCCTTCTTTTTTATTTAAAATCACCACTGGTGATGACCAAGCACTTACATAGATAGATAGAAATTTTCGGTAAATAAGGACCACCAGTCTGCCCGTAAGCCCTAAACTTGAATGCAGTAACTGACCCTAAGTGATCAATGGCTTTTTATCACTCCCTCCCCACCCAATGTTCCCTTGTGCCTGTCCCAGGCATGTTTAAACTCCTCTACTGTGCTTGCCCCACCCACCTTCTGTGGCAGACTGTTCCAAGCATCTACCATCCTCTCCATGTATAAAAACGTCCTCACGTTGCCTCTTAATCTACCCCCCTTCAATTTCATATTGTGTCCCCTTGTTCTGATATATTTTCTACATTGGAAAAGATCCCCCACCTACACATTGTTTATGTCCTTGAGGTAATTGAAAGTTTCTCTTATGGCCCCCCTTTCTTTCCTCTCTTCCAGTGAGTACATATTGAGGGCTCTTAGTCTCTCCTCATATGTTTTGTGATGCAAGCCATGCACCATCTTTGTTGCCCTTCTCTGGATAGCCTCCACCCTGTCTATGTCCTTATACATGTGTGGACTTCTGTACTGCACACAGTACTTCAGGTGAGGCCTTAACAGTGTTTTATACAATGGCATGAAAACCTCCTGTCTCCTGCTACTAATGCCTCTGCCTAAGCACCCCAGCATGCTACTGGTCCTCCCTGCAGCCTGTGCGCACTGCTTTGCTACCTTAAGGTCATCAGATATGATAACCCCTAGGTCCCTTTCCTCTTTGGTGACAGTCAGCACCTCCCATTCTGTAGCTCTCCCCAGGGATTCCCATACCCAGGTGCATTATCTTGCAAGTTTTTGAATTGAACCTCAGTTGCCACCATCTTTCAAGTTTCTCCAGGTCCCTGTTCATTTTCTGCACCCATTCTGGAGTATCCACTCTGTTGCAGATCTTGGTGTCATCTGCAAATAGGCAGACCTTTACTTCCAGCCCCTCTGCAATGTCATTAATGAAGACAATGAACAGGACTGGTCCCGGTACTGATCCCTGTGGTACTCCAATAGTCACCTCTCTCTCTCCCTAGATTGGATCCCATTTACCACCACCTTCTTTCTTCCGTCCATCAGCCAGTTTCTTACCCAATGCATCATCTTATGCCCCATGCCCAGACTACTCATCTTGTTAACCAGCCTTCTGTATGGGATGGAGTCAAAGGCTTTGCTGAAATCTAGGTAGGCGATGTCTACCAACCCTACCTGATTCACTTTCGCAGTCATCCAATCAAAAAAATATATCAGATTTGTTTGACAAGGCCTTCCTGCTGTGAATCAATTGTTGCCTCAGATCTTGGGCACCATTGGATTCCAGGTGTACCTCTACCTTTTCTTTCAGCAGTGTCTCCATGATCTTCCCCACCACTGAGGTGAGGCTGACTGGCCCGTAGTTGCCCGCTTCCTTCCTACTGCCACTTTTGTGCAGTGCAACTACATGCACCCTCCTCCAGTCCTCTGAAACCATGCCTGTGTTGAGTGACTCTGTGAACAGGGTGGCCAGAGGCACTGCTAGTTCCCTTCTCAACTTCCTTAATATCCTCAGGAGTATGTGGTCTGGCCCCATGGGTTTATCCACCTTCAGCTTTGTGAGTTCCTCCAGAAAATTCTCCACTGTGAATAGACTGGTGTCTACTTCTCCCCCCCCACTGTTTCTTCTCCCAAACTATGATCCTTGACCTTCTCCCTCCTTAGTGAATACTGAACAGCAGTATTCGTTCAGTATTTCTGCTTTGTCTAGATCCCCCTTATTACACTCTCCCTCCTCCTCTTTGACCCTCACAATCCCCCCCCCAATTTTTCTTATATCACTGACGTACCTATGGAATGTCTTGTCCCCTTTTTTCACAGTCCATGCTAAACCCTCCTCTGTCTGTGCCTTGGCTCTCCTAACAGCTTTCTCTGTTTCCCTTAGACATTCAACGAACACCTCCTTGTCCTCCTCTCTTTGAGTTCTCTTATACTTCCTGAAACTTGCTCTTTTAGCCCTTACTTTGTCTGCTACCTCTTTAGAGAACCATAGTGGTTTCCTTCTTCTTTTCCCTTTGGCCACTATCCTAAGGCATTGGTTAGTTACCTCCACTATGGCTCCTTTTAGTTTCCCCCACTGTTCCTCCACTCCTTCCTTTACCTCTCCCTTCTCCAGGGCTGCTTTTAAACATCTACCCATTTCATTGAAATCTGCCCTCCTGAAATCAAATACTTCTGCCCTTGTGTGACTTAATTGAGTCCCTGTCTCCATGCCAAACCACACCATGTGGTGGTCACTGGATCCCAGCTGCCCTTCCACCTGGACTCCTTCAACTCTGTTTCCATTGGTCCATACCAGGTCCAGAATAGATTTGTCTCTGGTTGGCTCATGCACCAGCTGTCTGTCCAACCCCCTGCAGGGATTCCAGGATGGCCATGCTTCTGGCTGAAGCAGCTGGGTGGTCCAATCTGCATCCGGCATATTGAAATCCCCCATCAGCAGGATTTCACCCTTAGCTGCCATGTCATGAATTTCCTCCATTAGTACCCTATCCACTTCCTCCCTCCCTCCCTCTGTGCTGGAGGTCTGTAGATCACCCCAGTACATAGTGCTGTGCCATTCCCTGATTCAAGGGTGACCTATATTGCCTCAGGCTCCCCCTGTCTTGCCTGTACTTCTGTAGCCTTTATGCCTTCTCTGATATACAGAACAACCCCGCCTTCCCTTTTTACCTTCCCTGTCCTTTCTGAACAGTGTATAGCCCAGTACATTAATGTCCCAACCATGATTAGAAGAGTACCCTGTCTCTGTTATTGCTGCCATGTCAAGGTCTGCATCTGTCATCAAGGCCTCCAGGTCTGGAACCTTATTTCCTAGACTGTGGGCATTTGTGAGAATGACCTTCCATGTTTTATACCCTGTTCTTGTTCTCTCTCCCTTGTCTGTTTCCCCACCCCAGTTTTCTTGTTCATGTGCTCCTGGCCCCCTCTTTACCCCCCCTTTACATGCTTTGTTTGCTGCTCCTCACTGCACGCTTCAGTTGTTCCTATTGTCAACTTGTGTTTTTGCATGCTATCATGGGGGAGTGATCCTAAACCACCTGTCCCTCCTGACTCTCCCTCCTTGGCCAGTTTAAATGCTCTCTGCTAAAGCATTCCAACTTCTCACCAAGGAGTGAAGTCCCCTTCCCAGACAGATACAGGCAATCCTCCTGATACAAGCTCACATCTGCCCAGATGGGGCCCCAGTCCCCTATGAAGCCAAATCCTTCCTTTCCACACCAATCCTTCAACTAGGTGTTGAAGGCTTAGATGTAGAGGACCCTATCCTCCCCAGTGCCTTGGACAGGTAGCACCTCCAATAATGAGACGGAACGTACTACTTGTTTCAGGTCCCCCCCAGCTTCCTGAAATCCTCCAGACTCTGGATAACTCCACCCCTCTCCCTGCCAGGTCATTGATTCCTAGGTGAATCCCTAGGTGGTATCACTGGAAACAGGGGAGGTACCCAAAGACTGGAGGACAGCAGATGTAGTTCCCTTATACAAAAGCAAGAACAAAGAGGAAGCAGGGAACTACAGACCAGTCAGCCTCACCTTGGTAGTGGGGAAGATCATGGAAGAACTACTGAAGGAGAGATTTGTGGAACATCTGGTTGTCAATGGACTACAGGACCCAAGGCAGCATGGTTTCACCAGGGGGAGGTCATGTCAGACCAACCTTGTTGAATTTTTTGACTGCATGACTAGGGAGGTGGATCAGGGGAGGGTAGTGGACATGGCCTATCTGGACTTCAGCAAGGCCTTTGACACTGTACCACATAGAAGACTATTACACAAACTGGGAATATGGATGTGGGCAGGACAGTAGTGTGGTGGGTAGGTAACTGGCAGGGTGGCAGGACACAGAGGGTGGTGGTAAATGGCTGTCACCCCACAGAGGGAAGAGTGACCAGTGGGGTACCACAGGGATCAGCGCTGGGACCGGTCCTGTTCAACATCTTCATCAGTGGCATTGCACAGGACCTAGAAGGCAGAATTTCACTGTTCGCTGATGACACAAAGCTCTGTAACAGAGTAGACACACCAGAGGGTGTAGACAGAATGAGAAGGGACCTGCAGAAACTTGAAGAATGGTCAGGGGTTTGGCAGTTGAAATTCAATGCAAAGAAGTGCAAGATAATGCATATCGGGCACAAAACCCTGGCACAATATATCAGTTGGGGTTGAGGATATAGCATACACCAAGCAGGAAAGGGATCTTGGGGTTATCATCTCTGATGACCTCAAGGTAGGGAAACAGTGGACAAGGCAGCAGGTAAAGCAAATAGGATGCTAAGATGTAGAGGCAGGGCATCACCAGCAGGAAAAGGGAGGTCATAATTCCGCTGTACAAGACACTAGTGAGGTCCCACCTGGAGTACAGTGTACAGTTCTGGATACCATACCTACGTAAGGACATAGACAGGGTAGAGAAGATTCAGAGGAGGGCAACAAAGATGGTGCACAGATTGCATCGCAAGTCCTACGAAGACAGGTTGAAGGAACTGAACATGTATTCCCTGGAGGAGAGGAGGGAGAGAGGGGATATGATAGACATACAAGTATCTCACAGGGAGGAACAGGGTGCAGGAATACACTATTTTTAAGTGAAAAAGAAGTTCCAGGACTAGAGGGCATGGGATGAAGTTGGAGGGAGGACGATTCAGAGGAAACATGAGGAAGAATTTCTTCACAGAACGGGTGGGGGACAAGTGGAACATCCTGCCCGAGGAAGTGGTGGGGGCTGAAACAATCACGGGATTTAAGAATGCATGGGATAGACATAAAGGAATTCTGGAGGTCAGGGGTAAGGGGCAACAGACTTCTAGGAAAACATAAACTGAACTTACAAGCTCAAATGGGCAGACTGGGTGGGCCATAGGCCCTTATCTGCCCACACTGCCTATGTATCTATGTATCTATGTAAACAATGACATCCAGCTCCTCCCTCCTGGCTATCACCCTAGCGATCCTATAGATATGCTTACCATCCCTCCATGCAGCACTTCCTGGGATGCACTTGACCTCCCTCTCCCCCGTTAGGTGTCCATAATTTCACACCCTGGACAATAGCGTCCCCCACTAGGAGAAGCTTCCTCCTCCTCTGGGGTCCCCTGTCCCCCTTCCCTGGGACTCCAGTTTGGAGGTCCTGACCATCCTCCCTGGTTCCCGCTGCAGGTGCCTGTGTGGGGCATCCCCATTCTTCCAAAACAGTGTAGGAGTTATTCAGCTGGACTGGTTGGGGAATGTGCTTCTGACTCCCCCCAACCTCTCTGAGCTCACTGTGGTCCAGTCACACTTTTTGGGGGGCATCCTCTGAGGTTCACGTTGTGGACCCAGTGGTCTCTGGGTGGGAATGGATGCTGCCTATAACCTGGCCAACTCTGCTTGGAGACAGGCAACCTCCTTCTTCGATTCTTCTATGATATCCAATGCCTTAATTTTTTGTATTTCCTTAACCTCATCTGTTCTTAACTGCTCTGGTAATCTGTATGTCTTTTGTCTGATAGGGTGTGCATTCCCTGTCACTATTACATGCTTGACCACTTTGGCTCAGCCTGGCATCATGGTAAAAGTACTGTTAAATGTTTTTAAACATAGAAACAGAGAAGATGATGGCAGAAGAGGACCTGTGGTCCACTGAGTCTGCCCAAGCGAGGTATCCTGGAACCTGTGTGTTCTGTCCTCCTAGACACCTAGCCTAGCCCTTGCTAGTGCCATGCATTTGTTTCCAATACTTGTCCCACCCATGCTTAAAATTTGATACTGACTTTGCAGCCACCACCTCGGGAGATAATGTATGCCAAGGTTCCACCACCCTCTCTGAGAAGTAATACTTTCTGATGTCCCTCTTGAACACTCCACCCTTCAATTGCCACTCATGCCTTCTAGTAGTAGAATTTATGTTCCTGGTAAAAAGCTGCACTTCTGGCACCTTGTTGATGGCTTTAAAGAACCTGAAGGTCTCAATCATATCCTTCCCCTCTCCCTCCTAGTCTCTAGCGAGTACAATTTCAGAGCCCAAGCCTCTCTTCATCGATGATTTCCTGAAGGCCATGTATCATTTTTGTTGCCCTTCTCTGGACCACTTCAAGTCTATCAATATCCTTTCTTAAGTGAAACCTCCAGAATTGTACACAGTACTCCAGAAGAGACCAGAAGAGACCTCACTAATGACCAGTAAAATGGTGGTATTACCTCCTTGTCTCTGCTGTCTATCCCCCTACCAATGCATCCTAACACCCTGCTAGCCCTGCTGAAAGCCTTACTGCACTGACTTTGCTGCTTGAAGTTGTCTCTAATCATGACTCCCACATCATGTTCCACAGTCGAGGAGCTCAGTTGGACTACTGTAAATGTCTTTACCAAGTTATGAATTTCTGCAGTTTCTTCAGAGGTTAAGGAAACATTCACCATTACAGCATCAGCAGTTACAGTTTGTTCCAGTCT
The DNA here is from genome assembly GCA_016271365.2 of Neoceratodus forsteri. Taxonomy (NCBI): domain Eukaryota; kingdom Metazoa; phylum Chordata; order Ceratodontiformes; family Ceratodontidae; genus Neoceratodus; species Neoceratodus forsteri. The sequence goes on along the minus strand of CM028129.1, from coordinate 1,684,263,694 downwards.
GTCATAAGCTATATCAGTATCTTCTTTATCAGTTTCTGGTAAAACTAGCAAAGCAGCCTTTGGTGTTTTTTCAACCCATTTCTTCAGTAGGTTAGCATGGTATATCTTGGTAGGATTTTACCTATCAGGGGTCTCGATTCATAGTTAACTATGCCAGTGCACCTAAGCACTTTATAAGGCCCTTACCACTTCATTCACAGCTTATTTTCTGTGGTGGGTAACAGTATCAGGACCTTTTTACCTGGCTCAAAAACTTTTTCTTCTACCCTATGGTCATAATATGCCTTCTGCTGGTTTTGGGCCTATTCCTGATTACTATAGTGAATTTCAACATATTTAGCCAGCTTCTTTCTTAAGGCACACATACAAGATGTAATAGATTTTTTTCTGAGTGACGTTATCTTCCCTTGTTTCTTTTATTACATCTAGTGGCCCTTTAGGCTGTCTATCATGCAGCATTTCAAATGGTGAAAAACCTCTTGCTGCTTGTGGCACTTCTCTGTAAGCAAAAAGCAAGTAAGGTAAGTACTGGTCCCAATCTTTCCCTTCCCCTTTTACCATCCTTTTTATAACATAGGTTATCTTAGGCAATACCTGTCATTGGTCAGAATGTGTCAGGTGGCTGTGGAATAAATTCCTTATTTAATCCATGGTTAACCTGCCAGATCCTTTTTGTCAACTTTAGGAAACCTGCTAACAAAGTGGAGGGATCTGGACAGCCTCCTCAGGTAGTTTTCAAAAGTAGCAATTTTTTTTGTACTTAGCGAGCTGAGGAGACTGAGATACTTTGTGGGGAAGCAAGAGAGCTGTTACTGTACATGTTAGCATTTCAGACATGCAGAGAGGGAAATCCGAAATCTGTGCAGTGAAAGGGCTGAGAGTGCTCCTGCCATATGATCGGCCTCCCACATAGCAATTTGTGTGTACACACACATCAAGACGGAGCAGTACACAGGATCAAGACATGTATGCCGAAGTGCGGCACTGTTGTCTCTCTTTCCCCTCCCGTCCCTTGCTGAAGTGCTCGTTCTCTGTAACTGACTTGAGAAGTTGTTTGAATTGAAACGCCGATCCCAGTACATTGTGCGATCATTAAGTGGCACATGGAGAGAAAGTGAGACAAAGATACTGCCTTTCAGTAAGTAAAACTTTTGTACTGCAGCTGTCTATCACATCTCTCCCCTGTCTTCCAGCAGTCAGAATGTATTGAAACCCAGATATGTGTGAACTTCCTATTATTCAAAATTCAAACTGAGTGAGTTCACATGATCGAGGCTATTCCTCCCTTCCACATCGAGGTGAGAGAACAGGATTTCTATGTGCTCCTGCAGCATCCCTCCCAGGCCCCCACAAAGTGACTCAAGCCATGCAAGGTACTGTTGAGAGAGACACTGCAGGCAACTGCACACCTGTACCACATGGAGCCTAGACAAAATAAGTAGTTGTCCCCGTTTGGTGCCCGGTGACCAGCTCCACTCCCTCCCAAGAAGGACCAGAGAAACACTGTGCACAGAGAGACAGAGAGAGAGAGAGAGAGAGAGAGAGAGAGAGAGAAACACACACACATAGACTGACAGTGAGAGCAGGACCAGAATTGTGGCAGTTTCGCCACTACCTCTCTTGATCAGAATTCTGGCAGTATCATAGTTCGCATTATGTCTCCTCATACAGCAAAAGTGTTAAGTGCCATGTAAGGTTTGTTCTGCACACTGTATTGTGCAAATAATGTGCATACCTGAAATCTTGTGCATGTGTGGGCAATCTCCATCTGTTCATAATCTTGCAGTATTATAGGGCACATGAAAGCACAAGCATCTCTGCTATATAATCAGTGCGTGCACTGTGTCACCCAGAGTAGGGGGAAGGGGTGCCAGTTCAGACACATAAATGTCAGTCTCCACATGTATTTAACTGATATATCATAGCAGAAATTATCATAGCATAGCCTGTCATTAATTTCAAGGTAAAGAACATGCAATCATTAGGCATCTGTATGTCACTGCTAGTGTTGGTAATCGTGCCAGTAACATTAATTATGCTCCCTACCCTTGTGTATGAAGTTGCAATGCCACTCCCATTCCACAGCACAGTTCTGTCATTGTTCCTCATCATTTAACTGGCACAACACTAATAGCATAATGGTTAGTTCCTCAAGCAGTGGTGATGACTCCTCTCATCCATGGCTCGTATTTGTGAAGGTGTACCGGAATTCACATAACAGAGCAGAGGTTCTGCTATGGGGCTAAACCTTACATTTTTCAGCTGTCCGTGCTGTGATAAGCAACCAGTCTTTAGTCCATATAATGTAGTAAACATAGGCCATATATGCATCAGAGGAGAACTTTGGATTTAACTGGCCATTTAATCCACAGTAAAAAGTGACAAAAAAGTCTCAGCATCTCAGAGACATATGCAGTACACAGGAACCATGCATTAAACTGAGAGTTTAATCCACAGTTACTAGTGGCAAGAAACGCACCACAGCTCAGTGTGTCAGAGACACATGTAACCTGGCTCTGCAGTGGTCTGGTAGGTTGCAATCTATGGCAAGTGGGAAAGAACATCTCTCCACACTGGTAGTGACTACTACCTACAGTGAAAAGGCAGTAGAAGAAAAACTTTGTAAGGGACTACTTTGTGCAGTAAAAGGATGATATTTTTATTTTTTTTTCTCTCTCTCTGATTTTTTTCCCCTCCTTGGCTGCCTGCCCTGCTCCCCTTCTCGGGGACATCCAGCTGCAGACCGCCTCTACTGCACACACCCAGACCCCTCCAGCGGCTTCCCCCCCTGCAGTGGGGCCGCAAAGAGGGACCCCTAACTCCCTGCAGAGCATGGATCCAGGCTGGTACCATGTCGAAACTGCAGACAGCCATAAAGTCGCTCGTAACAGGTGCCATTTTTCCCTGGTTTTCGGTATCCCCTTAGTGCATGCCCAGACAGTGCCTCCAGTCTCCACTGAGGGCTGCTGCTGAGTGATGCATCCACTGATCCCACCCCCGGAGAGGAGAGCCATCCACCGGATGCTCAGTCCTCTCCATCTCCTGCCAACCCCCGGCACCCTGAGTCTGTTCCTGAACCTAGGTCACCGGCAAGGGTTGAGGTAAGGCACTAGCGCCTCAACCCTCTGTGCCACTGGGCCAGCCATGATATTCTTTTTTTCACAGAAAAACAAGCCCACCACCTCGTATTTTTGGGGTTCTGAACTATGGGTGAGGTAACCCACGTTATAAGTGCAACAACCTACTCCAGGGTGTGGGCTTATAGGCATTTAATCCACACCTGAGGCGCTCTGAGGACACGGCTTGTGGCTTTGTGCCTTACAGCATACCCCAGGGTTAGATTAAATGCCTATAATCCCACACCCTGTCACGGGTTATTGCTTACTTAAGATGCATTTTAGAGTTTGATTAAAATGTTCAGCATGACCGTCTGTCTGAAGATGATAGGGAGTGATTGTTATGGTGCTGATACCTTACAATCGATACTGCTGCTTCAGCAATGCAGCACCAAAATTACTGCTCTGATCAGTAATACTCTCCTTAGGTATGCCCACTCTGCTGAAAATGTTGGCAATCTCTGCTGCCACTTTTAGGGGCTGTGACAGTATGCATTAGAACTGCCCCTGTGTATCAGGTAGCATAGTCACGTACTACCAAAATGAATCGATTACCTTTTTAACTTTTGTCTAAGGGGCCAACCACATCCATTGCAATTCTCTCAAAAGGCACATCTATCAAAGGTAGGGGCCCAGGGACACCTTGTCTTTTTTAGTCACTGGGGCTACTTTCTGACATTCAGCACAAGAACTGCAATAGTTAGTAACATCTTCATTAATTCCAGGCCAGTAAAATCTGTACAGCAATCTGGCAAGGGTGAGAGCCCACCCCTAGTTACCAGCCATAGGACTATCAAGTGCTATCTGTAACAACTCAGAGCTATACTTCTGTAGTATTACCAATTTGTCTATCTGTTCCTGTGACTGAGGTGTACCCCAAACTTTGTACAGTAATCAATTAAATTTTTTAAACATTGGTGCACCCTGTTTTGGTTTCTCCCCCAGCTGCTTAAAATAAACATGGAGAGAAAAATTGTTAGCTTGTTCAGAAACAAAATCAGAATCGGTCATCAGTTTAGTTTCAGCATTTTCATATAGTAACCCATTATGTCCATCAGTCTTTTGTTGCCGTTCTTGTTTCAGGTGTCTTCTTTCTTTCTTTCCTAGACTTTCATATCTTGGAGCTATGCTCAAACAAGTCTGAATCAAAATCACAGAAAGGAAAAGAGTCCCCACTATCTGAGTTTTCCTTTGTCTGTGCTCTTGCAATCACAGCTGCTGAATCTGCAGATTTTACTTCCTCTGTGATTAACTCACTAAATCCAGGAAAGTCATTTTCAATAATCACAGGTATAGGTAACTTAGACACTACCCCTACTTTCATATGGTGCGACACCCCTTTAATATTCAGCATCACTTGAGTGGTGGGATAGTACTGAGTGTCCCCGTGGATGCAGATGACACCAGAACCTAGTCCTTTTGCAAAGTGTTTTCCCCAGCACTTCAACACTCACTAGGGTCTGTCTGCTTCCTGAATCTACAATTTCATTCACAGTCTTGTCTCCCACCTTGACATCTGTTAATTACTTGCCCCAGTTTGTTAAGGACAAATCTGCTCCAGTGTCAATCTCCTTACTATGGCAGTTTCTTGCAATATGGCCTGGCTCATTATAGTTATAGCAAGTAAAGTCTTTGGGTGCAGGTTTATTACCTCCACTAGAGTTCTTATCAGAGTTGGAGTTAAACTGAGAAAAAAAGGGTCTTACCGGTACTTGACAGTTGCCTCGCTGTTGTGGTGTCTGTCTGGCGATCTGATAGTCTTCAGCCAAAGAAATGTCCTTTTTCCCACTTTCTGGTTGGTGTTCTTTTTTCCCAAAGCTGCATGTCTGTAGCAGAATGTTGATGAACTGCTCCATTTCAAGTGTGTCAATGATCTAAGGGATTGTTTTGCTCTTTGGTTGGAGCCATTTAATAAGGAGTTCACTGAGTTGGGTGAAGGCTTCTCGAGGATCTTCAACTAAGTTAAACTTCAGAGACTGGAATCTTTGCCTGTAGGTCTCTCCTGAGATGTCATATCTTTGCTGAATTTCTCTTTTCACCAGGTCATAGTTTTCTGACTGTGTAGTGTCCATATTGCTGTAGGCAAGTTAGGCTTTCCCTGTCAGGCAGGGTGCCAGCCTGATTGCCCATTGCTGCTTTGGCCATTGGCAGGCTGTGGCAACCCTTTCAAAAGTTGTCAGGCATACTTCAATATTGTCTGAGGGACCCAAGTTTGTAAGCTTAATGTCTTTTACATTGTTTGAGTCTGGATGCTCTGCTGGACCTGTGCCAGATCTTCCAGCTTCGATAGCTTGCAAGGCATCCAGTCATCGCTGCTCCTGGCATTGCATCTCTTCTCTTCTCTGCTGCTCCTGTTGCTGCATCTCATCTTTCCTCTGCTTCTTGAGTTGCTGCATCTCTTCTTTTCTCTGCACCTCTAAACATTGAATCTATTTTTCTCATAGCTTCTCCATCTCTTTTTATTGTATAGCCCACTGTCGTTGAGGCACAGGTCAGGAAGCATAGGAAAACCAGGAGCAGTTGCAGAATTTGCAAAAAATATTTATTTACAGGATCAGTAACATAATAAATAAGCTTGTTCAGAACAATTACTGTATGTACAGAGGAGAAGTGAATTAGATTTTTCTTTCAGTCTCTGTGCCCTTTTTTCTTCTACTCTTTCTTGCAGTTGCGGCTTAGCTCTTTTATAAGTCTTTTCAACCCCCCATTCTTAGCAAGCATCCTGTTCTTGTAAGTATTCTGTTCTTGTAAGTTTCAGGAGCTGCTTGAACACAGTGTGCTTTCTGAGGCCACTTTTGCACAACTTTTGCAAAAAGCTCAAACATTTGTACTCAAGTAACTTCTGAAGTTTTCCATTAGCTTTTTACAATCATCTCAAAATATAATTATACAGTATAACCTCAAAGATCCGAACCTCAAAGAACCGGACTGACCGGTTACCCGAACCCCCCCCCAAGCACTAAGTGCTGTTAACAATTATCATAATTGCCACCTGTAGCTCGTTTTCTTGAATGCTCAGAAGCCATTAATCATCTTCAACACTGTCAGCACTAGCAGCTTGGCAAAGCAGGCTAACAAATGAAAGTGGATAACGTGTATTGAAACAAAACTCGAAATAATAAGTAAAATAGAATACGGTGCAAGTCTGAGTGCTGCTGCTGAGGAGTACGGAATTGGCAAATCTACTGTGTTTGATTTAAAAAAGTCACAAGATAAAATTAAACAGTTTTCCCAGCAAGCCCGAGATACAGGGTCTGCTCAAACATGTTGCATTGTTCAAAAAGCAGCAAACGAAGAATTTGACCATGCCATGCATTTGTGGTTCACCCAAGAACGCTGCAAAGGTATCCTGATCAGCAGCGTCATTGTTAGCAAGAAAGCAAAACTTTTATTTAAGCAAATGTACACTGACAGTGTTGAAGAGGATTGCAAGGCTAGCTCTGGGTGGTTACATCGATTCAAAAACTGCCATGGCATATGACAGCTAAGTATGCAGGAAGAGGCATTTTCAGCTGATTGTGAAGCATCTCAGTGTTTTAAAAGCAACCTACAACACCTAGTGGAGCAGCAGCAGTTCACAAGAGATCAAGTTTTTAACTGCGATGAGACAGGTCTATATTGGAGGCTGCTCCCCAATAAAACACTAGCAGATGGCAGTGAGAGACAAGTTAAGAACTTTAAGTCAAACAAAGATAGAGTAACATTAATGGCAACAGCGAATGCTAGTGGTGATTTTAAACTCCCACTACTGTTCATTCACAAAAGCACAAAGCCCAGATGTTTTGCAAACATTACAATGTCAGCACTTCCAGTGCATTATTATAGCCAGCGTAGTTCTTGGATGGACCAAAGCATTTTTAGCGATTGTTTTTTTAAACACTTCGTCCCCCTGGTTAAAGAATATCTTAATTCAAAATCTCTACCAGCAAGGGCAGTCTTGCTTATGGATAATGCCCCCTCACACCCTGCAGTCTAAGATCTTATCACAGGAGATGGCAGCATTAAGTGCCTCTTTTTGTCCCCAGATGTAACAAGCATTCTGCAGCCCATGGACCGGGGCGTATTAGAGAACTTGAAATGCCATTATAAGTGCGATCTGCTTTGTTGTCTTCTGCCAAGAATGAATGATTACAGCTGTTACACTGAGTTCTGTAAATCCCTGACTGTAAAGGATGCCTTTTACTTTAGTGCAAAAGCATGGGGTGAAATCAGCAAAGACTCCCTCTGTAGGTCCTGGAATAAGCTGTGGCCATATCCAAATGAACAAGAGAATGACATAACAGTTGCTGACACTCAGATTAACTTTGGGGAGGAGTGTGAAGCACTTCAGGTAACCACGGAGGAGCAGGAGGAGTGGATTAGTGCCGATAACGAAGAAACGGGGCATGAGATATTAACGGACACAGACATCATTAATCTTGCAAGAGATAGTACTGAAAATGAAATGGACAGTGAAGGAGATGAGGGGGATAAGGCAGTTACTATGAACGTTCCTTACAGCAAAGAGGAAGAATGTTTCTCCGTTTGTGTTGAATGGCTGGAGCAGCAGCAAGAAGCAAGTCCAATTAACCTAATGTTACTCAGGGAGCTGCAGCACCTCGCTGCTAAAAAATGTCACTGCTCACTGAAACAGAGTGCAATAACCAATTTTTTTTTTAATTCTGAAACTTAGTTAACTGCATTAAATAAACCTTATTTATCTTCGCTGTATTTATATTAAAAATGGATTTGGTAATGCAATAAGTCGCGTTGTAGTCTTTTTTTGTCAGTTTCAGAGTTACAAAAATTTCAGAGATATGAACACCAAGCATTCCCATGCTGATCGTATCTCTGAGGTTGTACTGTATATATTTCAGCAGTAACACTATATATTTTGCAAACAGAATTGATCCCAATATCAGTTACATTTCCATACAATGAATTGCATATATTTTTATATCAGCGGATATGCAAGGGAGGAAAAACAGACAGCAAGGGAAGGCAGAGAGACAGTGAGAGGCAAAGAATTGTGAGACTGTTCAGGTTGATCAAGTCCAAAATCTCACAGGAAAATATGGTTGTGTAACTGGACAGACAAATAGACAGGAAAGGACAAATTACTGCATTTTAAACACTTTCACTAACAACTGGCTCAGGGTCCTATTCTACTCTGTCACATACACCCCCCTCCTTAAGAGGGAACCTGTTTTATGAAGCAGGTTTCCAAAATCTTTTATTCTCTACTAACATGTGCTGTTTTTAGACATTAAGCACATGTGCATCTCTGTTTTCTTTTACTAGTACAGCAAGCAGTACAGTTTAAACTCATACATTTGTTTTTCAACCTTCAGAACCCTCAATTCCTGATCCATATCTTGACAGAAAATCAGCATTCCTATTCTCTTTACCAGATTTGTGTATTACCGCACATTTAAATGGCTGTAGTACCAGGTACCACCTGTGTGATTCTGGATTTTTTATCTTGCATCTGGTTGAGCCAACAGAGAGGATTGTGATCTGTTACAAGAACAAAATCAGTTCCTAGCAAATAAAACTTAAGGGACTCCATGGCCTGCTTTGCTGCTAAACATTCCTTTTCAATAGTGGTGTACCTTTTCTCTCTGTCATGCAGCTTCCTACTTATGTACAGAATAGGATGTTCTGGTGCAGGGGCACTGTGGAGCCCAAGCTATGCAGCAGCAGATTTATGTAGCTCTTCAACACTCTCAGACAAACTGCTAATTTTGGTATTTTCAAGCCCTGGAATTAACATTTAAATATAAAAATTGGAAAGAGCATTAACGATATAGCTGGAATGGGCAACCCTAAGAAAGAGAGAGTGCAGAGTGGAGCAGAGAGAAGTAAGTGAACTGTTGGGGCCTCACGTCCTCTTTCCAACCAGCAAGCTGAATTAGACACTGAACCTACAGAAACCATGGTCTCTCTGGGTCATAAACTCCAGAACTGAATTGGCTCCGTTTCCACCTTAAACCAGAAGGTGGATGATTTCAACAACCGAGTACTAGTGCTTGAGAATGCTATTGATGGTTTTAAGAGTGAAATTCAGAATGTTAAAAAGCAATCAAATACTAATGCTACTACAAATGCTCTAATGGTAAAAGAAAATCAGCACCTTCATGCTCGGCTAGAGGCCTTGGAAAATCAGGCCTGGGCAGGCAATGTTTGGATCATCGGTCTCCCTGAAGGGAGTGAGGGAGACCATCCAATTATGTTTATCCATGAGTGGCTTACTGAAAAGCTGCTCCCAGAAGGCAATGATGTCTCTTGGGACATTCAGAAAGCTTATTGAATAACCCCTAGAGGATGACCTCAAAACTCAGAGGAGCCCAGAACGCTCATGGTTGTGATGGCTGGAGTTGACACCCATGACTACCTTCTCAGATGCACCCGGAGGGTTAGCCCTATCATGCAGGATAACAATCCAGTGTTCTTCTTCCCCAATCTCAGCTATTCAACTCGACAATGGAGGAAACGGTTTGATGGTGTGCGAAGATCCTTAAAGGAAATAGGCATCACTCACACCATCATCTTCCCTGCACGATTTAGGGTCACGTATCAAGGGAAAGTATTTCCTTTTTCAGATCCAGATAATGTTGACAAATGGGCCGACGGCATGGTCGCGGTCTTTAAGAAGCACGGAGCGATCGGCGCCACTGAGGAGATCTATGGAGACACTTGAAATGCTGGACTTTATTGCAGACTTCACCTGATCATTGTATAAGCTACGTCTTTTGCCGACTTAAATCTGTTTTGTAGTATTATATCCCTTCAGATACATACTACATAAGGATAGAGGTTAAAGATGGAATCATTGATTTAGAGTCATATTCTATTTCAAGTGTAGTAGCCCTATACACAGCCCTTACGATAGTGTTTTAAAAGTCTATTTTCAGTATGTATCTCTGTCTTACAATTTTTCTTTAGAGATGTTGTCTGAATTGTAAGCATTCTAATGCCTATTTAGGAAGTTCTCTTTGTTAATCTGCTGCATAAAGTTAAAATAGGATTCTCTTTTACATTTATGTTTATACATGGCACCATTTTGTCCCCATGGGGACACGTTCCCTTGAATAAGGTTGGACATTGATGGACAATCCTTAAATATTCTTGATGAATGCCATGTTGCTCTTGGACTCTCTAACACAATGAACATTTGGGACTTTTAGTTAGTTTAATTTTAACGGGACCCTCTAATGTGGTAACGCTATATAGTGGATGCAATTTTAAATTCTATATCCTTTGATTAAGAGGGTGTCCCCCCCAATGGTTGAATACTTATGTGGTCTGTTCACTATGGCCCAGATATTCAAACTGTGCCAGGCTGTGGCGCAAGCTTGGGTGCAGCGCAACTTGGCTGTGCAGGAGTGTGGACTGGTGGATATTCAACAGAGCTGCACCATGGCTCAGCAGCATTGAATATCGCACCCTGGCCACCCCCAGTGTGCATGGTGCAGTGGCACTGCACCATCACAAGTGGCCAGAGTGGAGCATGGGGATGCGCTAGCGCAAGTTCCATTGCACCATGCACAGCAACCGTGATATTCAAAAGTTGACAAGCAAATGGGGCCATAATGTATGCAATGTGCATATGGGGCCATTTGCATGTCATTATGGCCCCATTTGGATGCAGGTACGTTGATCTCTGATGACTTGCGCATGGCACCCTGCCAGGCAGCAGCCGTCGGGGACTGACACCCCCTGCAGCCCGATTGCGGGCATCTGTAGAAAGAAAAGTATTCAGTCTTCCCATATCCCTGGTGGTGCAGTGGACCGCTATCTGTCCGATCGTGGGCATCTGTAAAAAGAAAGGAATTCCTCCTTCCCATATCCCTGTTGGTCCAGTGGACCGCTATCTGCCCAATCGCGGGCATCTGTATGAATAAGTTCAATATCCCTGGTGGTCCAGTGGACCACTATCTGCCCGATTGCGTGCATCTGTAAAAAGAAAGGAATTCATCCTTCCCATATCCCTGGTGGTCCAGTGGTCTGCTATCCACCCGATCGCGGACATCTGTATATAAAAAAAAATCCAATATCCCTGGTGGTCTAGGGGTACTCCTCCCCCCACCTGCCCACTGAGCCCCACCGCCCCACTTCCCCCCTGTGAACCAATGGGCGTTCAGCCCTACCGATGGTGTTAGTCGGTGGGTGGCAGGGTGGCAGGTGGCTGGGGTGCTGCTGCCCACCGGCTGACCGGGGGGGAGCGGGGCAGTGGGGCTCAGTGGGCAGGTGGGGAGGGTGGTACCTCTAGACCGCCAGGGATATTGGATTTTTTTTTTATACAGATGCCTGTGATCAGGTGGATAGTGGTCCACTGGACCACCAGGGATATGGGAAGGATGAATTCCTTTCTTTTTACAGATTCCCACGATCGGGCACATAGCGGTCCACTGGACCACAAGGGATATAGGACGAATTCTTTTGTTTTATTACAAATGTCTGTGGTCGAGTATGGGGGGGTGCCGCCAGGTGCAGCCAGAACTCAGGTGGCCACCCACAGGTGGCAGCTGCCGTGTTGCGCCCTGCAATGTGGCAGCTCACCTGCGGGTGACCATCAGTTGTTCCTTTTTTTTTTTTTTGGATCAACTTTGTGCTGGAGCAGGTAGGGGCTGTGCTAGCATGGCTCTGCACATCCTGGGCTGAATATCGGGCTGTGCAGAGTAAGCATGGGCACGCTCCCCCCACCTGGGCTGCATACATTACTGATGCACTCCAGCACATTGGGGTTTGTGCCGTGCACTTTTTTCTTTTGAATATCGCACCAGGGCGCATCAGTGGGTTGCGCATGGTGCAACACTGTTGCACCACACGCAACCCTTTGGAATATCTGGGCCTATATGTATTGTATATTGTCATGATATATGATAACTTGAAAAAATAAAGTATAACAAGAAAAAAGAATAGGATGTTCTGTCCCATCTATATTTTGACTCCTACCTCAGATGCATTTGTTTGTAGCAAATGTGGTTCCTCAGAGTCTATGCTTCTTAAAACAGGGACTGAACACAATGTAGCCTTAATGGCTTAAAAAGCTTCATCACACTCTGGGGTCATTTTCACATTATTTGGATACCATTTTTTCATTAGTTCAGTGAGGGGAGTAGCAAACTCTTCAAAGTTGGGAACAAATCAGTGATGATAACCAGCCAGCCCTAAAAATTACCTGACATGTTTCTTTGTTTTAGGGCTGGGGCCGTTAGCTACAGCTTATATTTTAGAAACCTCTGGCTTGACTTCTCTATTTCCCAACACATAGCTGAAATATCTGGTTTCCTGCATGCCCGATGCACCTTTGGTAGGATTAATAGTCAGACCTGCATTTTTGATAGCCTGGATGACTGCTCACAGGTGTTCCAGGTGGCTTTTCCAGTCTGGACTGTACACCACGACATCATCCAGGTACACAGCACAATATGTATGAACATACTAATGTGCCAGCAGAAATAGACCACCTCGTCTAATTCTGCTAGAGTATGCAGCTAGCACCCCTCATTTGCAGCTGCCCCACCCCACCTTTTGTCATCCATCTGCCACCACCACCTCCCCCACCCTCACTCGCCCCTGTTCCCTGTCCCACGCCCTTTTAAAGCTGTTCACAGAGTTACATGATTCCACCCATTCTGGTAATGCATTCCATTTTGCTATCACCCTGTCTGTGAAATAGTGTCTCCTCATTTCCCTCCTGAATCTTCCCCCTCTATTCTTAGCCCATGCCCCCTGGTGTCCCTCCCCCTTCTTAGCTTAAAGACCCCATCTACCCCATCCTCATTGATTCCCCTCAGATACTTGAATATCTCTATCATGTCCCCCCCATCCCTTCTAACCTCCAGGGTGTACATATTCGGGGTTCCCTGCCTGCTCTCATAGTCTGTCCCCTCCATTCCACATATCATCTTTGTTGCCTTCCTCTGCACCCCCTCCAGCAGACTGATATCTCGCTTTAGGTATGGCCTCCAAAACTGCACACAGTACTCTAAGTGTGGCCTTACCAATGACCTGTAGAGGGGCAAGATCAGCTCTCTTTGCCTGGATGAAAAACCAGCTGCTAGGTACACTAACCAACTGTGTCAGGAGACCCTCCTGGATCATGTCCAGGAGCACTTGCTCCCTAACACTGGAGGTGACTGGAATGCTCCAGTCAACCCCCGGCAAGTTGAAATCCCCCACGATGACCACCTTCCCTTTTCTACATACCTTTCTAATTTTTCCTGCTAATTCCCTGTCAATCTCCTCAGACTGGGAAGACAGCTTGTATACCACCCCAAACCTCAGTCTGCTACCCCTTGAGTCTAGAAGCTGCAGCCAGATTGCCTCTGTTCTCCTTTCTTCCCCCTCGTCCCTTGTGCATTTGATCCCGTCCCTCACATAGACTGTTACTCCACCCACTCTCCCTTCCTTATGGTCCTTTCCATATAGTTTGTATCCTGGGATTGCCAAATCCCAGTCCCAGTGCTCAGTTACCCATGTTTCTGTGACAGCTGCAATATCCACCCTCCACACTGCTAAGAGTGGCTGTAGCTCAGCTGATTTGTTGTGTAAGCTTCTTACATTTAATGAGACCACCCTCCATCCTGCCCCCTTTCCTTCACTGGCCTCCATCTCCTCCCTTCTACTCCCTTCCTTTTTGGCCACCCTGAGTCCTTCCCTGCTCACCTAGGGGTAGGCTGTGACTCCACTCTATTGGATCCCTGCCTACCTGCTGTCCATGCCACCTCCCATCTAGTTTAAATCCACCTTTGTTGCAATATACCTCCCCAGTCTTTACTTTAATACCTCCTTCCTCTCCCCACTCAGGTGCAGTCTAACCATTGCAAACAGATTGTTATTATCCCAGGAACTGCCCCAGCCACCCACAACCATATACCCCTTAGTTCGACACCATTCTACCAACCATATGTTCAACTCCCTAATCCTCTTCTTTCTACTGTGCTTGTGCAGGGTACTGGGGAGCATCTCAAAGAAGGCCACAGACTCCCCAGTCTCCTCGCACAACCTACCCACTTCCTCAGTCCTCTCCCTTGTCACCGCCACCATTTTCCCCGCTAGGTCTTTTGTCCCTATATGTACCACAATGTGTGGTTTCCTCCTAACCCTCCTTATGCACCGTAGGATTGCCTGTCCTGCATTGCCTGCCTTTAATCCCAGAATGGACTCTATCCATATCTGACTGTGCCTCTTCCCCCTTGCTGCTTCATCTGATCTCCTTGAGTATTGAGTCCCCCAACACAAATACACCCACCTCCTCTTTCCTTGTGCCTGTCGCCACCCCCCCACCAAAGTTCTCATTCCTGGGGCCACTCAAGATGACACTTTTATCATTTGCCCCAGTTTCTTCCCCCCTGCCCCTCTTAATTGAGACCCCTCCCCCTCCTCCTGTTTGACTGCCAAACTCCCTCTCCCTCCTCACCTCTATGAGTATTATCCCACCCCCTGCCACACCATGCTCAATCTCTGCACTAATAATGCCCCATGCTACCTCCTGTTCGTGAGTACTATACCTGTACAGTCTCCTCCTGCATCTTCTTTCACATGTGCTGCTAGTACAGCAAACATGTTCCCTAACCCCTTTGCCTTACTATGTGTTTTCTCCTCCCTCCTGCCTACTGCTGCTCCTCTTTTTCTAGGTCCTAACAGAGTCCACCCTTCATCAGCTGGCTTTTTGTTTAGTTTGCTCCCTCCCCAACCCCTCCCTTGATCCACTGTTCCTTCTCTGTAGTGCCCTCACAATACTCTCAGATGTCAGCCCTCCTACTGACGCAATCCTCCCCTCATCCCAAAACCTCCCCAGCTCCCTGCCAAGCCACTGAACCTTTTCCTTGACCCTTCTTAGCCTGGGGCATATTGGGTACTCTCCCAGCCTCCACAGTTTGTTCGTCTGCATGACTGCCCCACAGCCATTGTACCCTACAATCCTACCCATTGTCCACACTACCTATACAGAACAGTGAAGTACAGTTTCAATATATTGCTTGTAGTTGTTTACAAATACAGTTACAAACACACCAGTAGCATTCCCAGATCTCACAAACACATGCAGTTCAGAAATTAGACATTTGCCCCAGGTCCTCTTTAGGGCCCTTCCCTCAGCTTTAAGCTGTGCTGCTCTGCCCCCATTGAGCTTAGCTCCAAAAAACACAGCCACAGGGACCTTTAAGGTAAATTCAAAAACCACAGCAACATAAATCTTTAAGCTAACTAAAAGAAGAAAAAACATTAGCAAAACTTACAAAAATCCTCTCCACCCTAACTCTCCCTACAGCAAATAGAATTAACTAATCCTAGCCCAGCCTCTGGCTGAAATGTTAATCCCAAATGCCCTTGCATGCAGTATAAGACAGCCAACTACAGTACTAACTGGAAACCACAGTCCTACTCATAAGAACTATAGACCTACTTATAAGTTATATATCTTTAAGAATTAGCTCATCTGGCTGTTCCTTGTTTCCTGCTTCCTGACCTGCTCTGAGGGCTCAGGTCAATTTGCAGCTCACCAAGCTCCTCCCTCACAGCCTTTAAACCCAACCCCCTGTGGTTTTTCAGTATTTAAGAAAGGCTTGTGCAAGGGATGGGTGGTAGGGCATTTACAGTCACTCCAGCCACAGAAACCTTTAAGCTAAATTCCACCTTAAATTAAATTAAAAAAATAAAACAATATCAAAACTTAAAAATCCTCTGCACATTAACTCTCTCAACAGCAAGTAGAAGTAACTAATCCTTCTCTCCTGTAGTTTAAAAAAACAAAAGCAAAACTTATAAAAATCTTCTCCACAGCAAGCAGACTTGACCAATCCTTCTCTCAATGACCAGTGTGAGGGGATAAAATAACATCCGTGTACCACTGGAATGTAGCTAGCTGATGCACCATGTTAACCAAAGGACATAGTGGTGAACTTCTAGAATCCTATAGGGGTGGCAAATGCAGTTTTGTCTTTGGATTCTTTAGCTAAAGGGATTTGCCATTAACCCTTAATGAGATCGAGGGTACTGATATACTTTGTACTCCCCAGTCTGTCCACCAAATCGTCTATTCTGGGCATAGGATAACTGTCAAATTCTGAAACTTGATTAAGCTTTCTAAAATCAAGGCAGATTCTAATACCCTCTTCTTTTTTGTTTACAGTTACAATTGGAGATGACCAAACACTCCTCGACTCCTCTATGATACCCAATTCTATAATTTTTTTGTATTTCCTTAACCATGTCAACTCTTAATTGCTCTGGCAATCTGTATGTCTTTTGCCTAGTAGGACGAGCATTCCTTGTCACTATTATGTGCTCAACCCCTTTTGCTCAGTCTGGTACCATAGTAAAAGTACTGTTAAATGCCTTTAGCACATAATGAATGTCTGCAATTTGTTCTGAGGTTAAGGAAACATTCTCCTTTACAGCATCAGCATTTACAGTTTATTCCAGTCTTTCATAAGCTACATCAATATCTTCCTTATCAGTTTCTGCTAAAACTAACAAAGCAGTTTTGTGCAATTTTTAATCATTTCTTGAGGAGGTTAGCATTGTATATCTAAGTAAGATTTTTCCTGTCAGGGGTCTCAGCCTTGTAGTTAAAAATGTCAGTATGTCTAAGAACCGTATAAGGCTCTTGCCACTTCATTAACAGCTTATTTTCTGTTGTGGGTAACAGTAGCAAAACTTTTTCAATCGGCTCAAAAACTTTTTCTTTTACTCCATGGTCATAATATACCTTCTGCTGGTTTGGGGCCTCTTCCTGATTACTATGGGCAATCTAAACATATTTTGCCAGTTTCCTTCTTAGGGCACACATATAAGAAGATATAGATTGTTTCTGAGTAGGGTTATTTTCTCACATTTCTTTTATCACATCCAGTGGCCCTCTTGGCTGCCTACCATAAAGCATTTCAAATGGTGAAAACCCTGTCGATGCCTGTGGCACTTCTCTGTAAAAAAAAAAGGAGGTAAGGCAAGTATTGGTCTCAGTTTTTCCCTTCCCCTTTTACAAATCTTTTTAACATGTGCTTCAGAGTTTGGTTAAATAGCTCAACAAGAGTCTGAGGGTGATAGGAGGAGGTTCTTATGGCAGTGATACCTAGCAACCTGTACAACTCCTTAAGTAATGCAGCACCAACATTACTAGCCTGATCAGTAATCATTTCTTTAGGTATGCCCACTCTGCTGAAAATTTTGGCAAGCTCAGCTGCAACTTTTGGGGCTATAACAGTATGCATTGGAACTGCTTCTGGGTATTGAGTAGTATAGCTGCATACTACCAGGATAAATCTATTACCCCTTTTACTTTTGTCTAAAGGACCAACCACATCCATTGCAATTCTCTCAAACGGCACATATATTAAGGGTAGGGGCACCAGGGGCATCTTGTCTTTTCTAGTGACTGGGGCTACTTTCTGATACTCAGCACAGGAATTACAATAGGTAGCGACATCTTCATGAATTCCAGGCCAGTAAAATCTATACAGCAAACTGGCAAGGGTGCGATCCCTCCATGAGTGACCAGCCATAGGACTATCATGTGCTATCTGTAACAACTCTGTTCTATACTGTGATATAATCAATTGTTCTGTCTGTTCCTATGTCTGAGGTTTAACCCAAATTCTGTACAGTAACCCATTACATTTTTCAAACATTGGTTCACCCTGTTTTGGTTTCACCCCCAGCTGCTTAAAATAACCCTGGAGAGAAACATTGTTAGCTTGTTCTGAAAGAAAATCACAATCAGTAGTCAGTTTAGTTTTAGCATTTTCATATGTTGACCCTTCATGTCCATCAGTCATTTGCTGCCACAGTTTCTTCAGGCTTCATCTTTCTTTCTTGGATTTCCGGATCTTGGAGCTGTGCTCAAACAAGTCTGAATCAAAATTACTTAAAGGAAAAGTGTCCCCACCATCTGAAATTTTCTTTGCCCGAGCTCTTGTCACCACAGCTGCTGAAACATCAGGATTGACTCCTTCTTTGATCAGCTCAGTAAATCCTGGGAAGTCATTTCCAATAATCACAGGTACAGGTAACTTAGGTACTACCCCTACTTTCATTTGGTACAACACACCCTTAATGGTCAGAGTCACTTGGGTGGTGAGATAGTATCCAGTGTCCCCATGGATGCAGATGACACCAGTACCTGGTTCCTCTGCACAGTGTTTTCCCAGCACTTTAACATGCACAAGGGTCTGTCTGCTTCCCGAATCAATGAGTCCCTTTACATCTGTTAAGTACTTGCCCCAATTTGCCAAGAACAAATCTGCTCCAGTGCCACTCTCCTTGCTATGGCAGTTTCTTGCAAAATGGCCTGGCTTATTACAGTTATAGCAGATAACGTCTTTGGGCCCAGATTTGTTACCCCCACCAGAGTTCTTATCAGTCTTAGAGTTTAAATGGGTAAAAGAGTGTCTTACCAGTGCTTGGCTGTTACCTCACTGCTGTGGTGTCTGTCTAGCCATTTGGTAGTCCTCGGCCAAAGAAACAGCCTTTTCCCCACTTTCTGGTTGGTGTTCCTTTACGCACAGCTGCACATCTGTATGCAAGATGTTGATGAATTGCTCCATGGCAAATGTGTCGATGATCTGTGGGACTGTTTTGCTCTCTGGATGGAGCCATTTTATCAGGAGTTCTCTGAGCTGGATGAAAGCTCCTTGAGGATTGTCAACTGAGTTGTACCTCAGAGACCAAAATCTCTGCCTGTATGTCTCTCCAGAGATGTCATACCTTTAAAGGATTTCGCTTTTCACCAGGTCATAGTTTTCTGACCGTGCAGTGTCCATATTGCTGTAGGCAAGTTGGGCTTTCCCTGTCAGGTAGGGTACCAGTCTGATTTTCCGTTGTTGCTTTGGCCATTGGCAGACTGTGACAACTCTTTCAAAAGTTGTCAGGTATGCCTCAATATCATCTGAGGGACACAACTTTGTAAGTTTAGTGGCTTTTAAGTTGCTTGCATTTTGTTGCTCATCTGGATCTGTGCCAGATCCTCTACCTTTGACAGCTTGCAAGGCATCCAACTATCACTGCTCCCATTGCTGCATCTCTTCTCTCATCTACTGCTACTGTTGCTGCATCTCTTCTCTCCTCTGTGCTTCTAAACATTGAATCTCTTTTTCTCTCTGCTCCTCAGTCTCTTTTTGTTGTATAGACCACCATTTGAAAAAGTCCATCAGGCTTTCAGGTTCTGTCACTGCCTGTTCTTTTTCCATAACTTGTGCAGGCTGTACAATCTCAGACTGGACTTCTGTCTCTGCTAGTTTGGCTGCCATTCTCCTGGTGACCACTCCTGGACTTGATGCTGCAGAATCCATACCTTCCTCTGTGCTTCCCTGGCATTAGGTCCAGTACCCATGCACAAAACTCCTGTCTTAGGGTTTGCATGACCTAAATCCCACTTCTCACACCATCTGTTGTAGAAGCACAGGTCAGGAAGCATAGGAAAACCAGAAGCAGTTGTAGAATTTGCCAAAAATATTTATTTACAGTATCAGTAACATAATAAATAAACTTGTTCAGAATAACAATGCACAGAGAAGAAATGAATTAGATGTATCTTTCAGTCGCTGTGTCCTTTTTCTTTGAATCTTTCTTGCAGTTGCAGCTTATCTTTTTTATAAGTCTTTTCAACCCCCATTCTTAGCAAGCATCCTGTTCTTGTAAGTTTCAGGAGCTGCTAGAACACAGTCTGCTTTCTGTGCCCCCCTTTGCATAGCTTTTGCAAAAGGCTCAAACATTTGTACTCAAGTAACCTCTAGAGCTTTCCATTAGCTTTTTACAATCATCTCAAAATATAATTATACATATTTCAACAGTAACACTATATATTTTCTAAACAAAAGTGATCCCAATATCATTTTCGTTTACATACATTGAATTGTATATATTTTTATATCAGCGGATATGCAAGAGAGGAAAAACAGACAGCAAGGGAAGGCTGAGAGACAGTGAGAGGCAAAGAATTGTGAGACTGTTTGGGTTGATCAAGTCTGAAGTCTCACAGGAAAATATGGTTGTGCAATCTGACAGACAAATAGACAGGAAAGGACAGATCCTTGCATTTTAAACACTTTCTCTAACAAGTGGTACAGGGTCCTAGTCTACCCTGTCACACCCACCATTTGAAAAAGGCAGTTAGGCTTTCAGGTTCTGTCACTGCCAATTCTTCTTTTCCCATCACTGATGCTGGCTGTATAGTCTCAGCTTGGTCTTCTGTCTCTGTTAATTTGGCTGCCATTCTTCTGGTAATCACTCCTGGGCTTGCTGCTGCAGAATTCATATCTTCCTTTTATGCTTTCTGGGTACCAGGTCTAGTATCCACGCACAAAACTCTTGGCTTAGAGTATGCACGGCATTAATCCCATTTAGTCTGACACCATCTGTCATCGAGGCACATATCTGGAAGCACAGGAAAACCAGGAGGAGTTATACAATTCGAAAGTAGTGTTTTATTATTAATAACAATACAATTAAAATAAAAATTGTTCAGTATAACTGTTTACAAAGACAGTACAAACAGAGAAAACAAAATCACACATGCCCCCACAATGCAAAGCATCATGGGCTGCATATGCAAATCACCACAGAATGTTATGCTGGTCCAACTTTAAACAGAAGTGCATGGTGCCAAAAGGCCTCTCACACAGTTTGCAAAGGGTGCTAACAGAAGACATAGACACGAGAACAAAGTCCATCATCTGAGGGTATCTCTAATTCCAAGTTTCAGTCTCTCCCCAGCAAAAAATTGCTGCTCTTTTTATAATAAGCCTTTGCCTGACAATTAACTTCTTCTTCCTGAGCTTAAGGAGACATTCTGTTTCTCACAAAATGTATCAGAGTTCTTGTCAGTTTCTTTGCAGAGCAGGCTTGCAAACAAAACAGTGTCCCAAGCTGGCCTCCTGCTGACAGCTCTGCAAAAGAGTTTGCAAACAAGCCTGAGAGGAGCTCAGACTGCATCTCAAGTTAACCCCCTAAATTTCAAATAGCTTTTTGCAATCATTTCAACAGGATAACTATATACATTTCCAAACAAAGGGATCACAGTATCACTTACAGTTTCACACAAAGATTCACATATATTTTTATAACTGCAGATACGCAAGGGGAAAGAAAAGACAGAAACAGCAAGTGAAGTCAGAGAGATAGTGAGAGTCATGGAATCAAGAGACTGTCAGAGTGATCAGTTACTAGGTCTCACGAGAACATTTGGTTCTGCAACCAGATAGACAAGAGACAGAAAAGGAGAGGCTAGAACAGATCCCTGCATTTAACTCTCTCTCTATGTAACAAATGGGATAGGGCCTTATTCAACTCTGTCACATTCAGTAGCTAAAAATGCTGTAGGAGAATTCAGTCAGGTCAGAGCTGCAGCTGAAGTATAACTTCCTTGATAACTGATAATGTGTAAATGGGGCCTCTATTTCTTCAGTCATTTTAAATGTGAATAGTATGAAAACATTCAGGAAGAGGACAACTTTTATGGCAATACTAGACACCCTTCCTGACAATGTGATTTGTTTTACAATATACAACGTTGAGAACATTACATGAAATGTCAGCCACAAAACAATTATGAACCCACAGGGTCTTGTTTTGGTTACACGGAGCAGAGGGGTATGATGGTCTTGGTATCCTATTTAAAGATTAAACAGTTAAAGTACATAGAGTGGTAGAAATAGAGCTTGGTCAGGCCATTCTGTTGGATGTAATACATAACTAGACACAGCTTTAGCTCATTAATATATTTATTATATTTATTTTTTGTTGACCGGGTAAGTGAAGTAGACAAATTCTGCATATTTTCAGGCACAACCCAGTGGAGGGGGATACAGATGAATGCCAACTGACCTTGAACCAGATTAAGCTGTTGATGGTATTTTTAGTGAATGGGGGGAAATTTGGCTAGGGTGTCGGGGAAAATTCCCCTTCTTTTTTCGAGAAGTGCCATGGGATCTTTAACAACCACCTGAACTACCACCAAGAGAAGCAGATGAGACCTCAGTTTAATATCTCATCTGAATGACGGCACCTCAAGAGTGCAGCACCCCCCTCATGCTGCACTACAGTGTCAGTATTGGGATTTAACCCATGCGCCTGGTGTTGGGACAGAACCCTCAGCCTTCTGCTCTCCTGGCCTCTATATATACTATATATATATATATATATATATATATATATATATATATATATATATATATACTACAGACTAAGATCGCTAGGATTGCTCTGTCACAAGCAATTTGCCCTTATCTTCATACATGTAGAACAGAGTTATTGGAAGGGATTTTAACTGCAGGCTGGTCCTGGCAGATAGGAGGGGCAGAACCAAAAAATTGTATAGTGATAGATTATATTTAATAGACATGCTTACCATGGCAGCACTGCCAGATGGTATGGCAAAAGCAGGTAATGGTATCAGATAAATGTTTTTTAAGGGTACTCTATCCATGAGGATTGATTTCCTATTCCTCTCAGCAGTATTACAAGTGCATGGAGCAAAAACAATTACACTTGAGAGCTCTGATCATTCTGCAGTTCTTTGTCATTGTTCTGTAAGTAATAATTACACTCCAAGAGATAAGCCATGGAAGTTAAATATACCCTGTTAGAACAAAGAGATGTACAAAATAAATGGCTGGAATTGTTTAGCACAAGATGTTCAGTAACATCAGTGCAAGATAATGTGGCAACATGGTGGGAAGATTCTAATAGAGATTTCCAGTTATTGTTTAAGAATCTGGGATGCAGGAAAGATGAGAAAGCAATACATGCACTATTTGTGACTTACAGCTAAGCTATATAAGTTAATATCACATGGCTAAGCAGATAATATTGATGTGTCAGAACAAATTGCAATTATAAAAGAAGAGATGAAGAAATATCAGTATGACAGGATATCTTTCTTAGGAAAAGAACTTCAATTTGGTACGCAAGGGAAAGCGCAACAGTCAGATGTATTTTCAAGCTGTAGAGAGAGAGAGAGGATGGATCATAGGGTACTTAACTATGTTAACAGGCAAAATGATGGGGTTTTAGATGTTCATGAAATCATGGAGGTAGTCCATGGATATTGTGCACAATTATTCAGTGTAGAAGTTGATGCATTTTGAGATATACCTTTGTTAGATAGTTTAGATAGTCCTGAAATTCCTGGCCATATTCTAGTCCAAATTTCTAGCCCTATTCTGGTTTCACTGGTAGAATGGGCAATCACCCACTTGTTTAATAATACAGTCCCAGGATCAGATGGACTGCCCATAGAATTTTATAAAGCCTTTGTTGCACATTTAATGCCCATATTACAGGTTTTATGTACTGACATCTTGGAGACACCTGACACTATGTGAGAGGCAGTTCTAGTCCTTTTATATTAAAGTGGTTAGAAATCAAATATTGGCACTTGGGGGCCTCTGAGTTATTAAAATATGATCTGAAAATACTGTCTAAAATCTTAGCTCAGAGACTCTCAAAAATCATCACAATTATTATTTCTGTATCACAGACTTGTGCTACTCCCCAGAGGAGTATTGCAGATAACCTGGTCATAGTATAGCGCAGTGGTCTAAGGCTCTAAGCTGCAAATCTGGTGACATCCAGCAGACCAGACCTGGGGTTTGAATCCCACAGCTTCCACTTGTATACTGTGTGACCCTGAGCAAGTCACTTAACCTCCTTGTGCTCCCAGGTCACTCCTGTAAAAAAGCTTTCAGCTTAGTGTGCTATACCTGGTTAAACAACTAAATAAAAAAAAAAATTACAGAAATTGTGGGAAAGAGACAACAAAGGAATAATAGAAGGTTTTCCTTTGGTTATGGATCAGGAAAAAGTGTTTGATCGAGTGCCACATGTATACTTGAGCAAAATATTAATAAGATACAGTGTGAAGTCCCAGTACAGCCCGTGGGATGGATTATGTAAAATTATGAGAGTGCAGTTCTTCTGCCATTAATAAATTCATCATTAGGCCTGCCAATTCATGTAAAGGAAGGAGTGAGGCAAGGATGCACGACGAGTCCATCATTACTTACCTCGGACCCATTCACATGCTCAGTCCGTCAGAATTCCAATATTAGAGGAGTACAACTGACCTCAGATACCCCTGAAATTCAAACACTTGTGTATACAGTTGATTTGTGTATAATATTAAAAGATATGTACTCAGGGAAGTGTAACAGCCCCTCTGACTCACCTCGGCTGTTTCTGGGACTCTCAGGTGTTTCTGCACATACCACTGAGGGGGTCAGCCTGAGCTCACAAGCAGACTGAAGTAATGGTGAGGTGCCTCTACCTGAGGCAATGGCAGGGAATACCTGTGAAAGGATTGAAAGTTACCACCCCCCAGGAAATTGACACTAACTGCCCCAAAGACCCTCCTCCACACAACAACAATTCCTCCTTCTTGCAATGATTCACAGTACCAGAATATAACATTAACAATTAACAGTATTTATTTTGAGGGTGGGGAAGGGAAGAAAAACAGCACTACAACATTAACAACTGTAACAACACTTTTACCCCACACAATCCCCACCTCTCACCTATGGGTGCATCCAGTTTCCCAATGGCAACTGCCCATTTCTCTAAAGTCCCTTGCATGGGTAACACACTGCCATGTAGAAGTCACTGTGGATCTTTCATTAGGGCCCAGATAACTTTAAACAGTAGAAACAATGGAACTTCAGGGTCTGGGCGCAGTTTTCTGACAGGGTCCTGCCCAGGAATTAACCCCCATATTTTAACCTAGCTGGCTAGCTTGCTAAATAAAGACTTCCCCAAAGCCGCAGCTTAGGGGTACTTACAGTTCAGTATCTCAAAAGGGGCTTTGTGGAAACTGGATTCCATGGTACCATGCTGGCATCAGAAGTTGTTGGTGTACTACAGCAGTAGTTGGCTGAAGAATTGAAGAATGCTGGTCTTTACCTGCCAAGCCTCTCCAATCTTTGCCCCGGCACCTTTGTATGCGGTGTTCACCTAGCAGGCCTCTCAATGATTTTCTCTCTGGTGGTCTCCTCTTTGGTCTGGGGACAGGACAGGCTGGAGTTTCCCTGACTGGTCATTTTGTACAGACTTTTCTCTGATGCAGCAAAGGAGCTGGGCTTTGGCTCAGTCTCTAGCTCCAGCACATACAGTTCTCTGGCTTGCAGAAAAAAACATATCCAACACATTTATCCCACCAAGGAGGAACACAGCAGCTTAGTCAATTCACTGTACGCCGGAAATCTCTTTTTCTCCTGGCTGTACTTAACAGTCTCTGGGCTCAGGCAGCAAACTCCAAACTCAGGCAAACAGTCCCTTAAATAGCATCTTGAGTCCCCACTCTGACTTGCTGCAGTTTTCCTGGGCTCTTTAGATGCCCCTTGACATCTTTCCAGCAGCCCCTTAATTCTGGAGTCCATGAGGTAGCCATATCTACCTACTTTTTTCTCCAAAATATACACCTTGTAGGTTCTGGCTCTGTGTAGCCTGCGAAGGCCAGAAGACACTTTATTTACTTCAGGGGAGCCCCATTATGCCTGATGGGGCTCCTGATTAATTTACCCCCTTTCTGCACCTTTTTTGGGTGCTCTTACATAAAGGAGCCACATATCCTTTAAGTTTTATGGTCCTCTGGCAGTACATGTACAAACATGGACATGCAGACATCTTAGTTTATTTATATTAAGCCGTTCTATGTCCCCACTACTCCCTTGACAGGTAAACTTGCCTCCTGAGCCCCCAGAGGTGCACACCAGCAATCAGACCTTGGCCACCTAACTCTGATGGGGCCAAGGACACAAAATACTGGTGGCTGCAGCCACAAAGATGAATGGGCATACAACAGGCCTTAATCCCATCAGGGACCACTGGAAAAGGTCCCCTGGTCCTGTTTTGGCAGCAACAGGAACTGGAGGCAGAAACGAAGACTTAGAGGTGCCATAGCCCCTCCAGGTAAGCCCGACCTGGGCTGGAGGGGCTCAAAGAAGCAGTTACATGATGTTATAGGGACCTACTCCAAAATAGCAGGGGCTAAGATCAACTATAACAAATGTGTAGGAGTCCCAATTGGAAGTCCCGGTGTTTATGAAATAGGGGATGTCATAGCAGGGGTACAAATAAGAGAGGAAGCAGTAAAAAATGTTAGGAGTAAAATTTGGTGGCAGGGACGTGATTACAGAAAATTGGTCAGACTGCATCCAAAAGGCTGAGAGTAGCTTGGTACGCTGGAAAAACAGGCTGCTGTCTAAACAGAAGAGGGTCTATTTAATTAAATCTTTATTGCTCCCTTGGTTTATATACACTGTATTAGTATGTTTTTTTTTCTGTCCCCAGCAGCAGCAGCAGAGATTAGGATTTTGAGGATATTATTTCAAGGACTTTGAGGCAGCAAACTCAATCCTATTAAGAGAGAACCCACTTATGAAGATTATAAAGTGAAGGGAGTGAGAATGGTAAATCCTATTGTTTTCTTTTTTTTCCATGTTTTTGTATTATAACTTCTCACTGGCAATGAGAGATACAGAAAAGGTATGAAGCACTTTGATACCTGATCTGGATTATGCCATGCTTATTAGAATGGAAAACTGGAGGGTGCACGCGTAGGTTCTGAGATTATGTGCATGTAACCCCACAATATGTAATTTATGCCTTGATTAAAGTCAAGGCTTGGAAGCTGACTGTCAACCAGGTATTGTCTTTTGCTAGGATACAGCTCCACTTCTATATTCATATGCCACTGTAGGGCACCATGATTAGGGTGGCGTCATGTAGGCACCGCAACAAGGTCATGAGTGACAGAGCGTTCTGGATTTGAGCGTCCCACACTCACACTGTGTTCGGCATCTCAACAATTTGCCCACCCTTCACAGCATGCCTGACCTGGAGACTGTTATATTTGATTTAGGAGGGTGTGGGGGGCATAGCATCCCTGCAGAAAGTCAGGCAGACACTGTATGCAGTCTGGCTGGGGGGCAACCATTTGCATGCCACTCTCCTATTGTGTTGCCCTTATGCCTGCACTCTCATTTACTGAGCACTCTTTTTTTGTGCACTGCCATGGGTGAACCCTCATATATAGTGAATACTAGTTTTTATCAGCAACTGATGCTTACATATTTCCCAGTTGGGAAGGAACTGGAAGCAGTGAGACAACTGTAGAATGTGCATCTTCCTAAATACCTGGGGGATACCACGTGAGTGGGAGTACATGTGTGGATGGCTGTCAAAGATTCTTTTAAGCATGAAAGAATAGAGGAAAGAGACTGTCTTAGGACAGAATGTAGAGCTATCCCTCAAACTTAGTCACATCTTTTTTTGGAATGTTCTTTTGCTGTATCCTTCTGGGAGACCCATAGTCAGACCTGTAAGGAATCAGCTTTTCGACAAGTAGACTACCAGGTAGTAGTTCTGGGATTATATCATGACTCGTGGAAAAAGTTTCATGCCCCTGCATTACAAATCATTTTTGCATGGTGTAGATTTTATTTAATGCAGGCACAGTGTACCCTGCAGAAACAACAGAAGTTGTATACACCTGAGAAAGTGATAAGGATGAGTCAGAGAGCTTTGTGGAATGTGTTTCAAATTGAAGTGCATGATCTTGAAGAACACAAAGTACAGGTATTATGGAAGGCATGTCACCGGATGTAACTGAATTTCTTAGAATTGTTTGTAATGCTGTTGAGACTAAGGCTTTGTTCTTTGACTATAGTAACCACTGCAGGATAATAATATTTTTTGGTCTTCTTTCTCATAAGTTTTGCATTGAAATGTTACCAATGTATTGAATTTTGGTTGTTAATGATACTGAATTATGTATGTTGTTTTCTGGAATGTGTGTATGAGTTTAATTTTTGTATAAAATCCCCCTACTCCTTTATTTCCACCTGGACAGCACCACAGATGAGTAGAAGGGACCATGGTTTAATATCTCATACGAAGGACGGTACACCCCAGCAGTACAGCACCCACTCAGTGTAGCACTCAAGTGCCAGCATTTGTGATAGAGCCCAATCCTGAAGTGAGACAAGAACCCACAACCTTCTGGCCCAGAGGCAGCTTTGCTACCAACTGAGCCATGCTGACATCTTGATACACCGTCATATAGGGGCCATTTGAGTGGTGATTGCCATGATGTGCAGGGGATGTCTCTCCTGCTACAGGACTTGGGTTTCTTTCTGCTTGCACCGAAGATGTCTGCCCAATCACATGAGCCAGCTAAGTCTCCATCCATGCCCCCCCCCCCTTTGGATTGTTGGCCTATCACAGACAAGGACCTGGGGTGGGTGGTAACAGTCTCTTCATTCTAATGGGGTAGGGCATGCTCTCGAGCATGTTTCCTGCCTACATCCAATCACAGCCTTTCCTTTTCTAGTTGCTTCATGTGGCAGTGTCCCATTCCCTCATGTGTGGGACAGTGGTCTTTGGCTGTGGTGGGCACTGCAGACCAGCTAGCCTGCCCTGGGTCAGGGTGCCATCGCTAGGATGGCACCCATGGCTTCAGCTCTGTGTGGCTCATATCTCTGTTTCCATGTCTGCTACTCTGCATGCACATAAGTGCATGTACATCAGACAGCTGTGTGTCTGTAGTGGTGCAGATCAGGAGACATGTCCCCAATCAGCTCCCCCAGCATGCCCCCACATACCCCCATGTCTGTACATGGGGCTGTTGCACAATGCCATGTATTTCGCAGGCCTCCACGGATAAGCAACACTACACTCACTGTTATGCTCCCTTCTGGTATATGTGGCTGTGTTCATGTGTAACCACCCAGTCCCTTGGGTTACTAGAATCCTATCAGTATTATCGTTAGAAAGGTAGCAGGCAGCTGTTAGGGAGCTCATTAGGGGCTCCTTACATAATGACAGCATTGTTTACTCAGCTAGCCTGAGAGAGGAAAGATTAGGTCATCTAGAACTCTTGCAGCAGCATAAGCCACACTGTGTGGCTAGCTGCTCTGGGGAGCTTAGAATATGCAGTCTGAAGTAGAGTGTAGTGGAGTGAGGAGGTGAGAGTGGCAGAAGAGCTGCCAGTGGGCTCTGACAGACGGCCCAGGATTTCTCACCCTAGTCGAGTGTCATTTCCAGCTTCCAGTTGAAGTGGTGGAGACAAGACTACTGCAGGATTTCTTGATTTCTACTCCCTGTAAAGCGAAAGGCTCTGCTTGTTCTCTGTAGACTCAAGGGGCAATCTCCTGAATGTTCTGTGGTGTTTTCAGCTGCCTTGGATAGGACCCGAAATAGACTGTATGGGCCAGCTACCCAGAAGAGTGCCTTTCCTTTTTTCCTTTTGGTTGTTCCATGCCCAGTAGATGGAATAAGTTTCTATGAGTACTGTCAGGGAGACTAGATCTCCACATGTTCTTAGGGGAGTGGATAGTCTGGGGTGCATGTGCCCATAGATAAGGCTGGATCGCACCTGTCAGTGCCCGTAGTCTCACCAGTGTGAGTGAAGAAAGTTAAACTGTGGACCCCAGTGTTGTGACAAGTGAAGCATGGATGGGAGGAACGCCATCTAAGCACTTACAAGGCAGGGCATCCTGGTTCATAAAAGGCACTAGTATTTTTACCTGAGCAAGTGTCCAAGCTGCAGGTTAAGGTGTGTAGTTGAGATTCACATAATTGCACATATGTCTGAGAAAAGTTCTGAATGTGTGGCTTAGATTTGCTAAATAACACTCATGGGAAGAGAAATGTTCATGTGTGTGGCCAAGTGACCACTAATGCACTTTCGGGAATTTGTGAAGAAGATATTTCTGTTGTCATTCATGAACTCTACTGCATGCAAGGAGAGTTCTTGAATTTGTACCTGTCCAGCCTGGACCAACCCTTGGGGGTCCACTTCAGCTTTTACTTGCCATCTGTTGAATAAAACCATACTGCACAATCCGAATCACTTATGGACATTCCGATTTATTGCTTCTGGTTGTCTGGTTTTTCTGGGGCCCCTCAGCAAGTTAGAGCAAGCATATGCCTAGCAGCATACACCCACAACCTGGGTTGTGTTATTTACACAGGATTCAGGTTGTTTGTTTCTGTAACTCCACCCCTCTTTTCCTCTAGAAAATGAGCCAGGTATACATCCTAACACCAAGGGTGGTACCTACCTTTTAGTAAAGCAAATGGTATGCCAGTGTATGGGCACCAGTGTTTCCAGATATTTAGTTTAAGGTAGGGTTACCGCCTTTTAGGAAGCCCAAAGTGGGACATTTCTTACAGAAACATGATTTTTTTGCAGGAGAGTAGGTAACCTCGACCAATACAACAGATTTGTTTTTTCTATATAAATCAGAATTAAGGCTAAGTATTGTACTGTAGTTTCTTAGTTGCTTCTATTGTTTATCATTTTAAGGTATTTTAGTTAAGGCATTATAGTTTTCTGCAACATTTAGTGGAATGTTAGAAAATATTTTTTCTACTATCAAGCCAGGACATGCAGCATTTTTCATGTTTTTTTGCAGGACACAGCTGCCCAAATCAGGACTGTCCTGTGAAAATCAGGACAGGTTGTAACCCTGTTTAAGCAAGCACAGAAAATGGGGTGTGTGCACACTAGTTAAATAAGTGAGCCAGCCCAGTGGCATAGAGGGTTGAGGCACTGGTGCCCTACCTCGGCCCACACCAGCGACCCAGGTTCGGGAACAGACTCGGGATGCTGGGGGTTGGCAGGGACAAAGAGGATTGATCGTCCAGAGGACTGTTCTCCTTTTTGGGGGTGGCGGGATTGGGCCACCTCACTCGGCAGCAGCTCCTGGTGGAGACTGGCGGCACTATACAAGTGGCACAATAACAAAGGACAAGAAAACCAGAAAATGGCAGGCGTCCACCAGATAATGACTCACCACTCCACGACACCACCAGAACCTCTGAAGGGACCTCCCTCACCTCAACAGCATCCCCGGGGGACCTAATAGTTAGTGCGCCATTATTCCCCCTCCAGTGCCTTCCCCCTTGGAAGAGACGGACCCACCCAGTGAAGGGATACACTGGGATACCCCTCGGGAGTCAGCTGCAATGTGAGGTCATAAGGAAGGGGACCCAGAAAGAGGATGGCTGGGAGTCAGAGGAGCAAAATGGGAAGTCTGAAGGAGTGGGAGACACATGGGCAGGAGAGGAGGTAAACAGATAATGAAAAAAAAAAATAAGTGAGCTGGGGGTTACACATGAATAAAGCCCATGAATTATATCTGTAAGAGTTAATGTAGATGGTTCTGTCTGCTGCTTGGTGTTTGTAGTTAATGTTATTCTGTATGTTGTTTTAAAACTCTCAATAAATGAACTAACTGCAAGAATAAATCCTGTGCTTATAACATCACAACTTTTTGCTGTAGAAATTAGTCTGATGTTGCAAGCAATGGATTACAAATTTAAAACAGGTAAAGCAGCAAAGAGATATCAAATTTATGGAGCAATTTTCAGGAAACTGCCTTCAGTAGTAAAGAATGGAATGTCCAGACATTAAAACTTGTGTGGGAATTTTGTGAAATTTGAGGCCTGCTGATGCTAACAGTATTTTTTTTTTTTTGCAGAAATGTGGGTTGTAACACTTTAAACTGAAACAAGAAGCTGCCCTTCCAACCACCCTCTTGTAGCACCCTTCCACACCCTCCTGCCTTCAAGCCCCAACCATTAGCAATAATGCCCCTGCTTTTCTCATTCACGCAGCAGAGCTCACTCCCACCAAATTCCATACCAGCCCTGGCAAAATCAGCAATAAAATAACTCTCCCCCGCCTCAGTAGTGTCCAGTCCCACCATTTTCCACCAGCTCCAGAAAAAACAGACAATGGCACCATTCTTCTTCCCCTATCTGCTCAGCACCCAGCCCCTTCCCACCTCCCCATGCTACCCATGAAAAGGACGCAACAGTGGCAAGACGTGATGACAACTGGCATAGACCCTCCTCTAACCATCTTGGTTGGCTGTGTCTAGGTGAATGGGAATGCATGTTGATAATAAAACAGTTGATTAATATGAGTCTGCACACTGCCAGTAATTCAGATGGAAGCTAGCCAAAGTGGTGACAGAAGAGTCTGCACCAGTCGATGTCCCCTCTTCCCTCATTTGTATAATTTTCTTGGCTGGCATCAGGGTGGAGTGGGTTTGGTGCTGAGTGGGTGGGGTGAAGAGGGATGTCATTGTCTTTTTTATTTGGCTGGCACTGGGAGGGTGGGACTGGCTGCACTGCAGATGAACACGGGAAGGGCAGTTTTATTGTTGATTTTGCAAAGGCTAGAGGAGGAGGAGGATGGTAGCATTTGGTGTTGCTGAGTGGGTGCTTAGGGAATGGGAGGAAAAGGAGGTTCATTATTGCTACTGGTCACGGTTGGAGAGGCAGGTGGGATAGGGTGCTTTTTTTCAGTTTAAAACTGAAAAAACAATGACATTTTCACAATGAATTGTTGGTGAAGTGCCAACTTTGTGTTAGCTGCTCGTAGTGCATAGCTTGGCATCTCACCGACAGTTCGCTGGTGAAATAAAATTCTGCAACACTCCAATAAGAGAGATCAGGGAGGGTCAAAATGGATATCTTACCTTGATCCACCCCCCCCCCCAATTACAGTACTGATACTGTACTGTACTCATGTGTGAGTGCAACAGCAATATTGTGATTTGTACAGCCACAGTGAGTGCACTTGCAGGAAGGAGACAGCAGCCAGTACTGGAGGTGAGCCGAGGGTAAGTAGCAGGTACCATCTTGGTGCCATATAATTCCATGTAAATGGCCTCTTGGGGTCATGCAAGCCTTATAAAGTCCTTCGCTTGTTGGCATTTAAATATAACAGCCAGGAGTAAAGGCACTAACCCGTTTGGTGTGCCCTAGCCCTCTTTTCTCCTGGGTGTCCCTAGTGACAGTAGGGACTGTGTACTGTGCCGTGTTACTTTGCACAGTGATATCACTGCCTATATATGGATACAAGCAGTATGCACTGGACGTGGGTCCAATGTATGTGTAAATATATGTCCTGTAGGGCAGCATACTGATCAGTATGCCTTACAAAACTTTGAGTGGTAGAATCTGCCATCATTGAAAATATCCAGCCAGAAACTGCAGCTAAGCAAACTAAGCCCATGAATGGTAGTTTACTCACCTGGTAAAAGTGATTGTAGAGGAATGGATCTCTGAGGCACTCCACCTACCTTACATCATGGGCTACTCAAAAGCAGTGATAAGTAGTCTAGGGCAGGGTAGCAGTGGTAATGTCAGTGTGTCCTGTGTTTGCTGCTTGGAGGACTGCAGTAGCAAAGTTTGTCTTTGTTTTTTAAGTGACATCCAATCGGTAATGTCTTGTGAAAGTGTGGATTGTGGACCACGTGGCAGCTGCGCAGATTTCTTCTGCTGTGGCTAGATTACTTTCTGCCCAGGAGGTGGTAATCGCTCTGGTGGAGTGTGCCTTCAATGTCAGTGGAACTGGGGTGTTGTTGGCCTTGTAAGCCTCAGATATAACTGTTCTGAGGTATGCTGCTGTGGAGGCTCTGGACACAGGATGGCCCCTGCGGCGACCCTGTGTGATAATGAACAGTCTATCAGATTTGCAGGTGGACTCCGTTCTGGTAATGTATGTAGTCAGAAGTCATGCCATGCCTAGGAGTCGGAGTTGTGGGTCAGCCTGAACTTCTTCTGGGGGAAGTTGACTGGGGATCTCAATGGTTTGGTTAAGGTGGAAATTGGAAGCAATCTTGGGTCGGAATGAAGGAACAGGTCACATAGAGATTCTGTCCGGGAAGAATTGCAGGAATGGCTCCTTATGTGAAAGGGCCTGTAATTCCCCCACACGCCTTGCAGATGCAATGGCTGTTAGGAATACTGTTTTGAGTTGCAACCATTTTATTGGAATGTAGTCTAGTGGTTCAAAAGGTGGCTTTGTCATTGCAGTCAGTACCAGTGGTAGATCCCAAGGAGCGAGCATCTGTTTTTGAGGGGGACGTAAGTTTGCTGCTGCTTTCAGGAAGCATGCGACATCTTGGTGGGCTCCGGGAGTGGAGCCTTGTATTGGTCCCCTTGCTGCCCCGATGGCTGCCACTTGAACCTTTAAAGACGAGGATGATAGGCCGAGCTGAAGGCCTTCCTGTAGGAATAATAGGATGTGGAGAATGGAGCATGTGGATGCTTGTATCTTGTGGTGTAGACACCATTTTTCGAAGATGTCCCAGTGGTGTTTGTAAGTGGTAAGTGTAGAGGGTTGATGTGAGGAAGCCATGGTTTGAATGACCGAAGGGTGGTATCCTGCCTTCAGCAGTCTCTCCCTTTCAGGAGCCATGCCATCAGCTGTAATTGTGGGAGATTGGGGTGCCTGATTGGTCCCTGTGTGAGAGATGGAGTAACGATACCACTTGCTGTGTCTATTAGTGTGCCCAAGTGTTACATGGAGTGTGTAGGGGTCAGGTGACTCTTTTTGGTGTTGAGCACTCAGCCGTGACTCTGTAAACATTGTACTACCGGTTGGGTTTCCCTGATGGACTGCCGGAGCGATCTTGTCCAAATGAGCCAGTCATCAGAGTAGGGGGATTATGTGGATGCCTTGTTGGCGGAGGTGGGCTGCAATCACGACTGATACCTTCGTGAATACATGGAGGGCTGATGAAAGGCCGAAGGGAAGCACCGTGTACCGGTAGTACTGGTCCAGGATGCAGAAGCGGAGAAATTTGTGGTGCGAGGGGTGCATGGGTACATGGAGATAAGCGTCCTTTAAATCAATAGATGTGAGGAAGTGTCCCTGGCGGAGTGCTCTGAGTGTGGACCTTGTCATCTCCATCTTGAAGGGAATGTAACACACTGACTGGTTAATGTATTTGAGATCGAGGACCAGCCTGTGTCCTCCTGTCTTTTTTGGTACCAAGAAGAAGATGGAATAGATGCCTGTGCCTTCTTCGTGGCTTGGGACTGGAGCAATTACATTGTTGT
The DNA here is from genome assembly GCA_016271365.2 of Neoceratodus forsteri. NCBI lineage: Eukaryota > Metazoa > Chordata > Ceratodontiformes > Ceratodontidae > Neoceratodus > Neoceratodus forsteri. The sequence continues at coordinate 1,684,228,736 of CM028129.1, read as the reverse complement.
GTTGTAGTTCCTGAATAGCTGTAGTAATGTGGGCAGCTGTGTACTTTTGCTTGGAAAAGGTGGAGTTGAGTATTCTGTGGCAGCTGGGTGTTGTTGTGAACTGTATTGCGTATCCCTTGCGGATGATCTCTAGAACCCATCAGTCCGTGGTGGTGGCCTCCCATTGTGGCAGGAACTGTATGAGGTGGCCCCCATTGGTGTGCTGAGCTTGGGAGATGCATAGTCAGGCCCTAGAGGTGGGACGACGGGAGTAGTGGCCTCTGCCTCTTGTTGGCACCGCACTACCTCTGTATCTGTTGTAATGGTAGGGTGTGGAATAGTTTTGACAGAAGGAAGTGCCTCAGAACAGGTAGGTTCCGCGACGTTTGTCGCGAAAGGAATGGTTGCGTCCCCGGAAGCATGTGGGAAGATATGTGGTGGTAGGCTGTTGTCAAGCTAGGAGCCTGCCGTCTTCTTTCCTTTTGAGGTACTTCTCGAGGGCCTGGCTGAACAGCATGTCACCTTTAAATGGTAGTTTGTGCAGAGTGGCCTTTGATTCCTTGTCAGCATCCCAAAGTTTCATCCATAGGGACCGTCTGGCCCTGTTGGTGATTGCCGCCAATCTGGCGTTTATCTTGAGGGAGTCAACAGCCATATCTGCCAGATATTTAGTGGAGAGAATGGCATTGTCGAGTAGGGATGATTCGTGTGATTTGGCAGGGATGGATTTTTGTAGTTCCTGGAGCCAGGTGAGCTGTGCTCTGGTGGCATAAATAGCAGTGGTGGCAGCCCTGCTGCCCAGTCCAGCTAGTTCAGCAGTCTTTTTTAGGTGGTCCTCAAGTTTGCGGTCAATGGGGTCTCGTAGACCGGAGGCAGATTCAGTTGGGAGGACCGTCTTTTTGTTTAGGGCCACTATCTGCGGGTCCACAGCCGGTGGAGTGCACCATAGTGCGAGTATGTCCTCCTGCAGCGGGTACATTTTGTCCCAGGATTTTCTCTCAGGGATGTGAGCAGGTTCCAGGGAGGACCATTCTCTGAGGACAATTTTGTCTATGGCCTCGCAGACAGAGAAAGCCTGTGCTGACTTTGCCGTGGGCTGCAGGGATGGTAGTAGCTTAGAGGCAGGAGTGGAGGCGATTGTGTCGAACCCCACTGTTTCCATGATGTGGTGTATCAGAAGCGGGATTTGATCAGGGAAACACCACTTTGCTGTCAGTGTTTGAGGGTCTTGGTCAACTGCTCCGTCATCCTCATCAGAGGAGTTGCTGGAGTCGACCAGTAGGGTATGCTGGCCAGGCGCATGTTCGTCTGCCAGCGTGGCAGAGGAAGAGTGTCCTTTGTTAGGTGGGGGTGATTGTCTCTGTTGTTGTTTGGAAAGTTGAGTGAGCTGATGTAGCATCGCTATCAAGACCTCCTGTTGCGCTTGCATTAGTTGGTTGTTGTGCAGTAGCACCTGAGTTGTGTCTGTATGCTGTTGCAGTGGCGGAGGAGGAGGTGGTGTGTGGGAGCAGCCCTCCTCTGGGTCAAGAGGATCAAGAGGCGTCGCTGAATCCTCCAGGCATGAGGCACACAGCCTGCCTGTGTGATGTTGTGGATGTGGCACTTTGCACTGTCTGCAACTCTTGGGCTTAGGCATCATCACCTAAGAAGGAGAAAGAGAACAGCTGCTTAGAAGAGTTGCCCGTGCAGGTAAGCAAAACAGCAGTAAATGCATTGTGTAAGGAAGTTACATAATGCTGCGTATGGTGACTGCAGCAGTCTGTTATAGACAGCATGTAGTCATGGAGAAGCAGGAATGCATGTTATTTGCAGTGGGGTAGCCTGGTGTGGTGTGGCTCTGGGGTGTTAAAGTAGCCCGGGGAACCCCAGTGGAAGAAGCAGTAAAGGGCTGTCATGGCACGGACAGTGGCAGTGCGCAGTTAGTGATGCAGGCAACTTCGCGGTGCAGGTTAGTTAAGAGTGAGGTAGGCAATTAATGTGATTGCAGTATGTCTTTAAGAAGACTATGGAGAAGTAGGTAGTTGGGGACAGGAGGTGTAGTTGCAGCTTGGGAAGCATCGGGGTGCAGGAAGCACCGCAGCGGAGATGCACGGGAGAGGGGAAGTTAAGGAGAGGTCCTGCGGAGAGCAAGCGAGGGAAGCGCCTCCCATGCTAAGGAGGAATGATTGAGCCTGGTGACGTAGCTGCATGGCAGGAGTTGGCCAATGGTGGAGCACATCGGGGCAGCTTGCATGGTGACGCAGATGCAGACGCGGAAGATGCAAAACATGTGTGGGCTGATGAAGAAGTGCCATAAAATAACAGAGGGGAGTCACCATTTTGTGATGCCGGAGGAGAAGGGCAGTCGGGGGAGGTGAGAAGTGGCAGCAGAGCTGTGCCGGGAGAGCTGTGCAGTGGAATATGGCTGGCAGGTAGGCGAGTAGTCGTGATAGTGCAGGGGTAACAAATGCCAGTCATGCCAGGGCTAGTGAGCGTCAGGGGCCGCTGCTGGAGGAGCACCCCAAGCACTCAGTAAAGTCGGGCAGTGTTTGCGCAGCAGCATCTGTGTCCGCTGAACAGGGGAGCACAGAGCACTGAAGAAATAGCAGCAGGTGATGCAGCAGCGTCTGCGACCATGTGAAAAGCGTGCACAGAGCGCCGTCTCAGGAAGCCAGTGGTAGTCTGAAGTGGTACAGCCGCAGCCGTATGGGAAGCAGGCAAACGTCTATCACCGCTGAGATAGGGGTGTGCAGAGCGTTAGTGGCGGCTGAGCCCTAAGTAGATTGCAGCATTTGTAGTAAATGAGCACAGTCAGAGTGTAGCAAAATGTCACAGTCATAAGATCATGCCGTCGCTGACAGAGACGCATAGTAATCCTAGAGTGTGTAAAGGACTTCATAATGGATCCGAAATGGTATCCTACCTTGGTGTAGTCGGAGTCAGTGTATGATGCTCTGGAGCTCTGGAAAAGGGCGACATCCTAGCATGGATGCACAAATTGAACTGATGACTGGTGAACAGGGACATCCACAGGGGACATTCTTAACTTCGTGTCACATGTGCATCCAGACAACCTATCCGGTGTACAGACAACCCATGATGTAAGGTAGGTGGAGTACCTCAGAGACCATCCCCCACAATCAGATCCTAGCATTCAATGTACAATACTGGAAAATTACCCATGGGATAAGAACTGCTGGTGAGCCAAAGAGAATTCTGGATTCCATACTGACAGTCCCGTGAGGGTTTTTAATACAAGGTCTATTCTGAGACTTAATGTCTCTGCCTATATCTTACAAACTACTCACAGAACTCTGCTAAAAAGTCTTGTAAATCTTTTTCGCCATCACCTGCTCACACCTTACATGGCGGGGGGTGGGGGGATAATACTGATGTATGTGAGTACTTTCAGAATTCAGATTCTGACAGCAGACATTCAGAAATTCAATGAAATTCTGGCCAAAGTGGAATCTGAAAATTCTACAGAGCTCTAGTCAGCATCCCTTCCTTGAGGAAATCATGGGTCCAAACAATTCCTTTGTATTTCTTTTGGTTAAACATTATATGGTGCCCCCTTTTTTAACTAAGTTTTTCCCTTTTTGGGCCTCTGGCGAAAAAAATAAAAATGTTCACTATATTTCCTACTGGGATTGGGTTGAACAGTGTGTTTTGCAAGGTTAATAGTTACATAGTCTTTTTTTTTTTTGCTGCACTTTGCTGCAAAATTCATGAGATAAAAAAGAACATCAGTAACTAGACAGAATAGGAAATCAAATGCAGGCTCTTTGAAGAGCCTACTTCCTCTGGCCACTTAGAAACCAGAAACTTAGCTATAGGAACTGTAAACAAGATATTTAGAGAAACAGGAGCACTCAAAGGGAGACAGCACTCACATCAGAAAATATAAGGCATATAGTCAACAGTGCTTCTAATCCATTTATTTCTGCTGGTGAACCAAGGACAAGAAAAATCTCACTCCTTCGCTTCAAGTCTACAACAACTCTTTGTCAAAAGGTGGAGAGAAAGCCCTAGATATTTAAGAAAAACTCTGAAAACCATGCACTTGTTTTATGAACATTCCAGCATCTATTTCATATCCCTGTGTATAGCGTTCCCTAAATCTCTGCTTATTTTAGACCTGAAACCCAGATCTTGGGAGACAATGTGCACATCAACTCGAATCAATAGTATGGAGCGCTAAAAAAACATAATATTAAGGCACTGGATAAAAAATAATCGGCATCCCAAAAACAAGGGTATGAAAAAATGCTAACTGCTTTTCTTCATCTAGGATTCTGGCTTCCTTGCAGATTGCGCTCCCATTTATTGGACTTACAAAGAAATTGTACATGCTGTATATATGACTGTACACAAACTTTCATGGTCACATAGCAGGTCCCTTCTTCAGGCATTTAGAAAACTGAGCAAAAGAAGCAGTTTTTTAATACAGATTTTAGTCAGTCATATTGGTAGGTACAGTAAATTGTCAGGTACAGTTATTACAACATGTTCTTGGATGTTCGGATGTTACACAGTGCGTGGGCCACCCCCATCATATGTTATATGTTTTGTATAAAGGCCTTTTTTTACTTGCTATGCTTTTAGACATCCTGTGTGTGCCCCCCTTCAGCCTCTGCTCAAGCGAGCCCCCGGGCGTCCTCCACCCCAGTGACCCCTGGAGTATCCCCCAGGACGGAGCCCCCAGAGCCCCCCAGCACTTATTCCGGGGATGACAAATAATGGATGTGGTGGGGACCCAGGGCCATCACAGGCAAGGGGCATCACTCTTGTGCAGGAGGAGTTTTCCTTGTTGATGGAGGGTGGGTCTAGTGGACGCCGCGATGTGCCACGTCATGCATCCGATCTGCCCCCCGTGACACTAGTCGGTGCTCCAGTGCATCCCATGTTCACCTGGGTCTACCAAAACCAGAGTCATTCTACCCCCCCTCCCCTCGGGGGTGGAGAGCATGCTATGGTCACTCAATCCAATCCACCCCCATCCCGGCCAGCTCTTGAGCATCCTGAATCCGTTCCCAAACCCAGGGTGTCTGTGTCGCAGCAGTAAATCTTTCTGCTGCACCGATGGGCCAGCTTTTGAAAAAAGACTTTTATCCAACATAATGTTCTGATACTGTACAGATTTCTGTCTTTTAATTACGTCATATTAACTTACACAGAAGCTGGTTGCATACCACATCTATAGTTTTCCAGTGTCAAAATTCTGCCTTCCCATTCCTATTCTAGTTTTTTAACATCAAGCATAAAACCAGTTTCTTCTACTGGAGTTCAGTCTGGTCATGGCCACGGAGAGAGGTCAAACTGCAAGTTACTGTACCAGGGCCAGCACTCGTGGTGGTTGTCCAGTGGTAGCTCACTCCTCCAAGCCCACTGCCTCTCAACCCAATGTCCAGCAATAAGACAATGTCAAAAATAAATGCAAATAAATATTGAGTCAAAAAATATATTTAAACAGAAATTTTTTTTTATTGAATTATGACATAACACAATGCCTTAAAACAACTGTTTGGCTAAAGAGAAAGGATTTGTCTTTTCCTTTTTTTTTTATATATACATTTTTATTAAATTTCAGGTGCATAAGCATGTAATCCTCTTATACATTGGATACATTAATATATTGGCAGATTGGCTGCCCAAAAGCTTTTGCCTGTGGTATACAAAGAACATAAACATAGATATAATCATTTACCTGAGTAAGCTGGAGTTTTAAACCTACCGTTTATTCTAACTGTTTAGAATACATACCTAAACATATGGAGTGGAGGACTAACCACCATGAAGACAATAAAGTCAGATCAACATTCACCAAGGCATCTAATGACCAACGTTTCTTAACTTCATGTGGTTTCTGATTCTCCTCATCTATAGAAAGAGAAAACAAGTAGAAACAGCCTCAGACCATATCATACCCACTGTACCTCTTGCATTAAAATAACTTTTTACAGTAATTAATCCAAACAATAAAACTAAATGTACTGTATTATACTAAAGCCTGTAACTTTGGCATGTCTCTATTCATACTAATTCCTATAGTAACTGAATTATGGCCGTCTATCTTATATAACTGACTAGGAATTTAACATACTGGCGCCGAACAATTCTCTTTCCTATTTGTTGTCTTATTATCCAGCAGTGGTCACTTTGTGTTTCACTCTATCCTTGCTCTGGGTGCCAGAAATACCAGAAAAAGTGCCCAAAATGTATGAAAGTCTGCATTTCTGATTTCCAGTGTGTATGATCTCCTTTCCGACTCATGTATTGGGGTCAGGAAAGCAAGAATCTCCTCCATAGAGGGGATGATGGTCATCGACCAATGACCAAGCAGTAGGCATTTGACTTGCATGACCAACAGCGTATACCATTTATATTCCTTACTAGTTAATGGAGTTGTCAATGATTGTATTCCCAATAAAATAGCCTCTGGGGTCACCTCCCCTTGTTTTTTCAAGATCTGATCACCGAGTTTTCTGACCTGGTTCCCTAAATGGTGGAGAGCCGGACAGGCCCAAAGAATATGGAAGAGATCTTCCCCTGGCTGGTGACAGCACCAGCAGTGATCATTCTTGAGAACCCCTAGTCTGTATAACATTGTTGCGGTCCTATACCACCAATGTAGGATTTTTTTTTTTTTAATCCTGGCAGGTCCACTTGTCAGCCATCAGCCATGGTCATGGCCCTGGGACTTCCACTGCCATCTACTGCCGCTTGTCCCCAGTCACCCCCAGCTTACCCCCTGGAGGGCGGGGCTGTGGCATAGATCCCCTCATCTGTGCTGCAGAACAAGTATCTAGTCGGGGATGCAACTATGGCAGCTAATCAAAGCCCCAGGGAGGGCTTCACTTAGATAATGGACCCGCCCGCCTACTCCTTTTTTCCTGGTTTTCTTGAGGAGGGGACATGCAATGATGCCAGCATCCACTCCGCCTCCCTGTTGACGAGTGCCGGTAGCAGGAGTGACCCCAGCCTCCACCAGGGGGTCCCCATTCCAGCCGGACACTTTCCCACCCTCCCCCAGAGAAGGAGAGAGCCATCCATGGATGCTCTATCCCAGTGCCCTCAGGCCAGCCCTCCGACAACCCAGGTCTGTTCCTGAACCCGGGTCACCGGTGCCACAAGAAGAAATCCAACTACTGCGCCAGCGGGCCAGCTCTACCAATGCAAGATTTTATTTTGTATCAGTCTACTCCTAACATCAGTGTACTGTGCATATGCAAGAGATCAACACTTTGTCCATTGTGCTTTCAAAATGGTTATAGCTAGCCATGGACTTTTCCCAGTATGTTTTGGCTTTTTCTGCTTAATCAGGGAAGGCATCTATAATCCCTGAATATACATGTAGCCTGTCTGCCCTCTGGGCATCATGAGCCTCTTAGGAAGCGGCTCAGTCCCCCTGGGTGCTCATCTAGATTGTGTCAGGAGAGGCCTAATGGCTTCTCGGATTTGCAGGTATTTCCAAAATTCCTTGTGAGGGATGTTCCATCTCTCCTGGAGATTCAGGAAAGAATCCACCTGCTCCCCTATAGGTGAAAGGATGTCTGAAATATAATATATCCCCTTTCGGACCCAGGACGATCAGCATACAACTGCTCTTGCTATGGTGACTTGGGGATTGTACCATATGGGAGTATAACCAATGGAGGCAGGGGATACCTTCAGAAGATTATATAGCTGTTTCCAATATGTAATAGTTGGGGCCATAGTGGGATGTGGGGCAGTAGATGCCCCCATAGTAAGGATGCTGATGTTGGCAACTCCACCCAGTCCTTTTCCATCTGGTGCTATTGTGGGGATTCAGCAGTTAGCGGTCAGAACCAACGTAGTGTTTGAGCTGTGTGGAAGGCTATTTTGTAGCCCTCAATCCAGGGCAGCCCCATCCCCCCCTTTTCCAATGTACCCGCAGTTTTGTACAGCTATACCAAGGGGTCTTCCCCTCCCATATAAAGGCTCCTATCATCCTATCCCATGTAGAGTTCATACATTCATTGGAAGTACAGTTATTAGGTGGCTCATAATGTACCTCCACCCATAAAATGGGTTATTAATCTCCATAGTTCACATAGTTTAGTAGACTACTATCTAATCCCTTCTTAAAATAATCAAAAGATCTTTCATGTGCCACTGAACTAGGTAGGCCATTCCAATAGGACACAATTCGTTGGGTGAAAAAGCTACTCCTAAGGAGAACCTTTGGACGAGTAAGCATTAATTGATACTGATGACTTCTCAAGCTAACTTCCCTATTATTAATAATGAGCCCTAGATCATGAAAGAAAGTTTTATCATCCCGGATCTTATACATCAGCAGTAAATTGCCTCTAAGTCATCTAAGCTCCAGGGGATAAAGATCTAAAATTTTCAATCTATCCTCATAACTCAACCCTTACATACCATCAATCATTTTTGTAAATCTCCTTTGCACCCCCTATACACGATCAATATCCCTCCACAAGTAGGGGCTCCACAATGGAAAGCAGTAATCCAATATGGGTCGTACATAAGCCTGATAGATAGGGAGGAGACAGGCCCTATTTCTATTTGAGATTGATTTTTTTATGCAATGAATAATCCTAGAGGACTTATTAACTATTTTATTACAATGATCACTAAATTTAAGGTCATCACTATTAAGCACCCCCAAATCACTCTCACTAGTGACAGGCCTTAAACTCTGACCATTTATTGAGTAGCTGGTGCAGGGATTACTTTTACCCAAATGCATAACCACTCACTTTCTGATATTAAATGACATTCTGTGCATTATAACCCAGTTTTCCAGTTTTTTAAAATCCTACTCCAGTTTAAGTTTGCCAGTCAGATGACTAACGTCTGCCGCTAATTTGGTATCATCAGCAAATTTAATAGTATAACTATTTAAATTTGCATTCAAGTCAGAAATGAAAATAGAAAACAAAACAGGCCCCAGGACAGAGCCCTGAGGCACCTCACTGGTCACCCTCCTGATATCAGAATGTAATCCACTGATTCAAACTACCTGATTTCTGTCACTCAACCAAGCGTTTATCCATCTAATAAGCTTCTGATCTAACCCCCAACTCATGCAAGGTATCTAGCATTACATCATAGGGCACCTTATCAAATGCCTTACATAAATTGAAATAAACAATGTCCACAGATTTATGATTATCCAACATAGCGCTTACCCTCTCATAGAATACCAAATTGGCCATCAAACATGACCTCCCAGCTTTAAAACCATGTTGAGCGACATCTGTCAGGTTTTTCGTGTCAAGTTCTTCCTGAAGCCTATCCTTAATTATTTCTTCCATTGCTTTTCCCAAAATACAAGTCAAACTCAAAGGCTGATAATTGGAAACTTCACTAGTTTCCCCCTTTTTATAGATTGGAACCACTATAGCCTGGAGCCAATCAATGGGCACCTCCCCCCATCCAACAAAAGGTTAAATAGGACATACAAAGGCTCAATCAACCAATGCTCTGTCTCCTTCAAAATTCTAGGATGTAGATCATCCAGCCCAGCAGACATACCAGCCTTAAATTTCTTTAGTTTAACTAAAATCTCCTCTCTTGTTACATCATCTCTGAATTTTGAATTAGAATCAACTGGAACCTGACTAGAGGTATCCCTAACTTGTTTTAAATTAAACACAGAGCAAAAATATGTATTGAAGGAGTTAGTAATTTCTTTTGGATCAGAAATTAGTTCAGAATTGCACTTAATAGAGCCAATTTTCACTGATTGGTGGGATTTCTTATTTAGATATGCATAAAAGCTCTTACCATCATCCTTTTTATGGGATAATCTAAACTCTAATTTACTTTTTTCCTTTCTTATGTGTGATTTACATTTCTTAACAGCTTCCTTATACCTGGCTTTGTTATAAGAGTTATTTTCTCTTCTCAGTGCTCTATAACAACATCTCTTTTTTTCTAATCAAATTTCTAATAGATTCAGTGAACTATAATGGAGTTTTCCCAATATTATTATATTTTTTTCGAGATGGAATAAATTTGTCACTAAGTTCATTAATTTTGTTTTTATTAGCATCCAAAATTGATTTGGTGATTCAATTTTCTGCCCCCAGTCCCGTTCATATAATTCCTTTAAAAGGGATGGAAAGTCAGCTTTTCTGAAATCCTTATTTATTTATTTAGTTTTTGTTGACCGGGTAAGTGCACTAGATAAATCCTGCCTATTTTCAGGCACGACCCGGGGGAAGGGGATACAGATGAATGCCAACTGATCTTGAACCAGATTAAGCTGTTGGTGGTATTTTTAGTGAATGAGGGAAATACTTAGTAATTCCTACTATTCTATCCATATTAATATTTAAGGAGAAATTAATAACATTATGATCACTATTTAGTAATGGTTTATCTACTCTTATATTAGAAATTCTATCAGGAATATCTGTACTCACCAAATCAAGTATGTTACTACCTCTTGTAGGTGTAGTAACCATTTGTTGTAGCCCATTTGACATACATAAGTCTAAAAAGGATTGTTCACTAGTAGTTTCAGCTGCTAAGGTGGACCAATTAATGCCAGGCATATTAAAGTCCCCCAATAATATCACATCCTTAGTATTCAGATTAGCTTCTATATTCTGCAACAAAATTCTATGATCTTCCAAATTGGTGTCTGGTGGTCGATAACATAGCCCACAATCAAATTCTTTTGTTTATCCTTCCTCTGAATCTCCAACCATAAACTTTCAGGCCCATCATTTTGTGATTTATATAACTCACAACATTCTAAATAATTTTTTTTTTATATAAAAAGCACCCCCCTGCTATTTAATCTATCCCTATGTACTAAATTATATCCAGGTATGGACTTACACCAAGCAGAACTCTCGCCCCACCATGTTTTAGTTATGGCTGCAAAATCAATATTTTTAGTGATTAATAATAGTTCTAGTTCATCCTTCTTAATATAATGCAAGCTCCTAGCATTTGTAGATAAAAAATTAAGCTCACCTCATGAACATAATTAATATTAGAATCCATGCATCCCCCCTTTTTCCTTTTATTACTATTATTTATATTAGCTATGGTACTCATGCCCAGTAGCCCCTCATTAACTAGTTTTTGTGATTGTCCCCACCGTTAGAGATGGCTTGATTAAAAACATTGCCCAACAATTAGTTTCCTGTCTAGATAAATGAAGACCATCAACACTAAAAAGTTCATTTCTGTATGCAAAAATTTCCCAGGCCTTTAAACAGGTAATATTGTTTTCTAGGCTCCATTTCCTGAGCCAATTGTTACAAGCTCTTATTTTAACTATTCTCTGACTTGAAGCACGTGGCACAGGTAAAATTTCAGACAGTATTAGTTTTACACCAGATCTCTTCATTAAATCTACAACTCTTCTCATATCTGTCATTACTTCTTTCATTTTCAATTAATAGCTTGAGGGGAGATATAGAGGGATAAGTGACAGAAGATATGTTACCTTCGGGGCCAACATCATTTTGATGACTAAGATCTTCCCTGCCAGCGTAAGTTTTAACTTAGCCCAAATACTCAGTTCCTCTTTGCATTCCACCATAAGGTGTCCTAAATTCCTCTCCCATAACCTATCCAGTTGGGTATGGAGCTTTATCCCCAGGTACATCAGGTCCTCCTTCACCCATTTCATTTCCACCTGGGACACAGCACTGGGGTTGCAGTACTCATTAAAAGGTAGAATATCAGTTTTGGAGGTGTTGACTTTCAAACCAGATATTATAGTAAATGAATTATAGTAAATAAATTAAGAAGGTCTATGAGGGGGGACAGTGACGGATTCAAATCCTCCAAGGGTATAAATAAATCATCAGCATATAACAAGGTGGTGTAGCAGTGATCTTTTATGCGGATACCTCTTATGCTTTCATGTTGCCTTATGGCTGCAGCTAGTGGTTCCACTGCCAGAACAAACAGCATGGGGGAAAGTGGGCATCCCTGTCTGGTGCCGCATTCCAAAAGAAAAGGATTGGACATAGTGGAATTAGAAAGTACTTTGGCAGATGGTGATGTACATATGGCCCTAATCGTTGCACAGAAAGCAGGCCAAAACCCAAATGTTTGTAAAGCTAATAGTAAATAGTCCCATTCTATCGAATCAAAAGTCTTTTCAAAATCCACTGCTTTGCCTGCTGCTGGCGTAGGAAGGGTTTTGGCCACATGAACTAAATTTATTACTGACCGATTTTGTGATCAGCACTTTATCTCCCCTGAACAAATCCTGCCTGAGATAGGTGAATGAGCTCTGGAAGAAAAGTGTTCTGTCTATTTGCTATTGCTTTGGCAAAGATTTTATTATCTACAGGTATTAGGGATATGGGCCTGTAATTGCCCGACCTGGTGGCATCTTTCCCCTTTCTTTGGAATAATAGTGATAATTGCCTCTCTCATGGTAGGTGGGAACTTTCCTAGTGCGATTGCTTCTTGATAGACCTGATGTAGTACTGGTATGACTATAGGGGAAAGTGCCTGAAAGTACTCAGCCGGAAAGCCATCTCCTCCTGGGGCCTTACCTTTTTGGAGGGAGTTAAGTGCCTGCCATATTTCTTCCTCAGTGAGAGGGGCTTCCAGCTCTTCCCTGCTCTTCTGAGATAGTGAGGGAAGATGTATGGTATCCAAAAAGTCTTGGGCCTCCTTGGGGGGTGAAGCTCGAGTGGTAGTGTACAATTGCTTGTAAAAATGCATCATAATATTGTTACTCTCTATGGCGGAGGTGTGTAGTTTACAAGTCAGGGGATCTACCAGACCTACAATATGGTGATTGGCCCTTTGTTTACATAGCTGGTAGGCTAAGACCTTCCCATTTTTGTCTCCCTTCTCCCAGTATACATGCCTGATACGGAGCATAGCCTGCTCCACTTGCCTGGATAGTAGTTCATTGGTCTCCAACTGTAACTTAAGTACCTCTTTCCCACATTGGGAGTGTATTTTAGGGTCTTTAGCTTTCTTCAGTTGGGTCTCAGCTCTGGAAAGATGTTGTTCCAGAGTACGGAGTTTAACCTCCCTTTGCTTCTGCTTATGAGATACGAACCCCATAATTGTCCCCCTTATGGTGACTTTATAGGCCTCCCACGTATTACCTGCTGAAGTGTCATGGAGAGGATTGTCCTTAAAAAATTGAGTGGTTTCTTGTGTTACCCAGGGGACAAAGTCAGGATCTTTTAATAACAATGGGTCTAATCTCCACACTGGGGTAGACCGTGATGTGGGGCCCCACTTCATGTGGAGCTATACCGGGGCATGATCTGAAAGTACGACTGGAAGAATAGTGGTACTAACAGAGAGTGGAGATATACTGGAAGAGACTAACCAGTAATCTAGTCTGCTAAAGATGTCATGCACTCCTGACTGGAAAGTATAATCACAGTCCTTAGGGTACCCTAGCCGCCAGATGTCTACCAGATTGTGTTCTTGTATAAGATGTTGCAATGTTATAGTGCCCCTCGGGTGGGACTCCCTTCCCAGATTGCTCTTGTCCATAACTGGAACCAGCGCCAGAGTACAATCTCTTCCCAGTAATATGGGAATAATGTTCTCTCCGATAGTGCCCATTTTATCTGACACTTCCTGAAAGAACTCAAGGTCATCTTCATTTGGGGTATATATGTTTACCAACAAAAGTGATCCCTCTGCTGTACTAACCAGTGCCAGGACCCATCCAACCTGCAGGTCTTTCTTACATTTAATGACCTTCCATGGTAAACTTTTGTGGATTAATATGACCACCCCACGCTTCTTTGTGGTTGCAAAGGCATGAACCTCCAGTCCTACCCAATCTTTAACTAAGGTAGCATGGTCATTCCCCACTAACTTAGTCTCTTGTAGAAAGGCAATTTGAGCACTTGCTCTCTTCAGGTACATCAAAACTTTCTTTCTCTTAATAGGGGTATTCAGACCCCTGACATTCCAGGTATAGGCAGTTAGTTCAGCCATTATCCTTGTAGTCAGGGACTTATACTGTTTGATCTGGGTAGATGCCTGTAGTGAGCAATGGGCCGGCCTTATAGTACCGCACTACCCTTAATATATTAATGGGTGAGATCAGACATTTATCAGTTTGCCAGAAGTTAAAAGTAAGCATTTCAATTACACACTGCAGCCGTTTGTAGTGTGATACTGCTGTCTGCTGTCCAGCTCTTGAATTGCTACATACAATACAAACAAACAACAACTTTAAACTATTTACAATAGCACTGTGCAGTGCTTGTAAGATAGTGACCTTATAAGACTGGGAGCCTTTTCTCCCATCTAGCCCCAGCTGCTTCCCATGGGGATGGTATTTGAGCCATGTATATCGTGAAAGGGAGGTAATCCCCTCTTTTCCCTAAAAACCCAGCACATCTCGTGCAACCTGTAGCACTCAATAACGAGTCTGTGAGTTGGGACTTGTGAAATTGCCCAGTATGGCTCTACACTTTCTGGAGAATATGTAACCATCCGTCAATTAGTATTTAGCCTCCTGGGGAAAGTCCACTTACCCAAACAAGGGGAGAGGGGGCTCCACGCCCATTTTTCTTGTTTTGTTTGTTTGTTTGTTTTTTTGGGGGGGCCTCTCTACGTCATTCCAGGGTAACTATCTAGTGTCCACTACTAATTTCCAAAGTGCAGCTAGTCTGACCTTTATACGACAAACCTCCAAAGCAGATAATAATTAAACGGAGGCCCATGTCTATATCTGTTAAGGCTTTCAAACTGCTGGTCCCCCCAATACTCTTACTGCTCTTTTAGACGAACCTCAATGATCTCAACTAAACCAGCTTACCAATTACTGCCCACCTGCCTCCCCCACCCCTCAAACCACCCTCTATATCACTACCTCTGGTATCTTTAATACCCCTCTTCCTTCCTTGTGCATTTTAAACCTCATACGATTAGCAACAAAAGTAACTTATCTGATACTGTATAAAATAGAAAGAGTGACCCAGTCTAATCCAAAAAAAACTGACCACTGTCTTTTTCAGGTGGTGCCTGCTTCGGGGAGGCTAGATCCAGTCTGGGGAGGGTTCTGTAGTCCCTGAGGAGCCGTGGTGAAGTCACTCACTAAGGCGTCTGACTCCTCTACCAATGGTTGTTCCTGCTGAGGACTGCTAATCTGTGTTTCTTGTCCCCCCCCCCCCCAAGCTTAATGATTGCTCTTCAGGGAGGTCCCCAAGTTTCTCAAAATGATTCTTGGAGAAGTAGGAACTGGTGATTATCACTCGCTCTTCTGTAGTTGAGGAACTTGGGGTGTCTGCAAGCGGGCGCTCCATCGGGTGCTCTCTCTCTTAGGGTGACAATCCTTCTGGTGCCTCTTGTGACTTCTAGGTGGAAGGTGTGCTGTAAAGAGCAGATTCTGGTCGCTGGTATCCATGTCACCTATGACTGGCATGCGAGATCTGTCTCGGTGCTGCTGGTCTGGAAACTGGTCCTGTGGTGATGTCCTGGAGGTCGAGGGTGAAACAGCTTGGTGCTCTGGCCACATTCTAGCCATATAGTCCTGTAGTGCATCAGGAGTAGAAAAAGATAATGGAGAGCCATTAATCATTAATCGCATCATAGCTGGGTATCTGAGAGAGAAAGACACTCCCAAATCATGCAGTTTAGCTCTTAAGGGAGTGTATTCTTTCCTACGCATTGCCAGTTCCTTGGAATAGTCCTGGAAAATCAGGATCCGATGACCATTCCAGCTGAGTTGCCCCATTTTCCTTGCCCTGATGAGGACCCAGTCCTTGTCTGCATAATTTAGAACACGGGCCAGGATAGGTCGCGGTCGATCACCAGGTTTTGGAACAGGGCCAAGAGTACGGTGTGCTCTCTCAATTGTAAAGTCCAGGAGTAGGTCGTGTTGCAAGATTCTGGGAAGTATCTCATACAAAAAGTCCATGGCATAGCCTTTTTTTGATCTTTCTGGCATCCCCAAAACGCAGAGGTTATTCCTCCGGCTTTGATTTTCCAGGTCGTCGACCTTAGCTGCTAGCACTTGTATTGTGTGGTTCTGTTCCCTTACAATAGAGTGCAGGTAGGTGATTGCGGCCTTATTAGCAGCTGCTTGCCTTTCAGTATGAAAAATGCGCGTGTCCAATTGATGGATGGCCAGGGTAGTCATGTTAGAAGTCACCGTGACTTCTGACATCCGTTGTACAAGGGTATTGAACATCTTCATCAATTTAGGGCCATCCACCCCCACCGGAACATTTGCAACCTGCGAATCTCTTGTCGCCATGCTGGATTGTGCCATCGCAGCAAACAGGCCAGAAGTAACTGAGTTTTACCATGCCCCACCGGCAAGTTCACTTTCCCTAACTCACTTGTTTTTATGCTGAAACACCACAACTACTGTCCTAGTACTTAGCGGCAGGTATTAACTTATTTTAATTGTGTAGAGTGCCAGATTTAACCCTAACTCGCAGGAGCTATCAGCCTAAGCTGCCACTTGGCTCAGCGCTCAAGCCACGCTCCCAAGGATTTGTCTTAGAGGTATTGTAACAGCCTTGTAAGATTGTTCCACTTAGTAGAATAGGGCTAGATAGTTAGTTCATATCTAAAAGATAAGTTGGCAAGGACTTAGGTTTGAGTCCCAGAGTAGGTAGGTGCTGCCAACTAGGTATGGGGTGGCCCCTGCAGTGATAATAAAAAGCAGAATTAGAATCTAAAGTAGTAATAAATAAATAATCAGCAGTTTAAAATAGATTAGTTATCAGAAGTCAGCGTGCACATATTATTAATTGTTATAGTAGGATGCAGTGCAGGGTGGAATATGGAAAGGACTCCTGGCCCTAGCTTATCTTACACACATGCTGTTTTGCTTAATTTTATGTGATTGGCAAGATTTTGTACATAAAATATAGTATTTATTGTTAAAATGGTAGTTTTAGCCATTGGTGGCCAGTGGGCTAGCAATCTGGTTGTCCTGGCTACAGGACATGCCCTGGTGGTCCAGTGGTATAATTTGGTCTGCTTGGGTTATCTCCCATATTTTAGCACTTTCAGATTTTAAAAGAAAAAAAGATTGCTCCTGTAAATAAAGAAGCTGTTCTGTGGTAAATGTAAAAAGAAAAAGAAATGTAGAGTGGCAGCTGCGGGCACCCAGCACACTGAAAGTAACAGGAGGGGGAGTGCCAGAGACCAAGAGTTGGTTCCACAGCAGACTTCAGCGCGCTGAGCTCTGAAATCCCCAGGCTTGCTTGTGGGTTGCCACTCCTAACTTGAGAACTGGTCGGAAGTCAGGCTTCGGCCTGCAAAGTGACCCTTGCTGTTCGAAGGTGTGAGAGGGAGACAGACTAAGGTGCTCCTCTCGTGGGCAGGATCAACCAGATATTTTCCCTTAAAATAGTTGAGCAGGTGACAAGCACCAGAGAAAATGTTTTAAGGACTGGCTCACATAAATAAATATTAAATAAGGGAGCACAGTCTTCAGGGACTCTGTGGAAATCCCACGCAAGAATAGAGGTAAACATTTGTGGAGAGCTCACAAGAGATCCATTTTGTGACGCAGGGTGCAATCTAAAGCTGGAGAACCCACGGCTTCACACAAGTGAAATACACTAAAAATACGTATGTTTTACTAAAATAAAGTCATAGAGGGGGCTAGAGGAGTCCTGGGGAGCTAATAACAGTACACAGAATTTTTGTAAATAAACACAAGCAAAAACAGGGCAGTTTTAAGCAAGGCTCTGTTGGAGAAGGTTGTATACAGTCACAAAACATGTGCTGCTTATATGCTCTTTTTTAGATTGTGCTGCCAAGTCATTTTTATTCAGAACTTATCAAACTTAGCAGATAGGTAGATTAAAGTGTCCTACACCACAGAAAGATAGTTTTACGTGGTAGAAGTGAAAAATAAAGGAGTTGCTAACCTTAGAAGAGAGAGTGGGTAATGAATGAAACAAATCCATGCAGGCAATTACACAGGAGGTGGAGCTAAGCATGAGAAAAATGAATATTTAATTTCTGTGTGAAAAAACTGCTGTGGTCAGTGTAATTAATGGGGAAATGATTGTTTTTAACAGAAAGTAACAAGGAAAATGCTTAGAAATAATTATTTATTCAGTTTAATGTTAAGAGTGTTAGTTTTAGTGGCTTAGCTTTCTTGTGGGTCATTTTGTACAGAAAAATTCAGCAGCGAGCTTAGGATGACAGGTTTCTAGCCATTGTAGTGAAAACATGCTTAAACCTGAAGAAACTGCTTATTTTGTGTGACTAAGAAATATTTTTTAAAATGGGACTCAGAGTTATAAATAAGCATTTGTCAATGCTGAATGTTGTCTCGCTGGCATTGGCATTGGTGGTGCCAGAGTTAGAGATGCATAATAGGAATGGCAGTGAAGTACTGAAGTGACGCCATCCCCACCCCCAACCTGTAGAGACCGACAGGCATTGGGTGCCTTTGGGTCGCAGAAATAACGCTTAATGTCATTGTACCTCACCCTACTCCCCGTAGACACTGACAAGTGTCGTGGTGTGCTTTATGTCTTTAAGCAATATACTTACCCCATTCCATAAGGAAATACACTGAGGTGGGTGTAGTATAGGAGAATGGGGTGAACTTTGGCGAACAGTGCAAGGCACACCCCGATGCCTGTCACTGGCTGCAAGGTGGGGGTGGGGGTGGAATGGCATGAGCATTACAGCCGATGATCCCAAGTCACACCACTGATGCCTGTCAGTCTCTACAGGGTGGGGTGTTACAGTTGGAAACCCTAACACCGCAGGCGTGTGTTGGTATTTTCACTCCAATTTTCAATATGGACTGTTTGTGAGCCCACCTCATGAAAAGCGGCACTATCAGTTTGTTAGCTGAAAGGTGATTTTGCACAATGGCTATTCCATTTGGCGACACAGGAACGAAAACACATTTTGGGCAGGATGTGGAAAATGACATCTGTATTGTTCATGAGGAGGCATAAAAAAATGGCAACGTTGAAAATCTGGAGGGAAAATATGAAAACTTGTTGAAGTCATGAGCATGCATAGAAACTGCGCAACACACATCTGCAACCCAATTATTTGGGGGAGTTTTTTAGCCACATTTTCAACATAGGCATTTTGGGACCTCCCCTCATGAACAGTGGCATTGTGATTTTGTTAATCAGTCCCAAAAGTTGATTTCCCATGGTGACCATGCCATTGTATGCCACTGGTGTGGAAACACATTTTGGGCAGGCTGTGAAAAATGACAGCTATACTGTTGATAAGGAGGTGTGAAAAAATGGCAGTGTTAAAAATCTGGCATGAAAATATTGCAAATTTTCGAAGTTGCACGGGTGCGTGGGAACTACGCAATGCACACTTGTAACACAGTCATTTTATGGACTTTTAGCACCAAATTTTCAACATATGCATTTTAGGACATCTGCTCATGAACAGTGTCACTGTCATTTTCTCAAACTGTCCCAAAACTGATTTCGCACAGTGACCACGACTATTCTGGCGCTGGATGTGTGAAACACATTTCAGCCAGGATATGTAAAATGACAGCTGTACTGTTCATAAGGAGGTGTAAAATGCCAATTTTGAAAATCTGGAGTGAAAATATTACAAATTCATGAAGTTACAGTTGCATGGAACCATGCTAACACACATCAGAACAGTCATTTTTTGATTTTGTTCATTAAATTTGCAACATAGGCTTTTTGAGAGACCCCCTAATGAACAATGGCACTGTTGTTTCATTACTCAGTCCTGAAAGGTGATTCTGTGCAGTTACCGCGAAATCACCTTTCGGGACCGAACAACACCATGGCAGTGACTATATTCATGAGGAGGGGTCCCAATAACCCCATGTTGAAAATTTGGTGCAAAAATTCCCAAAATGGCAGAGATATGCACCAAAGTTGAAAAAACCCTATTTATGCCATTATACAGCTTACCGGCATTTCTTCAGTTTGCGGTCAGCTTTGAAGAGTGCAGACGTGATCCCGGTACACCGAAAATCGTCACGCCGGACTCCAGAGGTAAGTATGGGGTGAGGGGGGTGTGTGGGGAGGCAGGGTGCACAGAGGGTGGGTGCAGGTTGTGGGAGGGGGCAGGGAGACCGTGAGGGACCATTTTCTTCTTTCACAGGGGTAAAAAAAAAAACATTGCAAGACGGTTTTTCTTTTTCAGGGGATTTGGCATGCTGGGATGGGTTCCCAGTCTGCCACGTAAGTGTTTTGGGGAGATGCTGTAGCCAACAGGGGATTGGGTACCTCATCTGCACACAACGAAAGCAGTGGGGGCAAGAGCCGAGGGGGGATTGGGCACCCCCCTCAGCACATAGCAAATGGGGGGGTACATAATGCCAATGGGAAGTGGGCTCCCCTGTCGGCACACACAATGTATCAGAGCATGCCGACAGGGGGATTGGGCACCCCCAAATTCGGCATTATGGCAGGCAGTGTGCCACTATGTTTTTACTTTTTCACCAGGGAAGCATGCTGGGAGGTGCCACTGCATATGACAAGCTTTGCTCGCATTGCAGCGGACCTTTCGTTAGATGTGCTCACCACATTATGTATTCATGGTGTGGCACCGGCATGCAGGCTTATTGGGGAATGAGGGACGCACTTACTGATACGTGCCCTGCATTTGCCCAACAGTGACTGCACCTCCAAATCAACTACTACCACAATATGTTGGCTGTGCATGTTTGAGCCAGCATAAAAAGGGAAGCTTTAGAATGTTGAGAGGGGCAGCTGAACTTCAAAAAGGAGTATTTCATTGTGGCTTATGTTGCTGCATAGAGGATTTTGATTGGTGCTGTGCTTCTGGACAGGTTATTTTGATTGGTGCTGTGCCTCTGGACAGGTCGGTGTCCACTTAGTGACCTTAAATTATCATATGCAAATTAGTTTTGGTTATAAAAGTAGCTGCATAGCCAGTGTACAGGGAAAGTGACAGAGAAGGAAGGTGCCAAACCAAGTGGGTGTCCAGTCTGAAGAGGCATGATGCAGTGACAGCCTGATAGTGATGACCTTTATTTAAATACAGTGTAGGATTAGGGGATCACCTGAATCCCAGTGTAGGATCAGATAGGGTGGTAAGTGAAAACAGGGTGAGAATAGAACGCCTGCTGCTTCAAGTGTCTGATGATCCTGTAATGCCAAGTTTTCCTAACAGAAGAAAAGCTGCAACCTGAAGAAATCCTCACATCTCCTGATAACACCAAGAAACTGCCAACTCAAGAGGGCCCACCAACAACAAACCTTCAATAATTGTTCAGCAACTTCAACAACAGAATTTCTTCAGAAAACCCAAGGGAACGTGGTATTGTACAAAACTTCATGGTTACATTTTGGGGACTATTTTAAAAGTCAAAGTGACATTGATTTATAGAGAATTTACCTCAGTCCTTCTGAATTTAAAGAGACTTTTGTCATCTGAAGGAGCGAACATTGCAAGGACTGAGGGGGATAACGTCGCAGCTTTTAATGCACCAGTATTTAATATGTTTTATGCTGCTGTCATTCTTAAATGTTTTGTTTTACAGTAATTAATGTGCAGAAATGTATAGTGATTTTTGAATGTTTTGGAATATAGTGAAAAATATAGCAACTGTGTGAGTGGATACCAGGGTGCGTATCTGGCAGAAGGGGGCAGTGGGCTGTGTTCATAGATATAGGCCCAGTAGTCACTGTACACCCTTATGGCCAGTGAATCATATAGCATTAGTGTCTGAGGTATGGCCTAGTGCTGGGTAACTGTATAACTGGATACTAGGGTGGGTATCTGGCAGAAGGGGTTAGTGGGCTATGTTCATAGATATAGGCCCAGTAGTCACTGTACACCCTTACGGCAAGTGAAGCATATGGCATTGGTGTCTGAGGTATGGCCTAGTGCTGGGTAACTGTGTAACTGGATACCAGGGAGGGTATCTGGCAGAAGGGGGTCAGTGGACTGACTGCTCAGAGGTATGGCCCAGTAGTCACTACATTCCTTATATCTAAAGTGTGAATAAGCTCAGAGATCAAGGCCAGGGAGGGCACTAATCCTGGGGACTGTGTGCTATCTGGAAGGCTGGTGGATGGTGAATGCCTGCAGTCTCCAGGGTAAAGTGTATGTGCTGGAGGGCTGGTGGGTGGTGAGCGCCTGCAGTCTCCCAGGAAAAAGAAAGTAAAAGAAGATTGGTGGGGTGGTGTTGCCCTGCTGAGATAAAGTAAAGTAATAAATGTACTGCTAATCAATGTGTATTTATTTGTCATTTATTCACAAGGTATGTTGTGCCATTCGTGGCTGTTGTTTCAGACATTTATTTCACATTTTCAGCAAAAAATTGCCTTTTTTTCCCAACAATCCAAGTGTCAGTGTCCTTGCTTACAGAGCAAGTGTCTCCATTCCTGCAGGTCTCCAGGTCAGTCCGGTGCAATATTTCCTACCCTTGGCAGCTCTTAGCTATTCCAGTTGGGGAGGTAAGGTACTGTTCTAAGGTAGTACCCAACTGGGAAAGGGTTGCCATGGGGAAGAAACAAGAACTTTGATGTATTCGTAACATATTTACCAAGTAACAAATGAGTCCATAAGCTTGTTTCTAGTTATGACTGCTGGGGGGGCGCGCAAAAAACAATCAAGGAAATGCAATACAACAGCTCCAGTGATATTGATGTACAAAATCAGTGTTTATACAAAGTCACTTAGCAAGGAATGAGTGAAGTGGCTCGTGAATTCTGTGTGTTATTCATCCAAATTCCAGATCACACGGTCAAACATTTTTCTTTACAGGCAGTATTGGCACATAAGCATATACCAACGTAATGGCAAATGACAATAAGGATACAGTATGTCACTTGCCCATTTCCTATAGGGCACGAGAACTAGATATGTCGGCCTCCAGTTACAGGCTGTACTATACATCTCACCTATTTATGTTGGGAAGAAAATCTTGTAAATTGATAGAAGGAACAAGACAAAAATGCCGCTGCAGTCAACTGTCAACCGTTGTACTGAAAAAATATAATTTCTAATTCTTTTGATTACTCCCGTGCCATTTTATTTTCATGCTCAGTGCACCTTGTGTATTTAGCTCTTTCTTCATTAAATTAGCTCTTCCTTCATTGTATTGCTCATATTGTTCCCTGTACAGCTTTAATCATCCGTGTCTTATTCTTCTGTAATTGTCATGCTCTCTCATGACCTCCTTGGAAAGGAAACCTTGCTGAATGGAGTATTACCCTTGTAAAACAAATATATACACATACAAACACAATACTGGCTACTTTAAAAAGAAATAATTGTATTTCATGCCTACAGCTTTGGCAGCACTAACTGTTTCAGCCTAAAGTCCTGAGAAGGGCAACTAAAATGGTGCAGGGTCTGCATCAAAAGCCCTATGAGGAGAGAGTAATGGAACTCAATATGTACATGCTGGGGGGGGGTAGATTTAAGAGAGATGTGAGGAAATACTGCTTCACAGAAACAGTGGTGGATTCCTGAAACAGCCTGCCAGTGGAGATGGTGAGGGCAAAAACAGTGGTGGGGTTCAAGAATGAATGGGATAGGGATAGGCATAAGAGAATCTTAGTAGAAAGGAAGAGGGGGAAGGGAGAAAGAGCTGGAGATCAAGGTGTTAGCGTAGGTAAAGAAAAATGGGCAGACTGGGTGGGCCAAATGATCCTTATCTGCCAACTAATTCTATGTTTCTAGAGTATTGGACTGCTAAACAAACAGGGTTCTTTAGCAATATGTGTGCGTTTAAATTCCGGGAACTACAGACTGGCACCCTATTCTCAGCCACAATGGGGGTGCCTCTAAATGGTTGAATTAACCACTTAATGGCATGGACACCTTTCCTTATGACGCCATTGTGCCATACACAGTGTGAGTACCAACCCTTCCTTGTGTTGCAAAGCACATTGCATCCATGAGGGGAAGGAGGCAGGGGGGTCACCTTGATAATGGCCCACAGAGCGTGAACACCCTTTGTGGCAGAAGGACTGCCCCCCACCCCGAACCTAATCAGAGCACCTAGGGACATCTTTTCTCCCATCTCCTAATTTTTTTCTTCCTTTATAGCTTGCTGCAGCAGCAACCTCTCTATACTTTAACATTCACATTTTCTACTTTAGTAGGTTGGCCACCTACCAAAGTACTCTCTTGCTATTCTCCTCCCTCTTTTATTCCTTTTCTGTCCCTGTAAGGTGTTATCAGGCACACTGTGTGAAGGAAATAAATAATGTTTAAATAAAATAACTGAGCCCATGTCTAAATAAATAATCTTTCAGTAGATACGGTTTAAAAAGGGGTATTGAAATGGGTTGAATTTGCCCTTTGAGTACTTGGACAAAGTCCCTCTGTGTCCATAATGATTGCAGCCATTTCAGTGTTTACCTGAGGATTAAAAGAGCATAAAGCTTGTAGTTACCTAATTTAGAGAAGAGATAGTACCCGAAGAAACATGTGTGCCAAACACTACTTACGGTGCAGCTTTCCGTAGCTGTGCCCCTTGTAAAAGAAAGCCGCACCATGGTAAAAAGAAAGCCGGTATTTTGAAACTACAGAACCAGCAGAAAGAAAAGCAAATGCCATCTTTGTTTTATCTGTCCCCACTTCATGTAACCGGGAGGCTACTTCAGAGTAAATGTAAAGAGTTGGAGTGTTGAGAAGAGAAATAAGAAGTGCTCCTAGCACACTCTCTTTCTCTCTCTCTCTCTCTCTGCATTCTGCAGCTGAATAAAGGGTGGCTTTGGTATTTGGCCAGTCGCTCCACTAGCACAATGTTGCTATGCAGCTATATATATATATATATATATATATATATATATAAACTATGAAGTACCCCTGCATATTTGATGCCCCATACAAAGAATTTTCATTTCAAACTACCAAACAGGGTATCTTATGGTTTTCAAAATAAAAGAACCTGAAGGTTCACCCAAAAAAAGCCTAGCCCCTAAATATATGCACCAATGAGGGTATGCTATGCAGCATTGAAGCATGGTAAAATATAATGTGGCTCAACAAATAGTGACTCATCTGAGATTGCTCCCACTCTTACCTGTTACAGACAGCCCCAACCACAGAGATACCATGCTCCCTTAGGAGCCAGTGGCCTCATAATGATATATATATATATATATATTTATATATATATAGATATACTGTAAAACGGGTAATAAATAATGAAATTAAATCTCGCTATGTTTGCGGTCCTTTACCCAGCGTGAACTTAGTTTTGCAGCACAAAAGAAATGACGCCTATATTAATGATCATGCATCTTTATTTATGAAAAGTAACACAGCAAAAAAAAAAGATTAAGCAGTATAAGGTGGCGCTGCTGTAGGTAGTCTTCACTTAAGCAGAACCTGGGAGCCTGTGAAGGAAAGAATTATGTGCTACTCACTGCTAAGTCCCTCTCTAAGTCCCTTGCCGTACTTCAAGTAACTGTAAGAAACAGACCACTGTGTAAAAAAACAGAAACAACTGGACAGTCATAGTCGGTCAGCAGTCAGCTTACCTCTTTTCTCTGCAGTTTTAGTATCCGTTCTTTCGATTTCTGTCTCTGCAGTCTTCGTCTGTCTTATTTCTACTTCTCTCTTCTGGCAATTCAGTACATACGAGTGACTGCTGATTGACAGGTAACATATTTCAGCAACAAAGGTTAGTAGAGGGTACATAGCAGTACATAGATGTCTAATTGCAGTCTAATATGAATTGTAAGTGGCTGCTGACTGATAGGAGCGGGGTTACTGCAGTTTACTCAGCGAGCTGAGTGCTAACTCAAGTTCCGTTTTTATTCAGCAAAGCCTTAACTGCAAATTTGCTTTTATGCTTCAATTACCATTTTACAGTATATATATATATATATATATATATATATATATATATATATATATATATATATATATATATATATATATATATAAATAGTGGCAAGTAGTGCACATATAATTAGGTTTGAGTACCCCATTTATAAGGTTAAAGTGTGAAATTTTGCAGCTTAATAACTTTGCCACTGTATGACAGATTTGCCTGAAATTTGGCAGGTATGGAGCAGTACCATAGATCTCTGGATCTTCCAAGTTTCGTAATGGTCAGGACATGTGGTTGTGGAGCTGTAAAGCACAATAGAAAGTCACATTTATGCTTTTTTGTGTATTCATTGCTCGCACCTACAGGTTGCACGGTTCGTGCGACTGGTCAGAAGCCTTCAGGGAACATGCAGCCAGGGTCCCTGATGTGCCTTTAGAAGATTTCGTGAAAAAATACTAAATGGCTCAAAAGTTATTGAAAAAATAAGTTTCTCATTATAGTCAATGGGAAAAGTTAACAAAATATTCGACAGTGTCGCAAATGTAGTTTTTTGTGTCGCAAATGACCCCTGTAGTGTCGTGAGTCAGCCATTTGGTTTTTCAGTTACCGGTCACAGAAAAGCTTGGCATTTAAATTTGGGACCCTCTAAGGACACAATTCTTTTTGTGTTCACCTAGTCGAGCCCTGAGGATGCTAGTCATGTCTTTTTTGGGGGGTTAAACACCCCAGAAATATGTTTTTGAAATTTTTGTAAACTGTAGTGTAGTGCACCTGCGACACTTTCATGATTTTTTTTCCTCCAATTGTTGAACCAGGTGAGACACACTAAGCTAAAAGCTCATTTACAGGTGCAGCCTGGGAGCACAGGGAAGTTAAGGGACTTGCTCAGGGTCACACAGTATGCAAGTGGGGGATGTGGGATTCAAACCCAGGTCTCCAGATTTGCAGCTCAGAGCCTTAAATCACTGCGCTATACTGCCTCCCTTGGCGTTACTTGCTTTTTGCGCAAGTGTCGTGATTTGCAACACTACTTTGCAACACTATGCCCGAAATAACAGGAATTCTTTGCAAACCTGCTGCAAAAGGACAGTTTGGTCTTTTGGGCTGCAATTTGGAGGGAAGAAAGCCAACATCCCACAGATGTGCCTTTTTGTGGTTTGATGACAAAATATTACAAGGATACAAAGTTACAGTACTCCAAAGTTGACCATTTTTCCCTTAGATCAACATTGCGTCTGTCACAAGATTTTCAGGGCCTGTGATTCGAAACGCTCGATACAGACTTTTCATCAGAAAAATGCTTAGTCTCCCAATAGGGGGCTAAGTACAAAACTAACCAGGAAAGTCATAAATTGTATGAAATTTAAATTTTTTTTCTACGTCATACGGTTCCCGAGATATAAGCAATTTAGTATTCCAAGTGCTCATTTTCTGCTCCGAGGCCCATTATTATGCATACATTCTTTGTATTCACTGTGTTTCTCTATGCAGCTTTTGGGGGAAAGAAGGGTGTGCACTTTCGTTACTGTTACAGTTAGCATTTCCACTTGCATTTCCGTAACCATTTCCATTAGCTTTCCCGTCTATGCCACCGTGTGCGTTACTCTTTGTGTTTTCATTTGCGTTACTGTTACCATTTGCATTTCCATTACTGTTTCTGTTTGCATTTCATTTTGCATCACCGTGTGCATTACCATTTGTGTTTGCGTACGCACTTCCGTTTGCATTTGCCTTTGTGTTTCCTTTGGCGTCATCATTGCTGTTACCATTAACATTTGCATTTCCAATTGTGGTACCGTGACCATGCGTGTTACCATTTACGTTTCCATACGCACTTGCGTTTGCATTTCCGTTTGCGTTACTGTTTGCTTAAGTGTCATCGTTGCTGTTACTGTAACTGTTTGCATTTCCAATTGCATTACCGTTACAGTTTGCGTCTTTGTTACCGTTTGCGTTTCTGTTGTCCTTAGTATTTGCATTTTCAGTCACATTTCCATTGTCGGTTGCGTTACTGTTTCATTCTGCAGCGCTGTTGCCTTAACCATTTGCATTTCTGTTTGTGTTTCTGTTTGCATTTTTCTTACCGCTTGCGTTTACATTGGTGTTACCGTTTATGTTACTGTTTTCATTAATGTTTGCATTTCTGTTGCTGTTAGCATTTGTGTTACCATTTCTGTTTTCATTAACATTTGCGCTTGCATTTTTTTTACTGTTTGCGTTACCATTTATGTTTGTGTCACCATGCGTTACCGTTTGCACTTTCTAGTGCTCATTCTCAAAAAGAAGGGAAATTCATGCCAAAAAACTCCATTTAATGCATCAGTTAGGGTTGTTCCACATTGACAAAAGTGAGGAAATGCGATGTTAGGGTTGCTACCCCTTGCACCCCAAGCCCACCCCGTCCCCACCAACAGGCATCGGGGTGTGCGTTGGGGTCGTCGGTCCTAACTCTCACCCCATTCTCCTATACCGCACCACCTCAGCTTGTTTACACATGAGATGGGGTGAAAGTTAGGACCGATGACCCCAATGCACACCCTGATGAACTCTGATAAGACCGAGGTATTGGTTGTGGATCCAGGTCACTGGATAGAGAGGTTGGGTGGGGGTTCACCCCCGGGTATATATATCTTGGGGGGCGAGCCACTACCGGCCTCTGAATGGGTGCAGAACCTGGGGGTAATCTTTGACGATGAGCCGACCCTGCATTTTCAAGTATCAGCCATCATCAAATCCTCATTTTACCATCTGAGGAATATCGCCAGGATTAAACACCTTGTTCCATCTGGTGACCTTCTTACCATGATCCATGCCTTTGTGACCTCGCGCTTGCACTATTGCAACTCCGTGTACCTAGGGGCTACCTGGGGTAGAAATCTGCCACTTGCAGCTAGTGCAGAATACTGCGGCATGGCTGTTGATGGATACCTCACGGTCCTGCCATATTTCGCCGGTGCTGCGCGGACTGCACTGCCTGACTGTTCAGTGGTGGATCGCCTTTAAGATCGGTCTTTTGACTTTTAAAGCCCTACACGGACTTGGCCCTGACTAAAATCACTGGCATCCGAGTGCAGTATTGGGGGGTGCTGTACTGCTGGGGTGTGCCGTCCTTCGGATGAGACGTTAAACCGAGGTCCCTTCTGCCCATCCTGGTGTTGTCCTGGTGGGTGTCCAGGTGGAAGTAAAAGAACCCAGGGCACTCCTCGCAAAGAGTAGGGAACATTCCCGGTGTCCTTGCCAACATTCCCCTTCCCATAAACCAGTTCATGCAATTATCCAGGCTGTGTGTGAGTGATGATGTGCGATATGGCCGCCACCACACATTCAGTCACTTCACTACCAGTCTAGCATTGCTTGTAAAGCACTTTGGATGTATGAAAGGCGCTATATAAATGCTGATTCTTCTTCTTCTTCTACCTGAAAGAGCTACTGGTTCCCTACTGCCCTGGGCGATCGCTCCGCTCAGCCAATGAGGGGTTGCTAGAGATCCCGAGGGTATGCTTGAAATCTTCTGGGGCTAGGACATTTATGTATGCTGCCCCTACCCTCTGGAATTCTCTACCCCATTGGTTACGTGAGCACATGACCGTGGAGGGTTTAAAACAAGCACTAAAAACCTAGCTATGGAGTCAAGCATATGGTACTAACTGATGGAAATAGTATTCAATTGCTGGAAAGTTTTAAGATGTTATGACTATTTAAGATGTTTGTTGATTATGATGTGTTAAAAAAATGTTTATGATTATGTGGTTGTAATTCTGTTAGGTGCCTTGGTTTTGAAAGGCGCCAAAAAAAATTAAGTTTTATTTATTATTATTTATTATTACTGGGGCATCAATGGATAAATGAGCTCTTGGTCTCCCTCATAGACTTTGGAAAGATCTGACTTTTTAAAAGAGGCTTCGGTCTCTTCCTAGCCAAATCAAATCATTGTGATTGCCCATGTTAATTGCATGTTATCCTATGCCCTTGCTACAGTTGAACACCTCTGCCCTAATATTTCTTCCTCTCCATTCCCCCTATCCCCATATCCCCCTCTTTTTCACCCTGACGAAGTCTACTCAGGCTGCCACCTCCCCTCCCTTTTCACCTTGACAAAGTCGTCTCTGGCTATTAACACCCAATTGAATAGCACTTAGTAACCCAAATGTTCTCAGAGTATTACAACCATGTAGTATCAACTCAGTTACTACTGTGTGTTTGTACTTGCTGATGCTATTGTTAATTTCATGCACTTCTGTAACTGCCTATGTTATATACCTGTGTGTCTGTGTCTTGTAACGCATACTTGTACCTCATGTATGTTTTTTTCATGCTTAAATGACTTGGAACCTTTGTAAAAGAGGCACTCGGCTCAAAGGTATTAATCCGAATCTGAAACAAATAAAATAAATAAATAAATGTGGTGGTGAAAGAGGTTCCACTATATTCCATGGAGTGCTGAGGGGCTGGGGTGGAGGTACAAGTTGGGGGGGCACTGGACCACCAATTAAACTTGTTGACGGACAGGATAATTTACAGAGCCACTGGTTGAGAAGAGAGCCTTCAGGTACAGGGCTGCTGAATGGGGAGGTTGCTTCTGGCAGCAGTGTCAGGTCAGATGAATGCTCAGCATGTCAAGTAGCCCCATATGACCGATGCTATGCCATGCTAAGACGTTTTATTTATTTTATTTATTTGTATTTTGATGACTGGGTAGGCCCACTGAGACAGTCATGTTCCTTTTTCAGGGGCGACCCAGGGAATAGAGACATTCCAAGAAATATTGCTGTGGTAACAATGTACAATTGGAAGCAAGAGACAAAACATAAAGAGTAGGCATACAATCCAAGGCAGGAGACAATATTTAAATACAAAGGTGTGCTAAGAGCAGTAAGTCAACTCGTTCTGTATCAGGACGTTGATTCCATTTCAGGTCCAGAGAAGTCCTTCTACGGTAATCCCTTGCTCAGACATGGTCCATGGTACTACAGCCAGCGAGCTATCCCAGTAGTAGATTACGACAAAAACAAACTCATACTACAGTATATTACACATGTACAAAATACATGAGTGGAGAAAGGTGAATACAGGGGAGGAGGGAGGTTTGGAGAAGACTGAAGAGCCAGGGATGATGGGTGAGGGAAAGGGGTAGCACAGGAGTTAGAGGAGGGGATTAAGTGCAATTACCACTGCAAATAGGAGGGGGAGGAAGAAGATTTCCTTGCAGCGGCTTTTAAACAGGGGAATAGGCTTGTAATTTCCTCCTGAAGGGTGTTTACTAACTGACATCTATCACAAATGAAGTTGGGTGTTTGTTTGCCCATGGCGTACATTTGGCAGGAAGAGCAGTATTTACTGGCTTTCTTCATCGTTTTCTTTGTAGATGCAGATGGTTGTTGGAATAGATTGCTTTTACCTGCTATACGGCCGGATAAACTATGTGTTATCTCTGGCCCCGATCCCGAAGTCCCTGGTGGACACGGTAGACACGTGCTGAGACGCACTTGTCTCTGCGCGCGTCTCCATGCGTGGCCCCGTGCACGTTCACCCCTCTAGCTACTGCGGGTGTTAAGAAGCGCTAAACCTGAAGTGCCTGAATGCACAATGTCTGGTTGTGCTCGCGATGTTTATAGCCCTAAAAC
Organism: Neoceratodus forsteri; assembly: GCA_016271365.2. Taxonomy (NCBI): domain Eukaryota; kingdom Metazoa; phylum Chordata; order Ceratodontiformes; family Ceratodontidae; genus Neoceratodus; species Neoceratodus forsteri. Next base: position 1,684,197,443 of record CM028129.1, on the reverse strand, counting down.
ACACTTTTAGCCTTGTAGAAGGCTCTCCTAGGATATTTCAAGGGCTGTATAAATGTAGAAGCACTGAAAAGTGCACAATAAAAGCAGTGACTGTTTCAGAAAAGGTTTGATACTGTGATAGTCAACAGTAGACCTCCAGTATCCCACAGTGCTGTGCTTAGTCACACAATGAGCGCTGGTATAGGGATGATACCATTTTACCACAACTCAACAAACAGTCAATAAAACAGTTTGTAACACTTGAAGTAACAGATTTTGCATAGACACCTCTCACCAGAGGTACGCTAGCTCCACTCAGGAGTCACTATTATGGCAGTCAGTGCCTTCTCCCTCTGGGGCAAGTGGCAGAGCTCACTGGTTAGGAGAACAGGGGATCATGGTAGGGGGCAGTAGGGGTCATGTGGGAGGACTTAGTCGGATGTTAGTAGTATGTTTTGGGGGACAGTGCTCAAAGTAGTGGTCAGCTGGAGGAAGTCTGAAGGGTAATTCTGGTATGTTTTGAGGATGTACTGTAGTTTGGGGTGAGGCAGAAGGGATCAGCTGTGGACTGGGGTGGGCGTGCCCTGCATGTTTTGGGGACATAAAGTAGTTTGTGGTGGGGAGGTAGAAGTCACCTGGGGGACTGGGGAGGGTGAGTTCTGCATGTTTTGGGGACATGGCCTGGGAGGAGGTGGGGGCGCAGCTGGGGGACTGGGGAGGTGAGTTCTGCATGTTTTGGGGACATGGCCTGGGGAGGGGAGGTAGGGCGCAGCTGGGGGACTGGGGAGGGTGAGTTCTGCATGTTTTGGGGACATGGCCTGGGGAGGGGGAGGTAGGGCGCAGCTGGGGGACTGGGGAGGGTGAGTTCTGCATGCTTTCGGTGCTCAGGAAGTGGGTATAATTCACATAATGTTTATACCAGCTATGCAAAATTGCATGAACTGTAAAAATGCCCCTTTAATGCAATTTAGAGGGCATAAATTAAATTTGGCAGTATACTACTAGCTACCAGCCTCCTGACCCATGCAACACAAATCCAATCCAGGAATGACCGATGTCTAGCAAAAAAGAAAGATTTGTCAGTTGGAGGCAGCCAGATGGGAGGCATGAATGTAGTTAGGGAAGAGGCTCCATGAGTTGGGATTCTGCAAGTCTGTGGTTATGGATGAATCTATGTAGTTATAATGGACATTCCAGAGGACCTGTTCTCAAAAAAATTCCTCAGTCATCCAAGTTAAAGGGGCTAATGAAATCTCACAGGGACTACTGTGATTAAGGCCTTTAAATACCTCATGGGGTTGAATAAGGTAAATGTGGGAGGTATTTTTCAGAAGAAAGGGTTCCAGAACAAGAGGCCATGATATGAAACTGGAGGTAGATAGGTTTAGAAGACATGTGAGGAAATACTTCTTCACAGAATGGGTGGTGGGTGCCTGGAATAGTCTTCCACCAGAGGTTGTGGTGACGAAAACAGTGGTGGGATTCAAAAAAGCCTAGGACAAGCAAAAGAGAGTCTTAAGGGATAGGAAAGGGGTGGCAGAGAAAGTGCCATACAAATGGAGGGATCTACAGTGTAAGCAATGCAAAAACAAAGGGCAGACTAGGATGGGCCATGCAGCCCTTATCTTCCATCAACTTCTATGTTGTTATGTACTGAAAATATGGCTTTAAATGTTACTGGTATTATAACTTCAGTACATTTCTACATGGGATAGCATGAGCTTAGTGCTTTCCGTGATTGCTGCTGCAGAATTTTAAGGGCACTCTTGTGTCTCCAAAGGATTCCAAAGAAAAATGAAAAACTTGGCACACAGCTATGCAGCAAAAATGACAGAAAACTGCATTTATTAAGACTGGGTGAATTTCTGCATCCAAGGTTTCTTTACCCGCTCCAAGCATCTCTGAAAAATACATCTTTAATTACCCCAGAGAGTCAACTGCTTTGATGCAGAAATGAAAACTGCACTGTGCCTCTCTTCAAGGAAACTATCTTGCCAAGGTATTCCTTTGTGTTTCTTACATCAGTTCAGAAAGTCCCTCGGGACAATTTATTCTAGCAGCCACCAAAAAGATATCATGCCCTTACAGATGGTTTAGGGGAAATAAACTGAGAGGTCAACACAAAAGCAAAGAGAGAGGCAGTACAAAGCAATGTATTTTTAGCACTGCAGGGGCCCTTCCGCCTTATCGCATTCAAAGAAACTCCTAGATTGGGTAAGAAATGTAAGCACCCTCTGGAGATTCAATCATGAGATAGTCCCATCTATGTGGATAGACTTGTCACGTTGGTTAATTTGAAGATATATAAAAAAGCTATTGTGAGGAAAACAGAAAAAGTAAAATAATCTCAGATTAAATTTCACCGTTTGGCAAGTTGCTGTGTCTTTAATAGCAAACTTAATGCACGAACAAATAGTGTTTTTCAGCTATGCCATCTCTCAAACATTAAGTTATTGGTCCCTGGGTGTAATTTTGTAGTCTATGGATATGTCATTTTTTCTAACCACTGTGTTTTCTTTACTGCTGTGTTTGTGACAGAAATACAGCTTTTTACACAAGTCTATTACAATACCTTGCCCTACTTACCGATTTTATGGAATTTTGCAGTAAAATTCTGAACATGTAGTGTTGGTTGGCTTACCTGATAAAGGAGAACTCATGTAGGGATTGTACTGTTGGTATTTGCAGTGTATTCATATGGAGGCTTATACTACAGATCACTGTGATGGTGGCCCTGGGGATCCTCAGGAGGTGAAGCAAGGACCGAAGTTTGGGGATGGGGTGGCATCGGGGAGGGTCGAATTGAGGTAGTAAGTTCTCATAGATGCCCAGGAAAATGCTGGAGTCAGGATAGGGGTACTCCCTACTTTACCCCAATACTTAGGGCTCCACTGGAAAAGAACAAGCAGGAGACAGTCAAACTGGCTGACTCTGCCCCTCCTCTTCTGATCATGCTTTGTAACACTAGGTCTCTAAGGAATAAAACCACGATGAGGGAGAGTTTCATTGTGGACTCTTCCACTGACCTAATTTGTATCACTCAGACCTAGCTTGGTGATGGCTCTGGCCCTGTTCTGGGGCATCTATCCTGGATGGGTATTTGGGGGACATTGCCCAAGGCAGGAGTGCAGAGGGGGGTGGGGTCTCCATCTGTTTTAGATCCACACTGGAACCTGTGGAATGCCCCATCGGAGTGACTAGGTCACTTGAATGAGTGGCTATTAAGGGTGGGCCAAGTCCAGGCTGCTGGATCATTCTCATGTACCGGCCTCCAGGGCATGGGAGTGATTTCCTGAAGGAACTGACAGACTTTGTTGCCAATGTGGGGACTTCAGTGCTTAGGTCAATGATGAAACTTTATCATTACAGGCTATTGCTAGCGGAACCCACCAGCATGGCTTGACCTTGGACCTAATCTTCTTATTGGGTCTTCACATTAATGTAGTCAGAGTGGATATGGTCATTTGGTGGTGCCATTCCTTTGTGGGGACCCCATTTTATCACCCCCATAGCGATAGTCTGTTACTGCCCTAAGAAAAATGTGGAGCCTGGCAAACTTTTGGCAGTTTTGGACCTATTAGGTATGCTGTCAGCTTGTGCGAATGGGGTCAAGGAGGCAGTGGAGAAAAGTAATATGGCTCTTACAGCTGCCATTGACTCTGTAGCACCTTACCATGCTTATCCCTTGACTTACCATCACAGCTCCCCATGGTATTGTGAGGAACTGTGGCAGCTGAAGACTAAGGGGCAGAGGTTGGAGCATTCGTGACAGAAGTTCCATTCATTGGACAACAGCTTTCACTAAAAACTCACTATGATGAGTATCAGTAGGCAATCACCATGAAAAAGACAGAGTTCCTGTCAAGGGTGATTGCTGTGGGGGAAGAACTGACCAGCTCAACTTTTTCACACTGTGGATGGGTTGATTACTGCCCCCAATACAGTCCAGGAAAGTTTTTCTCTGCCAAGAAGCACAATGAGCTCAATCAGCTTTCTCTCCAAGGTGTTTTCCATTTGAAATGGGATCTCCTCAAGCCCCCTTTCATGGGCCAGCGATACTAGTCCTGAGATGGACCAAAGTATTTGGCTGATCTGGGGGGATTTTTCCCAGTTTTGGATGACGAGACAGTTTGGTTGATCTCAGGACTGTGTTCCACCTACTGTCAATTGGACCCAGAGCCCATCAAGCTGCTTATCGGCTGCAGGGGGAGATGGGCCATGGGTGCAGTTCTTTTAAATTGTCATGTCATCTCTAAGGGATGGGGTTTTCCCTGCTGCTCTGACAAGGGTGGTGGTGAGGTTCCCCCTAATAAAAACATCTTTGGATCATGATGTTCTCCTAAATTACAAGCCTGTTTCCAATCTTCCATTCCTGGGGAAGATAAGAAGGTGGTGGTGACGTAACTGCAGGCTTACCTGGAAAGGTATGACATCTTTGAGCCTCTCCAGTTGGGATTTCAGACTCATCACAACACTGAGACTGCACTCGTCAAGGTGTTCAATGATATCCTCATGGCAAGCGATAGAGGGCATTGTTCCATGCTTGTCCTTCTTGAACTCTTGCTGGCATTTGACATGGTTGACCAATGTGTGCTTTTGGAATGCCTGAGGCAATATGTGAGTCTCACTGGATTGTTTTGTGCTAGTTTAAGTCTTATCTCTCTGGAATAATGCAGCAGGTAGTCCTGGGTAATTCCATCTCTGAAACATCTCCTTTGGACTGTGGCATGCATCAAGGTTCAATCCTTGCCCCTGTATTTTTTGCCATGTACATGTTGCCTTTGGATAAGATCATAAGACGGTATGGTTTGAAGTTTCACTGTTATGCAGATGATACCCAAATATACCTATCATGTGCATCTGACAGGGTAAATGTTGCCTCGGTATACAATACAATACAATGGGGTCTAAAACTTCCTTCTTTGATTATTGATCATATGATTTACCCATTGTAAATCGTGATATACCAATGGGTAAAGATGCCAGTCAGCCGCGTCTCTAAAATCTATCTAACCGCAAGTTCAAACCGGACAACCGCCATGTTGAATCCCCCTCTAAACGGCCGTCTTGCACAAATCAGGACACAACACGTGGCTGTTTCTCACAACGCACAAAATAAAACACAGTATCTCCCAAAATTAAAATACACAGAAAAGCGAAAATTTAAAAACACTCTCCTCCATCAGGGATACACCCGACTGACCTCTCATCACATGTGTCGCTATGAGCTCCGTTTCCTGTTCCCCATGACATCTGTACCTCACATGTCTGGTATCCATTAACTGCAGCAAAAACCAAAGTGTAATTTTTACCTTGCCAAAAAAAAAAAAATATGTACCTTTTAATCAGGCAAAAAGACTGTGGCACTGCCAGTCCAAGCCAGAAAGAAAAACGCAAGTGGATGGTTCAAACTGTTCTCGGACCCATCAAGTGCTGCACCATCACTGATGCTGAGCAGTTACAGATTGCAGTAGAAGTGCTGAAATGAGTTGAACTGCAAGGAGGTGAGTGATAATTGTTTATTATACAATGGGCAAGTTAAATCCTATTTTCTGATTGACTAGCTATCAGGATTTACAACGTGTAAATCCTGATAGTACCCAACAGGAACTAGTGCCAATCGCCATCAAACCACATCTTAAACCCCCTATGTATCAATCCAATCCCACAGTCTTCAACCTCCTCGCTAACCCAACTAGCAACGGCAGAACCCAGCCCCTGAAATCACTACCAGCTTCCGTTTGGTGAACAGTACAGTACCAAACTACTACTGCTGCGCTAAGAAATACATTGTCGCATAATTTTCCTCACTTCTAATGCTCAATATCTGTAACACACTCCCACTTCCTGTATCTCCGCTCGCTGTCGCACTCTCTCCATGATCTACTCCCACTTACTCTGTCTCCACTGTATTTTCGCAGCTGCCACACTATCTCGCTCTTTCTTTGTCATCAGTCATAATTTAAAAAATAAAAAAAAGTAAACGACAAAGAAACACATAAAATAAATTTCTTCCAGCAGCACTACCATGCTACCTACTAAAAAGTGATACACAGAAGCACACACTTTGTGCCATCACCTGCTTACCCTAGGACTATTTTTTTTTTTTTTACTAAAGTAAAAAAATTCAATAAAAATAAATCAAATTGCCCCAAACTCTTTCAAAATATGGAGACATTGCATAATAGCAATATACCCCTCGAGGGTGTGGGTGATGCTAAGATTTACCCACTTCTGGTGTGTTGTTAGTCACTTGGCTGCGCTTCATGACCGAACAACACACCAGGCATGGGTAAATCCTGGCATCACCCACACCCTCTCATGGTATATTGCTTAAACATTTGCTTCCTTGCTTTAGACTGTTACCATAAGTTCATTCTTTGTTATTTTAAGAAGGAAAAAGAAAAAAAAAAACACTCCGGCAGTACCAGTCCAAGTGACACTGAGAGACGTAGTGGGCGCTTGTGAAGTGTTGTGTGCAGCATCAATTCAGACAGGGTGGGTTAGGGTCAGAAAGTGTGTGTTTTTCAGTAATCTCAAATTGCTTTTTTTTTTTATTTGTTTTGTTGTTAATCTCAGTGGACCAAATGAGGCATGGAGAAAATTAAGATTGTAATAACTAGGGCCAAAGGACACAGTTTTGAAAAAGCAGACCCTAGAAACCCAGAACTATTTTTCTCATGCAGCAATACATTAACTAAAAGTAATTGAAAATGCGAAAAAAAAGCCTATTTTTTTTTTTGTGTGTGTGTCACAGAAATAAACTGCGACATTGTATAATTGCAATATGCCACTTGTGGGTGAGGATGATGGCAGGATTTACTCACACCTGGTGTTTTTTGGACACTCAGCCTGTGGCCTTGTGACCAAACAACACACCAGGCATGGGTAAATCCTGTCATCACCCACACCCACTCATGGTATATTGCTTAAATATACCTATCATGTGCGCCAGATGGGGTAAATCTTGCCTCGGTGCTGCGCCATTGTTTACAAGAGATCAGCAGCTGGATAGCCTTCAACTGGTTACATCTGAACCCAGGCAAGACTGGGGTGATGGTTATCGAACCAGAGTGAAAAGGGTGAACTCTGACAGGGAGTCACACCTGGTTATCATCTATCAATGGTGCTGCCCTTGGAGCTGTGGATGTGGTTAGAAATCTAGGAGTCACTATGAACTCCAAGCTGACTTTAGGTAACCAGGTGCTGGCAGTTATAAGTAGTGGCTTTTTCCAGCTTTAAAACATCATCCAAATCAAACCGCTTCTTGCGCTTTGTAACGATAGTCCATTCCTTCATCACATTCAGGCTGGATCACTGCAATGCTCTCTACCTAGGGTTATCTGGGAGTCTGATGCGCTACCTGAAGGTGGTCCAAAATACTGCAGCATGTATGATCTCCGGGACATCGTGTAGAGATCTTATTATTCCAGTGCTGTGCAAACTGCAGTAGCTGCCCATTTGGTAGTGTGTCAGTTAAAATATACTTGTTGGTATGGATGACTCTACATGGTTTGGGTCCTGACTATCTAAAAGATCTTCTGACTCCACTTTACCTCTGTCCACCCTCTCTGCTCCATTGATACTGGCCTGCTAATAACCCAATGGTCCAGGTCGAAGGTTTCTGGAGACAGATCTTTTATGGTAGCTGTGCTGATTATTATGGAATGTTTTGACTGCTCATATTAGATCTTCTAGTATAGTCAAGGCCCCTAGAATTCTGCGGCCGCAGAATTTTGCGCAGAACTTGCATTCTACTGCAGGATACCTGCAATGCCGCAGAATTCACTGTTCTTGGTGATTCTTTATTAATATTTCCAATTTATCCATAGCACCTGATTCCCATCCCCTCATTTTATATGCCAAACCCCTCTATGCTCAGCATGTGATGCTGTCTGTGCTATCACATCATACTGTACATTAGCTACGGACAGGGCTGCTTTCTGCCACAGAAATTAATAGTCACTTATCTGCCACAGTTCCCTCTCCCAGCAGAAGTGGCACAGCACAGCAGGTACTGTGATATGTGCTCAATCTGTACTACAGTCCAATAAAATTTTCAGTCTTAAGTTATTCCACTGGGCCAACATAAACAAATGCATGACAATAGCATAAACCGGATAACTCCATACCTTACTTTGTACAGATTTATTTGTGCATTTAAGGTATAGGGATACCTTCTAAAATGAATAACTAGTAAAATGAATTAACCTGTTGTTTTTTGGAACAGTAATTATGCCCAGAAAGGTGGAACATGATAATGTGTAGACGTGTTGAAAGAACAGATCTACTAAATGAATGATTGCGCTGTACACATTTTTGCCAGGGTTATTGATTACCTGTTAACATGAGTTGATAGAATTACCTAAAGCTTATGGAGAAATAATGTGTGCAGGGGCAGTCGTTGGGCCAGTGGGTAGCATGTTGTGTTACCATGCCCATGACTCAGGTTTCGGGATGAGCTCTTGGAGCTGGCTGGGCAGCAAAAGGATGGGGGAAGGCCAGCCTTGTTGCACACCACCACTCTGAGCCTGGGAAGGTATGGTGCAGTGTTTTGTCACACTGGTGACACTCTGTGATTGGCTGGGGAGCCTTCTCTCACAAGGAGTTCACGTGCATGTCATGGCCTGACGAGGTTAAGGAGTCTGTCAGGAGAAGTGGTTGGCATGAAAAATGAGTCTTACAATATCTCCTCTATTCTATTTCTTCCAATTCCAAAGGGACCTGTATGTATGTATGCATGAGGTTACAATTTCATGGAAACAAAAAAGGAAATTTATTAAAAAAAAGAAACAAACTATGTTACAGATTGCATGTTAAACATATAAGTGATTCACAGTTAGGACCTCACGAGTGGTGTAACCAGCATGAGTATATAGATAACTTATTTATCAGATAAGGTCCCCTGTGCGTATTTCATTTATGCAGTTGGATAGAACCTTAAGTGATAGATTTTTTTTTAGCTTTTTTAAAAGTAAAATTATTTTTAAAAGTTTGTGCTTTTTACGTTGGCTTGTGCGCATGCGCAAGGAACGTCTTGGGAGAATGGGACACTTTGGAGGTGTGCCCCTGCTCTCCAATCCCCTGCTCCATTGAGCAGGCGTGGCAGTCCTGCACCAGTCGGACGCAGTGCTGTGTATGACAGTGGTGGTCTTCTCTTCAAAGAAAACCACCGCTGTCATACACAGCACCGCTGGCCACACCATCCCCCAACTTTGCTGCCACGCTGGGGAGCCCACCCCAGCGTGGCAACGTCCCGCTGTCTGCTCGCCAGCGGGGGTGCCCAACTCGTGAGGCTTCATGGGCCCACCCACATCCTTCTGCCATGCTGGGAGCTCACCCAGCGTGGCAAATGTCCCACGTTGTCTTTTTTTTTAACCTGTAAATTGAAAACGGTCCCACGGCGCTTCTCCCAGGCTCCTCCCACAACCCGCACTCCACCCACTGCGCACTCGGCCCCCACACCCCACCTCACCCCACACTTACCTCCGGAGCTTGGCATGACGATCCGTGGACCGGGAACACGCCTGCACTCTTCAAAGCCGACCGCGAACTGAGGAAATGCCGGTAAGCTGTATAATGGGCTAGATAGGGGGTTTCAATTTTATTGTATATCTCGGCCATTTTTTGATTTTGTGCAAATTAACATAGTTTTGGACTTTCTCATGAATGATGTCACTGTCATGGCGTTACTTGGCCTGAAGGGTGATTTCGCAGTCACTGTGCAGTCACTGTGTGAAATCACCCTTTGGGCCTGAATAATGCCATAACAGTGATATCATTCATGAGAAGGGGTCCCAAAAACCCCATGTTGAAAATTTGGTGCAAAAATTCCTAAAAATGACTGTTTTATGAGCGTGCGTTGCGCAGTTCCTACGCACACTCGTATATTTGCTAATTTTCAATATTTCCACTCCAGATTTTCAACATTGCCATTTTACCACACCTTCTTAGGAATAGTACAGCTGTCATTTTTCACATCTCACCCAAAACGTGTTTCTGCCCATGTAGTGCACAATGTGCAGTTGGTAAAGCAAATCAATGTATGGGACAATTAAGAAAATCACAGTGACACTGTTCATGAGCAGAGGTCTTAAATGGCTATGTTGAAAATTTGGTGAAAAAATTCCTAAAATGACTGTTTATTTAGGCGTCGTTGCGCAGTTCGCACGCCAGAAGGTTTGCGAATTTTCAATATTTGCACTCCAATGACTTCCAAATACCTAAACAGCACATAGAAGCAAGCAACATTTGGCATTGACAAATGCTTGTACTTCTTTGTCACTGATTTTTTTAAGCCATGTCCAAGTGCCAAATACCACTGCAAATACCTGCAAGCAAACGTTCGGCATTGACAAATGCTTTTTTTTAACTAGTGTGACTGTGTGTTCCCCCATCCCAATTGCCATAGCCATTGCCATGGACATGAAGTCAGGATGACAAGCTGATGCTGTGATCTGGCAGTTCATTGGTGCCACAGAGCTTCCGCAGAAATTATAAACCGCTGCTGCAGAAGTTCTGCAGCAAATGGTAATCCTGATGCAGAACTTGGTCTCAAATGGCTGCAGAAAAGTAGGGGCCTTGAGTATAGTGGGAGGCCTTTAAAAGGGTTCTAAAAATACCATGTTTTCAAATTTCCAACTAATTAATAGCTAGCAAGAATATATGTTGTATTTTTTGTGAAAATCTTTATTTTACGTTGTAATTTGTATTTATGTAAGGGCCCTGTTGGGCTTACCTGTCTGGGCTATGGTTCCACGCTGCACCGCAACTGGTCCTGGGTGGGCTCCAGACCCTGTGGTGCCCTCTTTACTTTGTGGCAGCGGCTGCGGAAGTACCAAAAATTAAAAGGAGCCACAGTTTCGGTGGTGAAAGCACCAATAAAGGGTGCAGTTTAGGGGTATGTGTCTTGAGAGCCCATCAGAGCTAGATGGGGCTCCCGCAGATAAGATAAAGGTGTCTTGGCTCCTGTTGGGCAAGCAGAGCCAGGACAAGTTACTATTGGCCCATGAGGGGGCTTAAATAATAAATTATGGGGATGAGTGATGGAGGCAGGATATAAATAACAAAGATGGCAGCCCCCACAGGACTACAAAACATAGGGGGAAAAAGGGCATAGGGAACAAGATTTGCCCAGACCTGCATCGGCCAATCAGAAGAGGGCTGTGTAAAAGAGATAAAAGGGACTGTTTTTCCCACCAAAAGGGGAGTTCTGCTTGAGTCTGGACAGAGGGCAGATTGCAGGAGAGACTGCTGTGGGCTATCCAGCCCCAGGCCTGCACCTTTGCCTCATCGGCCTGTCTGACCCCAGCCTATTAATAAAAGACAGAGCACCTGGGAAGTCTGCTGCAGAGAGAGAGAGTGGGAAGCTGGAGTGGTTGCAGCCAGGGAAAAGAGGAGAAAGAAATTTTAAAGTTAGCGGCAGAGAAAGCTTGCTGTTTTCAGCAGAGTACAAGCTGGAGGTGCTGTGTGAGAGCAGAGACTGTAAGCAGAGCAAAGTGACTTAAAAAGTACTGCAGCACTGATTAAAGACTGAGCCACCTCTGTCCCCTCTATCAGTTGGTGCTGTTGGGATTGAATTTTGCTGTAAGTCTGAGAGGCTAAGTGTGCTAAGGCTGGAGACGGTGCCAAAGTCCAGTCCCTGTTGTGGGTAGAGAAGTGATGTGAGAGTGCTGGGGTTAGAGACTGAGCCAAAATCCAGCTGCTAATCGTGTTTGTCAAGGGTGTACAACAGATGGGCCTTGTGAGATTATGCCTGCCTTGTCCCTAGGCCGAAGAAGACCAGTGGAAGAAGACGACGAGAGACCTACCTGGTGAACACTGTCTACAAAGGCCTCAGAGGTGAAGCTGGCAAGGCCAGATAGGTGAAAACACCACCGTTCTTCAGTTTCTTCAGCCAGCCCTATAGCTGCTGGGTGCACCACCCACCTGATATCTCCTAGGTACAGTCAATGCCAGATTGCTGGAACTCCCCCTTTTTGAACTGCTGAACTGTAAGTACCCCAAGATGCGGCTTTGAAGAGTTTTTATTTAGCTAGCTAGGTTGAAATTAAGGGGTTAGGTCTTGGACAGGACTTTGCCAGAAAACTGCACCCAGGCTTGAAGTTACAGAAATGTTTGTGTCTAAAAGTATTGAGCCCCAGTGAGAGATCCCTGCATTGACATCAGCACCGCGGAGTGGTACCTAGCAAAAAGACTGTATAAACTTTCTGAATAGCTGCCAAGGAGAAGACAGGTGCACCCACAGGTGGGAGGCAGAGAATGTTTGAGGTGGAACTGTTAGCCAGTTATTGTTGCTGTTCCTTTTTCTATCTTCCTTTTTCCCCTGCCTCTAAAATAAAATACTTTTATTGTTTATGTTACTTGCTGTCATAGTGGATCATTGCAGACAAAGGGGATGTTGTCATTTTATGTGGGGAAATGCTTTGGGGGGCAGTTTATGTATTTTCCCAGGGAGTAGTAACCTGTTATTTGTCTACTGGTATTCCCTGCCATTTCCCTGAATGGGGGCACTGCACTTGCCTTCCATCATACCCCTGAACCCAGGCCAGTTCCTTCAGAGGCATTTGCTGTGTGGACCACGAGGACCCCAAAACAGCCAAGGTAGGTCAAATGGCTGTTATATTTACTTTGTTTTTGTTGTCTGCCTTTTTTTAATGTTCATTTTTGTACGCTGCCCTGAGTAACCCAGGGAGAAGATGCAAAAGAATGAAATTGCCTAGCCTTGAAAACAGAGTAGAGGGAGCTAATCACATGAGGGTTCAGTTATTAGGACAAAAATACCAAAGATCAGATAAATGTCTTTTCTTGTGGGTGTGGGGGACTTTTCCATCGACTCTATAAGTGGTATAACATACTGTACTCCAGGATGTATGGTCATGCTAATAACCACATTTCTAGGGTGGTTAAAGGCACTCAGATTGACCTTGTACCTTATAGCTGTAACCCCCACTTCACTCTATTCTGTTTAGGGGTTCCAATGGTAAAAATGTGAGGGGGGGCAGAACCTGAGTCCCTCCAGCAAGTAGCACACCATTTTAGAAAAAAAAAAGCAGGCCTTACCTGGCAGGAGGAATTTCAAGCACTAAGAAGACCTCCTCCTACCAAGCTGATGCAGACCTGCACACCACTGCACCCTCTGATCAGGCACAAATGGGAAAGGAGATGGAAAATCTTCTTTGAAGGGAACAATCAAGTTAATTCATTAAATAACCCAGCATAAGCCATGTACAAGGAAATGTAGGAATATTTAATTCAAAAATATTAATGATTTATAAAAAAATTAATATATGGAGCAGCTCCATAGGGCTGAGAGAATATGGGATTGATCAGCAGAAAGGCACTGATGGAGCTGAACAGCTAGATCACTACAGGCCTAGAAAAATGGACAAGAGCAGGCTCCACACATAGATCTGCGAGCCAGAATCAGAGCTCACACCTCCCACATACGTCTACCAGAAACCACCATACCCAGGGGAGTGTGTAACCCCCCTTGACCTTCGGGCCTTATAGGAACCGAGGCCTGATGCAGCCTAGAGCTGCTCCATATCTTTTTTCCAGAGTCCCAAAACCAGGTGCTATTTCCCTCCACCATACCAGGTTGAGCAGTGGCTTAACACGATAAAGTTTGAAGAATGGCTCTCCCCTTCTGATACAGTTTTCCCCCTGCATTCCTTCTTGGATCTGACACAGGTCCTGCCCCACACGGGCATGGCAGGCTTGATAAAGTGAATCCCAGAATGCAGACCCTCCATCCTTACCTCCAGCAGTGTGCCACGCGGGAAATTACCTCCTTGAAGCTGCCACCTCCAAGGGGCCCAGTCGGGACCCTGCCACTACAACAGCCCCACTGCTATACCTCCACATATTCAGGGCACAGGGATCCCAGTCTCTAGATGTTATAGACTGGTAATGGCAAAAGGCTTCCCTGACCCCAACGGCCGCCAACTCCTGCCACCCTCCCCCAAGGAGACACCATGCGATGCACCACCGCTGTCCAGGTACCTTCTGGGTGAGGGTGTTTTAAGCCCCAGCCACACTTGCCCTGTCCAAACTAGCTGACTCTCTAGCTCTCTTCCCCCCATTTCTCCAAGCAGCCCCAATTTTATATAATGGACAGGAACACCGTCCTAGGGGCAGAGCACAGAAAATGCCCAAATCTAAACCTAAAGGGAGAGGGGGCTTACACAGTCAACCTGCTGGTTGATGTAATTACAGTAGAACTGCACAGCCACTCCGTTACATGTAATTTTTTTTTACAAAATGTATTTACATGTAGTGTTATTTGATGGGCAAGGCACACTGAGCTGTGGCAGCTTATTTTCATGGATGTCCTGGGGGTGGGCTACATGGAGCTATATTACTGAACTTAATAATTTAACTTCCACTGTGACAACTACCAGATATGGGCAGAAGGATTCTCAGTTTATCATCTTATTAAAAAGATGGCACTGCAACAGTGTAGCATCCTCCCTACTGCTCTACAGGGTCAGTACTGAGTATTAGCCCAAGTTTCTGGTGTGGGACCAGAACCCACAATCTTTCTGATTGCCCAGCCACAAAGGCAATCATATGGCAATGAGAGGTCTCCTAACCAATATGAGACAGTTGTGAGAGGTACCACAGATCTTTATCCGCATGCTGAAAGACTGCATAGCACCATTTGTATTCATTACATATTCATGGCGGGTATCATCAAATACAAGACAGTATCACCTAGCTGACGGTTGATAAACAGATTCTAGCATTTCTACCTCCTAAATTAAAATCTGGTGGTGACGGGGCATTTACAAAAGCTAGCACTGCATGCTATTCCATTTGCGATCAATGCCAATTCCTCCAGTTCCCATTTCAAACGTCTGCTAAAAGAGGGATGTGGCTGAGCCAGTGAGCTTGGTGGATGTCTGATGGTTTGGCTCTCCCACCAGTGCTCATCATCCCGTCCCCCCCAAAATCAGCAGCATCTGCACTACAAAGCCCCCCAAGAAAACACATTATCAGCTAGCAAACCACTTTGAGCATGTCTAAAGGCTAAAAGAAGCAGTTTCAGCTCAACTTTGGAGGTACAAATAAGAGTGGCAACCTGTTAGAGACAAGGGCATGAGCAGGAAGCATGGTACTGAAGCACTACGCAACAGAAGCCCAGCTGTCAGAGCAGACGGTATACCCACCCAACAGCGACAGTTTGACAGCGAGGTCCCCTACAGCGACTACAGTGCCATGCCACTGTAGGGGACCTGCTGGAACTGGGCACTGTCTGTCTATTGGGGGTCCTGCACCCCCTCCAACTCAGCTCTGACTTGGAGTTGATAATCCTAAGTGAGAGGGTGCAGGGGGCACAGCCCCCATGTGGGAGGTTTGGGGACAAAGTCCCCTGAAGAAAACACTTTGTGGCAGGGGACACTGGCAGCAGACTGCAAAATGTGGTCAACCTGCCGGTTTCGCTGTCGGGGCTTTCGATGAAAATTTTGTCGAACACCCATTGTGGATCCGGAGCAGACCATGTCTCTACAAACACTGCTCACCAGCATGAGATCAGAGATGCGGATGGGCTTCATGAACATTAATACCCAAATGGTTCACATCCAAGGCATTATCGAGGGGCTGAATGAGGCTACAACCTCCCATACCAATAGACTAACGGTGGTGGAAACAAAGGTAAGGTCAGTCATGTACCCCCTGGCAGAGTGGGGGCAAGAAACAGGTCCAGCTCAAAGAACCTGTGGCCTTCCTGTGTGTTTTTTTTGAAGTTGCCTTAGTATTAGGACAGACAGGTCCAAGAGGGAATGGTCTGGTTGGGAAAAATGTTGCCCTACTGGTGTGCTGATAACCTGATTTACTATTGCGTGTCATAGTGGTTCATATTGGTTTGCAGTGGTTGCCTTGTTTTCCCAATATAGCATTCATTTGTGCACTTTTTGCACTGAATTAGGCACACCACATTGCTTGATTGACATGTGTAGGATCCATTGATTTTTATTATGCTGTTTGGCCTGTTACTCTTTGATGCAAATCCAGTTGAGTACAGGTGAAGTGTATTCTATAGGGTCCTTTTAGGGCACCAACATTGACACTACTGACTTCTATGTGAAATTGTTGGTGGAAATATCACACTTTTCTGGGGACTGGTTTTTGGGAAGGGATGCAAAGTGTGCCTCGGATGGAGTGTAAGGCTGCTCATTCAAAAAGGTGGAGTGTTACACTGCTCATCCAAAAACCCTTATAGGCACTTGAAAAGCTCCAGTGCCCTGAAGGCTGTAATAAGCTACCACTGATTGGTGGATGCATGGCACTTTAAAAACCCAGCCACCCAGGACTATACCTTTTACTCCCACACCCACAAGTCATATGTGAGAACTGACATGGTGCTGGCAAGCCAAGGGATGCTGAAGGGGGAGAGAGAGGGGTGTGCCATGGGCCCATCCTGGTGTCAGAACATGCTCCAGTGGTACTGGTTCTGCTCAGTAACCAGTGATGCTAGCAATTATAAATGAACAACTGTAGAAACAGCAACTCCTTTATAGAGCTATCAACATCGACTACCCTGCACGGGTAGCGACGTTATAGCGCAGAAAGTGACCGGAAGGGGAGGGATTGGAAGGTGTAAGGGAGGGAGGGCTTGTATGGGTAGGGGATCCTGCTGCAGCCGAGCCAGCCCTGTGGTGTGGTGGTGAGGGTGGCTGGCTACAGTGCAGCAGTCACTGGGTTTGGGACCTGCTGTTGGCGATTGTTTTGTGACTGCATGGGCTCTCTGTTTGTTTGTTTTCCATCCATGTTTTGCACCCTCCTCGACACTTACCCCGGAGTTAACAATCCCTTAGTCAGGGGGTGCAGAGGTCTTGAAGCATAGCCCGCCCAAAAAACACTTAAAATAACAGGAAGTTGGTCACTTGGTTTGTATATCACCAAAATGCTTTTCGGCGATATACATTCGCTATGATAGCAATCGCTGTATTGCGATCGCTATCATGACATGAAACCGTTCTGCCCAATCACCTGGAGGCTAGTGAACTAGGCTATGAAAAGGCATGCAAGTGGAAAGGCACTGTTCCCTGATGACCTACCCATAGATATTTATAAGGCATTTTGTATAGATATGTGGGCGCCCCTGTTGGGGAAGCTGGCACGGAACATGTCCAAAGGATAGTTGCCCCCCTCCACACAGTCAAGGAACATCACAGTCCTATCCAAACCAGGGAAAAGCCCATTGTTTTGCTCCACCTACTACCACATCTCACTCCTCACAGCGTATTAAAAAATTACGATGAAAATGATGACCACTAGGCTGGAGAAAATTCTTCCATGTGTGATCAACCTGGATCAGTCTGGATTTGTGAAGGGAAGGCAGGAGAAATGCAACACCCAAAGGATTTTGAATGTGGTGTGGAGATGGGGGGGGGGGAGCTGGTGAGGTCCTGGCATGTTATGCTGAAAAAGCGCTTGATCGCATGGAGTGAAGGTACTTGCACTACACCCTGGAATACTTCAGAATGAGGGAGATATTCTGTAAATGGGTCTGCACGTCATATTCGAGTCCCTTAGCCCAGCTGATGGTTAATGGGGGGAATATCCCAAAACTTCGAGCTGCAATAAGGAACATGGCAGCAGTGTCCCCTATATTGAGTGCCTAGAAGAACAATGAAATCAGCCCCCTAAAGCCAGGGAAACAGCAGAGTTGAAACATCAGATCTTGGTGTGGTTTCCCTGGCCATAGGGGGTTGATTTCATTGTGAGAAGCAAGTAAGTGGAGAAGTCTGTTTGAAATACACAATTGGACTCTTCATTTTTGTGAATATATATGCCCTGGGTAAGTGCTGTGACTGGCTGTTTTCATGCTTGCTATAATTAATTGTTGGATATCAGCTAAATAGTTAAGAGGCCAAATGGAAATTGTACGCTCCAACCAACTGTAAGAGATAAATGACTGGCTATGTTCATGATGTGTCAAATCTGTGAATTTTATCACTCAGAAATTATGCCTATCTGTATGCCTGTCTGAAAATTAAAATAAAGTTCACAAAAACAAGTCTGCTAAAAGCATGCCTCAGTACCACGTCAGAGACCTGTGTTCATGCTACCAGCCTGACTTCCATCCCTGGGTCAATGGGATCAGGTGAGCAATATGGAGGTAGAGATCTCACATTTTGGGGAAGGGTTCAGCCTTCACAACCACATCAGTGCCTCTTTGGCTAGATTCATAGCAGGCCTAGACATTGTCAGTGACTGCAGGATTTCCTACACTTCCCATCTGCAGCTCAGATGCGGAGAGGGCAGAAATAATAGTGGGTAACAGGCAGGATTAAAGAGTGGTAAAAATATGGGAGATGAAGACCTGATGATGCTGGATAGTCCGTGACCATAGTGACTGAGATTGAGTGCCTAGAAAAACAGTAAGTCGATAACAGCAACTGTGATCACGGCTACCTAGGGAGGAGGGTGACCGGATACTGCAGTCGGCGAAAACCGTGACAGCAACTTGCACATATACATGTACCTGTGGGGGGGGACATGGGGAGGGATGGGATGGGAGGGGTTGCTGTGAGCAGCTTCTGAGCTAGATCACTGGCGCTTGTGGGAGGGTGGTCAGCTGGGAGGTGTGGGGTACTGGGTTCGGGTCCAGCATTGTGCAGGGTTTTTGCCACCTGGTGGCATGTATTTCATCAGGTTCCCTCCCACAACATGCACCCCCCCCGAAGTTGAGAATTCATAAGTAAGGAGGTGTAGGTGGCACAGCCCCCCGCATTAAAAACAAGACCTATAGATCTCGGACGCTGTTTTTCTGTGCGCTGCCAGTGTGCATCGCCAAAATTATTTTTCGGCAATGTACACTCACCATAATAGTGATCACTGTTGCTTGATCGCTATTATGACATGGAAACGTGATGCTGCACTAGCGTGCCTCCCACTCCTTAGTCATCCTTAGAAATCCCCTGCCCCTGTGTATATGGGATCCTAGAATGATGCAGGCAGAGCCTCACTGTGGGAAAGTAGTCACAGGGATGAAACATCAGGAGGTAGTGTGCCATTGTAAAGCAACCAATGGATCCAACTAGTGATGCCAGCAGCTGGAGATAGGACTGAGAGCCATAGCCTAAGATAGGCAGCATCTTCCAAGTATAATAAAAATATTTCCCCTATGCCCTCAAAAAATCTGCAGGAAGCTTTTTTTTTTGGTTTTACCAAGGCTTTGACTCTGATGGTGTGTTAATGGTTTTGTTGTTCCAAGTCATTCTTAGCAGGTAGCAAGCTCAGTGACTTTTGCTGAGGTACTGCCTGTCTATGGCAAGGGGGAGGTTCAGGATCTTCACACCAGGAGCTTCAACTCATGATTGAAGAAATGGTGTAGAGAGGGGAGGTTTGACTACACTGGGGACTGGAGACCCATCTGCAGGGTTACGGGCCTATACAGGGTAACTAGGAGGAGAATCAAAGTCCTCAGTGGACAGTATAAATGTTACTTTAATGAATATTTAAACTAGCTGAAGGGGGTGGCTGAAGAAATGAGGGAGGTATAAACTGCCCCTTCACAGACTATAGCAGAGAGAAGAGATGACTTGAGGGAAGGAAAATCTGCCAGGGTGCAAAATGAAGAAAAAAGCAGAGTGGTTAGAATTAGAAAGGTGATATGAACATGAGCTGTAAAAAGAAAGGGGAAAAGCAGGAAGGGAAAAAAGGAGACGGGGGGGATACCAGGCAGAATAGTAACAAAAGGTGGAAGGCCATGTGTGTAAATGCAAGAAGCTTAGGAAATAAATTTCTGCTCCTTAGAGGCCATCATGGCGGAGCAGACCTGGATATCATGGCCATTACTGAGTCATGGTGAACATAAAGCTACAACTGGGATATGGCAATACTGGGCTATAAAGAAGGAGGGGCGGTGCTGTATGTAAGAGAGGGTATCAAAGCGATGGAGACACAAAGAATCTAAGGGGGAATGGGGGGATGAAGGCATTGTACTGTGGGTCACCCTCGAAATGGTAAATGGGGACACTATTTGCATTGGCATGATCTGCAGAACTCCAACATGGTGGAGAATTTGGATAAGGCACTGGTGGAAGCCATAGACACAATGGCAGGAAAAGGCGAGGTGCTGCTGGTAGGGGACTTCAATCTGTCGGATGCAGATTGGAGCCTCCCAGACACAGCTTCAGTTAGAAGCAGGGACATCCTGCACTCCCTGCAAGGGGTCTTTCTCAGGCGACTAGTCAGGGAGCCCACTTGCGATGGGGCAGTACTGGACATGGTGCTCACTAACAGGGACAGTGTTACAGGTGTCAAGGTGGGAGGCCCCCTGGGGAAAAGTACCCACCGTGCAGTGTAGTTGGTCAACATAAAGATGGTGGTGGAAGCAAACCACACAAGGGCGAGGGTCCCAGACTTCAAGAGGGCAGAGTTTTAAAAAAATGGGTGAATGTCTCAGAGATGACCTAGTAGGGGGGATGACCTGGGTAGAGTGGAGGAATAGTGGGCTAAGCTAAGTGAAGACATGGTGAAGGCACACTGAAGCCATGAAACCTCTGTGCAAAAGAAGAGAGCAAAACCAAGAGGAAAAAGAGACCACCAGGGTTATCGAATGAAGTGGCTAAAAAGGTTAAGGCAAAAAGGGTACGCAGAGAGAAAAAGACAGGGAAGTGTATCAAGAGAAACAGAGGGAGGCAGGAAAAGTGATAAGGAGCACAAAAGTGCAAACTGGGAAAAGAATAGCCCAAGGGGTAACTAAAGAGGAAAAGACATTTTTTAGGTACATAAGTTAAGCAAGTTCTGGTCAGAGCCAATACAGCTGAATTAGGAGTCATCTACGGGGACATTCCTCCCATAGAATAAAGAGCAAAGCTGTTCTTGTGACTTTTCCACACTACAGAGCACTTCTCATTTTATTTATTTCAAAAGTTTTACCAGAATAGATACACTGAACTGAAATAACTGCTTGTTTCTAGATGCATCCTAGGCGGTAAGGGAAGTAGAGAAAAGTGTGGTGCAGTAGACAACAATGTGAAATAATGTTACACTCACCTTTACTCTTGCTGATGTTCCCCATATTAGTTATTTCTGGCTATACAAACGATTAAAAATTAATCTACATTTGTTTTTGATATCAACATTCCTTAGCAGTAAAACTATGATGTCCACTATTTTTATATTTGTTGTTCTTTAAAGTGAGAAATGTCAAACGTGCTACACATTCTAGCTATTTGATCCTCATTTAAATGGCCAGTGCTACACATTTTAATGCTTAGAGGCATGGAACACTGGATGAAAGGTCTTGTCACCAAATAAAGAATTGTTCTCACATGGGAAATCCATGGCCTTTGCCTGGGTGTTCTTTGACAGGTTAGTAGTTCTAAGCCAGGCAAACCTCCTTAAAGATATGGCATGAGCCATGACCCTAGAAACAGTGTCGTTGGTATCCATGGCCACATGGAACTAATAATTTGTAGTGTCGATGAAAGGCAGTGTTACAATTACACTGGGGCAAGCCCTCCTATAATTCCAACACTGAAAGAATAATCAGTGCTGCGTCATCATGTCTCCCTTACAACAGCATTGACTGGAACCCAATGTCTGTGGCACAAAGGAATGAATACCCTGACAGAACACATCACCACTTTCAGGGTCCATATAGCTGTCCCAAAGTTTTTAATCAATAAAATAAAAAATAACAAAAACAAGAACAAACAGAGCTGGGTGGAGGAGCTGTTTGCAATGGAAGCACAGCTGTAAAAGGTCCCAGACTGCCAAGACAAGAGGAGGGAGTCCATCTTGCCGGGGACTCAGGTTATGTTGTGAGGAGCAAAAGGGCTTCCCACTGAGGTAGAGAGAGAGAAAGAGTGTGAGTTACCAGGTAAGTGGCTGTAGAGTAGCATAATTTTGACTTTTTTGTGGCCTGACTGCTTCTTATAGAACCAGGTCATGTCCAGAGTTTGATCTGCTTAGGTGGTTACCTTAGCTCCACCTGCCATGATATTGCTGGTGCAGATGAGGTTACAGGGTGCTGTTGAATGTGGCTATAACCTATGTCCATGCTAGCCACGTGTAAGGTGGCCTGTTAACTGTATTAGTCACAGCAGCCACTGTATCTAACTGTTTCTGTTCCCTGTGGCCACACTGGTTGTAATATGCTCTGTCGGCAAGAAAATAGTGTGGCGGGTGGAGGGTGAGAAGAAAAAAAGAAACACATTTTAGTGAATGGGAAGGACGAGGACAGATTTGCAGGAAGTTGTGCTTCAACTCCATTCCACCGTAGCAACACAGCTGTGCTATGTTAGGAATTCTGGTCAGACCCCCTTCTTCTTCTTATAGCAATACACTAGCATAGCTCTGATGCTATGCAGTCATAAAAAAGGACAACTAGGGGAGTGATTGTGAGGTTAAAAAGGGCAGTTGGGGACTGTGCAGAGGAGGATTAGGAAAAAGCAGATATCATGAACAGATACCTTTGTTCAGTCTTCACAAAGGAAGGGGAAGGGGATAGGACACATAAAATCAATAGGGACAGCCGGCCTGGTGGCGCTGAGGGTTGAGGCGCTGGATGCCACACCTCGCACCACACCAGTGACCCAGGTCCGGAAACAAGTCTGGGCTGCTGTGGGTCGGTGGGGGGGAAGAGAGGATTGAGCATCTGAAGAAGTGCTCTCCTCTGTCTGGGGAAGGGGACTATTCATCCTGCCTGCTGACTACCCTCTAGCAGTGGCTAGAGAGTAGTACGGGTTGGGAGGCTCAGAAGCTGATGTACTTACATTGGAGAAGAGGGAGGGAAGGAGAAAAACAGAAAAAAGCCGGGGCTCCATGAACCCGTGATGGCCCGACCACTCTGGCAAAATCTGCCCCCTGCCACCAGATTTGCCGTACCAGGTGGCGGGCAACTGCCAGCACCCCTCCACCTGGCCCTGCCATGGAGGGGAAATCTGTGGGGGGAACCTCAAGGGGCAGACAAGCTGTGGGTCAGGCTGGAGGATGTATCTCCTCCGAGGGAGGGGATCATAGCCCCGTGGAGCCTGCAGAAGGCACTAAAAAGATTAATGAGAAAAAAAAAGCAATAGGGACACTGGAATAAGGAGGTAGGCACAAGTCCCCTTTCAGAGGAGAGAATCCTGAAGTGACTCATAAATATGAAAGCAGACAATTCTATGGGGCCAGACGGGGTACACTCAAGGGTACTGAGGCAGCTCAGGGAGGTACTGGCTGCACCTCTGACAGTCCTTTTAACAACTCACTGGAAACAGGAGTAGTTCCAGAGGACTGGAGGAAGGCAGGTAGCAGAGAAAATGCTGGCAACTATAGGCCAGTCCGCCTGACATCGTTGGTGGGGAAGCTAATGGAGTCACTGTTAAAAACAAGTATTTGTCAATGCCGAATGTTGATTGCTTATATGTGCTGCTTAGGTATTTGGAAATGAAAGTACCATGCCTAAGAACTGTCATGTGCCCCCCCAAGACATCCACTGTGTCTTTCTGTTCAGTATTCACAGAAGAGGGATAGGGGCAAGGGCCACAGCAGTACAGCAGTTGCAAAGGTGTGAAGAGGTGGCCAATAGTCCATTCACAGGCAGAAGAATCTTGCAGAAGGTAAGTAAACTGAAGGTGAACAAAGCGATGGGACCAGATGGCATACATCCAAGGATATGAAAAGAACTGTGAAGGGAAATAGCAGTACCTGTGGCAGCCATGTTCATTGAGTCACTCAACACAGGGGTGGTACCAGAGAATTGGAGGAGGGCACATGTGGTACCTCTACACAAATCCAGCAGCAGGGAGGAGGTGGGGAACTATAGGCCGGTCAGCCTCACCTCAGTAGTGGAGAAGATCATGGAGACATTGGTTAAAGAAAGGATAGTGGGGCATCTAGATGCCATCGGAACCCAGGACCATAGACAACATGGATTCACAGTGGGGAGGTCATGGCAGACAAATCTGGTTGATCTCTTTGGGTGACAAAGGAAGTAAATCAGGGTGGGGCAGTGGACAATGCTTACCTTGATGTAAGCAAAGCATTTTACACCATCCCACAAAGGAGGCTGATAAACTAGCTGAGTAGGGTGGGCATGGGAGAAAGGGTGGTAAAGTGGGTTAGAAACTGGGTAAGAGACAGGAGGCAGAGAGTGGTGGTAAATGGGGGTGCAGTCTGAGGAGAGGGGGTGACCAGTGGGGTGCTGCAGGGATTGGTCCTGGGTCCAGTCCTGTTCAATGTCTTCGTTAGTGACATTGCAGAAGGGGTGAAGAGAAAGGTCTGCCTGTTTACAGATGACACCAAGATCTGTAACATAGTGGATACCCCAGAGGGGGTGGAGAAAATGAGGAGGGACCTGGGGAAGGTTGAGGAATAGTCTGAGGACTGGCAACTGAACTGTAATTCAAAAAAAGTGCAAAAGTATGGACCTGGGACACAGAAACCCTGGGGAAAGGCACAGAATGGGGGGGAGTTGGTGACAGTCACAAAGAAGGAAAGGGACCTGGGGGTTCTTATCTCAGATGACCTGAAAATGTCCAAGTGGTAACGCAGCTGGGAGGGCCAGTGACATGCTGGGGTGCATAGGCAGGGGTATCACCCAGTATAAGGAGGGAGGTAGTGGTGCCATTATATAAAACTATGGTCAGGCTTCACATGGAGTACTGTGTGCAGTTCTGGAGGTCCCACCTTCGTAAGGATATTAACAGGCTGGAGATGGTCCAGAGAAGGGCGAATAAGATGGTACACAGCTTGCAGCACATGACTTATGAGGAGAAATTAAGTGACCTCAATATGTACTCACTGGAACAGAGGAGAGAAAGAGGGGATATGATATTCAAGTACGTCAAGGGTATAAATAGAACTACTGAGAAGCAGGAGACAGCTGCTATAGGCATATGTGCCTGCTTCTGTGTGATATTCTTTTGTTCTTATAAATCTGTAATCTCCAGTATTTCAGTAACCACATGACCACACTGCCTTCTTTAGGCAATTTTATGCTGGTTGATGCCTGGTGTCAGATGGCATACAGAGGGTTCACCAGATTGTTTTGCCATTTGAAAAACTTCAGAGTGTTCTTTTACTGGTAAGCGTCTTGGAAAGCTGATGAAGGTCTCACAATTTTTATTATGATTTTATCTCCTTATGTCTGTCCCCTTTGGTCCACCCATCCCCACACCCCAACAGTCATCAGTGGCCACAGCTTCAGCCTTCTTCTTGCCAAGATGGTGGGTGAGAAACATAGAAACATACAAGTTGCCAGTACATAAGGACCGCTTGGGTCACCTAGTCTGCCCATTTCCCTACCTGACGGATAAGCTGCAGATTCTAGTTAATCAACAGCTTTTTTTCTCCTACCCCCAGTAGAATTGCCTTATGTCTGAGCAAGAATCAAGTACTCATTCAGATGCGGTGTCAATTTTAAGATCAGCATACTGGTGTAGACACTACAAATAGAACCCCAGCTCTTTAAGCAGCCTTATGAAGAGTAAAGGCTTCTCGAAGCACTGGGGTTCTGTTTATTGCACTGTAAGTGGGCTGCATCTAATTCAGTAAGTTACTGTACCTTACATGTGGATGTATGGTAGGCCCAAGTTTAAATAAACACTGCACCTGAATTAACACATCATGCAATAGTAACATAGAATTTGTCAGCAGAGAAGGACCGCTCAGATCACCCAGTCTGGCCAAGTGTTCTCTACCAACATGTAACTCCTGCCTGTATATGTTACTGCATGTCTTATTCTGCCTGCATCCATCAGGACCTCCTTGTGAATGAGCTTGCTTAATGGATTTTTCCTGCAATGAACTTAAACCTACTCAAATTCCATGGCCCTATTGATCTCCGTTGACCCCCTCCTTCTCCTTTCTGTAATATACTCCTATGTTTATCCCATGCAGGCTTAATGCCCCCTACCATATTAGCTTCCACCACTTCTCCTGGCAGTCTGTTCAAGGCATCTACCACTCTTTCAGTAAAGAAATATTTCTTCACATCTATCCCGAATGTCTCCCCCCCCCCCCAAGCTTCATTGTATGTCCCTTGGTTTGGGTGCTCATCCTCATTTGAAGAAAACTCCCCAACTGTACCCTCTTTACCCCTGTGAGGTACTTTGTAGGTCTTGATCATGTCACCTCTCGGTCTCCTCTTCTCCAGATTGTACATGCTGAGATTCTTCAGCCTTTTCTTGAAGGGATTCCTGTGAAAATTCTGAACCATTTTAGTTGCCCTTCTGTGGAAAACCTCCACCTTATGTCCTTTGTGAAGTGTGGACTCTAAAACTGGACACAGTAGTCCAGCTGGGGGTATTCCAGGGAGTGATACAATGGCAGGACAACATCCCTCATCCTCCTACTGGAGATGCCAGTCCTTATGCACCCCAGAATCCAATTTGCCCTGCCCATAGCCTTGTCACACTGTACTGCCATCTTGAGGTCCTCTGATATAATAACCTCAAGGACCCTTTCATGTCTAGTGAGTATCAGTGCCTCCCCCCATCGTATACCCAGCATGGGGGTTCCTGTGCCCTGGTACATGATTTTACAGTTGTTGGCACTGAACCCCAAGTAAGTAAGAAAATGGAATTGATCTAAATGAATTGCAGACTTTTAAGCAGCTTTTCGGGGAGTGTGTATGTGTGTGTTTGGGGGGGCTCTGGTACTGGCAGTACCTCCAAGAATGCCACTAACTTCCCCACCCCCTTCACACTGCCTGCCCAAGTACTCAAACCTCCCCCTCACTACTTCCACAGTGGCCCCAAGTCGTTTGTACCCACATGTAACAGTAAATGAGGTTTCTTCCTGACCCTCACTGCACGCTTGAGCAGTGCCTGCCCTGCCCCTCCTGCAGTCAACCTGGGGACAGCTTCAGCCCAAACGTGGCTCTGACTTTCTCCCTTTCCACCCCATCTCACCAATTTCAATTTAGAATCCCTCAGGACGAGTACCCCCAACCCCTTACCCCCTTTCCCTTCTAATGCCCATTCCACAACCCCAGTATTCAATCTTCCCTGTCCCTTACCTCCACCAACTGCACCCTCTGTGACTTCTATATCTGTACCCCCTATTTCTGCCTTACCCCTTTTCTCTGCCTTATTCCTCCCATCTCCCTTGAACCCCTTCCCAGCCTGACTACTTCCTACTGGGCTTCCCATGTCGAACTCCCCTCCTCCCCTGCTGATTTCCAACCCCTCTCCTATGCCCGCTGTTGTCCATTTAGAGCCCCCATTCCCTTCTACCCCAATAGTGATGCCCCTCCCACCCTTCCCCTTCCCGTAGCCTTCTCTCCTTCAGTCACCACCCCTCCTTCCTTACTAGCCCCCTTCTACCCTTTTGTCCTCGCAATCTCTTCCCCACCTGTTGCCATCCCTCTCATGCCCCGCTTGTTCTCCCCCCTTCAGTATGTTCCTGCTCCCGCTCTCTGTCCCATAGCAGAGGTTCGAATCTATTCATAATCGATACCTGTCCTACATCTCTTCCCCCTATCGGTTCCCCCCCTTCTACTTGTTCCCCTCCGTGACACCCCAGTGCCTCCCTACCCACTGTCATCTGCTCTCTGCCCCGGTACTCCTCATGGTGTCTTCCTCCCCCATCAGCAGGCAGCCCCTCCCTTGCCTCAGGCACCCCCTCCCTCCCTTCTCCTCTCTTTCCTGCTAGTGCCTCTGATACTGGGGTCGGTTTCAGTCCCTAGTTATTCTTCCACTGTCCCCCTTTGCCATCCCCATTCTCCCCTTCAGGATGCCTATCATACTCATCTCCCCTACCACTTACACTCCTCCCTAACCTCCACAGTTCCTCCCTCAAAGTAGCCAGTCATTTACAGACCATACACCCCCCCCCATCCTCTAAGCCCAGTCCTGGATCATGGCACACCCACACCCTGTACACCCCATCACCCTTCCAACCATGCCCGCCCTAGTGACATGTGGCACCTGCCCCATTTTGGCCCCCATCTTATGCTAGAGGCTGTTACTCCCAGGTTCTGTACCCTACTACAACTGCTAGGCCCTTATTTACTCAAATTCCTGTCCTCCTCCACACTAGTCCCCCTACTGACCCCTTGCCGAGGGAGGTCATTCAGGCTCAAATGTCATCCGTTAGACACTGTATTACTGTAGGAATCCTAAAGCCTCCTTGTCCGGTTTTCACCCATCAGCTACCATAATTTTTGTTCTCAGCTCTTATATAGTTTCACTTAGCCCAGTTAGAAATCCTGTTGCACTCCAAGTATTACTCAGTTCAGTTAGAGAAATAAACAGAACAAATAAATATGTATTATTACAAGAATCATAACAGTATAGCTCAGTACTGAGCTCAGTTAGAGAAAGAAACAGAAGAAATAAATCTGTATTATTACAGCAATCCTAAAGCATCCAATCATTGCTTTGTCTCCACTCCAGAGACCCTGCTGTAATAGAGGACCACAGAGGACCCCATGGAGGGTGGGCAAGTGTAAAGTCCCCGCAGAGCTCCATTGAGCTTGTTCACTCCCCCTCTCTCACTCACTCATTCTATTTCTCCCGATGCTGCAGGCTGCCCTTTTGTACTGGGCTCCTGCTTGCATTGGCATCTTTTTCTGCCCACAAAGAAATCCACAGCAGTCTCGACACAGCTCCGATGAGCTCGCTCACTTCCCCTCTCTCACTCGCTCATTCTGTTTCTTCAGACGCTGCAGGCTGCCCTTTTGTACTGGGCTCCTGCCTGCATTGGAACCTTTTTCTGCCCACAAAGAAATCTGCAGCAGTCCCGACAGAGCTCTGTTGAGCCTGCTCACTGCCCCTCCCTCACTCACTCGTTCTGTTTCTCCCAGTGCTGCAGGCTGCCCTTTGTGCTGGGCTCCTGCCCGTGCTGACACCTTTTCTGCCCACAAAGAAACCGCAGCAGTCCCAACAGAGTCTGCCGCTCGGCCACTGCCCCTCCCTCACTCACTCGTTCTGTTTCTCCTGGTGCTGCAGACTGCCCTTTTGTACTGGGCTCCTGCCTGCATCGGTGCCTTTTTCTGCCCACAAAGAAATCCGCACCAGTCCCAACAGAGCTCAGTTGAGCTCGGTTACTCCCCCTCTCTCACTCGCTCGATCCTAATCTGTCCCAAACACTGATTTCCCAAAGCAACTGCACTATTCTGAGCTGGAAGGGTGAAAACACATTTCAGCCAGGATGTGAAAAATGACAGCTGTTCTGTTCATAAGGAGGTGTGAAAAAATGGCAGTGTTGAAAAATCTGGCTTGAAAATATTACTGATTTGCGAAGTTACAATGGTGCGTGGAAACAGCACAACACACGCTCGTAACCCAGTCATTTTATGGACTTTCATCACAACATTTTCAACGTAGGCATTTTAGGACCTCTGCTCATGAACAGTGTCACTGTGGTTTTCTTAATGTGTCCCAAACACTGATTTCCCACAGCGACCGCACTATTCTGCATCGGAAGTGCGAAAACGCATTTCCTCCAGGATGTGAAAAATGACAGTTGTACAGTTCATGAGAAGGTGAGGAAAAATACCAATGTTAAAAATATGGAGTGAACATATTGCAAATTCGCGAAGTTACGAGCGAGTGTAGCAACTGCGCAATGCACGCTCATAAAACAGTCGTTTTTTGGATTTTTTCTACCGAATGTATTACTCAGCTCAGCAAGAAAAATAAACAGAACAAATAAATACCTGTATGTATTATTACAGCAATCATAACAGTATAGCTCAGTACTTAGTTCAGTTACAGAAATAAACAGAACAACTTAATCTGTATTATTAGAGCAATCCTAAAAGTATCCAGTCATTGCTTTGTCGCCACTCCAGAGACCCTGCTGTAATATAGGACCACAGAGGACCCTGGGCGGGAGGGTGAGCAACTCTAAAGTTCCAGCACAGCTCCATTGAGCTCGCTCACTCCCCCTCTCTCACTCACTCACTCGTTCTATTTTTCCTGACGTTGCAAGCTGCCCTTTTGTACTGGGCTCTTGCTTGTGTTGGCGCCTTTTTCTGCCCACAAAGGAATCTGAAGCAGTCCTGACACAGCTCCATTGAGCTCACTCACTCCCCCTGTCTCACTCGCTCATTCTGTCTCTCCCCGCGCTGCAGGCTGCCCTTTTGTACTGGGCTCCTGCGTGTGTTGGTGCCTTTTTCTGCCCACAAAGAAGTTCACAGCTGTCCCGACAGAGCTCCGTTAAGGTCGCTCACTCACCCTCTCTCACTTGCTCATTCTGTTTCTCTTGGCGCTGCAGGCTGCCCTTTTATACTGGGCTCCTGCCTGCATTGGAACCTTTTTCTGCCCACAAAGAAATCTGCAGCAGTCCCGACAGAGCTCTGTTGAGCCTGCTCACTGCCCCTCCCTCACTCACTCGTTCTGTTTCTCCCAGCGCTGCAGGCTGCCCTTTTGTGCTGGGCTCCTGCCTGCATTGACACCTTTTTCTGCCCACAAAGAAATCCGCAGCAGTCCCAACAGAGCTCCGTTGCGCTCGCTCACTGCCCCTCCCTCACTCACTCATTCTGTTTCTCCTGGTGCTGCAGGCTGCCCTTTTGTACTGGGCACCTGCCTGCATCGGTGTCTTTTTCTGCCCACAAAGAAATCCGCACCAGTCCCAACAGAGCTCAGTTAAGCTCGGTTACTCCCCCTCTCTCACTCGCTCGATCCTAATCTGTCCCAAACACTGATTTCCCAAAGCGACTGCACTATTCTGAGCTGGAAGGGTGAAAACACATTTCAGCCAGGATGTGAAAAATGACAGCTGTTCTGTTCATAAGGAGGTGTGAAAAAATGGCAGGGTTGAAAATCTGGCTTGAAAATATTACTGATTTGAGAAGTTACAATGGTGCGTGGAAACTGCACAACACACGCTCGTAACCCAGTCATTTTATGGACTTTCATCACAACATTTTCATCGTAGGCATTTTAGGACCTCTGCTCATGAACAGTGTCACTGTGGTTTTCTTAATGTGTCCCGAACACTGATTTCCCACAGTGACCGCACTATTCTGCATCGGAAGTGTGAAAACGCATTTCGTCCAGGATGTGAAAAATGACAGTCGTACAGTTCATAAGGAGGTGAGTAAAAATACCAATGTTAAAAATATAGAGTGAACATATTGCAAATTCGCGAAGTTACGAGCGTGCGTAGCAACTGCGCAATGCACGCTCATAAAACAGTCATTTTTTGGATTTTTTCTACCAAATTTATTACTCAGCTCAGCTAGAAAAATA
This sequence comes from Neoceratodus forsteri, assembly GCA_016271365.2. Lineage (NCBI taxonomy): Eukaryota > Metazoa > Chordata > Ceratodontiformes > Ceratodontidae > Neoceratodus > Neoceratodus forsteri. The sequence goes on along the minus strand of CM028129.1, from coordinate 1,684,166,319 downwards.
AACAGAACAAATAAATACCTGTATGTATTATTACAGCAATCATAACAGTATAGCTCAGTACTTAGTTCAGTTACAGAAATAAACAGAACAACTTAATATGTATTATTAGAGCAATCCTAAAAGTATCCAGTCATTGCTTTGTCGCCACTTCAGAGACCCTGCTGTAATATAGGACCACAGGGACCCTGGGCGGGAGGGTGAGCAACTCTAAAGTTCCAGCACAGCTCCATTGAGCTCGCTCACTCCCCCTCTCTCACTCACTCGTTCTATTTTTCCTGACGTTGCAGGCTGCCCTTTTGTACTGGGCTCTTGCTTGCGTTGACGCCTTTTTCTGCCCACAAAGGAATCCGAAGCAGTCCTGACACAGCTCCATTGAGCTCACTCACTCCCCCTGTCTCACTCGCTCGTTCTGTCTCTCCCCGCGCTGCAGGCTGCCCTTTTGTACTGGGCTCCTGCATGTGTTGGCACCTTTTTCTGCCCACAAAGAAGTTCACAGCTGTCCCGACAGAGCTCCATTGAGGTCGCTCACTCCCCGTCTCTCACTTGCTCATTCTGTTTCTCTTGGCGCTGCAGACTGCCCTTTTGTACTGGGTTCCTGCCTCTGTTGGCGCCTTTTTCTGCCCACAAAGAAATCCACAGCAGTCCCAACAGAGCACCGTTGAGCTCGCTCACTCCCCCTCTCTCACTTGCTCATTCCGTTTCTTCCGGCGATGCAGGCTGCCCTTTTGTACTGGGCTCCTGCCTGCATTAGGCGCCTTTTCTGCCACAAGAAATCTGCAGCGGTCCTGATAGAGCTCCGTTGAGCTCACTCAGTCCCCTTCTCTCACTTGCTCGTATTGTTTCTCCTACCACTGCATGCTGCCCTTTTCTACTGGACCCCTGCCTGCATTGATGCCTTTTTCTGCCCACAAAGAAATCTGCAGTAGTCCCAACAGAGCTCCGTTGAGTTCGCTCACTCTCCCTCCCTCACTTGCTCTCTCGTTCTGTTTCTCCCGGCACTACAGGCTGTCCTTTTGTACTGGGCTCCTGTGTTGGGGCCTTTTTCTGCCCACAAAGAAATCCGCAGCAATCCCAACAGAGCTCAGTTGAGCTCAGTCACTCCCCCCCCCCACTTACTCGATCTTAATCTGTCCCAAACACTGATTTCCTACAGCGACCATGCTATTCAGCGGCAGGAGTGCAAAACCATATTTTGGCCAGGATGTGAAAAATGACAGCTGTACTGTTCATAAGGAGGTGTGAAAAAATGACAGTGTTGAAAATGTGGCGTGAAAATATTACAAATTTGAGAAGTTACAAGGGTGCATGGAAACAGTTCAATGCACACTTGTAACACAGTCATTTTATGGACTTTCGTCTCCAAATTTTCAACATAGGGATTTTAGGACCTCTGGTCATGAACAGTGTCACTGTCATTTTCTTAATCTGTCCAGAACATTGATTTTCCACAGTGACCGCGCTATTCTGCACCGGAAGTGCAAAAACACATTTTGGTCAGGATGTGAAAAATGACAGCTGTACTGCTCATAAGGAGGTGTGAAAAAATGCCACTGTTGAAAATCTGGTGTGACAATATTACAAATCTGCGAAGTTACAAGAGTGCGTGGAAACTGCGCAACGCACACTTGTAACACAGTCGTGTGATGGGCTATCATCACCAAATTTTCAACATAGGCATTTTAGGACACCTGCTCATGAACAGTGTCACTGTGATTTTCTTAATCTGTCCCAAACACTGATTTCGCACTGCGCAACGCACGCTCATAAAACAGGCATTTTTTTGATTTTTCCCACCAAATTTGCAACATAGGCTTTTTGAGAGCCCACCTGATGAACACTGGCACTGGCATTTTGTTAATCGGTCCGAAAGGTGATTCCGCGCAGTGACCGCGAAATCACCTTTTGGGGCCGAATAACACCATGACAGTGGCTGAATTCATGAGGAGGGGTCCCAAAAACCCCATGTTGAAAACTTAGTGCCAAAATTCCAAAAAATGCCTGAGATATGCACCGAAGTTGAAAAAACCCTATTTATGCCATTATACAGCTTACCAGCATTTCCTCAGTTCATGGTTGGCTTTGAAGAGTGCAGACATGTTCCCGGTCCACCGAAGATCATCGCGCTGAGCTCTGGAGGTAAGTATGGAGTGAAGGGTGTGTGTGGGGAGGTGGGGTACACAGTGGGAGGGCACGGGTTGGGGAGGGGGCGCAGACGGCAGGGACCGTTTTCTTCTTTTCAGGGTTAAAAAAACCACAGACATTGTGGGACGGTTTTCCATTTTACCAGGTACTTTTGGTACACTGGGGCGGGCTCCCAACATGCCAACTGCGTGTTTTGGGGTGGGAGGACTGGAGCTGACAGGGATTGGGCACCCCCTCAGCACACAAGAACTGGGGGGGAGAACATGCCAACAGGGATTGGGCACCCCCATCAGCAAAGAAACAGGGGACATGATGCCGAGGGGGATTGGGCACCCCCTCGGCAAACAACACAAACCGACGGGGACTGGGCTCCCCGTCGGCAATCTGGTCAGGGAATGCAAAGGATCCCTGCAATGACGGGTTGCTCCCTCGTTGCAGCGGATGACACTGCAATGACGAGGCAGCCCCTGATTGCAGCTGCTGAAACTTTTCAAGGTTGTGGCACGCTGGCTGAACTAGTGTCAGCAGCAGTGTGCCACGGCATTGGGGCCAAGCCTCAAAAGGCAGTGAGGGCATTGGCCACAACAGTGCCGCACCTCCACAACCTGCTTCTGCAGCAAGCTGCTGCAACATGTTTCTTGAGCATGCACACAATCAACATAAAAAGGATTACAGAATACCTTGAAGCCAATGCATTACAAGACCTGAGGCAACATGGATTCACATGGAGGAGGTTATATCAGACAAATCTGATAGATTTCTTTGACTGAGTGGCCTGAGAAATAGATCAATGTGGGGTGAGGGACATGGCCTACTCAGATTTCCATAAGGCTTTCAAAATCATTCCACTTAGGAGACTCATAAAGAAACTGGGCAGCTTAGGGTGGGTCAAAAGGTAGTAAACTGGGTAACCTTGGTTAAGGGATAGATGATAGAGGGTGGTGGTAAACAGAGTTCTCTCCAGGGAAGGGTGTCTCACCAGTGGGGTGCCACAGGACTCAGTACTGGTCCCAGTCTATTTTAATGTCTTCATAAGCGACACTGTAGATGAGCTCTAAGTGAAGTTTTGCCACTTTGTGAATGACACCAAAATCTGCAATAGGGTGGACACTCCAGAGGGGGTGTAAAGAATGTGCAGAGACCTGAGAAAACCTCAGAAGTGGTCAAGGGCATGGTAGCTGGGGTTCAATGCAAAACAAGTGCAAAACCATGCACTTGGGGCACAGATACCCAGAGGCAAAATACAAAATGGGAGAAAAGATATTGCGGATCACCAAACAGGAAAGGGAAATGGGAGTAATTATATCTGATGACCTCAAGATGGTGAAGCAATGTGACAGGGGAGTGGGTAGGGTCAGTAGGATATTGGGGTGCATAGGCAGGGGTATCACCAGCAGAAAGAAGGAGGAGGTGGTGTTGCCACTATAAAGATTGCTGGTGAGACCCCACCTGGAGTACTGTGTCCAGTTCTGGAGATCACAACTCAGGAAGGATACAGGTAGAGTGTAGGCAGTCTAGAAGAGAGCAACGAAAATGGTTCAGATTGTGCATCAGAAGCCCTATGAGGAGAGACTGAAGGACCTCAATATGTATACCTTGGAAGAGAGACGGAAGATGGGAGATATGACAGAGACCTATAAATATCAAACAAGGGTAAATGAGATACAGAAGAGGAGTATTTTTCAGAGGCAAAGATGCACAAGAACAAGGGGACATGCAAAGAAGCTTGAAAGGGATAAATTCAACAGAGATGTAAGGAAGTACTTCTTCAATGAAAGAGTGGTGGATGCCTTGAACAGTCTTCCAGTGAATTGGTGGGGACAAAACAGTGTTGGGCTTCAAGCATGCATGGGAATCTTAATAGGAAGCAAATGGGGGAGGGAGTCGGAGACCAAATAGTGTCTGTTGTGACAGTATACGCAGGGAGTAAATGGGCAGACTGGGTGGTCTAAGCGGTCCTTATCTGATGTCAAATTCTATGTTTCTATTTTGTACTTTTCTGTGGCATAGTGGAACCCACTTATAATGGACACACTTATAGTGGACACTCACTTATAATGGACAGGTCTGCCTTGTGAAAAGCCAAAAGCTATGCCAGCAATGTTAAAAATTCCATTTATACCATACTCTGCAACCCCTGTACAGCGAACACTGTGAGCTCCTCTGTGCCCTTGTTACATGCTGCAAACTGCCTTCTGATTGTCACCTGATTATTCAGTTGGTTTGTCTGGCACTATAAAGACATCACTCACTTCACTTGATGCCTGTTACCTGACATCTCACTCCAGGGAATTACTCCTATACCTCCCTGTTCCCCCAATCAGCACAGGTACTATACAGCAAAATCTTTCCAGTCTTGTTTACTACTCAGTTCCCAAGCAACTACAAATAGCAGTTCCTCATACGTTTGGTTGGCGAGGAGGGGACATGTTCTTATTTTAACTCCTGTGTGTCAGCTGTGGTGGAGGAGATTCATATTTTAAGACTTTAGAATATAGCGGCCACCGCTTATAAAGTACAGTTACATAAGAACTTACATAACAATAGATCTTCAAGAGGATCACTTGCAGCAGGCCACACCTATGAAACTATAATAGCCAAGCACTAGGACAACATGGAAACTTTTCTAGCTAGCAGTCTACCGGGGGTAATCATTCTGACATCATATGCCAATGTCAGCCTATTCTGTAAGAGTGGGCAGCCCCTGTGCCCTTCTCAGTTCTCCCGACGGAGACCATTAGCCACCTAGTTCCAGCTGAGGGAACCAAGGAGGAACTGAAGGTTACTGCCAAAGAGAAAATAATGGTGAAAGCAGTGCAGACAGAGAAGGGCCTCCCAGGCCCCCAAGGGAGGAGGGAGGGATGCCATGGCCTGCTGCAAGAGATCCCCTCAAAGATCTTCTGTTATGGTAAGTTCTTATGTAACTGTACTGTCTTACTTCATGGGTATCTCTTGCAGAAGGCCACACCTATGGAATGAGTCCCAAGCAGTTCCATCATCAGACAGCAGAGTCTGGGTGGAGAAAACCTCAAGCCTAAGAAAGTAGGCCCTGGAGGACAGCTAAGCCAAAGCTGGCCCCATGTTTAGAGGCAATGTGCAGATCAAAGTGCTTGGTAAAGGCGTGGACAGAACTCCAAGTAGCAGCAAGACAAATCTCTGCAGCTTACACATTCCTGAAACAAGCAACAGAAATGGCCATGCCTATTGATAGATTGGCCAGAGACAATGCCAGGAAGATCCTTGCCATACTTCCTGTAACATTAAGTGATAGAGCTGGCCAACCACTTGGACAAGCATTGTTTTGAAACAGGGATGCCCTCTTTCCCAGAGGTGAAAGAAACAAACAACTGAGAGGGCTTCCTACAGTCCTTCATATTGTGTGTGTAACGGCGCAGAATTCTGTACACATCTGAAGTGTTGAGCAATGCTTCCCTTGGATTGGCATGCTCTGGGAAATAAACAGGAAGGTGGATTGGCATTGATTTAAAGTAAACTCTGACACCACCTTAGGAAGAAACTTAAGGTTAGTATGCAAAGACATTCTGTCTTTGTGGAAAATAAAATGAGGCTGCTCTCACACGAGTGCCTGTAGCTCTAAAATTTTTCAAGCAGAAGTAATAGCAACTAAAAATAATGCTTTCCGCGACAAAAAGCATAGCTCACATGTCGCGACCGGCTCAAAAGGAGCCAAAGTAAGTTTTTCTAACACAAAATTCAAGTCCAAAGGCAGGACTTGATAGCAGCAAGGAGGCTTCAAGTACAGAATGCCTCTCAGAGGTACCCAGTTAGAATAGTGCTACCAGAATAGCACAAGGAAAGAGAGAGCTAGTTTGGATAGCGCTGCCACAGACAGTGAGAGGGGATTGAGAGTGCTTGCAGGAAGCATTCCTCTGGTTGCTGTCTGTGGTGCTGCCACAGGACAAGGGCAGCATAATTCCAAAGGCTTGCTGAGCTGCTTCTGTGGCATGGAGGGCTGAGGCATGGAGCAGCTGAGCCAGGTGGCAGTGGACACCAAGGTTCTAATCCTGGTCTCCCTAGATTTTGCCTGTCGAGACTGAAGGTTTTTCTTACAAGGTGCCATGGAATTTCCACAGCCCCCCAATTTTCTTCCTGCCCTGTGATCTTCTCTCTCAGGAGTTAGGATCAATTAGTCCAGGGAATGCAGAGGGCAGAGCCCCCCGCGTTGGGGTGTGCGGGGGCAGAACCCTCCGCAAAACAAAAAGTAGCAGCATTTTTACCACATGGTTGTTGACCACACAATTGTGACTGGTGCTCTTCTGACTGAGTGCCCTCTCAGAAAAGTATAGGACACCTCCAGTTGTGCCACCGTATGGTCATCAACAGGCACATGGAAAGTAGAGACAGCAGACATCTGCACCTTAAGAGAGAAGTACTTACAGTAGGCCAGAGTCTGAAAGGAACAACAAGTACTCTAGAATCTGATTCACTGGACAAGTGAAGGGATCCAGCTGACAGGAAGCAGCACAAAGTGTTTCCACTTCATAGAATAAGTAGCCCTAGTGGACGGCTTCCTGGCTGCCACCAGGACATCAGCCAACTTGAGTGACACCCCAAACCGAGCCATGGCTATGTCCTCAGAAGCCAGGCATGAAGATGCAGGGATTTGAGGTCAGAATGGACCAGAGTGCCCCGGTTCTCAGACAGCAAGCCAGTGCACAGAGGAAGATACACTGGAAGTTCCACTGTCAGCTATTGCAGTTAAAGGAACCAGATCTGATGAGGCCAGAAGGGGACGATGAGGATCATCATGGCCCCTTCCATCTGGAACGTGATCAGAACCCTCTGAAGCAGGGGGAAGGAAGGAAATCCATACAGAAACCTCCCTTTCCAAGAGACAGATGATGCATCTCACCAGAAAACTCCAGGCTCTCGATTAAGCGAGCAAAAAAGTGGCAGTTTTGCATTAAGTGGGGATGCAAAAAGGTCCAACTCTAGATGGCATCACCTGTCGAACAGGTTCTCTACCACTGAGGTCAGCAGCTCCCACTTGTGCACCTTTGACTGCGACTAGTTTAGGATGTCTGCTAGGACATTTTGGATGCCTTGAACATAGACAGCTGACAATTCGAGACAGCGATCCACAGCCAAATACCAGACTGTCATTGCTTCCTGGCAGAGGGGGTATGAGTGAATGCACCCCTGCTCATTGATGTAGTGGACTACACTGATGTTGTCTATCTGCAATAGCAGAATACCCTGGGATAGCTGAGTCTGGAAGGACTGCAAGACATAAAGAATGGCCCACATCTCCAAGATATTTATGTGGAGATAGGATTCCAGCTTGGACCACGTCCCTTGGGTCTGGTGGGGCCCTAGATGAGCGCCTCACCTCGACCCCAAAGCATCTGTTGTGAGACTCTGCTAAGGGGAAGGATTGAGGAAAGGAACCCCTTATAACAGGTTGCTGGGCGGTTACCCCCCACAGCAACATTTCGCCAGCGAGGTCACCCACAGCACTACAGCACCTAGCCATGGTGGGAGACCCACTGGAACCCGACGTTGTCTGTCGGGGTTCCTGCACCCCCAATCAGCTCTGACTGGAGTTGAGAATCCTTAAGTGGGGGTGCGGGTGCTTCAAGCCCTGTGTGGGAGTTAGAGGCAAAGCCTCAGAGAAAAACAAAGATGCAAAATAGCGAACCGCAGCCAATTGCAGAATGTGGTCGACCTGCCGGTGTCACTGACGGGGCATTCGACAAAATTTTTGTCGGACTGCTGTCCTGGATCTGTTGCTGGGTTCCAGCCACCAAAGCAGAATCCTTTTCACTGGAGAGGAAACCAGGACTGGCTATTTCAGGTCATCAGTAGGCTGGTCCCACTGGACCATCAGTGTCCACTGGGGAATTCTCATGTGCAGTCTGGCTAGAAGCACTGTGACTATAGCTGCAGCCATCAAGCCCAAGAGCCAGAAGATGGTTCTGGCTGAGACATAGCAACTGTTGTACAGCAGGCGGGCTTGAGCTATAAGGCAGTCTGCCTGGCCCTGGGGCAAGAAGGTCATGCCCTGAGAGGTATACAGGACTGCCCTTATGTACTGAAAGCACTGACAGAGGTTCAGAACTGACTTTGGTAGGTTAACCGTGATTCCCAGATCCTGGAACACTCAAATAGTAAGTTCCAGAGTCTGTAACAGACACTTCCTGGACTGGGCTTTGAGAAGCCAGTCATCTAGGTAGGGAAAGACATAGAGTCCCTGCCACTTGAAGGCACCTGCTACCACTGCCAGGCATTTGGTAAACACCTGCTGGGCCGAGGACAAGCCAAAGGACAAGGCCTGGAACTGGAATTGTGCCCCCTGAAAAATGAAACCTTAGGTACTGGCTGTGGGATGCATGTATCTGGATATGTAGGCAGGTATCCTTCATGTTGAGGGAGGAAATCCCGTCTCCCTGGTACAGAAGAGGTAGCAGACCCTGAAGTGTCACCATCTGTAATTTTTTGTACTGAATGAACAGATTGAGCTCCCAAAGGTCTAGAACGGGCCTGCGATCTCATGTGCATTTGGGGACCAGGAAGAAATGAGAGTAGAGCCCTCTGTCCTATTGGGTCTCTGGGATGGGTTCTATGGCCCTTTTGCTTAGCAGAGAGTGGATCTCCTTCCAGAGCACTGGGATGTGGCTTGGAGGATAAGAGGACAGAAATTGGGGGTTTTCCGGAGGGTGCTCCAGAGGTTCCAGAGTGTGGACGCTTTCTATTAGCTGCTGTACTCAGGCATCTCTGGTAATTTCACTCCACTTGTCCAAGTGCAGGGAGAAACAACCCTTTACAACTGCCTCTTGCCTCATGGAGGGGAGGCTGGGCAAGGAGTCAGGCTGAACTGGCTGGGGCAGCTGGGGCTGCACCACCTCCTCTTTTTTTTCTGTAGTGGAGGAAGGGCTGGGCACACAGCGGCAGCTTGGTGTTTACCCTGAAGCTTGTTAGAAGGCTTGGGTCTGTGGATAAACTGCTGAAAGAGCACTTATTCACCACTTTTGGGCTGGTTGGTGTGGTACAGAGTGGGTCAACTGCAAGGTGCGGCCAGAGGCTTGCAGTTGAGACAGTATGTTCTGTACATCTGCACCAAACAGTCTGAAGCCTCTGAAGGGGGCATTCAGGATAGATAATTGAACATCTTGGGCAAAGAGTGTATATGCAGGCAAATACCCACCGCAGAAGCCCCAGCTGAGGTGCCTTCGACATCGTAGGCAGCCAAAAGGAGGTGGATGCCAATGTTGGAACCTGCTTTGAGAGACTGCAGCATCTGCTGCTTTAGGGGGTCCTCTGGAGGGCCTGGGCAGATTCAAGGGCCTGGTCCCAGAGCTGGTTTTTGGTACTGGACCATATGGACAATGTAGTTCAACACCCTGATGGTCAGTGTGGCAGAGGCAACGGTTCTCTTGCTAATGTGATCCAGCCTCCAGGACTCCAGATGTTTAGGCTTCTTGGTGTGGTCATGGGCAACACTGATGACCAGTGAATCTGCTTGAGGCTGGTCAGCGAAGAAAGGCCTTTCTGCTGGAGCCTGGTATAATGTGTCCAACTTCCTCGGCACAGCTGAAATCAAATTTGGCTGGTGCCAAGTGGCCATGGTGGCATCCTCAAAGGGCTCAATCAAGGGAGGGATGACCAGAGGAGGGGAGTCTGGCAATCGCAAATAAGTGGCCAGCTGACACTGAGCAGGATCTTGCTCCTCAGTGTCGAAGCTCGTGACCGATTGTAACTTTCTAATAACTGAGACAAAAGAGGGGTCATCTGGGGGGACCTCAGGATATACCTCGGGGTCTCCTTACCATCGGACGAGACCAAGGAGGAGGAGTTCTAAGGAGTGTATACCCTCGAGAAAAGGTGGGAGAGAGGGGACATGATAAATACTTTAAAGTACCTCAAGGGAATCAACAAAGTCCAAGCAGGTAGCATCTTTCAGAAAAAGAGATGTTCAAGAACAAGGGAGCACAATTTAAAGGTAGAAGGAGGATGGCTCAGGGGCAATGTGAGGATGTATTTTTTCACAGAGAAGATAGTGGACGCATGGAGTGGCCTTCCTGAGGAGGTTGTGGGGTCAAAAACAGTGGGGGAATTCAAGAATGCATGGGACAGACATAAGGCAATTCTAATGGGGGAGTAGGAGGAAGTAGGCTGTTGGTTAACAAGGATCTGCAGCTTATCCAATAGGTAGGGAAATGGGCAGACTAGGTGGGCCAAGCAGTCCTTATCCACCATCAAAGTCTATGTTTCTATGTTGTTTCTATGAGTGGTTCCTCCGTTGTCATTGTCATTGCCCTCATCCAGAGGAATGAGGTTCGGTCGGCACCCTTTCTTATCCCCTGAGTCTTGGGGAGGAGCGAGGGCTCTGGGCCCTGAGGCGTGGTCCATGGCACTACTGGAGGAACAGGTGGCTACTGCAGAGATGGGCCCTGGGAAGGCACAAGCTTAGCTTGTATAAAGTCATATAAAGTGGTAAGCATGGAGTGAAAGTCCACCGCTATTGGCATTAGACTTACCAGCATTGGCTGAGGGAACACCGGGGTCAGTACTGGGGAGGGTGACTGAACAGGCTGGGACCTGTGGGAAAGCCCCTTGGCATGGATCGGTGTTGGGGAGGATGACTACAACCAGGGCTCAGGGCAGGGGGACTCAGGAGAGGGTACAGGCTCCAGGCTCGGGACAATGGCCGAAGAAAAAGCTGAGGTCAGTGGCGGGGTGGTTAGGCTGTGTCTCAGTGATTGCCGATGCTGAGCTCATTGACAATGAGCCAGCTGAGCCACCTGACTGAGTGCCTGCTGAAAGCAAGGGCCTGAACAGTAGGGGCTGAGAAGTCGGTGGGGCACCAGAGCCCATGGAACTGATACCCACCACTGAAAGATTGATGGGGAGCGCCAATGGTAGCCCTGCAGGAGAAAGGATGCACGAGGCAGAGGGGGCTGCCCTGCTGATGAGGATAGTCCTGCCATGGTTGATGCATGAAGTGGCAACAGGGAGTGAGATGAGAAGGACCAGGTTTTCTCTTTAGGATGATTCTTGTCAAGATGCTTGTTCTTCTCCATCAATTTGTCCCAGGCCTTGGAGGGTTGCCAGCCTGAGAATGACATGTGGGAAGTGGAGAAACTTCAGGCCTGAAGCTCCTTCTCTATCTGGTCAACCTTCTGCTTCAGCAGAAAAATTTTGAGGGTCTGCACTCGGCGCTTGCTGATGACCTGGTTGAAGCCACAGCAGATCATGCGAGCCTGTGTGTCATGTTCTGGGCCTAGTCAATGACCGCGGGCACACTTTTTGAAGAGGTTCCCAGAGGCAGAGCTCAGAATTAATGGACAGTAAAAATCACTAAATAAAAAATAACAGTTTGATTAAAATCTTTTGGCGAAATAGCAGTTGACTAAAGCTGGCAGATCTCTGTGAAGTCCAACGTGCGATGGTCAATGGCAGGAAAAGAACTGAGGAGGGCAAGGGGGCCACCCACTCTTATAGGATAGGCTGACATCAGTGTATGATGTAGGAGTGGGTGGCCTCCTGGTAGACTGCTAGCTAGAAAAGTTTTCATGTGGTCCTAGTGCCTGACGTCTATAGTTTCAGAGGTGTGGCCTGCTGCAATAGATACCCTCGAAGTAAGATCGGACAAAACCTGCTTGCACAAATGTAACTGTTATAAGAGGATTCCACTGTATGTGTTTTAGATTACCCTCTATATAGTGTTCTGATCATTTTAGGGATAGAGTGCTTTAGCTTGAGAAAATCAGGCATTTATTACACCTGAAGGTAGCACACCAAAGAGGCACCTCATTAGTACACAGGATCCTTAAAGGAATGGATGGAGAGAAAAAAGTACACATATTGTTTGGTTCCTGTATCTCCCGCCATACCATACACATACACCCTAACACCTCAGACCTGGTACAAGACATTATAGGTATGTGAATACTTGTGTAGGGTATGGTATGCTAGAAGGGCTCCACACAAACAAATCCTATTATTGCTATTAGTACTGGAACCAGTGCTTGAAAAACAGCTTCCGAAGAAAAAAAATATTTGCAGTTTCAGTATAGTTTTCCTTAAAATCTTCAAACATACAACTAATTTAAAAGTTTATAGCACTTGAAATGATGCAGCATAAGTCAGATATACAATAGCCTGACAGAGCTAATGCTCCTTGGATTGCTTATGGCTGGATCTATCAAGTGAACTCCATATACATTAAAATAATCCCCTTTTTAAGCTTGATTGCAGAATGAAAATCAAACATAATGGGGTGCTTTTAGTGTAAAAAGCAAGTTCTGGAGGTGTGTCGGGCTCTGAGTTGGTGAGGTGGCTGGAAATCGGACAGCAGCCAATGGCGGTTGATCTGGCAGATGATGTAGCTGTCCACCAGGAAGCACACTTTTCAAAGTGACTTCACTGCTCCAGTCAGCATGCTGGGTTTTGCCATTTTAATGATACTGTGCACCCAGTGCTCACTGTCTGACATTCTCTCCCCCGCCCATGTCACTTCCCTAGGGAGCGTGGCCTGCTCTGCACCTCAAAAACTAGTTAGCCACTGAATTGCCTCCATATAACTGAATTGGCTCCACACACAGCCTTAAAGGGGCCTTCAGCACATTGCCTGTATGCACTACCCCCCCCCCCATTCACTCCCCCTGTGAGTTCCAGTGATGTGTGCCTGCTGCTGCTGCATGGCACCCATAACTTGCTTTTCTCATCACAGGCAAGCCCCAGCCCTGCAATAATTTAATGTCTTTCACATTTAAATCATTTTATTTGAGGCACAAGCAGGACTGCAGGAGGGATCGTTCAGCGATAAATTATTGCACTTCTAAATTGTTTTATTTACTGCTGAGATGGGACTTCAGGAGAGATCATTAAACAATAAATTATTCCTTCTTCGGGTTCTGGGCAATGAAGAGACTGCCCCCTTTCCATGGCCACATGTGAGTGTGCAGGGAACAAGCAGCCATGCATGTATGCACATGTGTAATATGTTCTTGACTAAAACAACGGCCAGGTGGTGGCACTCTGTGAACAGCAAGGCAATGCATCTACATCTGTGATATCAAAGAAAAGGAGTGTTTTATACCATGTACATCACAAATGCATTTAGGGCTACTTTTCAGGTTTTGTTTCTGTGCTGCCAATCCTTCATCTAGTGGTGATGGGGGGGGGGATCGGCTGTACACAGCAAGCCATACAAACAGACAACAAATCTTCATCCCTGTGTGACGAAGGTAGGGTCTGGCTGTGCAAAACAAATGACCATTTACACAAAACATCTGACTCTGCCGAAATGAGAGTGGACAGGCTAACCGAGAAGAGCAGGGATAATGTTGATGAGACGTATGAGCTGCAGACCAGCCCCATCAATACCGGCTATTTTAGGAGGAGCTCCCCTGAGGGTAGTGAGCTGTGCTCCTCCATTCCCCCCTCTGACCCAATTTGCTCTGGTTTTTCCTGTCTCTGACTCCTTAAACAGCATCAGTGAGGGTTAGGCGACCACTGTGGAATCTTCGCAGACATTACAAATCAACGGTAATCTGCAGTTATGGGACTGCATGGAGGTACTAAGCATGCATATCTCACGTGGCTGCAGCAGCACGGGACTAGTCACCTGCTACCTGCTAGCCACACGCTGAGTACGTACTACATCTATATACTACCTACTGCTATAAGACCACAGTATAAGAGATTTCCATTTTTTCCTTCACTGGGGACACACTTCTGTTGTTTTCTGCATTTACTAGACCTCCAGGTGTTTGTCTGTCCCCGGTCTGCCTGCCTATCTGTCACCCGTGAGATGCCAGATTTTTTTGACTTATTTTTTTTAGCAACAATCCAAAGCCAAGTCCGGCATCCAGACTGGGAGTCCAAGGGAATCTTCCAAAGAATCAGTCCAGGGAATCAGTGTATGCTCTGGGCTGTAAGTAAGTTTCCTGCAGAGCGTTTTTTTTGTTGTTGTTGTTTTTTGTTTTTTTGTTTTTATTGTTTAGTTATGGGACCAAAAATAAATACAGCAACCCTGAGGTAATGCAACTTTGGGGGATGTTGCCTGCCTGCTGCCAGTCAGGAAGGGACATAACCAGTGTGTACCCAGTAAGAAGGTGCTAGTAATAACCAAACCCAGCACTGTGTGCAAGCCCATTCTGAGCAACTGTTACCAGCAGGCAGTTGCCATACATACACCTGGACATAACAGCTGCATGACTAACATCTTTAGAGTAGCATGTGTGAACCAGTAACAGTTGAACAGAAAGCACTTCTGTCAGGCACTTCATTTTCTGTATTTGGTGTTTTTCAGCTGGTGCTGCTGTACCACTAATTTATCTCCCTAATGGAACTCTACACCGGCACTAAATGCAGCAAGACTGGGAGCCCTGATTAGGAGCAAGAACCGAGAAGAGCAAGAATGGGAGCTTCAACAGGGATAAGAAACAACCTCCGCTCTGATAGGTTCTCCCCGGGGGTTCCCCCAGGAGTTCAACATGTGTGCTTTTCATAGAGGAAGGAAAACCAACATATTTTAGTTTATTTTTTTAATTTTGTAGTTAGTGATCTGTAAGTCAACAACTAAAGGTAGCCAGACAGTGAGACAAGGAAGTAGGGAGGGCAAGTGAGATGCTGGAGTGCATAGGGAAGGGTATCATCAGCAGAAAGAGAGAGGTGGTGCCTCTCTATAGATCGCTGGTAAGAATCCACCATGAATATTGTGTCCAGTTCTGGAGACCACATCTCTGGAAGGACATAGACAGAATAGAGGCGGTCCAGAGGAGGGTAACTAAAATGGTGCAGGGTCTGCATCAAAAGCCCTATGAGGAGAGACTCAAGGACCTCAATATGTACACCCTGGAACAGAGGAGGGAGAGGGAAGATATGATAGAGACCTTTAAATACCTCATGGGAGTAAATATGGCACAGGAGGGGAGTATTTTTCAGAAGAAAAGGTGTTCAAGAACAAGGGGACCTGCTATGAAGCTGGAGGAGGGTAGATTCAGGAGAGATATGAGGAAGAGCTTCTTCACAGAAAGAGTGATGGATTCCTGTAACAGCCTTTCAGCAGCGGTGGTGTGGCAAACACAGTGGTGTGATTCAAGAATTCCTGGGATAAGCACAAAGGAATCATAGTGGAAAGCCAGGGAGTTGGGGAAAGAGCTGTAGATCAGGCGCAGTCTGATGTAATAATGTAGGTAGGGAGAAATGGGCAGTCTAGATGGGCCAAGTGGTCCACATCTGCTGTCAAATTGTATGCTTCTATGTAACTAATTGCAAGCCTTGCTTCAGCTGGAAATATTATTTGTACTCCTCTGGGTGCACCTGCTTTGAAGGTGCAATCCCCAGCTCTACCCATACCCTTGTTTCTACAGTGGTTTTGCTCCATAACAGAATTAAATACTGTGCATATCTGCTATGACGTTGACATGTTTCTGGAGTAGTGAAGGTTGGTTGCCTGCATTGGCTGTAAACACTGTACCTCAGCTACCCGGGATGGAGGGGTCGACATTTTTTTAAGGTCAAATGAGTTGCACAAAAACGTCACTGAAATGCAGCAGCTCATTTACAGTAATGGCAAAGATTAGTTCAGTATTACAATCCAGGATCACAATTAAACTCCCATGACTGCTGAGTGGGGCTCCTTTAATGTTGCCTGCATTGACTCCTGCCATGTTCACCAAGAGGATCTCCCTGAATCACGTTGAAGCAGCTCTTTCCACAGTTGCTAAGTGGATTTCCCATAATACCACCCATGGCAGCTTCTTTCACACCTACCAAGGCAGTCTCCCTCAATGCCACCCATGGCAGCTCCTTCTACACCCAATGAGTGGGTTCTTCAGTACCACCCATGGTGGTTAATTCCACATCTGCCAAGCAAGTCTCCCTCAATGCCTCCTGTAGCAGCTCCTTCTGTGCTCACCAAGCAGGTCTGTCTTAAGGCTGCCCATGGCTGCTCCTTCCACACCTGCCAAGCCACTCACTTTCAATGCAGTCCACAGTGGCTCATTGCATGCCTGTATGCCTCTGCACTTCCCTGTCTCTAATCTTGGTACTGAAACCTTCCCCTATATTAGTTCCTTTTTCTTTAATTTTCAGGATGACTGGACATTGACCCTTGCCTATCCCACCAACATCAGGTAAGAATAGTTTTAATTCAACTGGCCTTCTAATTATCTATTTTTCCCCATTTTATTACCCCTGTTTTTACTTTTTTACAGGTACCTCACCTGCATCTCCTGACATCTGTGCCCAAGGCTTCCCCAAATAAACACAGAAACATAGAAACATAGAATTTGATGGCAGATAAGGACCGCTTGGCCCACCTAGTCTGCCCATTTTCCTACCCAACAGATAAGCTGCAGATCCTAGTTAACCAACAGCTTACTTCCTCCTACCCCCTACTAGGACTGCCTTATGTCTGTCCCATGCATTCTTGAATTCCTCCACTGTTCTTGACTCCACGACCTCCTCAGGGAGGTTGTTCCATGCATCCACAACCCTCTGTGTAAAAAAATACTTCCTCACATTACCTCTGAGCCATCCCCCCTTATCTTCAAATTGTGCCCCCTTGTTCTTGCATATCTCTTTTTCTGAAAGATGCTACCCTCTTGGACTTTGTTGATTCCCTTGAGGTACTTGAAAGTTTCTATCATGTCCCTCTCCTTCTTTCCTAAGGGTATAATATATTAAGCTCCTTTACTCTTTTCTTCATATGTCTTCTGTTGCAGACCCTGCACTATTTTGGTTGCCTTCCTCTGGACAGCCTCCACTCTGTCTATGTCTTTGCAGAGATGGGGTCTCCAGAACTGCACACAGTACTCCAAATGGGTCTCACCAACTGTCTGTACAGAGGGATAACAACTTCCTGTTTTCTACTATTGATGCCTCTTCCTATGCATCCCAGTATCCCCCAGCCTTCCTTCTTCCGTCTCACATTGCTTGCCCACCTTTAGGTCATCTGATATAATTACCCCAGGTCCCTTTCCATTTTTACTGTTGTCAGTATCTCACCCCCCATTGTGTACGCTTCTCCTGGGTTTTTGTTTCCCATGTGCATTACCTTGCACTTCTTTGCATTGAATCTGAGCTGCCATACATTTGACCATTCCTCCAACCTTACCAAGTCCCATCTCATCCTTTCCACTCCATCTTGTGTATCAACCCTGTTGCAGATCTTTGTGTCATCTGCAAGGAGACATACTTTTCCTTCCAGTTCCTCTGCAATGTCACTTATAAAGACATTAAAAAGGACCGGTCCCAGTACTGAACCCTGCAGTACCCCACTAGTAACCCTCCTTTCTTCACTGTGTACTCCATTTACTACTACCCTTTGTGTCCTGTTGTCTAGCCAATTTTTTTATCCAGGCTACCACCTTGGGACCCACTCCAAGGCTGGCTGACTTGTGTATTAATCTTTTGTGTGGGACTGTATCAAATGCCTTGCTAAAATCTAGGTAGGCCATGTCCACAGCCCCTCCCTGGTCTACTACTTTGGTCACCCAGTCAAAGAAATCTATTAGATTCATCTGACACGACCTTCCCATCGTGAATCCATGCTGCCTTGGGTCTTGTGCCCCACTGGCCTCTAGGTACTCAACAATTCTTTCCTTCAGAAGTGATTCCATCATTTTCCCTACCACTGAGGTCAAACTAACTGGTCTGAAGTTTCCTGCCTCTGTCCTGCTCCCACTTTTGTGAAGAGGAATCACATCTGCCCTCCTCCAGTCCTCAGGTACCACTCCATCCTCCCATGACTTGTTAAAGAGAGTAGTCAGTGGTGTCACTAGTTCTACCCTTAGTTCTTTTAGAATTCTTGGGTGAATCCCGTCAGGCCCCATTGCTTTGTCCACCTTCAATTTTATTAGTTCTTTCAGAACCCTTTCTTCTGTAAATGGACTGGTATCGACCCCTGTTTTCAGAGTGTTTCTCTTGTTTGGTTTAGGTACCTCCTCCTTCTCTTCCTTTGTGAATACTGAGCAGAAATATTTGTTCAGTAGCCCTGCTTTTTCACTGTCACCCTCTACCCACATTCCCTCCCCTTTATTAAGCCTCAGTATCCCTCCTTTGGTCTTTCTTCACTCCCTAATGTACCTATAAAAGGTCTTATCCCCCTTCTTAACAGAATTGGCTATCCTTTCCTCGGTTTGGGCCTTTGCTATTCTGACTGCCTTCCCAGCCTCTTTCTGCTTTAACTGATAAAGTTCTCTGTCCTGCTCCTTCTGTGTTTCCTTATATTTCTGGAATGCTATCCTTTTCTCCTTAACCTTCCCTGCCACCTCTTTTGAGAACCATAGCATTTTTTTCCATCGTTGTGTTTTATTGATTTGCTTTACGCAAATGCTTGTTGCCTCTGTGATGGCTGTTTTGATTACTCCCCATTGTTCCTCCACCCCTCCTTCTTTTCTGTTTGCTAGTGCTTTTCTGAGGCACTCTCTCATTTTCTCAAAGTCAGCCCTCCTAAAGTCCAATACTCTTGCTTTTGTGTGGCTTGATTGTATGGCTGTGTGTTTATCGTGAACCACACTGTTTGGTGGTCGCTTGTTCCAAGATGGCTACCCACTTCTAAATCTGAGATTCTTTCTCCGTCCCCATTTGAGAGTACCAGGTCTAAGATTGCTCCCTCCCGAGTGGGTTCCAATACTAGCTGTCTGAGGCATGCCCCTGTAGGGCATCAAGAATGACCCTGCTCTTGGATGTGCCTGCAGCAAAGGTGCTCCAGTTAACATCTGGCATATTCAGGTCCCCCATCAACAATATCGCCCCTTTTTCTGCCATTCTAAGGAAGCCTTCTATCATTTCCTTGTCCATTCCCTCCCCGAGATGGGGGTCTGTATACAACCCCTATGCAGATTGTGGTGCCATTTCCTGTCTCCAGGGTGACCCAGAGTGCCTCATCTGCTCCCTGGTTACTCTTTAGTTCTGTTGCTTCAATCCCTTCCTTTACATAGAGTGCTACTCCTCCTCCTCTTTTACCCTCCCTGTCCCTCCTGTAGATTGTGTATCCTGGTATGTTGACATCCCAGTCATGGTTCTCTGTGTACCATGTTTCTGTGACTGTCACAATATCCAGGCAACACTCTTCCATCAAGGCCACTAGTTCAGGGAGCTTGTTACACAGACTACGTGGCATTGGTACTCTCATCACCCTCCACTTTTGATAGCCTTACCCCTTTCAGCCCCATTCCTGTCCTTACTGCCTTTGCCTTTTTACATTTACCTCTGTTCTGCTCCCTAATAACTTCTACCTTGGTATTTACCTCACTAATTACCTATGTTTTGTGGGGAGGCTGATTTCCTGCTCCTTTTCAGTGCCTCCCCCCTTGGCTAGTTTAAATGCTTGCCAATGAAGCATTTAAACCTCTCACCTAGGATCCTGGTTCCCCCCCTAGACAGATGCAGACCATCGCACCAGTATAGGTCTGCATCCCTCCAGGTGGCTGCCCAGTCGCCAATGAAGCCAAAACCCTGAGCTCCACACCAGTTTTTCAACCACTCCTTGAATTCCCTGGTGAGGAGTGCCCCAGCATCACCCTTAAAGTAAGTGTGACATCTACTTGCTATCCACATAGAGTTGATAGAGTGTAAATATAAAAGAAATGTCTTCAGAAATCCCCAACTCAACTGCAGTAGGCAGATCCAACCTTCCCTTCCTCACCTCACCCCCAAAAAGTTGTGTGATATAGTGCTTACAGCATTTTAGGGATAGGTAGATTGCAGGTTCAAACCCTACTACTGGAGTTAGCCACTGTGTGACCAGGAGCAACTAACACATCTATCTCCATGCTTTTTTCACACCACATACAAGCTATAAAACCATCAGGTTTATATTGATTGTGTTTTCATTGTGACCTCACTTTATATGTTACATATTGTGTGTATCTGGCAAAGGCAGAATAACATTGCTGTAAATAATGCATACTAAACGTGAACAATGGCCTGAATCAAAAGAGACAACTCATCACCACTTGCTGGGTGCAGAACTTTCATAATTCATTGTGGTTTGAAATCATAGAAAGAGCAGAACCAAACCACACAAAAACATGTATCCTGGATTTTAGGAGGGCAGACTTTGGGAAAATGGGGAGATACTTGAAAGAGGCATTAAGGGGAATGGGACAGGAATCAGGGGTTGAGGAACAGTGGGCAGTATTTAAAATGGGGATTACAAGAACAACAGAATTATGCATTAAGCAGGTTAGCAAAAGGAAAAGGAAGAGGAGACCATTATGGTTTTCCAAAGAGGTAGCAAAGAAAGTGAAAGCCAA
This sequence comes from Neoceratodus forsteri, assembly GCA_016271365.2. Classification (NCBI taxonomy): domain Eukaryota; kingdom Metazoa; phylum Chordata; order Ceratodontiformes; family Ceratodontidae; genus Neoceratodus; species Neoceratodus forsteri. The sequence continues at coordinate 1,684,145,944 of CM028129.1, read as the reverse complement.
AAGATTGCATTCAGGCAATACAAAAGACACAGGCAGAAGGGATAGGGAGAAGTACCAGGAGAAGCAAAGGGAGGCAGGGAGGTCAGTAAGGGAAGCCAAAGCTCAGACAGAAGAACACATTGCAAAATCAGTGGGTAGAGGGACAAAACCTTTACAGGTATATAAGTGAAAAAGAAAGACAAAGGGAGGGATAGTGAGACTGAAGGGGAGGATGGGGGCTGTGGAGGATGACAACAGTAAAGCTGACATATTGAATAGGTATTCTGCTCAGTCTTTACTGAGGAAGAGGAGGGTAATGGGTCTGAAGGGAGTATGAGGGTGAGAATGGTGCAGAAATGGACACAAGTCCCTTTACACGTAGAAAGGGTCCTGAAGGACCTGGAAGTAATAAGAGTTGATAAAGCAATGGGGCCAGAAGGGGTGTACCCCAGGGTCCTTAAAGAACTCAGAGAGGTGGTGGCTGAACCTCTGGCTATCCTGTTTAGCCGATCACTGGAAACAGGGGAGGTACCCAAAGACTGGAGGACAGCAGATGTAGTCCCCTTATACAAAAGTGGGAACAAAGAGGAAGCAGGGAACTACAGACCAGTCAGCCTCACCTCGGTAGTGGGAAGATCATGGAAGCACTACTGAAGGAGAGATTGGTGGAACATCTGGTTGTCAGTGGACTACAGGACCCAAGGCAGCATGGTTTCACCAGGGGGAGGTCATGTCAGACCAACCTCATTGAATTTTTTGACTGGGTGACTAGGGAGGTGGATCAGGGGAGGGCAGTGGACATGGCCTATCTGGACTTCAGCAAGGCCTTTGACACTGTGCCACATAGAAGACTATTACACAAACTGGGGAATATGGGTGTGGGCAGGACAGTAGTGTGGTGGGTAGGTAACTGGCTGGGTGGCAGGACACAGAGGGTGGTGGTAAATGGCTGTCACTCCACAGAGGGAAGAGTGACCAGTGGGGTACCACAGGGATCAGTGCTGGAACCGGTCCTATTCAACATCTTCATCAGTGACATTGCACAGGACCTAGAAGGCAGAATTTCACTGTTCGCTGATGACACAAAGCTCTGTAACAGAGTAGACACACCAGAGGGTGTAGACAGAATGAGAAGGGACCTGCAGAAACTTGAAGAATGGTCAGGGGTTTGGCAGTTGAAATTCAATGCAAAGAAGTGCAAGATAATGCATATGGGGCACAAAAACCCTTGCACAATATATCAGTTGAGGGGTGAGGATATAGCATGCACCAAGTAGGAAAGGGATCTTGGGGTTATCATCTCTGATGGCCTCAAGGTAGGGAAACAGTGTGACAAGGCAGCAGGTAAAGCAAATATGATGCTGGGATATATAGGCAGGGGCATCACCAGCAGGAAAAGGGAGGTCATAATTCCACTATACAATACACTAGTGAGGCCCCACCTGGAGTACAGTGTACAGTTCTGGAGACCATACCTCACGTAGGACATAGACAGGGTAGAGAAGGTTCAGAGGAGGGCAACAAAGGTGGTGCATGGATTGCATCACAAGTCCTGTGAAGACAGGTTGAAGGAACTGAACATGTACTCCCTGGAGGAGAGGAGGGAGAGAGGGGATATGATAGAGACATACAAGTATCTCACAGGGAGGAACAGGGTGCAGGAATTCACTATTTTTAAGCGAAAAAGATGTTCCAGGACTAGAGGGCATGGGATGAAGTTGGAGGGAGGACGATTCAGAGGAAACATGAGGAAGAATTTCTTCACAGAACGGGTGGTGGACAAGTGGAACACCCTGCCAGAGGAAGTGGTGGGGGCTGAAACAATCACAGGATTTAAGAATGCATGGGATAGACATAAAGGAATTCTGGAGGTCAGGGGTAAGGGGCAACAGACTTCTAGGAAAACATAAACTGAACTTACAAGCTCAAATGGGCAGACTGGGTGGGCCATAGGCCCTTATCTGCCGACACTGTCTATGTATCTATGTATCTATGTTTTGGCCACTCGTAAGTTAAGTTCTTACTCACTCCTCCAATATTTTTTGAGTCACTTTATAGTGCAATCGTTATGCACAGTACTTGAAAAAAGACAAAAAGTATCAAGCAATATGTGTAGCAAGCCATATCAGCAGGTGTTCTTCATAGGAGGCAATACTTCATTTTTTTTTGGTTTGCACAGTGGTGATGGACTATGGGAAACTCCGTTTTTCAAGGTAGAGCCATTGTTTACTTTTTTTTTAATGCACTGCCAATATTTTACCACTTGAAAGCACATTTGTAACAAGAAGAAACAGAGAAGAAAGGAAATCAGTGGCCACAAATTGTCTGATTAATGATGCCCATTTTTTAACAGTAAACTTTAACACAGATAAATTGATGCTGCCGTGTCTCTCGTTTCCACTCTCCCCATGAAGTATTGTTCTGTACTGCAGTTCACACACAGAGAAAATTCCACAGTAATTGTTCTCTGCTGTGCTTCAAACCTACAGTAAAGTCAGCCTTCTCCAAAATAATGATTTTATGAATATTTAAATGCTAATTTACAGAAAGAAAATAGCTTCAGAAGTAGGAAGACTGAACTACCACTGAGCAGCAAATGAGTTCTAACAGAGTAAAAAGGGTAATTACTTCTATTTATACCAGACATGAATTTCCTCTCCCTGTTTCATGATTGAGCATCATATTTTAATGGTAATGTAACTACAAGCCCTACCCCCAAATCACTTATTAATATTTTTTCTCATTCTACCTGAGACCTCACAAGGAAGGATACAGTTCATTAAACCATGTGATGAATAAAAAACAAACTAGGTAAAGCGGCAGTGCACGTTATACTGAATTTTGTACCCATAACTTAATCTTCAATTTTTGGTTGCTTTTTTCCTCTTGTCTTGTAAGATGCATGCCCAATTTCCCTGATTGAATCTACTTTAGGATTGTTTTCTTAGATTTATAACAAATTATACAATGGCAAGAAAGAATCCTGGCTCCTGATTGGTCAGTTGGCCATCACAACAGGGATGTTATCCTGGCATAACCCCCTGCTGATCAACTAGATGATGATGGCATAGATAGGCTAGATGATTGTTTGCATCTTTTCTTAAAAAAATATTTTTAATCACTGAAAAAAATTCTTTAAAATTATTTTTTTTTCTGTATAAAACAACGAGCCATTGTATAATAGGGATAATGCCCTCTAGGGTGGGTGTTATGCTGGGATAACATCCTTCTTGGGTGTTGGACGCCTCGGCCGGTGGCCTTGGGCCCAACCACCCGAGGTGGGATGTTATCCCAGCATAACACCCACCCTGGAGGGCATTATTCTTTTATTAAATGTGAGCTACTTTTAATGTTTACCCCAAGGTTTTCAGCAGCACAACTGTTTTTGAGCAGTCAGGTTGGATTGTCTAAACTGATGGTGCAGTCATAACTTCCAGTTTTGAGTGCAACTGCATCCCCAGAAATATGACAAAATGTCATTTACCTATTTTCAGATGCTTTGGAACTGTTGCGAAAAGGTTACCAACTTTGCAGCTGCATGCATCAAAAGATGACACAGGGCATCACCGTGTTAACATACGTGGCACCCTGAAGTGCCAAACATTGCTGCAGTTGGGCCCAAAAGGTTAGACCATATGTTAGGGGGTCTGCCCTTTTGTATGAAATTTGCTGAGATGTGGCAAAAATGTGCTGCATCTCCGCATCCCGTGTATAAAAATCCAACCCCAGTTGTTTAAAGAGCTAGAGTACTGCCTAAAATTAATATTAACTTTCAAAAGTTGTGAAATTCAAAAGCTATGCCTGCAGTCAAGGGGTGGGAGCAACCGACCACACACCCCTTTCTGAGCTATTTAAGCCAGCTTCCCTCAGACTCACTCAGAAACATTGTTTCTTTGCAGCAGCTGGAGGCTCTGCCCCCCACCCCCCTCACATTTCTCTCCCGCTCTCTCTTTGTGCTTTTGGGTTTTATGTTTGGTTTGTGATTCCACTGGCTTTTCAGATCAGTATTTTGCTTTCTACCTTCCTAGCTGCAGTTTGTGTTTCTCTCTCAGTTAATTACTCCTTCTGCACTCCTGTTCTCATGTATCTCCTGTGTTTCTTTCTGTTTTGGTTCTTGTATGCTAATAGTTTTCACAGTGTTCTGCATTTGTTATTCTGTGTTTTGAGTTGTGCTGTTTCAGGCTTCACATTTTGCTGTTTCTTCCAAAATATTTGCAATTTCTCAGTTCAGCTACAATCCTTAAAGGGAAAACTGCACCCTCATATCTTCTAAATGTCATTTGCTTCCATGTCAACAGACAACTCTTTTCATGTAGCTGTTAAAGACGTATGCAATTGCTTCTGTTAGTTTTCACACTTCATACTGGGCTCTGTCACTCTCCTGGGAGGGTCCATTTCATGGTTGTTGAAATCTCATTGAACCCTGAGAGCTGCATTAGCATATGAGAATGTGATGCGTAATCAACCTTTAAACTCCTCAGTATGCCTGTCTGCTTAAGTAGTTTTAAAAGAACCAAGTTGCAAGAAGCTGTGAAATACCACATTTACCTTCAGTGAGTTTTACAAGCTATCTGAGTTATAATGCAGTTTTTTTCCCTTTAAAACTCCATTCGGTTTATAAGTTTCCAGAGAGTTTTTGCAGGGTATTTGTTATTTTAGCATAGAGATATATGATATAAATGGGTGATCTGACATCATGTTCTCATATGTTAATGCAGCTCTTAGGGACAATGAGATTTCAACAACCATGAGATGGACCCTCCCAGGAGAGTGACAGAGCCTAGTATAAAGTCTGAAAACTAACTGAAGCACTTGCATACATCTTTAACAGCTACATGAAAAGAGTTGTCTGTTGACATGGAAACAAATAACATTTAGAAGATATGAGGGTGCAGTTTTCCTTTAATTGTTTTCACCTGGCTTCCTCGCAAAGCAGCCACTCCCATTTATGTTCTGGTGGTTTAAACAGTTTACTCATCCAGGAGGATGTTGCATCCTCATTTTTATTTCTCATATGCTCCTGTTTTTCCCTGGCAGTTTAATTTGGTTTCTACTTCCTCAACCCAGCTTGCATGCACTGCATCAGCACCTAACACTAACCTCTCCTCTGAAACTGGTTGGCATGCATTCACCATTCAGTCCATGCATGTATTATTTAAGCAATAAGGCATGACAGGGTGTGTGTTATCATGTAATAACGTCACTCCTGGGGTGAGTTGAAGCACGAGGTGAAGCCGAGTGCTTCCACCACCCCAGGAGTGGTGTTAATGTGCAACAACACACACACTGGAGGCCTTATTGCTATTATACAATTGCTCATTGTTATACAAAATAAAAAACATTTAAAAAAATGTTTTTAGTAGAGTTTTAGTGTGGCAGTATATCTTTGTTTCTTAAGAAAAGATGAGCTCAAGTATATCCTCATCCATACAGTGATGTTATTGTGTAATAACATCACTGTCTCAGGCATACACTGACCAATCAGAGTCCAGGATTCTTTCTTGACATTGTATAATTGGTCTCATACCTTGTCTTAGTTGCCATTTGATGTCTTGATCAGTCATTCAGCCTTGTCTATGTTTTGTTTAGATCTTGTGCTCATGGCCATCAGGCTTTGCCATCTGCCTCCCACTACTCCTCCACGTAGAGGCATGCCAGCCACGAAAATAGCAAGGCTTCCAGGCCTCTCTGCCCTCTATACTGATGGTCTGGCTCTGCTCCCTTGAAGTCTGCATCTTGAGGGTGGGTCCCTCACTCAGGCAGGGTCCTTCTCTTTCTGCACTTCAGGTGAGAATGTCCTACACTCCAGGGGGAAGCTTTGGCCATGCAGATTGAGTCAGCGGCACCTCTTGATGTACATAGATACATAGATACATAGACAGTGTCAGCAGATAAGGACCTATGGCCCACCTAGTCTGCCCATTTGAGTTTGTAACTTCAGTTTATGTTTTCCTAGAACTCTGTTGCCCCTTACCCCTGACCTCCAGAATTCCTTTATGTCTATCCCATGCATTCTTAAATCCCATGATTGTTTCAGCCCCCACCACTTCCTCAGGCAGGGTGTTCCATTTGTCCACCACCCGTTCTGTGAAGAAATTCTTCTTCACATTTCCTCTGAATCGTCCTCCCTCCAACTTCATCCCATGCCCTCAAGTCCTGGAACATCTTTTTTGCTTAAAGATGGTGTATTCTTGCACCCTGTTCCTCCCTGTAAGATACTTGTATGTTTCTATCATGTCCCCTCTCTCCCTCCTCTCCTCCAGGGAGTACTATTCAATTCCTTCAACCTGTCCTCATAGGACTTGTGATGCAATCCGAGTACCATCTTTCTTGCCCTCCTCTGAACCTTCTCTACCCTGTCTATGTCCTTACGTAGGTAAGGTCTCCAGAACTGTACACTGTACTCCAGGTTGGGCCTCACTAGCGTCTTGTATAGTGGAATCATGACCTCCCTTTTCCTGCTGGTGATGCCCCTGCCTATGCATCCCAGCATCCTATTTGCTTTACCTGCTGCCTTGTCACACTGTTTCCCTACCTTGAGGTCATCAGAGATGATAACCCCAAGATCCCTTTCTGCTTGGTGCATGCTATATCCTCACCCCCCAATTGATATATTGTGCAAGGGTTTTTGTGCCCCATATGCATTATCTTGCACTTCTTTGCATTGATTTTCAACTGCCAAACCCCTGACCATTCTTCAAGTTTCTGCAGGTCCCTTCTCATACTGTCTACACCCTCTGGTGTGTTTACTCTGTTACAGAACTTTGCGTCATCAGCAAACAGTGAAACTCTGCCTTCTAGGTCCTGTGCAATGTCACTGATGAAGATGTTGAATAGGACCGGTCCCAGCACTGATCCCTGTGGTACCCCACTGGTCACTCTTCCCTCTGTGGAGTGATAGCCATTTACCACCACCCTCTGTGTCCTGCCACCCAGCCAGTTACCTACCTACCACACTACTGTCCTGCCCACACCCATATTCCCTAGTTTATGTAATAGTCTTCTATGTGGTACAGTGTCAAAGGCCTTGCTGAAGTCCAGATAGGCCATGTCCACTGCCCTCCCCTGATCCACCTCCCTAGTCACTCAGTCAAAAAATTCAATGAGGTTGGCTGGACATGACCTCCCCCTGGTGAAACCATGCTGCCTTGGATCCTGCAGTCCATTGACAACCAGATGTTCCACCAATCTCTCCTTCAGTAGTGCTTCCATGATCTTCCCCACTACCGAGGTGAGGCTGACTGGTCTGTAGTTCCCCGCTTCCTCTTTGTTCCCACTTTTGTATAAGGGACTACATCTGCTGTCCTCCAGTCTTTGGGTACCTCCCCTGTTTCCAGTGATCAGCTAAACAGGATAGCCAGAGGTTCAGCCACCACCTCTCTGAGTTCTTTAAGGACCCTGGGGTGCACCCCATCTGGCCCCATTGCTTTATCAACTCTTATTACTTCTAGTTCCTTCAGGACCCTTTCTCGTGTAAAGGGACTTGTGTCCATTTCTGCACCATTCTCACCACTTGTACTCCCTTCAGACCCATTACCCTCCTCTTCCTCAGTAAAGATTGAGCAGAAATACCTGTTCATTATGTCAGCTTTACTGTTGTCATCCTCCACGCAGCCCCCATCCTCCCCCTTCAGTCTCACTATCCCTCCCTTTGCCTTTTTTTTTCACTTATGTACCTGTAAAAGGTTTTGTCCCCTCTACCCACTGATTTTGCAATGTGCTCTTCTGTCTGAGCTTTGGCTTCCCTTACTGACCTCCCTGCCTCCCTTTGCTTCTCCTGGTACTTATCCCTATCCCCTTCTGCCTGTGTCTTTTTGTATTGCCTGAATGTAATCTTCTTGGCTTTCACTTTCTTTGCTACCTCTTTGGAAAACCATAATGGCCTCCTCTTCCTTTTCCTCTTGCTAACCTGCTTAATGCATAATTCTGTTGCTCCTGTAATCCCCATTTTAAATACTGCCCACTGTTCCTCAACCCCTGATTCCCACCCCATTCCCCTTAATGCCTCTTTCAAGTAAGTTTGCCCCCTAAAATCCAGGATACGTGTTTTTGTGTGGTTTGGTTCTGCTCTTTCTGTGATTTCAAACCACAATGACTGGTGGTCACTGTTCCCCAGGTGCTCCCCCACTGTTACCCCCATCACACTGTCCCTGTTTGTGAGCACAAGGTCCAGTATTGCCTTTTTGCTGAGTTGGTTCCATGACCAGTTGCTTGAGGAAGGCATCCTGAAGGGAGTCCAGGATAAATCTGCTCCTAGTTGATGCTGCTGCTGGGATACTCCAGTCCACGTCTGGAATATTGAAGTCTCCAACCAGTACTACCTCACCCTTGTCTGCCATCCTTTGGATGGCTAGCATCAGCTCCCTATCTGTTTCTTCCTCCTGGGCTGGTAGTCAATAGACCACACCTGTGTGGATGGCTGGCCCAATTTTCCTTTCCAGCTTAACCCACAGTATCTCTTCCCTATTTTGTTCCTCCTGGATCTCTGTGGCCCTTATGTCATTTTTCACATACAGTGCCACTCCTCCTCCCTTCCTACCTGCCTGATCTCTTCTGAATATGTTGTAGCCAGGAATGGCCATCTCCCAGTCATGGTTATCATTATACCAGGTTTCTGTGATGGCCACAATGTCCAGGTCTGACTGTACCATGACAGCCTCCAGATCTTCCATCTTGTTGCTAAGGCTCCTGGCATTGGCACACATGGCTTTCCATGATTTGACCTCCCTAGACTGTTTAGCTGTTCTACTCCAGCCCCTTCCCTGGTTGTCCTTTATCCCTGGTTCTCCTTGCTGTCTGCCCTTCTGCCGATTTTTGCCCCTTTTCTGCCTATCCACCTCTTGGGCACTAATCTCCATCTTTTGCACACTGCTTTGTTGAGATATCCACTCCTTCAGTTCACTGGTTCCACTGCTAGCTTGTGGGGGTGAGCAAGTAGGTACCCTCTTTGCTGGCCTTCAACCCCCCTTGGCTAGTTTAAATGCTTGTCAATGTAGCATTTAAACTTATCATTGAGTGCTTGGATTTCCCTCCAGGATGGATGCAGGCCGTCAGGCTTGAACAAACCTCCGTCCCTCCAGGTGGGTCCCCAGTCACCAATGAATCCAAACCCTTCCTTATGTAGTATTTAAGACTCCAGCTGCCAGAGGGTGGGGCCTCCAAATCCACAGGGGCTCCTTTAGCTGTGCAGACCATGTCAGCAGCACCTTCAAAAGCTATTTCCCCCCTACGGCCACCTAAGGTTCCCCTGGCCTCCACCTACTTCCCCTCCTCTGGCCATCAAGGGTGAAGATCATACCATTATGCAAGTTCTGGCCCCTCAAGGGCCCAATTCCTATGCCCTACCCCTCAAAGGTTCAGCTTTCAAAGGCCCTGTCCACACTGCAGCCCGAAAACCCTTCTGTAATGTTACAGAGGGTGTAAACCACATCGGTAATGGCATGCATTTACACTGGTAATGTTACAGGAGGCGTTTTCGTAACCATTGTGGAAACCACCTATGAGGTGGTTTCCACAACGGTTATGAAACCAATCCCGCCCTGGGACCGTTATCGGAGGTAGTGGACAGCCAGTAACGGTCCCCTGCAGGGCACAAAGCATAGCATGAGCTGTATTGTGGGATCGGGTGCTGCTGTAACGGTCGCCCAGATCCCGACGTGTGGACTGGTGGTGCCGGTCCCGTAATGGACACCACTGAGGTGTGGACGCACTGCACCGCTCCCCGGCCATGACGGATTGCATCCGTTACCGGGCACAAGCGGTGTAGTGTGGATGGGGCCTAAGTCTCCACTCAGTGGAGGCTAAGTGAGTGCCTTTCGCTAGTTGTTGCTTGCCTCCTCCTGCCTTGGGGGGTGAGCCTCCTTCACAGGGAGCCTCCTTTAGCTGCAGAGATTGGTTCGCAGCCCCCATGGTATTCTTGTTAGGGGGATACAGTGAGAGATGCTACCTTTAAAATTTACCCCTTTAAATTGGGTCTCTAAATTAGGGTAGCTGAACCATCATTAATTTTATCCCTAGCCTGGAGGGAAGGCAACCAAGGCCTTGGATCCCCAGAGGTTTCCTCCTTCTAGGGTTGTTTACTCTCCTCCACGCCAAAGGTCATTAAAAGTTAGGTAATCTCTGCAGGAGGTGATCCATAATGTAGTATATCTATATTAGTCTAGTGTTTACCTTGTAGGTTTTGGCTATGAGTTGGGGTTAGACAGCAGCCCTCTTTTCCATTCCAACAAAAAAGAGCAGGTGTGACACAGGTTACTTCCAGGGTGCTTAGAATAGGTAGGCAAGTTCCATGAAAGGCCGAGGCGCTAAGGGAGTCATGAAAAGAATGGAGCTGCTACTAAAATTACTTTATTTGCTTTGCCAAACTTGCCTTCAATGATCTTTCACTGACTTGGAGTGCTGAATATCTTTGTTTGTCAGGGTGGTAGCTCCCCAGGGGACAGAAAGTGTGAAAGTATCCACATATGACTATCAATAACACATTCACTCAAATACCTTCAGACTATCAACAAAGTTGCACAACCATAACTCCTCACTAAGTTGTATGTGCCTGTTGAACTATTACTACTTATAATGAAGGTATTTTTGTCTTTTCCCATTTGCTAATTAGATTTTGTGCCGGGTGTGATGTGTGGAACGGTACTTCAGCAGGATGCTGACATAGAAAATTCTATTTGTCCTCATATATCATCAGCCCAATGACTTCACTACAACTGACCAAGAAGAGTCAATCCCCTGCTGCGATATCAGTCATTTGTGATGTCACAATAAGTCACGGCACAATGCTGATGAGGTCAGAAGAGGAATACAACTAGACACACCAGTCTCCAGGTACTGCTCTTCATTACTCTACATTACACCTAAAACTATCAGGTTAAAAACTTTTTAATGAGCAACTGGAAAAAGAAAAATATTTCAGAAATAAAAAAAAAATAGCAACAGGCTATTTATAAAAATTAACAACATTTTCTGCCTGCTATGTTTGGGGCACCAACTATTTAATGTCACTTTTCTTTTGACATATGTGAACAAGCATGCATTAAATGCTGCTTCCAGACCTTATGGGACAATGGGTGTTCACAAACAGCTGAGACTACTTAAATAAACTCTGGTCAGAGCCGATACAGCTGTGAAAAACTTTTAGGAGCAGCATGAGCGTTGAAAAGAATTTGCGGTGCTCTCATTGCACTGGAGTCAGCCATAACTAATACTGCAGTGATTACAGTACTGCGCATCTGTGATACTCACACATGCGCAGTTTGCCCCGGAGTCAGCCGTGCACAACATAGCAGCACTGACATGGCTATGTATGTGTGATACTCACGCATGCGCAGTGTGTTTGTGTCACAAATCCCCCACCCATGCCTTAACCAGCATGCCTCTCACACCTGGCTCCTGCAGACTCTTTTCTGTGTTTGCCCCTCACACTTTCCCATGCCCACACCCAGCCCTCTCGGCAAAAGTGACATGCCCTGGACTCCTGGATAGCTGAATCCCAGTCATCAGTCCCCTGTATCAAGCCGAGGCTCTGCTCAAACTCCAGGTGTAATGTGGGTCTGGTTTTATAAAAATTTTAATCCACTCACTTCCTGTACCAGGAGGGATTAACTTTTCTTCAATTAATGAAAATAAAGTTTCCTTTCCAGCACATTGACTTGTAAATGCCCCAGGTCTTAACTGGCTCTTTGAACTTTTTAACTACTGTAATTGTACCTCCCTATGAGTTGCCAGTGTACCCTACTTGTAGCCCTTTTATTAATGACTGTTAAATTACACCCTACTGAAAGCACTTTGTACCATCTTATGCCATTTGCTATGTAATGCACTTTTATGTATTGTACTGCATCCTGTAAGTTCATACTTAACTGGATGTCTGTTGTTTTTCTTACTGTATCCATTGTTTATTTGTCCAGAACTTGACAGTTATGAAAATGGGCAGTATTGCTCACATGCCTTCCAGCAAAAAAAATAAACTGAAACTGAAATAACATGTCTCTTTTGGAATGCAAATACTTCCTAAGACTTACAATAATCCTTTTTAAACAGTGAAGGATTCAACATGATGGACCTAGAGTTCTTTACAACATTTAATTGCTATATTACAGTGAGGGGCTGGACATGATAGACCTAGAGTCCCTTACAACATTAAATTATTTTGTTACAGTAAGGGGTTAGACATGATGGATCTAGTGTCACTTACAAAATTAAATTACTATGTTACAGTGAACGGCTGGACAAGATGGACCTGGAGTCCCTGACAACATTAAATTACTATGTTACGATGAGGGGCTGGACATGATGGAACTAGAGTCTCTTACAGCATTAAATGATTATGTTACAGTGAGGGGTTGGGCATGATGGATCTAGTGTCACTTACAACATTAAATTACTTGGTTGCAGTGAGGAGTTGGACATCATGGACCTCGAGTTCCTGACAACCTTTAATTATAATGTTACAGTAAGGGGTTGTAAAAAATGGACCTCAAGTCCCTGACAACATTAAATTACTATGTTACAGTGAGGGGTTGGACATGATGGACCTAGAATCCCTTACAGCATTAAATTACTATGTCACAGTGAGGGGTTGGACATGATGGACATAGTGCCACTTACAACATTAAATGACTATGTTACAATGAGGGGCTGAACATGATGTACCTCAAGTTCCTTACAACACTAAAATACTATGTTTCAGTGAGGGGTTGTACAAGATGGACCTTGAGTCCCTGAAAACATTAAATTACTATGTTACAGTGAGGGGTTGGGCATGATGGACCTAGTGTCACTTACAACATTAAATTACTAGGCTGCAGTGAGGAGTTGGACATCATGGACCTCGAGTTCCTGACAACCTTAAATTATGATGTTACAGTGAGGGGCTGGACAAAATGGACCTCGAGTCCCTGACAACATTAAATTACTATGTTACAGTGAAGGGCTAGCCATGATGAGCCTAGAGTCCTTTTCATCATTAAATTACTATGTTACAGTGAGGGGTTGGACATGATGGACCTCAAGTCCCTTACAACATTAAATTACTATATTACAGTGAGGGGCTTGGCATGATTGATCTAGTGTCCCTTACAACAATAAATTACTATGTTACAGTGAGGGGTTGAACATGATGGACCTAGTGCCACTTACAACATTAAATGACTATGTTACAATGAGGAGCTGAACATGATGTACCTCAAGTTCCTTACAACATTAAAATACTATGTTACAGTGAGTGGTTGGACAAGATGGATCTAGTGTCCCTTACAACATTTAATTACTAAGTTACAGTGAGGGGTTGGACATGATGGACCTAGTATCACAACATTAAATTACTATGTTACAGTGAGGGGTATGACAAGATGGACTTTGAGTCCCTGACAACATTAAATTACTATGTTATAGTGAGGGGTTGGACATGATGGATCTAGTGTCCCTATCAAACATTTAATTACTAAGTTACAGTGAGGGGTTGGACATGATGGACCTAGTATCACAACATTAAATTACTATGTTACAGTGAGGGGTTTGACAAGATGGACTTTGAGTCCCTGGCAACATTAAATTACTATGTTGTAGTGAGGAGTTGGTCATGATGAACCTAGAGTCCTTTAAATTATTAAATTACTATGTTACAGTGAGGGTTTGGACATGATGGACCTGGAGTTCCATTTGACATTAAATTACTATGTTACAGTGAGCAGTTGGACATGATGGACCCAGAGTCCTGTATAACATTAAATTACTATGTTACATTGAAGGGTTGTACATGATTGACTCAGTGTCCCTTACAACATTAAATTACTATTTTAAAGTGAGAGGTTAGATATGATGGACCCAAAGTCTCTTGCAACATTAAATTACTATGTTACAGTGAGGGGTTGGACATGAACATGATGGTCCCAATGTCCCTTACAACATTAAATTACTATGTCACAGTGAGGGGTTGGACATGATGCACCCAGAGTCCCTTACAACATTAAATTACTATGTTACAATGGGGGATTGGACATAATGGACCCAGAGTTCCTTACAACATTAAATTACTAATAACAGTGAGGGGTTGGACATGATGGTCCCAGAGTCCCTTACAAGCTTTTCCAGGACCTCTGCATCCACGGGAGTGGGGGCAGCAAACTGCTTGAGGATTTTTGTGCCCTCAGTATACAGACTCCTAGAGTTACAGCTTTAAATCTTCCTCCTTGCTAGCCTCACATGCTATGAACCTTGATCAAATAGAAATAAAAATGTAAATGTGGAGACATTGGACAACAAAATAAAATAGAGAGGTGATGAAGTTAAAAAACTGTAAAAACACAATGGGCGGGATATTCAAAGCAGTTGCACATGGCACAACCGAGTTGCGCAGGTGTAAGTGTGGACTTACGCCAAGGAACGATATTCAGCGGGAGCTATTGTGCAGCACAAATCACATTGCGCCAATGCACAACTATAAAGAATGCATGCGCAAGAGCAGGGGGCGTGCCCATGAATATTCAGCGCAGTGTGAACAGGGTGCAAGCACACAGACAGCACTTGCTCCAGGTGAGAGGGAGAGGGAGAGAGAGACAGAAAGAGAGAGAGTGGCAAGAGACAGTGGACAGACAGACAAGGAGACAGAGCAAGGGAGACAGAGCCAGTGAGGGACAGACTGACTGTCACCGACAGTTACAGGGTAGAGGGACAGAGGTGGCAGTGGGGAGTGAGCCGGGGCTGAGAGAGTGAGAGGGACAGGCAGGCATAGTGCCATGCAGTGCACCAGGGTGGCTTACAGCCCACAGCATCTGACCACACATGGAGAGACAGGACATCAGGGGCCATGGATAGTGTGCCCTTTCTAATGGAGGCTGTAATGAGGGGTGTGAGGGGCAGGAGGAACAGCGACGTGGCTGTGGAAGGGCTCATTGGTGGTACACCCAGAACAGGTGGCACCATGCCCACGCCACCTTCGAGAACTACACAGACATGGAGATTGTGGGATGGTACCACCTGAACAGGACCATTCTGAGGCAGCTCTGTGAGCTGTGCAGTGAGGAGATGCAGGCACCCACTAGCTGGAGCCATGCAATGTCTGTGGAGACAAAGGTGACAGCGGTCATGTGCCTGCTCACCATGGGCACCTTCCGGAGACCAACAGGGGACACCACAGGCATAACCCAGTAAGCCACATCACGCCTCCTCACACAGTTCCTCAATGATCTGCTGCCACTTGCTTTCGGAATACATCCATTTCCCCAGCTCACAGGCAGAGCATACAGCAACCATGCAGGACTACCACAGGGTAGCATGCATGCCTGGCATGCTTGGGGCCATTGACTGCACCCACGTGGGCATCAGCATGCCAACTGGCCCAGAGGGTGTGATCTATATGAACAGGAAGGGGTTCCCAAGTGTGAACTTCCAGGTGGTGTGCGATGCCAAGGGGGTGCATCACCAATGTCTGTGCCACACACCCTGGGAGTGTACATGATGCATTCATCTGGCACAGCTCTGTGCTGTACCACAGGTTCGAGTGTGGGAACATCCCCATGGGCCACTTAGTGGGTGAGTATGGAATGGGCAAGGGGTGCCGGGCAGAGCAGGCCATGGGATGGGGAAGGGTAGGGTGGGAGTGCTGGTGAGGGTGCCAGGGACAGGCAAGGGGCACAGCAAAGGAGGACAAGGGGCTAACCATGTCATTATCCACACAGGAGACAGTGTCTATCCACTGAGGCCCTGGCTGCTCACCCCCATCAGCACCTGTCGTCCCCAGCAGAGGAATTCTACAATGAGGCACACGCCAGCACATGAAACATCATTGAGGGTGTATTTGGGATGCTGAAGGCACAGTTCCATTGCCTAGACAGGTCTGGCGGTGCCCTACAGTACAGCCCCTCGAAAGCCTGTGGCCTATTCCTGGCCTGCTGCATACTGCACAACATGGCCTTTGACCGTGGGATAGCTGTCAAAGCTGATGAGGGCAACAGTAGTGGGGATGATGAGGGCAATGGGTCAGAGGGTGGTGGACAGCCCACCCCGGGCAGAGGGAACCCCCCGGCTGCAGAGGATGGCACAGCATCATCGGGACACCACTGCACAGGAGCACTATGGTGCACACAGGTAGGTGGTGCCAAACCCATGCACTGGCCACACACACAGGTACAGCACACAGGCAGGGACATGCATGGCAATGGGTATGCACACACAGAGGCATGGTGCAGGGGTAGGGGAGTCAGTGACACACATCCACCCGCAACTGCACACAGCCGCGAACAGCAACACACACATGCACCCATGCGCCCAGGTGCTGGCTAGTGGTGGGGATCAGATGCATTGCACCGTGCAACTGGTGCAGAACTACCCTCATCACGCCCACACCACATGGACCAGCAGCCGGGCTGGCACACTCACAGGCAGCATGCGGCATGACACAGGCACCACACCAGTGGTATGCACACACACACACACACCACCCATGCATGCACAGGGCATCGACAGCAATCTGCAGTCAGGGCAGCATGCACATCAGGGCCGCCGTGCGGAACCATGGCCACCGCAGCCACGTGGTAGCCACACCGTGGCCGATGAGCAGCCACAGGCTGCTCATCAGCCACAGGGGGTGTTTGCAACAGCTCCCAGGGGTTGTACTGTGGGACTGTGACCAGGTCCATGCGGGGGTGTGTAGGCACCCACACAGGCCCACCCCAGGTATGCCTGGGATGCCAACAGTAGAGCCCAGCATTGACAGGGAGGGTGTCGCCCGATGCTGGGATCATGGGTTGGACAGTGCACTACATGGTGTCTGTGGTGGCTGACCATGCCCTATGGCAGCCAGCAGTGCAAGGCCATCCATGATCGCATTGGCTATGCGATCCTGGGATGGGGTCGTGTCCTCACGCAAGCGCTGTATAGCTGCCAGGAGCTGTGCAGTGCCCCTCTCATGCTGCTTAGCCACCTGGCATACCTCTGCCCACAGTGCATGCACCCCAGCAATAAGCAGCACCTGTTGTTCCATGGAGACCTGCACCAAACGGGTGTGCTCTGCCAATGGGTCGGTGCCCAGGGGAACCTGGGTGGGGCACCAACCGTCCTGCGGTAACCAATCACGCTGCACAGCCCCCCACTCAAGTGGACATTGCATAGTGGGATCCCCATGGGGTAAGTCCCTATCAGGCACCCCAGCAGTGGACCCCATGTCCAGCTGCCCTGTAGCACCTGCTGCCTGCTGCCACTGCCCATCAGGCTGCTGAATGCCTCCCAGTGCCTGCACAGCCACACCACCACCACATGGCACTGCTGTGGCAGTGTACAGAGCAGCACCCGCAGTGGCAGCGGGCAGCTGTCCCACCTCTGTCAGGCCGCTGGGCGCACTGCCTGTAATGGTATGTGGTATGGGCATCTTCCCCACCACACCACCCATGCTGTCCAGGATTATGGTCAGGTTGTCATCAGTGTCGGACCCTCCCCAATCTGTGTCTCCACACAGAGGACACTGAGACTTGCATCCTGTGGAAACACATCCAGGGCCTCGTCTGACTCCATGCCCAGGACATCTGGCTGGACAGTGGTGGTGTTCTGCAGCCGATCAGGCCCCCCCAGATGCCCGTGGAGGTGGATGGCTGGTCCTCCAGGGCTGAGCCTGCCTCCACTGCTGCTGCTGGTGCCCCATCCTCTGGATGCAGGTGAGAGAAAACAGATGTGTCAGTGATGCAAGGCCCCCATCTCCCCCAAGGCCCCCCTACCCCATAAAAACAGCCACTGCATGCTGCACGTGCCCAACATATGTACCATGCAGTGATGGGCTGCCACCCATCTGGAATCCTCCACCTGGCACACCCTCCACAGTGCTGTGATGCACGGTGGCTGCCACCAACTCCTCCTGTGTCATGAGCTGTGGTGCATCAGCAGGTCCCCCTTCAGTGGCTTTCTGGGCTGCATGGATGGTCACCCACCTTCTTGTGGCACTCTTGCACTGACCACTGGTGGCTGCCCTGCTGGTTGACGCATGCCGCCACCTCCTCCCAGGTCCCAGCCCTAGCCAGTGCTGTGCCCGTGACATCACTCAACAGTGGCTGCCTGTCAAGGTAGGCCTCAAACAGGGATTCTGCCTCTGCCTTTGTGAAGTTGGGCCTGCATTTGTGAGCATGCCCACACTCCTCACCCTCCTCACATTCCGACATGTTGCTACCTGTGGACATGGACAGCACAGTGTGTCAGTGTCAGCAGCACCCTACTCCGTCCTCCCTGCTGTGCTGGCTGGGCTCAACAGGATGCTCAACTTAGCTCAGATGGTTGCAATACAGGTCCATTGCCTGTGCCGGTCCGTGGTGCTTTTATAGAGCAAAGCATGCAAATCAGCATTGGCGCAATGGTAATGACATGCTAATTTCCCCAGTGCGCCACACATCGGCTGATGAGCTCATTAGTATGTGGTGGCTGAATATCGCGAGGTTGCTCCGTGTGCAATGAGATTGCTCTGGAGCAAGTCGTGGGTAATGCCAAGGCATGCACACTGTGCAGGACCACAGTGAGCATGCTCCAGTCAGTGTACTTCTGCCTATTGCGCACTGTGCACCCACTGTGCAATAGGGACCATGGCACATGGTGCACCATGCCTGCTATTGCACACTGTGCGGCGGCTGACCCCTGGTGTGACCCCCTGACTGCTTGTCACTCCCCTGCCACGTGCCAGTCTGGCCACGCCCATGTCACACATCTCCAGCATTTCGTGATGGGTGGACACAGTGCATGTATCCTCAAAGCATGCATCTGGTGCACATTGTGCACACATGCACCTCCGGCCACCATATTGCTTCTCCACATCGTGGTTGACACTATGGCACAGCGTGGAGTTCAGCGGGTGAGGAACTGGTCACAGGTGGAGCTTGTGAATCTGGTGGCATATGTACAGCCACACGCTCCACAGCTATTTGGCCAGGTGCCCTGATGTTTGGCAGGGGACTGCTGCCAGACTGCAGCAATGCACTGAGGTGGCTAGAACTGGGGAGCAATGCCACCTTAGGTAAGGGGACCTTTTGTGGTGGGACCCAGAGCACCTGTGACAGCTGCAGGCATGCGTCCAGTGAGGGGCCATGCCACAGCCAGGTAAGTCAGCCCATTCTGCATGTGTGCCCTAGTGCTGTACTGTGGTGTTGGCTAGGCTGCCTGGCATGCCCTGCAGAGGGGTACACTGTCATCATGCACATTGTGGAGTGGCATTGCTAGCCACAGCTTGCATTGCAATACAGTCGTACAGGACGTGTCGGGCAGGGGCACACCCTGTGCACAGGGGTGGGGGTGGTGAGCACATGCTGTGGATGATTCCTGATATGTTCCTGTCTTTGTTCCATTCCCAAGAGCTAAGGATCGCCACTGAGCAAGAGCAGCAGGAGCAGCGCAGCAGGCCGCAGTGGGCCACGGAGGTGGTGCGAGAGCAGAACTGGCACCAGTGGGGCCACAGAGGGCAGGTAAGCACTGTTTAGGTCCTGCACACTTTACAGAGGGTTCAGTGGGGGAGTGGGTGTGGACATGGCCACCTGTGTCATGTGCCATGGCAGCTGTGTGTGTCGTACTGTGTGTGGTGCATGCCACTGTGGGGCAACCATTGCACATGTGTGCCAGCTGTTGATGGGGTGGGTGTGCTCTCAGCTGCCACTGGTGTTGCTGTGGTGCTGCTGGTGCACTGTGCCATGTAACTGTCAATGCACAGTCAGGTGGCCACTGGGTGGCAGTGACCACCTCTGTGCACTATCATGGTGTGCTGAGTTGCTGGAAGGTGTTGGCCCACCCCCCTGTGAGTAGCATAGGGTGGCCACTCCAGGGGTGTGTGTTCCCACTGCCCATTGTGCACAGTGGGTGGGCATGGTACTCTGGGACATTGCACTGATAACCTGTCCTGTCCCTTGTCATAGGTGTCCAGTGGAGGAGGCAGATGACATTATACTGCAGGCTGCTCCACCAAATTATCTTGATTACATCCACCACCATGGAGGCAGTCATGCAGGTGTGCTGACTGTTGCTGGCAGACCAGAGGTGGAGAGGGTGCCAAGGAGTGGCAGGGCATGGCTGCCATTAGTTCATGCCCCAGTATTCCCCTGTTTCCCCTGCTGTACCTCCCCCATCTGTCCCCTTCCCACTGTACAGTCCCTGTTCCCTGTCCCCTTCCCTCGCTTTTCTACCCTTTCCCACTCTCTTGCTCTTGTAAATAGTTTTCTTGTTGAATATATATTTCTTGACATACCTGCCTGTGTCAGTGTCTGCTTTGCGGCTCACATGAGGAGCCATGCTGCAGTGGCATGGTGTAAATCTTTGTGGTGTGCATGTGTCGGTGTGCATGTCATGCATCTGCGGTTCACTGTTGTGTGCTGTGGTGTGTCCCACTGTGGTGGTGTCCTGCCCCTTGGTCAGTGGCTGTGCCTTGGGGTGCCCATGGGGTGTCTGTCAGGGGTGTGTGGCATGTGTGTGCTTGACTGTATGGTCCTGGGTGTGGCTTGCTGGGGTCTGGGAGGGTGGGGGCATGGCTTGTGGCCTGTGGGGGGACTCCATTGGTGGCCCTCCATTGGCCAATGGTGCCACCTGTTACCTGCTATCTGTGCCACTGTTATGTTCTGGGGAAGGGTGTCTGGGTGCCTGTGTGTGCCCTGCTGGTGGTGGCCATATGTGGCCTGGCACTGTGCTTCCCTGGCACTGTCCCTGGGTCTGTTCCTGTGCTGTGCCCCCCTCTGTTGCTCTGCTCCCACAGTTGCCTGCGGCATCTCTTTCTGCACCATGGTGCAGGTCTGTTTGCACCATGGTGCACCTCTGTTCGCACCATGGCACACCTCTGTTTGCACCATGGCACATCTCTGCCATATTCAGCCAGGTTTTGCTGGCACAGTTCAGCATGTGCAGCCTTTGAATATGGCACTCATTGCACCATGGCACATCAGATTTGCACTGTGCTGGATTTGCACCGGCCTTTGGCGCATTTCTGAATATCTGGCCCAATGTCTTCCTGGGTCTGAACAGGGAAATTCACTAAAGGACATGCAGCTAAAATAAAATGTCAACTTCTATGTATCTAACACAAGAATGCTTAAGATGAACTACCAAGATAATCAAGGGTTAGAACTCAAATGTTTTGCAAAGTAATCTGAGAGCAGCCAGCAGTGGAATGCAGGACAGCTTGCAGACTAAGAAGTGCCATTGAAAGAAAGTCATCTTTTCATTGTTTATGGAAGTTAGCTTGCTGTTCCAAAGCTAGTTACAGTCAATTCCGCTTGTGTGCACAAGGTCGGGACTAGCCAAAGTTGTGCACACAACCGAAAATGCACTAAACCAAGTTTGCTATTTTGCATGTGGCACAGAATCTCGGTTGCAGTAAAAGCATACAGAAACCTTATTACACAGTTCCATACACTGTTAAACATTCTAGAAATGCTGTACTTGTGTAAAAATGCTAAAAAAATGAAGCATCATAATTCATAAATATGCAATATTTATTGATTTAAAGAGTTATCTGGTACTGAACTGTGCACCTATCAACTGCAGTTGAGCTGCTAAAAACAATGGGAATTGAGCTGTCAAAAGAAAACTGATGGATTCTCTGCATGACGGTCTAGAAGTCTCCTGTTAAACTGTTGAAGGAGGCAGGACCTCAGGCTCGTCATCTTCATCTTCATCAGCTCCAGCACCTGAATCTAGCACAGTGGCACAGATATCCTTCTCTGTGAGTTTGCTGCCAGCTGTTACAAACTCTTTAAAGTCAGCGGTTGTCATTCTTGTGGTGGTTGGAAGATTTCTATTGACAAGGCTGATGTCAGGGCAGTTACTGTGAGCTTTTAAAACCCCACCCCTCACTTCAGTTATCACAGCTGAGGCATATTAGGTGCTAAGTACTTAATGATAGAGGCAGGACAGCTCAGGGATCGCAGCGCTTAACAAAGGCAGACATATATCACCTAAATTTACACCTCACTGCTGCTACTACTTACAGCTAACTGCTGTCAGAATTGTGCACACAACCGAAACTCTGTGTGCACACAGCCAATTCATTTAACACTGAACAAATAGGAATGGAATTGGGACCGGATGAATGTGTGCACACAACTGGAATGTGCATACATCCAAATGGCACACAAGTGGAATTGACTGTATTGTATATGCTCTTAAAATGATGAGTGCCTACTCCAAGACAGTAGCTGTCAGGTCACTTAAAGCAGGCATGACTAGAGAGACAAGCTGGAAAAATAGTGTTGTAACTGGTCTACTCAACAGATAGAAGGGAGAATTTAATTCAACTGGCATAGTGATTTGCAGTTGTGGAAGGATACACTGAAAACTCCAAAAATGTGTGCTTTGGTATCCCATTTTCCCAGATACAGCAAGATGGATGTAGTCTCCACAGAGCCGTAAAAAACCTAAGGGTAGTTATATTTAAAGGAGAGCTCCTTTAATTGTGTACTGTATTTCCTAATGTATCTCCTGCCCCCAAAAAAGATCGTAACTGGAAATGAGTCTATGTGGATTCTGTTTGCTTACCTGGTAAAATATGTTACATGAAATAAAAAAAAAATTCAGATGTAAAGAAAATGTTAAACTACTCAAAACGGTAGAAAAAGGAATTTTATAAGACAGGAGGAAGGGACTTCCGGTTCTGCCACAGACCTGTAAACACTTGGCAGCAGAGGCTCCATGTTACCCAACTCATTTAATCTAATTTAAAAATCCCCACTGAAAAGCTAGTCGACATCCAACTTGGTTAAAATGGTGAGTGGTGGCCCGAAGAGCAGGAGGGGCTCGAAAATTACCCCTAAAAAAGGGTTTGTGTTCGAGGATGCCGACAGACTGAACAGAGGCCGAGGGCCCAGAGAGAGAGAGAAGCAGATCCCCATCCAGCACTAGGGGCTCTGAGCAAGATTTGGATGGAGAGCGGGAACACCTTTCACGTAAAAGATTTGAAACCTTATTCAGTGAAATACAAGGCTCCAGAGCAGAAAATCGGAAGGAGTTTAAAAGTATTTCAGACAAGCTTACAAAATTAGAAGCTCACATGGATCAAATGGAGGAACTAGTAGCAACTATGGAGGATCATACACAACAGTTGGGAAGTGTCCTGGAATTACTCCTACAACAAACAGCAGAGCTACACACCAAAACTCTGGATCTGGAAAGTAGATCTAGAAGAGACAATCTGAGAATCTATGGTTTAAGAGAAGGAGTGGAAACATATCCGATAGCAGAGTTTACAGAAAATCTTCTCAGAGATGTACTGAACCTCTCCTTAACATACACTCTAAAAATTGAAAGAGCACACCGCTCGCTGGTAAAGAAACCTCCTGACCCAGAGGCGCATCCTAGATCTGTAGTCATTAAATGTGCAAGCTACAAAGTTAAGGAGGACATATTGCGCTGAGCTTGGTCCCAAAAAATGCTGAAATACTTGGATTGTAAACTAACTGTCGATCATGATTACCCACCAAAGATACAGAGTGCCAGACAATGATATCCCCCCATTCTAAAAGTACTTCGGGAACAAAACATCAAGTTCCAGACTCCCTTTCCAGCACGACAGAGTTATCTGGGAGACAGGCACTGTAACAGATACATCTGCTCAAGAAGCAAAACAAGATATGATGAAAAGAGGAATACAGATACCTAATTTGCCCATGGAATGGAGAGCTGCAGGAAGTCGTTTCCACCTGGACTGGCAGGCAGTGGCACATCAGAGGAAGGGGGGACTGCTAGACTGAGTGCAAAAGAAGCAGAGAGATGCGTAGCAGCACTACTTCAACACACTGACAAGCGAGGAGACAAACTGCCTTCTAGAATGGGAGAGGAAGTCTGAATTTAAGCCAGAAAGTAAGGGTACTGAAAAAATAAATGTTCCTCTTGGGTCTGCCTCGTCAGAGAGTTTTGAGAGCTCTGGTTGCTGAGAGAGGCTCACGATCCTGGGGGTTGAGGGGGCAAGGAGAAATTAATAGAGGCTATTGCTCGATCAGCCTTACTTTGAACTGCGACAAATGCATTATAAATATCACAGAATTACAGAACATCAGGCCTCAGAGCTTGTCGTGGACATGAGTCACTGGTTCCAAAAAGAGTTTATAGGAGAGACATTCTCTCTAAGGGACCTATTCAAGCTCCTTGATGTGCGAGTTACTGCTCTCCTCACCCAAAAACGTCCTTAGTAAGAAGAGGGGACTAATTGTCTGAAGCTGAACTGAGTTAGGGGAAATGTTGAAAAAGTCTAATATGACTTACTGCTTTTATTTTTTTCTTTTATTATTTTAAATTACATGGCAAAGGTAATCTGTCATTTTGGATAAAAACTTATTGGGGAACTAGAACATAAAATACGCATAAAATAGATGAGGGGGTCAGGTGGTGGGGAGACCGGAAAGGAACGTGAACGAATTACACTATTGTAAAGGTCTGTGATGCATTGTCAAATATATAAGCGCCAATTTTAGAAAGAGCATCTGGCTCAGTGGAAGAGATCCTCTGCCTGAGGAGCAATACTCATACCCCAACTTGGTGGCACCCCGGTAGAGAGGGGATCTCGCTAAGAATAGAAACCTGAATAGTAGGGTTTCCTACCTTGGCAGTAATCTAGTTTCTGGGATCTCTGAATGGCCCGGTTGGCTAAAGGAGCTCCAACTGGTTATTGTTTGATTGAAGTTTACTTGGTTTATAGGTTAAGATTACCAAACATTATGACTCTGAAAAGAACTGACTTTTAGTCCAAAAACAGAAGATTTACTATGGGGAAATGGTTCACAGTGAGAGCAGAAAAGCATTTTTGTACCCAGTAAAATGACTAACAAAAACACGTTGATCTGCTCTTACAATATTCATGGGCTGAATAACCCTATTAAAAGAAGTAAAATATTGGCATATAGTAAAAAGACAAAGGCGACTTTCACCCTCATGCAGGAGACATACCTCTCAAGAGGTGAACGAGAAGTTGTTCAGGATGGGGTTTGAGGAGGTGGTGGCCTCTACTTATAAAAAGGGGAAGCGACGGGGGACTGCAGTGTTGATCTCGAAGGGGACACAATTCCAAAAGGAGGACACCTGGATTAACAAGATATGCTGTGTTGAAGGGCTTGTATAGGGGTCAGAAGATTACTCTGGCGTCGGTGTACTTCCCCCCAGGCTCTGAATATAGTGATTATAAACAGTTCTTGTTAAAGCTACAGAACTGGGTGGAGGGAACGCTGATTTGTGGGGGAGATTTTAACATGGTGTTCAACCCCATCGTGGACACTACATCTAAAGCCTTAAGAAATTCAAACAGAATAGACAAAAAGTTACACAAGCTCCTAGTGGAAATAGGGATGATAGATGTATGGAGGCAGATGCATAAGACCAGAAGAGATTACACATATTTTTTGAATCCCCATAAGACATATTCTAGGCTTGATTATTTTCTGTTACATAGAGAAGATATGCAGCGAGTGGATTCAACTTGGATGGGGGACATGATCTTGTCTGACCATGCCCCCATTTTTCTTTCAATGGAACTAGGAGACTTTAAAAAAAACATGATTTGTAGGCTCAATATATCCCTACTGAAGGAAGAAGAGACCCAGAAAATAATAAAAGACACATATGAGAGATACATAGATACATAGATACATAGACAGTGTCGGCAGATAAGGGCCTATGGCCCACCCAGTCTGCCCATTTAAGTTTGTAAGTTCAGTTTATGTTTTCCAGGAAGTCTGCTGCCCCTTACCCCTGACCTCCAGAATTCCTTTATGTCTATCCCATGCATTCTTAAATTCCGTGATTGTTTCAGCCCCCACCACTTCCTCTGGCAGGGTGTTCCACTTGTCCACCACCCGTTCTGTGAAGAAATTCTTCCTCACGTTTCCTATGAATCGTCCTCCCCTCCAACTTCATCCCATTCCCTCTAGTCCTGGAACATCTTTTTCACTTAAAAATAGTGCATTCCTGCACCCTGTTCCTCCCTGTAAGATACTTGTATGTCTCTATCATATCCCCTCTCTCCCTCCTCTCCTCCAGGGAGTACATGTTCAGTGCCTTCAACCTGTCCTCATAGGACTTGTGATGCAATCCACCTTTGTTGCCCTCCTCTGAACCTTCTCTACCCTGTCTATGTCCTTACGTAGGTAAGGTCTCCAGAACTGTACAGTGTACTCCAGGTGCGGCCTCACTAGTGTCTTGTATAGTGGAATTATGACCTCCCTTTTCCTGCTGGTGATGCCCCTGCCTATGCATCCCAGCATCCTATTTGCTTTACCTGCTGCTTTGTCACACTGTTTCCCTGCCTTGAGGTCATCAGAGATGATAACTCCAAGATCCCTTTCCTGCTTGGTGCATGCTATATCCTCACCCCCCCAACTGATATATTGTGCCAGGGTTTTTGTGCCCCATATGCATTATCTTGCACTTCCTTGCATTGAATTTCAACTGCCAAACCCCTGACCATTCTTCAAGTTTCTGCAGGTCCCTTCTCATTCTGTCTACACCCTCTGGTGTGTCTACTCTGTTACAGAGCTTTGTGTCATCAGCGAACAGTGAAATTCTGCCTTCTAGGTCCTGTGCAATGTCACTGATGAAGATATTGAATAGTACCGGTCCCAGCATTGATCCCTGTGGTACCCCACTGGTCACTCTTCCCTCTGTGGAGTGACAGCCATTTACCACCACCCTCTGTGTCCTGCTGCCCAGCCACTTACTTACTTAGAAACTACTTACTTAGCCAGATACTTAGAAGAAAACACTATCCCAGAAATTAGAGCACGTATCCTGTGGGATACAGTGAAGGCCATCCTACAGGGATATTTTATTGAAATCTCAGCAAAAAAAAAGATCGAGAAGCTGTCAGATTAGGTTTACAGAATAAAATAAAACTGTTAGAAGAAGAACAAAAGAAACAGTATAATAGGGACAGACACAGGGAATTAAATAACCTTAAAAAGCAATTAGGGAATCTGCTTGATTACCAGGTGGAGCAAAAACTGTTTTTTATGAAGCAGAAATTTTATGAAGGTGGCCCACACTCAATAAAGTTGCTGGCAGGAAGATTACAAGCACAATGAGCGAAAGCTACGATTAACCAACTCATGCACCCAAATACGGGTCAGGTTTTGACAAAAACAAAGGACATTGCGGAAGCTTTTTGAGAATATTACGTTAAATTATATAAGGCTGGCCCTTCTGTCCCAGATACCCTGACAGAAGATTTTATGGGGAAAATAATGCTTCCGACACTTGTGGAACAGCGGAGAATAAACCTTACTAAACCTCTCACATGTCATGAGCTTAAAACAGAAATAGGGAAGATGAAAACAGGAAAATGCCCAGGACATGATGGCATTGCAACCGAGTTCTACAAAACTTGTACAGAACTAGTGCAGCCTGTTTTGTTTCAAATGATGCAGGAAGTTTTTAAGGGAGAGGGGGAACCACCCCCATCCTGGACACAAGCTGTCATTTTGGTGATTCCTAAGCCCGGAAAGGACCCCTCCAAATGCCCAGCATATCGCCCCATCTCCCTACTAAACAATGACTATAAATTATGTACATCTATAATTGCCCATAGATTTCAAGAAATCATACCATCTTTGATTCACCTAGATCAGATGGGAATTATCCTGGGCAGACAGGCCCAGGATAATCTTAGAAGAACTATACATATAGTAGAACATATTAATCATTGTAAAATTCCATCCTTGCTTATGAGTCTAGATGCAGAAAAGGCTTTTGATAAAGTCTCTTGGACTTTTTTGAGGAGGATTCTTTCTGGGTTTGGTATCCCAGAAGATTTTATCATGAACCTATTTAAGCTATTTAAGAGACCCATGGGATATGTACGGGCAAATGGACATATTTCTACAGGGTTTACTTTAGAGAGGGGTACAAGACAAGGTTGTCCCCTCTCGCCACTCCTTTTCACCCTGTACATTGAGCCCTTGGCGGAGAGTATTCAACAGAATCCTCCGATACTTGGAATACCGGTGAAGGATGGGGAGAATAAAGTGGCCCTGTATGCCTATGATATTTTGGTATACATGTCCAAACCCAAAGATTCCTTACCACAATTGATGAGACAGCTAGATGCGTTCTCGGTGATCTCCGGGTATACATTAAATAAAGATAAAACAGAAACATTGCTTCTCCACTATAACCCTACACCAACACTTAGAGGAAGGTACCCCATGAAATGGGACCTCACTAGTATGAGATATTTGGGGGTTCTTATAAGGTGAACTTCGGATGAACTATATAACTTAAACTACCCAACCCTAATTGCACAATTAAAAAAAGACATATTAAGATGGAAACTTCTGCCTCTGACATTTGGTGCAAAGGTTCAGGTTTTAAAAATGAATGCATTGCCTCAACTTTTATATTTGTTCCCGTGTGTTCCCTGTGAGATCCCACAATCAGTACTAGCAAACTGGCAACAAATGTTCCTTTCCTTTGCATGGGGGAAAACACATTCTAGAATTAAAAAAAATATATCTACCAAAGGAGGAGGAGGAGGGTATGGCTTTCCCTGACTTGGCTGGATATTGGATAGCTTCCCAGATGTGAGTAGCTTTGCTGTGGGGAAATAGAAATTATGATACACTATGGAAAACAATAGGTACTATAGATCAAACAAATCCCCCACTGATGGCCTTAATTTTTCAGCCTAAATTTAAATTCACTTGCCAAACATATTGTTCAGGTACCAAGACAGTACTAGAGGGCTGGAGAAGAGGCGTCAGGGGAGGAAAAATAAAAAAAATCATGTTTTTATTTAGGTGGTGGATATATGACCAAAAGTTTCCCCCGGCAGTACAAGACAAGTGGTTTGCAAAACAGGCAATAAGAGGGGTTGCATCTACATATCAAATGGTACAGGGTACACGGATCATCTCTTTTCAACAGGCCCAGAATGTTTTTAACTGGGTAAATACAGATATATTGAGATTTTACCAAATTAGAAATTACATTAAAGAGTTGCAAAAACAGGGGGCAAAGACAGAGGAGACTGAGAAAATAAGCATTCCTTTTAGAGATATACTCTATGGAATACAACGCATGGCAAGAAAGCAATTACCCTACTATATAAAGTATATGTCACGGGAGGTTCAGTGTCCACCCTGCCCATTTTGAAAAAGTGGGAGAATGATCTGAACATCACTCTCACTGACATGGAATGGACTAAAGTCTGGGGATACACATGGGCGACCACCTTCTCCCCAAATTGGAGACAG
Organism: Neoceratodus forsteri; assembly: GCA_016271365.2. Lineage (NCBI taxonomy): Eukaryota > Metazoa > Chordata > Ceratodontiformes > Ceratodontidae > Neoceratodus > Neoceratodus forsteri. The sequence goes on along the minus strand of CM028129.1, from coordinate 1,684,116,779 downwards.
TTCTGTTGGCAAGTAAGAATTAAGTACTTCTTGGCACCTGTGCAGGCGACTCATTATGATAGGCAGTCTCCACCATCTTGCTGGAGAAGATGTGGGGCAGACAGATCCACACAGGCTCGTGTTTTTTTGGCATTGCCCCAAGCTGACTTCTTTCTGGGCACAAGTGATAGAAAATTACAGACAGTATTTATGTTTGAAACAAAATTGGGTCCTGAACATTTAGTGCTCAGGTTGCCCTCTAGGGAACTGAAGGGAAGGGATGAAAAACAACTTTGGCATATTCTGTTAGCTGCTGCCTTAAAAGCCATAACGAGAAGATGGTTGCAGGTGATTCCCCCAGATAAGAGTAGGATGGATAGATATTGTACACCAAATACAAGTGTCAGAGAGAATAACATGGAAGATAAACCAAAGAGAGGAACAGTTCAATAATATCTGGAACAGATGGGAACTGTCCTCCCCACTGGATAGTTAACCACTAGGAGAGTGCAATAACAGGATAGAGCATAGTCATTTGTCTTAGAAATGAGGGTGAGTCATGCATGCTAGGAGTTGTGCCAATTAACTTAAGTTTATGTTAAAAAAGTTTAACCCCATGTATAAAATGAAATATGATCAGGCAATATCTTTTTAACCTTAAATATTTGTTTAAGATGTACATCTGAAGAGATGGTATATGGAAAGGAATATTGGTAGTCGAGAGTTGTTTAGTTTAGTTTATTTAATTTATGTTAAATTAATAGCTCTTTTATAATCATTAACGATTAAGTCTGAACTTAAATGACTACATAATTTGTTAATCTATAACAGTTACTTTATGTCATTATGTAACAAGAAAAGAGAAGGCATGAAGCCTTTGAAATTGCAAGATGCCATACTGTTTATAATGTATGTTTTGTATCTTGTGCATGTACTATCAATAAAAGAGCATAAAAAAATAAGACAGGAGGAAAAGGACATTCTAAAAGTAGAATAAGAAGGAAAAGGAACAAAATGTCACCATCATAATGAACTGCTGCTTTAAATCCACACATCTCTACTAATGCTGTTGCTACATATTAGCCCTATTCTGTATGTTAGTGTACCCCACCTCCCCCACTAGGGGTTTGCAGTTGATAAGCTCCCAGGGAGGGTGCTCACCATGAGCATTAATCCACTCCTGTTCAATATGTTCATCAGCAACACAGGAGAAGGAATTCAGGGCAAGTTGTGCCCCATCGCATATGACACTAAGCTCTGTGGTAGGGTACACAGCGAAGAAGGGTTAGGGAGTAGCAGAGGGACCTGCCAAGGTTGAAGAGGTGGTCCAAGATTTGGCAGTTGAAGTTCAGTGTTAGAAGTGCAAGGTGATGCACATTCAGAACAGGATCCCCAGGACTGAATGTTGGATGAGAAGGGTTAATCTGGACACTACCTTTGAGGAAAGAGACCTAGGACTCATCAGAAGTGACTCCCTTAAACAATCTAGACAATGTAGCAAGGCCTAAAGTAAGGCAACCAGGATGTTGTGATATATTGAGATAGGATTTGATAGCAGGAGAAAAAACAGGTATTGCTACCCTTCTATAGATCACTGGTAAGGCCACACCTGGAGTACTGCACCCAATTCAATAATCCTCACTTGAGGAAAGACAGAGATAGGCTGGGGACAGTGCACCATAAAGTAATAAAACCCCGGGGAGGGGGGTAACCGCAAGGCAGGGAACAAGGGAGTGAGTACCATGGGCAAAAAAAAAAAACATATAGACACTAGCAATCGCTCACTGACAGTCAGATGGTAGTGGCCAAGGTTGTGCATGGAGGGCTATAATGGTTGGTGTCACTATTTTGGCTTAGGTAACTGGGGTGAGGGGGTTGTGGGGAGGAGGGTCCTGAGATGGCAGGTCTGGGAAGGGTGGGGTGCCCTTATGGGGGGGGGGAGAAACTCAGTAGACCACCAGAAATATTCTAGAATGCTACAGGATGGGTGACTGGTGAGTGAGTGGACCACTAGACCACCAGAAATATTCAAAACAGCTTCAGAATGGGTGATCAGGGGATGGAGGACCATTAGACCACCAGGAATATTCAAGTAGCTGCAGGACAGGTGATCAGGGGTGGTGGAACCCCTAAACTACCAGAAATATGCAAGTCAGCTACAGGAAGTTTTATCCAGGGTGGGGGCAATTGTATTAGGGAGTAAGGGCAAGGTTTCAGCAGCATTAAACAGCACTGTGACAGAAGATATTGAGTGCTGTTGAAACTGCTAAATATACCACTGTGCCCAGTATGCATTGGGGATCCCTCATTTGCATGAGCACTGCAGTACATTCTGTGCAGAAAAACTGTTAGATCTGCGCAGCACACTGGGGGCATTTTGATATGGCCCCTGCCATGTCGGTTGGTGATATTCATGGTTAGTGAGGCACTAACACAGTGTTGTGTTAGCTGTTTGAATATGGGAGCCCTAGAACTGAAAAAATGGTGAACAGAATAAAAAACATTTTTATAAGTTCCGAATTTCTTCATAACATCATTGTTGTTTGACATTCTGTCCCTTAAATTTCAACAATTTATTTTTATGGCCTCACCTTGTTATGATCAAGACAAGTGGAATTCTTTAAATCCCATCTGAATAGTGATTTTGTGGAGGGACTGCAAACACATGTTTCTGATGGGATTTGAAAAATGACACCTGTCATGTTCATGAGGATGGGGCAAGGGCTATGTTGTAAATTTGGGGCCCAAATCTGCAAAAATCACAGTTTATGAGTAAACACTGAAAAAATCCAATGTTCCTTTATAACTTCATTGTTTTTTTGAGGGGGGTTTACATTTTAACCCCACATTTTTAACATAGTCTTTTTATGGCTCCACCATATAATCAAAACATTGGGAATTTTTTTAAATCTACATGAAAAGGGTTTGGGTGAATTAATTGTAAAAACATGTTTCAGAGGGTACTTAGACACAATTACACCTGACTTGTTCATGGGGTGGGTTAATAAAAGGCTATATTGAGCATTTTGGGGGTAAATATTAAAACAAATGGAAAAGTTATGAGTAAAATTTTAAAGAAAAAAGCCATTAGCCACAATTACCTTGTTTATAATCAGTTCATGGTTGGGCTGTGGAGCAGAATGACATTTATGGGCAGGGAGGGACTGGATAGGTAAGTGAGTGATGTGGGGGTGGTTGGAGTGTTGGGTGCTGAGAGAGGGGAGTTGGGTGGGGTGTCAGGGTAGCAGAAGACATTAGTGGACCATTATTTTTTACAAGTAAAAAAAAAGAAATGGAAGAGGAACAATTTTCTTGATTTCAGGGACTGACACTGGTGATTGGGGCCCCCAGTTTCATGGTGTTGTTATGCGGCACTAGCCAGGCAGAGGGAGGGAGTGGAGAGCTTATGATGACACTTCTTACTCGCTAATGGGTAGAAAAGTACTGCTATAGGTGAGGCTGCATCCTTTCATATCTGAGAAGTTTCTGCCCATCAGCCAGCTAAGCATCATCATCATCATCAGCCTTCTCACCATTGGGTTTTCATTCAAATGCCTCCTGCAAGCTCAGCTCCATTGGCTGCTACAGACCATGGCACCAGGCAGACAGAGGAAGGGAGAGGAGGGTTTATAATGACACTTCTTTCTTGCTCATGGGTGGAAAAGAACTGTGATGGGTGAGGCAGTGTCCTTTCATAGCTGAGCTTATATAATGTGGTCCCAGTCTTTTTATGTTTGCTTGTACTTTGTGCAAGCAAACATAAAAAGATCATCCCAGGCTAATCGTCCATGAGTCTCACATATTTTATCTATATGCCTGACTAGGGCATGTCTTAGTTGCAGATAGAAACAAACTGATTTCTATGGATTTCAGAGGTTAATTGCAAATATGAAAAAGAGAGTAAAAATGTGTTTCTTTCACTATGAATATCAAAATATATTTTTTATTTTCATTTTTCTCTATCTGAATTTATCAAGCTTTTCCCCTTCATATGTGCCACCATCATTGTTTCAAAGTAAAATGTTTCTTACAATGAATTAATTAAACACCAACTTTTTATGAATTTCAATCAAGATTTTGCCTCAGGGGACAATCCAGGAATGAGAGGAAATTTTTCTAGGGGTAGTTTGAAGTAAGAGATCAGAGAGAGAGCAAGGGTGCAGTACAACTCTTTCAGCCTCAACCCATAAAGGAGAATCTGTATCAGATGTGTCAAACCATTTTGAAGTCTATTTAGTATTGAAGGACCAATAATATTTCATAAAATGTGCTAAGCCAGATCTGCCACGTTCCCAATGGCATCTAAGTTTTTCCATGCTGATTTTACACGATCCGTCATCCCAAAAAGGCATCCATGTCACCTATTAAGCTCTATAAACCCAGAATTTTCAATTAAAATTGGAACAGAGCTTAGAAAATTTATTTATCAGCAAAGAATTTTATTTTCTCTGGTTTTTTGGGCTTGGAAGTTGCTGTGTGGTGTCCCTACAAATATGAAATTGTTTGTACATTTTTCACACCTATAATGATGAGGTCCAAGAACAATGCTTGCTTGAGGTTATCACTGGACTGGCATTTAAACTAGATGGGGGGCAATGGGAGCAGGGAAATTCAAGCAGCCCACCCCAACAAAAAATTAGAGCAACCAGAAAAGAGGATCAGGAGGGAAAGTTTAAGACATGTACACCTGAATCTGTCATAAAGAGGAAGACAGGAGAAGGGAGGCAGGAAAAAAGGAGTCCAGAGATGGGAGGATAAAGCAAGAGGTCAAAAATGGGTACAGCAGGGGGGCAGCCAGTAAAATGTTGAAGGCCATGACTACAAATGCCCGCAGCCTGGGAAACAAAATCCTAGACCTAGTAGCCTTGATGGTAGAAGCTAACCTGGACATTGTGGCAATAACCGAGATGTGGTATACCACAGATCATGACTGAGAGGTAAATGTACCAGATTATGCTCTATTCAGGAGGGACAGGGAAGGTAAAAAGAGTGGGAGGGGGCCTGTATGTCAGAGAAGGTATAAAGGCAACTGCAGTACAAGGTAGGCAAATGGAGGGTGAGGCACTGTGGGTAACCCTTGAGCCAGGCAATGGCACTACAGTTCACATGAGGGTGATCTACAGGCCTCCAGCTCAGGGAGAGGAGGAGGAGGTAGATAGGGGGCTGGTGGAGGAAATACAGGAGATGGCAACAAAAGGGGAGGTACTGCTGGTGGAGGATTTTAATATGCCTGATGTAGACTGGACCATTCCAGCAGCTGCTTCAATCAGGAGCTGAGACATCTTGGAATCCTTGCAGGGAGCAGGCCTCAGGCAGCTAGTGCTTGAACCCACCAGGGATAGGGTGATTCTGGACCTAGTGCTGACCAACAGGGACAGAATCACAGAAGTCTGAGTAGAAGGTAACCTGGGATCCAGTGACCACCAAACAATGTGGTTTAACATGGAAGTGGTGGTTGCAGTCAAGCCACACAAAGGCGAAGGTCTTGGATGTCAGGAGTGCGGACTTTACAAGGATGGGGATAGGTATTAAAGAGGCACTGGCAAGAGAAGAAGCAGGGGGGTAGAGAAGCAGTGGGCACACCTAAAAGGAGCCATAGTGGAGCTGACAAACCAATGCATTAGGCTGTGACACAAAGGCAAGAGAAGGAAGAAACCATTATGGTTCTCAAAAGAGGTAGCAGAGAAGGTAAGGGCCAAAAGGTTGGGTTTCAGAAAGTATAAGGAGTCACAGAAGGAAGAGGATAGGGTGGTGTACCTGAATCATCTGAAGAAACCAGGGAAAGCTGTTAAGAGAGCAAAGGCACAGACAGAGGAAAGACTAGCACAGATGGTGAAGAAAGGGGACAAGACATTCTATAGGTACATCAGGAAAAGAAGGAAATTGGTGGGGGTTGTAAGGCTTAGAGGGGATGAAGGGGAGGGTGTGGAGAGAGACCTGGAAAAAGCAGAAATGCTGAATAAATACTTCTGTTCAGTATTCACCGAAGAAGGAGAATGGCAGGGGACCACAGCTGGGAACCAGATACAAAGGGGGAGGGAAGCGAACACCAGTCCATTTTTGGAAGAAAGAGTCCTGGAGGAGCTCACAAAGCTGAAGGAAGACAAAGCAATGGGGCCAGATGTCATGCATCCCAGGATATTGAAGGAACTAAGTGGGGAGCTAGCTGTGCCACTGGCAGCCTTGTTCAGCGAGTCACTCGACACAGGAGTGGTACCAGAAGACTGAATGAGGGCACATGTAGTCCCTCTTCACAAAAATGGTAGCAGGGAGGAGGCAGGAAACTATAGGCTGGTCAGCCTCTCCTCAGTGGTGGGTAAGATTATGGAGGCACTACTTAAGAAAAGGATTGTAGAACATTTTGAATTCAACAGGGTCCAGGATCCACTGCAGCATGGATGTACGGTAGGAAATTCATTTCAAACAAATCTGATAGATTTCTTTGACCAGGTGGCAAAGGAGGTGGATCAGAGGGGAGCGGTAGATGTCGCCTACCTCAATTTTAGCAAGACCTTCGACACTGTCCCACATAAGAGGCTAGTGAACAAGTTGGGTAGCATGGGCATGGCCCACAAGGTAGTAAACTGGGTTGGAAACTGGTTAGCGGACAGGAAGAAGAGGGTAGGGGTTAATGGGATTCAATCTGAAGAGAGGGGGGTGATCAGTGGGGTACCTCAGGGATCAGTCCTGGGGCCAGTCCTTTTTAAAGTCTTTATTAGTGACATTGCATAAGGGCTGGAAGGGAAGGTTTGCCTATTTGCAGATGACACAAAAATCTGCAACAGGGTGGATACTGAAGATGGGTAGAGAAAATGAGGATGGACCTAGGAAAGCTGGAGAAATGGCCTGAATAGAGGCAGCTGAGATTCAGTGTAAAAAAGTGCAAAATCATGCACCTTGGGCGCAGAAACTCAGGAGAGAGTTACAGGATGGGGGGGGGGGAGATGTTGTCGGTCACCAAGGAAGAAAGGGATCTGGGGGTTATCGTCTCAGATGACCTAAAAGGTGGTCAAGCAGAGTACAAGGGCTATAGGGAGGGCCAGTGGCATGTTGGGGTGCATAGGAATGGGTATCACTAGCAGAAGAAAGTAGGTGGTGGTACCACTATACAAAACACTGGTGAGGCCTCATCTGGAATACTGTGTGCAGTTGTGGAGGCCGCATATTCGGAAGGACATAGACAGGGTGGAGGCAGTTCAGAGAAGGGTGACAAAGATGGTACAGGACTTGCAACAGAAGACATATGAAGAAAGATTGAAGGACCTTAATATGTATTCACTGGAAGAAAGAAGGGAATGGGAAGACATGATAGAAATGTTCAGTTATCTTCAGGGCATAAACAAGTTGCAAGTGGGCAACATCTTTCCATATAAGAGACATACTAGAATGAGGGGGCATGATAGGCGATTGGAAGGGAGCAGGATAAGGGGAAAAGTGAGGAAGTTTTTCTTCACAGAAAGGGTGATGGATGCATGGAATAGCCTACCCCAGGAGGTGGTGGAAGCAAGAACAATGGAAGGATTTAAACATGCATGGGATAGTCACAAGGGAATGCTAGAGGTGGGAAGGAGAGGCTATAGCCGATGACCAAATAGAGTCAGCAGCTGCAAATAAAGGCATGGTATTTGGGCATACTGGATGGGCCTAGCGGTCCTTATCTGCCATCAATTACTATGTTACCATGTTACTATATCTGACTGGACATGCACAAGCTGCTTATCAGGGTACTGGGTCAATATGTTGCAAACAAAACTGCGCAAGGATAACCGCACATTCTAAAGGGGAGTATGACCAAATGCCGAGACTCGGAATCCTGAAATTCAGGATCCCGAGTTCGGCTGCCCGACACACACCTGCTCGACAAACAGCAGCTGGGGTAAGATAGCAGATGTGACAAACCGCTATCCTGCCTCTAGCCGTGCACCACAAGAGGGGGAAAATCCAGTGGTTGGCTGAGCTGCTCCTGTGGCGTGGAGGGCTAAGCCACTAGCAGCCTGGCCACCAGTATGCTCAGACCCAGGTTGTATTCCTGGAGGGGAATGTTTTTGTGTGGCACTCATTTGCCCCCCGTAACTTGTTGTAACCTACACCAAGGTCCGCTCCCCCCTGGAGGTGATTATTTTAGTTATGGGGGTGTCGGGGGGGGGCAGATCTCCTCACATTACACTAAGATCTTGTTGGTCTTCTGACAGTCGGTCTCCTAAACTCGGGCTTATGGCATTCGGGAGACTGACTGTCGGGATCTCATAGTAGATCCTTCTAAAGTGCATAATGAAATATAGCGACAGGGATAAAATAGCAGTAGCACACTACCGCTACACCTGTTGTTCACTCTGAAGTGGAGAAAGAACTGAAGACACACCAGGTGCTGTGCCTGGTTGAGCTGCTCCCATGGTGGAATGGCCAAGGCAAATGCTCTGGTGCAGTGGAGGCCTGAAAATCAGGGTTTGAATCCCTGTCTCCCAACATGTTTTGTTTTGTTTTTTTTCCCAAAAAAATGAAGTTTCCCCGCTCCGAATTTCCCTTTTTCCCCCTTGATCCACACCACCCTTGGAGTTAGATATTTAAGTTGGCAGGGTGGGGGGGGTGAAGCCCCCATGTCAGTGAGTGCGGGAGCAGAGCCCCCCTCAAAAACAAAGACTTCCTTATGTGTCCCACTGGTATGCACTTTTGGGTTGCACTCTGTGTTTTCTTCTGACCCTATTTTGCCGCACACTGTAATGTCTGCGGCACTGTTGTGTTTCACAGTTTCTTCTGTGAAATAATGATCCCGTGCTGCTTATTGGAACCTAGATAATACCACTACCAGAGACTATGACCAGATAAATGTGATTATCCTTGACCGGACTGAGATAACTGAAGAGAGAAATTGATGGAACTTTCACACATTTTGTTTTAAAGCTGGAACCTGATCCAGGGTGTCAACTCAAAAACTGAAAGACTTAGCTACCTGGTGGTTAAAACCAGAAGTACACTCTGAAGAGGACATTTTGGATTTAACTGTGTTGGAGCAGCACCTAAACATTTTGCTAAATTGAGTATGTCACTGGGTGAGTCATAATGAACAAATCACCCTGGCCACTGCTGTTAACTTCACAGAGCATTATGTGGAAGCAGAGATTCCAGAGGCCATTAAGAAGAGAGGAACCCACGAAGAACCTCGGGCAGTGACCTGAGGGGAAGATCCCTGTAGAAGAGGGCAGAAAGGACAATGAGGGGTGGATATAATCATACTGGTATGGGTAAGTGGTCAAGTGATGAAATAATGGTTACCCCTCCACACTCAAAAGGTATAATCCCAGGATCTAGTGTACAGTAATTGCCCCGGTCCTAAGACCCCCATCACCCAAATGGCAGGGAGGTGCAGCTCAAGAACCTGATAGTACCATTACATGGAAAGAGCAAAATTGTTCCTGCTTAGATAAACTTATATTGTTCTCAAAGTAACTTACAGTTCTGTCACAGACATGCAAAATGTTGTTATTCCCAGAAATTGAGACAGCAGTCTATTTGCACTTGCAAAGAACAACAACAGGAGCCATTTCAATCTGCTTACGTAGTGTTGTTTATTTTTGTGTTGAACACCTTTTTAAAATTCCAACAGACACAGCTTCCCTTATGGCAACAGCTTGGCAATATAATATACATTATAACAATTTTCATGGCTCAACTGCCTACTCCACTGTTTTCAGGTGTGCTATTAGCTGCAGGTTTAAAGCAAACGTTTTTAGTACACAAAGCTTTCCATGAGCTCCCCAAGCTAGGGTCTGCTTCTCAGCCAATGTCTGACAGGCGAAATTTCACCTGTCGACATTGTGACTTTCATCGTGTCACATTTCGACAACTTTGTTGTCAATGCGGCTTGGTGGAACTCCTTAGCCAATAGTCCTGGGCTGAGACTGGGAAAGTTTTCATGCCCTCCCACAAAATAATTCTGAACGTTTATGCTTATGGGAGGAGGAAATCCTGGAGAAATTAGAACAAATATTTCCCTTTACTGATGCTGAACTATTTGGCCCAGAAGGGAAGTCCAAGAAGTCCCGGGGATAGAAACGGAGGGAGAAAACAAGTAAACCCCTCTGCCCAACATTGTAGTGGTTAGGGACTACAAGGATCTGGGTTCAAGCAAGATCAGAAGTGACTCCTATGAGGAACTGGCATCCACATCAACATGAGGTTATGAGGCACTTATGGAGATCAGACCAGACATTTCAAAATCTGGTCAATATCATTTTTCAACAAAGAAATTGATGAAGTTCTTAAAAATGCTTATCAGAACCTAGCTGTGGTAAATGGCAATGTGGTTGATAAGCAAACAGTTCAAATATATCTAAGATCTGAACTGAAAAATGACATTTTGTACAGACTGGAATAGGATAAACAAATAGAAACTATGCGCTATTAGCTTTTGGTTCTCCCATCTGCAAGAAGGGAGGTATGCAGACTGGCTTATACCATTGCTGTTGTGGGTCACTTGGGATGAGAGACAAACATGAAGTGCATACTCGACCAGTTTTTCTGGTCAGGTACGTGGAAGGAAGTCGCAGATGACTGTGCCTCCTGCCCAGAGTGTCACTTGGCTGCCCCAAGAAGTATAAAGCAGGCCCCATCCATCCCTGTACCCATATTAGATATTCCATTTGAGAGAACTGGGGTTGAAATAGTGGGACCCTAAGTAAAAACTTCAGTAAGGTATCAGTATATTGTGGTGATAATGGATTAAAGCACCAATTCCCCAAGCTGTTCCCATGTGCTCCACTACAGCCCGGTCATTCCCGTGCACTGCACTACAGCCCAGTCAGTAGTCAAAGAATTGCTAAAAGTATTTGCCTGAGTTGGGCTTCCCATGAGATCTTAACTGCTCAGGATACCGACTTTATGTCAGTGATTGTGAGGGCAGTATGTGCTTTACCAAAGGTTAAGATCATTAGTGTACCACCCTCAGACCGACAGCTTAATTGAAAGATTTAATAATCCCTTAAAGGGTATGCTGTCTAAATTTTTTTCAGCTTAAGCAAAAAACACTGGGATAAACTGTTGCCCTTTTTAGGTTGGCTCGCGCTTGCGTAGCCAACATATTGCAGTAGTAGCAGATTTGGAATAGCGGTCACTGTGGGCGAATGCAGGGCACGCATCAGTAGGCGCATCCCTCATTCCCCAGTGAGGCAGCTGCAGGCACTGACACCAGCAACACGTAACATGGCCACCAGATCAAAGAAAAGGTCCGCTGCAATGAGAGCCAAGCTCGTCATGCAGCAGCACCTTCCAACGTGCCTTTGCTGGTAAAGCAAACATGGCGGCAGTCACTGCCACCACCGCCTGCCACAATGCCAAAGTTCAGTGGGTGCCCAATCCCCCTGTCGGCATGCCCTAACCCATTTCATGTGCCGACGGGAGCCCACTCTGGCCAGCATAATGCCCCCACTTTATTTGTTGAGTGCCGAGGGTGCTCAATCCCTCGGCACTTGCCTCCTCTTTGGTATATAGCCAGCGGGGTGCCCAATCCCCATTGGCTAGCCCCCAAACAGTCAGGTGCCACCAATGCTCCCTGTAAAAAAAAAGTCAACAATGTTTTTTTTTTTTTTTTAAACCTGTGAAAAAGAACACAGTCCCTTGCGGTCTGTCCTGCTCCCTCATCAGTCCACGCCCACCCTCTGCGCACTCCTGCCTCCCACTCCCCTTCACTACTTACCTCCGGAGTCTGACGTGACGATCTTCAGTGGACCGGAAACACGTCAGCACTCTTCAAAGCCGACCGAGAATGGAAGAAATGCCGGTAAGCTGTATAATGACATAAAAAGGTTTTTTCAACTTTGGTGCATGTCTCAGGCATTTTTAGGAATTTTGGCACCAAATTTTCAACATGGGGTAACTGGGGCCCCTCCTCATGAATTCAGTAACTGTCATGGCATTATTCGGTCCCGAAAGGTGATTTTGTGGTCAGTGCGCGGAATCACCTTTCAGGACCGATTAATGAAATGACAGTGCCACTGTTCATGAGGTGGGCTCTCAAAAAGTGTATGTTGCAAATTTGGTGAACAAAATCCAAAAATTGACTGTTTCACGAGCATGCGTTGCGCAGTTTCCACTCACACTCGTAACTTCATGAATTTATAATATTTTCACTCCAGATTTTCAACACTGGCATTTTTTCACACCTCTTTATGAACAGTACAGCTGTCATTTTACATATCCAGGCCAAAATTGTTTTCGCACTTCCGGCGCAGAATAGAGCAGTCGCTGTGCAAAATCAGTTTTTGGGACAGTTTGACAAAATGACAGTGATACTCTTCATGAGCAGAGGTCCTAAAATACATATGTTGAAAATTTGGTGATGAAAGTCCATAAAATGACTGTTATAAGCATGCATTGTGCAGTTTCCATGCACTCTTGTAACTTCACAAATGTGCAATATTTCCAAACCAAATTTTCAACACTGGCATTTTTTCACACCTCCTTATGAACCGTACAGCTGTCATTTTTCACATCCTGCCCAGAATACGTTTTTGCACCTGTGGCGTAGAATGGCATGGTCACTGTAGGAAATCAACTTTTGGGACAGATTAACAAAATCACAGTGCCACTGTTCATGAGGGGAGGTCCCAAAATGCCTATGTTGAAAATGTGTCTCTTCAGGGTGGGGGTGAGGTTGGTGTTAGTTCAATACTTCACTGCCATTCCTATTATGCATCTCTAACTCCTGCACTACCAGTGCCAATGCCAGCGAGACAACATTCGGCATTGACAAATGCTTGTTAATGTTTGCAGTTCAGGAGGTACCACAATCATCCACAGGTTTCTCACCTTTGAGTTACTGTACGGGCAACCTTGAGGGGTGCTGGATCTTGTAAAACAGATATGGTAAGAACAGGCCATAGTCCCCCCTAACATGCTCCAACATGTAATGCAAATGAAAGATTGGACATGATTGGTAGATTTGCCAGGGGAAATTTATTCAAAGCACAGCAAACCCAGGAAGGACACTATAACCATGGGGCCAGGCCATGGGAGTTCAAACCTGGTGACAGAGTACTTCTTCTGCTCCCTGTCTGAAAGCAAACTCCTTGCTAAATGGCAAAGACCATATGAGGTCCTGAGAAAAGTGAGACCAGTTGATTATGAGTTACTACCAACCAAAAAAAGGAAAAACAAATTTATCATGTTAATTTATTGAAACCCTGGAAGGACAGGGAGGTTTTGTTAATTGACCCAAAGGGATCTAACGGGAACCCTAGTCAGATGATGGATGAGGACACTGAAGATGGAATCCTTGACTTAGGCCCTAAAATTTTACAAGAATAAAGCCCCATTCCATTAAATGAATGGTTCAACCTGACCCAGAAAAACTAAGCCCAGCAACCGATAGGAAATTTTGGGAATGTATTCTCCCCAAAATCAGGACAAACTCATGTAATCCAACACCACATAGACATATACCCAGGTGTCCAGATCCACTGACAGCCATAAAGGCTTCTTGAAAAAGTCTGAGATTGTACAGGAGGAGATATGCTCTGCGTTGGAACTAGGAGTCATTGAGGAATCTCAGAGTGACTGGTGTACAGGAGGAGATATGATCTATGTTGGAAGTGGGAGTCACTGAAGAATCTCAGAGTGGCTGGTCTAGCCCTATTGTATTTTTTTCAAAACCAGATGGGGCCATTCAGTTTTATATTGACTTCCAGAGAGTCGATGCAGTCTCCCACTTTGACACATATCCTATGCCTAGGGTAAATGAAATTCTGAACTGACTAGGTAAGGAACAGTACATTAACACCCTAGACCTGATCAAGTGGCATTGGCAAATCCTGCTAACTCCTGAATCCTGGGAGAAGATGGCCTTTGTCACCCCATTTGGTCTGTATCTGTTTACTGTGCTCCCCCTTGGATATCACAGTGCCCCGACTACATTTCAGAGAATGGTGGGTCAAATCCTCCATCCCCATGGGTTATATACAGCAGTGTACCTGGATGACATTATCATATTTATCTCTGATTGGGGCACTCACCTGCGAGATGTGGCTGCAGTATTCAGTCACTCAGGAAGGCAGGTCTCATGGTCAATGCTGGGAAATGTGCCCCACACTGATACCCGGAATACATGGTTGGGAAAGGCCATGGACACCCAGTTGTCAATAAGGTAAAAGCCCCTGCTGACTGCCCCGTACCAACTACAAAAAGGCAAGTTAGGTCCTTCCTTGACTTAGCAAGGTGTTTTTTCAGGCTCATTCCAGAGTTTTCGACATTTGCTGCCCCACTGATTGACCTGAATAAAAAAGCTGTCCCAAATAAGGTTCAGTGGTCCTCAAAGTGTCAGAAGGCTTTCCAAACTATTAAATGTCTGCTGTGTAAGTGACCTGTCAAACGATGTCCTGATTTCAACTGTCCATTTATTTTGTACACGGATGCCTCAGAAGTAGGGTTGGGGGCTGTCTTGTCACAAGAATTTGACAATGGGATTCACCCCATCCTCTATTTGTCCAGAAAATTGTTTCCCAGGGAACAACGGTATGCCATGCTAGAGAAAGAGTGTCTGGCAGTGAAGTGGTCAGTAGTAGCCCTGTGCTATTTGTTGGGAAGATGTTTCACCTTGGTCACTGACCACACACACCCTCAAATGGTTTTATGCCATGTGAGACATTAATTCCAGACTCATCTGGTGATACCTGGCTCTGCAGCCATTTTCATTCCAGGTGTGTCACAGGGTGGTTTCCCTGCATAATAATGCAGATATTTTCTCCTGGGAAGACAGCCAGATGTTTCCCAGTGCTGAGTATGCCATTAACACAGCTCTGAGGGGGAGGGTATGTGGGGTATGTGAAGCAGTCAATGCACCCTTCACCTGGGAGCCCCTTTCCACTAAGATTCTTGCAGGAGAACAGGGGGAATTGGAACCCAGTCCTGCTAATTTCTGGTCTGGCACTATGCACTGGCTGTGTAGAAGCTTGGAAGTCCCTGTAGGGGAAGGGCACAAGTGAGCCTCAGCTGGCAGGCATTAAGAAGAAACCAAAACAATCATTTGTCAGTGCCGAATGTTGTCTTACTGGCATTGGCATTGGTAGTGCAGGAGAGAGATGCATAATAGGAATGGCAGTGAAGTATTGAACTGATGCCAACCCCACTCCCACCCTGCAGAGACTGACAGGCGTTGGGGTGTACCTTTGGGTGATCAGCCATAATGCTCACGCCATTTTACCTCACCCTACCCTGCAGACACTGACAAGTGCCGCAGTGTGCCTTGGGGTCTTCAGGCCTTATGCTCACCCCATTCCTTAAGGAAATATGCTGAAATGGGTGCAGTATAGGAGAATGGGGTGAACTTTGGGTCCGAAGACTCCAAGGCACACCTTGATGCCTGTCAGTTGCTGCAGGGTGGTGGCGGGGGTGGGGTAGAATGGCATGAGCATTACAGCAACGACCACAAGTCACACCCCTGATGCCTATCAGTCTCTACAGGGTGGGGCATTACAATTGGAAACCCTAACGCTGCTGGTGTGTGTTGGTATTTTCACTCCAAATTTCATCATGGGATTTTTGTGACCCCACCTCATGAAGATTGGCACTATCAGTTCGTTAGCCGAAAGGTGGTTTTGCACAGCGACTGAGCCATTGTGCGCCACAGGTGTGAAAACACATTTCAGGCAGGATGTGAAAAATGACAACTGTATTGTTCATGAGGAGGTGTAAACAAATGGCAATGTTGAAAATCTGGAGTGAAAATATGAAAAATTAGTGAAGCCACAAGTATGTGCAGAAACTGCGCAACGCACGCCCGTAACCCAATTATTTTTGAGATTTTTTAACCACATTTTCAACATAGGCATTTTGGGACCTCCCCTCATGAACAGTAGCACTGTGATTTTGTTAATCTGTCCCAAAAGTTGATTTCCCACAGCGACAGCGCCATTGTGTGCCACACGTACGAAAACACATTTCGGGCAGGATATGAAAAATGACAGCTGTACTGTTTCTAAGGAGGTGTAAAAAAATAGCAATGCTGAAAATCTGGCTTGAAAATATAAAAAATTGTCGAAATTGCAAGCATGAGTGGAAACTGTGCAACACACACTCGTAACGCAGTTAGTTTTTGGAATTATTTCACCAAATTTGCAACATGGGCTTTTCAGGACCCCCACCTCATGAACAGTGGCACTGTCATTTCGTTAATCAGTCCCAAAAGGTGATTATGTGCAGTGACCGCAAAATCACCTTTCTGGACCGAGTAATGAGATGACAGTGCATGTGTTCATGAGGTGGGGTTCCAAGAACCCAGTGTTGAAAATCTGGTACCAAAATTCCCAAAAATGGCTGAGATATCCATCTAAATTGAAACCCCCTCATTGCCCACCATTATGAAGCTTACTGCATTTTATTCGCTTTCTGGTTGGCTTTTGAAGAGTTCAGACATGTTCCCCACCACTGAAGATCACAGTGCCAGCTCTCCAGAGGTAGGTATAGGGTGAGGGGGGTGCAGAGAGGTGGGGGTGCAATAGGTGGGTGAAGATTGGAGGGGGTGCAGCAGGATAATGAGGGACTGTTTATTTTTTCACAGGTAAAAAAAAAGAAAACGGACTTCAGGGGACTGTTTTCTTTATTTACAGGTAAAAAAAAATGATTTGGAGCACACTGGGGTGGGCTCCCAGTGTGCCGCGAGTTTGGGAGGGCATGATGCTGATAGGGATTGGGCCCCCCCATTGGCAAACAAATTAAACTGGGGGGGACATGCCAACACGGGGATTAGGCATCCCCAATGTCAGCTTTGTGGGGATTATATGGCAGGTGGCAGGAGCCACCATATTTATTGGAATGTTTCACCAGGAAAGGCACGTAATGGAACCGTGTCATCTGACATGCCAATGAGGACTCTGCATCTTATTGGAGCGGCAGATTTCTTTCAACTCCATGGTTCTCTCTGAAACTGCTGTCATCGCTAGCATGCTCACTAATTGGTGGCTGAGGGATGCACCCACTAAAGTGTTCCCTGCATTTGCCACAACAGTGACACATCTCTGAATGTGCTACTGCTGCAAGATATACAAAATCACACACGTCCCCACAATGCAAAGCATCATGCTGCAAGATGTTGCTTCCACATGCGTGCAAGACAACATAAAATGCAAGGAGGAGGATTTAGGGGGTTGAGAGAGAGAGAGAGAGAGAGAGAGCAGGCTGCTGTGAACCGGAGAGTGGGATCAAGCTAAAAAGTTTTGTTTTGTATGTGCTCTGCCAAACTGAGTCACATTGAGCCTTTGTATGTAGATGAAGTAAAGCAACTTCTGTTTCATTGAACTTTAAAGTTTTTTTCTGAGGTCTCCAGAAGCCTTGGCTCGCTACAACACTGTTATAGGTCACCTATGAAAATGGAGAACTGACCCATAGGCCTTTGTTATTAAATAAATTAAAATCTATTTTATTTATTTCAAAGATTTTCCCAGGAAAAACATACTGAGCTGGTAGCAACTCATTTCCAGATGCACTCGGGGGAGGGGGGTGCGTTGACAATAAAATAGGTGCAGAAGTAAAAATGCATTAACATTTGGGCAGCCACAATACACAGTGCAAAATCAATTCATTCAGGAGTAACAGAGCACTCACCACCTTTGAAAGAATCAGACGCCTGGACTATAGTGCTAAATCCTTTATTGAATGTCATTGATCCAATGCATGGTACTATGCAGAGTTGTACAAAGATACCCTGTGAAATGCTCAAGACTTACCTTTTTTGTACTTGAAAGCTGTATAGGTGGTGCATTAGCTGTTACTATACTGTTTTACCCTGCTGCTATTTGTTGTTCTTCTTCTGCTATCTGTGTTCCCTGTTCTGGATTATATACTGTGAGGTGTATGAAGTTATGCCAATAAAATCTGGATAAAAAAAAAAATCCTTTATTGAGTGCAGCAAAAAGCAGATTAAAAAGGCTTCACTGGATACACAACAAGCCTGACACATCACATTATACAATGCTTTCTCAAAGTCACTGGCACCTTAAAGATGACAACATAAACAGGGCCTCAGAGACAGGTTGCTTTAAATGCTATATACAACTGGTCACCTTTCAAGATGCCACAATGACTGCGCAAAACATATTTAAGTGCAAAATTAGATTACAAGGTGCAAAATACGTAAAATATGTGCAACACAAAATATTAATACTAAAATCTAAGGTTAAAAACAATTTCTTAAAAACTGAGCTAAATAAAGTACCCTCCATAATATATATTTCAAAATGTAATTCATAGTTCTTGAGTGTTTTTTCAAGAAAGGGGTATATTGTAGCTCAAAACACAGACACAAACATTCACATTGCTGTAGTTTGACTGGGGTATTCACGTCTTCTATAATATAGCCTTCTTCAGTTTGGCATGACTGAGCCTCAACAGTTAGACAGAGAAGGGAAAACTGAAGAAACAGAACAGAATAAAGTTATTATTATGCATATTCAAGCATATTATTTAGTACCTTAAGGTGCTAGATTGAATCATAACTTCAGGCATGGCCATTTCCTTGGTTCTTTCCAGTTGGAAAATTTAGATTTAAGGCCAGCCTCCAGAAAAACCTTAATTCCACAGCTAAATTCTGGAAGGTTATCTACTCCCTTTTTGACTCCCCCAGCCCAGTTCATCCCCCAGTCCTCGTGGTATCTGCTTCACCTGTTTCCAACTCTATCTCAGTTGATGCTCACTTCAATGAGTTCTTCACAGCCTGTGCCCTCCCCTCCCTTCTTCTCCACCTCTTGGCTCCTCTCTTTCACCTACTTCTCCCCTTCCCCATCCCTCATCAGGTTTCCACTTCCCTTCATCACCATCCAGGAAACCCTGCTTGCCCTTTCTTCCCTCAGTCCATCAAAGTCCAGCCAAGATGGTCTGGACACCAACTTTCTCCACCTGTCAGCTCCTGCCGTTGCAACTCCCCTTACTTACCTACTCAATCTTTCCTTCTCCCTCATTGCTTTTCCTCAGTCCTGGAAGGTGGCCAGTGTCATTCCACTTCACAAAGTCCCATCTCCCTCCTCCCCCTCTAAGCTGCAAGAGAAATGGATCCACTTTAGACTCCTCAACTTCTTTTCATCCTCCAGCTTCCTCTTACCCTTCTAGTCCGGTTTCTGGAAGCACCATTCCACCATCTCCACCCTGCTGCATGTCACTGATTCTATCTTCTGCGGTATGGATCAGGGGCACATTATGGCCACTACTGTATATTCATCGAACTAGCCAAGGCCTTTGATTTTGTGTCCCATCCACTCCTCCTGGACAAGTTGAGTTCCACTGGCTTTGCTTGGTTCCATTCCTACTGTACCTAATAGGCTGACAACAATTGGCACAGGTTGGAGGCACCGTCTCACCTCCCCTTCCTATCCACACTGGGGTCCCACAAAGCTCCATTCTGGGTCCCATCCTTTTTTTCATCTTCCTCAATGACCTCCCCTCTGCCTGTGCCAACTCTCACAACCACATGTATGCAGATGACGCAGTCATCTCCACTTCTAGTCCCTCCACTGCAGCTGTGGAAGACCTATTCCAGCAGGATTTCGACCACATTCTGCACTAGTTCCAATCCAGCCATCTCAGAGTCAACACTAAAAGAATGGTGGCCAAGACCTTTGGACAGTCAGAAACTGACCCCCACCCACCCCTCCCATTTTCATCACTCTGGATGGCATGGCTCTTGAAGCAGTTCAGTCCTTCAAGTACCTTGGAGTGTGGCTAGACAGCAAGTTTGACTTCTCAGCCTACATCGATGCCATCCATGAGAAAAACTCCATCCCAAGCTCAGTGCCTGTTCTGCAACAAAGGCTGCTTATTTCCACATGTCCACAGGGAGCTTGTTACTAAAATGGTGCTCCCTGTCTTCAGTTACGCGGATATGGTCTATGGCACCGACCCTTCCACTTCTCTTGCCAGACTGGATGTCCACTGCAACTCCTTCTGCCAGTTTAGTAAAAATCTCCCCCCCTCGCAGCCACCACAGTTCACTGGCTTCATCCTTATCCATTCTCTCTCTCTGCCATCTCATCGCCAGGCACACTGTAATTTCTTACCAAATGTTGTTCAAATATTTAGCTACTATGTATTGTGCTGCCATTCTTCCACAGTTTCCCTTCCCCAGGTCTCACCTGGAAGCAAGCCTTAGCTCAGTGTGCCTCTCCCAGTTATCAATTTTCAAATAAATAAACTATTACTGTAAATGAAGCAGAGGGGGTGAGATCAGTGGGAAATGGGGGAACTAGCAAAGCATCTCTATGCCCTGTGAAGTCCTGCTCCACCTTCTCCATCCAACGGCTTGCATACTGGGTGCTATTGAACTGCTGCAACTTACCCCCATACACCACTCTGAGGTGCGTTGGCAGTAGAAAAGAATGTACAGTCCCCAGCATCCAGAGCCTCTGCCTCACCGCATCAAACGCCTTTCTTCTCGTTCGTGTTTGGAAAGAGAGATCCAGGTAAAGTTTGACAACCACTCCATTAATTTCAAGCGGGTACACCACCCACACTGCTAGTATAAGCACATTCCTGTTCTCCGATCCTGTAGATTTAATAAGTATGGTCCATGGCTGATTGTGTGAAGTTGAGCGAACTCTGGGGTTTACCCTATATGCCTTTGACAGAGATGACCAGTTGAAGCTTTCTGGTAATGCAAGCTTATGCTGGAGCCAGGTTACTAAAAAATTCAGTAGCCTTGTTCCCTCCACTCCCTCAGGAACACTGACCACACGGATGTTCCCTGAGTGCACTTCATATTTGATAGTTTCCATGCAGCCTTGGAGTTGGGTATTTTCCTTGGTGAGGTTAGCCATGGTGGTGAGCATGATAATTGATCTTTTTTCCGACTCCGCCACTGTCCCTGATAATGCCCGTATTGCCGCATCATGCATTTCTAGTTTCTGAAGAGTTCTCTATTTTGGAATCCATTGCTTTCATGGATTCTATCATAGCCTTCCATGGTGGGTCCGTAGCATCATGGGTTGTAGTGCTACTTCCACTCGGTGCTCCTGAGGCCTTACTCGTGCTTGGCTGTTGTTGATCTTTGCCTGGCCCTTGTTGTTGTGTTTTCTGCTGACCCATCCTTGAATTTTGTATTGATCTGTTCCTAAGGACTTCATAAGTTAGATTCTGTTAACAAAAATGTTATATTTCTAGATTTGACTGTTTATTTTAGACTGATTTCGCTCCACGAAGTAGAGAGCTTCAAGAAGTACTTTCAACCTCAAAGATGACTCTCTAGTGCCCCCAGTTCTGACCCTTATTAAATAAGCACCAGAACATGGAGGGGGTTCTGATTTGTTCTGTTTAGTTCTGATTATTTATCAATATTTGAAAAAATGCTATAAAATGCATAAATGTGGCCAAACTCTGTCATATTTAACACAGAGGTCCAAAGGAAATAAATTTAATGCATTATTTGAATAAAAATTAAAGTAAAACTGCTATATAAAAGCAATCACTAGCTCCTTCATGGCTGGCCTGTACTGGTGGCATGTCCTGCTTGGACCTGTGAGTGTCCAGGGGGGATTTATGTGATAACGGCAATCACCATTAGGGTGATGACAACATCGCCAAAAAAATATTTTGGCAATGCAGTCCCTGGCACACAGCACAAGAGCACCGGGAACTTAGATTTTACTTTTACAGCATCCCACCCATGGGGGACTTTGACCCACACCCCCCTACTTAGGATTCTCCAACTCAGGGGGTGCATGTCGGGGGGTGCAAATCCTCCCCCAAAAAATTTTCTGGCCGGGCGCAACAAAAGGCACCCACGCCCGGACCTGAACCCAGCACCATTCATGCCCTAGCCCTGAACCCATCTACCACACCATGGGAGAGGCTCGGCAGCTCACCTCAGCACCACCCCTCACAATCCCTCCCTCCCATCCTACCCCACGCACAGCGTACTCGCCCCCCCGCACATATACATGTAGCGACAGGATGTCGCTAGATTCCCGCAGCCCCCCATCCGGTCACCTCCCTCCCTTGTCAGTGTGGTCTAAAGTGCCACGATTGAGTTGCCATTTTGGTAGATGCCCAATCGCAGTCCCTAAAGTCACAGGCTACTCCTGGAGTGGGGGGGAGACAGATGCAAGTACCTATAGTATATCATACTACAAATTAATACCAAGCAGCTAAGATATTTTTTATTAATGCTGCTGTGTGGGTATATTATTTTCATGGATGTTCCAGTCAGAGCAGACCAGGCCAAATATATGGATATAATGAATGATCAAATTAGCAGGAGTAAGAGCCCACCCACCCTAGTCATGTGATGCAACTGCATTGTATGTCCCGGTGTACTGTGGTGTGGTACACTGCCTAGGCCAACAGGTGGTAATGTTTTCTACTACTGCTTCTATTGATCAACACGCTGAACATGTTTATTAAAGAAGAAATTAAAGATTTACTGATCACCACCTAGGCAGTCGTATCAAATCGGTCAAGTGCAGTGTGTGACGTGGACAGCCATTTCTGAGTGCTGTATCATTTTTTTTATATAAAATGTATTACTAACTGTCTCTGCTGAAAATCTGATGCTCTAGGAGTGACCACGCTCATCTCTCCCCCCTCCCAGGTTTCAGCTGAAAGATGAAAGCCATGAGAAACTGCTGAAAACAGCATGTGAGATCACATACACACCAGGTTTTAGAGACAAGGTGTTACGTGGCAGGCCAGAAGCTTATTGCAGACTTTTCTAAGTTAATTATAGATTTGGCTGCTGAAGGGGAGCTCAGCATCCCTTTTATGATGTTCCAAAGGGGAAACCAGGTTTAGCAAACTGGTGCAAGGTTGTAAATGCTTCTGTGATGCCTTTGTGAGGGAGGATGCAGCACGGATCAAAGAGATGTCATTTGACACATACGAGTTATGCTGTGGTTACAAAATTAATACTTTGAAAAGACATCCTTTTTTTTTTTTATTAGATGTATTTATATATATATAATCTGACAGAGGAGGAGCTAGATGACCTCACACAAAAGGGGTTGGCAAATCCAGTTTACTTTAAGGAATAATTCTGTTTTACTTGGACACATTTTTACCTAGACTCTGACAAGGAAAGATCGTGAGCACTTTTAAACAGGTATTTAGAGAGAGTCAAATCTAAGTACTGTAAGTAGGAATTTGCACTGTTTAAACCTTGTTCTTTTAAAAGATTTGTATGTCTTGTGATATAACAGTTCTGTATTTTGTATTTCACATATTTTTATCTAATTTTAGTAAAATTCTTTTTAGAACTTACTTGGTCTGTCTGTTTTTCCTTCACTTGTAAGAAGAGTATACATGGTTATAGCAGACATGAAGCATAAGCTTGAATGGTGGTACCAAACAGGAAAGAGAAGCGTTTAAATCTGAGGTCTTTATTAAAGTTTTTAAGGGTTCATCTCTGTATACCTGGTTAGGTGCCCGTAGGCAAGGATATCTGGCCCCCTGAAGACAGATATATCTGAGCCTGTGCATTGGGTACGCTAGCAAGAGGTTCACAGTTTGAATCCCTCCAAGACTTGAGACCAAAGGTTGATCCAAACTCACAAAACAGACAAGAGGGTTACCTTGTTCTGTTAAACTGTTCACAAGACCTTGCTCGGAGGTTGGCACTTTGGGAGTAGAGGGCCTGACCTGCTGATTGGGTTTGTGACACAGTGCAGTGATAAAATAAAGTTTGTCATTGCTGTGTCATGTGCAATTGAAGACCTGATGACACACAATTACATCCTTCCTAGTTCCAAACAATTGCTGCCAGTGCTAAGTCATTTACAAATGTAAAATATAATAATCTCAGCCCAGTTACTGGAAGTGAGATGTAGTGTTACAGCCAGGCTAGCATACCTCACACAACAAAGAAATTAATTCAATTTAGTAACATTTTTCTCTGGAAGTAATCACAGCCCAGTATGGGGGATGTAGAAACATAGAATCTGTCGGCAGATCAGGACCATATGTCCCACCTAGTCTGCCCATTTTCCTACTCACTGTGGCAGACTCAGATCCTATTTGATCTGTGGTTCTGCGATGTAAGAAATATATTATACAAGATCATTCAACTTCAGGGATCAGGCTTCTGCTAAGCCATGTGTTGTACGAAAATTAAAACAGTAATACATGTAAAAAATAGTAGACTGATTCACAAAAGATTTTCACCACAGGCACAATACTAGAAACTGTTCTGTGGATAGGACCTGCTCGGAGTCAGTGAACATTTCATTCAGGTATTATATCTGAAATTAAAGTAAGGAATGTTGACTTTTAGAAGTGTCACACTCTCAGCATTTTCTGGTGTCAAACAGGAATTGCCAGTAATAATGTTACCAGCTGAACTAAACAATCATTCTGAACAGACGCTACTCAGAGGGCAATTCATGTACTTCATTGCAATGTTTACTAAAGCAGGCCACATACTTTGTTTGGATTTCCAGTATTTCAAAGGATCAGCATTCCAGTTAATACTGGGTTTTGCCAGGTACATTTCAACAATGGTCTGTGCTGAGGCTGTGTTAGAAGAAGCAGATGAAGAAGATGCTACAATTACATCTTGTAAGCGACTGCAGAGACATGAAGCTGAGCCAAGTGACTGTGGGACAGTGCTATGTTTCAATGGTGGTGGAGAAGGTCCTGCCACAGAGGCCAAGGAGGGAGAAAATGCTGCAACACTAGGGGACAGGCCACCTGATACTGTGCTGTATTGTGAAGAAGATTCTGAATCTGGTGCTGTACTCTGTTCCATGACAGCTTGCACCTCATCAATTATTTCATGTTTATCTCAAAAGAAGTGTCATCATCACTCAATAGTTGCTTTGATTTGCATTGCAGGTCCAAGAGTGTTGCGTTAATGTCATACTCAGAATGAAGCATTTTATGTAGTTTGTCATCTTCATCAACATTTTTGATCGTACATCTGGTTAGATCTTTTTGTATTTCGGGGGCAATTTGTGTGTGTCAGCAGCACCACTGGCAGCATGTGTGATGGAATTGTCTTAATTCTCTAATCAGATTCAATCTTAATTTCGAAATTCTTATTAGGGGCATCACCTGACTCAGAGCTGTTGTGTTTGCACTCACCTCTCTGGCGATTTCCTCAAATGGCTGGAGTAGTAAAATTAGAAACTCCAGCATGGCCCACTGTGGTGGAGTAATACAGATGTCTGCAACACCAATTCTATTTTCCAAGGTGTGCTGTCTGATAGCTTTCTTTTGTTCCAGCAGCCTTTGGAACATAAGAAATTCCATCAAGTAGAAATGTCTTGGATCAGTCCGCACAACAGTAAATTGTGCTCCTGCTGCATTTTTTCAAACAAGTAACAGGCTTTGCTTGACTGACTGAAACAAGTGCAAATTCTTTTAGCAGTGCTAACAAGAGCCTTAATATCTCTGTCCTCATCAAGAAAACTGTGAACTATTAAACTTAAGCAATGTGTAAAGCAGCGGATATAAACAAAGCCCCCCTCCGCCAAGGCCTTCCTTATGTTGGACCCATTATCTGCAACTATAAAGCCAACTGACAGTCCCTGTGAAGTGAGCCATTGCTGTATTGGTTTTTGGAGCTCTTCATTGATGTTGTATGAGGTATGTTCAGATGGAAAGTAAAACATTCTTGGAACAGCAAACTGTATTTCACTGTCCCCACAAGAATGATCAAAACATGCCCATTGTGCAGAGACAGACATGAAAGGTTCAAGCTGGCAACTTGTCCAGATATCCGTTGTGAGATGCACCACTGTCCCAACAGCACTGCACAAAACTCATCTCAGTTTTTTACACACTACATTGTAGAGATCTGGAATCCATGCTGATGAGAAGTATTTCCTCGATGGTATAGTATACCCCTGATCGGGTAAACATCTGACCGGCCAGGGCTACCTGGGCCAGCCGCCCACGCCACCATTGCTCACCTCCAAGAAACCCTCCTCTTGCTGATCTCTCAACCCCTGATTGGGCAAACATCTGAGCGGCCGGGGCTACCTGGGCCAGCTGCCCATGCTACCACTGCTCACCACCAAGGAATCATCCTCTTGCTGATCTCTCAGCCCCTGATCAGGCAAACATCTGAGTGGCCGGGGCTACCTGGGCCAGCCACCCATGCTACCACTGCTCACTACCAAGGAACTCTCCTCTTGCTGGTAAGCTCCCAGGCCAAACCGGGAAGTGCTGAAAGGCTCCTATTGACTGCCACCTGTTGCTTCTTTCTTCTTTTGGACTGTTGTGCTCTACGTGGCCACTGATTGGCCCTGCAATCTTGACTGATTCAAACTGTTCTGCTGGGCTCTGTGTCCATGGACTTCAGTAGGTTGTGGAAGAAAATTTTGGCTAAATTGCTAGACTGCTTGCTTATTTTTTTATTGAAATCTCAATTAATGTGTAGACCTGCCTTGATGTTTTTAGCACTCGACTTCTAAAAACTCCGGGTCTCGGCTGAAAATCTGGGCTAAATTGTTAGACTGCTTGCTATTTTTTTGTCAAAGTCAAAATTAATGGTGTAGACCTGCCTAAATGTTTTAGCATTGAATTCTAAAGTGCAGTTAGGAAACTGTTGTAATTTAGAGCTGTGAAGTGATTCCTGCCCCTTTGCATTCACTCTTTTCTCTCCACCCCCCCACTGCTAAACCCAGCATCTCTCTTCTTCTCCCCCAGTGAATTTCATTTTCTACTAAATCACCCCTCTGTCATCCCACTGGCACCATTTCAAGCTTAATTCTCTTGTCTGTGGCTGCCACCCCGCCTAAATCCCCTCTGTCTCTCCATTGCCCACACCCCGATTTTCTCTCCAGCATCACCCTTTGTTATTGCTGTGACTCACAATCTGTTGCTCTGTTCCTTCCCTTAGATCTCTCAGCCCCTGATCGGGCAAACATCTGAGTGGCTGGGGCTACCTGAGCCAGCTGCCCACACCACCACTGCTCGCCACCAAGGAACCCTCCTCTTGCTAGTAAGCTCCCAGGCCAAACTGGGAAGTGCTGAAAGGCTCCCATTGGCTGCCACCTGTTGCTTCCATCTTCTATTGGACTGTTGTGCTCCACATGGCCACTGATTGGTCCTGCAATCTTGACTGATTCAAACTGTTCTGCTGGGTTCTGCACCCATAGACTTCAGTGGGCTTCAGAAGAACTTTTCACCCCCCACCTCCAACCTTACTTAAATAGGCCTTAGCTCTGCCCACTTCTGCCTAGGGACCCACCCTTTCATTTCCTATTGGATACTCTCTCTCCTGTACCTCCTCTCTTTACCACCCACTGTCCCTCCTTCCTGCTCCTCCATTCCTATTACTAATCAACTCTGTCCCCTCACTGTCCCTGCCTCTTTTCTGTGCCTGACACCCTCCTCATATCTCCTACTGCACCCATCACATCTCCCTCCTCCCCTGTATCACTTCCATTTTCTGACTGGCTATCTCCCCCTTCCTCAGATCTTTCTTGCCCTCTACTACCCTCACCTCTCTATCCACTATGGCCCTCCCCTCTCTGGCCCCTGTCTGGTTGTCTCCTCCCTGTTTCCCATGGCATTCTTGCCTGGAGCCTGCCATCCCAATCTCCCACTGTGCTTCCAGCTGGACAACATCTACCCGCACTCGGGGACCATATCCACTGGGCTATGCCCTCCATATCTAACCTCAGCCAGGACAGGCTTGCAGCACTCCTGGAATCAAGATGTGGTGATTTACGTTTGCCTGTTCCCACTCTCACTTCTGGCCTATGTCACCACTTACTGGGATCATAGTTTACAGAGTAGCTTTCTCTCCAATAAGAAATGGTTGACTATAATCTCCTTCAAACAGCTACGTTGGTGCACCCTGAAACTCTTTCTTCTACTACTACTACTACTTCTTCTGTCTGGCCTACCTAGATTTTAGCAAGGCATTTGATAGTCCCACACAAAAGATTAATACACAAGATAGCCAGCCTTGGAGTGGGTCCCAAGGTGGTAGCCTGGATAAAAAATTGGCTAGACAACAGGACGCAAAGGGTAGTAGTAAATGGAGTACATAGTGAAGAAAGGAGGGTTACTAGCGGGGTACCGCAGGGTTCAGTACTGGGACGGTCCTTTTAATGTCTTTAATAAGTGACATTGCAGAGGAACTGGAAGAAAGGTATGTCTCTTTGCAGATGACACAAAGATCTGCAACAGGGTTGATACACAAGATGGAGTGGAAAGGATGAGAAGGACTTGGCAAGGTTGGAGGAATGGTCAAATGTATGGCAGCTCAGATTCAATGCAAAGAAGTGCAAGGTAATGCACATGGGAAACAAAAACCCAGGGGAATCGTACACAATGGGGGGTGAGATACTGACAACAGTAAAAATAGAAATGGACCTGGGGGTAATTATATCAGATGACCTAAAGGTGAGCAAGCAATGTGAGAAGGCAGTAAGGAAGGAAGGCTGGGGGATACTGGGATGCATAGGAAGAGGCATCAACAGTAGAAAACAGGAAGTTGTTATCCCTCTGTACAGACAGTTGGTGAGACCCCATCTGGAGTACTGTGTGCAGTTCTGGAGACCCCATCTCCATAAAGACATAGACAGAGTGGAGGCTGTCCAGAGGAGGGCAACCAAAATGGTGCAGGGTCTGCACCAGAAGACATCTGAAAAAGACTAAAGGAGCTTAATATGTATACCCTTGAGGAAAGAAGGAGAGGGACATGATAGAAACTTTCAAGTACCTCAAGGGAATTAACAAAGTCCAAGAGGTAGCATCTTCCAGAAAAGAGATGTGCAAGAACAAGGGGGCACAATTTGAAGATAGAGGGGGGACAGCTCAGAGGTAATGTGAGGAAGTATTTTTTCACTGAGAGAGTTTTGGATGCATGGAACAGCCTCCTTGAGGAGGTCATGGAGTCAAGAACAGTGGGGGACTTCAGGAATGCATGGGACAGGCATAAGGCAGTCCTAGTGGGAGGTAGGAGGAAGTAAGCTGTTGGTTAACTAGGATCTGCAGCTTATCTGTTAGGTAGGAAAATGGGCAGAATAGGTGGGCCAAGCGGTCCTTATCTGCCATCAAATGCTATGTTTCTATGTTTCTATGGCAATATTTACCCTAACCCAGGCCCCACAATTCCAAGCTCTGACCTCCAGCAGATTTACTCTGGGGGACTCACCTTTGCAATGCTTAACATCTGTAGCCTTCTACCCAAACTTGATGCCCTGCAACTATTTACACACCGACACAACCCTGATGTTCTTGTGAGTGTCGAAACCTGGCTCACTCCAAATATACCCAACAGTTCAATTACCCTACCAGGATATAACATATTCAGAATTGAGAGGACCACTAAAAGAGGCGGTGGATGTGCTGTTTACCTCAGAGACTCTCTCCTGTGGCACCGTGTTCAACTCCCTGCCTCGGTCTCTACCGCCCAGATACTACCCATCAGAATTCTACTCAGGGCTCACAGCAAGGCATTGACTATTGCTGCTGTCTACATCCCTCCCAAGGATCAAGGTAAAGGTCTCAACTCCGAACTTGACCTTGTCTGTTCCCAACCACCAGGCACCGAGATAATCCTAATGGACAATTTTAACATAAATTGGCTTGGCTCAGACACAGGTGGCTACAAGGTTGCCATCTCAGCTGCCAACCTCGCCCAGTTGGTCGTCTCTCCCACTAGACTCAACTATAAGACTGGGACAAGCACCCTCCTAGACTGGATACTGACCGGCCACCCATCCTGCATCTCAAAAGTCTCCTTTCTCCCAGATACGCTAAGTGACCACTCCCCAGTCACCTGTGAATGGTCTAACAAATTCAGCCCACCACCACCCAAACTAATAAACAGCAGAATCCTTCCATGTGGTCAATTGAAGCACCTCATATCACACCTTAGACAGCAAGACTGGTCACATATCCTCCATGCACGGATGTTAACTCTGCACTTGACTTCTTCATCAGCTCCTTCAATGCTGCCTGTGACATCTACGCCTCCTTCAAAAAGAGGAAAGTAAAAGGCCTTAGCAATCCACGGCTCACAGCTGATCTCCTAACATTGCTGAAAGCTAGGGACCACCTCTGGTTTCAGGCTTGGGCCACTGGTAGGCAAGAAGATATACAAAACTACAAACGTGCCCAAAATGACTGCACCAAAGACATACACCTGAAGAAAAGTAACTATTACAAAGATGCCCTCACAAACACCTGTGGAAAGGGGAAATCCTTCTGGAATAATCTCAAGGAAGTTACAGGGAAACTGCCCAAAACATCACCTTCAATGTTGGATGTGGATGGGACAATAACTCTTGACCCTTCCACTATAGCTAACACATTCAATAATGCATTCACTGACCTCAGTAGTGTTCTTCCTCCAGACTTCTTCAATGAAGACCTCCCTCCTGTACCTTCCTCCACCCCTGCCCCCTTTATCAAATTGTCCCCCTTTTTACTTCAGAGCAGTCAGGACACATGAAGTCCATGGATATGTTAGTAAAGCAATTGCTGGATCTAGAATATGTGGTGACTCACTCGACCCCAAACTGCTGTCTCTTACTCTTGATGAAGTGCTATCTCCTCTAACTTGGATTTTCAACCTCTCCCTCACCCTAGACCAGTTCCCTGACAGATGGAAATCCGACACCGTGACACCAGTTCACAAGATTGGGGATAAGGCCCTTCATGGAAACTATACGCCTATATCCATACTACCCCCTCTAAGGCCATTGAAGATCTAGTATCTGACCAGCTAATAGAATATCTCGACAAGTACGACATCCTTTGATAACAACAGCATGGCTTCAGAAAAGGCCACAGCACCACATCTGCCCTCCTTGAATTCACAGGAGCAATTCACAACTCCCTGGACAATAATTACCTCACTGGTTCGGTCTTCATAGACCTGACCAAGGCTTTTGACACCATTCACCACTGAATACTCTTCAAAGAACTGCTAAAAGCTTGGCTCTCCCCTGAGTTTATATCTTGGTTTAAGAGCTACCTGGAAAACCATTCCCAAAGAGTGAAAATTGCTGATGTCCTTTTAGATGCTAGACCCGTACGCTCAGGAGTCCCCCAAGTATCCATTCTTGGGCCACTCCTCTTCAGCCTGTTTTTGAACAATCTTCCACAATCCTGTCCAGAACAAATCCTACTCTATGCTGATGATGCTGTCATTCACACCATCCAACAGGACCCCTGCCTACTCCAAAACAAGCTTCAGAAGGGCTTCATCTCCATTGAAACATAGTTTAGTAGTCAAAAGCTGGTTCTCAACTATAAGAAAACCAAGTCAATGCTTTTCTGTGGCTCCCACAACAAACACAGGCTTCACCCCCTTAATATTACAAACTGCCTCGGTGCTGTTCTCGAACAGGTTCACTCCTTTAAATATCTGGGAATCACCATAGACAACAACCTATCCTATGGCATCCACATTGATAGCATTGCCAAAGCTGCAAACACATGCATTGGTCTCCACTAAAGGCACAGGCAATGCCTTACCTCAGATGCCTTAAGGATAGCAGTTCAGAGCTCGGTGGTCTCGCTAATCGACTATGGTCTGATTATTTACAGCTCTGCAACTGACACAGCCCTCAGGCACTTGTCCTTGGCCCTAAACAAAGCCTGCTGACTCATCACAGGATCCCACCATCTCATCCATATGTGTGACCTCTATGCCCAAACAGGGTGGCTCCAGTTATCAAGCCATATCAAGTACTAAACTTGTCTAATGGCTAATAAAATTATACTACATCTTGCTCCACTCGGAGTCCAAACTCTTCTTCATACAGCACGCAACTCCCGCCTCACCAGGGCTTCAGAATATCAAATACTGCACATTCTTCAGTGCCGCACCACACTGGGCCAAAGAACCTTTGTGCACCGAGCTCCTAGCTGGATTAATGGACTCTACAAAGACATCTCCTTTCTGCAAAAGCTAGGCTTGTTCAAAGCCAGCCTTCACCTCCACCTGGCTGCCTCTAGCTCCTGCGACTGTCCCTCATAATCTGATCTCCCCCATAGCACTTCTACTCCTACCCCCTCTCTCCCTCATCCTACAGTCTACCCTCCCATTTTTGCCCATACCCCAAGCACTTTTTTGAGGCCTGACAAATGTCCATGGCTACACTGCTCTTTTTGTGTTCATTCCAAGCCTCAGCTACCTCTGTCTACCCTGCCCCCTCTGGTACCAACTTTCCCTAAATGTGATGTATTTTAGCTGCTAAAAAATGTCTGTACACCATTTCTGCATTGTTACTCAACTCTATGTAATGTTTGTATTGTACCTCAGTTGATGTGGAACCTTTGTAAAAGAGCCTTGGCTCAACGGTACCTGTAATCCTGGACTCTAAATAAATAAATAAAATAAATAAATAAAAAATAAATAAGATTTGAGGTACTCAGACAGCAGCCTGAATCCTACATGTTCAACCACGTTATATGGTAGCAAATCAACAGCTATCATTTCTGAAATTTTCTTGGTTCTTGTAACAGCAACAGGGTGGGTTGAGGCATATTTTGCTTTTTGTCAATGTCTCTGAGACTGTTGAACACATGGTCACTTTCAGTAATGCTAGGAGTCCTTTGAATAGGAGGAAGTGCTGGAGGTGTTTCTGTATTGCTGTGGGGGCTGCCACTGCTTTCATCTATCATTTACCCCTGAGTGTAGTGAGCTATCACTGTAACTTTCTCTTCAAGTCTCACAACTGGAGTTCTCATTAAAGTTATGACATCTGTCTAGGTGCCTTTTCAGTGTTGAAGTTCTCAATGCACTTTTCTTTTTACCCCTGCTGATTAGCCATTCACAAATATCGCATGTTGCCACCAACTCATTAGAAGCACTAATGAAGAAGTAAAACTAAACTAAATATATACTTTTATTTTTTTTCCCGAAGTCACTGCGGATCAGTCACCTTTTCAGGATTTCTTTTCCTCGGATTTTTCTTGAGCCTGTCCCTGTTGTGATTTATTCTGTTCCTCTAACCCATTGCCCTCCTCTTCAACCATAGAAACATTTCTTTCTGTTTCTTCCTCATTTGGAATTTCCATCCCCTTCAATAACCCTTGTTCCTGATGACTGTCTTCATCATCTTCATCTTTACACTCATCAGGTTCAACCTCAGAAGAACTGAATGACGGTGAGGGACTGACAGTAGCATAGTATGCAATTGTTCCATACAATGGGGTGCCTCTGCGTATAGTACCCACCAACTCCTTGCTTTTAACTACATAACTTTTTTTTAATTGGGACTGATCCAACAGATGCACCTTTTTTGGATTCAAGCTTCTGCTTGGAAGATGAAACTTTAGAGTTACCAGAATCACTTTTTTGGGGTTTGATTTTGTTGTGCCTGTGCAGACTGACTGCTGTCCTTTGACCCTGAAACTGCAGTGCCACTGCTTACCTGAGAACGCACCTCAACACTTCGATCCATTTTTTCTTATTTTTAATTCTAACCTGTAAAATGATCCCTCCTAATAAGTATCTAGTGTCCTCTGACTCCCACATCATACAGGACCAAATTTAGTGTACACAGCACACCAACACCACCACCACTTCCTTCCAAGCTTAGCTCACTGAGTGACTCGTACTATTACTGTTCAGTGACCAACTGTATTCAGCAACTCTTACCCAACAGTGTTTGCTTCCACAGCCTCAGAATTTAAATTGGTGATGCAGAAACTTCTGGCGCTGGTATGGTGTGGTTGGTTATATGATTAAAAATAAGAAGAATAAGGAATAATGGATAGACTGAGTGATGATGACACTTATATACTTCTGTTGTTATCTCTATTTGCAATAGTCACAATAAATTAATGAATGAAAACACCTTGTGGCTGTTGCTTTCTCATGCTCTGATTTAAATTAAAAAATTGAAACAATAGACTGCTATGAGTCACAATGTCCCTTGGGCCCCCCCCACAGTCAGCAACACTGGCTCAGCAACTTCTCTCTCTCTCTCTCTCTCTCTCTCTCTCTCTCATGACTCCTCTCAATGAAGAACAAGAGTAAAGTCAAAGATTTATTTTACTTATTTGTGCCTGCCCTGTAATCTATTCTGGCCACTAGGCCAGTAAGTCTGTCTCTCTTTCCGTCTTTCTCTCTCATGGCTCCTCTTGATGAACCAACAAGAATAATAAAGAGATGTATTTTATTTGTGATTTCTGTGATTGTAATTCTATTTATGGCCCCCACTAAAAGTCTCTCTCTCTCTGTCGTGGTGACTACCCTCAATGGAACAAGAATAATGAATAAGATTTATTTTCTGCCCCCCCCAGTAACTCTCTCTCTCTCTCTCTCTGTCTCTATCTCTCCAGATTCACAAACAACCAAAAGATTTATGTGATTTTTTCCAATAAAGCTTTCTCCATGTAGCAGCACTGCTCAACACACTCTCCTCCATCTTGCTCACTGTCTAATTCTTCTTTCAACTGTGTTGCACACTCACCACTGTTATATTCTATGAGTTAGTGAATCACATGACTTAATTTGGGAGCTGTTGCCTGATTGGATGCAGCCAACCACCTGTATGTGAAGTGTGGCATGCCAACAGCATCCCTATGGCAACATTCAACTAAACTGCGAAAAGACACACTCCGTGGCTTACCACAGATCCAGAACCAGACTTCTGCAGTGTGTGGAGGGGGTGTGGGATAACAGATGGACCAGATACAGAACTTCAGATTCAACACACAATTCTATGTGTGATGTTTATTTAAAACACAGGGGATAACTTTAAGCAATGGCATATCCCTTCTTCAGTACCTAAGTTTGCAGCAACAGACTATGTGTGTCCTTCTTCTGCACTTAGTCAGCACCTACTGACCCAGTGATCTATCTCTTTAGTGAAAATTATTTTATTTCCCTATGTTGGTCTTGTGTGTTTCGGTGATGGAGAGCTCAAAAAATGAAAAACTCAAAAACAAGCTAAAGACAAAGAACCTCAGTGCAGAAGCACTGAAGCAAGGGTTACCCCAAAGGGCATTGATAATAAAGCCAAGTTTCAAAGAAACACAACATCACACATATCCCCATAATGCAAAGCATCATGGGATGCATATGCAAATCGCCATTAAATTTTAGGCTGGTTCAACTTAAGGCAGGAATGCATGGTGCCAAAAGGCCTCTCAAGCAATCTGTAATTTACATGTATTTAAATAACACAATGGGGGGTTTCTGATATCTCTACCCCGGTAACTTAATTTTTATAATACAGTCCCCTAGTAATGTTTTAACTTTATCAAAAACACCTAGTGCCGTGGTATTTTCAACATTTACAGGTTTCATACACACAAGGCATGTACATCAAGGTATTTTATGACATAGTGCTAT
Source organism: Neoceratodus forsteri (assembly GCA_016271365.2). NCBI lineage: Eukaryota > Metazoa > Chordata > Ceratodontiformes > Ceratodontidae > Neoceratodus > Neoceratodus forsteri. The sequence goes on along the minus strand of CM028129.1, from coordinate 1,684,081,564 downwards.
TGCGTACTAAATCCAACAATGAGGAACACAGCCTGTTATTTTATAGCAGCTCAGAGGTCACCACAATGACCTCCCTGTATGAGGACCTGAGAGGGAAAAGGAAAATTAAAGAGGACACTACAGCATAATCAAGAAATGGAGGGGGAACCCATAGGTGCCTAACTTTTTGGACTAGAAATTGTCAACAATAGATTAGGCTAAGAAATAGAAGAACTGTTGCAACAGCTTTTAAGAATAAAGAGACAGTCCTTTAGAGTGATAGGTTCTCACTGTTACACAGTGAAGTCTGTATTTATCTGAGTCCGTGGGTAAGCGCTTGGATCTAGGGGGCTCTGATTTCTGGTGGAACAGTCCACCCAGCCCTAATAGTGAGAAGGTAAAAGTGAAAGCTAAACTCAAAATAATGAAAGCCAAACTCAAAATATCTGAGGGAGGAAGGGAGATAAGACAACATGGCTTTCTTCTGCTAAAGCAGCAAGAAAAGAAATCTCAAGGAAGGGATTATCAGGCTGACATTTGGGAGGGTGAAGAAAGTGATATGGATAAAGCAGACATACAAATGAATACTTCTGTCATTACAGTGGTGGAGAATCAGCCTTGAGCAGGGGGGGGTTCTGGACATTCACATGTCTATAGCAGAGAAGAGGATAATTAAGAGCTAGGGTCGCTAAGGGTAGACAAATCTCCAGGTCTGGATGGTCTGCATTCAAGGATGCTAAAAAGAGATGGGATAAGTGCTTTGGGCACCAATAACAGACCTCTTCAATAGCTTGCTGGAGACAGGAGTGGTACTGGATGATTGGAGGGTTTGCTTGGTGGGAAGTTCTTGACAGTCGCACCTGATTTATTTCTCTGATTGGGTAATAAAGGCTTCTGACAGAGGCCTTCCTTTGGATGTATTGTACTTTGACTCAATCCCTAATACAATTTTCATTAAGAAAGAGGCAGACCTGGGTGTAAGGGACGAACTAACTACCAGGGTTGGAAACTAACTGAGCGGGAGTTCACTGAGAGTAGGGAATCAATGGGAACTTTTCAGAGGTTAGAGTCATCATTAGTGAGGTGCCGCAAGGGTTGGTCTAGGGGGCCGTTACTTTTTTAAAATCTTCATTTGTGACATAGATGAAGTTACCCAGGTACAGATTTGTCTTTTTATAGATGGCACATTAAACTATGCAGGATGGTAGATGGCGAGGAAGAAATAAGGGTAATTAAGGAGGATTTGGAGAGGTGGTCCAAGGTACGGCAACTGAGGTTCAATGAGATGAAGTGCAAAGTCATGCACACAGGAACAAAGAAACCAAGAATGGAATATAGATTAGGTGGAGAGAGGGTGTAGAAGATGAAGGAGAAGGTTCTGGGGGTTATTATATCTGACAACCTGAAGCTCAATATAATAAGGCAGTGGCCAAGGCCAACAGAATGTTGAGATGCATAGATAGGGGTATTAGCAGTGAGGTGATACTGCCCCAGTACAGATCCTTGGTGAGACCACACTTAGAATACTGCTTGCAGTTCTGGAATCCTCACCTGAAGAAGGACAGGGATAGGGTGGAGTCAGTACAGAGAAGGTTCAACAAGATTATTCAGAATCATAGAATCATAGAATAGGTTTCAAGTTCAGTAGATCAAGGTCCTTTAATGAACTTGCTACCATAATATTTAATGGTGATAATAAAACTTTCTTTCTTTCATATGTTTAATTTGATTTTAAATGTTTCCATATCTTCACTTTCAATTACATGTCTAGGAAGTGTATTCCATATTGTTATGACTTGTTGATTATACCAATGATTCCTTTTGGAAGTTTTATTCACTTCTCCCTTAAATTTACACATATGTGACCTTGTGTTTAAACTGATTGAATTATGCTTTTCTAGCCCTAATGTATATAGGAGAACCTCATTGTGACATGCCTTAAATGCAAGGCATAAATCACCTCTCATCCTCCTATAATCCATTGAGTAAAGATTTAGTTCTTGTAATCTTACACCGTATGATTTACTATTTATATTATTAACTTTTTTAGTAATCCTCCTCTGTACTTTCTCAAAAATTTTTTTACCGTCAATAGTATAAGGTGCACAGAACTGGGAGCAATACTCCAGGAGGGGTCTAATCAAAGAAGTATACAATGGTATTATAAACTCAGCATTCAGACTCTTTATGTTTCTCATAATACAATGATATATTCTGTAACATTTTTTCATTATCATGTTTGTGTGTTTATCTGACTTAAGATCTGGTGTAATGTAAACTCCAAGGTCCCTTTCATTATCAGTTACACTTACTTGAACGCCATTTAATTTATATTCGTAATGGGGTTGTTTCTGCCAAAGTGCATAATCTTACACTTGGTCTTTTTAAATACAAGTTTATGCTCCTTTGCCCAGTTAGCTAATTGATCTAAGTTTAATTGAAATTGGAAGGCAGAGACCTGGTCAGTGACAATACCACCGATTTTACAGTCATCGACGTATTTACTCATCCAAGTCCCTGACGTAGCCTGCATAGAGGTGAGTAATATATTAAACAAAATCAGCCCAAGCACTGATCCCTGTGGCACACCACTAGTCACTGGTCCCCATTCTGATGTATAACCCCTTATCACAACCCTTTGTTTCCTATCAAACAACCATGACTTGATCCAGCTGATTATATTTGGATGCAGATTAGGTTTAATCAGTTCTTCAATTATTATGTTATGGTAGACTTTATCGAGAGCTTTGGAAAAGTCTAAGTGTACCATGTCGAAAGATATTCCCTTATCCAAGGCCACACTCACTGGTTCAAAAAATGCATTAAACTGGTAACACAAGACCTACCCTGACAAAAACCATGCTGTGTTAGATCCATGTGTCCAATTTGATTAAGGAGATCAATAATATGTTTATGTATTAATCTTTCAAGTATGTTACCTAAAACAGAAGTCAGGCTAATTGGTCTATAATCTTGTTTATTTTGTTTATCTCCACCCTTGAAAACTGGAATAACCATAACCTTGTTCCATTCTTGAACTATTTTACCTTCAGACAATGAGGTATTAAAAAGCATTGCAATCAGTCCGACCAGTTCTGCTGCAAGTTCTTTTAAAAATAATGGACTAAGACCATCAGGTTCTGGGGAACTAGTGGTTTTAATATTTCTAATCACCTTGGTCACTTCAAGTGTTGAAAAAGTCACACCCTCCAATATTGTTGGAGGAAGCAAGGTAGGTCCTACAAGTTAAAAACTGAAGGATTTTAAAAGTTACTTGGTGGAATTCAGGAGGAAAGAGGGACATGACTGAAACATTCAAATTTCTTAGCAGATAAACAAAGTGAACAGCATTGCACTATTCACCTTCAGTGCTAACGCAAATACTAGAGGTAACACAGAAGCTGACAGGGAGACATTTTAAGAAGTATGTCAGGAGGCACTTTTTATGTGGAGAGGGTGGTTGACAGGGGGAACAGATTGTCCAGTGGGGTTACCTTTGAAAAATTGGTGGTTCAGTTCAAGCAGAGGTGGTATAGATGTATGGGTTTAGTATGTGGGGGGGGGTAATGGGGATAGGGCAAGAGAAGGGAGGAGATTTATTTCTTTATTGAATTTTGGTAGCTGGGTAAGCCCACTGAGCCAATACAGTCCCTTTTTCAGGGGTGACCCAGATTGAAACAATACAACATAAGTACAACATTTAGGAGAGAACAAATACAATGAACAGTTTGATACAATGATATACAATTACAGGTACAGTTACAAGGTGACCTTGGAGTCAGACCATGTTACAGCATGACAAATGAGCCATTAGGCTAAGTGCATAGTATAGATTCTAAGCAGTACAGAGATATCTGGAGAAGTAGGTTAGAGGAAACAGGTGCATGGCAAGAAGATAGCATGAAATTTTGTGTTTGAACTGAGTGAAGGAGGTAGAGGAGATAATCTCATGTGGGAGGGAATTCCAGGCAGATGTTGATGTAAAGGCAAATGACTGCCTGCCAACCATCAGACAGGGGTTAGGAGTAACCAGGAGGGGGAAGGCCATGAAGCGTAGGGTGTGCTGATACATTTATGGTTGATGAGATCACTCAGGTAGGGTTGGGTATAATGATGATCCAAGTTAAACATAAGGCACATTGCTGTATGCAAAAATGTGTTCTTAAGGTGTGCCTGGCCTAGGCAGGGGAGAACTTCACAGTGATGAAGGCCAGGGTCAGAACTGAGACTGTAATGCCCAATCCTCAAGTAGAGTTGATTGATATGTGCAAGAATGGATGCCTGTGCTCAGAGGAGCAGCGGGGCACCATAGGTTATCAGGGGGAGGAGAGTAGATGTTGCTATTTTTAGACATGAGGCTCAAGTCAGGAGGGGATGGAAGCAGTAAAGGAGACCAAGCCACTGGTTGAATGCTTTCAACAAAACATTGAAATGGTTCTCAAAAGTGAGTGAGGGATCTAGAGTGACCCCAGGTATTTAAAGGAGGTAACTAGTTCTAGGGGGTTGCCATCCTTTGATCTGACTGCAAGCGGGTGCTGAGATGAGGGTATGGACCTCAAGTTATGAAACAACATGATTTTGGTCTTCTTTGTGTTAAGGACCAGACGGTTATCACAAAACCATTCCTCAAGGACATGGAAATCAGATTCAAGGTTCCGGTTTATCCAGCCCAGGTCAGAGGATGAGCGATATATGATTGCATCATCCACATAGAGATGAACTGTGGCACCTCCGCAGTTAAGTGGCAGGTCATTCATAAATAGTGAAAATAATAGCGGCCCCAGTATGGAGCCCTGTGGAACACCATGTTGGATTTGTCTAAGGGGGTGTTAAGAATGGAGAATCCCAGGAGGAGACACTGAGAGCACCACGAGTGATATGTTCAATGGGAAAACAGTGGCAAAACAAAAGACCACAATGTTAAAAGGTGCAATATGCCAGATGAAATTATTACCTCTGCAATCGTCAAGTGGTTAGAGTCACTGCTTCTGGTGAAAGAAATCAGGAGGTTGATTACTGGGTTGGGGAATGTGAAAAAGTGGAGAGGGTAACAGTAAATATAACCTGCTGTTGGGAAACTTGGATAATAGGTTATGGTCTTTTGTTGATGAGTAAACACTGTGGGGATTGGTCTCATATGTCAGGCAGATATAATGGTAGAGTGGATAGAACAATTGGCCTTCTAGTGCTGTCAGCTTCTGTGTTTCTATGACAAAAAAGTAAGGACTAGTAAAAGCATTCAGTGCACCATCTCCAGCATCCAGACTTTTATTCAGTGGTGCACTTGCAATATGCGTGTGTGTGTGTGACCAGTATGTTTGTGTGATATCCCAGTCCTAGTTAAATATGAATAGCCATAATTAGCGCTGTCTCTTGGACCCGTGCCAGCTGCAAAACCCTAATGGAGGAGAGGGAGCTACATGTGGGGGCTCATCTGGGATTTGGGGTAATATAACAATCAGCACATGACACTGTGAGGAATCTCTGAGGTTTGATTTTTGGCCAGAAAAAAGTTGCACTGTTTTCAGTTTATTTTACAGGCACGTGCCTGCACTCAGCAGAATGTATGTCCATGACCATAGCAGAAGCCAAAATTTGCATGTCCCTCCCCCTGTGGTCAGCTGTCCAGGTGAGAGGAGTGTACTGATTGTGTGCACATGCAGTGCATGTTGACGAAGAGACTAAGTGGTGCCAGGAGAGCGGAGCCCGAGGTCTGTAAACAGTAAGAAGTGGCAGCATTCGAGAAGAAAGAATGGCACAGCATTGCAGCAGCAGCTACGAGACACCATCAACAGCGATCACAAGTGGCAAGTGTTCCATCCAGTGGCACTAATGATTCACAGCAAAAAAAACAATTGGCAGGCATGGGAGCTTGTGAGGGTATGTCAATACCCAGGTGTTACCATGCTGAGTGGGGAAACAGCAGCTGTAGGCTGGTAAGAGCAGAAATGGGACACTTACTTTAAGGGAAAAGTCCCTTCAACCTTTTTCTCTGTTTGTCAATGTAGTGTGTAGGCATGAACAATGAGTCTTTGTCTTACAACCCCTTAAGTTCATCCTAATTTAAATTTAAATGAAATTGCTTCACTCTATTCTGCCCTTGTGAAAACCTGCTTGACACCTTTGCAAAGGACATGACCCCACTCAAAGGAAACATGGGAGTTGATAATTCGTATTTGCATATTAAAGGGATGGGGAATAAGCAAAGAACTCCTAGCACATGGGAATTTATCAGTTGAATAACAAAATGTCACAAGCACCAGTACCCTTCCAACTGCATTTTTTCAACTCAGACACACTTTAAACAACAGAAAGCATTATGGAACTTGCCTTGAAAAGTTTGATGACCAGCACAAGACAAGAATACAGGGGGCCCTATTCTCAAAGCTCGCATCCAGGGCAAGGGGCTTGCACCACAAGGAATATTGCAAAATGCCCTTGCACCAAAATATGTATCTGGAGCAATTCTCAAATGCAGCCTGTGTCACCCACAGGCTGCCTGCACCGCCTGTGTGCCAGGAAATGGGCTACAGTAAGGCACTAGGGGCTTATGGCAGACACAGGCCACCAAAGCTCTTTAATTGGGATTCACAAAAATCATCCAGAGGGGGGCGTGGCCTGACTAGTCAGAAGATGGCAGCATAGTACTGATTCTCTGAAAGGAAACTAGAAACCAAACCTCATCCTTCCTAACCAGATCATCCTCCTGTGTCAACTTTGGTGATTTATCTTCAGTACATCTGTTTTCAATGAACTGTAAGTTATTTTGGATCTATTTAATCACAATTAACCATATTGCTACTGCACTGAACTAGGCCATTGCTAAGCCTTTACTTGATCACCATGGCTGACCCCAATCTACAGCCAAACTTATTTGCCAAAGTGGAGGCTATGTTCACAAAACTGGTGGCAGATATTAATGACATTAAATCTCCACACAACAGAATACAACAACACTTAAATGCTATGATCAGAGAATTACTACTAATGAATCTACATCTACTAAAAACACGGCCTCCATTCATGAGCTTCAGGACACCATACAGAACCAAGAATCATACTATAAAGTCTCTTCAAACTAAAATAGATGACACTGAAAATCGTAACCGTAGGAATAACTTGCGATTTTTGGGTTTCCCTGAAGGATTCGAGTTGGGGGACACAACCGCGCTTTTAATGAATGTACTTCCAGCAATGTTAAAGCTACCTCCAGAGCTGCAACTAACCATTGAACGCTCTTACCGAATTCTAGGTCCCAGGCCAAATCAAGAGCAACAGTCCAGGACTATTATAGCCCGATTCCTGAACCATTCTCACACAGAACTTATTTTAAAACGTGCTAGAGAAATAGGTACCTTGATGTGGCAAGATTATAAGATCTCTATATACAGGGACTTCTCCAAAGAGCTCACAATGAAATGGAAAGCGTACAAACCTTTAAAGTTAACTTTACACCAGAGGCGCATCAAATTTGTTTTATGTTACCCCTCTACAATGTGCCTTTTTCTGGGTTCATCTTTCAAAGATTTTAGTATGCCTGAAACCCTAGCTAGCTTTCTGAATGCTGCCTCAAACAATCTTACCTCGACAAGTCCCATTGCGGATGGAGCAATCTGCATTCTGGACCCTACTCGGAAGGAGGATTCAGTGGCGCACAACATCAGAAGAAGCTCCACAGAGTCTGCAGTCCCACATATAACCACCAACGGATGTTCCCCCACCAAGACAATCCAGCCGACTACAAGGGAAACTCTCTTCAGGGCCTCATACACCTAATTTTTCTTGCTGTCCCACTGTAGATCCTCCAGGTCCCTCACAGAAAATGTACTACCAAACGCAAATGATTGCTTCTATTCCACTGACTAACAAATACGCCTTCTTAACCGAGGATACACACTCCTCGCTTGAAGACTTAACCCCACAGTGTATAGCAGATCAACCCACTAATGAAAGTGCTGTGAACTAAGCTATTACTTCAGTTAATTCATCTTCGTCCAAGGTCGTGGCAAACTCTCCTCTAAAGTCATTAGAACCTCCCCCAAAAAGATAAAACGAAAGACAAAAATCTCAAAATTACAAATAGTGTCTACAAAGCGATGGTAACCTAAATGCATATATTTAATTCAGGGTCACTCATCTCTCCTGGAATAACAGGTCCAGGACACTGTGATGTCAAGAACCAGTATTTTTATTGCTTTACCACGCAAAGTGCAGCCTTCACAACCATGACAACATCGCTTCCAGCAGGTTGTGAAACTGAAAGGCTGTACATTGCGGTCGGCATAGATCATCACCAGTCTTCACAATGTACACTCTGCAGACTAACATAGTCAGTGAATTCTATCTATTATCTTAATAACTAATCTCAACACATGGTGGGCAGTGCATACATCTGACTCGATTGCTGTTATGTTAACCTTTTTTTTCTATATAAGCAACTATCCCTATGCTTACAGCATCAGGAAGTTGGATACTCCCTTATCATTTTCATCCAATTCAATACCTTACCCTTTGGTAAGTCTATAGTAATAAACAGCTCTCATAATATATTATATTTCAGACAATTGATCAATATGAGTCAATTCTGAATACTTCTGTAGTGAACTCCTCCCCTCTCCCACTTCTCTATTATAACTCACAATGTCACACTGTAAATAGAAGCTAACCCCAATTTATACTTATATGATAGTTGCTGGCTATTTTTAGTGTATGGGCACAGTGGGCATATTATTTCGAGATTACATATGTACCCCATATACTCGAAGCCTATAACATACAGGGGTTCCCTGTTTTGTTTCTTCTCCTTGAATTGGTGCTCACTGGGCCTATTACTTAAACCTAGTTACCCTATTCATTACTTAAGCAGGCAATTTTCGAGTAGGGGGACTTTCTTTTTTCTTTCTCATAGATTCCCCATGGTAACCCTCCATCACTGAAGCCAGCTATCCTCTTTTCTCATTTGTTTATATCTGGATTATGAAGTAAGCAATAACAATATATTATTCATTAGCTTTCTAACTCTGAGTAGCCACCTTGAAGCCTTTTTTTTTTTTTTTATCTACTCAACTACCGTATTCTGACTAGAACTTCATCACAGAATCTGGTCAGGGGTTGTAACTACCCACCCTTTTTCGTTATACATATATAACTATACCTACTTAAATTTCTTGTTTCCTTGACACCCTCCCCTTTAGGTAATACTGGTCCTCCACATATTTATTACAGCACTTTGTTGTAATAAGCTAACACTTTTACCAACTTAGATTTATTAGTGTTTCATTATGATCTGATGATCTTTTCACCTATGTTATAAAATGATATAATGCATTTAATCAAGGTTTTTTCTTTATTGTTTCCTTGCTATGTATGATGCAGCTGAACAATTGTCAAGCTTTATTGACATAATTGCTTCATTATTAATATTATAATCGTTGGTTCAGACTCTAGAATTTGACTAGCACACCCCTCGGTTGGTCCTTCTAAGTCCTTCCTACTGTTCTCACGTCCTGGTGTGTGGTGAGAGACTCTCTTAGCATTGTTTTGCTGACTCCTATCTCCCCCCCCACTCTCCAGAATTTTCTTGTTATTGATACAAGGTTTAAAATTTTTTTATATCAATTATGATGTTATCTTTTTCTGTAAGATCTACTTTGTTAAGTAACGTAGTGATTTTGCTGTTATTACTGACTTCTTTCCTCTCTCTCACACTACTCCATTCTTAGAAAGATATCTGTCGTCCCTATGCCTTAATTATTTTACCCTTTTTGCTTGAGTATTCCTGCCTGCCACCTCATATACATATTTTTTTTTCTTTCACCCAGACCATCCTCTGCCCAATTTATATGTCCCTTCACACTCATGATAATCAGAGCTTGATTTATGAACTGCTCCATCTTCTTAAAAAGAAAAAAAATATTGTACACATTAGCATCATCTTAAGTAAAAAAAAAAAAAAAAGGCATGCATGGAGTGAGGGAGACCCGGTGCATGTTCACTGTTACAGCCCACAGGTTATAACGATGAATTATAACCAGTTTTCTCTATGAGAGAAAATGCTCCCAGTTATTATAAATAAAATATGAGTGACCTCACACAATTCACCTTGTGTTTCCATCTCAGGGTTGAGATTACAGCATGGGCCTCTCAAGCATTACTCACAGGGTCCATACACTGTTATCTCAACCCCTAGATGGAAACACAGGCTCATTGTGTATGGTCATCCATAGTATATGGGTAAATAATAACTGGTCAGCACTTTTTCCTATAGACTAGACCACTTGATATTTCCCATAACAACTGGCAGGTTGTTATGACGTTCATGCTTCATGCCACTCAACTGATGCCGCACCTGCATTGACTGAAGGAATGGATGTGGGTGGGCTGAACAGTCTTTGAAAGATGGCACTCCGTCTGTCGCTTCACGAGAACCTGCCACAAAAAGAACATGATCATACCTTCTTTAGTTTTTAAAATGTATCTGATTGATCCAACCTTGAACCCTGCTAAACATCTGGTTGATCCTGCCATCTGACTGTTTTGGCACCAGCGCGTGCCCAGTGAGCGTCATCCTAGACGCAATCTTGGGGTGACAAACTGTAGGTAAATTTAAAACAAAAAGAGCATCAGGTGCCAAATTATAAAAAAGAAAAGGGAGAAGGCAGCAGAAAGAGGGAGTCACAGCCAGTGTGTGTGTGTGTGTGAACACTAAAGACAGGTAGGGTGTGTGTGTGTGTGTGTGTGTGTGTGTGTGTATATGCATGTGTGTGTTTGTCTGTGTGTGTGAAAACTTGCTGCTCAGTGTATTATTAAAAATAAAACATGGGGAAGTGTGTGGTATACTCGGATTTAATACACACCCTTGGTGTGGGATGCTTTAATGAACCCCTCAGGCTTCACCCTCGGGGTTTATGTAGCATCCCACACCTCATGTGTGCATTAAATTCTCATAACACTCACTTCCCCATCATTTATTCTCTATGTGTTGTTGTGTATGAAGTTTCATACACTCAATATCTTTCTTGCGCACAGTTCGAAGGTCACAAAAGTTGCATGTACTATACTATACTATAAAAAATAAAACATGGGCAACTGTGCCAACCTGGCTATTCTTTCTATCTCATTTATTTATTTATTAGAATTTTGGTAAGTGGGTAGGCCCACTGAAACCATGCAGTCCCTTTTTCAGTGATGACTCAGGAGACAATTACAGTACAATAAAGCATGAACAAAACATGGACTTACTGTGTACAATGACACGCACACAGGTACAAGGGTTCATCAAAAGACTTCAGGATAGTTACAAAGCAGCCTTAAAAATTTATGCTACATAGGGTTAAATAAGGAATTAAAGAATATATATAATTAAATACATTTGAATAAACATATTTACAGAGCACTTGCACTTCACAATGTTGTAGTATCGAATGAAATGTATGCCTAGTGGCAGAAGGTGCAGTGATGATAGTGAATTAGGCAAAACAGTTACAGCTGGGAGGTTTACGTATATGAGAGACAAGTTCATTATGTTGCTTGCACGCATGTGCAAGAAACATAGTGCCATCATCCGAGTTTTCGGAGGTGTGGCACCCTTCTTCCAATGCAGTCAGTGTGTTTGCAGGTGCGGACCCAGTTCCCCAATCACTGCTGCAGCTGTGTATGACAGCAGTTGAAAATGCAGTACTGTACAGTTGAAAGGTAGAGCTCCGCTTCAGTGAGCAGAGCTCCCCCTTCCACACACACACGCACGTGCACACACGCACACTGTGTGCTTATGCGCCTCCCCCCCAAACAGGACGGCCGACGGGGGTACCCACCCCCGCCGGCTCCACGCCTCATTAAAGCATCCAGGTGCCACGCTGGGAGCCCACCCCAGTGTGGCAAATGATGTTATGGCCGACGGGGTGCCCAATCCCCGCCGGCTCCAGACCCCCCCAACAGCCTTCCAGCTGCCACGCTGGGAGCCCACCCCAGTGTGGCATATGTCCCTCGTAGTCTTTGTCCCTCGTAGTCTTATTAAAAAAAAAACCTGTAAATACAAAAACTGTCCCTCGACGCTTCTCCCTGCCCCCTCCCTCAACCCGCACCCACCCACTGCGCACCCTGCCTCCCCACACCCCCCTCACCCCATACTTACCTCCGGAGCTCGGCGCAACGATCTTGGTGAAACCGGGAACACGTCTGCACTCTTCAAAGCTGACTGCGAACTAAGGAAATGCCGGTAAGCTGTATGATGGGATAGATAGGGTTTTTTCAACTTTGTTGCATATCTCAGGCATTTTTGGGAATTTTGGGCCCAAATTTTCAACATGGGGTTTTTGGGACCCCTCCTCATGAATTCTTGCACTGTCATGGTGTTAATCGGGCCCGGAGGGTGATTTCGCAGTCACTGAGTGAAATCACCTTTTGGGACTGATTAATGAAATGACACTGCCAGTGTTCATAAGGTGGGATCTCAAAAAGTCTATGTTGAAAATTTGGTGAAAAAATTCCTAAAAAGGACTGTTTTATGAGTGTGCGTTGCGCAGTTCTTACACATGCACGTAAGTTCACGAATTTTCAATATTTTCACTCTGGATTTTCAACATTACCATTTTACCACACCTCCTTTTGAGCAGTACAGCAGTTATTTTTCACATCTCACCCAAAACGTGTTTCTGCCCATGTAGCGCACAATGGCGCAGTTGGTGTGCAAAATCAATGTATGGGACACATTAAGAAAATCACAGTGACACTGTTCATGAGCAGAGATCTTAAAATGGGTTTGTTGAAAATTTGGTGAAAAAATTCCTTAAAATTACTGTTTTACGAGCGAGTGTTGCACAGTTCCTACGCATGCTTGTAAGTTCACAAATTTTTAATATTTGCACTCCAGATCTTCAACATTGCCATTTTACCACACCTCCTTATGAGCAGTACAGCTGTCATTTTTCACATGTCGCACAAATTGTGTTTCCGTGCATGTAGTGCACAATGGCACATTCAGTGTGTGCAATCAATGTTTGGGACAGATTAAGAAAATCACAGTGACACTGTTCATGAGCAGAGATCTCAAAATGGCTATGGTTAAAAAATTCCCTTCAGACGTTCTGCAATATTACTAATGAAGACATTGAACAGAACTGGCCCCAGGACCGATCCCTGCAGCACCCCACTGGTCGCCTCATCTCCCTAGACTGCACACCATTTACCACCACTCTCTGCCTCCTGTCTGTTAGCCAGTTTCTAACCCAGTTTACCACCCTTTCCCCCATGCCCAGCTTACCCAACTAGTTTATCAGCCTGCTATATGGGATGGTGTCAAAGGCTTTGCTGAAATCAGGGTTAGTGTTGTCCACTGCCCCACCCTGATTCACTTCCTTTGTCACCCAGTCAAATAAATAAACCAGATTTATCTGACATGATGTCCCCACTGTGAATCCATGTTGTCTATGGTCCTAGATGCCCCACTATCCTTTCTTTAAGCAATGTCTCCATGATCTTCCCCACTACTGAGGTGAGGCTGAACGGCCTATTGTTCCCTGCCTCCTCCCTGCTGCTGGACTTGTGTAGAGGGACCACATGTGCCCTCTTCCAATTCACTCATGTTGAATGACTCAGTGAACGTGGCTGCCAGAGGTACTGCTATCTCCCTTCGCAGTTCTGTTAATATCCTTAGGCGTATGCCATCTGGTTCCATCGCTTTGTCCACCTTCAATTTAGTGAGCTCCTGCAGGACTCTTTTGCCTTTGAATGGACTATTGTCCACCTCTTCACCCCCTTGGTAACTGCTGTACTGCTGTGGCCCTTGCCCCTCCCACTCTTCTCTGAATACTGAACAGAAAGACACAGTGGATGTCTTGGGAGGAAGGCATGGAACTATCACTTCCAAATACCTAAACAGCACATATGAGCAAGCAACATTTGGCATTGACAAATACTTGTTTTTGAAAAGAGAGAGTGAGGTGCAGTTGAGAATAGTAGGTGGTAAGGAATTCCAGGCAGTGGTGGCTGAGAAGACGAAAGATTGCTTACCCGATAAACGTTGTAGCTTAAGGATAACCAATAAGGGAAGAGAAGTAGACCTAAGTGGGCAGGCATATGCTTTGTGATACACAATTCCCTTAAGGGACAGGGGGTTAAAGAGGTTAACTAGTTTGAAAAAAAAGAATAGTGGATGGAATTGTAGCCTAGTGTCATAACTGGGCCATTGGAGAGAATGCAGGGTGTCACAGTGATGTTGTCTGGGGTTAGCGCCCTATCCTATAATAGATTTGATGCAGCCATGCAAGGGCCGAGGGCTGAGCAGAGGGCAGGAATAGTGCACTATACAATAATATAGGAAGAATAGTAGGTGTTAAGGAATTCCAGGCAGTGGATGTCTTGGGAGGAAGGCATGGAAATCTGTACAGACAGCTGGTGAGACCCCATCTGGAGTACTGCGTGCAGTTCTGGAGACCCAATCTCCGCAAAGACATAGACAGGATGGAAGCTGTTCAGAGGAGGGCAACTAAAATGGTGCAGGGTCTGCACCGGAAGACATATGAAAAGAGACTTAAGGAGCTTAATATGTATAGCCTCGAGGAAAGGAAGGAGAGGGGAGACATGATAGAAACTTTCAAGTACCTCAAGGGAATCAACAAAGTCCAAGAGGGTAGCATCTTTCAAAAAAAGAGGTGTGTAAGAACAAGGGGGCACAATTTGAAGATGGGGGGCAGATCAGAGGTAATTTATGGAAGTATTTTTTCACAGACAGGGTTGTGGATGAATGGAACGGCCTTCCGGAGGAGGCTGGGGAGTCAAAAACAGTGGTGGAATTCAAGAATGCATGGGACAGTCATAAGACAATTCTAGGGGGTGGGGGTAGGAAGAAGTAGGCTGCTGGTTAACTAGGATCTGCAGCTTATCCATCAGGTAGGGAAAATGGGCAGACTGGGTGGGCCAAGCGGTCCTTATCTGCCGTCAAATTCTGTTTCTATGTTTCTATGTTAATGAAGAGTGAAAACAAAATAGGGCCAAGAATTGATCCCTGGGGCACACCATGTAGAACAGGCCTGAGGGATGAACAAGTTCTAGACCATTTTACCCTTTGTGATCTTCCAACAAGATAGTCCTTAAACCATGAAAGCACTAGACAGTCAAGGCAAAGTTGATGTAGTTTACCTAGCAGAAGGTGATGATTTTTTTTTTCCTTTTTTCCAACTCTATTTCTGGCTCTGTTTGAGCCCCAGAGAACTCTCTCAGGCATCCACTCGGCCCCAGCTCTACCTCCGGGCCTGAGACTCACCAGCATCCTGGCACCAGCCCGGCAATCCCCTCAGTTCTGAGCCCTCCCGAGGTGGGGCCGCCCTATCCTCCCAGGGCACTCTATCTACAAATTTGGGCCAGGCTGGGCTCGGCCCAGGGGCTGGATGAGTCCATCTAATGGAGTGTGGCTGTAGGGTGGTGCCATTGCCTATCTCTGGGAGTGGGGATTTTCTTGTTTTTCCTCATTACGCCGTCCCCCCAGCAGAGCTCTGATGTGCAATGATGCCAGGGAACGTCTTGCCGTGGCTCTGCAGCCCTCTACTCGAGCGCTGTAGCATTGTGGTACCTCCGGTCTCCACCAGAGGTCACCACGATGCAGGGCATATTCCCTGGAATCCCCCTAGGAAGGAGAGCCGTCCTCCAGATGCTCAATACTTCCCCTTCCCTGACAACCCAGGTGATCCAGGCTTGCTCCTGAACCCGGGTCGCCACCATGGTGCGAGGTGTGGCGTCCAGTGCCTCAACCCTCAGCGCCACCAGGCCAGCACAGAAGGTGATGATTGACAAGATCAAAGGCCTTAGTCAGGTCAATGAATACCACACCAGTCACTAGTCCTTCATCGCTAGCTTTTAGGATATTGTCCGATACTCTGACCAGGGCTATGGTAGTACTGTGTCCCTTCCTAAAGCCATGCTGGCAATCTGTGAGAAGCTGGTGTGTGCCTAAGTAGGCTTGTAACTGGTTATACAAAATTCTCTCTTGGATCTTAGCCAGGGGACATAAGATCGATATAGGCCTATATTTTTCTACGGCATGAGTACCGCCCTAATGGAGGGGGACTACAACTGCCATTTTCCATAGATTTGGTACAACTCCAGAGAGGAAGGACCTATTTAGAAAACTGCAGACAGGTGCAGCAAGTGGCACAGCCCCTAGTGTGAGCTGCTTAGGTTCTAAGGTGTCATGACCAGGGGAGCGTTCTTCTTTGAGTTTTGATAGTGACTTGTGCACTTCCCTTGTAGTTGCAAGCTTTAAGTAGAAAGCAGGATGAGGGTCAAGAGCAGCATGGGATTGAGAAGGGATAGAGAACTCAGGGGTGGACGCCAGGTGAGCCATATACCTATCAAGGTCAGTAAAAAAAACAGTTGATTCCTCCTGCAATAGGTGTGGGATCTTCTAACAGGTCGCCCCCTGACAGAATGGAACTGGGGTATTGGCTTGATTTACCTTAGATCAATGAGTTAATTTGACCCCAGAATTCTTTAGGTTTGCAGAGGTTATCAGTTTGCAGAGATCAGTAATAGGAACGTTTATCACCCTGAATCCTAATTTTGCACTGGTTTCTCAGCTGCCGATAGGATAACCAATTGGAACGTAGGAGGCTGGATTTGTAGGATTTCCAAGCAACATCGTGTTTTTTCATAAGGGACCTAATTTCAGTAGAAAGCCAAGGGGCTTTGATCCCCTTGGATCTACGCCCTAGTTAGAGGGCACACCTGTTGTGATGTCCCTAAAGGTCACAATGAAATAGTGTAGGGCCTGGTCAATGGTAGGATGGTGAGCACGGGGGTCCAGTCAATATTACTAACTGACATCAAAAACTCATCCTGGTTAAACTGTGTCATGTTCCTGGATTCTCGTACTATGGGGGAGGGGGGCAACAAAGTTGTTGTGCCACAAACAGTAAACAGGAGAGTGGTGTAGTAATAGTATAATATGTTGATTATTGTCACTCCATTTTGTATGCTATTTCATGTAATGTATGTCATTTTATACTCCATTTTGTATTGTGTGACTCCATTTTACATGCTGCTTCATTTAATTGGTGTTTTGCTCTTTAGATAGCCTCATTATTATGTTTTGCTTCAGACAGTGTATTTTGCTGACTTGAAGGTCGCATATTATCAGGCAACCTGTTTTGTAGTTTTGTTTAAACTTCTGCTTAGCTCATAGTGTTCTAGGCACCCGGCCAGTGTTTGGAGCACAGTGACCTAGCAGGTGTAGGGAATTCTGAGCAGTCCTTGTGGTGTGAATTCGCAACATCCTGGGAGCCCGGCCAGCTTCTAGAATGTGGCGAGACAACACTATAAAGGCTGCACGGTTATTTTTAGCATAGAATAAGATATAAATGTAGCTTTCTCAATGCCTGGTTTGAAGCCTCTCCTGCAGGGTGGACGCATTGCTGTGGGGCCAGTTCCTGGTTCGAGAGACTCCTAGCCAGGCTGACAAGAGGGCTTCCCAGCCATTGGAAGAGGGCTTGGATGATGCTTTATTGAATCGGTGATGTATAATCTTTTGTATTATATTTTGCTATAATAAAGCTTTGGCTTGCTGTACTTATTGTTTTGTTATTGTGTGTATGTGAGTGTGAATGGCAAATAGCTGCTTGGTTTGAGTTGGCAGAACATTTTTGGCGTAGTCAGCAGGATTCGAAAATAAAATGTCTATTTTTAGGAAAAAGGATGAGTTCTTTTTTTTAAAGGTGTATTAAGGCTCAAACAAGCAAGGGCAACTGCCCTTTGTACTTGTAATTTGTGCTTGCTGCAAGTATATACTGTTAGAGCCAATGATGGCTTTCACAGTTCAGGCTGCTTTTAGGAGAAAAGCAGTGGCTGGTTAAGTAAAGTTAGATAAGCAACATCTAGAAAAAGAAAAATAAACTACTGTGGATGTACGCACAGTAGGTGACTACAGACGGGATGATTTGAAAATCCTCCCCCATGTTGCCTATCTGTGTAGTTTCAAGTTTTTCTGTATCAATTTCAAGTTCCCTTGCCTCCTATAGAGGCTGAAACATTTGATCCTAAACCCAAGTACTGGGGACCTCTACCAGATGGATCTCAACCTAGTACTGTTAGAGATTTTTGTTTGTTTTGTTTTTAAACTGCAAACCAGAGCTCTGGAAAAAGACTTTGTTTGGCAGGTTACTAAAATGGCCAAAAGAAAACCTTTGAAAGGGTTAAAACCTTTGAAAGAGTTAATAGCTGCAGCGTTTGGAAATTATCATGAAGGTCCTGCAGTCAGTTTTCTTACTTAGACTAGTGTATCGGAAAAGAAGAAGAAAAATACCTTGGCACCGGGTAAGTCTGAATTTTTTTTTTATTTAAAGTTGTTTTATGTCTGTCTGTTTTATTTCTGTAATACGTATACTAAACAAGGTAATGTTCCATCTTTCTCATGCATATTTTCTAGCTTATATCTGTGTTCTGTAATTATGTTCTATTGTCAAGGTTGCGAGATAGGATTGACTGCCTTCAGTGCACAACAGGTTACAGAAAAAAAAAAGGAAGAAGAAGCTTCTTTGCCTCATAGCTGACTGTTTTAATTGGCTTTATTTTTAATGGAACATTTGTGCTGCCTAGATAGGGTCAGTGAAGAACTTTTGTTTGGTGGAGCAGGTAGTGTTGATGGTGAAGAGTTATGACGTCATATAGATTGCAATGTGCAGAAAGAGTTGTAGTTTGCAAGCAACGTGCCAAGCCACTGCTAGGTGAAAATGTAATGTGTTAACAGCTATAAATGACTTTATCATACTTCTAGTTAAAACCAGAAACTTTTGCAAAATGGCAGAGTGCCATATTTAGTTATGTGTAAAAGGTGTAATCATGTTATTGAGATGTGTTCACTTACAGATGATGTGTTTAAACAGTGTTTTGTTCTGGAAAGATTTGGCATGGCAATATGTATAAATGTGTTGGTTTAAAATTGTCAGTGTTACAAGACAGGCAGGAGGCAGCACATATATCTAAACCACGTACAGTTTTCTAATGGAACTATGGGCATTACCTCAGCAAATTGGTGTGAAACAATGTCAGTCTTATTTTGTGTTAAGTATTTCTTTTTGTGTATGTGTATGTGTGTGTACTGTCTTGGCCAGCAGTTTTATTGTGTAAAGATATTTTAATATTGGTGGTGTTCAAGGACACTACAGGAATGGCTGGGTTTGAATGACCCTTGCATGCACACTGTGACCTTTGCACGTTATTTGACCTTCTTGTGTTTCAACATTTTATGTTACTACCAGTTCAAACTTGATGTGTATTCCATGCCTAAAGCACAACTTTTCACACAAAATGTATGTTTTCATGAAAGCACCAAAGTGAACCATGTAATTTGACTTTTATTGCAAAACTAGTATTCTAAGTGAAGAGGAACAAACTTTTACAATTTTGAAAAAGGACTATTACAGCTGTTTTGAGAGTTTACCATCTACAGAGATACGTCGTGCGGTATTACCATCAATCTGGACATTTTGTCATGCTTAGGATAAGGGAACCAGGGACGCTTGGCTTCTTTTTATCCTATGGAAATAATCTTGTTTTATTTTTAAACTGATGTGTGTTTGTTTTGTTGTTTGTCTGTGTTTCACAGCTAACCTTTTATTGCTACAGTATTCAGGCTGTCTCTTGCACCTCGAGCTGTGTCTTCCACCAGTAGGAGCTTGGAGGGAGGGTAAGCTATCCTTCCTCCCTTCCAGTGTAATACCCACAAAGGTTGCAAGGTACATGTCATATTTATATTGATTCATGGTCTGTAGCCAATGGTTTAACAACCTGGCTGCCCACTTGGGCTAAGGATGAGTGGAAAATTTATTCGAAAGAAATATGGGGAAAAGAACTGTGGCAGGAAATATGGACTATGGTGCAAAATACTCGGACCACTGTATTTCATGTTGATGCTCATTGTGCTTCAGATACACTAGAACGATGGTATAATTCTATTGCAGATGAAAAAGCTAAGATTCTTCCAGTGGATATTGAAGAAACTCAAAGTCAGCAGTTATCAGGGCTGGCAAAATGGGCACATCAAAAATGTGGACATTTGGGAGAGAAAGCCACTTACAGGTGGGCATATAGTAGGTGTACCCTAACATTGATTTGGTTAAAACTGTTATTGCTCAGTGTCCTATATGCCAACATGGGCAACAAAGACCAATCCTCATATTGTGAAAGGACAATTGGGAGAGCCTACGAAAATGGAAGAGAATTTGCATGAAGCATTACAGATTTTAAATAATAGACCAATTGGAGAATCTGAGACCCCTTAATGCGAATGATAACTCCTAATTTGCAAGTGCAGGCTTACTCAACTACAGAAACAGTGTTATATTGGGAAATTACACGGAGCTCTGTCTCCTTGCAGGCAACCCCAGAAGCTGCTGGACTTGATTTACATGCCCTTCAAGAATATAGAAACTGGTATTGGAATACAAATTCCACCGAGACATTTTGGTTGGATAGCACCTAAATCAGAACTAGCCCTCAAGGGAATACAAATTTTGGGAGGGGTGATTGATTGTGATTACCAAGGAGAAGTGAAAGTAATTTTGTTGAATAGTAGAGAACAAAATCTGTTAATTCAACAGTATGACAGAGTGGCTCAATTGTTAATTATTCCAGTTAACAAAATGACCCCTATAAAGGACAAGCCCCACACTCTTAACAGCAAGGGGATAAAGGTTTTAGATCTACAGGAGGTTTTAACAATGGTGCCAAAATATGGGTTACAAACTCAAATGGCCCTCCTGAACCAGCTGAGTGATAGCCACCGGATGAGACAACACAGTGTTAATTATCAGATCAGGGAAAGAAAATGGGAATACGTGCCTGCACATAAATGTTATCTTCGAGAATAATGAAATTTGTCTTTCTAGGTCCAGCAATGGATTTTAAAAGGAATGCTGGTGTGTCTTATGGTCCATTTGGCAGAGCTAGTTACCCTGGAGGAAGGATTCAAAGGGTTAACTGTAATGACACTGGTTGTAAAGGAACCTGGAGTTGGAAAAATGATACCAAAGATAGAACCCAGGGAACTTTAGCTGCCCATCCGGACAGAAGTGTGTGGTACTGAACATGACATTTTCACCAGGGGTCAATCTCTGGATGACAACTGGTGGCTCAGGACAATATGCCTACGAAACAGATGAAATCTCTTTGCAGAATAAGACTGCTATTAAATGCTGCAACTTACGAATAGTTGCATGGTGACTGTACAACATAGACTTGATTGCTGCATGAATCAAACAGACATTTTCAATGCAAGTATTACTTTGATTGACATAGACACGTTATTCTGCATGAATGCTACTGCAATAACTAATAGAACTACTTGGGCAGATCACATTACAGTGTTGAAAAATCATCCTGTAATTAGCAGTGATAGTATAGTTAAGGTTCCATCCACATGTACATCAGTAGCGCAGCGGTATCAGAAAAATGTAATATGTTTATGTTTAGTAGAAAATGCAAATATAAAAGAGCTTGGTATGATACACTATTAGGTGGAGCAGGGGCAGGCATGGGAATTTTAAATAGTGTGGATATAGAAACACTGACTAACAGGCTTCAGGCAGTAGGAATTGATGTATTTAGCTTAATTAACTTACAAGCTCAATGGATGCCAACTGTTTTCTTATCCAAAGATTAACTTTGAATTATGATTTTGAGTTCTTGCAGTTATTTAATGCTTCACAGGTATGGGGAATGGGAGTAGCAGAAAATATTTCGCGATTTATTGATTGGACAGAATGCACAATACGACATATGTATTCTATAATGCAAAGAAATAAGGCCCAGAGTGATTTAATGAGTAATAATGAATAGGTGTGGAGGACCGTGTTCAAATCATGGATTCCTAGTAATCATTGGATTGTAATGTCATCCACCACAGTAAAATGCACAGGTCCCTGATAATGAGCAGAAGCTTATTTTGTATTGGCAGCCCAATATTTTAGATCAATCAAGATTGAATATCTCGTTAAATAAAATTAAACAGATAATTCAGGAAACAGATGTAATGCAGGCTCATTTGGCAATAAGAAATAAATCATTAGTGCAAAGTCAGGTGCAAACTACGATAGTTAAAAATAAAATGATTGATTTAAGTTCCAAGATTCAACAAGAGACTACTCATTATTGGTGGGATATTTTTACAGGATGGTCTCCATCAGCTACAAAGTGTTAAATATTCTGATACATCCTATCATAATCATTGCTGTAGTGACAATTATCTTGCTTATTTGGACTTGTTACTTATCATGTTATATTAGTAGTAATTTTGCTATGGTACCAATATCATACAAATCGTATTCACAATAATCAAAGGACCGAATGTAGTGATAGTATAATATGTTGATTATTGTCACTCCATTTTATGCTATTTCATGTAATGTATGTCATTTTATACTCCATTTTGTATTGTGTGACTCCATTTTACATGCTGCTTCATTTAATTGGTGTTTTGCTCTTTAGATAGCCTCATTATTATGTTTTGCTTCAGACAGTGTATTTTGCTGACTTGAAGGTGATATTATCAGGCAACCTGTTTTGTAGTTTTGTTTAAACTTCTGCTTAGCTCATAGTGTTCTAGGCACCCGCCAGTGTTTGGAGCACAGTGACCTAGCAGGTGTAAGAATTCTGAGCAGTCCTTGTGGTGGAATTAGCAACATCCTGGGAGCCAGCCAGCTTCTAGAATGTGGCGAGACAACACTATAAAGGCTGCAGTTATTTAGCATAGAATAAGATATAAATGTAGCTTTCTCAATGCCTGGTTTGAAGCCTCTCCTGCAGGGTGGGCGCATCGCTGTGGGCCAGTTCCCGGTTCGAGACTCCTAGCCAGGCTGACAAAGGCTTCCCAGCCATTGGAAGAGGGCTTGGATGATGCTTTATTGAATCGGTGATGTATAACCTTTTGTATTATATTTTGCTATAATAAAGCTTTGGCTTGCTGTACTTATTGTTTTGTTATTGTGTGTATGTGAGTGTGAATGGCAAATAGCTGCTTGGTTTGAGTTGGCAGAACAAGTGGTCGCTAATGCAATCTGACAATACACCAACTGACTTGATCCTATGAGGGCAGTTAGATACGATCCAGTCCAACAGCGTTGAGGTGCCTGTCTTGGAGTTACATCGGGTGGGCTCAGTGATATGTTGTATAAAACTGAAGTCAGATATGATAGTGCGTGCTTTGTTTTTGTGAGGTGACAGCCAGTCATTGTTAAAATCTCCGCATATCAATGTGTTGTTCGGTGGGAGAACAGACAGGGAGAACATGAGGAGATGTAGGTCATTAATGGCATCCTTTGGGGGAGGTGAATATAGCCAATTAAAAGGTTCTTGACAATGCCAAGTGTCAGTGAAATAAATACTCTCAGTAGAGGAGGGTATATCAGGCAGAGGGGGGATTACAGCAACATGAAAATTTGTTTTAACATAGAATAAAACACCACCGCCTTTTTTACCAATGCAATCTTTCCTGAAACATGAATAACCATGGAGATCAACCTCACATTGTTGTATATGGGGCTTCAGTCAGGTCTCAGTTACACCATATTTCTTTCAGCCCAGGCCTGGATTTCAACTAGTTTTGGTCGAAAACTTTGTGTATTTAGATGTGCAACTTTGATACCCTTAATACACGTTGTCAAGTGGTCAGATATTGATAGCGGGCCCAGAGGACCAGATGGTCCGGGTGGGCCTGGGTTAAGGTCAATATCATCCACTTGAAAAAGTATAAAAATATAAAATGCTGAAATGAGCGCAGGCCCATAGGGGATAGACTGTACTGACATATAGAGAACAGCGAAGACCGAGTACAGATCCCGAGGAAATAAGCATCCTTTTTAGACATAAAGTGGGTGAAATGAGGGGGAGTTGAATCCATGTGGATAGGACCAGGGAGGGGGTGTGAGGAACTGTGGGTTGTGGGAATTAGGCATTGTGGAAGGAGTTTGTCCAACAGTATGAAAGAGATAATAAAAAGCAAAGCAAGAGCAAGCCCTTGTTTAGCCACGATGAGACCAAACTTACAAAGGGAGACTGAACTACAGCCTGCTCGAGTTGAAAAGGCACAGTTTCTGTTGTGTTCTAGAAATCCCTGAGAACAGGTTCAATAACACAAGGGAATGCAGCCTCCCTGAATAAGCTGTTTACTAGAGCAGAAGAAATTTAGGAACACCTAAGGGTGGAACCAGTTTAATGCTACTGCATTACGAAAGGCAAAGGAAACAAGGGGAGATAATTGAAGTCTGCATCAACAGTTGAGTAAGACCCAGAATATTAATCAGCCCTCTGGTGAAAAGAAAAAGAAACTAGCAAATGGAAAACTAGGGACTTCGAAATCACATGACCCAATTCTGGCTTGGGGTTAAGGTGACATCATGGACCTCTTAAACTTTGTTCTTGAGACCCACATGATGTCTTCTCAACCATTCGATGGAAACACAGCCTCACTGTGCATGGTCACCCATGCCTGGAGTGTGCTTGCAGCACGGTCAAGGATGGATGGTTAACATTATTCCTGACAAGGATCTCGAGAAAAAAAAACTTGAAAAACAGTTGCAGTCACAGACATGAAATTGTCAATGGCACAACTGCACCAGGACTCTGAGGAGTTCAAACGGAGGTTCAAAAACACAGAGGGGAAAGTCAACAAAATTCAGGAGGACATATCGATTTTACAGGACAGCTCCGAATAGTATGACAAACAGCTAGTTTATATCTTGGACAAACTAGATGACCTGGAGCACAGGGGAAGACGAAACAATTTGAGGATTACAGTGGTGCCTGAAGGAGCAGAAGGGAGAAACATGACATGTTCCTACAAAGTCTATTTGCAGAAATCTTTCAGAAGAACTGGGACTGGCCATTGGAAATAGAAAGAGCACACTGCTCTTTATCCCCAAAACCACAGAAAGGAGCTAATCCAAGGCCAATTATTGCTTACTTCTTGTGTTATTCAGTGAAAGAGGATTTATTAAGGATAGCAAGGGAGAAACAAAATCTAATCTGGAAGGGTTCAAGCATCTACCTATATCAAGATCCGTATAGTGTAATGGAGAAAAAAATTCAATGAGGTCAAACAGGCTTTACAGAGGAAGGGTATAAACTACTTCATGAAATACCCTGTAACCGTAGTGCTTCAGCCCAGTTCTGGATCCACTATAAACTGTACAACCATGGACATGACCTGGGTTTTTTTAGATAAACTTTCAATGAAAAATGGACAAATGGACACCACGAGACACTATGTGGGGAAACTCAAAATGATGCCCCTTCAGAAAAGACAAACCTTGAGAGACCAACGGATTTGAAACAGAGCCCATGCTCTAGGAACCCTGACAACAGTTCACGTAGGTCATTCACAAACTGCACAAGGCAGTGAGGAGAACCAGCTTCTCCCTACCACACACACAAGTTTCACTGCCCCCCAGGTTCCAACTTCTCTGACATATGCCAGTGTTTCAAGCTGCCTACCTATGAAGAGCACCGATTCTTCCATTGAAAGGAAAAGCCACCCAGAAGTCAAAGGACTTCCAAGTACAGGCCCTAGGACTAAAACAGGCACAAGGAAGCAAACTCGGAGCTGTAGCAGGAACAGAAGGGAATCTTTCAGCTCTTACTCTTCACCTAGACAATCACTGATCCCATTGCTGACTGAGTGCCAACCAGAGGAGGAAATGCTGTCTTATTAAGGGGAAACAAGAAGGGTTTTTATGATTGGTCTGCTTTACCAAATCGTAACACTCATTTTTAAGAGGTCATGACCTCACGACTTCCAGGAAAGGAATTGCCAAACAGGAATCAAGTCAGTATGGATGGCTGCACAGAGCTTCATATTCTCGGTTTGTCAAGAACTGCTCAGTGCAAATTGAGGGTATCCAGGTAAGACTCGGACTACTTATACTGTATCATACACAAACTTACAGTGCCATTCCTAACACAGGTACTAGCTTTTCGAGTTTGGCTGGAGCAGTGCTGCAGGTCACATGTAGAGTGGCTGAATGACTGGGTCTCCAAGGGTGTAAATCCAAAGACATATATAAATCAATCAATAAATACATGAATCATTAAATCACTGACTTTGCAGTCACAAGAACGAGGTTTTCTGGTCCGAATGTTACAAGAAATCTGACGGAATTATATATAACATATGGAAGATATATATACATAGTGCATAATATCAGAAAGGTGAGAAAGCTTACACATCTATATAGTGTATAATATGTGAATGATGGTATCCCTGTTTTCCATAGACCGTTTAAGCTGTTTTGATAAGCTGTTATTGCCTGTAGTTATGTTTACTCGCACGTCACAAATCACATCATAACAGCAGGGACAAAATGTTGGTCTGGTCACAGAATGAAAATTGGGGTGGGGATTCAGGTTCTCCAGGACTCCCCTAATGCCTCTACCTGTGTTTACATAGTATTATGCACAGTATGCTGGGTCGGATGTCGATTTTGTGACTTTAAGCAACCTGATCAATGTAGCAAGGTAGTTTTCCTGCAGAGACATTAAAGAAACAGAATCTTATAAACTGGAAGGCTCCCTTAGTTTGTCTACCCAGCTGCATACTGAATCTTTGATATAGATTCCTAAAGCACAATTTGGATTTACCAGCTCCCCCTTCCCCAGGAACAGCAAAATCCATGTTTTATGACACATGGGTGGGGAAGGGAACCAACAGGGGGAAGCCAAGTAATCATGCTATTGCTAATTTTAATACTGCTACTTTTCTAATGCCTGGCTATATGTTGAAAGAGTCTGTCACTTTGAGTCACTGGAGCTGATGTCACAAGCCCAGGCCCCCTTAGTTACTGCGCCTCAACCAGAAAGTCATGTCTTCTTACAACTGAAATGTTTATCTTCCTGTTATTAAGTTTAAAATGCTTAGAGTGTTGAGACATAATTTACAATGTGATCTACTTCCACTTCTGAGATTTTTAGTTTGAGTGTAGCAGTCAAGCAAGAGTGATTCTGTCTGTTTAAAATCAATTTAACCTGCAGACACCTTGGAGTTTGATATCTTCGGTGCATAGCAGTTTTTAGTCTATTGGCTATTTATTGTTATCTCTTTGTTATTCTTGTCTAGTCCTTATTAATTTAAACCTGGTTGGCGGTCTTCTTCAACTGCTTGCATCTATTGAGATATACTAATAGCACTTGCAAAGTATTGTGAAAACGAACAAAACTAACCTGACAATTGGTACCTGAAATGTTATGGGGTTGGGTACCCCAATTAAGAGGAAGAAAATAGTTATCTACAGAGAGAAAAAGTAGATATAACCCTCCTACAGGAAACCCACTTGTTAAGCAAAGCAGCTGAAACGTTAGCTAGGGCATGGGAGGCACGTGGACAATTAAGTGCTTTAAACTCAAAGAAAAGGGGAACCACAATATTAATAAGGAGGGGGGTCAATTTCACAAAATCATCACACTATGCAGAACCAGAGGGTAGATTCCAGCTATTAACTGGTGTAATTGATGGTAGGGAGCTAGCAATCTGTAATGTGTATGCGCCTAACACAAGACAAGCCAATTTTTTTAAAGATATCAACTTCAGATTAAGGACTATGAAGAACAGTGACATCATCCTGGGGGGAGTCTTTAATGAAACTTTGGATACAGTATTAGACAGAAGTGGGGCCCCAACAGTTATGAGAAGTACTGAGTCTCAGAAAACCTTGCATACCTTACTAGAGGATCTAAACATGGTAGAGACCTGGCGCCTAATGAACCTAGGGTTGCCACCTTCGGATGAGTCAAAAACCAAATCCCAAGCCCCACCCCTTTTCATGACTCATCATGAATTGCTTGTCCTAGAAAGCCATTTGTTCAACAAATATATTAAGATACTGTACCTGTTAAAGTTACTGTCCTAGATTTGTCCTAGTTATCTATTTACTTCTGTATTTATTTATTGACATTGGTTTACCAGATAAACATACAGAGATACAGGAAATCTCATTTACAGATATGATCTGGTGGGAGACAAGGGAAACACTGTAGATAGCATACAACAGTATGCATGGTATATAATAATAGATAATGAAATTGTTTCCTTTAATGTGTACTTTATATATTTTTTCAGCTCCGTTTTATGTTCATGTCCATAGCACTATTTCAAAGTCAAAGAAGTGACCATACTTTTTTTCTTGAGGGAAAAAAAATGTAAAACATTTAAAAATGACTATATTCTGTTTGACATGAAAATGTTTACCAGCAAATGAAAGTAGAAGACAACTGGCTCTGTTACTGTTACAAAAGGTGGGGGCAGCTTTGCTGGTGTGCTACTTTAAGATACACTGGGAAAGATTAGGTTAAGTGCTAATGGTGTTAATGGCCATAATTTACACCTCCCAGGCTGACTCCTTTCACAAACAAATGGATATACTGACAACAGAGCTTGTCTGTAACCCGGACATGTAACTAAAACAATGAACGATATGACAAAATTTGTTTCAAAAGTATGTGACCACTCAAAATGGCTCAAAAACTTGACCAGCGCAGAGCAAACCCGGATTACCTAATAGGGATCCTGAAAACCTGATCACAGGTAAAAAACCTGACAGGTGGCAACCCTACAGTGAGCCCCCAAGGAAGATATTATACATTTTACTCTCACAGACATTGCTCCTACAGCAGGCTGGACATGATCCTAGTCTCTAAATTGCTTATCCTGAACTTGCTATTAACTCAAATTAGAGGCTTGGTTCTATCGGACCATGCACTTTCAAAAACAGTCCTAGCCTTGGGTGGGGATAAGAGTAAGGCCTCTAGAGGCCTCTCATGCCTGCAGGACCCAAAGTTTATAGACTATGAATCAAAAGGCTATAGGTTTCTTTGATATCAATGACAATGAGGAAGTGGGTTTTGACTGTATGTGAGACTCCTTTAGTGCTTATATGAGGGGAAGAATCATATGCTTTTCAGTAGCCGAAAAAAGGAAAACACTATTGAACCTCTCAGACAAGGAAGCCACATTAGCTAACCTTGAACAGCAATTTAAAGGTGGCCTAAAGGCAAACAGGCATCTTCTGAATCAAATTACTAAACTTAAGTATGAAATCAACAAAATTAATTTGGCTAAGGTGGGATACACCCTTTTCAGAGTCAAATAGTCGTACTGGGAGTCAAGAGAGAAGGCAGGAAAATTGCTGGCTTATAGACTTGGAAAAAAAAGACCACAAAATAACACCGCAAGCATTAAAAACACTCAGGGCACCCTATTGTTGTCTAACAGCAAGATTTCAAATGCATTTGAGAAAATTTACAGGGAGTTCTACAAAAGTAGACAAGACGGTGAAGATTTTAAAATTAATACCTTTTTGTCTTCAACCTGTTTACTCAAACTGTCTGACTCAGACAAGGAACACCTAGATAGTCCCATTTCTGAGGAGGAATACCATAGAGTCATACAGTACTCGCCCTCTAATAAAACACCTGGTCCTGATGGCCTGTCAGGGGAATTTTATAAATCCTTAGGCCCCGACATCCAGACCTACCTTTTCAATACTCTTAAGAACTCAATCTCTACTGGGTCTCAACCAGAATCTATGAAACATGCTTACATCTCCCTCATCTCAAAGAAGAATAAGGACTTACAACAATGCAAAAGTTATTGACCTATCTTACTTCTAAATGTTGACTACAAGATTTTAGCAAAGATCCTGGCTAATAGACTCAAAGGGCTTATAGCCAAACTTTTGGGAGAGGAAGAGGTTGGTTTTGTCCCATATAGGAATGGGTATGAAAATGTCAGGAGATTACTGAGTTGCCAGTACGTAGCAAGTAAAATGAGGGACCCCACCATAGCTCTGGCCTTGAATTTTTTCAAGGCCTTTGATTCCCTAGAATGAGACTACTTCTTTACTACCTTAAGAAACTTCAGTATAGGTATGGAGTTCATTTTTGGCATTAAAAGTCTTTACACTAACCCAGTGGCAAGGGTGATCACAAATGGATTTATATCTAACCCTATTATTCTGCACTGGGGGGCAAGACAGGGCTATTCTCTATCACCACATTTATTTATTCTAGCCCTAGAGCCTTTGTTATGTAAACTCTCTGCCAATGAACTTATAAAAGGTATAAAAACAGGAACAATAACCAACAAGGTCTCTGCTTTCATGGACAATATTCTAATCACTACTTCTAATCCCTACCCAGCCATTAAACCACTAGAAGACACATTGAATGCCTTCGCTAAAATAGCAAGATTGGAGATAAACTGGAAGAA
The DNA here is from genome assembly GCA_016271365.2 of Neoceratodus forsteri. Taxonomy (NCBI): domain Eukaryota; kingdom Metazoa; phylum Chordata; order Ceratodontiformes; family Ceratodontidae; genus Neoceratodus; species Neoceratodus forsteri. The sequence continues at coordinate 1,684,051,344 of CM028129.1, read as the reverse complement.
AACTCAGGCCATGCCACTAAATAAAATTATGAAACCGGACCCAACACTTGGTAAGCTGGGGGGAAATCTGATCCATGGAATCTTTAATTTATCTAGGGATTAAGATCCCAAAGGAGGTTAAAAAGATCCTGGACCTTAATCTTCCACCAATACTTATAGAAATAGACAGAAACTTAAAGAAATGGATGAAACTAAATCTCTCTTTATGAGGAAAAATTAACTTCATAAAAATTGTGGTGGCTTCTAAACTCTTTTTTTTCCAGAATAACTCAATCCAAAATGGCAGGTAAATCTTCAAGAAGTTACATAGCATGATTAGAAAATTTTTATAGGGGGGACACTCCCCCCAAGACTGTCCTTAAGTAAATTGAGATCCAGTAAAACACAAGGGGGGGTTGGATTGCCCTACTAGGAAAATATCTATGGGCATTTAGATTTAAACAAGCAGCTCTGTACCTCAGTTCCAGTAATGAGACCACCTGTCCTTTGTGGTTCAGGGTAGAGAAAAAGATAGCTTACCCTTATAAGATATCTGATTTCCTATTCATTACAATACCCTCAAAGTTGAGGGAAAATATCGATATCTCCAATTCTCCCACCATCATCAAGTAGATTCAAACCCTATTAAAAATTGAGGAGGCTCCACAAGAATTAACAGCAATTTGGAACAACCCAAATTTGTTTTACTATGGCAGTTCCTTGGAAGATCCAGGGTGGAGGGCATTAGGCATTACAAATATCAACAGCTTGTTGGATAGTTCGGGCACCTTACTGTCCTCAGAAGCACTGAAACAGAAATTTAAACTTCAAATATTCCATTTTGTGCTCTATTTACAAATCAGGAAGGCTTTGCATGACTCTCTTCTGGACCCCAACTTATGTCTACCAAGGAGCATGCAATGGAACCAAATTCTGAAAGTGGTGAATCTCAAAAAAGGGTAAGCTTAGTGTATAAGCAACTTATTGACTCCTTAGATCAGCCCACGTTAACATTATCATCAAAGCAAAAATGGGAATGTGATATGGGGATGGATATTTCTGAGTCAGAATGGGCCTCTTCATGGAGCAATGCTTATCTTACCAGTAAGGAAATTCTAGGGAGAACTGTACAATACAAGATTCTACATTATTACCATTATTCTCTGCTGAGATTGCAGTTAATGGGTTTCCTTCCAGAAGGACAATGCTGGAAATGTCAACAAAAACATGCCAAACTGTTACACATGCTCTTGGAATGCTCACATATTATTCCTCTGTGGAAGAAAATGCACCAGACTTGTGAGGCCATGCACAGTATCACAAAACCATTCACCTCGAAGTTCCTAGTACTGGGAATTGACTCAGGAGTTGTGCATATTAGTAAACACCAGAAGACAGGAATGTGGGCTACTTCCCTCACCTTCAAAAGAATATTGTTATCTAACTGGAAACAAAATTCAGCCCCGGCCATTCAAGAGTGGTACAATAAATTAGAAGAAGTTATTAACAATGAATATATTTATTTATTTATTTAGTTTTTGTTGACCAGGTGAGTGCACTAGCCATAAAATTATTATTTTCAGGCACGACCCGGGAGAGTACACAACACATCATTAACAACAGACCAATAGTACAAGGCAAAAACAAGTACAGTCAGAGATGAACAAACCTAAGTAACATAAGCCAGAATAAGCAAATCATGACAAGAGACATTACATAAACATGACTAACCTAGTACATATTATCATTCAACAGTCCAAGAGTACATGACACAACAAATACAGTAGGTGATGAACAAATGTAAGTTACATAAGCAGAAGTAAGCAGATCATCACAAAGAGAAATTACATAAACATGACTAACCTAAGCAACGTGAAATAGCAGAGTAAGATACATATGCAAGTAAAGCAAGCAGTGATTAGGGAAAGAGAGAGACCCAGAATAGTATGCGAGAGCTAGAGGTAAAAAGCAATGTCATAACAGATGAATCAAGTAGAAGATTGAAAATATGGAGGCCTAGGTGAAGTATCAGAGAGGGACTAAGGACATGACCCACCTAGAGGTTTAGCAAGATAACTGTCTTGCTAAGGGGTTTTTGGGTAGAGAAGAGAGAGGTAAGAAGGGGGGAAGGAGAGAAATGGAGTGAAGAGTAGTGGAAGTGATTTAAGTAGTGGTAGTAGTAGTAGTGGGACCAGTAATGAAGAGAGAGAGAAGAAAAATAAGGACAGTTAACTAGAAAGATGGGAGGAGGAAAGCGGTATCAAGTAGGGTCAAAGCAAGTGCACACATCGGCAAGTAATAGATAATGACAGAATTCCCTTTTGAAGCACTCCAATAGTCTAAGACCAAGAGGAAAGGAGTTTCAGAGTTGAGGGGCCACACACTGGAAGGCACTTGCACCTTTAGATGTACAGCATCTAGCCACCTTCAGCAGAAATTTATCTGCAGATCACAGTCCATGATTGGAGGTAGCAGGAGCAAGCAAAACCACAAGGAACGAGGGAGTATTTTCTCTGACAATGGAATCAATAAGTGTTCCCAGCATGTATTGCCTACTAGCTATATTGCCCACATTCTGTCTGGGAATCTACCCATTTAATGCCACTTGGTCTCCAATCCTATCTCTATTCAAGGAAGGCTGAACAGTTACCAAATGGTAATAAGAAAGCTGATATAGACTTCATTAACTGCAGCCTAATTGATGGAAACCTATTTACTTATTTATTACATTTTGGTGACTGGGTAAGCCCACTGAGCCCTGAAGGTCCCTTTTTCAGGGGCGACCCAGGAAATTACATAGTACGAGAGACAAATACAGCGTTAGTTCAGTATACAGAAATTACAGTAACAAGTTATGGTGACAGGACAGAAGCATAGCAGTCCAAGTGGAATATATAGTTAGAGCATCAGTGATAACTTCGTGCGAATATTAGCAGTTTGTCATAGAGTTAAACAGTGATGGAGGAGTGGTACCTGTCTAGTCAGTTATCTCTGGGTTCCTTTCAGGAGCCGGTGCAATTACAGGAGCTGGATACTGATTGGTGGGCCTTAAGCCTAGGGCGGAAGTTTTTGATAGTGGGGGCTTCCTGCACCCCAGGAGGGAGCTGGTTCCACAGTGTGGGAGCAGTGAAGGCAAATGACATATCGCCTGCCTTAGTTCTAACCCTGGGGACATCAAGGAGAGTATGGCCAGTTGTGCGCAGGGGGCGGTGGTTGGCCTTCAGAGCAACGAGGCCAGAGAGACCGGGGTGATCAGGCTGACTAACTTGTAGGCTTGGCAGAGCAGCGGGTATTGGAGGCATGCATCCAGTGAGAGACAGTTTAGGCAGGATAGGGAGTCACAATGGTGATCCCTAGGGTTGGCCTGGGAGGCGAACCTTGCCACTTTGTTATAGAGGATCTGGAGTCTGTTCGTCTCCAGCTTTCCCACCCCTTGCATGACTGGGGCAGCATTAGTGAGTGATTTCTGAAGTTAATACAGAGTGGGTTAATTTGAATGGGTTTATTGCATTAAGCATAACTCCAAACACATTGTACCTAAGGCAATCAGACATAGGTTGTTTGAAAATGATTTAATTTACACGCTCATTTTCAATAGATGTCAGAACAATGATTTAGAGTTTTAGAAACTGTCCTGTAAACTGAGAAATATATGAAATACAGTATGTTTGAATGTAACTAAACTGGAAAATCAATAAAAATATTTACTGAGAAAAAACCCATGCCTTTTTTTTTATGCTCTCTTTGATATATACATAAAGTGAATATTTCTGTTCACCTGTATGATGGTACCTCTTTGTACTTACATGCCCAAAGGAACCCTCAAGCGATTTTGAAAAGTCTCTTCTCTTGAGTTTTATTTATTTACTCTGCATGCTGGATCCAAATTGTGAATGCATTAGGATGGTGCTAGCTGCCACTGTAATTCTCAAGTGAGGTCTCCTTGGCTGCATGTGGCCAGCAGCACAATGTTCTGTGACCATAGAGCTCTTTAGCTCTGGCTTGTCCCCCCAAAATACACCATTGCATAATATACTAGGAGCTTGGGTGGCTTCCCTCCCCTCGAAGAGGCATTCTCTGCACACTGCCCTGGTAGGGACTAGGTACTGGGCAGAAAATCTCCCCAGCTACCTCCTGGGTCTCGTCACAATAGCCACAAACCACTCATACTCCCTCAGGTTTGAGGATGGCTACTATTTCCAGATCCCACATTGCAGGAGAAACCTAGGGCAAGCCTCAATCACCCACACACTTCACTCCATGTGGAATAACTTACCTATCACAATTATAACAGCCAGTACTTTCCCTCTTGGAAGAGGCAAATTAAAGCTCATCACACCTCCTAGATTTAATGCCCCAGCAACCTCTCCTCCAAGAACAACTGTCAAAGGCCTGACACTACTTAGCGGGACCACAGGGCCCAACTGCCCCATACTACCTAGGCCTGCTTGGCTCATAGCCTATTGTTTGCTTCATTTGGTAATGGCCCATTACCAAATGAAGCAATTACTAATGGGCTCCGTACAGTCTATATTGTATGAACTTCAACTGTGCCTGCCAAATACTGTACATTATATGCAGCTGTGTTGCCTCTTACATTATGAACTGCTGCTGTTTCTTAGAAGGTTGCGGATAGAAATATATTCTCTAATATTCATGTAGTTTTTGTCTCTGTGCTTACAATAATCAAGGCCCTTACGGATAAATGTTTCGTTCTCTATAACCCTCCTACCCTCTCCCTCCCTCACCCCCAGGTCACAAATGGAAAAGAGCCCTCTGGACTCTGTTTGGTTACCTGGTAAAATACATTTAAATAAATACATTATAAATGGAATGGACAGTTTCTTACCTTTAACAGTGTTGGCGGTACAGTTTACATTTTAAAAGGGACTTGATTTGTCGTATACTGTGTAAAAATACATTTATCTCAGGGGTTAGGGATGACATATTAAGGAGTGAGGCCACCAGTAAGTTCCAGTGGCTGCACTTTGAGGCCTCCAGGACCTGGGCTTGAGAACCACTGTAGCTAGCAAATGTTTGAGGCGGTAGACCTCATAGCACAGCAAAGCAAATCTGACACCAGAAAACCAGGTGATAAGTAAGGCTTTATTCAAATAATTGCCAGAGTGCCATTCAGCTCGGGACAATCCCTCTACTGGTTTTGCGCAAAGAACATCATCAAGAGGATCTCCTGATGATCTTCTTTGAGGGAAACCAATGAAAGATTAATAGCACCGAGCAGAATGGCAGTCTGGCAATTTGAAGAAAGCCTTACTGATTTTCTGGTACCAGATTTGCTTTGTTTGGATGTTTGATGTGTTCCAGGCACAGCATTTGCAGTTGGAGCAGTGACTACAGTTGCTCCTCCTCATAGCACCGCACCAGACTCCAGCAACATGCTTAGTTTTATCACAGTAAGCATGGCAAGAGAGCAGGAACTTTTCAAAAATTCAAAATAAATTACATTTCCGTGTAAGAAAGAGTACAACGAAAAGGAACCAGAAGCAAACAACACCATATGATAAAAACTGAACGTGCTTTCCCTTTATCTTCTCCTATAGGCTCAGATGATAGAAGAACTGTCCACGTAACTCCTGTCCATTTCTGAGGAATTTAAAATGTACTATACTAGTTTGAGAAGTATTGGAAAAATGTTAACAGATAAACAATGCTGTAGTTTGAAGCATGAACACTGGTTAGAAATAGGGTGAAATGTGATTCATGTTCAAGTCTGAATCCCTTCAGGTCACGTCACACCAGACTGACTCAGCTCACATGAGCCAGTTTATCAGCCCTCCCTTTCTGGCCTGTTACCTGTATGCCAACTTTCTGAGCAGCAACCTGGGTACGTCTCAGCTGGATTAAGAACTGTTACTGTTTTTGTACATGGTTCTGGCAGGAAAAAATGTACTGTAATATTCAGTGCTGTCCCATGCCATGAATCCTCTCCTTAGATCAAACCAGGCTGCTTCAGGTTACGTGTCTTGAGGACAGTTTCTTTTATTTTTATTTTTATTTTATTTAAACAGCAGTTTGGAAAACCTTTGAGCCATAGGCTCATTTACAAAGGTACCTTGTCACAGTAAGACAAACGAAAATTCACAGTATAGCAGTACAACACATAAGTATAACAGTAACTTAAGACATAGATACAAACAAGCTGGTACAGCAATTCCACTGTGTTCTGTAAGAAATTCAAAACACATACACATACATACACACACACACACACACGTATACTAGACAGAATAACACTAGTATCTTCCATTCATTTCCAAAAAGTCTTCTGTGATATTTTTATAATGGTTGAAATTATATTTTGAAAGCTGTAACATCTGAACTGTTAAGCATATAAACTTATTTTTTTTTTTATGAAAGTCCAATTAACACATATAGACCCTAACAATACAGTTCTCCTGTATTGCTACATCCATATACATGCTGATATAATATGTTGTTAAAAATGACAGGACTCAACAGCTAGTAACCATTTTATGTTTTTTTTTAATCGATATGAAACACTTTATGTTTTTTATACCAATATATTGTTACTGTGGTGATAGCTTAACAATATCTATTTAACTGACTCCAAGCTTTTATTTAAAAAATTAAGTCTCTGGCCCTAGCAATTCCAAATGTAAGCCCCCAGATCTGGGGCTTACCTGTACTGGGTTGCGGCCTCATTGCCCATTGTCACTGTTTCTGCCTCCGGTCCCCTAGACTTGAGAATCAGGGTCAGAGGGCTTTCTCAGGAGCCCCTCATGGGATTAGGGTCCCTCCTTGTTGTTCACAGAAGCCGCCGCTGGACTCCTTGGGCTCTTGGCCCATAATGGGAGCAGAGCTGAGGTCCATGTGTTGTTTGCACCCCCAGACACTGTTTTCCTAGTTCAGAGGGTGGCTCTGAGGCCAGACAGGAATGTAAACAGATATAGCCGTGCATGCAGCAGCTGCACATGCATGGTCAGGGACTTAAGGGAGCCACAGCTCGCCGTAATAGTTGGGGCTTACAGACATGAGACATAATCCTCCTCAGAGGGATGCAGGCTTCAAAATGAATTATATAAACATTTTTATTTAAAGCCAAACAGTAGAAACGATGCCTAAAACTTTTTTTCATTGTACTTTTCTAGTTTTAGAGCACCACAGCCCAGTGTTCACATCTTCATTTTGCATGAGACATAATGAAGCATTCCTGGCTCCAGGGCAAACAGTAGAACTGGGATGCAAGTGAGGGAGACCTCCAGGCACTGTGTTGGGGGTTGTCTTCCTTTAAAGTGAGCATATAATAAAGAATAAGGGCTGCACAGTTAATGCAGCCAAATGTAAATAAACATGGTGGCTCCCATGAGTTTTCCCTGCCACAGGGGCCACTGGGAAAGCATGAAAGGGCACCATGAAGCGCCTGGGAAAAGACTAGCCAACCAGGTGGGAGATATGGGCTGGCATAAAAAGAACCTGTAGCCCAGGAAAATGGGAGTTCAGCCAAGAACCGAGATGGGAGAGAAACTGTAGAAGGGCTGCACCAGCCTAAAGCAAGCAGGGGTGCATGAAGACCCCTCTCAGCTCTAAAGAAAGGGGTGAAGCAGAGCACCTACCAGTTCTGTAGCAAGTTGTAAAGAATCTGGACTGCTGATTTGTTTCCCTGTGGGAGAACTGAATCTGCACAGTGATCTGTAGTTTGTAGCCCACATCCATTTAGAGACAGTTTGAACTGTTTCCCCAGTCAGAAATAGAAGTATCTGGGCTCAATCAAGACTGTTTAGCAGCCCAGCTGTGTTTCAGAACCATGGGAAGCTGTGTATCCAGTTGGTTGTCCAGGGTCACTAGCAGCCTGCCAAGACACCCCAGACCGATGAAAGGACAGAAAAGGTGAAGATGACAAAAGGCCTTAGTGGCGAAGACTACGAAAGGCCAGAAGGGTGAAGATGATGATGAAAAGCCTTTCACAGGTGAATGGTTCTGCAATTTGCTGCCCATCTACAGCTGGGTGATGTGGTGCAAAGAAAGACTGCCTGCTGATACCAGAGCAGTACCGCAATTCTGTGTCCTAGTTCAACCCTCCCCCCAAAGTCTTTAGAAACTGTAATTACCTCTGGGCTGCAGCCTCAAGGAGTTCTGCTTCAATTTAATTAGTTAGCTAGATAGACTAAGGGGGATGAAGTCCTGGGCAGAACTATGTAAACTGCAGGATAAGCTCAGGAAGAAAATTGAAAACCAAAAGTTCCGCTGTATATTTTGAATCCTATTGCAACCCCTATAAAGTTTTGCAGTTCAAGTTTAAACTGTTCTCATTACCGCATCCCAATGTTCAGGATGCACAGTCTTTGCATTCTCTGGTTGGCCACCAGCAACTCAATGAGGTACTCACTGCAACAGACTGTTACCATCAGTATGGCCATTGGGGGAGAAAGCCAGGTGCACCCATTGGGTGGTACTGGGACTGTTGGGGGAACACCTGTTGTAAACAAAAGGGTTTGGATTATGCTGTTTCACTCCCATTTACCCTTCCCCCATAATAAACCTGAGGTTATTCATTGTTCTATTGGTGTTCCTGGTTATTGCCTGGAAGCATGTTACTGCTGTGGGGGAGGAGGGTATTACTACTGTGTGGGGAAAAGTCACTGTGTGCGGGAGGGAACAAATATTTATTTCTGGGAGGTGGTAACCTTATGTTTTATCTGCCAGGTACCCTATACCACTACCCCAGGTGGAATCGCCATGCCATTCTGCTCCAGTGTAGCATACCCATTAGTGAACCCAGGCCAGCTCCCTCAGGAGGTATGTATAGTGCAGACCCTGAGGGTCCCCGAAACAACCGAGTAGTAAGTTGGGGGCTGTTAAACAAAGTTATTACATTTTAAAGAAAATACATTTTGAAAGGCCTAATTCTGGAACTGTTGGGTCTAGAAACATTTTTTTTTTTTCAATGAAACCTTTGAGTCCGGCCATTAAGAAATGCTGTTATTACTACGTTGTTAACATGTAACAGTAGTAATTGTGTTAGCAATATGGAAAAGGCAGTTTTCTCTAGCTATATTGACATGCATAAATTTACATTATGACAGAGTTTTTTTTATAAAATAAATGTTATTGATACACTGTTTCCACAACAGCAAAGTATACATATATACTTTTTAAATATAGACATGGAAAATTTCATGATGGTATTAAAAGAAATGTTAAAACTGTTTTCACTTTTTCTGAATTATGGTATTAGTCCCCAAAATTTAATTAGTATCTATATCAGTGTAATACCAATAAGCTTTCATCTTATGCATTACATCACATGATGAACATTCCAGTCCCCCCCCCCCCACTGTATCACATTTTCCTCAATTTTACAGGCTTTGCGTGTGACAGCATCGGAAGATAATGATATCTCATTCTTGACTATTTATAGAGGTCAATTCCAGTACATGCAGGATGTGTAAAAAGAAACACTGTTGTGCTTTTGGATGCCATTCACAGAGGTCAAATATTTAATCTCCCAGTTTCTGTCTGAGAGTGTTATGATTTCAGCATGTTCTAATACAGCCTTTTTAACCTTGTGGGACCTAGGCGTAGTCATATCTGATGATATAATCAGTGTCAGTGGCTCAACAGGTTGCATAGTTATCTCTGAGGCTGGGAGATCAGAAGGCTGTGGGTTCTAGGTCTGCACCAGGAGCTTGGAGTAAAATCCCAATACTGACACCGTAGTGCAGCATGAGTGGAGGTGGTGCTGTACTCCTTAGGTGCCGTCTTTCAGAAGAGATGTTAAACCAAGGTCCTGTCTGTCTTTTCTGGTCATTGTTCAGGTGGACTTTAAATATTCCATGACACTGACTGACCTTGTGGCACTGAGGGTTGAGGTGCTGGATGCCACCCCTCACACTACGCCGGCAACCTGGGTTCGGGAAGGAACCTGGGTCATCGAGGGTCAGCTGGGGGGGGAGAGCAGGATTGAGCAGCCAAAAAGCATCTCTCCTCTCCAGGGGAAGGACCTTGTTGGCCCCGCAGTCCAATTGCCCCCAGGTGGAAGCCTGAGGGTAGTGCAGGCAGGTTGTGGCACGAATAGGGAAGGTGCTGCGGTACCGCGGCATGCACGTGCCTCCACACGCATACGTGTGACCATGGCATTGGTGTGAGAAATGGAGCTGGCAGGTTTCATGATGTCCTGGTGGCGTTCCTGGTGATGGGAGCGCCAGCTGGGGATGGATGTGACCTTCCCACCCCCGAGGAGGGGGAGACGGAGTTCTACCCACCAGTTCCTGGAAAAACCAGGGCCATAAATATATATAGAAACATATTGTATATCCCATGGCACTTCAGTTCTGGAGGCCACACCACCACAAGGACATTGACAGGGTGGAAGCAGTCCAGATGAGGAATACAAAAATGGTGTTGGGGTTACAAGAGAAATTATACGAGGAGAGGCTGAAGGAGCTCAGCATGTACTCCCTGGAGGAGAGGAGGGTGAGAGGGAATATAATTGAGACCTGTAAGTACCTCATGGGGTAAACAAGGTGCAGGAGGGTAGTCTTTTTCAGTGAAAGGGCACCTGAACATGGGAGCACACTACGAAGCTGGAGGGGGGAAGTTTAAGAGGGATGTCAGGTAATACTTTATAGCAGGTTGAATTTGCGTCTGTTATATTTAGTGCAAGTCAAACTTCTAAATATATTCACGTCTGATACAATTGGCGAGGATGGCTTTCTGTTCTATACAGTACTACTGACAGTCAGCTGTCTTTTAATTTTCACTATCCATTTATTATTGCTGATTGTCAGCAATAGTGAATATAGCAAAAATAAATGGATAGTGAAGATAATCTTCTATTACAGTACTTCTTCATGAAAAAGGTGGCGGATGCCTGGAATAGCCTACCAGAGGAGATGGTAGGGGCAAAGACAGTGGTGAGCTTCAAGCATGTGTGGGATCACGGCATGGGCATAAGAGCGAGAGGAAAGGGAGGAAGGAGTGTCACCTATGACTGAATAGGGTCCAGGATGTAGTAATAGGCAGGGAAAATAGGGCAGGCTAGACGGGCCTTTTGATCCTTTGCGGCCAACACATTCTATGTTTCTACGTTAACGACAGTCTGTATTCTACATCTGGACAGTTAAGGTGTGAAGACCTATTCTTTGAACGTGCTAGCTAATGTCTGATGCCCTGGTGGCCTAAGTTGCCCTTTGTAACTATATATGTCCTTTCTTATCCTGGTAATGTGTCTCCAGTGGCATTTCATTCCAGGTAACTTAATGATAACCGAACTTCCACATACCATTCTATAAGCAACATTGCTGCTGCATGCACCCATATCTGTGAAAGTGATATGGCACGTCACACCTCTCAAATGTCCCATATTTGGAGGGACATCCTTCACTTTTCTAGATGGTACCCAGCAGTCCCAGAGGTGGATTGATTATCGCAAATTATACGTTGAGGCAGACACGATGGACCAGGAGGCCTTCTTCCATTGACAAATTCTACATTTCTGTTAGGGTTGCTTGGAATGTGATTAATGGAATCATGCTTGGCAGATTCCAGTCCATTTTTAGGACTTAGGCTTTTCAGAAGTGAAGACTGAAAATCCTAAATCATAAAACTGATCAACTTAGACTTGGACTCAGAATTGGATTCCAAATTCTGATTCTGGAATCCTAAATCCAGTTTTGATGGCATGCATTTCTGCCAGGATTTTTTAGGGTTTTGGATTCCAGTTCAGAATCCAGTCCCAATTAGTATCTGAAATTTTTCCCAAGTTACGCCTAAATTTCAAAGGATATATCTGCATCCAAATTTGAGTCCAAACTGCTAATAAATTTCAAATATGAATGTAAATTCTTTTTGCATCTGATTTCCTTAAGCAAATTTGACCAGACAAATGGGTGGTCTATCTGAATTATCAGGCTAATGTGGATAGAAGTCTCTGGTTAAAGCACTAGGCAGATAGGTCCTGGACTAGTCCCATTGAAAGTCCAACCATGAGACATTAAAACAAAAATGCACAATAACCCATAATGATAAGTAAGCAACAACACATTACAGAATGTGGGCTGTATTATAGGGGCGTGGTAGCATCCCTATAGTTAGGGTTTGATCGGCACGTCTATGTTAAATCCAAACTTTTGCACCTTAATAACTTTGGTGTACTTTAACAAAGTAGCCCAAAATTTGGCACGCACTGTCATTCTGCCAGTGTCTCAAAATGTGAAAAGTTTTGTGATGGCATCTTGTACAGTTTGTGAGGTATGGAGTGGTAAAAAAACAGAAAAAGATCACTTTTTTCCTATACTTAACATGGGATTTTTTGCCATCATCTACAGCCCAGACAGTATGAAAACTTTCTTTGACATTTTCAGGGATGATGGGGTCTGTGCCAAGGGTGTGCGTTTGGATGGTCTGGTGAAAAAATAACATACCATTTTTGAATTATAACAATTTACATAGATACATAGACAGTGTCGGCAGATAAGGGCCTATGGCCCACTCAGTCTGCTCATTTGAGCTTGTAAATTCAGTTTATGTTTTCCAAGAAGTCTGTTGCCCCTTAATTTCTGTAAATTTTGTTATAGTAATTAGATTGGCAGGTAAATGAAAACCATTCAAACTGTAAATAGTTAAGGATTTACTGTTCGTGTTCTGAGAAATATGGTTTGTGATGTCAGCCATCTTGTTTTTTTTTTCATTTTAAAAATGGTTCTGTACAGAAATACTGTTTGTTAATGAATGAACAAGATGTGTATTTAGGTCTCAGTACTGCCTTAATTCCATGTTTGTTTTAGATTGTTGACATTTACTGGGCAAATATATGTTTTTGTGTCGAGAATCATCTCCCCCATCACCTGCTTATGTAAGGATCGTTCCATTGGTAAATTAGCATTTGCACGTTTGTACCATTCAAACTTTACTGTTTGATTGGTTGAAACTGTGAACAACAAAGGTCAAGAACTGTAGGAAGGGTGAGGCAAGAGGAGCAGCCACCCAGGGTGACAGCCTCGGGAGGGGGCGCACACACATGTTTGGTCAATTGCTTCTAAGTGCTGTTTCTTATACCTCTTAATCTGCTGCCTGCAATTTAGTCTTTAGTCCCACTATCTATCTTCCCTATCCTGCACCGCTGCAGAGATTTATGATCTCTTTCTTTCACTGATCGCTCCCCCACCACTATTTCTCTCCCCATCTGGTGCCACTGCAGTGGGATTTATGATGCCTTTCTTCTGTTGATTCTCCCCCCCACACACACATGCTGAGCCCAGCCACCAGATACCCGTGTCCTGCTCCTGCCACATTGATTGGCCCATGGAATTTCTGTGACAAAACTGAAGTACTGTTTGTTCCCAGAGTGTCCGTGAGAAGACTTTCTTCTCAGTCTTGGTCAGTGCATAGGTGTTCATTGCAGACTTGCTGCTAGTTGCTCACTGCTCAGGCTGTCCTGTTTTTCCCCAACTCTTTTCCTGCTGCCAGCCCAGAAAGAACTGTTTGTGTCTGCTACTCATTGATAGGTTTCTCTGTTATGTTACTGTATATTGTGGGGCTGAAGGGCTCTTTAATTTGGGGGGGATGGATGGGGACCAACTCCGTGCCTGTGAGGGAACCTCCCTCTAGTCTGTCCTGCTCACTGTCTTGCTAGTACCAGAATTTGATTGACATTTAATTTGCTGCAGCCTGAGCAAATTATTTCTTTACCAGGTAGGTGCACTGATCCAAAGGACCATTTTCAGGCATGACCCGGGCTATAGAGATGGCATGTGAATAGTACAGACTAGGATAAATACAGATAATTCAATTTACATGCTGGAATAGTTAAAAGTGATTATATTGGGTTACATTGGAAGCAGTAGTTGAAATATAAAGTACAAAAAAAGTGCAAGAGTACAAAAGCAAGGTTAGGTTTCTTCTACAGAAATAGGCCCCTTTTCCCCCTTGAAACTCGAAACAAGCTTGTACAGGCCACTTTTCTCCCCCTGCTCGACTATGGCGATGTAATCTATTCCTCCACCACTCTTGCAAATCTAAGTAAACTGGACATCCTTTACTTTATCACCGTGCGTTACGGTTCATTACCAACTCCCCTTACCGTTCGCACCACTGTGACTTATATGCAGCTGTTGGTTGGACATCCCTTACTACTAGACACCTGCTCCATGCTGGGCTATGGACTCTTAAACTGCTCCTGCAGAAATTGCCAAGCTATCTCTCTTCCCTTATTAGTATCTCACATAGTGCATACTCGTTAAGAAAATCTGACTTTATTATGCTTGACATACCAAGGATGCAGACTTCCTTTGGTAAACGTGCTATTACATATGCCCTTCCCTCCATTTGGAACCAATTACAAACCGTACTGAAACTAACTAGCACAGTTTCAATAAACTTCTACAAATCGCTAAGTTCAGCCAAAATAAAAGACACCTGTAACTGTCATTAAGTCTCTTCCTTCCCCATGTGTGCCATATTTATCCACTGGTAAGGTATAATTGATTTGTCATATTAACTGCTTTCCCTTCCTCTACTCCTGGCTTTATCTTTGCTTACGCTCCACTGCTACTCTATCAAATCTCTCCTCCCTCCATATCAGTTGTAGACTGTTGTTTGTTCTAGCTGCCAAAATACTGTATTTGATTTGATTTGATTAAATCAAATCACACCAGTCATCATGTTTCATTTATCAATGTCACGACCTATAAGTCGTTCCCTGTCTCATATCAATGTTTACCACCTGCGGTCACCCTATGTGGTACCCTTGTATGTATATCTAGCCTGTATCATGTAACGTGTATTTCATGTATATACTGTTATTACCTATCTGTGTTTGTACTTTAAGTGTTTATGTCACAGGACCTCCTTGTGAATGAGCTTGCTCAATGGAGTTTTCCTGCAATAAACTTGAACTTGAACTTGAAAATAAATGACTTATAAAATGCAGTGTTCAGTAACAACACGTTACCGCAAACATTAAAAAGATAGCACTTTGAGGTACTTGGGACAGCCCTGTCTTTGGTAAGGAAAGGAAAGAAAACTCGCTTATGCTAGGTCACCTGGGTGGGTACTAACAATTGGATTCAGCCAGGAGTCAGGTTTTGAAATGGGCCTTGAAGGAGGCATGCAAGTCCAAGGAGTGGAGGGATGTATGGAGTTTATTCCATAGGGTGGGGGCAGCACTGGAGAAGCCATTGCTTCCCAGGCAGGTGGAAACCCTGGAAACTACCAATGGATGGATGGAGGACTGCCTGAGGGTATGAGAGGAGGATTTATACTTAAACAGGGAGTGGTAAGAGGACAGGATGCCACTCCTGGTGGCATTGTCTGCTAAGCATCCTAGTGCATTGTTGTACCTGGCTTGTAGTGGGAGCCAGCCCAGAAACTTATACAAAGTGCAGTAGTGAGTGGAGTAGGGAGCAAGTAACTCAAACCTACAGATGCTGTTACAGGCTGTACTGAGTCTTGAGAGCAGCCTAGTGGATGTTTGAGAATAGACGGGGGAGCAGTAGTCAAGTAGGAGGAGGAGATTGCCTAGGGCAGGGTTTCTCAAATGGTGAGGCCAGCCTCCCAAGGGAGGCCCCAACCTGTTCCAAGGGAGGCTCAAGCAAGCCTTAAAATGTACTATATTTAAATGTCAAGTTTTGGATGCTTTGTGTAAAAGGATGCGGCAAACTGAAAGTGAATAATGGCATGCAAATATATATACAAAATGGGTGACCAGGAAAGTCGCACTCGGTAAACACTTGTTTCCTGGTGTCACATTGGGGGAAAGCTGAATGGAGGAAATACAGCTCTTGGAAACTGTGCAAAGCAAAATTAAAAATAATGTAAATGAATAGGAACAAGATAACAGCTGAAGCATTATACTGGCTGCAGAAGAGTACAAATACAAAGGCTGAGTGGAGAGGTACTAGGAGCAAGAGCAGGACAAAGCAAAATGGTCCCTGAGAAGGTGTTTAAGAACAAGGTAAAACTGACAAAGTAATCTGACTCATGGAGGTACTGCAATGAGGGTAAATAGGGTCCAAAACTCAGAAGTGTGGGCGAGTAGTCTGACATGGGGTTATACAGAGGGAGAATAATAAGTTCAATAAAATGAGAATGAACTCAACTACTGAAAGGAATGTCACTGTATTCCTTGTATAGTGTGCAAAGTATGATAGTTGTTCTAACTATGGGGAGGCCCAAAATTATTTCTATATTAGGGGGAGGCTCAACATCTTTTCCAAGGCTTGGGGGAGGCTCACTATGACAAAGTGTGAGAACTACTGGCCTAGGGCAATGGCTAGGCATGCTTCTGTGGTCAAGCAATGTTTTAGTCAGTAGCCTACCCCAGTTTCTGGTTGATGTAACCAACCATGGTGTTGATGCGGACATCAGAAGTTGGGGGGGGCTGAGTGACACCCAGGTACTTAGAATAGAGGACATTCTGCAAGGGGGGCTTTCTGGAGATATAACCATTAGTGAAGAATTAGTTTTAGTGAATTTTGATAGATTGGATTTGGATCCCAGGAGCATGGCCTTAGTTTTTTTTGCATTTACTACGAGACCATTTTTCTGGAACCAGTTGTGGGCGACTCTGTAATACTGGGTGAGGGTAGTGGATAGAGTGGACAGGGATTTGTTAGCAGGTAAGAAGCCAATTAAGAGTGAAAATAGTAGAGGGCCCAGGATGGAGCCCTGGAGGACACCAGTGGATACAGTCATTGGTAGAGAAGTGGCGGGCCCGATGCTGACTGGGTTTGACCTGAGAAGTAGCTTTCAAACCACAACACAATGTCTATTGAGCAGCCGAGGTACATTAGTTTTTTGTGGAGCAGACTATGTCAACCAGGTTCAACGCCTTAGTCAGGTGAACAAAAACAGCACCTGTGATGTTGTCGGTATCCATGTTCCTGTAGACATGGTTGATGAAATGTGCTAGGGCGGATGTTGTACTGTGGTGTTTTCTGAAGTCGTGTTGCTGAAGGCAGAGCAGATTGTAGTTGCTGATGTATTCAGATAATTGGTGGTGTACAACCTTTTCAAGTAATTCACTTAAGTGAAGAAGTATGGAGATCGGCCTATAGTTGTCAGGGGACATAGGCTCACCTGCTTTGAAGATGGTGACCACTTTGGCATTCTTCCAAGCAGTGGGCATTGTAGATGTCATTAGAGCAAGGTTGAAGATAGTGGCCAGCGGTCTAGAGATGCAGGGTGCGACGAGTTTGAGGACACGGGGGGTAGAGTCCATCGCTTCCAGGGCTGCCCCTGTTTGAGAGACTCTTCAGTAGTTTAAAGATTTCCTTAGAGGAAATTGCTTTAAAGTTCAAATTGAATTAAACAACTCAATCCAAACCAGTAGTGAAGAGCACTAGCAGCCCTTTAAACTCAGAGTGAGTGTGCAGGCAGAAACAGGGAATCATTACTAGAACTCCCTTACTACGTGTTACACTTAAGTATCTGCTCTCCCAGTGCTGCCTAAATAATCCTAACAAATTTCATTGGGATTATTGTGGATCCACTTAATAATCCGCATTCTTTTTAGTATGCAAGGGATTAGATTCTTCCCGATAATAAACTTATTAGGATGAGATGCCAATCAGCTTTGCTGTGCTTTCCTTTACATCTTCACTTTACTCAGTGTGTGTGGCTGGCACCCGAGCACTGACAACACATGTACTGCTGGCATATAAAATAATTTTTCTAGCAAATTAAAGCACTAGTCCAGCCTTCTCATCAATGAACAGGGCTTTGAGTTCCCCCTCACAAGCTTGTTGTCTGGTGCACTGGCAGTCTTTTACTTTTCCCTTTGAGGCCTCAGCATCTTAAGTGAAGCAGTGCTGTCCTCTTCAGTCTCATGCTTTTGCTCATCATACAGAGTATTTCTCAGCTGTGCCTGTTTTCACCGATGTCCCTGAATTTCCTTAAAAATTGTCTGCATATTTGCCCTAGCCCTTAGAATACTGTGGGTCAATATGTATGTCCAGACTCTATCCAGAGTCTCAGACTGCACTTGCCTAATGACTGCAAAAGGGCTCATGTGATTCCATTCCACAAGAGTGGTAGCAGTGAGGAGGTAGGGAACTACAGACCAGTCAGTCTTACCTCAGTAGTGGGCAAGATTATGGAGGCACTCCTTAAGGAAAGGATAGTGCAACACCTGGAATCCATAGGAGCACAGGATCCAAGAAAGCATGGATTTACAACAGGAAGGTCCTGTCAAACTAATCTCATAGAATTCTTTGACTGGGTAGCCAGAGTGGTGGACCAAGGGGGAGCAGCTGATGTCGCCTACCTTGACTTCAGCAAAGCTTTCGATACTGTTCCACATAGAAGATTGATTAATAAGCTGGGTAGTTTCGGGGTGGGTCAGAAGTTGGTAAACTGGGTGGCAAACTGGTTGACAGGCAGAAAACAGTGGTGGTAAACGGTATAGTCAGAAGAGATGCAAGTTACAAGTGGGGTACCTCAGGGATCAGTCCTGGGGCAGTCCTCGTCAATATCTTCATCAGTGACATTGCAGATGGACTGGAGGGTAAGGTTTGTCTGTCTACAGATGACACCAAGATCTGCAACAGAGTAGATGATCCAGATGGTGTGGGCAGAATGAGAAGGGATCTGGATAAACTGGCAAAATGGTCAGAGGAGTGGCAACTGGGGTTTAACGCAAAGAAGTGCAAGATCATGCACATAGGGAAGAGAAACCCTGAAGCCACCTATAGGCTGGGAGGGGAGCTGCTGGTAGTCACAAGGGAATAAAGAGTCTTGGGCATCATCATCACAGATAACCTGAAATCATCCAAGCAGACCACTAAAGCAGTAGTTAAGGCTTGGGGGATGTTGGGGTGTATTAGTAGGGGTATCACAAGTCATAAGAGGGGGGTAATAATTCCTCTTTACAAGACACTGGTTAGGCCCCATCTGGAGTACTGTCTGCAGTACTGGAGGCCACACCTTCACAAGGACATTAACCAGACTGAGGCAGTCCAGAGAAGGGCAACCAAAATGGTGCAGGGACTGCATCAGAAAACATATGAGGGCAGATTAACTGAGCTCAATATGTATACCCTAGAGCAAAGGAGGGAGACAGGCTATATGATCGAAACATTCAAACACCTTAAGGGCATTAACAAGGTGAAAGAGTCTAACATGTTTCAATATAATTAAAATAGCAGGACAAGAGGACACAGCATGAGATTAGAGGGAGGCCGATTAAGGGGTAATGTGAGGAAGTTCTTTTTCACAGAAAGGGTGGTGGATGCATGGAACGGCCTGCCTCAGGAAGTGGTGGATGTGAATACAGTGCAGGGCTTCAAACAGGCATGGGATATGCATAAGGAAGCAATACAGATGAGTATGAATAGATAGGCCACTGACAGAGCAAAGGCTGATGGCACATTTATGAAGTTGAAAAAGAAATGGGCATACTGGGTGGGCCTTGTAGTCCTTATCTGCCATCAACTTCTATGTTTATAACCATTTACCCCGCAGACATTTACTGCTTCTTTGTGATCTTCTGCCCCTGACTGTTATTGTCCCATATCTGTATTTTACCTTTGCAATTGCTCTCACCATATGCTGACATGTTCCTCCTCTGATTATTGCACACATGCTGTTGTGCTTCCTTCTATTCCTTATCAAATTAAGTCTGTATTCTTTGTTATTTTATGATATGTATGCATGGCCCTGTTGCACTGTGTTATGTTTTCGACTACGTTGTTATCTCCTGGGTCGTACCTGAAAAAAGGCAGTTTCTGCCTAGTGTACCTATCCGGTTAACAAAAACTAAATAAATAAAATATATGTTCAAACATATCCAACATTCAAACAATTAATTTGGCATTTCTGTAACTGAAGAGTAAGGATCTGGATCACAAAATGATGCACGACTTTAAATTTACTGTTTAATTCTTCCAAAAAATGCGGTTTACACAAAGCCACATATTGAAACAATTGAGATGATATTACCAGTTTTTGTTTAAGACAGTACATCATTTGTCCCCGACCTGTGTGTCAGGGCATTGAGACATACAGAACAGTCTGTCTTAGGCTCTCCCAGACCCAATCCACATAAAGGCAGGCACTGCAGGTAAGCTTTTTTTTTTTGTTTGTTTTTGTTTTGTTTTTTGTTTTTAAATGTTTTTAATCATTATAACCCAGCTAAGACATGACATCTCATTTCCAGTGGGATTCCTGCTCTGGTATCATTTTACAGCTGAGAGAGCTATGCATAGGGAGGTGAAGTGGGTTGTTCTAGGTCACTCGGAGAGCCAGTGGATAAGGTGAGATTCAAACCTGGGATCTCCTAACCACCAGGCCACAGTGCCCACCAAGGTAGTAAATGTTTGGAAAGGGACCAGAAAGACATGAGCAGATCTTTGGTTTTGTTGACTTTCAGCAGAGTGGACTGCTTTGATAAAAACCATGAATTCATTCTAGGACACTGGTATCTCATTGTGACTGTTATATTGTGGGGCTCTCCAATTTTGAAAAAAAAAAAAAAAAGATTACAGACAAACTCCTTGCCAAGGGAACCTCTCTGTCCTGCTGTCCTCCACACTTGCAACCACAAAATTTGATTGCATTGTTTTATTTGCAACCTGAGTCAAAGCAAACCAGTTACCCAGCAGCCCTTAAAACTCACACAGTGAGAGTAGCACAGGTAGTAACAGGGAATCATTACTAGAACTCCCAAAGAATTTATTAACCCAGTACCTTCAAGCTCCTCCAAAATAACAGGCATTTATTGTGAGACATGGAGGAGGGCTCAATTTTTGAATATTTTGGCATTCTCTTTGCTTGTTCCTATTCACACATCACACCATGGAGAAGCTGCCTCTGCTGGGCTCAGCCTCCCTGCGGTTGCCTGCTCCTGGGGATCACTACTGCTCCGAATTAACTACACTGTGATCCTGCATGGAAACCCAAGATAACGCTTTGGTGCTAGTTCACATTCTGCGACACTAAGCTTCTAAGCAATGGTAC
This sequence comes from Neoceratodus forsteri, assembly GCA_016271365.2. Classification (NCBI taxonomy): domain Eukaryota; kingdom Metazoa; phylum Chordata; order Ceratodontiformes; family Ceratodontidae; genus Neoceratodus; species Neoceratodus forsteri. The sequence continues at coordinate 1,684,030,431 of CM028129.1, read as the reverse complement.
GATAAATACATGACAGAACAATAATACCAGGAATATACCATTGGAAAACAGAACTGCAGACACCACAACCATATTTTTAGATATAAAAAGTTTATTACCATAATGGGACAAGTCATTACTGAAAAGAAAGTATTTACAGAAATGTATAGCATGTGTCATGAATCTGTATCAGTGTATTTTTAGTTGCATACACTCCACTATGTCATTTTGATATTACTTGTCATTTGAGAACCATGTACCTGTACTGGAGAACAAAAGAAAAAGTTACTCAAAAGGTAATTAAAAAACAAATTGCTTGAAAATACATTTGTTTTATTCCTACCTATTTCTTGCATGCAGGATGCAAGAACAGTTTATTTTCTGTGCAGGATGGGGGGGCGCAAAATGAATGGCTTGCCTGGGGTGGGGCACAAAATTTGTGGCTTTCCCCGGGTGTAAAAATGCCACACTACGGCTCACAGATCAAATTTTAAAAGCTCCCTGTTGTCTATTGGCAACCCCCACCCACCGAATGCCACCCCTATAATAAAATAATATCTCCCTGGTGTCTAGTGACACCCCCAACCTGCCAATCGCTGTCTCCATGATAAAATAATATGTCCCTGATATCTAGTGTCACTCCCTCACCCCTGATCGCTGTCTCTGCAAACTAATAATGTTACCCTGGTGTCTAGTGGCACATCCCACCCTTCCGATCATGGTCGTCCCCAATACAATAATATTTCCCTAGTGTCTAGTAGCACCCCCGTAATCCAGAAAATGTGGGTTCCCTCACAGTATGTCATCTATCAGTTGAGGGCTGGTGGCAGACACTCATAACAGGTAAATGAAAAGAAATAGCCAGCCACACCTAGTAAGAGTTCCAAAAGTTGTTTTTTTATTTCTCTTTTCTTTCAGTAAGATCCTTGTAACCCAATGTTTCACCTTAATAGGCTTCTTCAGGGGAAGGATCTATTTGTAAACATATATATTAAGTATTGTATTATATGATTATACATTCGCTCCTGGACTTTAGAAGGGCTGACTTTGGCAAAAGGGGTGAATACCTGAGGAATACACTAGCAAATGGGCAAAAAGGAGGGGTGGAAGAACGGAGAAAAATCAAAACTGCCATCATAGAGGCAACAAGCCTTTGTGTGAAACAGATAAAGAAAAAGCGGAGTAAAAAAACACTATGGTTCTCAAAACAGGTGGCAGGGAAGGTTAAGGAGAAAAAGGCTGCATTCAAAAAGTATAAGGCATCACAGAAGGAGCACGACAGGGAACTGTATCAATTGAAGCAGAAAGAAGTGGGGAAGGCAGTCGGAATAGCAAAAGCCCAAACTGAGGAAAAAATAGCCAAGTCAGTTAAGAAGGGGGATAAAACCTTTTATAGGTACATTAGGGAGCATAGAAAGGTTAAGGGAGGGATAGTGAAGAGTAATAAGGGAGAGGGGAGGTGGGCAGAGGGAGACAGTGAAAAGGCAGAGATACTGAATGAATACTTTTGCTCAGTATTCACAAAAGAAGATGAGAAGGAGTTACCTAAACCAGACAACAGATGCACTCTGGGTAGAGGGGTTGACACCAGTCCATTTACAGAAGAAAGAGTCCTGAAAGAACTCCTAAAACTCAAGGTGGACAAAGCAATGGGGCCTGATGGGATTCACCCCAGAATCCTAAAAGAACTAAGGGAGGACCTAGTGACACCACTGACCACACTTTTTAACAAATCATGGGAGGATGGGGTGGTACCCAAGGACTGGAGGAGGGCAGATGTGATTCCCCTTCACAAAAGTGGGAGCAAGGCGGAAGCAGGAAACTACAGACCTGTAAGTTTGACCTCAGTGGTAGGGAAAATGATGGAATCACTTCTGAAAGAAAGAATTGTTGAATACCTAGAGGCCAGCGTGGCACAGGACCCAAAGCAGCATGGATTTACAGCAGGAAGGTCATGTCAGATGAATCTAATAGATTTCTTTGACTGGGTGACCAAAGTAATAGACCAGGGAAGGGCTGTGGATATGGCCTACCTAGACTTTAGCAAGGCCTTTGACACAGTCCCACACAAAAGATTAATAGTCAAGTTAGCCAGCCTGGGAGTGGGTCCCAGGGTGGTACCCTGGGTTGCAAACTGGCTGCACAACAGGACACAGAAGGTAATAGTGAGTGGAACACATTCCGAAGAAAGGGGGGTCACTAGTGGAGTACCTCAGGGCTCAGTACTGGGTCCAGTCCTCTTTAACATCTTTATAGGTGACATTGCAGAGGGTCTGGAGGGAAAGGTATGCTTCTTTGCAGATGATACAAAGGTCTGTAACAGAGTTGATACACAAGGGGTGTAGAAAGGATGAGAAGGGACTTGGCAAGGTTGGAGGAATGGTCAGACATATGGTAACTTAGATTCAATGCAAAGAAGTGCAAAGTAATGCACCTGGGAAACAAAAACCCAGGAGAAGAGTACACAATAGCAGGGGAGGTACTAACAACAACAAAAATGGAACGGGACTTGGGGTAGTAATATCAGATGATCTAAAGGTGGGTAAGCAATGCGAGAAGTCAATAAGGAGAGCCAGAGGGATACTGGGATGCATAGAAAGGGGCATTACAAGTAGAAAAAGGGAAGTGGTTATCCCTCTGTACAGACAGTTGGTGAGACCCCATCTCAAGTACTGTGTGCAGTTTTGGAGACCTCATCTATGCAAGGACATAGACAGAATGGAAGCAGTCCAGAGGAGGGCAACTAAAATGGTGCAGGGTCTGCATCAGAAATCATATGAAGAGAGACTGAGAGAGCTTAATATGTATACCCTTGATGAAAGGAGGGACGGGGGGACATGATAGAAACATTGAAGTACCTCAAGGGAATCAACAAAGTCCAGGAGGGTAGCATCTTTCAGAAAAAGAGATGTGTAAGAACAAGGGGACACAATTTAAAGATAGAGGGGGGACGGCTCAGGGGTAATGTGAGGAAATCTTTTTTCACGGAGAGAGTGGTGGATGCGTGGAACTGCCTTCCTGGGGAGGTTGTTGGGGCTAAATCAGTGGGGGAATTCAAACATGCATGGGACAGACACAAGGCAATTGTAGTGGGGGGGGTGGCAGGAAGTAGGCTGTTGGTTAACTAAAATCTGCAGCTTATCCAGTAGGTAGGGAAATGGGCAGACTGGGTGGGCCAAGTGGTCCTTATCTGCCGTCATAGTCTGTGTTTCTATTTCTATTTGACATTTTTCAACAATTCTTTCATGTAATTTTAATTCATGCCACTAGGTGGCAGATGCCTAGAGCCACTTAGGCCCTGGACACACTACAGAACTGTTTTTGAAAACCATTTTTAAAATCTTTTTAGCTAAACCATTTTAGTGCAGCCACACTACTCAGTAACCATTTTTGAAAACGGTTTAGTGTGGCCACACTGCTAGTGTTAAACCTGTTCTCCTTGTAACTATTTTGTGTTAAGTCCAACACACAGAACTGTGCTTGCCTGGACACACTGCAGCTAGAACCATTTTAGTTAAACCATTACAGCTTAAAACACTTACTCCTGGACAGACCTGTAAGTAAAACCATGCTAGCTCTAAAGCGTTTTTAAAAATGGTTAAGACTAGGCATCTAGCAGGGTTTAAAAACACTTTTGTTAAAATGTTTTAAGGGGCTTGTAGTCTGTCTGCGAACAGTGCTAGGGGGATTTAAACCGTTTTAAGGCACTTAAACCGTTTTAAGTTCCCCAGTGTGTCCAGGGCCTGATTCATGTTTTACATTCTTCTGGTCTAACTTGATCAGAATTTTTATATTAAAGCATTATATACATGAAATAAATTGAATTAAAGTTATGCAGCAGTTACATTGGCTGAAGTTTAATGTCTTATGACACCCCCCCCATATACCTTCTGGATACAACATTAAATACCAAACACTAAGGAAGCTCAGTATAGAGTCTATTTTATTTAAAATTCTTATTTGCCACTTTGTTTACATGTTTGTAAAACACACATACCTGTAATTAAATAGATAGAGTGGTATAGTCTTTTACAGTCTTTCCTTGTAGGCAGTCAGACTTTATCTTATTTTTAATAGAAAGTTCTATATTCAGCATTTAATTCTTCTTTGGAATATTAATTGGTGAAATAAACAGTCCTGACTGACCTTTGAGTTTTTTCTCCTGTTTCACCACAGTTAGTGGTATTAGGCTCTGTTTAAATAAACTTCTTGTCTGGAATTCAATTCAAGAAGTGTTTTTATTGCATAAAGTAAATATTCAGTGGTGCTACTATGACAGAATGTATTCAACAGTTTTTTTTTTTATTTTAGTCTTTGGTAACCAGGTAAGGCCCACTAGGCACAAGTGCCTGTTTTCAGGGTCAACCTGGGAGCACTGGGTGGTTAAGTGACTTGCTCAGAGTCACACAGTATGCAAGTGGAGGTTGTGAGAGTCAAACTCAGGTCTGGTCTGCTGGATGTATCAAGCTCGTTCACACCTCATTCCTCTAACCTCTAGGCTATACTGCCAGCTTCTAACCTTTCTTGAATTCTCAGAACTTGAAATTAACAGTTACAGTTGTGCCCATCTTCAATAAAGAAAGCACAACACAATAATGTCAGTTTTAAACAATGCTTTATATGAAAAGCCTGCAGCCATATTTGTTCTGAAGCAAGTTACAAATTACATGAGAACTCACAAGTTTGTAGGAACTGCATCACTCTCCTCCAGCTTCCTAACCTGTATGTAAGCCAATGTGTAAATAATAAGGGAATGTATTTAGTAAGTTTTTCTAGCCTGAAAGCATTTATTTAATTACAGCAGGTTTAATTGCTAGACTGCATTACATACAACAATGTACTCACTCTTAGTTTTACTACTGCTTCACCCAGTTTCAGGTGTGGCTCTGTCTGTGCAGTACCTGCAGGTTTTCTGCCTACATTTTAGAACAAGCATTTGTCAATGCCAAATGTTGCTTGCTTGTATGTGCTGTTTAGGAATTTGGAAGTCACTGGAGTGCAAATATTGAAAATTCACGAACTTACGAGCATGTGTAGGAACTGCGTAATGCACGCTCGTAAAACAGTCATTTTAGAATTTTTTCCACCAAATTTTCAACATAGCCATTTTAAGACCTCTGCTCATGAACAGTGTCACTGTGATTTTCTTAATGTGTCCCATACATTGAGTTTGCACACCTGCGCTTGTCGTGACATGGGTGGAAACGCTTTGGGCAAGATGTGAAAATGACAGTTGCACTGCTCATAAGGAGGTGTGGTAAAATAACGTTAAAATCTGGAGTGAAAATATTGAAAATTCGCAAACTTCTGACGTGCGTGGGAACTCTGCTAAAAACACACTCGTAAAAAGTCATTTTGGAATTTTTCACAAATTTTCAACACAGCCATTTTAAGACCTCTGCTCGTGAACAGTGTCACTGTGATTTCTTAATGTGTCCCATACATTGAGTTGGCACACTGACTGTGCCATTGTGTGCTACATGGGCGAAACAGTTTTGGGCAGGATGTGAAAAATTACAGCTGTACTGCTCATAAGGTGGTGGTAAAATGGCAATGTTGAAAATCTGGAGTGAAATATTGAACATTCGGTGAATTACAGTGTGCATAGGAACTGCATAGCTGCGCTCATAAAACAGTCATTTTGGAATTCTTCACCAAATTTTCAAAATAGGCTTTTGAGAGCCCACCTTATGAACACTGGCAGTGTCATTTAGTTAATCATTTCGGAAGATTGATTTTATGAGTGGCCGCGAAATCACCCTGGGCCCGAGTAACGCCATGACAGTGACAGCATTCATGAGAAGGGGTCCCAAAAACCCCATGTTAAAAATTTGGTGCAAATATTCCAAAAAATGCCCGAGATATGCAATAAAGTTGAAAAAACCCTATCTATTCTATTATACAGCTTACCGGCATTTCCTCAGTTCGCAGTCAGCTTTGAAGAGTGCAGGCGTGTTCCGGTCTCCCGAAGATCGTCGCGCCAAGCTCGGAGGTAAGTATGGGGTGGGAGGGTGTGGGGAGGCAGAGTGCGCAGTGGGTGGGTGCGGGTTGTGGGAGGGCAGGGAGAAGCAGAGGGACAGTTTTTCTATTTATGGGTGTGTTTTTTAATTAGAAGACGAGGATGTTTGCCACGCTGGGGTGGGCTCCCAGTGGCAGCTGAAACTGTTGGAGGGGACTGGAGCTGAAGGGGACTGGGCACCTCTGTCGGCTATAACACATTTTGATACGCTGGGGTGGGCTCCCAGCGTGGCACCTGGATGCTTGGGGAGAGAAGTGGAGTCGACGGGGATTGGGCACCCCGTCGGTGACAGCATGGGGGAGAGACAGTGGAGCCGACGGGGATTGTGCACCCGTCGGCCATTATCATTTTGCCACACTGGGGTGGGCTCCCAGCGTGGCACCTGGATGCTTTGGGGGTGTGGGCCGACAGGGATTAGGCACCCCGTCGGCCGTACAGTGTGGAGGGGGGAAGGCGCATGAGCACACAGTGTGTGTGTGCGCACGCAAGTGTGTGGGGGGCAGGGGTGTAGCCAGACAATGTACAAATGTACACCAGGACCGTGTTTGTTGTGTCATTTGGCACAATAAATACAACTTTTGTATCTCAAGACAATGGTTGTTGCCATGCATGGGTAAATACAAATGCCATACACTGCTCCCTAAGACACCCACATACCAGCCCAGATCCTGTACAGTGGTATTGTCCTTGGGATGCAAAGACAGTGTTAGTGACCAGTCCTCCTAGTTTTGACTTCTGTGAATACAATTACAGAAATTTTCAACATTTTCTTTGTTAGCTTTCATGGAAAAAGGAAGCAGTTCAGAGCCTATTTGCTACCCTCCTTAAATTAAATTGCACACCTTGGAGTGCTTGGAGTATGCCTGGCTACACCCAAGTGTGGGGGAGGGGGGGGAGTGCTCTGCTCACTCAAGCGGAGCTCTCCCTTTCAACTGTATGCCACTGCATTTTCAGCTTGTCATAGACAGCTGCAGCAGTGATTGGAGAACTGGGGCCACACCTGCAAACACACTGGCTGCATTGGAAGACGGGCTGACACTCCTCTGAAAACTCGGAGGATGGCACTATGTTTCTTGCACATGCGGAAATTGTGAGGAAGTATTATTTCACAGAGAGGGTACTGGATGCATGTAACAGCCTTCCTGAGGAAGTTGTGGGGTCTAAAACTGTGGGAGAATTCAAGAATGCATGGGACAAACATAAGGCAATTCTTGTGGGGGGCAGGAAGATATAGGCTGTTGGTTAACTAGGATCTGCGGCCTATCCTGTAGGTAGGGAAATGGGCAGACTAGATGGGCCTAGCGGTCCTTATCTGCCGTCAAAGTCTATGTTTCTATGTTTCATGCGTGCAAGCAACATAAAAATGTGCCAGTCAGTATCAAACCAAATCTCTCTCTATTCAGTAGTTCAAGGTGTTTTAACATCCTAGATCCTGCTGTATGTTTGGGCATCCTCTGCTGCACTGTGTTTTGTAACATTGCAGTTTATATAGAGGCTCGGGCCAAGGGGCGGAACAGAACTTGCTGACACTGATGGTCAGAACCAATTGGTGTCAGGCAAGGTTGCCAAAGCAACTGAACACACCTCAGTGCTTTTAAAGGCACAGAAGTTGCTTTCCACCCCAAGGCACCGAAATGTTAAGTGTGTTTGAACTTGTGTAGTCCTGACCTATTACAGATAAGCCTTAAGAGATGTTCAGAAAAGGATTCAAGTTTCTATTGCTATCCTCAGCTTGTGCAGTCTATATTTAAATTGATGCCATAATTTAAAAGATAGAGCACTTTGTGAGATGCCATACTAATATTCTAAATACATTAGTTTTTGACAAGTATGTTAGATAATTGTTCTTGGTTGCCTCTCGTGAGTCATAACCAATAATTCATTATTCAAAAAGTATTTCATAAATATTTAAAGATGTGTATAAGGATTCATTCATGGCAGTGTAAGGCCAGGAATAAACGTTCAGTACTAGTTATTACATTATATGTTTTTTTTTTTTTTTGTACCCTGTATCAATTGCCTTTTATTGTATTCTAGTAGGTATTACTTTAGAAATGCATTTTAAAGGTCTTAATAAATGGACATAGTGGGAGGTCATCATAGGTCACGGAAGGTCAATAATGGAAAGCATCGTTCAGATGGCCAGCAAGGTAGTTATACAAGTGCTAGACTCATCTATAGAGTGAGGTTCATGGTTAGGTGGAGTTAAGGGGGGTTAAAAGGAGGCTGGGGAGCTGGGGAGGGTTATTCTGAATAAATGTTATAAGTTGGTTACAGACATGTATTTAGTAAAGTCATGTTAGCCTGCTTAAAATTAAAGAGTTACCAGGTAGCACCCCAATTTTCTTCTCTATTCAGGCCGTATCTGTCACTAGTTGTATTTAGTGTGTATATCCAGTACATTTCTCTGGTTTTGACTACCTTGTTCCAATCGCCTCCTCTATTTGGAGGATTCACATGCTCATTTCCCCACAATTTTAGAGAAGAAGGATTGTGACCTGCTTCTGAGAAGTGGATAGCCACTGGTGACATTTGGTTTCTTAGCCTTATGTTGCTCTTATGTTCAGAAATATGCTGTTTTAAAGGTCACGTGGTCATGCCTACATAATGTTGGAACAGAGGGCAAGTTAATAGGTAAATGACATGATCAGTGTCAAAGGTGATGTTGCTGTTGATTTTGTATGTCTTATTGCCATTAGGGTGTTTAAATTATGTTTTTTTGGAAGTATTATTGCAGTGGCAACTCCTTCCACATGGTTGCATACCGAGAAGTATAGGCCCCAATAGTAGTTGTCCAGTTTGTACAGTTCTGTTCTTTTGTTCTGAATGTACCAACCTGTTTTTAATGGTGTGAACTCTTTTGGAAGCTATTATAGGTTTCTGCATTAGGTCAGTGATGCCCGTAGGTTTTAGTGTGTCCCAATGTTTGTTTATGATCTGTTTAATAGATTTAGTAAATCCTGAAAATATTTATTTTTATTTTATTTATTTTATTTGTAATTCGGAGACACCTTTGAGTCATAGACTCATTTACAAAGGATCCACATCACAGAGCTATGGTACAGACTGACATAACTAACAATAGATCAGTGAATAAAGTTCAGGTTAGTTTACAATGAGCAGTGGGCAAACATTCAAATACAATGATCAGTAAAACATTCAAACACTAGGGATTAGTTAGTGAAGGTCCTACATAACAGGTAATACAGATGGGAAACAATTTCTAACATTCACTGCTTAGGCTGAGAAGCAGGCGAGGGAGTTGGTAGATTCAGGCAAGGGGGCCATCGTCAAAGGCAAACATCAGCTCAAGAGCCGTCACGGGTTCTTGAGGTCAGAAGATGTTCCCTAAGGTGGGTTTTGAATGGCCCAAGTCTAGGATCATTTGCCAAGAAGGCGGGTAGGCTGTTCATCCACCAAAGGGCCCTATAGTTGAAGGACCTTTGGAATAGGGAGGTCCGGCAGCCAGGCACTGAGAGGAGGGGCTTGTCAGAGCTACGAGCATACTGCACCCTGAGTTCAGGGTTGACTAAAGGGGCTAGCCCAGAGGGGGGGAGAGACCAAGGGCAATTTTTTTGCCATGAGGCAGGTGTGGAACCTGATTCTGTTGTCAAAGTTGAACCAGCTGGTATCATTATAAAGTGAGTAGGGTGTGTGAGACAGTCACATCCCAGGACAAGGTGACAAGCTTTATTTCAGGAGAGACATAGACTATCTAGGGCTGTGGTGTTTGCTGCTGTAATCCAATAGTGAGAGAACCGAGGAGGAGACAGCAAGCCTGAGGGCATCCGGGGTGAGACAGTGTTTGATGCTGTATAACAGTCCCAACCTGATATTTAGGGACTTGGATAGGTGGCATATATGAAGGTGGAAGTTAAGTGCAGGGTCCAAGGTGATGCCCAGGTAATTGAAGGAGCCCACATTCTCCAGAGGGGTCTGGTTTGAAGTTAGAAGTAGAGAGCAAAGATCCTTTCTTGCGTTCAGAGGGTGGGAGAACAGCATAAATTTGGGTTTTGAATAGTTGAGAGTAAGGCGCTGAGCGGTGAACCAGTTCTCAGCACAGCTAAAGGTAGCTTGGAGGGAGCGGTGGAGTTGAAAGGGGTTAGAGTTGGAGGAGAAGAGGACAGCATCATCCGCGTACAGTAATAGATTGCTGGGGCAGAACATGGGAGGGAGTTGGGGAATAGGCTGAACTGCAGCAGCCCAAGAATGGACCCCTGAGGAATGCCAGAGAGGACAGGCAGACTATTGGATAAAGTGTTCCCTATTTTGACCTGCTGGGACCGGTTCATGAGGTAGTCCGTAAACCAGCCCATCGCATCATGGGAGAAGCCCAGGTTGGCCAAGGTGGTAAGTAGGAGGGAGTGGTTGATGGTGTCAAATGCTTTTGTGAGGTCTATGAAGACAGCACCAGTGATGTATCCCTTGTCCAACGCAGAGCATATGTGGGTGGTAAACTCAAGAATGGCAGTGGTAGTACTGTGCCCTTTGCAGAAGCTGTGTTGTTGTTTACAGAGTAGGTTGTATTTGGTATGGTGATCAGTGAGCTGGTCCGACACAATCCACTCTAAGGCCTTGGATAGGGGTGGGAGTATGGAGATGGGGTGATAATTAAGCAATAAGGCACAACAAGGTGTGTGTTATCATGTAATAACGTCATTCCTGGGGTGGGTTGAAGCACGAGGCGAAGCCGAGTGCTTCCACCACCCCAGGAGTGACGTTATTACACAAAATAACACACACCTTGGAGTGCCTTATTGCAATTATACAATGGCTCGATGTTATACAAAACAAAAATAAAAATAAAAATGTTTTTAGTAGATTTTTAGTGAAAGAGAAGAGGGAAGAAAAAAAAGATGGTCATCAGGGTCAGGAGCAAGCAGACCTAATGCTAATCAATGACAGTGATGTTATACTGCAGTATCATCACTGTCTCAGGCACACACTGACCAATCAGAATTCAGGAAATTTCCTTGCCATTGTATAATTATTGGTATTGGATTGATCCCCGCTTTTAAAGATAGGAGTAATGGCAGCGGATTTCCACTTGGTGAGGAATTTACCTAGACACAGAGAACAGTTTAAAATGTGAGTTAACGGGTTTAGGACCTCCCAAAGGGTGAGTCGAAAGAGCTTCACATCTAAGGAGTCACTGCTGAAGGAGGAGTGGCTCAGAGCTTTTTTAAGATATGGCACTGCAGATTTGGGAGTAATTTGGCGTAGGTAAAAAGGGGAGGCTTCTGGGGGGGTAGCGGTGCAGAAAGAAAGTAGATCAAAGAAATTAGGAGGGAGAACATGGCTGAGGTTTGAGAAGACATTATTGAAAGCCTCAGCAATTTGGGTAGGGTCAGAAGTCAAAGACCCATTGACCAAGACCTGATCGGGAACAGGTTTAGGGTCTTTTCCACAGATTTCCTTAATGTTGTTCCAGAACTTACGCTCTGAGCCCCAGGAGGTGGTTAAGGAGGATTTATAATAATCTTCTTTTGCTTTGCCTATGGCCCAGGTGCACTTGTTCCGAGTCTCTCTGTAATTTTGTCTATCGAGCAAGAGGCCGGACTCATTGGAGAGTTGCCACAATGAATCCCTCACCCACATCAAGGCCAGGAGGTGATCGGAAATCTAGGGCACAGTATTACCTCTGACCATTCTTTTGGTGAGAGGGGCATATTTGTCACATATATTGTTGAAGGCCAGGATGAAGAGGTCAAGTGCTCTATCAGGGTCGAGGGAGTTAGTAACGAATGACCAGTCCAATGCGCTGAGGTGTGCTTTAAGAAGTGTCAGCTTACCAGGGCCTAGTTTGCACTGCATTATTAATTTAGGAAGAGCTCTAGGAGCTTTGCAAGTCCAGAAACAGAGAACGGGGGAGTGGTCACTAAGTACATTTGGGAGGACGGTGACATTATTGATTTTGTGTGGACGATTGGTGAAAACGAGGTCTAGCAGAGAAGAAGACCCAGTGCGCAGGCCCCTGACAGGTGGGGGACATGACCACTTAGAATAGGTCTTGGGCTGTGGCAGCGTCCATGAGCGGTGGGGTGTCCCTACCTAGCCAATTGATACTGAAGTCCCTGAGTATAATCTTTTCTGTATGAGACAGGAGGGTGTCCAGATAGGACAGTAATGAGAGGAAGGACACCTCTTGGTCCCTGGGGGGACTGTAAACAACAGTGATCAGGAGCGGTGTTTGGGAGCATCCCAAGGTTAGTTTAAGCGTGAGTGCTTGTGGTTGTGGACCCAGTATGGGGGTGGGGAGTGGTTGCTCGTGTAACATGGCCTTGCTGTAAATAGCGTAGCCACTCCCATGTTTACCCTTCCAGTCGACGCGGTAGAGGTTGTAGTCAGAGAGGGTAATGGTAAATTTTAAGGGCAACACCAATCTATTGCCAGCTGCTATATCTGTACATGTATTAGAGTGTGGTGTCTCTTTTCTCTGTACTGCTTTGTGGATTGTTCTATGGCCATAACCCCAGTTAGCAAACCCAGCAGACATTTCCTGGATCCCTTGTCTTTCCAGTGTTGTCTCACTACTGTTTCTGTCAACTCTCAGCATTTGTGAGTAGGGTATGCGTCTAATGAGGTGAGGTGGGTGGTAACTCTGAGCATGTAGCAAAGTATTGCGATCTGTTTCTTTTCTGTAAAGACAGTGTTCTAAAGCATACTGACTTTTGTAAATCAAGAGATCTAAGAATGGAATCTCAGTTACACTGGCTGTCATTGTGAATTGTGAATTTCCTCCAGCTGAGTTTAAGTGGTCAAAGAAGACCTTCAGTTCACCCATCATCCCATTTCAGATAAATAGCAAATCATCTATGTATCCTTTATAGGTGACAATATGTTTAAAGAAAGGGTTATACATTGGATTTGTAATAAATGATGTTTCAAAGTGTTCCATAAATACATTTGCATATGTGGGAGCCATGGTACTGCCCATGGCTGTTCCCCGTGTTTGTCTGAAATAGACCCCATTGAAAATATTTCCCTGGTGTCTAGTAGCACCCCCTACCCACCAATTGCCATCCCTGTAAGAATATGACATTTTTCTGGTGTGTAGTGGCACCCCCAACACCTACCGATCCTTGTCCTCATAGGGTACAAATATTTCCTCTGGTGTCTAGTGGCACCCTCTCACCTGCCAATCACTGTCCCCATACCTGAAATAAAGAAAATGATCCTCAATGTTTTTTGTTTAACTTACAAAAAAGAAAACCATCCCTTGCCAAGCTGACCCCCCCACCCGCACCTCTCACTCAGCACCCCACATCCCGCAGTACACCCCCACACACCCTCACTCACCTGAACAGGTCCCAGGTTCAAGATCCACTCTCCAGTCAAAGACATGTCTAGCTGCTGGAACTGCTGACTGCAATATGAGAAACTAAGGTAAATGCAGTTCAGTGTATTTCAATGGGGGTTTCAACTTTGTTGCATAACTTGGCCATTTTTGCATATTTTGATACCAAATTTTCAACATGACCTTTTGGGGATGCCACTTCAAGAACAATGTCAGTGGAATTACGTACGTCCTGCTAGAAAGGTGATTTTGCAGTCACTTGGAGAAATCACCTTATGGATGGAATTTGAAAAATTGCACTGCTCTTGTTCATAAGGTGGCATCATAAGACGGCTATGCTGACAATCTAGGATCAAAATATGTAAAAATTACAAAGTTATGAGCCTCCGTTGAAATGTTGATATGAACGCATGTAACTTTGGACATTTTAAATATTTTAGCCCCAAACTTTCAATATTAATTTATTTTATTTATTTAGCATACTTTAGGAATTACAACCTTTGAGTCAGATACTCATTTACAAAGGCCTCGCATCAAAGTACAGAGACAGACATACAGTATACAAAGTAACAGCATAGTGGAATTACGAGGTTACAGACACAAAATTACAGTTTCAACAGGAATACAGAATTACAGTTATATACAGGTATGTCACAATATACAGTTTGTATAGTTAAGTAAGATTCAGTAGTTGTTTTAACAAATTTAGCACTGGCTTATTTTAATACATTTGGCACCGGATAGCTAGGACAGTTACTACTTTGAACATACAGTGAAGTGGCAAGCTAGCGCAGTTAACATGTGCGAGCAGCCAAAAGAGGCACTGTCAGGAGGTTGCCATAGAGGTATCGAGCAGGTAGAGCCTATCTAGATGGTATATTGACATCGCCGAGAGGCGAGTATATGTTCTTTGAGTGCTGCTTTGAAGGGACCTAACTTGGAGATCAAGGATATACCAGAGGGGAGTTCATTATACCATGCTGGTGCCATGTAGGAGAAGGACCTTTGGGCTAGTGAGATCCTGACCCTCGGTATCGACCACACCTGTTTGCTGGTGGTTCGGGTGTTCACCAAGGTCTGGGAGGATTGGATTGAGGCAGATACTCCTGGGGGGGGGGGAGAGCCCCAGCTGAACTTGTTTAGTTAGGAGACATGCTTGATAACATATTCTCTCATCCAGGGTTAGGAGGTTTGTCAGGGAATACAGGGTGCAGGTATAGGTATGCTTATCTGCCCCGGATAGGAGCCTGCATGCTCTATTTATGGCCAGATGGATTTTATTCAGAGCTGTGTGATCAGTGGCTGAGTAGATGGTAAGCCCGTAGTCAACAAGAAAAGGACTGAGGTGGTGACGGCCAGATTAAGGGCTTCTGGGGCAAGCAATTTTTATGCCTACACAGTAGCCCTATGTGGGCGTTTATGGCTGATGACAGGTTGTTAATGTGTGAGTGGAAACAGAGGCAGGAGTCAAATGTTACGCCTACGTATTTATAAGTGTGTACCTGCTCTAGAGGAAAGAGAGAGTGGGAGAGGATTGATAGCTGCATATTCTTGGTCTTATTCTGATGGTGGGCAAAGAGCATGGCCTTTGTCTTTTTCACATTAACTATAAGTCTTTGGCCTATAAACCAGTTCTCAGTCTGGTTAAATGTATGCTGGAGGGATGGTTGCAGAGAACTTGGATCTTGGCGTGAGGCAAAGAGAACTGCATCATCTGCATACAGCAGCAGATTACTGGAGCAGAACTTTGGCAGGGTGTTCAGGCAGATGCTGAATAGCAAAGGGCCAAGAATGGAACCCTGGGGGAACCCAGAACAGACTGGCAAGGTGGTGGACTGGGTGGTGTGTACTTTGACGCATTGTGACTGCGCTGTGAGGTAGCTGGTAAACCAAGTGATAGGTCCTTTGGATAGGCCTAAGTATTGGAGTGTGCTTAGGAGTAAGGGGTGGGAAACTGTGTCAAAGGCCTTTGACAGGTCAATGAAGATAGCTCCCGTAAGGTGTTTTCTATCCAGGGCAGATTTAATGTAATTGGAGAACTCAGTCAGGGCCATGGTAGTACTGTGCCCAGATCTGAAGCCATGTTGTTCTCTGCACAGTAGATTGTTAGTGAGAAGATATTCAGTGATTTGGGTGGCTACAATCTTTTTAAGGGCTTTTGAGAGTGGGGAGATGATGGAAATGGGCCGGTAATTATTAGGGAGTGTATTGTCACCACTCTGTAGTATAGGGGTGATTGTGGCTGTCTTCCAGGTTAATGGGAACTGCCCCAGACAAAGGAAGCATTTTAAGAGGTCAGTCAGTGGGGAGAGGACAGTATCAAGTACTAGTTCAAGGATTCTCGTATCAAATGAGTCTTTACAGTAGCAAGAGCCACTGAGGGCATTGGTGAGGAATGGCCTGGCCTCGTTCACAGTAACTACTGTGAAGCGGAAGAAGGGATACTGCAAGTTAGGGGCCTGAGTTACTGGAATAGGGTCAAAAAAGTTGACTGGGAGTACTGCACTGAGGTCAGAGAAAGACACATTAAGACGGCTATTGTCTGTGAGTCATTGGTAGGGACATTGTTTATAGTTAGAAGGGATGGGGGGTGAAGCCGGGAATTGCCGTTAAGTTCCTTGATGTTGTTCCAAAATAACCGTGAATTCCCACAGGAGGAGGAGGAGGAGGAGGCTAGGGTTGCTTTGTAGTATTCCAATTTAGCCTGCTTTATTGCTCAGGTGCATTTGTTGCTGGCTGCTTTATGGGCTTGCCTATCTGCCTGTGAACCAGAGGAAACTGCTTTCCTCCAGAGATCATCTCTGTGCTTGAGCTGATGGAGCAGCTCAGTAGAGACCCAGGCAGCATTGCACTTCTTGGTCTGCACATTAGAGAAAGGGGCGTAAATATCACAAGCTTTATTACAAGATTAGGTAAAGTAATCAAGGGCTTCATCTATGGTAGGTGCCCGAGAGATCAGAGACCAGTCCCAGCAGGTTAGGTACCTTCTAAGTTTGGTGAGGCCGCCAGGTCAGAGATGACGCCGGGTTATTTTGTGTGGTTTGGGTTTCTGCTGAAAGCATGACCATGAGAATAATATGGGGGAGTGATCACTTAGGGAGTCTGGAAGGAGCACTAGATTAGAGATTTTGCTGGGATGGTTGGTGAGTAGGAGGTCGATCAGGGAGCTAGAGCCATTTGTGGAATTCACCCTGGTGGGTTGGTTGACCAGCTGGGTAAGGTCCAGAGCAGTGAAAGTGTCCTTGATCTTGGAGGTCGTACTGGAAAGCCGCTTCACATTCAGATCACTGACTATGACGTGCTCAGTTTTGGGTGGAAAACTGGAGATGAAGTTTAGCAATTGGACTGTATTGCCTGAGCTGGGTTTCTCAGGGGGACATATGCTACAGTCAAAGTAAGAGGGGCTCTGGAGGGCTCCGGAGTAAGTTTTAGTGATAGGGCTTGGGCATCATGGTTTAGCAAGGGTGTAGGAAGTGCATGACATATAATGAAGTCACGGATGTACACTACACTCCCCACCACCACGCTTACCTACTTTATCAGTTCTGTGGATGGTGAAGCCTGGGAAGGCGACCATTGAGTCAGGTATTTTTTTGGAGAACCAGGTTTCAGTGAGGGCTAGAACATCTGGCTGATGCTGTAGCAACCAGCAGTGAAGGCCTTTGTTTTTTTTGGTTAGGCTGCAGATATTCATTGCAGCTACTCTAAGCCCATGGCGTGAGAAGCTTGGGCTGGGTGAGACGGTGCCTGAGTTGGGATGAACATTCCCTGATATGAGCCAGAGAAAGGTGATATAGCCTTCTTATTACCCCACCTCATGAATGTCACAGCTGTCATTTTTCAAATGCTGGCCAAAATGTGTTTTCGCACCTGTGACATGGAATGGCATTGCAGTTGTGCGTAATTATGTTTTGGCGGAGCTTTGAACATTTTCAGACCTGGGTAACGACGTGGGTAATAAGAAGGCTATGCTGACAATTTTATTGCTGTAGTGCTACAAATGGTAGTGCAGGGCCCCCCGTGCTTCACATCAACATACATATACACATCTATGAAGGGATGGGAGCACAGGGCCCGGAGGCAAATAAGGATGCAATTAGACTGTTTCAAAGAGTAAGGAAATTCTTTGCAAAAAAACTGCATTGATGCATCAGTTAGGGTTCAGGATAAAGCAACAAAAGTAGGGAAATGTGATGTTAGTGTTTCCAACCCCGACACCCCTGAAGCAAATGAGGGTGGATTCCTACTTGTGGATGTCAGCCCTAATGCTCACTTCATTCTGTGCACTCATGAAACATACACATCTGTCTCCATCACTTCTCAGCTTTTATGTTACTGCAATGGGCTGAGTGTTACGGTTGACAACCCCAAGTAAGACTCCACCTCTCATTCACTTCAGGAGTGGGGCAAGGGTGTTAGGGTTTGAAATCCTAACATTAAATTTCCCTATTTTTGTCACTTGATCCTGAACCCTAACTGATGCATTAATGCATTTTTTTACAAAGAATATGTTTATACGTACATTTACTGTGTCTCTTATGGTTACAAGACTAATTGGAATGTTTAGAAATAAACAATCCTGATTGGCTAAGAATGATTTCATGATTTATAGTTAAGCTATTTTATACAATGGCAAGAAAGAATCCTGGCTTCTGATTGGTTAGTTGGCCACAACAGCAGGGATGTTATCCTGGCATAACATCCCAGCTGATTGTTTGCATTTGCACACTTTGCACCTTCTCTTAAGAAACAAAAATATTTTTTCGCACAAACAACATTCTTTAAAATGATTTGTTTATTCTGTATATAACAATAAGTAGTTTTATAATAGGAATAATGCCCTCCAGGGTGGGTGTTATGCCGGGATAACATCCCTTCTTAGGTATTGGATGCCCTCGGCCTGTGGCCTCGGGCCCAACCACCCGAGGCAGGGTGTTATCCCAGCATAACACCCACTCTGTTGGGCATTATTCCTATAATAATACATGGTAGGGTCTGCTATATCATAAGACATCATCACATCTTGGGTGTGTTGTTAGTCAACCATCCAATCGGTGACAATAACCCATGCTATACCACACCCTGGAGTGTAATATTGTGAGTATGAAATGGCCCCAAGGTATTAAAAAATGACTGCTCATGATAATCCATTTTGAACTGGGATGATATACTGACATATTGTTATAGGTCAAATACTGCTTTAGGCAAGCAGCTTAAAGGATTCCTTCTATTCATTTTATAATGCACATTATATCTTTGTTATGCTGTATCGTCACCTTGCCAATTCAGTCGTCCTTAACCATGGTATGTTGAGTTGAGCTCAACACATTGACCCTGAGTGTGTTGTGTGCTTATAAATGGTAATTACTATTTACCAGCATAAGGTAAAAAAAAAGGAAAAGGAAAATAGAGATTATGATCTAAAACAAGAAAGTGACATTTTTATTTTCCTGCTTCTGGGGCTGGGGGGAGGGGGGTCTTGAAACAGTGGCACAGGTGAAGTGTTTTTGAAGCGTTCTTCAGGTGTGGCTTCTTGAAACTTTCAAGGAATCCCAACAAAAGTGTGTGGTTGTGTTGGATTAAACAAAATTGTTGACCAACTGTAATCCCTAAGGCAGAGGCATTTCTAAGGTCTGAAAAGATTAGGGGCTTGACCTCTGACTCCTTCCACCCACTGGAAAAATGAACATCTAGGATGGAGTCAGTTTTAGGAATTGCAAATCTTTTATCCTGTGCTAATGAATAAAGATTCAGGTCTCCAGCCCCTGATGCCCACCCTTAGTGGTGTCCCTGCCCTGAGGCAGCCTGTGTAAAAATAAACTAAGCATGCCCCATTAGAGTTACATTAGGGTCCGACTTGCATGTCGCCTTTTGTGTGGAACAATCCCCTGGTAGCTTGACCTGAAAGGCACCATGCACTGTCACAGCAGGTTCTCAGTGAATTCTAAGCATAAGAAACTTGCCAACATGTCCGTTCTGTCAGTGCAGTGGTTGGATTTCTGCTAGTGACGCTGGTGACCCGGGTTCAGGAACGGACCCAGGTCGCTGGAAGGCCAGCCGGGGGAGAAGGATGGAGCATCCACGGACAGCTCTCCTTCTCCTGGGGAGGTGGGTACCTCGTCCAGCACTCAACAGCCCCATGGCAGGGGTCATGGGGCACCACAGCTCTGTCAAACAACAGCACCAAGGGGGCGGGATGGGACGACGCAGGACATCATTGCACATCCTCGCCTCAGTCAAAAAATAGGGGAGAAACTCCCTCTGTCTCTTGCCTCCGTGAAGCCTGCCTTTGGCTTCAATTAGCCTCCTGACTGACTCTCCCCAGTTAGATACAAGGATCGTAGCTCCTGGCCAGTGCTGCGATCCCACCCTCTGAGGGGTAAGTCGGGGGGGGGGGTCGCGAGGAGAAGCACAGCGGGTAGGTGGAAGCCCGATGAAGGCACCCTGATTAGGCAGATGATCGGCAGTGAGACAGAGGGATAAAAAGAATAAATTGAAAAAAAAAGAAACTCATCAACACCAAGAACAGAGGTAAGTTGGTACATTCACCTTTTTAATTTATTTTTCTAGAATCTGATAACCGGGAAAGGCGCACTGAGCCTAGGCTTCTTTCCAGGTGTGACTGGGGGAGAGGGAGTATACAATGTATTGAAGGACAAATCAACTTGCAAAGTGCAGCACACCAAACCATAAATTTCACAGACAGTAAAGCCAATATGGAATGGCAGACATTGCATTGATTTGAAGCTAGCGGAGGTGTCAGCCAAGAATGAGAATCAGACAAAGTGCAACTTACAAATTAAAATGTTTTCCCAGGTAGTGAAAATCAGAAAAGTGTGAGCAGACAGATTGCTATGCATAGTAACAGATATTGGTAGTGACATAATGAGAGGCTATGAGCAAAGTGTATGATAGGGCCACCAAGTGTGGATCCCGAGTAGTTGAGAAGTGCAGGCAGGGCACCGGAAAACAACAGACCCTAGAAGTAGAGTAAAAGGATGTAGGCAGGGGAGCGGAGGAGGCTGCAAAGGGTACAAGGGGTTAAAATTTACAAGAGGGGATGACAGAAGCAGAAGGAGGCAGGAGTAGATCTTAGCAAGCATCTGAAGGCAGGGAGGGATGGGGATAGGTGAAGGGAAGAGGGGAGCTGTTTCCAGAGAGAGGGGAGATGGTAGGAGAATGCAGCTTGCCCAGAACGTGAGTGAGGGTGATGAATGACGAAGGTTCTGGGGTCTCTGGAGCATAGAGAGTAAGTGGAGGAGCAGGTGGGGGAGAAGATTGAGGAAAGGTAAGATGGGAGGGTGCCAAACCAGTATTTGGCAATAAAGGAGGTGCAGTGAGACAGGCAATGTAGAGGAAGAGGTATGAGTAAAGCAAGCAATGGTGAGTGCGGTGTGGGCAGTTGGTGGCAAAGTGACAAAGGCATTACAGAGGGTATTTTGTCTGGATGGAGAAGAGGCAGGTGTGGTGCCATAGGCCATATCCGCATAGTCAAACACCGGGAGGATAATTTTAGTGATCAGTTCCCATTGGACCTGGAAGGGGAGGCAGTCCTTGTTGCGATACAAGGCACCTAGGTTAGGGTGCAGTTTGTTATGGATAGCATCAATATGGGTGGAGAAATTGAGCTTGCTATCAAGCCAGACCCAAGGTATTTGAAAACAGGGTCAGTGTCAATAGGTGTGGAGAAGATGGGGAAGCAGGAGCCTTGTCAGTTTCTGGCTGGTGCTGAAGGTCATGGACACAGTCTTCTTTGTGTTCACCTTAAGCTGATTTGCCTGGAACCAGTACAGGATGCTGTGAAGGCTGCACTGTAGAGGGATCTCAGCTGCTGTGGTTGAGGGGTCTGAGGCATAGATGACCGTGTCATCTGCGTACATGTGCATGTGCAAGGAGACACAAGCTGAGGGAGGTCATTCAGGAAGATAGAAAAAATTATTGGGCCGACAATGGAGCTCTGTGGGATCCCTGCCATGATGGGGGCGAAAGGACTATGCTCACCTGAACAGACTGTTGGTGGTTTGTGAGATATGATCGGAACCAGCGGAAGCAGATAGGCCTGTCGAGTAAAGCTTGTTCAGTAAGGGAAGGTGGGACACTGAATCGAAGGCCTTGACTTTGTCAATGAATATAGCTGCAGTGATGTGTCCCTGATCCATCCCAGTAAATATAGTGCCAGTTACCCAGAGCAGGGACGACACGGTGGTGTGGTTCTTCCTAAATCCAGACTGGAATGGAGAGAGGAGGTTCAAGGAGGTAAGGAAGTCAGCAAGCCTAGAATTGACTACAGGTGCTTAGAATTTGGCAAGGGATTGGAGGAATGAAATTGGCCTGTAGTTGCCGAGGGTAGAGGGGGTCATTCCCTTTATGCAGAGGGAGAACCCTGGCAAATTTTCAGGCCTGAGGGATAGCACAGAGAGAAAAGGATAGGTTCAGAAGGTGAAAGAGAGAGGCAGGGCAATGGCTGGAGCAGGACTGTGCTTGGAGGGGTTAAGAGACAGTAGAGCTTGGTAGACTTCCTGGAGAGAGACATGTGGGAAGCAGAAGACTTCAGATGGTTGGGGAGGGGGGGTGGATTGGTAGAGTCTGGAGAAGGGTGACAGGGTAGAGTGCAGGTGGTGAAAAATGTGTTAAAATGTGCTGCTACAGAGGAGGGTTGGAGACCAGTGACTCATCCACCAGGAGAGTGGACAGTGGACTTGGCAGGGGATTGAATAGTGAGTAATTAATATTCCAAAATTTAGAGGTAAAGAGATTAGATTGGAGGTTGGCCTTGAAGTAGGGCCTTAGCTGTGTGGACAGCCTTAGTGCAGGTGTTCCTCAGTGCCCTGTAAGTCTTGAGGTCAGCCAGGGATTTGGAGGATTTAAAGTGAGCCCATGCACAGTACTGGGACTTGCATAGTTCAATTAGGTCAGCTGAAACCCATGGGTGGTGGGACCGTATAACTCTGGCCTGTCTGAAGGGGGAATGGATGTTCTGGATACTATTTAAAATGGTGCTGAAGAGAGATAGGCCTGAGTCAGTGTTGGAGGCTGAGTTCACTGGGGACCAGTCAGACTGCAAGGTCATTTTTTTTCTAGGTATATATAATCCCCCCAAACCAGGGGGCTTACCTTGGGTGTCTCCCGGGGCTCCGCTGATCCCACTGGCAGGCAGACGTCTTGCAGAGATGACGAATCCATGGTTGTTGGTATCCTTCTATTGATCTGTGTGAGAGTGCCATGATGTGTCTCCATGCTGCCCCTTTAAGTGCCATAGCCAGTGTGTATATTGTAAATGGCCTGGGCTCGGTCCGAGCGTTCCTGAGCTCACAACCAACCAGGCATTTCCCTAATCTGTTCCACTCTGCTATCATTAACAAAGCAGAGGGAGTCTTACATGGTACTGTAAATATTTACTTTTAATTCATTGCTGTATTTAAAATAGAGACTATTATTTAACCTGCCTTCTTTGCAGCATGCATTTCCCAAAAGGAGCTGCCATGTTTTGGTATGGGACTTCCAGATCTGGGCCAATCAGGACTCAGGGGACCTCGAGGGGGCCTTAGCTCAGTTGCCTTGTGGGAGAAACTGTGAACTCTAGTGTTTGGCACCTAAAGGCACCAATGGGAACATAAGACTGTGATTGACATCTCCCTCAGCCAACCAAATTACAGGAAAACAGGACAAGTCTGAGAACTTTTTACAAACACTGGGGGAGTACACCTTGAGCTCTTGATCTGGAAGGAGCTCCTGTGTGAGCTAAGGAAAAAGTAGGGAAAAGGGCCTGTCTTGCCCTCCATGCCAGCTGGAGAGCTACCTAGACTGACCAAATTCAGAGAAGAAGCAATTCCAAAACAAGTGTGACAGTTCAGCTCGAGACTCCATTGAGTGAGGAGCTTGTAGGCTCTGCGGGGTCTGTCTCAGGAGAGGCCTAAACTTGCCTCCGGTGGTCAGTCTGCAATCTCAATTGGGGATCGATCTTCAAAACTGCCTTTCTGCAGCCAGAGGGTTTGCTCCAACGAGTTGGTTAAATTTGTAAGCAGGCGAGAAGCGAAAGGAAAATGGAGAGCTGGAGCTCCTTCAATACATGTGCTGAATGCTTATCGTGCACCAGGCATACAGTTCAGGGACTCCTGTTTGTCAGAGAGAAGCCCGTTCTCTTCAGTGACCACTTTGTCTACCAGCTGGAGGTATCACCAGCAAGTAAACTTTACTTTTCCCGAGTCACTTTTGCTTTGGGCTCATGTCCATCTCGCCCATGACGCTTGTTCCTGTGCCAGCTACAGCTTTCCAGGAAGAGACCAGCTTCAGGGATCCAGCCCTGCACAGCAAGTCATCTGAGGTTGTGACCACCTACAGGAAAGGCCATGCAGCGGAGGTGAGTCATGTTGGCCCAGCTTCCCATGTGTAGCAACTTCAAGCCACAGGTATTCATTTCTCCAGGCCTTCATCCATCTTCTGGTACAGTGAGTAATTCCAGGGTAGCTCCCTGCAACAAGTATTTCAATTTTCTTGTGGTACCATCTGATTACCTTCGGTTAAATTACAAGGGTTTCAATGGACTAGGCCTGCTGGCCATGGATACAACTAGTCCAAAGTCTTTGCTTGCCTATATTTAATTATCTTCTTTCCATCACAGGGCCCAACAACAGCTGCAGCGTCGGCAACCCCAGGCACCGATTCTGGCCAGCCAGCATTACATTCTGGGTACTCAGTAGTTGCAAGACTGTTTAACAAAGGGACTAAATTGATTGCATGCAAAGTAACCTGGTACAAACCAGAACAGTAATCATTTGCTTAAATTCACGCCCCTTCCTTGTTCACATCCCCTTAATAAACCAGATTTGATGTTTGCTGTTAAGCCGGCTTGTGAGCATATCATTGTTTGGTTTAAACTTACTGTGACCTGGGTAAAGACATTGGAAGGTGTATGCTTGCATTTAATATTGTTTTACAGGGGGTTCCAGGGGGTTTGTCAGAAGACCAAACCGTGGTGGTAAGTGCAAGGTGGGTGAGCATATTATTAATGCCTGTTGCAAACTGTCTATTGAATACTGCTAGTGGTTATCATCACTTCACAGGTACTTGGTCACTAGGTGGGATTGTGGGTTGTTATAGCTTCCCAGGGGGCTGTACCAGTCTAGATAGATACCCATGCAAACCGTACTCTGGGTGGAGGCACCAGTCAATTGTGTTTACTGAGGGTAGGGGTATCCAGGTACTTGCTAATTTGGAACCCAGGCCCTTCAACCTGTTGTTAGGAAGACAGGCAGGTGTGGTAGCCCTTGGAATAGCGCCACCTAGGGGTTACATATATTAACAGTAAAAATTGGAAAAAAAACATGCACAATAATTTCACTAGGCCTAATACGCCTCAAAAATGTACAGTAGCTTACCCAGACCCTCACTTATCCAGTAGGGTTTTAGCATGTTGTTGTTTAAAAGGAGTTCTAGTATAGCTTCATCCCCTTTTTATGCAACAGTATCCCTTTCCCAGAATATTTCTGGATTACTTGTAAACAGTGTCCATAGAACTGTGAGCTCAACTGCTGACTTAAGTATCCTTCCTGGGCTAAGCAGTCCCAACGTCTTGATCCTCACTGGGATTAAATCTGGTCCCAATTTTTTCAGGTTAGTTTTGCAACTCACAGTAACAGTTTCTGCAATTATACAAATAAATGCAATGAGTTCTGCACCCAGCTAGGCCCTCAGGCACCCTGGGCTGTTTGGATCACAGCCCCTCCTGTTCGCTTTCTCCTACTCATGGGCTACTCAGTATTAAAAATTTAGTACTTTAATATGTTTTACAGCTGAGTCAACTCACAAACATAAACAAGCAATAACACATGACAAGGTGGGGGTTATGGCCTGATAAGAGCATGACCCAGGTGCATTGTGAGGCATGAGGTGCTTGCACGAGTGCCTCTAGCACCTGGGAAGTGCTCTTATCAGGTCCTAACCCACACCTCAGAGTGTGTTATTGGGCTTATAAAATGGATCTCCCAAGTAGAAATTAAAAATGAAAAAAAAAACTCTCAAAATGGAAAACAAGATTTTTTTTCAGGTATAAGACTAAAAATAGTACCCGTTTATGTACTGTCCTATATTTAATTTGGTCGCCAGTAGAGCCCCCTCCTCCCAGACATAGTGCTCAGGTCTCCCCCCAAAACATACTGTTCAGGTTAGGTCCCCCCACTCAGTCACCCACACACACGCTGTTCTTTTCTGCACAGGTTCTACTTCTGTGTTTTTAAAACCAAGAAGGGTGGTTTTATAGCACGCGAGCAAACGAGTGTGTCTGTCTTCAGGTGCTATACTGTAACTAAGCGCATCTTTGACAGGGAATGGAAGAGGATTTCCAGTGTGTTTAGAATGATCGTCTGCTTTACTCAGGACCATCCGTTTTAGTCAGGAATCCGGTTCTGTCAACAGTGGGTCACACTTCAGGTGATGATCAGTGGGGTGGGAGGGCGACACCCCTGAGGAATGCAGTGGGGAGTGCAGAAGCTGATGAATGGAGAGGGAACTGAGCTGCATCACTGACAAGAAATCAGCAGGAGAGCTGTAGAACAGCAGATTGCCAAAAACTTTTCTGAATGACAAGTAAAGCACTGGTTCTGAGTATTTCTGAGGTATGTTGACACAAGCACTGTGCCACTGCTCTTCCGATGCAGCTCTTCTCGCTCTGTAGGTTGCTAGCTGAGAAGGTACAGCAAAACAGCGATGGCACGCATTCATTTCACCCTGTGCTACATTTTTCTTGGCACAAGTAGTGCCGGTTCTACAGTTATATCCTGATAAGAACATGGCTGAAAACCTGTATCAGCCAATCACAATTCAGGACATTTTGTACCCATTTTATAAATATACATAAACATTACATACAGGGAGAATAAATGATGTCAAAGTGTGATACACAAGGAAATAATACCATTAAGGGGTTGAACAATCTATAAAGCCAAGCCCGAAGGATGAGTGACATTTACGATCTTGTTCATCCCCAAGATAGTATTATTTCATGACTATACCAGGCCTTGCCATTTGTTATTTTATATAATACATTAGGTTGGACACTTTTTTTCTGCATCCTATGTTTTACCATAGTGCAGTTATTTTCCATAGTGTAGTGGTTTGTGTTAGTGACTTTTCACAGAGTAGTGCTATGTACCTTTAAGAAGGTACTTGGGGCTGGTAACCCGTGAAGTGGGCGCATGAGGAAAGGCAACGTCCGTTATGGTGACACCTTCCCGGCACAATCCACTCACAGCAACAGAAAGGTAGGGCGACCGGATGAGAGGGTGGGTGAACTAGGCGACAGGATAGAAACATAGAAACATAGAATTTGACGACAGATAAGGATCGCTTGGCCCACCCAGTCTGCCCATTTCCCTACCTAATGGATAAGCTGCAGATCCTAGTTAACCAGCAGCCTACTTCTTTCTGCCCCCACCCCCTAGAACTGCCTTATGACTGTCCCATGTATGCTTGAATTCCACCACTGTTTTTGACTCCACAACCTCCTCCGGAAGGCCGTTCCATGCATCCACAACCCTCTCTGTGAAAAAATACTTCCTTAAATTACCTCTGAGCCGACCCCCTCTATCTTCAAATTGTGCCCCCTTGTTCTTGCACACCTCTTGTTTTGAAAGATGCTACCCTCTTGGACTTTGTTGATTCCCTTGAGGTACTTGAAAGTTTATATCATGTCCCCTCTCTCCCTCCTTTCCTCAAGGCTATACATATTAAGCTCCTTAAGTCTCTCTTCATATGTCTTCTGTTGCAGACCCTGCACCATTTTAGTTGCCCTCCTCTGAACAGCTTCCATCCTGTCTATGTCTTTGCGGAGACTGAGTCTCAAGAACTGCACGCAATACTCCAGATGGGGTCTGACCAGCTGTCTGTACAGAGGGATAATAACTTCCTGTTTTCTACTGGTGATGCCTCTCCCTATGCATCCCAGTATCCCCTCAGCCCTCCTTGCTGCCCTCTCACATTGCTTGCCCACCTTTAGGTCATCTGATATGACTACCCCCAGGTCCCTTTCCATTTTGTTGTTGTTAGTATCTCACCCCCCATTGTGTACTCTTCCCCTGGGTTTTTGTTTCCCAGGTGCATTACCTTGCACTTCTTAGCACTGAATCTAAGCTGCCATACATTTGACCATTCCTCTAACCTTGCCAAGTCCCTTCTCATCCTTTCCACCCCACCTTGTGCATCAACTCTGTTGCAGATCTTTGTGTCATCTGCAAAGACATGCTTTCCTTCCAGTCCCTCTGCAATGTCGCTTATAAAGACATTGAAGAGGACTGTCTAATCTGAACCTTCGCGGTACCCCACTAGTAACCCTTTCTTCAGAGTGGACTCCATTTACTATTACTCTCTGTGTCCTATTCTCAGCCAATTCTTACCCAGGCTGTCATCTTGGGACCCACTCCCAGGCTGGCTAACTTGTATATTAATCTTTTGTGTGAGACTGTGTCAAATGCCTTGCTAAAGTCTGGGTAGGCCATGTCCACAGCCCCTCCCTGATCTACTACTTTGGTCACCCAGTCAAAGAAATCTATCAGATTCATCTGACATGACCTTCCCGCTGTGAATCCATGCTGCCTTGGGTCCTTTGCCCCTCTGGCCTCTAGATTATCAACAATTTTTTCCTTCAGAAGTGATTCCATCATTTTCCCTACCACTAAGGTTAAACTAACAGGTCTATAGTTTCCTGCTTCTGCCTTGCTCCCACTTTTGTGTGCCCACTTTTATTGTGCCCAGGATGTGGCTATACATGTCAGCGCTGGGGGTGGGAGGTGAGAGTGGGCTGGGAGGGGTGGAGAGGCTGTAGGGGGGCACTCCGGTTGCCGGTTGAGCTGCGCCGTGGGCATCGGGATTGGCTAGTGGCTGGGTGGCTGGAGGTACTGGGTTTGGGGTCCAGGCACTAATGCGATTTTTTATTGTACCAGCCTGAACCTTTTATTTTACTGCTTTCACCTCCCCCAACATGTACCCCCAGGTTGAGAATCCTTAAGTAAGGGGATGTGGAGACCTTAAGTAATAAATATGTCCTGGCCCGTTGTGCTGGTGGCGGGGTTGTCAGAGTGCCGAAAATGTGTTCAGCACTCTGACTGGCGATAACGGTGATCGCCTTTAGGCATTCGCCATTATCACATAGACCCCTTGGGGCTGGATTGTCAAATGATTTGGGGACTAAGTCCACACCCAACTCAGTTGCAAACCAAAATCTTCTCTGCAGCAGTGGAGATTGCTATTCTTATCTGCAGCAGCTGTGGAAGATGTTACAGCTGATCCTACTGGCCGTAATATTTTCTCGCAGCTGCGGGAATTTCCATAGCAACACCACTCACAAGTTGCCATAAATCATGAAGCCTGTTGTAAACCAACTCCACTTTTGAGAATACCATAGCTGCGGGAGAAACTGCTGTTCCACAAGTGGCAACCCACTTGTGCCAAGTTTTTCCCACAGCTGTGGGATTTTCAAGATCTTTGAGAATCTGGCCCTTTAGTGTTTTTCCATAGTGTAGCAGGACTGCCGTTTTGTGCCCCAGTAGAGTTTCTGTAGTGCAGGGGCCTCTCATAAAAAGAGGTGTGGGTTTGGCTGTTTTCTCTTTGTTTCAAGAAGCAGCTTGATAGGAAGCAGCATTAAATGGAGCAGCAGAAGTGGATGGTAAGTAATTCAGAAGGGCTGACTTTGTGCAGTGTAGCTCAGGGACAGTTTGTTTTATGTGTGTGGCTGTTTGTATAGGAAGTGATTTGGAGGCAGCAGCAAAAGGGGTTGCTAGTAATTTTTTTTGGGGGTGATAAACTTGTTCAGTGTAGCTCAAGACCATTTCTTTACACAGATCAAGTGTATTCTACATCTGCAGAGGGTAGCTAGGTTGTAGCCTGAAGGCCTAGGCCTTTATTTGTATTCAAACATTTTGACTAAATGCTTGCCCAGAAAAACACTTCTCCAATCAGCAGACTATCAAGAAAAACATATAGACCATCACATAGCGGAAAGGCCAAATTTTAATCAACAATTTACATTCCTGTACATGCATGTTCTTTTATTGCTTAACCATTTTCTTTACCAAATCGTAACTGACATTATACATTCAGAAGAAAAGCACACAGCCATTCTAATTATTCACCCTGGGGCAGCAGACAGCTTCAGGCCTACACAATCTGACTAACCAATTCCCCAATTCTTTCAATGCACTTTTCCTGGTCAATAGCAAATGCAACCCCCACTGGGCCTGTTTGCCCTTAACTGGTCCCACTTAACAATGGATTCTGGACTTGCTAGGCCATAATAGAGCAGAGTTGCCCTCATAGGGCCTCATCTGCCCTGCTGATCACCCACTGTGGTCCACCATTCTGCCCCACATTGCCAATGTGACAGTGAACATATTTGAGGGCACCTCACAAGACCACCCCTTTTCATAACCTTCTATCTTCTTTTTTCCTTTTCTGTCCCTAACTGTCTGCCTCCAGATGTGTAACTTATTTACGCTTCTTCCAAACAATGTCCCAGGGTGAATAACCTATGCCCATAATTATACAACCTCTTGGATGCTGCTATTATTAAACAAATTATGGCCTACATCTGACAAATGGACTCTATCCTTGTCATATATAAACCTCCACATTCTTGTGTGATGTACTGATGATGTACAATCTGGATCCCTTCAGTGAGGCAAAATTGAGACATCTCTCTGTGGATCCTGAGTAAAGGTCTGGCGGCCTTGACAGTCCTCCATTTTCTCCATGATACAATCCTGGACCAAGCCAGATATGTAGCAGGTATCAGCCGCCTTAACCACCCAAAAGAAACCGTGATTATTCTAACCATGTCTATGGAGGACCTATGACCAAAATCATTGCCACCTGTATCACAAGACCCCCTTGGGGAGAATTGAGCAAACCCAGATACTTCACATGGGGAATAAGCTCCTGCCACAGCATACACCCTTTACCACACTAATGCACCACCACCTTGTCTGGAGATATCCCCGGTTGAGTACCATTCACCCAACGTGCCACCCTGTCATGTGCTCTTTTGAAGTAGGAATGTCCCAGTACTCATATTGATTTGGCCACAGAAACTGTACCTGTAACAACAATTAAAATGAGTTAGCCCTACCTTGTCACTGATCCCCATGCACAGAGTCACCTCTGACAGCCTTGGGCCTGATGAACCCTTTATAAGCCCTAAACGCCCACCTGCCAAGATCCTTTATTTTATCTAACAGCCTAACTGTGCTGCCTCAGTGGTGACCCCTACCCAAAATTAATGGGTATTGTAATCCTTGGGGTCCCTGCCCATGGCTTGAATACTTTTCTTACAGACTGGTGCATATTGCTATCTACTGACTGGTGCCAAGTTACTATGAATAAAAAAGTCCCTTTTCCCTGTGGTCTATGCATTAAATAGTTGTCCACCAACCTCCGAGGGCATTAACTCCATCTGTCCTCTTAAACAATATCACCAATCGAGCTGGCCCAATTTAGTTTATCTTTGACTGTCATAGCATTATTACCAAGTGGTCTGATAGCAGCCACACATCACCGAACTGGATGTTGCCCACTACAACCTCGAGTCTGCAACTAACTCTGACACCCGAAATGCCCCCAAAAATGCACATGCAAAAAGAGCTCTAAACAACTGAGTCTCATCAGCCGACCAGCACAAGAAAACTAAACAGCCCATAATTTCATTCAGTAAGATACTGTTTACCGCTTTCCTGGTGTCCTATTGGTTTCCCTTCATCCAAGCCCACCCATCCACCATCTTTCTGACTATAAATGATTCTGTTACGTCTCATAAGTCATGCATTTTTGTGAAAAAAGATATCACCAGCAAATGGCACCTAATGCAGTCCAGCAACCTTCCGTCATCTATGAGATGGTGGATGAACTGTTGAATCACAGCTCAGCTTTGCAACATTTTAGGCCAACTCGCATGCTGCCCCTACAAAAACCTTGAAAGTCCTTACATTTGCATCATACTTATGCCATGTTCCTGCAGCCAAAGCATGCTACATCAGTTCGGTAGTTCTTGCATCACTGTTTGCCATAAATCATACAGGATCTGAGCTGTGTAAACATCTGCTGCTGAGGCCACCCGGTGAAAACATTCAAACTGTAAGTGAGACAACACATCTGCAATGACATTAGCTTTCCCCAGTACATGTTTGCCCTAAATGTGAGGTTAGGTTGCAAGCAAAGTAGCAACAAGATTCACAGCAGCCTCATCATCTCGACCAGGTTTGAAGACTGAACATTCAGAATTTTCACCAACGCCCTATTATCTGAGTGAAACAGTACCCTGCGGTTCACCAACCTGTCCCCCACTCAAAAATAGTGGCAACGCTGGGAATAGCTCAAACAATGTTATGTTTTTTGTAAGGCCAGCTGTGACCCACGTGGCATCCTACTGACACATAAACCGGGAACCCTGAAAATATACCCCGTAAACAAAACTATCTGTGCCAGCTGTCACTAGCTGACAATCCTGCTTGAAAGATGCCCCTGCCTGCTCCATTGAAACACCTCTGAACTGCTTAAGGAAAGTGTCCCACACCTCCAGTTCTACCCTCTTACCTGAAGTCACCAGTATGTGGTGCTGTGGTAGGAGCTCTCCCCTTGTTGCCCATGCCAAACATCTAATGAATGGCTTCTTTGGCAAAATTGCTTTGCAAGCAAAATTTCTATGCCAGTCACTGATTTGTAACATTATTAATGTCACTTTCCTGGATGCCCAGACTCCCCAATCAAGTCCCAGGTTTGTCCACCTTGTCCACTGGTAACCTGGTACCATCTGCAATGTGTCCAGTTATATACCTATATACTTTATCCTTGCTGTGGGACCCTCTGTTTTATCCTGCTAGTGGAACCCCAAAGCAAACCATCAGATCTGCAAAGGCCATAATGTTTTCTCACACTCATCTGTTCCTGGACTCTAATGAACAGAAAATCATCCAAATAGTGGATGATCTTCTGATTCCCCAGTGTGCCTTAGTTGTCCACTCCAGGAAATGGCTGAACATCTTGAAGGCTGCACAGGATATGGTACACCCCATTGGCATGGCCATGTTGTAATAATAGTAACCCTTGAAGCAGAAGACTAGCAGATCAAAATCACTAGGCCTGACTGGTAACAAGCAGAAGGCAGACTTTATCTCGCTCTTTGCCAGCAAACTGCCCTTACTCACCCACTGAGTGGGCCTAATCGTTATGTCAAAGGATGCATATGTGACTGGAATGTCCTCCGCACTGATGTGGTCATTCACAGAGGGGACTTTGAGATAAGAAAGGTGGCGTATCAAGCTGAATTCACCAGGCATCTTTTTGGGAACCACCCCCAATGGCAAAATTCTAAACTGGTCCATAGATGGCTTGTCAAATGGGCCAGCAATCCATCCCGTCTCTATTTCCTTTTGTAGCTTGTTTGCCACAGCATGCTTTAAGGGGTACACTGATTTTTCATTTTTTTATTTTATTTATTTAATTCTAGGATTATAAGTACCTTTGAGCCAAGGCTCTTTTACAAAGGTTCCATGTCAGATTGAGTACAGCACAACAAAGTTTCAACAGTACAAGGCACAACAGAAATGTAAGCGGTACAGCAGTAGGTTTGGTAGTGATAACAGATTAATCAGGATAAGAGCAGTTTCGAGTGGTGGGTGTAGACAATTGTGGCCAGAACATGAACTGTAAATAACTTGCATGTTTAACAGCTACACATCAGATACAAGAGAGATGCATACATATTTGGTATGGCATTAACATTCAAGGTCATGGAGAGCAACAGATACAGGACATGGTTGAGGACATGGGGGCTAAGCTGCCGAGAGGCATTGTCAACATATACAGAAGTGCAGGCAAGGAGTTGTAAGGGAGAAAGGTTGAGGGGAGAGATGGAAGTGCTTGTTGTGATGCCGGGGTAAGGACAGGGGCGGCAGCTAGGCTGACAGGGCGTGGCAGTCACAGGTACTGGAGGCAGACAGAGAGAGATGGAGCGTAGATTTGAAAGGACCAATCTTGGGGGTGGAGGAGATATCCATGCTGAGGTTATTTAACTAGTATGGTACCCTGTAGGCAATAATCATTGGCCTAGCGAGATACGGCACCTAGGAATTAGCAGCATTTGAGAGCCAGATCCCCTGGTATGGCGGAGGTTTCGACTAGGGCTGAGGAGGGCTTGGACACCAGGGGGAGCCAGACCCAGGGTTATCTTCTTTGCCATGATGCAGGTTTGATATTTAATCCAGTTTGATAGATTCAGCCAGCCAGTTTGGGCGTAGAGGTTGCAGGTGTGTGTAAGGTGATGGGCACCAGTTATGAGTCGACATGCTTTGTTTAGAGTGGTTGTGATGCGTCTTAGGGCTGTAGGGTGGCAGAGCCATAGATTAAGAGGCCATAGTCGATGACAGAGATTACTGAGCTTGGGACAGCGATCCTGAGGGCCTCAGGGGTTAGGTTTGCCCTATGTCTGTAAAGGAGACCAAGCCGTATGTTATCCTGCTTGGCTATGCTGTCTACATGGGCTCCATAGGAAAGGTTATTGTCAAGAGAGATTCCGAGGTATTTAAATGAGGGGACCTCTTCAATAGGTACTCCAAAGTAATTTATAATGGTCAGTGGTTTCTGCCTGCTCTTGTTACGTGCATTAATGAATATCATGGTTTTTGTTTTTTTATAGTTTAGGATGAGTTTTTGTTTGCAGAGCCAGTTCTCTATGGCTGTGAACCCGAGTTGGAGCTTATGCTGTAGGGATAGTGGGTCTTTATGGGTGGTGTGGATGACGGCATCATCGGTGTACAGGATGAGTTTTTCTGGGCATGATTTGGGAGGTTATTTAGAAATAGGCTGAAGAGTAGGGGCCCAGTATGGATCCTAGGGGACTCAGGCGGACTGGTAGTGCGTTCTGGAGAGGACACTTCCAATTTTCACTCTTTGTGATCTGTTCTCCAGGTAACTTCTGAACCAGGCTGTGGCATCAGGTGAGATCCCAGCAATTTGTAGCTGGTCCAGAAGCAGGCAACAGTGAACGGTATCGAAGGCCTTAGTTAGGTCTATGAAGACGGAACCGGCTAGGTGGCCATTATCCAGGGAGCTGTGGATGGCTCCAGTGAATTCCAGGAGAGCTGTTGTGGTGCTGTGCCCTTTCCTGAAACCATGCTGCTGGGGGCACAGGATATTGTGATTGTCCAGATAATCTGTGAGCTGGTCAGCAACTATGCGTTCTATGGCCTTGGATAGTGGGGGCAGTATGGAGATTGGTCGGTAGTTTCCAGAGTTGGTCCGATCTCCTGATTTATGTATCGATTGTAACGGTGGCTGATTTCCATCTGTCCAGGAACTGGCTCAGGCTGAGGAGAAGTTGAAAATCTTAGTTAGCGGGCTAATCACCTCATCGAGTGAGGGACAGGAGTTTCAGGTCAAGGGTGTCCCCATTGTTTCATGTTTTTGCGATAGCATTAGCAATGTACTTCTGGGCTTCTTTTCATCTTGACAGATTTAAAGTAGAAGGGAGGAAGTGTTGGGGGGGGTGTAGTAGTAGCAGATTTAGCAGGGGAGCTGGTTTCATTGAAGAAATTGATGGGGAGCACACTGCTGAGGTCTGTGAAGACTGAGTTGAAAGTGTTGGCTATAGTGGTTGGGTCGGAGGTAATTTTCCCATCAGTGACTAGCATAGATGGGGAGGATTTTGATTGTTTCCTGGTTACTTCTTTGATGTTATTCCAGAAGGCTTTACCATTACCCCAGGTTTTGGTGAGTGCTTCCTTGTAATAGGCACTTTTTTGCAGTCGTATAGACCATGTGCAGGCATTTCGGGCATGTTTGTAGTTCTGGATGTTAGCTTGAGTGCCGGATTCCTGGGCTAGGAGCCAGAGGTGGTCCCTTACTGTTAGTTGTGCTATTAGGTCGGTGGTGAGCCATGGACTGAAGCAGGCTTTGACTTTGCGTGTTTTAGAGGGGGCGTAGGTGTCGCAGGCAGCGTTAAAGGTGGAAATGAAGAAATCCAGGGCTGAGTTGACATCAGATGCTCTAGAAATAGGAGACCAATCTTGTTGCCTTAGGAGCGATTTGAGTAGATGTAGCTTGCCACGGGGTAGGATTCTGCTGGAAGTGACTGCTTGGGGGGGGGGGTTACAGAATTTGTTAGTCCATTCACAGATGACAGATTCTGAGCCATGGTTGACACACTTGGGCCCTTATAAGGTAGGGGAAGCTGCTTCTGAAACCATTTGCCAAATATTGTGCATCGGTTGTACAGGGGTTGCGGTCAAGCCAGGGTTGGAGTTACTCAATTTTTATGGGGGACGTTGGTAACCATGCTGGTGCCCTTGTCCCCTAGCTTACCATCGCTGCTTCTTTGACCCTCACCCTTGCTGAACTCTGCCACTGTAGCAATAATATTAAGCAACTGTAAAAAATCCAGATGAGGTTCACCAAAATAGTGTATTCATTAAGAAATGTAGAATATAAGGCTAGGTTAGTCAATTTGAACCTAATGTCCTGAAACTACGAAAGTACAGGGTGACCGCCTATTTATGTGGGATACTATTAATAACCCACCTTATTTGTTCAATGAAATGGGTTTTGTTTTCAAACAAGATATACTAGAAACTAGAGGTTACCCACTTCAGCTGTGCCATTCTATATATAACACCAATAAAAGAAAGTATTTCGTTGGAGAATTGATAGTGCATGGAATACTCTCCGCTTGATATACTTTTAAGCAAAAATCAATTTTCATGCAGAATTTAGATAACTGGCTTTAGGAAAAGGAAGGCATCCTTGTTAGGAGTTCTGGATCGGAGCTATTATGGGCAGCTGCCTCTTGCTCTTGGCTCACTCCTAGTATGAACCTTAGTAAGACAATGCTTTGTACTTCCCCACAGCAGCTACACTCATGTCTGAACTTACAGGAGTACAAAAACACTTCCCAAAATTAAAACTGCCTGCATGTAACTTCCTGATCCACCCAAGGTACCTTTGGAACCATGTGCCCACTAGCTGTGTAGCTAACATTGGTGGGCTTCGCCTGCGTCATGTGCTGAGACCACAAGTCATGGTTCATCTTGTCCCACCTCAGATCTGGCTACCTCACAATTTTTATTCAGAAGAGTTTGTCATAGCACAGCCATTTGTTCCCTTCATACACAAAATGCACCATCTTTATGTTGTCCCTGTATTCGATAAGCTTCACTGTTTTTTGAGGAAACCACATGCAATAAATTGCTATAAAAATATCAAAAGCAGCCGTCCAGTTGTCAAAGGTCACAGGCACTTCTGGTCTGCGCCATTTCTCTTTCTGCACCTATTCTTTGTTGTTTGAGTCCGTAGTTCCGATGCAGGAGCTCAAACATTTCCATGTACCTCCTTCCAAATCCTCTGTCTCATGGCACTGGACAAATGGGTATCCATGGGGTCATCCACCCCAAAATATCCCCAGTGATCACCAGCCAGTGCCATACCCCCACCAGTGACACACTAATTTGGGTTGTTGGAGGTGGACACCCCACTGCAGTGTAGCTCTGAACTGCCACCTGCCCTACCTCCGTGTCGCCTGCCTGTTGCTGGGGTTCCCAGGCCCCACACCTGCCTTACTGCCTGCACCACCTGCATCCCACTTGTAGCTGTGGGCTCTGTACTTAACCCCTGTTGCGGACCCGCCATCCCCACTTGCATGGGCATCCCAGATGACACGCTGCCAGGGGCATCCCACTGCTGCAGCTGGCCCTGATCCTCGGCGGCCCTATCTACTTGTGGACCTGCCTGCCCCTAGCTGGCCAGACCATCACACCACCCCTCCTTGTGCTGTGCCCATGCCATCCTCCCTGGGCATGCTTTTCAGGTTCTGGAGTAGTGGCGCATCCTGATTCACAGCAACGTTGTTCATTACGTTGCCACCCCAAAGAACTGCTGTGCTCCCCACTGTGCCCATGGCCACACCAGTGGTATCTGGAAGGAATGAAGGGAACCCTACCCTGTGCCTGCCAGCTGCACCACCTGACACCATCTGAGGGTGCCCACTGAGATAGGGTGGAAACCATATGAATGGCATTGTGAGATACAAAGGGCTCATACCACCCCCGGGGGCCAGCCACTCCCACCAGGGTGACATCCACATGCAGTTCTGTTTGTACTGCCGCCACTTCCCTTAACTCAGTTGGCCTGCTACAGACCATCCTCTTCCTCCACTGGCCCAATGTTCTCTGCAGAGCATTAGCATACAGGCACCTGCCATTCATGGTGGCCCCACCAGTGCTCCTATCCTGCCTTTGTGCTGGCGTGGCTTCCTCTCTCTCTGATCACCTGAGGTGGACCCCCTTCTATGACCTGCCTTTCATCTGGGTTGACCCATCTATTACCACATCCTCACTATTTGTGCCTTCTGGTGTGGTCCATGGCTCACTCCCTAGTGTCTCCCCTCTACAGCAGTATTGCAACTGGCCTGCTCTGGTCTCATGCTTATTCAGTTTGCTCCTCAGATGTCCTGGCATCTTTTGCATCACTGATCACTCCCTATCTCTTTTTTGCCCGTGGTTGCACTGCTAGGGCCTTGGCCAGCCTC
Source organism: Neoceratodus forsteri (assembly GCA_016271365.2). NCBI lineage: Eukaryota > Metazoa > Chordata > Ceratodontiformes > Ceratodontidae > Neoceratodus > Neoceratodus forsteri. Next base: position 1,683,992,577 of record CM028129.1, on the reverse strand, counting down.
CTCAAAGGCATCTGCAGCCTCGGTGGGGCATGTGATGAGCCTGGGCCCTCTGGATGCTGCCTCGGAGCTACCCACAACACAACTGACAACCAGTTAGGGACTCTCGGATCCATCAAATGCTGCATCATTTGCATGAACTCTGCACTGAAAGCACCCTCCCCCTCGGGACTCAGTGAGACTGCTGCCTCACCATGGCCCCCGAGTTGCAGACTTGCCCCTCATAGTAGTAGCTACCACAAAAAAATGAGCCCTGAACTAAATGGAATGTGTTGCGCTTTTCTGCTGCTGTGTGCCTGCATTAGGAAAAGCAGGAAAAGAAAAACATAGCAACATTAACTTGGTCCAAGTCCCCACTCTATCCTCTGCCGCATGGCAGAGAGGCCGATCAAGGATCCCGGCTGTCCTAAAGCACTGCCCAAGCTACTCACCCTGCCTGCAACTGACTACGATCCTACCAAACCCCATAATGTGTCATTTTAAATCCCCGCCCCAACCCAACTTCCTATCGGTGTCCTGTGCATTATTTTCCTTCTTATAATCCATATCTCTAAGTCCAAAGGAAGGACAGAGCCCCAAGCAGGGAGACATAAACTCATTACACTCTGAAAACTCCCTGTACGTAGTACTGCCAAGTTTATTGCCTGCACAGCATCTTGGAATATTATTCCTGTCTGCTTTGAGCTTGAAAATTGCCAGTATATTCAAGCCCGGGCCACTACCCTTTCATAGGGAACAAATGAGGGACAACACAGGTTTAGGGAGTGAAATAAGGGATGTCCTGTTTAATCAGGGACAGCTGCTTGGTGTGTCAGTCACACTTCCAGTTGGGGGAGATGTGCTACACTTCCACTCTTAGGCCCTGGCAACATGTACATCCCAGACACACCCAAAGGCCTAGTGCTTTACAAGCCAGCAACACAGCAGGGGAAGGGCCATAATGCCAAATTCAAAAAAAAAAAATGCCTACGCAGATGGCAGGAGCATGGTATGGAATTCAACACCTATCTCAGCTTACCAGCCCGACTGATATTACCCTTTTTCTCCTTTAGTTTTTTTTTGAACTGGCGATGCCATCAGCCTGCCTTGCCCCCAACAAAGGACCCCACTACTCCCAGAACACCTGGAGCCACACAGTAGTCCCAGTACACACCTCCCACCTGCTCCAGCTGCTGACCTTACCCCACCCGAGATCCACCGTGAAGTGCTTTGTCCCAGTCCTGTAGAACCAAGCTCCGACTTTTGATCCCCCAATGCTGCAGCGCACCGACTGGGTCCCCCCATGACCACTGTGTGGGGGGGGGAGCAGCCAACCACGCAGTCGCATAACAGAATATGTGCTCCCTCCTGAACCTCCGAGCCTGGCTACAGCAAAACCACAACTGATGGACCAACACCCGCTAGCCTCTGGAGGGCCAGCTAAGCACTCCAGCACCGACATACAAAGGACTCACCCAGGCAAAAAGATGGTAGGTCTCTCCTACTGTTCTCCTGAATGCAGCTGAGTCGGAAGTTTTTTCAGCTCTGTGGCGAGTGTCCTGACAGAAAGAGGATGACCCTGTCCTGTCTGTGACTTATAAACCTCCTTAACCCCATCCACCCTGAAGCCAGTACCTAACCCACCCATATGTGAGGTCAATGGTCATTGGCCTGACCATCCCAGCTCTTTTCCACCTGGGAAGGCCAGCCCAAGAATTGGTCCAGTGGCCCTGGGCAAGAATCCTCCCGGTGATAGCAGGAAGGGCAATAACTCAGCTGGGCATGGATACCAAAGTGCCCTGAACAGCATGTGCCTGTGCTTGGCCTTCAGTTTTTGAAATCCCAGTTACTCCCCAGATGTGTGTGTGGTTGTTTGTTTGGGAAGTGATATGGAGGCAGTGGGAAAAAGGGTTGCTAGTGATTTGGGGGGGGTAGCGGATATTGTGCTGTTTAGGATAGGGGCATTTTGCAGGTCTGTTTCTTTTTTTGCAGGGACTGTAATGGAGAGACTGCAATGTGAGCAGTTTGCAGGTTGTTGTTCCATGTGTTATTCAGATGGTTTAATGTTCATTCATGCTTTGTCATTTTACCATATATTTACAGCACATTTTCAACATAGCCTTCTTATGACCCCATTTCATGAACCCGGTAAGTGACAATTTTCAAATCCCACCCAAAAGATGATTTCACACAGTGACTGCAAAATCACCTTTTGGGATAGATTTGAAAATGTTCACCTACCTTGCTCATGAGGTGAGGTCCCAAAAAGGACATGTAAAAAATTTGGTATAAATGTTGAAACTGACAAAGTCATGAGTAAAAGATCATACCCCATTGAAATACATTAATCAGACTTACCTTGTTCTCTCATATAGCAGCCGCCAGTTCCAGCAGCAAGATGTGTTTTTGATCGGAGAGTGGTTCTATGCTGTGGGACACTTTAGGTAAGTGAGGGTGTGGGCGAGTGGGGTGGTGGGTGCCGAGTAGGGGGTCAGGGTGGGGTGGGGATCTGGAGGAATAGATTAGTGAGGTACCATTTTCTTTTTTACATGGTTAACTGTTAAAAATAAAAAAAAAAGATGAATGAGAGATGGTTTTCTTTTTTTCAGGGGACTGTCACTTAGCCGACACTGGTGACTGGGCACTCCAGTGTCGAAATACTGGTTGGCAGCACTGGGAGTGGGTGCCCAGGTGCTGCCGCATATATTTCAGGAAGGGTTGTGGGTGACCTGGAGGGAAGGGGATGGACAGAAGCGGTACCAGGGGTGGGCACCCCATCCACGTAATACATTACAGATAGATAGATAGAATAGATAGATAGATGAGATAGATAGATTAGATTAGATTAGATTAGATTAGATAGAGAAAAGAGATGAGAGAGAAGGTGTGGAGATGGAGACAGAGATAGAGACAGAGTTAGAGAGAGAGAGATGGAGAGAGAGAGATCACTGCTGGAATGTCTAATTGACTGAGAAAAAATGCTATTTACTGTAACCTGTTTATCATCTGTACTTTCTCTGTAACCTTTTGTATCTGTGTATCTCTTACTGTAATGTATCAGGTCGCCCCTGAAAAGGGACCTTCAGGGCTCAGTGGGCCTACCCGGTCATCAAAACTGAATAAATAATAACTAAATAAAGATGGATATATATATATATATATATATATATATATATATATATATATATACACATATACATATAAATAGATATATATAGAGATAGATAGATAGACGGACGGACTGACAGATGGACAGACAGACAGACGAGATGAAAGAGACACACAATGAGCTCAAGGTCGCCAGCTCACTGCTGGCAAGCAAGCTGGCAGCACACCTCCATGTGTGACTGCAGATGTCAAGAAAGTCCTGCTGTTCTCATACTGAGAGGGCAGGTCAATGGCTGTTCTTGCTCAGCTGGGAACTCTGGATTTGGGGTGCGCTCAGAAAAAGTATTTCTGGCTATTTAAAAAAAAAAGCAAACACTAGAATCTAGCTAAATGGGTCCCATTTAGCTAGGCTCAGTGTCATCGAGGCATGGGTCAGGAAGCATAAGAAGACCAGGAGTAGTTGTAAAATTCACAAGTAGCATTTATTATTATCAATAACAGTAAAATAAAAATTGGTCAGTATAACTATTTACAAAGGCAGTACAAACAGAAAAACAAAGTCCTTAGTCAGAGGGCATCCCTAATTCCAAGTTTCAGTCTCAGTCTCTCACTCTCTCTCTAACAAAAGTATTGCTTCTCTTTTATAAATCTTTGCCTGGAGCTCATTAAGAGACATCCTGTTTTCCCAAAATGTTCTTTTGCTGCAGTTTCTTTGCAGAGCAGGTTTGTAAACAGAAAAATGTCTCAGGCTGGCCCTCTGCTGACAGCTCTGGAAAAGAGTCTGCAAACAAGCCTGAGAGAAGCTCATACTGCATCTCAGATTAACCCCCTAAATTCCAAATAGCTTTTTGCAATCATTTCAACAGTATAACTATATTTATTTATTTAGTTAGTTTTTGTTAACCGGGTAAGTGCACTAGCCATAGAATGACTATTTTCAGGCACGACCTGGGAGAGTACAACAGATAGTTAGACAAATATATTACATCAGTGCAAAACATTACATAACAACAAGTATAGCTAACAGTGGAAAATAATACATAAAGAGAAAATAAACATATGTGAAAGATTAGAACATTGTACAGTCCATAATGGGTGAGCAGCAGGTAGCAATGAAACCAAACAGTTTGAATATAAAACTTAGTGGAAATTTACAATGAAAGCAGCATATGGCAGTGTAAGATATTACACGCTCCACAGGGGTTACCTACATCCGAGTAAGCAAGCAAAACAATAGTACAAACCATGGCAACTGGTATAGAGAGAATAGGTTATAGCAGTGTAGAGAAAAGGAAAGACTAAGAGAGAGAGAGGGCTGTCCAACTAGGACCCAATAGCTGAAACAGAGAGAAGGGTGCAACCCAGGGAGGTAGACTAAGTGCAGAAGTATCCAGTAGGTAGAGGTGGGATATTGAAAGGGAAGGAAGAGGGAGTAAGGAATGAGAGAAAGTACAAGTTGGCAGAGGGAAAATTAGGTAGGGTCCAGAAGGTACTATGATTTTAAAAGAGAAAAGTTAGTGTAGGCAAAACAGAGCTAGGTGGGGTCAAAACAAGCACATTGGTCTACTGAAGGCAGGTACTATTGCAGCCCACTTTTAAAACTAATGTGGGATGGGGCCTGTTGAAGAGCTAATGGAAAGACATTCCAGAGCCTAGGGGCCACATTGTTGAAAGCTCTGGAGCCTATGGATGTCCGGCATCTGGGCACGGTAAGTAGCTCCTTACCAGCTGAGCGGAGCCCATGAGATGAGGACTGGAGTGTAAACAATGCCACCAGTGAAAGCAGTGTTTTATTTCTAATTACCGAGTTTACAAGAGAGCCTACGTAGTATTGTCAGCACGCAGGAGGGGAGAGACAGCCCAAGTCACTATAAAGATTACAGTGGCGCTTGAGCCGTGGTGATGAGGGCATATCTGCATATATTGTTATAGGCTACATCCATTTGTGGAGGTAGTTTTAGATACAGAAGCAAAAAATTGGAACACCATAAATGAGAGCAGGGAGAAGGAAACCCATGGCAATAGCCATCTTAGCTGAGGGGGTTAGCATATAACTGGTTTATAGGCTACCACAGTTTAAGATTCACTGATTCACTAATGGACTGAATATGTTGATTGAAATCAAGTGAAATCAAGGAGAAATCCTAAGTATTTGAAGGTTGAAACATTCTCAATTTGTACCCACATGAGTCAAGAACTACCAGGGATGTTTGACAAGCCCTGAGCTAGGGACTGAGCCCAATAACATGGCTTGTGTTTTCTTTACATTTAGTACAAGTTTATAGATAGTTAGCCAGGATTGTATGTTATTAAAGTCAGAAGAGAGGGAAGCATTTAAGTTGGAGACACTGTCTGAGCTGGAACAAAGGATGAGATCATCCGCAGACAGGATGGATGAGCAGGAGCAAAGACCGTTAGCTATATTATTAATAAATAGTGAGAAAAGAAGGGGGCCAAGGATAAAGCCTTGAGGGACCCCTGTGTTTATGACAGTTTGGGCAGATAGAGAGGAGCTGAATTTCACAAATTGGGATCTGTCAGACAAGCAGCTATTGAACCATTCTACTACAGGGACCAATAAATTCAGATTTTTGAGAGTAGAGAGAAGTAGGGGGTGACCAAGAAGATCAAAGGCTTTAGTGAAGTCAATAAACACTGCTCCCATTAGTAAACCAGCATCCATATCAGAGAGCATATCGGTTGTAAATTTGATGACAGCAGTCGATGTGCTATGACCTTTCTAAAGCCCTGCTGTGTGCCAGAGAGAAGGTTGTGTTTGGCAAGGTAGTCTGTAGTTTGGTTTGCAACTAATTTCTCGAGAATTTTGCTTAAGACTGAGAGGATGGTTATGGGTCTGTAGTTGGTAACCAAGGAATGCCAGTTTCATATACAGATTCACATATATTTTTATAACCTCAGATATGCAAGGGGGAAGAAAAGACAGAAACAGCAAATGAAGGCAGAGAGATAGCAAGAGGCAGAGAATTGCGAGACCATCAGAGTGATCAGTTCCTAGGTCTGACAAGAACTTTTGGTTGCACAACCAGACAGACAAGAGACAGAAAAGGAGAGGATAGAACAGATCCTTGCATTTAACTCTTTCTGCAAAACAAATGGGACAGGGCCTTATTCAACCCTGTCACACTCAGGAGCTTGTTTTTTTAAACACATAATTTTTATGTATTTTCCAGGTTTTTAAGTTGGGGAAAATAAGAAGATGGTAGCCATCATGAGCCAAAAATATTTTCAGTTAGTGAGACCCACCTTTGGTTCGTGACAACGTAGTGATGCAAACCAAAAATGCTCTCACAAACCAAAAAAAATTTCAGTTCATGTCAGAGATTTTTTTTTTATATTTTTACTTGATTTTTAAATATGCAAATAAAAAAAACTGTACAAATAGACATATGTTCTGTTACATAATAGTTTAGCATTATAAATACAATTTAATTGAGATAGGCGTAACTAATCTACCATCTATGAGGTAAATTAATATACAGTCGGCGCCACATAATGCAGACATGGTTAATGCGGACAATCACTTTCCTCTGACAAAATCTTGCTTCCAAATCCAAAACATGCCATTGCAGTGTTATTTTTTCCTGTTAATGCAAACCTTGTGTGTCGCCTACCACGGACACTAAATTGCCAGAAATTGCAAGAAATCACACACTGATTCACACTATGTATGTCAATTGAGTCAATTAATCAATGCAGTAGGTGTTAATTAGTATTCTTTATAAACAGCCAAGTCCATCAACCCCCCCATTAACACCCTGCTTTACCATACAATGGCTTCCTGTCGACGACCTGGCATCCCACTCAAGGACTACGGAACATCAAGCTGGTGTTCCTACTCCATAACACCACTTCAATCATCCAGCCCCTTGACCAGGGGATAATCTACTCGATGAAACATCACTATGTTCATGAGATGCATTCCTGAGTGCTCTCAGAGCTTGAAGCTGGTGCAGAGCTGACTGCCGTTGAATGCGTCAAAAGAATCACCCTTCTGGATGCGGTTATGCTTCTGCAGACAGCTTGGGATTCTGTGTCAGAGCAAACCATCAAGAACTGCTGGTGAAAGGGAGGATTCTCGCATGGTGAACCCACTACATCCCCCAGTGAAACCCCCAATCACAATGAGGAAGACACTGTCCCAGCACCAGAAGGGCTGACTGATGAGGAGTTTGAGGCATTGTCCCAACTTGGAGATAATGAGGTAGAACCAGATCAGGAGCTGGATGATGTTGCTCTACTATTCAGCCCGCCGCAAATGTGGGGGCTGCTGGAGCAGAAGACGATGGTGAAGAGGAGGAAAAAGCAAATACCACTGTGTCAGCAAGTAAGGTTAGGCAGACACTGCTTGTTTTACATCTGGCCATGTCACAACGGGCAGACATCATGCCAGACTGGGATCTCCTGCAACGTACGGAAAAGGGATGGCAGAAATACAGATCATCAGCATCTAAGCAGACTGCTATCACCGAATATTTCACAAAATAAAACTGTACAGTATGTTTTTAAATTACCTCGCACAAACAACCCACCCCCCCAACAACCACCGACCACCACCCACCATGTCACCACAAGCCCAGTGAAAAATAAAGGCTAAAGTACTGCACAGAAGCACAACTGAAGCACACAGAGCAGTAAAAGCCCTCATAGAAAAAGACATACACAAAACAACAAATCCAAGAGAAAAAATCCAATGTACTGTATTCTGGATGTTTTAATTACCCAACGAAGTACAAACAGGTAGTGGGAATGAGTAGCGCAGTGTTCAGCATGATTGATTTGATAATTTTACGTCCACTGGCAACAGGGGACATTGGTTAATGCAGACAATTAATGTTTACACAGAACAGCCCAGCTAAGCAGCACTCTTGCCTAATATAACTATATTCCCGACATTTCCAATATAATCATACCCAGTTAAGCAATAAGGCTTGACAGGGTGTGCATTATTGTGGGATAACAGCACACCTCAGGAAGTGAAGTCCAATTTGAAGCCGAGGGCTTTATGTACCCAAGAAGTGCCAGTATCCCTCAATTACGCACACCCTGGAATGCCTTATTGCGATTATAAAATGGATTCCCTGATTTTTTCTATTTAAGGACCAAGTAATGAGGTTCAGAAAGTTAAGCATTTCTGACCTGTGCTGTTGTGCTGGGAAAACAGCATGGTCATGTGACTGGATTACACCAATCACATTACACTATTTCTCTTACCCAGTTTATAATGCATATTAAGTAGCTTCAGGTTATACCTAATAGGTTATCTTGTCATCAAAAGTAATCAAAAAGAGGAATTGGCAGCAAAATTACATTTACCTACAATTTATGTAACTTGGAACATATTATATTAAAATCTATATCCTTAATGACCTCTCCCCCAACCCCCAGGTCTAATCATAGAGTCCGCCTGAAGTAAGCCATGAGGAAGCCATTCAGCCATCCATGCTGCTTCACTGAGGTTCAACCATTGACCCCTCTCTGTCTGTTCATGCCTGCTAAGTTTGCAAGTGTTTTATTCTGTTAGAAATGACTCTCCTTTTTGTATGCAGCTCTTGTGAGCCTTACATATGTTCTATTGTCTTAGAGTATTTATTAGGTAATTAGCTGAGGAACTGTTTCTGTACTGCTTTTAGTCTAAGTGTAACTTTTAATTATTCCCATGTCTTGCTTTCCTAGTTCACCCTCATTTGGGTCCTTTATTTCACTGTGTACTTAAGTGTGAGCATTATTCTCATTTTCTATTTATAGGTGTTACTACTGTTTGATAACTGCTTGTGTTACCTGATTTTATACCTTCACATATTTAGCTTTCTTATTTTCTCCTGTAGTTTAATTCCATCCACTTGTCAGCACTTTTTGTTTAAACTATGTTCTAGGCCTACTAATTTATTTTAAGTCTGATCCCACATTTGGTTGATATCCTCAGCAAGACTGGGAAGCAGCCATACCAGGGTATGCGCTATTCAGGAGGGACAGGGTAGGGGAAAAAAAGGGAGGAAGGGTGCCTCTTTATGTGAGAGAGAACATAAAGGCCACAGAAATACAAGGGGGGGACAGACTAAAATAGAGGTGCTGTGAGTCACTCTGGAGACAGGGAGGGGAGCCACTATTAGGATAGGGGTGATCTACAGACCACCAGCACAGGAAGAGGAAGGAGATAAGGATATGATAGATGAAATACAAGGGATGGCTAACAAGGGCGAGATACTGCTAGTGGGGGACTTCAATCTACCAGATGTGGATTGGAGCCTACCTGCTGCAGCATCAGTTAGAAGTAGGGAAATCCTCGACTCCTTGCGTTCCTCAGGCAACCAGTTAAAGAACCCACTGGTGAGGGGGCATTACTGGACTTGGTACTGTCAAACAGGGACAGTGTCGGTGGACGTTACAGTGGGAAGCCACCTGGGGACCAATGATCATCGCAGTGTGTGGTTCAGCATAAAGACAGGGCCAGAACCAGGCCACACTAAAATGAGGGTTCTGGACTTCCGGAGGGCCAATTTCAAGAAAATGGGAGAGTGCCTCAAGGAAGCCCTAGCAGGAATAGGGAATAAGGTTGGGATAGAGGAAAAGTGGGCAAGAATAAAGCAGGCCATTGAGAAGTCAACAAACCTCTGTGTCAAGCAGATTACTAAGAGCAAGAGAAGGAAGAGACCACTATGGTTCTCCAAGGAAATAGCAGAGAAGGCAAAGGAGTAACAAAAGGAGGCAGGGAAGGTAGTTAGGAGAGTTAAAGCACAAACGGAGGAAAACATTGCCAAAGCAGTAAAAAGGGGGGATAAAACTTTCTTCAGGTATATAAGGGAAAAGAAGAAAGGCAAGGCAGGGATAGTAAGACTAAAGGGGGAGGGGTGTGTGTGGAAGAGGTCCAGAAGAAAGCTGACATACTGAATAAGTACTTTTGTTCAGTATTCACAAAGGAAGGGGTAGGTGATGAGCAACAGACAGTGGAGAAGAGTGTTAAGGGAAGGGAGGTGGACACTACCCCTTTTACGGAGAAGAGGGTCCTCAGGGAAGTAGCAAAACTAAAAGTAGACAAGGCTATGGGGCTACAAGGGGTTCATCCTATGATACTGAAGGAACTGAAGGAGGAACTGTCTGCACCTCTGATGGTCCTGTTCAGTCTATCACTGGATATGGGGGATGTTCCGGGGGACTAAAGGAGGGTAGATGTGGTCCCACTACACAAAAGTGGGAATAGGGAGAAGGCAGGAAACTACCAACCTGTAAGCCTGACTTTCGGTGGTGGGCAAGGTTATGGAAACTCTACTTAAAGGAAGGATTGGGGAATACCTTAACACCAGTGGATTGCAGGATCAGAGACAGCATGGGTTCACAGGGGGTAGATGAGATCTTGCCAAACATACCTGATAGAGTTTTTTGATTGGGTTACCAGTGAGGTGGATCAGGGAGAAGCGGTGGATTTGGCCTAACTGGATTTCAGCAAGGCCTTCGACACCATTCCACACAGAAGACTGGTAAACAAGCTAGGCAGCATGGGAGTGGGTCCAACAATAGTAAAATGAGTACAAAGTTGTCTAAGTAACAGAACTCAGAGGGTGGTGATAAATGGAGTTCACTCGGAGGAAGGTATGGTAACCAGTAGGGTGCCACAGGGGTCAGTACTGGGACCAGTCCTCTTCAACGTCTTTATTAGTGACATCGCAGAGAGGCTGGAAGGAAAGGTATGTCTGTTCATGGATGACACAAAAACCTGCATGAGAATGGGCACAACGGGGGGACGGAGAAAATTAATGAAGATCTAAAAAAAAACTGAAAGATTGGTCAAGGGTTTGGCAACTGGGCTTCAATACCAAAAAATTTAAAATTATGTACATGGGGCACAGAAACCTAAGGATAGCGTATCATTTAAGGGGAGAAGGTGTTAGCAACAACAAAACAGGAAAGGGATCTGGGGTCGTCATATCTGATGACCTGAAGGTAATAAAGCAGTGTGATAAGCCAGTAGGAAAGGCTAGTAGTATACTGGGGTTCAAAGGAGGGTATCACCAGCAGAAAAGGGAGATAGTGTTAACCTAAATAGATCAATGGTGAGGCCACACCTGGAGTACTGCATCTTGTTCGGAGGTCCCATCTCAGGAAGGACATAGACGGGTGGAGGTGGTACAAAGAAGGGCAATCAAAATGTGCGTGGTCTGCATCAGAAGCCCTCTGAGGAAAGACTCAGGAATTAAATATGTACTCATTGGAGGAAAGGAAAGAAAGGGAGACATGATAGAAACATTCAAATACTGCAAGGCTATCAATAAGGTACAGGAGGGTGGCCTTTGCACAGAAACAGATGCTCAAGGATGAGGGGGCATGGTATGAAGCTGGAAAAGGGAGACTTAGAGGGATGTCAGGAAATATTTCTTCACAGGAAGGGTGGTGGACACCTGGAACAGCCTACCAGCAGAGGTGGTGGGTACTGAAATTGTAACAGGTTTCAAACATGCATGGAATAGACACAAGGGGGACCTTAATAACAGACCTGGGGGTTGGGGGTAAGGCCGAAGATCAATTAGAATCTATGGTAGGACAGCAGGTAGGGACTTTAGGGCAGACTAGGTGAGCTAAGAGGTCCTTTTCTGCCAACAGCTTCTATTTCAATGTTTCAATCTCAGCTCTTGCTCCTTGTGTAACTATTCCTCACTCCCCTTCCCCAACTATTTTAACATGCAACTGCTGCAGTTAAGGACTTCAGTAGGTTATCCCTTGAGACTGGCTGTGCCTGCTGAACTGTGAGACTTCTATTTTTATTCTGTTTTATTTGCTTTCCCTGTATTTTACTAATTTATTTTTCTACTTCCCTTTATATCACTGTCTGTTAAGCCCATCTGGTTTCATATCCCTATCTGTTTTTTGTTACCTTTTTGTCTCTCTTCATTTGACTTGTTACCTATTTGTGTAATTTATTTCTGCACTTTTTTCTCCATTGTGCTATTAACTTCTCTGGTGTTTGTTACCCTCCTCTCTTCATTCATCTTTTTTCCACAATCTTCTGCCTTTATCTCCTTGGTAAGTAAGTCAAATTTAATTTCTAAAGTGCCCATCCCTGGAGGCTCTAGACGCTGAACAATAAAACACACAATATAAAATTACAACAAAAATAAAACATAACAAGCAATGCCGGCCCATCAGAGCAGCAGTTGGATTTCCTCTTGCGACGCCAGTGAGCCAGGTTCGGGAACGGACCCAGGTAGTCGGAGGGCTGGCTGGGAGAAGGATCGAGCATCCCTTGACTGCTTTCCTTCTCTGGGGAAGGGGTATGTGCGATCGGTGCAGTAGCAACACCAGTGGAGGCTGGGTTCGCCACATGCGACACCTACTTGATTCAGGTGCGGTAGGACGCTGGTCATCATTACATGCCTCTGCCCCTGCCAACAGGGAAGAAATACCGTGTCTCCCTACGTCTCCATGAAGGCCTGCCCCAGGCCTGGGTGTACTGCAGCTCCTGACCAGTTACTAGTGTCATGGCATTGAATAGGCAACAGTGCCGTGACCCGCCCTCAGCGGGGAAAGCCAGGGGTGACTGGGGAGTGCAGGCACTAGTCGGAGGTGGAGGTGAGGGGGATCTGAGACCGCGGCGGACATTGACGGCAGGGGGAGCACCCAAAAAGCTTTGTAAATAAAAAGAAAAAAACATAAGCAAATAATTAAGTATAACAAACAAAATTAAATAAGACTGAATTTAAATGACGAAGATGAAACTTTGTCAACAAGTTTAATGTAAGGAAAAAGCCTCCTTAAATCGGTGGGACTTTAGAACACTCTTGAAGGCTTCCCGTGAGAGGGCCCCTCTCAGGGACCTTGGAAGTGAGTTCCACAGGGTCGGGCTGGCTACTGAGAAAGCATGCTCACCAGATGATTTCAACTGGACCCTGGGAATGGCTAGGAGCCCCTCCTCAGAGGAACAGAGAAGGCGGTGGGGTTGGTAAGAAGACAGTAGGTCACACAGGTGGCAGGCCTGGTGGTGCTGAGGGTTGAGGTACTGGATGCCACACCTTGCGCCACGCCGATGACCCATGTTCGGGAATGGGCACGGGCCTCCGGGGGTCGGCAGGGGAAGGGAAGGATTGAGTGTCTGGAGGACTGCTCTCCTTCTCTGGGGAAGGAAGGTTCAGCACCAGCACCTGATTGTCCCCTGACAGAGGCTGGGGAGCAAGGCACTGTGTGAGAGCATGGGGGAGCTGAGTGCAGATGCATTGAGGGGAGTATGCACGGAAGCATGCGGGTTCCTCCTCGGCTTGCATCATTGCACGCACTTGGCTCCAGAGGGAGCAATCATAGAAAAACGCAGGCTCCCCGCATATGAGTCGCTCCTGGTGCCTGTCCCCTCTGGCCACCATGACAGTTACGCCTATGGCGGCCCCACTTGAGGGGGCTTCCCTGAGTATGAGGGGGCAGGTCACTGACAGACAGGCGAGCCCATTCGAGGGGCAAGAGGAGCCTGGCCCCCCAAAAAAAAGTAGGTCACACAGGTAGCTAGGCCCCAGACCATGTAGGGCTTTGTAGGCCAGCAATCTGACCTTGATGGGCACTCCAACACCTCACCAGCAGCCAGTGAAGACTGCATAAGACAAGTATTATAAAGCAAGACCTAGAAAGGCCCACTAACAACCTGGTCACTATGTTCTGCACAAGCTGCAGGGAACACAGGGCACCTCTATATAGCCCCAGGTATAGGGCATTGCAGTAATCAAGTCTGGATATCACAAAGGTGCGTATCAGTGAGGGCAGGTCATTGGGAGGGATGAAAGGTTTAATCCGGGCGATATTCCTCAAGTGGTAAAATCCAATTTGGACAATGGCTGACACCTGAGCTTCTAGTGTCAGATCGCTGTAGAGGATCACGCCCAGATTTTTTACCTTTGTGGAAACAGTCAACTGGGAGTCGTCAAGTACCAGATTGGAATCTCCCTTACTCACTCAGCATCCTGCCGATGACCAGGCTCAATCTCCAATACCTCCATATTATCTGGATTGAGCATAAAACCAGTTGGAGGACATCCAGTCCTGAACTTCAGCCAGATAGGAGTTAAATACAGAGACTGCATCCTGTTGTCCAGGTGCAAAAGACATATACAGTTGGGTGTCATCTGCATAGCAGTAAAACCCCATGCTGTAATGTCTAATGCCTCCCAAGGGTAGCATGTATACCATGAACAAGATGGGTGACAGGATCGAGCCCTGTGGGACTCCACCGGACAGGGGAATAGGGTGGGAGGAAACAATTACCATAACCACTCTTTGCATCCTGCCTGTGAGAAAGGACTTAAGCCAGCTGACGAGTGTGCAGCAAGTCCACAGACATTCCTGAAGGTGATCTAGTAACACCCCATGATCCACACTATCAAACACTGCGGAGAGATCGAGGAGAACAAGAACAGACCATTCACCCCTATCTCTCGCCCTAAGGAGGTCATTTTGCATCTTGACAAGTGCAGTCTCCATACTATACTTAGACCTGAATCCAGACTAGAGTGGCTCAAAGATGTCAAGGGCAAAAGACACACCTCAAGCTGTACAGCCACCACTTTCTCAATAACCTTTCCCAAAAGGAAGATTAGAGACAGGTCTGTAATTTGCCAGACAATCCAGGTCCATTGAGGCTTTCTCAAGAGGGTTTCATGAGAGTCTCTTTCAAGGCTCGGAGAACCCTGTTGGGATGAGAGATCATGGTGTGGGAGGTCAGGAGGTCATGAGCATATCACTAGTCAGATTTGTGAGCACATTTGTTGTGACAGTTTTTCTATGAGTACAGTGTCTTCACACTGTGACAATTTTAGATCTTATATTATTAGCTAGACTTTATGAGATCAGCATGTGTTTTCCTACAAACACATACTGAGACAACTAGAACTCTTATTTTATAAACTTCATAGCTTGCATTAATATATATAGTCTTAGATACTTAGCATTTAAGCAATAAGACATGACAGAAGTGCGTTATGGTGGGATAATGGCCCTCATATGAGTTGAAGCCACGAGGCATGGCCAGTGATTCCTCACCAGAAGAACTGACCCACCATAATGCACCCTGAGTGCCTTATTGTGATTATGAAATGGGTAATTTTAGTAAATTTTATGCCTTATGTTGGCTCACATTTATGCCGCAGCCAACATATTGCATTAGTAGCAGATTTGGGCGCAATCACTGTGGGCGAATGCAGGGTATGCATCAGTAGGTGCATCCCTCATTCCCCAATATAGCAACTACAGGCACTGACACCAACAACACATAAACTGGCCACCAGATCAAAGAAAGGTCCACTGCAATGAGAACCAAGCTTCTCACTCAGCATGCCTTTCCTGGTGAACCAGTTTACAAATAAAAACATAGCGGCACGCATGCCGCCGCAGAGTGCCCGACCCACTTCATTTGTAGCAGAGGCCTCCCCATTGGTATAATGCAACCTCCCCATTTGAAGTGTGTGCCAGAGGGTTGCCCAATCCCCTCGACATAATTTCCCCCTTACCAGTTTAATTTTCCATGAGGGGCCCACTCCCCATCTAGCATAATGTCCCCCATTTGTTGTGTGCCAACAGGGTGCCCAATCCCCATTGGCTACAGAACCCCCAAAACAAAACACTCAAGTAGCATGGGGAGCCCACCCCAGTGTGTCAAATGCCCTGTAAAAGAAAAATGTCACAATGTTTTTCTTACACTAGAAAAGCAGAAAACAGTCCCTCATCGACTCCGGTGGCTCTCCCCAACCCGCGCCCACCCTCTGTACCCTGGGCCAGATATTCAAAGGGTTGTGCATGGCGCAACAGTGTTGCACTATGCACAACCCACTGATCTTGACACGATATTCAAATAGAATTAGCCTAGCACAAATCGATGTGCGGGCGCATCAGTAGTGTATGCAGGCACAGGTGGGGGCGTGCCCATGCATACTCTGCACAGTCCGATATTCAGCCGGGTGTGCTGAGGCCATGCATCGCATAACCCCTACCTCGCCACACAAAGTTGAGGAGAAAAAAAAAAAAAGACAGCGACCGTCCACCCACAGGTGAGCTGCCATGTTGCAAGGCTCAACCACGGCAGCTGCCACCTGTGGGTGGCCACCTGAGCTCCAGCTGCACCTCCATGGTGGTGCCCCCCCATGCCCAATCGCAGGCATTGGTGTGGAAAAATAGAATCCGATATCCCTGGTGGTCTAGTGGACCGCTGCCTGCCCGATCGCGGGCTGAAGTAGAAATAAAAAGATTCGAATCCTATATCCCTGGTGGTCCAGTGGACCGCTGCCTGCTCAATCGCAGGCTGAAGTAAAAATAAACAGATTCAAATCCTATATCCCTGGTGGTCCAGTGGACCGCTGCCTGCCCGATCGTGGGCTGAAGTAAAAATAAACAGATTCGAATCCTATATCCCTGGTGGTCCAGTGGACCACTGCCTGCCCGATCACGGGCTGAAGTAGAAATAAAAAGATTTGAATCCTATATCCCTGGTGGTCCAGTGGACCACTGCCTGCCCGATTGCAGGCTGAAGTAAAATAAATAGATTTGAATCCTATATCCCTGGTGGTCCAGTGGACCGCTGCCTGCCCGATCGCAGGCTGAAGTAAAAAGAAGAAGATTCCCATATCCCTGGTGGTCAGTGGACCCCCTCCTCCACACACTGCTCCCCACGCCCCACCCCCAGTCAGCGGTGGGCGGCGCACCACCACCTACCGCTCGCCGACAGCCAACTGACACCGTGGGTAGGGTTGTATGCCCATTGGTTCTCAAGCGTGAGCCAATGGGTGTGCAACACATACCGTACTACATTCAGATATGAATGGATCCATTCATATCTGGAATATACATATGTGCTGAGCTGCGCCCATTAACTCAGGCTGTGGACAATGGGCGTGCTGCTGCGGTGTCGATCGGCGAAGCAGTGTGGCGGTGAGGTGTTGCTACTGCCCGTGGCCGGAGGCGGGTGAAGCAGTGGGCGGTTGAGGAGGGGTCCACTGGACCGCATGAAAGAGCTCTTCTTTCTTTGCTAAGCCCGCGATCAGGCAGGCAGCGGTCCAGACACAACCAGGGATATAGGATTCAATCTGTTTATTTTTACTTCAGCCTGCAATCGGGCAGGCAGCAGGGATATAGGATTCGAATCTGTTTATTTTTACTTCAGCCTGCGATCGGGCAGGCAGCAGTCCACTGGACCACCAGGGATATAGGAATCTCATCTTTCTTTTACTTCAGCCTGCGATCGGGCAGGCAGCGGTCCACTGGACCACCAGGAATATAGGAGTTTTTATTTATTTTTATATCAGCTCGCGATCGGGAAGACAGTGGTCCACTGGACCACCAGGGATATTGGGGTTTACATTTATATTACTAATGCCCGCGATCGGGCTGTGGGGCACATTGCCGCGCTGCAGGGGGGGTCGGTCCCCAATGGCTGCTGCCTGGCAAGGCGCCAGGCGTAAGTCATCGGGGATCAGTGCACCTGCATGCAAATGGGGCCATAATGACATGCAAATGGCCCCATTTGCACCTTGCATACATTATGGCCCTTTGCATGTCAACTTTTGAATATCGTGGTTGTTGCGCCTAGCGCAATGGAACGTGCGCTAGTGCATCCCCATGCTCCATTCTGGCCACTGGCGCTGGTGCAGTGCCACTGCGCCATGTGCACTGTGGGTGGCTAGGGTGCGATATTCAACGATGCTGAACCATGGCGCAGCTCCGTTGAATATCGCCCAGTCAATGCCCTGCAACTTAGTTGAGCTGCGCCGAGGCTTGCGCCACAGCCTGGCGCAGTTTGAATATCTGGGCCCCTGCGTCCCCACACACCCCTCACCCCATACTCACCTCCGGAGCATGGCGCGACAATCTTCGGTGGACCGGGAACATGTCTGCACTCTTCAAAGCCAACCACGAACTGAAGAAATGCCGGTAAGCTGTATAATAGCATAAATAGGGTTTTTTCAACTTTGGTGCATATCTCAGGCATTTTTGGGAATTTGGGCACCACATTTTCAACATGGGGTTATTGGGAAACCTCCTCATGAATTCAGTCACTGTCATGGCGTTATTCGGTCCCGAAAGGTGATTTCGCGGTCACAACATGGAATCACCTTTTGGGACCTATTAACGAAACGACAGTGGCACTGTTCATAAGCGAGGCTCTCAAAAAGCCTATGTTGCAAATTTGGTGAAAAAAATCCAAAAAATGGCTGTTTTACGAGTGTGCGTTGTGCAGTTTCCACGCGACACTCGTGAACTTGTAGGACTTGTAATATTTTCACCCAGATTTTCAAAATTGACACTTTTCCACACCTCCTTATGAACAGTACAGCTGTCATTTTACATATCCTGGCTGAAATGTGTTTTTGCACGTCCGGCATAGAACAGCGTGGTTGCTGTGCAAAATCAGTTTTCAGGACAGTTTGAGAAAATGATGGTGACACTGTTTATGAGCAGAGGTCCTAAAATGCCTGTGTTGAAAATTTGGTGGCGAAACTCCATAAAATAACTCTGTTACAAGCGTGTGTTGCACAGTTTCCACGCATCCTTGTAACTTCACAAATTTGCAATATTTTCATGCCAGATTTTCAACACTGGCATTGTTTCACATGCCTTATGAACAGTACAGCTGTCATTTTCCACATCCTGCCCAAAATGTGTTTTGCACTCTGGCACACAATGGTGTGGTTGCTGTGGGAAATCAATTTTGGGACAGATTAACAAAATCACAGTGCCACTGTTCATGAGGGAGGTCCCAAAATGCCTATGTTGAAAATGTGGTTAAAAAAATCCCAAAAATAATTGGGTTATGGGCGTGCGTTGCGCAGTTTCTATGCATGCTCATGACCACCAATTTTTCATATTTTCACTCCAGATTTTCAGCGTTGCCATTTTTTTATACCTCCTCATGAACAATACAGTTGTCATTTTTCACATCCTGCTCAAAATGTGTTTTCATGCCTGTGTCGCCAAATGGCATAGTCACTGTGCAAAACCACCTTTTGGCTAACAAACTGATAGTGCCGCTCTTCATGAGGTGGGGGTCACAAAAATCCCATGCTGAAAATTTGGAGTGAAAATACCAACAAACGCCTACGGCATTAGGGTTTCCAACTGTAACATCCCACCCTGTAGAGACTGACAGGCATCAGGGGTGTGACTTGGGATCATTGGCTGTAATGCTCATACCATTCCACCCCATCCCCACCCTGCAGCCACTGACAGGCATTGAGGTGTGCCTTGCAGTGTTCAGCTGTAACGTTCACCCCATTCTCCTATATTGCACCCATCTCAGCATATTTCCTTATGGAATGGGGTACGTATAATGCCCAAAGACGCCAAAGCACACCACAACACTTGTCAGTGTCTACAGAGTAGGGTGAGGTAAAATGGCATGAGAGTTATAGCTGATGACCCAAAGGCACACCCCAACACCTGTCAGTCTCTGCAGGGTGGTGGTGGGGTTGGCATCAGTTCAATACTTCACTGCCATTCCCATTATGCATCTCTAACTCCTGCACTAGCAATGCGAGTGAGACAACATTCAGCATTGACAAATGCATGGTTAAACATATTACTTTCAGCTGGGCCATTGTGCCGGGATAACGGCCCAGCTGAAAGCTGCTCTGGGCCAATCAGGAGCCAGCATTCTTTCTACCCATTTCGAGTCAAGTTAAGTCAAATTTATTTTTAAAGTGTTGTTCTACAGATCAAAGTTCATGTACAGTATAAAACATCAAATCTAATAAAATATAGAATAAAAACAGCAATCCCAGAACTAAGTATTATCCCAAAAGCCTTTTCAAATAAATAAATCTTTAATAGGGATTTCATAATAGTTCATTAAACACATTATTTTAGGATAGGCACATTTATGGGGTTAAATACAGACAGAATGAGAGAAAATCATCTTGAATTATAAAGTGATGGCGGAAGTATAATGCATTTGTTTATGCCTCAAATGTTCCATAACTCAGATTGTCCCACAAAGTTCCCTTGAAAAGGTTGTCTTGTTTATGAATAGTCCAGATATGTTGTCTTCTTCTCTGGAAAACATGTTATTCCAGTACCAGAGAGAAGGACGCTGCCCCTATGAGGTCATTTTTGACCCTCATGGAAAACATGTATTTTTAAAATCATGCAAAGCCTGTGAATTAGTGAAGACAACCTGTCTACTGTATGGAATAACATATAAATATGAATTAAACTGTTATCTGAGTTGTCTGCACAGTCTGATAGCCGGCGATGGTATCACTACAGTCCTTCCCACTGTGCGTGATCCTGCATCAATGTGAGTACCTATATAGCAGTAGCCAAGATAGGCAGGATGCTTTAACAATATAATTAGGCTATATTGGTGTCCTGGGTGTGATATTTGGGCCAACTGATATAACGGTTCAGGGCAGAAATTGTCAAATTGGAAACTGTCTTTCTAACTGGAAACCCTGTATAATAAATTAGATTTTTGTGTTACACTTTCACAGACTTGTATAAGACTCTCATTAGACCATATCAGTAGTTCTAAAGTATCATAATAAATAATCATTTATCTAACATTTTTGGCACCCGAAAGTTCTCTTTTTAGACAGACACAGACTTTATCCCATCAAACTTCTGTTATCCATGTTCATAACCTGTGTTAATAGTACTATCACTGGGGCTTTTATCCTTAGACAGCTCTGATAAAATGGGAACTGCAAAGCAACATAATTCACAACTGACAGTTGTAGATTGTGTTGAAAAATATAATAGCGGGATGGATTTGCCTTCCCCACCATATAAGTATGGGCATACAATGAGGCCTGATTTGGAGGTTTATTGTTCTAACTGCAGTGACAAGGTACTGCAGCTCTTTGTGTTTGCTTGGGCAGACACACGCTATGTGCACAAAAGTAATGTTTAAACATTAGGGTTGACCTCACATTCTTACACCTCATTTATACTTTCTATCAATTACTGCAGTAAACGTTTGTCTCCACTATACTTTACATGTGACTTGATCAGTCATATCTACAGCATTCTCCTGCTAATTTCTCTCTCTTGACCCATAATCCTTCAGAGAGCTCAGAGACCTAGATGGTTCTCGTGTTTTGATTCACGGTTATACAAGTGATGATCTTCTGTTGACTGTTTAAGTAAATCTCTACACTGAATCTTCCGCTTAACATTGTGGCATGCTATGTTACACATGACTTGGGTTATCTTTGACATTTTTCTGAGAACTGTGATGTGCCTTTTACAAGTTTTCTTCTCCGTCAGGAAAGAACTGTTAATTAGTCAACGCATCTTTTTCTCCCTTACAGTATTGCGTATTACAGCAGCTCAGTTATTCTGCCATCTGTGGTACACGTTAAGATGTGCCTTACATTGTTTTACTTTTAACAGTTTTGTTTAATGATTTTCCCCCTTTTGCAGAATGGTTTCTAGGATATATGAGGCGTAATCCACATATATTAAGATACTCAGTAAAAAGGCTTGTGTATGTGATAAAATGGTGTGATATTTGTATGTTTTAATTCCTGCATAGTGCCTGGGTAAGAAATTTAGCAGTAATAAAGGTTTTGCACTTTACCAGTGGTTTGAGCATTGCATTGCTTACAGTAACAAAAGTGTTTTATAACTGTTTCACCTTATTTTTCTATTGGGACCTTCCCTTCAGTGGCACGAAGCCTGGATAAACCTGGTTTACCACTGGCTTTAATTAGTTTCACATACTACTTTAAAAATGGGGAGGCCCAATACTTATTTGTTACTTTGAACAAAGGAAGTCCATCTTCAACTGTTAAATGTATGGGTATTTCAATTTATTTGTAGCTATTCTGTTACAAAGGCACATTGTACCATCTCAATCACAAGAGGATCCTAATGTTAAGCACCACTGCTGAGTAAGAAACAGTTTTGTTTTCAGTTTAAATTTGCTGGTTAAGCATAAGGTCTTAACTTTTTGTGGTTTGTGAACCTTTTGATTAATTTCTTATTCTCAGACGAGATAAGAGGATGCTTTTTTAACAGGCATGTTTGAGGTAAAACCTACATCCTTAATTAGCTCCTTTTCTCTAGGAGAAGATACTGGTGGCAATCCAAAGCCAGCTGATAAGGGAGTGTTTATTTAAGCAATAATGCATGACAGGGTGTGTGCCGTGCTGGGATAACATCACAACTGGGGTGGTTGAGCATGAGGCCACAGGCCGAGTGCATCCAATGCCCCAGGTGTGACATTATCCCAGCACAACACACACCCTGGAATGCATTATTGCTATTATACAATGGCTTGTTGTAATACAAAATAAAAAAAAAACATTTAAAAATGTTTTTAGTAGATTTTTGGTGTGGCAATATATCTTTGTTTCTGAAAGGAAGATGTGACAAGTACAATGATAAAATCAATACAGTGATGTTATACTTAGATATCATCACTGTCTCATGCACACACTGACCAATCAGAGTCCATGAGTCTTTCTTGCCATTGTTTAATGTAAAAATGCTCATTACACAGTCTTGCCAGCAATCGTAAGGTTAAATCCTTTTTCTTCTAAATATTTTATAGTGTTACTGTACTTAGTGAGTCCAAAGTGTAATTCTAATACTCTGATTGTGCCGTAAAGCATGTTACTGTCCTCAAAGGCACACTCTTACATTTTAATGTGTTTACGTTTTTCTTAGTAAGATGACTTTTGGCAAGTTGTAACTTTTACGTTAAAATGAAGCCAATTTTCCCTGTATTGCAAAAGAAACTCACGGAACGACATACATGAAATGTCTGGATGCCTACCACCCCGTCAATAAACTACCTCAGTAGCAGCTGTTTTAACAACTAAGGTGCCCACAAGAGGTAGATAACTATTGGAAATGTTAATCACATTGTTTAAGTTCAAAAGCAAGCTACTGACAAATTATTTCATGTCTATTTGTTTGAAAATAACATTCTCAGAGCCAGCTATTCAAAACTTTGTGCCGGGCAAAAACCATTTGCACAGGTTTAGTGTGGAATTAGCGTGGGTCTGCTATATTCAAAAGGCCAAATAGTGCGGGCAAACTGTATTAGCGCTGGACAAAATCATAATGTATGCAAGGGGCAAACTGACATGAATACAGGCGCAATGCTATATTCAGTGACTAGCGCTGCGCAAAGTGGTTTTGTGTGACTTAGCGTGACACTTAGCGTGGTGCACATTACTGCCCAGGAAAAGCTTGTCCTAACCCTGGGCAATCAGCTTTGTGTGACACTTTGGCTTTGCACGGTCTTTGCATGGCTTTTACGTGGTTTTTGACACATTGACAAAGCCAAACATAGAGGAAACATACTGCTAACTGATGGCATCACAATGATGCCATCATCTGCCACTCGGTCCCAGCCATGCCAGGCAGTAAGTGGTGACCCTGCCACCAGTGGGACAGGCATGGCAGTGTGGCCATTCAGCACACACCTGCGGACCACTCTTCTGTGGACACCAACAGATGCCAGCACACACATGCAGCACTGTGGGCATGGAGGATGTTGAGGGGAGAGTGTATGGGTGGCCAGGCTGTGCCACAGACCAGGTGTGGCCACAAGGTTGGGACACATCACGCAGTGCACATGGGCCAGTATCGAGAATGCCCCAACACCAGTGTGCCTTTCTGATAATATATGCCTCCCCCCTGGCCACATACCGCATAGCTGTACAACTGCCACAGCACACAAAGCTGGACATATATATGTCATTGTGAGCATCCCATGCCAGATGTGCAGCATCTGTGGGTCACACAACAGCATAACAGTAATGTCCACTGTCAGTAAACACCTGCAGGTTGGGCCTCTCACTGTGTATAGTGCAGTCATCATCACTGCCCTACACACCATAGGAATTGCTGTGTCCACACACTACTGGCCCCCTTGCTACTGTAGTGTCTGCTGTGCACTGTAGCATGACCTACAGTGTGACAGTTGCATGCAGCACCACCACCATCTGTGCCTATGCTGTGTTGTCCCAGTACAGCTGCAGGCAGCAGCGCTTGTGAAAGTACAGTGTTCAAAACTGTATAATATTCCCCAAACTGTTTGCGCAGCGCTAACACGTTTGAGCGGGTTTAGCGCAGGGCTAAAACCTTTAGCCCGGTGCAAACTGCATGCAAATCAGGGCATAATAGAAACATAGAAACATAGAATTTGACGGCAAATAAGGACCGCTTGGCCCACCCAGTCTGCCCATTTCCCTACCTAATGGATAAGCTGCAGATCCTAGTTAACCAGCAGCCTACTTCTTCCTACCCCCACCCCCTAGAATTGCCTTATGACTGTCCCATGCATGCTTGAATTCCACCACTGTTTTTGACTCCACAACCTCCTCCGGAAGGCCGTTCCATGCATCCACAACCCTCTCTGTGAAAAAATACTTCCTTAAATTACCTCTGAGCCGCCCCCCCATCTTCAAATTGTGCCCCTTGTTCTTGCACACCTCTTTTTTTGAAAGATGCTACCCTCTTGGACTTTGTTGATTCCCTTGAGGTACTTGAAAGTTTCTATCATGTCCCCCCTCACCCTCCTTTCCTCGAGGCTATACATATTAAGCTCCTTAAGTCTCTCTTCATATGTCTTCCGGTGCAGACTCTCACCTGTAATGCTAAAATTGGCCATTACAGGGAAAATACTGTAAATAATAGAAAAGTGCCTGTGCACTTACAGCTTTGTAAAAGTTAGAATTTAAAAGCAATGTGTGTCATGTAGCCTGGATGGAATGCTGTGCTGGGTGGCTCATGCACAGCATTCCAATCCAGCAGATCTAGAACCCTGGGGAGGTTCAAGTTTAAACAAGCATTCTACAAGTAGACAGTTGGAGACAGTTAATCCTGGGCAGAGGTTGAGGGCCAGGACCCAGAAGTCAGAGGACAGTTTGAAGCTTACCTTTTGTTTGGAGCCATCCCTCTGGACTTGCTGTGGTCCTGTGCTGCCTCCTGCCTGAAGACTTCCTCTTCTTCTTCAGTCTGTCAGTGGTGGTGCCATCGGGGCCTGCAGAAGATGGCAACTCCATGGCAGTTAATGGGCTTAAAAGCCTCGATTGTTATTTTAGCCCCAGTCTCTTTACAATTAAATCCGGTCCCACGTCGCAGCAGAAGCGCCGCATCATTGTCAGCCGTCTGAGGCCCCAGAGTCGTCCGTCTCACTGCCTGCATGATTCCTCCCACTGCCAGCATCCCTCCGCCTTCCGACAGCACTTCAACCCTCTTCAGGATGGCACAGCGGTGAATCGGCGGCAGCTGCGTTGTGCTGGCCGCCTGTGTTCAAGGGACTGGCTTGTTGTTTGAAGCGCCAGTAGGTGCTTGTGCGTGACCAAGCGCGCGGGAGTATAGGGTCATTAGGACCCGCAAATTTACTATTAAAGAGGGAAGGGGGCTAGCGCGCCCACGGGAGGGTTTAGAAGCAAGGCCAGCATAGCGGCTCACGAATATTCATACGGGGCGGATTTAGAGGCGGGGTTTCACGAGATAACTGACAGCAGCTCTCAGTGAGCTGAAAGATTTAAAAGGGCAACAGCATTTAAAAGGGCGATTCCAGCCCAGATGTAAAGTAGGGCATTAGGCCCAGTATAAAGTGGGGCATCAGGCCCAAAGTGCTGAGGGGCATCAGGCCCATTATAAATTGGGGCACCAGGCCCAGTATTTGGTGGGGCACCAGGCCCAAAGCAACGTGGGGCACCAGGCCCATTACAAAGTGGGGCACCAGGCCCAGTATTTCGAGGGGCACCAGGCCCATTGTAAAGTGGGGCACCAGGCCTAATCTAAGGTGGGGCACCAGGCACAAGCTAACGTAGGGCTTCAGGCCCGAGGTAAAGGTAGGGCATTAGGCCCGAGGTAAAGGTAGAGCATTAGGCTCGAGGTAAAGCCTGGTCTATAGGGAGCCCCCGGCCTAGCGGAATAGGGCAAGCCAGCCTAGTGGTACCATAGGGAGGCCCCGCCCAAGTGAATAGGGCAAGCCAGCCTAGTGGTACTAAAGGATTCCTCAGCCACAACGCATGCAAGGTCATCCTATCCCAGAATACCCTACCTATAGAAACAGGGGGTTCATTTGAGAGTGTTCGATTTGCCTATACTGTGAAATTACTGTGATTACTGTACTGCTTATGCTGAACTATTGCCCTAAGTACCTGAACTATTGCCCTAAGTACCTGAACTATTGTCCAAGGTACCTGAACTATTGCCCTAAGTACCTGAACTATTGTCCTAAGTACCTGAACTATTGTCCGAAGTACCTGAACTATTGTCCTAAGTACCTGAACTATTGCTCTAAGCACCTGGACATTGGCCCTTATCAGTAACAATTACCCCTGAAAGTATAATTTGCCCTCCCCTGGCAAATTATTGTACCATTCCACAGTTCTTTGGGCATTCTTCAGTTATATGTTTACTACTATACGAAGACAGTCTCAATCTTCTACCACACTGCAGTCTCCTAGTGTGGTCTGTAACACCACGTGCTCAGAATCAGTCTCTACTCAGAAGAAGACATCCTTCCAGCATTCTTCACTTCAGGAAGATCATCCATCAACTCATCCCGTCCGTTTGTGTCATCTGCCGAAGTCGAGTCCGTCATCAGTCGTACCAGTCGTACCCGCCGTTTTCTTGTTTTCCCAGCTTGAAAGTTCGTCCGCTGAAACGCATCACGACAGCAGTGCCAGTGTCGTTCCGTATGGTTCCTGTTCCAGATGTCCGGTTAGTCGCCTCTACAGAAGAGAGAGAGCTCATCTTGGAGAACCTGTTCTGTGCCCCCACCTGGTCGTTCACCGAAGTCGAGTCCGTCAAGCCCAGTCCGGGACGTGCCCGTTTCTTTGTTTTGTGTTAGTTCTGATCCAAGGATTGCAGAGTCAACCATCATCTCTTCAGATTCTTATGGTTCCTGGTCCTGTCAGAGTTCCTTCCGAGTCCAGCTGGCCCTTGGAGTGCTGCAGCATCAGTCGGATCATGGTAGTCCTCCATTGGATTCATCGCCACGCAGATCTTGGTCTTTCTTCATCCTTGGCAACCCTAGAAGTGGGTTTTGGCCGAGGAACCTTTTGCTTTAGTGTGTTATTTCAGGAACCAGTTGCTTTTGTTCTACATTCCGGCAGCCTCGGAGAGAATGGGCTTTGCCAAGATATATGGTCTGTTTACCAAACCTCTCACCACCCCAGTGGCCTTATCTAGGTCCTTGCTGGGAATTGAGATTAGGGTTCTACAGTTCTGTTTTATTTCCCTTGTAGCTACCAACGAAGAACAACAGTGTACACGAAGACGCCGGATCTCTGGACTCTTGTAAAATCTGGACTCTTTTGTAGATGTGTGATGCTGATCACCATAATGCAGTGCTGAGTAGCCTATGTAACTGGATTCTTGTTTAGAGTATAGAAGTACAGTATAAACTAGTATTAGAATAAGAGTGGCAGTAGGCCTAGAGTTTATGTTTGTAGTAGTAACCGTAAAAGTGGTAGATAAAAAGTATTTCAGCATTTCCCTGTTCCATTGCCCTATTGTTCTCGGGCATCCCCTCCTCCTTCTTGTGACTGTGTCTGTCTACCCCTTGGTACCAAATAAACACCCCTGCGGGCATCAAAATACTAAGTTGACTCCTGCCTCTCCTTGTCCGGATAGCAGTTATCCTATCCACTATAATTCGGACCTTCGGTGCCTCATCATAACATCATCTCGAGCACATTACACACCATTTTAGTTGCCCTCCTCTGGACAGCTTCCATCCTGTCTATGTCTTTGCGGAGACTGGGTCTCCAGAACTGCACGTAGTACTCCAGATGGGGTCTCACCAGCTGTCTGTACAGAGGGATAATAACTTCCTGTTTTCTACTGGTGATGCCTCTCCCTATGCATCCCAGTATCCCCCAGCCCTCCTTGCTGCCCTCTCACATTGCTTGCCCACCTTTAGGTCATCTGATATGACTACCCCAGGTCACTTTCCATTTTGTTGTTGTTAGTATCTCACCCCTCATTGTGTACTCTTCCCTGGTTTTTGTTTCCCAGGTGCATTATCACTTCTTAGCATTGAATCTAAGCTGCCATACATTTGACCATTCCTCTAACCTTGCCAAGTCCCTTCTCATCCTTTCCACCCACCTTGTGCATCAACTCTGTTGCAGATCTTTGTGTCATCTGCAAAGAGACATACTTTTCCTTCCAGTCCCTCTGCAATGTAGCTATAAAGACATTGAAGAGGACCGTCTAATATGAACCCTCGGTACCCTACTAGTAACCCCTTTCTTCAGAGTGGACTCCATTTACTATTACTCTCTGTGTCCTATTCTCCAGCCAATTCTTTACCCAGGCTGTCATCTTGGGACCCACTCCCAGGCTGGCTAACTTGTATATTAATCTTTATGTGGGACTGTGTCAAATGCCTTGCTAAAGTCTAGGTAGGCCATGTCCACAGCCCTCCTGATCTACTACTTTGGTCACCCTGTGAAAGAAATCTATCAGATTTGTCTGGCATGACCTTCCGCTGTGAATCCATGCTGCCTGGGTCCTGTGCCCCTCTGGCCTCTAGATACTTGACAATTCTTTCCTTCAGAAGTGATTCCATCATTTTCCCTACCACTGAGGTTAAACTAACAGGTCTGTAATTTCCTGCTTCTGCCTTGCTCCCACTTTTATGAAGGGGAATCACATCTGCCCTCCTCCAGTCCTCGGGTACCACCCCATCCTCCCATGATTTGTTAAAGAGGGTAGTCAGTGGTGTCACTAGCTCTACCCTTAGTGTATGTGAAAGTACAGTGTGCAAACCTGTAAAATATTCCTCGAACTGTTTGCGCATCACTAACACGTTTGCGCGGGTTTAGCGAAGGGCTAAACTGTTATAATGAGATGGTAATCTGGATGTTTGCCCAGAGACTACCTAAGTAGGCTCATTTGCATGTCACTTATGAATATGGCAAAGTTTAGTGCCGGGCAAACGTGTTTGCACTGGGCTAAAGGTTTAGCCCTGCGCTAAACCCGCACAAACATGTTAGCACTGCGCAAACAGTTCGCGGAATATTTTACAGTTTTGCACACTGTACTTTCACATACACTGCTGCCTGCAGCTGTACTGGGTCCACGCATTTGCTGGCACACACATTGGCCACATAGTTCACCTCTACCTACCTTCACATCGCTGTGCACTGTGTTGCTGTTGTGGTTTGCACTTCCTGGTTGCCATATTCACAGCTGTCTTATTCCAGGGCTAAGTTTGCCCTGCAGCCCCAGCCCAGTTTGCCCAGCCTCATTCCCATGCTATATTCAGAAGCTGTTTGCCCTGGGCTATTCCTTTTGAATATGGCTTGCTTTGTGCCCTGGGCTAAGTTTGCCTGCCAGGCAGTGCTAATTTATCCCCGGGGCAAAGTTTTGAATATCTGGCCCTCAAAATGGTGTCAGAATGTTTGTTATAGGCACACACTCACTGATAGAAGGCTTTTATGGTTCATCAGTGATAGGTATGTGTAATGCTGCAACTATTGCCATTCTTGGTGTGATTCACGTCTATAAAATTTCCATGGACATTCAATGCCATGAAATGCAATGACAAGCAAGAGCCTTACTATATGACAGCATAACAGGCAAACATATGTTACTGCATCAGCAAGCTTTGTTTGCTCTAATACTGCCTCTAACATGATGCAGATGTGTAAACTTGAAACGTGCAACCCTTGTTGCTAAAATTAAAACCTGTATTCTCTAAGTGGGGAACAGCCGTATTAACTGTTTTCATCTACTGCAGTTAGAGAACTAACAACTCTTAAGCTTTTATTTTTCAGCCTCCTTTGCAGAAGAAATTGTTGCTGCTACACCACCAAGATAAAAATTCAGTCCTGCCCGTGGAAAGGGGCTGCACAAGCAGTGCATATTTCAACTCCCACCTTGGGCTGCCGGAAATCACAAATCACGTAGTGATGGACAAGGTCCAGCAGAACAAAAGCTTAAAAGTAATTGCCTAATGTCAACTTTGCACCTGTTTTGCAATACCAGTAACAGCTCTGGTCCTGCAAGCGGGACAAAGATAAGGCAATGTGGGTCCATTTCCCCACACATTTAGATTAGCACCATGGTATGAATAACAGGGCACTCATTGCATGGGATATGTGTTTTTGGTATGTTTAAAGTTCTAGAGCACAAGAAAAGTGTAATATACCTGTGTAACAATTTCAATTGTTATCATATCAAGTGTGGGACCAATTATTCTATGCAATTACTTTTGCTTTCTCTATTAATACAAATCACCTTGCGCCCTGATACTTTTACAAATTTAAGTCATGCTTCTTTTATTGCATAAAGTGAAGTAAATGATTGTTTTCTAAAATTTCTACAACAGCAATACCAGAAATGGGGTGCATTTATTTTACACTAAAATATTTGTGTTTATAATGAAGTACAATTGCAAATGTATTTGTTTCGTAAAATTTGTCAACTACTGAGTGGCTACAGCATATTTGCCCTCAACATTTAACTCAGTTATACAAATGTTTCAGTACAAATCTGTGAGTTTATTTTAGAAATGAAGATATCAGAATAAAGCTTCAATACCTTCCGCCATTACTGGGCAAATGTCTAGTTGGGGGGTTAGATCTTACTGATACATTTAGGAGCATGGAACACTATAGATACAGGAACAGTAAGATAGTATCAGTTACATTTTGAGACTATGCTTAAACAGGGAATGTTAAGCAGTGTAGTATTCCTTAGTTGACATGAGTAATATTGAATGATTTTATGATCCTACTGAACACAGTTTGGTTAATGGTTTGCTTGCAACAAAAATTAAATTTGTGCTGCATGTGGTGCTTTTGCTATTGAATTACCTTTTAGAAATATTGAGACAGGTAGACTTTTTGCTATTACTTTATGCTTTAAAAAAATTAAAATCTACTTCATTTTGCTGGACATAAATGAATTAATTTTCTCATTGCTCACTTACGATATTTGAGTAAGATGGAGTACCTTATTATGCATAGTTTGTGCCTGCTCCAATCACCATCATGCAGGTGCATGATGAATGGGTTGAGTCAAATCTTTTAAGTTGAACTAAATTACAAGTATTGTATATTGCTTTGGAGAGTCACTTTCCTTCTAGCACTTCTGATAAAGCTAAAACTGTTGCTTGCAATTTAAACTTTGGACTGGAATTTGAAAGGTGTGTGTGTTGCTCCAGCAGAAAATGGACATTATTGTGTTACTGCTAATATGGATCAACTAGCTTATGGACTCAGACATGACGGTGCTGTTTGGTCAACAAACGTTTGCTTTCAACCTAATTTCACTGCAGTCATTACTGACTATATCATTCGGCCTGTGCCTGTGTTTCCGAATGTCACTACTACATAGGCTGAGTTGGCCTACCTGAAAGACATCTGCACAGCAGCGCTGCCAAAAACTGCTTCCTTCTGAGATATGAACTTTGTTGGGGCAAAAGGCTGAAGAACTACTTCCTTTACAAATGGACAATGATGTGGTTACTTTTGGTCAGCATTTATTTATTTATTTTTTGTTTACTGGGTTAGTACCATAGCCAAAAAATTGCTATTTTCAGGCACAAACTAGGAGGTTACATGGAATACAAGGATGCAAGGATAACAAGGAACACATTGGTTCAGGATACAGGGTATAACAGAGAATAAATAATACTATACATAAGGAGAAGGTATCATGTGAACATGGGTATGTAAATACAAGGTAAGTCAAGGGTTCAAAAAACAGTAACAGTTATCAGGATTACATAACCAGGTAGCAGACAACAATCAGGGTAAAATGCCCGTGCAACAAAAGTGATGAGACATAAGTGCCAGTCAAGGTAACTAAAAGGATGGATAAGTGGAGACAGTAGCAAAGAGGATATGTGGGACATGAGGATGAAGGTAAGATCAAGGGGGGTTAAAACAGGAGCAGAAGGCTTGGTTAAAGAGGAAAGAGTGATATTTATTTTGAATTGTGCATGGCTGGGAGCAAGGTGAACATCAAGAGGTAGGAGTTCCAGAATTTGGACGCTGAGTGAGAGAAGGCTAGAGCACCTTGGAAGATTTGCACCTGGGAACATGCAGCAGAGATTGGTCAGCCAATCGAAGGTCATGGGAGGAGGGCTGAGGAGATACCAGGGAGGCAAGAGAGACAGGGTTACCTGCTCTAATAATATTGTCAGTCAAGGAGCCTAGGGCAAGGATCTGAAGGGAAGAGGGGTAGCCAAATGAGGTCAGCATAGAGCTGACAATGGGGTTTTGACCAAGGGGAGGCAGAGGCATATTTGCAGATACTGTTGTAGGTGATATTCGACTTCCTAAGGAGGGTTTTGGATACATTGAGATAGGTGACTGCACCATAGGAGAGTGATGGGAACAAGATACCATGGGCGATGTCAAGTCTAGCAGACTGTGTGAGGATATGGCTGGTTTTGTAGGCAACACCAATTTTAATATTGACAGATTTACAAGTGGATGTGATGTGCTTATCAAAATTAAGATTTTCATCAAGGAGTACTCCAAGGTATTTAAAACAGCATACTGAATCCAGGACCAATCCATCCAGACCAGCTATTTTAAACAGGGCCTGATGGTTTTTTTAATTTAGCAGCAGAGCCAAAAAGCATAGATTGAGTTTTACCAACATTAAGTATTAGCTTGTGATGGAAAAGTCAAGACTGAATAGACATGAAGGCAGATTTGAGAGTTTGGTTAATGTGGAGAATATTCTTAGTACTCAAGTACAGAACTAGGTCATCTGTGTATAGGAAAGAAGAGCAGTCTGGGATATTGGTTGAGATAGTATTAATAAAAATAGAGAAGAGAAACGGGCCTAATATGGATCCCTGAGGAACACCTAGGTTAATGGACATTAGATCAGACAAGACAGAGTTGAATTTTACAATCTGGGTTCTATTAGCTAGACAGCTGCTAAACCAAGTCACCAACTGAGGGAGAAGCCAAGAGCTAAAGGTTATCCAGAAGAAGAGGATGGTCAACAAGGTCAAATGCCTTGTAAGGTCAATGAAACTGTACCACTAAGAAGGACAGAGTCCATAGCAGCTAGTGTGTCATTAGTGAAGTGGAGCAGGGTAGTAGAGGGTACTATGCCCTTTTCAAAAACCATGTTGATTAGGTGCCAGGAGATTATGCTTGGTTAGGAATTCAATGACTTGGGTTGATACTATCTTTTCAAGAATTTTACTCAAGACTGATGGTATAACTATAAGCCAATAGTTTGCCATGTCTTTTTGTCTCATTTTTATTTTGTCTTGCTGCGTGCAAGCAACATGTTAATGACAGTAGAAGATCAGTAGGAGAAACACAGAGGTGTGTCAGCTTTGGTGAATGCAGAGTACACTTTAGAAGGTGTGTCCTCATTCGCCAATTAGCGAGCATGCTAGCGGTGACACAAGTATTTTTAGTACCACCAACTTAAAACAATTTAGCCACTGCAATCAGAGCCAAGCTTAACATGCAGCGGCACTGATGGCATGCCTCCCCTACGTGACTTGCCCAGTGAAAGAGTTTAGTAAACATGGTGGCAGCTCTGTTGTCCACCAGTCGCAATGCCTAGATAAAGCAGACTTCAGGGGTGCCCAATCCCCCTATTGGCATGCATAACAACCCAACCACCATTCAAGACTGTGTGGCACACTGGGAGCCCACCCAAGTGTGCCTCTCTGTGTTTGCAAGCCAACTGCTTTGGCATGTTTCTGCCCCACCCCACCCTTGAGCTACACGGGAGTCCACCCAGTGTGGCCAAGATGATATCCCCAAAGTCACAGGGCACACCGGGGCCAACCCAGTGTCCCAACATTTGATTTCATACCTGTAAAGACAGAAAATGGTCTGCGCTGAGCTTTTTTTTTTAAACTTGAAACAAAGAAATCAGTCCCTCGCTGTCGGTGAGGCCCCCTCCCAACCCGCACCCACCCTCTGTGCACCCAACCTCCCTACACACCCCTCACCCCATAATTACCTCTGGAGCCTGGCACGACAAACTTTGGTGGAGCTGGAACATGTCTGCACTCTTCAAAGCCGACCGCGAACTGAAGAAATGCCGGTAAGCTGTATGAAGGCATAAATGGGTGGTTTTCAACTTAGGTAGATATCTCAGCCATTTTTTTGATTTTTGACTCCAAATTTTCAACATGGGGTTCTTGGGACCCTACCTCATGAAATCACTCACTGTCATTTTGTTATTTGGCACCAAAAGGTGATTTAGTGGTCAGTGCATGGAATCACCTTTTGGGACTAAGTAACAAACAGACAGAGCTACTGTTCATGAGGTGGGCTCCCAAAAAGCCTATTGGTGAAAAAATTCCAAAAAATGACTGTGTTACGAGTATGCATTGCACAGTTTCCATGCACATTCCCAACTTCGAGAAGTTTTAATATTTTCACTCCAGATTTTCAACATTGTCATTTTTCACACCTTCTTATGAACAGTACAGCTGTAATTTCTCACATCCTGCCCAAAAGGTGTTTTCGCACATCTGGTGCACAATCGCGTGGTCGCTGTGGGAAATCAATGTTCGGGACAGATTAAGAAAATCACAGTGTCACTGTTCATGAATGGAGGTCCCAAAATGCCTATGTAAAAAATCTGGTGAAAACATTTTAAAAAATGATTGCGTTACAAGCGTGTGTTGTGCAGTTTCCACACATGCTCGTAACTTCGAGAATTTTTAATGTTTTCACTCCAGATTTTCAACATTGCCATTTCTTCATCCCTCCTTATGAACAGTGTAGCTGTCATTTTTCACATCCTGTGCAAAATGTGTTTTTGCACATCTGGCCTAGAATGGCATGGTTGCTGTGAGAAATCAACGTTCAAGACACATTAATAAAATCACAGTGCCACTGTTCATGAGCGGAGGTCCCAAAATGCCTATGTTGAAAATCTGGTTAAAAAAATTCCCCAAATAATTGCATAACAGGTGTCTGTTGTTCAGTTTCTACACACACTCGTGACTTCACTAATGTTCTATATTTTCACTCCAGATTTTCAACAATACCATTTTTCACACCTCCTCATGAACAATACAGCTGTAATTTTTCACATCCTGCCCAAAATGTGTTTTTGCACCTGTGGCGCCAAATGGCACAGTCGCTGTGCAAAATCACCTTTCAGCTAAGAAACTTATAGTGACACTGTTCATGAGGTGGGGTCACAAAAAGCTCATGTTGAAAATTTGGAATGAAAATACCCAACAAACGCTTGGGGTGTTAGGGTTTCCAATTGTGATGCCGGGAGGTTTATATAATTGATTATCATTTTTTTCCTGTGACAGTACTAATTGTAAATAAAGTATTTATATAGATTTTCTAGAACTGTTATGTTCATTAAACAAAGTGAGGCAAGTGCTATGTATTTTCACAGTGTATTAGCTCTTTTACGAGCAAAATACTAATCAGTTTTCTGATTCCACGCCATAGAGACTGACAGGCGTCAGGGGTGCGACTTGGGATTTTTGACTGTAATGCTCATGCCATTCCACCCCCAGCCCGCAGCCACTGACAGGCATTGAGGTGTGCCTTGGAATTTTTGGCCCCAAAGTTCACCCCCATTCTACTATAGTGCACCCATCTCAGCATATTTCCTTATGGAATGGGGTGAGCGTAAGGACCGAAGACCCCAAGGCATACTGCGACACTTGTCGGTGTCTGCAGGGTTGAGTGAGGTGAAATGGCATGGCGTCATGGCCAACAACTGAAGGCACCCCAATGCCTGTCAGTCTCTGCAGAGAGGGGCAGGGTTGGTGTCACTTCAGTACTTCACTGCCATTCCTATTGTGCATCTCTCTAACTCCAGCAAGACACCATTCAACATTGACAAATGCTTGTTTAAAGACTGGCTTGACTTTAGCCATTCTCCAGATATCAGGGAAGTAGCCATTACAAAGGGAGAGGGTTAGGATTCTAGACAGGGACTGGGCAATAAATGGTGCAGCCAGTTTTAAAAGTTTAGGTTCAAGGCCATCTGAGCCCACACTGGTGTCCGAAATGAAGTTTAGTAATCTGACAACATCAGACTTGGATACAGCCTTAAAATAAAATTGAGGGTGAGGTGCAGAGGAGGTGAGGGGAGTAAACAGATGAGAGGAACAAGTCAGGAAGAAAGAGGATGCAAAGCTGGTCAGGTCAGAGAAATGCTTATTAAATGAGTTTGCAATCATTTTGGGATCATTGTAATGGACACCATTGATGTTCATACAGTATCATTTGCAGAGGGAAGTTGCTTAACCCCTAGAAAGGTTTTTACGTGGGCCCAGAATTTCCTGGGGTCTCCAGATGCTTTGAATAAGAAACCTTTACAGTAAGAGCTTTTTGCAAGTCTGATCTGTTTTTTACAGGTATTTCTCTGGGCCCTATAGGTATTGTAATCAGCTAGGAGGCCAGTTTTTTAAAACACCTCCAGCTCTTATCTCTGGCATGTATTGTGGCCAGGAGATTTTTGTGGAGCCACCTAGTGGGTTTCCCACAAACACGACAGGTCACATGGGGTTATGTCTGTACTTTAGTGCATTAAATTGGTCTAGAAAGTAGCCAAGTGCTGCTTGGTCACCCTGGGACTGATAAAGATAGGATCACTCAATTGAGGACACCTCGTACAGAAACTTTACCTAATCCAGATTGGCATAATTCCTGAAGGTAATATAATGCAGCGGCTGAGAAAAGGAAATGGAATGTTTCCATACACAGAAAATAGGGGAGTGGTCCGATATAGCATCCGGAAGGATTCCTGCAGCCACAATTCTATCAACCCGATTTGTCAGTACCCAGTCAAGTAATGTACCAGACGTGGCATTAGAGGTAATTCTAGTGGGCATAGTTATGACTTGATGCAGATTGGAACTTTGTATTTACGATAGGAGTGAGTTATGAGTTTGTCCAAACCAATTTAGATTAGTATCACCAAGTATAAGTAGTTCATTTTGGCAGCTGTTACTACAGTGTTCCAGAAGCTTAGTAAAGCCAGATAGTCCACTGTGGGGTGGGTTATAAACAATGATTATTTGTAGCTTTTTGGCACCCATAAGGAGGAGGGCATGAAGGGATTCACACTTTGAGGCTGGAGGGACTTTGATTAGAGAGATGTTAAGATGTGCTTTGTAAATCAAAGCAACTCCCCCACCCCACTTGGGAGCCATTCTGTCGTTCCTGATAAGAATATAGTTGTTTAAGGAGTAAACTGAGTGGGGGATAATGGGCTTGAGCCACGTCTCAGAAAGGCACAGTATAACAGGGTTATTAATGGAGACCCAGGTATCAAGTTCAGAGAGGTTATATGTCAAACTCCTGATATTTAGATGAGCTATGCAGAGACCTGTTGTAGTAGCCCAGGTCACATCGTTGCAGGGCTGACGATATGGGGGACCAGGGTTCAATTCAGTCATCATCTGCCAGCAGGGTAGCGAGAATTATAAGACACCAAAGCTTACATTCCATTGCAATGGTTATTTTCTATCTATTCCTGTGGCTGAAGTTCATTTTGACTACTTGCATTTGCTGTATGTATTTAAAGTGTAAGTCTACTTTGTCTCAAAATTAATAACAGGCACTAATGTGTTATGTAATATGTCTTGTTTAGTGTGAGGCATGTGAAGTAAAATCTCAAGGTATCTCAAAGCCTGGAATGTTGGGATTGAGAGGTCATGGTGTGGGAGGTCAGGAGCTCATGAGCACATCACTAGTCAGATTTATGAGCACAACATTTGTTGTGACAGTTTTTCTATGAGCACAGAGTCTTCACACTGTAACAATTTTTAGATCTTTTATATTATTAGTTAGACTTTATGAGCTCAGCATGTGTTTTCCTACAAACACATACTGAGACAGCTAGAACTCTTTTATTTTTATAAACTTT
Source organism: Neoceratodus forsteri (assembly GCA_016271365.2). Taxonomy (NCBI): domain Eukaryota; kingdom Metazoa; phylum Chordata; order Ceratodontiformes; family Ceratodontidae; genus Neoceratodus; species Neoceratodus forsteri. The sequence continues at coordinate 1,683,954,693 of CM028129.1, read as the reverse complement.
ATATGTTACACTAACATATATTAGCCTTAGACACTTAGCATTAGTTCATTAAACACATTATTTTAGGATAGGCACATTTATGGGGTTAAATACAGACAGTTAGAATGAGAGAAATTCATTTTGAATTATAAAGTAATGGTGGAAGTATAATGCGTTTGTTTATGCCTTGAATGTTTCATAACTTAGATTGTACCACACAGTTCCCTTGAAAAGGTTGCCTTGTTTAGGAATAGTCCAGATATCTTGTCTCCTTCTCTAGTAAACATGTCATTCCTGTACCAGAGAGAAGGACACTGTCCCATGAGGTCATTTTTGATCCTCATGGAAAACATGTATTTTTAAAATCATGCAAAGTCTGTGGAATTAATGGAGACAACCTATCTATGAAATAACATATAAATATGGCCTAAACTGTTATCTAAGTTGTCTGCACAGTCCGATAGCCAGTGATGGTATCACTACAGCCCTTCCCGCCGTGTGTGACCCCTGCATCAATGTGAGTACCTATATAGCAGTAGCCAAGATAGGCAGGATGCTTTAACAATATAATTAGGATATCTTGGTGTCCTGAGTTTGATGTTTGGGTCAACTGATATAATGGTTCTGGACAGAAAATGTCACATTAGAAACTGTTTTTCTAACTGGAAACCCTGTATAATAAATTATATTTTTGTGTTACACTTTCACAGACTTATGTAAGACACTCATTAGACCATATCAGTAGTTCTAAAATGACCTGGTAGATCCCACTGGAAGCATGGAGAAGTTCAGGCTGGATCTAAAACAGATAGCCACTCCCCCACCCCTGAGGTCCCTCCTTGGGCAGTGTACAACAGAAAACCCAGCCAGGATCGTTGCCTCCAGGACTGGACCAGCATCGTCACCCAGCCAGGTCTCGGTAATATAAGCCAGGTTGACTGAGTAAATCAGATCCGCCATTATAGCGGTCTTATTCCTCATCAACCTGGCATTGCCTCCCCTGTTTTAGTCATTCCTCTTCCTCATCCCCTACTCTCTCAATTTCCTCTCTTCCCGCTCTCCTCTATTTCCCCTGGCATCCTTGGTGTCAAATTCTTCCTGCTCCTTGGCTTCACCTTGAAGCTCTCTGGTGCTTTCTATCCTTTCTCTTCCCCCTGTTCTCCCTCCTCTATTTCCTTCCTGTCTCTGTCTTCCAGGCAGCATGGCTCAGTTGGTAGCACATCCACCTCTGGACCAGAAGGTTGTGGGTTCTCGTCCCACACCGGGATGGACTTGCACCTAAAAATCACTGGCATCCGAGTGCAGTATTGGGGGATGCTGTACTGCGAGGGTGTGCCATCCTTCGGATGAGATGTTATACTGAGGTCCCTTCTGCCCATCCTGGTGTTGTCCTGGTGGGTGTCCAGCTAGAAGTAAAAGAACCCAGGGTACTCTTCGTAAAGAGCAGAGAACATTCCCGGTGTCCTGGCCAACATTCCCCTTCCCATAAACCGGTTCATGCAATTATCCAGGCTGTATGTGGGTGATGATGTGTGATATGGCCGCCACCACACATTCAGTCACTTCACTACCAGTCTAGCATTGCTTGTAAAGTGCTTTGGGATACTATGTATGAAAAGCTCTATATAAATGCTGATTCTTCTTCTTCTTTAAAGCTCCTTGTCTCCTTGCTACTTTTGTTAGCAGGTGACACTGAACTTCATCCTGGCCCCACCACTACTTCATCCTTACAACTTCCTCAGGGTTTGAGAGTTGCCCATTTAAATATCCGTAGCCTTCTCCCAAAGACTGACCAAGTCTAGCCCATAATGCTTAACCTTCAGCTGGATGTCCTAGTTATATCTGAATCCTGACTCACCTCTAAGGTACGAAATTCTGCTGTAACTATCCCTGGCCACACTGTACCTAGGCAAGATCACACAAAGAGGGGCGGTGGTGTTGCTGTCTACATTTCCACAGGTATCCAAGTTGTGACTGTTCTTACTGTCTCTTTCCCCCTTCCTATGAGCTGCTCCTACTCAAACACTCTCTTCCTTTTCCTGTCCCCATCTTTATTGCTATTGTTTATTGTTGCCCTGGTATTTCCTCTGCTTTAGTTAATGAACTCTTCAACTATCTGTTCTAACTCTTCCAGAGGTGAGCTTTATATTCTTGGTGACTTTAGTATAAATTGGCTCTCCCCCAATACAAATAAAATTGTTCAAAATGTTAAGTCACTGCATTTGACTCAACTGATGTCTGAAGCCACTTGCCTAAACTTTAAATCTTTAAATCATTCATTGTTAGACTGGGTCCTTTCTTCTCATCCCCATTGTAATGTAGAGGCAGGAATCCTTCCTGATGCCCTCAGTGACCATCACGTGGTTTACTGCGTGCACAAGATACATAGTCCTAAGCCCCCCCCCTCAGATTTCATCTCAGGTCATTTAGGTCACTGAACTTGTACTCTCTCCTAGCTGACCTAGGTGCAGCTAATTGGTCCCCAATCTCGACAGCCAGTAATATACATTTTGGTCTGCAATACTTTCAATCCAAATTTATGGCTGTATTGGATCGTTAAGTTTCCTTGAGAAAAAACAGAGTTTGGGGCTGTCATCTTCTCTTGATTATAGCGGAGGTTATGGTGTGCCTCTGCACTAGAGACCTTGCCTGGTGTTCTTTGAAGATCACAGGCTCCCTGGCTGGTTTGGCAATCTATCGTCACCTTTGTAATGCCTGTACCAAAGCCATAAGACTTGCAGAGTTTGAATATTGTGCATTCACACTGCAGGACAATATTTATCATCCTCTAAGTTCTGGAAGGTTATCCATTTCCTGTTCTCCCTCTGACCCAGTCTCCCTGTCCTGTTCTCAGGGTGGATGACTCCTCATCTCTGACCCTTCTATTGTTGTCTCTTCCATTAACTCCTACTGTACTACCTGTACCCTCTCATCCCTCCTCCTCCACCCTCTCCCCTCTTTCTTCCTCTCTCTACCTTCTACTCCTTTAAATCTCTCCTTTTCCTTCTCTACTACACCAGCTCTGCTACTCTTCAGTCCTTGCTTGCTCTTAATCCTCACAAATGTGGTAGCCCTGATGGCCTTGATCCCAAATTTCTACTTCTCTCTGTCCCTGCCATTACACTGCCAATTACCCTGCTTCTCAACCTTTCTTTTCCTCTGCTACTGTTCCTGATGCCTGATAGCAAGCTATTGTCATTTCTATTCCTCAAGGTGGTGATCTTTCCTCTCCTGGTAACTATCATTCTGATACCCCATCTAAATTACAGGAACACCTCATACTAGCACAACTCTAAACCTTCCTTGACTCCTCCTCGTCCTTCTTCACCCACTTTCAGTCTGGTTTTAGAAAATCTCACCACCTCCACTTCCTTCCTATGGCTCACTGACTACATCCTCAGTAGTATGGATCAGGGTCTGAGTCTGTATGCTTTTTTACATTTGGGGGCACTAATTGCTGTTTAGAGCATGACAGAGCCACGGATGAGTGACTCTTGCCCATTTTTCTGCTAAATAAGGGCATATTGTTTGTTGCTGACCTCTGTGACCCTTGAGTCACTTCTGGGGCACCAGTACACATATAAACAGCCCTGCTCAGAGCAGGGCAAGTGCAGAGCAGGGCGTGCATGGCACCAAGCATGTGCATGGAGAAGTGGAAGTGGGACATAATCCTATATCAGCCTTACCAATTAAGGTAGGCTAGTCTATTTAGCTATCTGCCCAGTTTGCCATCACCCCCACATCTTCCCATGATGTCCTTCTTATAGCCTACTAAGCCTATTGTACTGCTATCCTGATATTATGGTACTGTTTATTGCTTATGTATCATTGTTATTGCCACTACAATTATACCCACTAACTGTCTTTGGTGGGATCCTGCCTTCCCCTGTCAATATTATTTCCTTATTTGCTGTATATACCTGATATTGGAAATTACTCCTATTTCAAATGCTACTATTATTACCCTAGCTGGTGAAGTGGGTTTGAAATACATAGAGTGCAAAATGTACATAATTATGTCTGAGGAAATGCCAAAACAGGCATTTCGGTGCATGAAGTGCATTCAGAACGCTGAGCTGCATCAAAGGATTTCAATGCTCAACTCCAGACTTGCTGCTTTACAAAGAAGCCAACTAGATATGGCCTCTAGATTCAGTAATAGGGATACCAACACAGTGTTTTTCATCTTCCGTAGCCCCAGTTCCTAGGTCAAAGGAAAACATATCACCTACAGTTAGGCTACTTATGGTAGCTCCTACTAACATTCCTCAAGTACCCATGCCAGTCTCTACAAGTGCTGTTCAGATTCACCCCTTTCAGAGCATGTAAACAGAAAGTGCATTAGGAAAGAGGACATGCAAGATGGGGACTGTGCTGATATAACATTGTATAATATCCAGAGTACAAGAACTATGAAAAAGGGGTGAAAGGCTGAACATTTTAGTGTACCGCTATATAATAGTTTTGACCCCCTAGCCACACTAACAAGTGAGGATTCCAATAGTATTATAACTGATGCCGTCCCCAGCAATTCTACCCAGGAAACATATTATGTAACAAAAACTACGACTACATTAACCTTAGCCTCAACCTCTACAACCTTACCTAAGCATCAAACCAATATACTACTGCTAGTTAACGTTCAAGTTTCAGCCGACGATTCTACACCTTTAATCCCTCCAATAAATATGGAAGTTGAGCAACAGAATTCACCCACCATCTCCCTCCCAACTATCCTAGACAAGTGGTTGTATTAGGTGATTCAATAATTAAGCACCTGGACAGGGCCATATGTAACCCAGACAAATCCAGTACAGCAAGTTATAGCTTCAGTGGTGCACGAATATCAGATATCATGAACATGGTCAGCGACATTATGTATGATGGTGGGGAAACCCCCCCTCGTGATCTTACATGTAGGAGCCAATAACATTAAGCACGACCCTATTCATATAATTAAACAAGATTTAATTGCCCTTTCTAACAAACTTGTGGACTTAGGGAGTGACAATTTTTCTCATCCCCAGATTCTCATTTCATGTCAATCAGAAAATTAAGTCAATTAATGAATGGCTGCGTAAATGGTGTTTGAGACAAGAACAGACTTGTATCACCCATTGGGAAGAATTTATAGATAAATATGAATTGTATAGTAAAGACTGCCTGCATTTGAGCAGATGAGGCAGTTCCCTGCTTGGTAAACATCTACTGTCCACCACTGAACATCATTTAAACTGACTACATTGGGGGAGAAGAGGGGCTTGCCCTCCTCTCTTAAGGTTTCCCACTGTAACAACTACTGTACCTCCACACAAGTAATCATCTAAAATTCCCAAGTTTTATTGCTAGATGTCTAAATAAACAAGCATTTGTCAATGCTGAACGTTCGCTTGCTAGTACTTGCATTGGCATTTGGCATTTATGCAGGCCCCCCCCCCAATGTATCCACATCCCTTCAGCATTCATATCCCAACAGAGTACCTCTTTGCAACTCCTCTTGCATCTAAGTAACATTTCATCCTCATACTTCTTAAGTGTCTGTCTTAGGAACCCTAACACCCTGGTTGTGCTCAAGGGAATGAGCCCGTGTGGAAACTGCACAACCTGCATTTGTAACACAGTCATTCAGTGGAATTATTTCACCAAATTTTCAACATAGGCATTTTGTCACCTCTGGTCATGAACAGTGCCACTATGATTTTCTTAATGTGTACCGAACCCTGATTTCCACAGCACCCGTGCTATTCTGTGACAAGTGTAAAAACAGAGTTTGGCCAGGATGTGAAAAATGACAGCTTGTACTGTTCATAAGGAGGTGTGGGGAAAATGCAAATGTTGAAAATCTGAAGTGAAAATATGACAAATTCGCGAAGTTACAAGTGCGCATGGAAATTGTGCAACGCACACTGGTAAAACAGTAATTGTTTGGAATTTTTGTGCAAAATTTTCAACATAGGCATTTTAGGACATCTGCTCATGAACAGTGTCACTGTGATTTTCATACTCTGTACCGAGCATGAATTCCCACATCTGTCGTGCTATTGCACGCCAGAAGTGCGAAAACACATTTTGGCCAGAATGTGAAAAATGACAGCTGTACTGGTCATAAGGAGATGTGGGAAAATGGCAATGCTGAAAATCAGGAGTGTAAATATTACAAATTCATGAACTTACTAGTGTGCGTAGGAACTGCACAATGCCCGCTCGTAACATAGCCATTTTATGGACTTTTGCCACCAAATTTTCAACATAGGAATTTTAGGACCTCTGCTCATGAACAGTGTCACTGTGATTGTGTTACTCTGTAGCACACACTGATTTTCAGCAACGACTGTTCTATTCTGCGCCAGAAGCACAAAAACACATTTCAGCCAGGATGTGAAAATTGGCAGCTGCACTGTTCATAAGGAGGTGTGGAAATATGCCTATGTTGAAAATCTGGAATGAAAATATTACAAATTCACAAACTTATGAGTGCACATGGAAACTGCACAATGCACGCTCATAAAACAGGCATTTTTGGAATTTTTTCACCAAATTTTAACATAGGTATTTGAGAGCCCACCTCATGAACACCGACACTGTTGTTTTACTCAGTCCGAAGGTGATTCCACACAGTAGCTGTGAAATCACCTTTCAGGATCGAATAACACCATGACAGTGACTGAATTCATAAGAAGGGGTGTCAAGAACCCCATGTAAAAAATTTGGTGCCAAAAGTCAAAAAAATGACTGAGATATCCACCTAAGTTGGAAAAACCCTATTTATGCCATTATATAGCTTACTGGCATTTCCTCAGTTCGAGGTTGGCTTTGAAGAGTGCAGACATGTTCCCAGTCCACTGAAGATCATTGTATTGGGCTCCAGAGGTAGGTATGGGGTGAGGGTGGGAGGAGATGGAGTGCGCAGAAGGTGGGCATGGGTTGGCGGGGCACCAAAGAACTCACTGAGGGACCATCTTCTTGTTTTACAGGACTTAAGAAAAGAAAAGGATGGTTTGGTACACTGGGGTGGGCTCCCAGCATGCCACCTAGGTGAGGGGTATGGGAGGTGGGGCGAAGGTGGGTGGCAGGGACTCATTGAGGGACCGTTTCTTATTTCACAGCATTGAAAAACAAAAAAGGATGCTGTTGGTATGCTGGATGGGCTCCCAGCATGCCACCACATGTGTGCTGGGGGACTAGAACCAGCAGGGATTGGGAACCCCACTGGCCATACAGTGTGTGTGGAGGGGCAAGCATGAGCACACTGGGGTGGGCTCCCAGCATGACAACTGATTATTTTTTTAGAGGGGGCTGCAGCTGACCGGGGATTGGGCACCCCTCTTGGCACACAAGATGGGGCCAGGAGAACAGCAGGGGGGGGGAAGAAATTAGCAGAGGAAGGAAGCGGGAGGGTGTTGATGCCGAGCTGTGCATGATTGCTAATAGCCAATTGCTAATAAATGCTAATTGCATACACACTACCACCACTGATTGCAGTGGACCTTTTGTTAGAAGTGAAGACCAACACAGCTGAACTGCAGTCATACACAGTTCGGCATGTAGTGGTCCCCTGCGGTCGCGCCTGCTACACTGAGCAGTGCATTGGGGAGGAGGGTCACACACCTCCAAAACTTGTACTGTTGCAAGATGTTTCTTGCTCATGCACACAAGTGAACGTAAAAAATATGATGAATTGAAAATAAGGGCACATCAGGGTAACTTAGACATCCTCTCCATATCCAAAATCTGGGAAGTCGATAAAACATCCTAGGATTACATCATGCCAGGTTATAATTTATATAAATTAAACCAAGAAACTAGAAAAGGTGGTGGTATTGCTTTATTAATCAATAACAATATTAAGTCACTTGACATCTCAGATAAAGTCAAAAATCATTGTTTATTTATGAAACTATTTGAGATAAAATCTATTTGACAGACTCAGATTTCCTGTTCTTAGGATCATGTTTCCACCTCCCAAATTCCTCAATGGAGATTTTTGATGTCATACTCTCCGAAATAGAGCATGTGGATGAATTAGGTAACCTTATAATTATGGGGGACTTTAATCTTGGGGATATTTGCGGGAATGATTTCTCTGCCTCGACCACCTAGGGTAAAAAACTACTCTCCATCTGTATTCAGTTTTGGTTGAAGGAGTGCATTTTAACACCAGCTAGAGGTGGCAGAACATTAGATCTCGTCATACGTAATGATGAACTAGTTGTTAATAATGTCATCGTTGAGTTCAGATTGGCAACAGAGATCACAACTCCATTCAGTTTTCACTGCAAAATATTACGCTTTCATCACTAACTCAACCTTAATTTATTGTTATGAGAAGGCTAAATTGAGCACAATGAAAATGCTCTTAATGAAGTAAACTGGGATTCTATATTTAATATACTACCCGCTCAAAAAGTTGGTAAATCTTAGAGAAACTCTTACCACTTTGAGAGATACCTACATACCTTCTAGGAAAAAAACTCCAACCATAAACACTCCCTAAATGGATGAAAAATTCAATAAAAAGATTGCTTAAACTAAAGTACAAAAAATACAGTGCATACCTCAAATTGAAAACAAACACCAACTGGGGCTCTTACCTCAAAATCCAGAAGAAATGCAAACTAAAAATTAAAAAATGAAACAAAGATGGGAATACAATCTTGCAAAATCAACCAACAAGACTAATAGTAAATTCTTCTTCTCATACATAAATTCTTAAAAAAAAAACAGTTTGTCAAATGGGTCCTCTGTTACTGGATGATCAATAGATTCATGACCCTAAACTAATAGCAGATGTATTTAATCAGAAATTCTGTATTATCTTTAATATAGCACAACAAAATAACTCAAACCATACTAATAATAATGATTATAGTATCAGGTTCACTGAAGACCTAATAATCAACAAATTACTTACCAAAAATGTAAATACTGTCCTGGACCAGATAATATTGCTAGCCATTTACTTTATTTGCCGGCTGATTGCCTAGTAAGTCCCCTGAAACTGCTTTTTGAGGGTTGTATATCGAAAAACTTTGTCCCCAGTGATTGGAAAAAAGCAAGTGTTGTCCCTATTAATAAAAAAGGCCCTAAAAACAACTGGGAAAATTATAGGCCTATAAGTTTTATGTCATCAGTATGCTAGATTCTTGAAAGCCTTATTAAATACGTAATTACCCCTTCTCTTGACAATCAAGACCCCGAACAACATGGTTTCAAAAAAGGCAGAGGCTGCCTCACTAACTTAATGTCCTTCTATGAACATATTAGTTCTCATCTTGATAATCGGGAATTCTTGCAATGTCATATTTATTGATTTTAGCAAGACATTTGATGTCTTGCCCATTGGGCACTTATAACAAAATTACACAACCTCAATATTAATAGTAATTTAATTAATTGAATCAGTGACTGGCTTTATAATAGAACACAAGAGCCCAGATATTCAAAAGGGATGCGCCATGCACAACAGAGATGCGCCAGTGCAAGTACGAAAATGCACCATTGTGCGATATTCAGTGGGAGACAGCTGCACCGCGCAAGTTGCAATGCGCAAGAGTGCAATAGTAATGAATGCATGTGCAACTGTAGGGGGAGGAACCATGAATAAATGGCGCAGTGCAATATTCAACAGCATGCGCCTTGCACAATAGGGGAGCTAGCGGAAGTTACGTGACAGCGGAAAATATCCAAAATAAAAAGGAACAAGAGGGAGGTGCAAGAACGCTACAGGGGAAGCCAGAGGTGGGAGTGAGGTGACAGCAACACAGAAGAGGGTAGCAGTGAGTGGGACTGGGCAGGAGTAGGACAGGGCATGCCTGGGAACAACCAGGAACAGGACAGGAGTGGAGAGCCTGTGCTACTGTGCAGGAGTGACAGGGAAGTGCCACAGTGGACTGAAGGCAGTGGCAGTAGGCAGGACAGCCAAAGGCCGGAGGTGTACCCGGTGCAGGGGGAGCATCACAAGCGGACAGTGGGGGGAACGGGATAACAGCTGCCGGGGGGGGGACACCAGCCAGGGACTTAGCCAGTGCCACCTTCCAGATGGAGGCAGTAATGAGGGGTGAGAGAAGGCAGGCAACAGGGGGAGCGGCCGTGGAAGGGCCCATCAGCGGTACACCCCAACAGGTGGTACGGAGCCCACACCACCTTTGAACACTACACTGACACAGAGATTGTGGGCCGGTACCACCTGAACCGGGTGATCCTCAAGCAGCTCTGTGAGCTGTGCAGTGATGAGATGCAGGCACCCACACGACAGAGCCATGCTCTGTCAGTGGCAACAAAGGTGACAGCTGTCATGTGCCTGCTCACCACAGGCACCTTCCAGAGACCAACAGGGGACACAACAGTCATAACCCAGTCTGCGCATCACCTACTCACACAGTTCCTCAGCGCACTAGTGCCACAAGCTGCGGAGTACATCCATTTCCCCAGCACACAGGCAGAGCGTACAGCACACATACAAGTGTTCCACAAGGTAGCAAGTATGCCTGGCATGCTCAGGGCCATTGACTGCACCCATGTGGCCATCCACACTCCACCTGGCATGGATGGTGTATCTTACATTAACCAGTAGGGGTTTGCCAGCATCAACTGCCAGGTGATGTGCGATGCCAGGGGCCGCATAACCAATGTCTGTGCCAAGAACTCTGGGGGAGCACATGATGCCTTCATCTGGCACCAGTCCACACTGTGCCACAGGTTCAAGAGTGGGGACATCCCTACTGGCCACCTAGTGGATAAGTATGCACATCACGCAGGATGACATAAGCAGCTGTGGGGGGGGTGCATAGTCAGAGGTGCCATGGGTACCAGCCTTGATGGCCCATGGCAGAGCGACGCAGACCACCATACTAATGTCCACCCTCTACACACAGGTGACAGTGGCTACCCCCTCTGTCCCTGGCTGCTCACACCATACCGGTGCCCCACGACCCCATCAAAGCAATGGTACAATGAGGCACATGACACCACACGTAATGTCATCAAGTGGGTGTTCAGGATGCTGAAGGCACATTTCTGGTACCTGGACATGTCTGGCGGTGCCCTACAGTACAGCCCCTCGAAGGCCTGTGGGCTATTCCTGGCCTGTTGCATCCTGCACAACATGGCGAATGACTGTGGGATAGCTGTAGAGGTCGAAGAGGGGAACAGCGATGGGGATGATGAGGACGCCAGTCCAGACGGTGATGGGCAGCCACCCCCTGGGCAAAGGGACCCCCGCCTGATCTGGATGTCACAACTGCACCAGGACACCATCACAGAGGAGCACTTGCCAACACAGGTAGGTCATGGGGCCATGTGCAACCACCAATAGCAGGGCACAACCCACAGACAGCACGGATGAACCCAGGGGTGGATGGTGGCAAGGGAATGGGTCTGAGCATGGAACAGTACACGCCATCAGGGATGGGCAGGGCCAAACACGACACGCAGCACACACACACACACACACACACACACACACACACCACAAGACATGCACAAGGGCAGAAGGCTCGCCAACCCTGAATGCAACCCCTACCCACACACAGGTCCACACCGACCACGCCATTGTCCGTCATTGTGCATGTCTCAGATGCTCAGCACCACTGCACACTGGCAGACAGTGCAACGCAGGCATCATCATGCACACACCACAGTGGCCAGCAGCTGGGGTGTGTGCACAGGAGACAGTGCATTTGCAGGGTCAGATACCCCACCTGTGCATCACATGATGCACAACACACTGCACATAGGGCAGCGGCAGACAGTGGCCATGGTGGAGACAGGTCAGTCACAGCGGCACAGTGCCTCGCCACCACGGATGCATGGGTGGCCTCGCCGAGACCTGCCAGCCATGCCAAGCTGACCATTGGCCTCATGGGGTGGCACTGACAGTCCCCCAGGGGTGACGCTGCAGGAACGTGACCGTGTTCGTGTAGGGGTCTGCAGCTCACCAAACATGCCCACGCCAGGTGTGCTCGGTATGGCCACATCCAAACCCGGTGTCGACATGGAAGGTGTCACATGATGCTGAGATTGGGGGTGGACGTGACACTGCATGGTGTCTGCAGCGCATGGGCAGTGAACTGGGTGCCCAATGTGGCCATGACAGCAGTGAATGCACGTGTCTGCCTGTCAATGGCAGTGGTCACATCCTTACCGCTGCTGGGCCATCTCTGCCAGGAGCAGACCGTGGTCTCTGCTCCACCGCTCCTCTGCTTGGTGCAGAACCACACTGAGTGCATCCACCGCTGTCACAAACTGCAACTGCTGATCCACTGAAGCCTGGAGTAGGTGGCTGTGCTCATCAAAGAGGTCATCCGCCGGATCGGCATGATGTCCATCGTGGTGTTCCTGGCCATGCTGGGCAGCACCCCTTGAGAATGGGCGCTGCACACCAGAGCCATGCTGGGGCACGTCCACATGCGGTGCACTGACACCACCCCTGACGCTGCCCCTCGTCCCCATCGGCCAACCGGTGGCATTGCTCCTCCAGCTGCCGATTGACAGGGCTCACTGGTGCTGCCGCAGCTGCCGCAATAGCCCCACCAGCCTGGACACACACCAGTGCTGCCCCACTGGGGCACACAGGCTGGGACTGTGATGTCATGCAGGCCTCCACAGCGGCACCACCTATGGCTATTCCCATGCCTTTTCCTGCTGTGGGACCAGCTTGTGGCCCACACGTATCACTGTCCGGGATGTGTGATCCATCATCATCGGTGCCTGATCCGGCACCAGTCCATGTCCCAGCATGCTGGAGTCTGTGGCCGCTGTCACGCTGGGACACAGGCAGGACCTCATCCACACCAGCACCACCATCTTCAGTCCGGACAGACAGGCAGGTATGCGGGGGTCCTGACCCTTGGACACCTATGGAGGTGGATAGGCACTCCTCCATGTCCAGGGCCTCACCCACGGTGGACACACCCACTGCCACTGATCCATGTAGATGCTCAGAAGCTGTAAGGGAACACAGCAGCATTAATGTCCCCACCCCACCCTGTGGCATTCCCCCCACCTCCCACACAGTGACAGCACAGGACCTACCATGCAGTGACGGGCTGCCACCCATCTGGAAGCCACCACCTGGAATGCCCTCTATGGCACAACGCCACATGCTGCAAGCCACCCGCTCCTCCTGTGGCATCAGGCATGGCACATCTGGCTGTCTACCACCGGTTGCAGCACGTGATGTCCTGATGGCAGCCACCTTGTCCTTAATCCTCCTCCTGTCCGTGCCGACCTTCTTTTTACATTCATGCATGGACCGCTGGTGGCTGCCATGCTGGTTCACGGCATGCGCAACCTCACCCCATGCTGCAGCACTGGCCTGTGTTATTCCCCACTGTCCACTGAGCAGCAGTTCCCTGTCAAGGTAGGCCTCAAACAGGGCATCTGATTCCGCCCGGGTGAAGTTGGGCCTCCTCCATCTCCCATGTCCTTGTTCCTCCTCTTCCTCATGTTCGGTCATTATAGAGCCTGTAGGAATGACAAAATGACAAGTGTTACCTTTGATTGTGCAGTCCCATGCATCTCTCACACACCACAGTCCACACTTCCAAACAGCATGCAAGCCACCACAATAGACTGCAATACCAAACTGTGTCCACTGCAGCCCCATGTCACATTTATATAGCGCAAGGCATGCAAATGAGGCGAGGCACAACTTTAAGTGGATGCTAATGCAGTGGCTCTGCCATGGAATTGCTGATGAGCTGATTTGCATATGCTGGCTGAATATCGCTGTTGCACCTTGTGCAATTGTGTTGAGCATGCTCAGGCAATGGCACAGTTCAGTGACATGCGCGAGTAGGCACCCCGGGCGCATGCTGGGGTACTGACACCAATGCCTGCTGTGCTGATGGCGTGCTGAATGCAGGAGGCAGTGCAGGGCGTGGCCACCACTGTGCCAGTGGTGCTAGTGCACTGTTCTCACATGTGGCACTCATGCCCTGACGCCGTGGGCACCATGGTGCCACCGCACAGTAAGCCACTGCAGTGTGTCACACACAGGCACCCTACCATGCTACACGCGGGGAGTCCCAATAAGCTTGCTCTGGCTGTGCGTGACAGGCCCTTGACCCTGTGGTTGACCTTTGCCCCCTATGTGCCATGTGTCTGCATGGGTGCACCCCTATCATGCTGTTCGGTGGCAGTGCAATGGGGAATGGCAGCGCTGTACCGCGCAGCATCTGCACATGGGGGACGTGCGCTACAGAGCACCATTTTGTGATCTGGCCTGCATGAATGATGGCACGCAGGAGAGCAGCACAGTGGAGTGTGCTAGAGCTGGCCAATCTTGTGGCCATTGTTGAGCCCCATGCTGGAGCCCTGTTTGGGGAAGACCCTTTGGACAGCCTTAGAAGTGCTGTGTGGGAGGAGGTGGCAGAGGCAATGGAGGAGGCCACTGGGATTCCCTGCAGCACAGAACAGTGTCGCCACCACTATGAGGACCTCCAGCGGTGGGACCCAGATAGGCTGGCTTGACTATGGGCATGTGCCAGGCGATGCACAGTGCCACGGCCAGGAAGGTGCACCATCCATACACTGGTAGCATCCGTCCGTCCGGGTATCACGGTGTGCATGTGTCCACCATGCAGGGGGGTGAGGGCCATCCAATGTGGATGGTGATGGTGGTGGTGGTGGTGGGGTTATGGCATGGCTGGGCTGTGCAGGTTCACACACACACAGGGGGCTTTGCTACTGGTTTGTACTGATGTTCCCCTCTCCGTGTTTGCACCCTAGGCCCAGAAGAAAGATGCCGTGCTCGGGAGACATGGGCACAGTGAGACAGGGATGCTGCCCAGCAACAGGGATGAGGTGGATGGGCCATAGTACAGCAGCACCCAGCTGTTGCAGATGCAAGTGAGTGCCTTTCTTCCAAGAACTTCTGTGCATGCTGTGTTGGGGGGTAGGCGGCGGAGCATGGCCACCAACCCTTGAAACCACCACTGTGCATGCCACACAGTACACTCAGCACTGTCCTGTGGCACTGCATGTGTGGGTGTGCATCACTGGTGGTCTGTGCATGCACCAGGTACATGACTGTGCCACTGCCTTCGCACTGCATAGCCATGTCACTGTCTGGCCACGGTGGTGCTGTGCGGGACTTGGACGGTGAGTGTGTACAGCAGCCTGCATGGCTGTGTGCACCTGGGTAGGCAGATCTTGTGGACACGGTCACTGTGGGTGGTCACACACCATCACAGGGGCGTGGCACGACTGTATGCCATGCATAATGGGTGGGCTGCAGGGGGATGGACAGTAACACGTATTGACTCTGCTCCCTTGTCCTAGGTGGACATCACTGGATGGCCTTGGAACAAGGCATGCAGAAGCTGCTGCAGCTGGCATGGGTGTCCCTAGCGGTACTGGAGAGAATGGAGTGGGATGGGGTCTGGAGACAAAGCACCTGGAGGCGCCACAGGAGTGGAGAGCAGGGCAGGCAATAGGCCCTCCATGCCCCCTAACTCACCTAACCCCCCCTGGACCCACCCTCACACCCTCCTTCCCTCTCCCATTTGTTCACCCTGCCCCATGCCCACCCACCTGGTTTGTTGACCCTTCCCCCATGCTTGTAAATACTTGTAAATAGTTTGTTTGTTACCTTTTTCAATACATGCATTTTGTTATGACAACTGTGGTGGTCTCTGATTTGCAGCGGGCTACAGATTCTTGGCTGCAGTGGTGTGAATGGTGTCAGGGGTGGTGCAGGCATGGGCGTATGTGTGTGTCCAGCAGGGAACCACCTATGGTGTGGGCGGGGGACTTGGTCACTGTCTGTGACATGTGTGTTGTTCTCTGTGCCTTGGACGCCTGTGTGCGGTGGTTCATGGTGCATGCACTGTGTCCATGGCGCCCCTGTCAGACTGTCCATGGCCTGTGCAGCTGACACCCTTGCATGTCTGTGCTATGCATGGTCTGCTAGTATGTCAGTGGTGGCTGTCCATGCTGGACACCCCCTGTACCCGGCACAATGCCAGATTGCCTCCTGTCACCGGTATGGTGCACGTCTGCCTTGGGCGGCGCTGTGGCCTCCACTGTTGTTGTCCCCCCTCCATGCTGTCACTTGTGTCTGTTGCAGGGGATGTGCTCCAATGTTTGTCACTTGTGCTCCAGCCACATGCTGGTGGTGTACAGATTCATGGTGCACGCGCAGGGTGGCTGGTACACTTGTGCCATGGAGGGGGGCTGGCCATGGGTACACGGCTGCTGTGGCTGCACGCCAGTGGGTTTTTTGCCCCACTACTGTGTCCCTGTGTTGCTGTGCCCTTTGGTATGGGTGGGTGTTTGTCTGTGCACTGTGTTGCATCCTGTGTGGCGCATGCTTCCATGCACCACTGTGGGCATCTGTGCTGGCTGTTGGGGCCAGTGCTGGGACAGGGTGTGTGCTTGGGTGGGTGTGCAGGGTGCTGTTCTGCTGGTGGTAGGGTATGGGGCAGGGGCTGTCACATACAGGGTACCTCATGTGCCAATGCAGGGTCGGTCTCTCAGGTGTACCTCGGGGGGGGCCATGCAGGGTGGCACTGTGTCTGCAGTTGTTGCATCAGTGGCTGCTGCTGTCCACTGCAGGGTGCTCACGGTGGGGCTGCCTTGCATGGCTCCATGGTGCACATGGTTGCATTGTCACAGTGGGGGTGGTGGCATGCATGGGGTGACATGCACTGTTGGGCACTGCTCCTTGGCAGGGTGTCTGGCTGGGGGTTGCTATGCAGGGTATGCTCTGCATTGGTGGGATGGTGTAGCATGGGGTGGCCGGACCTCCTTGTGTGCTGGTCACAGCTTGCCAGGGGCTGTGCTGTGGCACCATGCCCCAGCTGTGGGATTGTTGCTGGTGTCCATGGGCTGGTGGTTCTTCCAGCTCTCCTCAGGTTGTGCAGTTCATGGGGTGTGGGGTCGATGTCTGTTCTGCTCGTGCTCCTCTGTCCATATCTTCCATGGGTGGTGAACCCCTGAATCCTGTCCCTGCATCCCTGGTTGTGCTGATGCACTGCTACCCTGCTCCACTGTGCATCCCTGGTTGCACCATGGCATGGTTTGTGCGATATTCAGTTGTGTTGCGCAAGCGTACCTTGGCCTGTGCAGTGTTTGAATATTGCGCATGTTGTGCATAGGCACACTGAACCTGCGCTTGTTCCTGCTATTGCGCTACTTTGTGGTGCAGTTTGAATATCTGGGCCCAAGAGTTCAAATTAACAGCACTCTGCCCGACTTGGGTAATGTCACTAGCAGTGTCCCACAGGGGTCTGTTCTGGGCCCTTGTTTGTTCCAGGTATTTATTTCAGACATGACTACTTACTGTTATTCACCTTCCATTAAACATGTCGAGGATATCAAAATTTGTGGTCCATGCACTAATCCAGATCAAGCTTTAATGATATAACAGAAGCTAGATAAAATCACAACCTGGATAAATACGTGGGGTAGAAGCTTAACACTACTAAATGCTAGGCTATGCACCTTGGACCTCAGAATCCAAATTACTCATATACCCTTGGGGGGGAGTAATATTGAATACAACCATTGATGAAAAGGATCTCGGTATTGTAATCTCACATGACTTATCTCACTCAACACACATACATGATACAATAGACAAAACTAATCAGGTAATATGGTCTATTAAGCGGAACATCAAATCTAGAAATCCCAATGTCGTGATGCCTCTATTCAGGGCTTATGCAAGGCCACATTTAGAGTATGCATCCTAGCTCTGGTGCCCATTCAAAAAAACTGAATGGGATTTATTGGAGAAAGTGCAAAGAAAATTCACTAAGCACATTCATGGGTTGCGACATGAGACCTATGAAACAAGACTCCAGTCCCTAAACCTCACGACCCTAGTTACCCATTGCCTCAGAGGGGATCTTTTCTTTTTATTTGGCATAATCTAATATCCTCACCTGATGACAGAACTTAGTTTTGTGTTCAAAAATAATACTTATAATGCAAGAGATCACCCTCTTCAACTGGCTGGAAAACCTTTTAACTACTTAAGTAGGAAATTCTTTTTCACACGAAGGACTCTGGAACAGATTATCTCTTGAGGTAGTGATCAGTGAAATCAAAAGTGTATTTAAACATCACCTTGACAATCTAATAACCTCTGGGTATAATCTTTCCTATTATACTTTGCAATTAGTATAGGAGCACTCATGGGCTACTTGGTCTCCTTGCTATTCAAATACCTTAGTACAGGTATGTATGAACCCTGATATGCATGAACCTTCTTTTCACACCCTTGATGGTGCTATTATTGAGAATGTATCCTCTTACAAGTACCTCACAGTCTAGTTTGACTGTCATTTTGATTTCCTGGTTCATATTGATGCCATGCACCAAAAGTTTCACCCCAAGCTTGGTGCACTCTACAGGAACAAAGCAAGTACCCCACTTCCTGCCCCCAGTAAAATGTTTTAAAGATGATCCTCCCTATTTTTGATTAAGGTAACATAGTCTACAATGGAGTTTCCAAATCCTCCCTTGCCAGATTGGGCCACCTCTTCAACTCTTTTTGTCATTTTACTTTAGATTGCTCCTCATGTAACCACCACTGCTCACTCTATTCTGCCTTTTCACTCCCCTCTCTTGATGCCAGGTGTCTTTCCCACTGTGCCTCCTAAATTCTGGTTTGGTTTGGTTCCATTCCCTCCTACCTTACTTCCCTCTTATCCTCTCCCTCAGTTTTCTACTATCCTCTGTGCAATAATACTTCCCATTCCCTCACTATTCCTTCTAGAAAATCTACAGCTGGTCAGTCTGCTTTCTCACACTGCTTTCCTAAACTTTGGTTCTCCCTTCCCTTGTCAAGTCACTCTTCTTCTTTGGCTTTCTCCTCAAAGTCTGCCTTCGTGACTTTTCTTCTCTCTCCTGCAGCTGTCTTTGGCTCACTTCTCCCCCAACAACAACTAGTTTTGCCCTGGCAATCTGTTTCCCTCATTACCTGTCGTTATGTTATTCCTATTTGTCTGTACTTTTGATTATTGTTCATGGTTTATTGTATTTGCTGTATATGATTTTCCTCATCCCCTACCCCAGGATACATCAGGAAATCAACTGTTAGCAGCACAGTATATCTCTCCTGGTTAAACTAAGTAACTAAATAAATATACAATGCTCTTTGAACTGTACCCCATATGTCACAGAATTTTGTCATCTGGTTATTAGTAAGATAATGAGTTTTCTCCAATCTCATACTTTCTAAAAATAGATTTTTCCACATTTCCATATTTGAAACTTGTGATTCTTTCCAAACGAAGGTAAAACATCTTTTTGCATTTAGCAAGACTAGATAGCATAAAAGCATATTTTGACCTTCAAGTATATCTTGTAAAGAGGACATCGATATAAGATGAGAGATTCGCCCACCCGAGGCAGGGTGTTATCAGCATAACACCCACTCTGAACATTATTCCTATAATAATACATGGTAGGTCTGCTATATCATAAGACATCATCACATCTTGGGTGTGTTGTTAGTCAACCATCCAATCGGTGACAATAACCCATGCTATACCACACCCTGGAGTGTAATATTGTGAGTATGAAATGGCCCCAAGGTATTAAAAAATGACTGCTCATGATAATCCATTTTGAACTGGGATGATATACTGACATATTGTTATAGGTCAAATACTGCTTTAGGCAAGCAGCTTAAAGGATTCCTTCTATTCATTTTATAATGCACATTATATCTTTGTTATGCTGTATCGTCACCTTGCCAATTCAGTCGTCCTTAACCATGGTATGTTGAGTTGAGCTCAACACATTGACCCTGGAGTGTGTTGTGTGCTTATAAATGGTAATTACTATTTACCAGCATAAGGTAAAAAAAAAGGAAAAAGGAAAAATAGAGATTATGATCTAAAACAAGAAAGTGACATTTTTATTTTCCTGCTTCTGGGGCTGGGGGAAGGGGGGTCTTGAAACAGTGGCACAGGTGAAGTGTTTTTGAAGCGTTCTTCAGGTGTGGCTTCTTGAAACTTTCAAGGAATCCCAACAAAAGTGTGTGGTTGTGTTGGATTAAACAAAATTGTTGACCAACTGTAATCCCTAAGGCAGAGGCATTTCTAAGGTCTGAAAAGATTAGGGGCTTGACCTCTGACTCCTTCCACCCACTGGAAAAATGAACATCTAGGATGGAGTCAGTTTTAGGAATTGCAAATCTTTTATCCTGTGCTAATGAATAAAGATTCAGGTCTCCAGCCCCTGATGCCCACCCTTAGTGGTGTCCCTGCCCTGAGGCAGCCTGTGTAAAATAAACTAAGCATGCCCCATTAGAGTTACATTAGGTCCGACTTGCATGTCGCCTTTGTGTGGAACAATCCCCTGGTAGCTTGACCTGAAAGGCACCATGCACTGTCACAGCAGGTTCTCAGTGAATTCTAAGCATAAGAAACTTGCCAACATGTCCGTTCTGTCAGTGCAGTGGTTGGATTTCTGCTAGTGACGCTGGTGACCCGGGTTCAGGAACGGACCCAGGTCGCTGGAAGGCCAGCCGGGGGAGAAGGATGGAGCATCCCACGGACAGCTCTCCTTCTCCTGGGGAAGGGTGGGTACCTCGTCCAGCACTCAACAGCCCCATGGCAGAGGTCATGGGGCACCACAGCTACTGTCAAACAACAGCACCAAGGGGGCGGGATGGGACGGACGCAGGACATCATTGCACATCCTCGCCCTCAGTCAAAAAAATAGGGGAGAAACTCCCTCTGTCTCTTGCCTCCGTGAAGCCTGCCTTTGGCTTCAATTAGCCTCCTGACTGACTCTCCCCAGTTAGATACAAGGATCGTAGCTCCTGGCCAGTGCTGCGATCCCACCCTCTGAGGGTAAGTCGGGGGTCGCGAGGAGAAGCACAGCGGGTAGGTGGAAGCCCGATGAAGGCACCTGATTAGGCAGATGATCGGCAGTGAGACAGAGGGATAAAAGAATAAATTGAAAAAAAAAACTCATCAACACCAAGAACAGAGGTAAGTTGGTACATTCACCTTTTAATTTATTTTCTAGAATCTGATAACCGGAAAGGCGCACTGAGCCTAGGCTTCTTCCAGGTGTGACTGGGGAGAGGGAGTATACAATGTATTGAAGGACAAATCAACTTGCAAAGTGCAGCACACCAAACCATAAATTTCACAGACAGTAAAGCCAATATGGAATGGCAGACATTGCATTGATTTGAAGCTAGCGGAGGTGTCAGCCAAGAATGAGAATCAGACAAAGTGCAACTTACAAATTAAAATGTTTTCCCAGGTAGTGAAAATCAGAAAAGTGTGAGCAGACAGATTGCTATGCATAGTAACAGATATTGGTAGTGACATAATGAGAGGCTATGAGCAAAGTGTATGATAGGGCCACCAAGTGTGGATCCCGAGTAGTTGAGAAGTGCAGGCAGGGCACCGGAAAACAACAGACCCTAGAAGTAGAGTAAAAGGATGTAGGCAGGGGAGCGGAGGAGGCTGCAAAGGGTACAAGGGGTTAAAATTTACAAGAGGGGATGACAGAAGCAGAAGGAGGCAGGAGTAGATCTTAGCAAGCATCTGAAGGCAGGAGAGGGATGGGGATAGGTGAAGGGAAGAGGGAGCTGTTTCCAGAGAGGGAGATGGTAGGAGAATGCAGCTTGCCCAGAACGTGAGTGAGGGTGATGAATGACGAAGGTTCTGGGGTCTCTGGAGCATAGAGAGTAAGTGGAGGAGCAGGTGGGGGAGAAGATTGAGGAAAGGTAAGATGGGAGGGTGCCAAACCAGTATTTGGCAATAAAGGAGGTGCAGTGAGACAGGCAATGTAGAGGAAGAGGTATGAGTAAAGCAAGCAATGGTGAGTGCGGTGTGGGCAGTTGGTGGCAAAGTGACAAAGGCATTACAGAGGGTATTTTGTCTGGATGGAGAAGAGGCAGGTGTGGTGCCATAGGCATATCCGCATAGTCAAACACGGAGGATAATTTTAGTGATCAGTTCCCATTGGACCTGGAAGGGAGGCAGTCCTTGTTATGATACAAGGCACCTAGGTTAGGGTGCAGTTTGTTATGGATAGCATCAATATGGGTGGAGAAATTGAGCTTGCTATCAAGCCAGACCCAAGGTATTTGAAAACAGGGTCAGTGTCAATAGGTGTGGAGAAGATGGGAAGCAGGAGCCTTGTCAGTTTCTGGCTGGTGCTGAAGGTCATGGACACAGTCTTCTTTGTGTTCACCTTAAGCTGATTTGCCTGGAACCAGTACAGGATGCTGTGAAGGCTGCACTGTAGAGGGATCTCAGCTGCTGTGGTTGAGGGGTCTGAGGCATAGATGACCGTGTCATCTGCGTACATGTGCATGTGCAAGGAGACACAAGCTGAGGGGAGGTCATTCAGGAAGATAGAAAAAATTATTGGGCCGACAATGGAGCTCTGTGGGATCCCTGCCATGATGGGGGCGAAAGGACTATGCTCACCTGAACAGACTGTTGGTGGTTTGTGAGATATGATCGGACCAGCGGAAGCAGATAGGCCTGTCGAGTAAAGCTTTGTTCAGTAAGGGAAGGTGGGACACTGAATCAAGGCCTTGACTTTGTCAATGAATATAGCTGCAGTGATGCCTGATCCATCCCAGTAAATATAGTGCCAGTTACCCAGAGCAGGGACGACACGGTGGTGTGGTTCTTCCTAAATCCAGACTGGAATGGAGAGAGGAGGTTCAAGGAGGTAAGGAAGTCAGCAAGCCTAAATTGACTACAGGTGCTTAGAATTTGGCAAGGGATTGGAGGAATGAAATTGGCCTGTAGTTGCCGAGGTGAGAGGGGTCTCCTTTATGCAGAGGGAGAACCCTGGCAAATTTTCAGGCCTGAGGATAGCACAGAGAGAAAGGATAGGTTCAGAAGGTGAAAGAGAGGCAGGGCAATGGCTGGAGCAGGACTGTGCTTGGAGGGGTTAAGAGACAGTAGAGCTTGGTAGACTTCCTGGAGAGAGACATGTGGGAAGCAGAAGACTTCAGATGGTTGGGGAGGGGGGGTGGATTGGTAGAGTCTGGAGAAGGGTGACAGGGTAGAGTGCAGGTGGTGAAAAATGTGTTAAAATGTGCTGCTACAGAGGAGGGGTTGGAGACCAGTGACTCATCCACCAGGAGAGTGGGACGAGTGGACTTGGCAGGGGGATTGAATAGTGAGTAATTAATATTCCAAAATTTAGAGGGTAAAGAGATTAGATTGGAGGTTGGCCTTGAAGTAGAGGGCCTTAGCTGTGTGGACAGCCTTAGTGCAGGTGTTCCTCAGTGCCCTGTAAGTCTTGAGGTCAGCCAGGGATTTGGAGGATTTAAAGTGAGCCCATGCACAGTACTGGGACTTGCATAGTTCAATTAGGTCAGCTGAAACCCATGGGTGGTGGGACCGTATAACTCTGGCCTGTCTGAAGGGGAATGGATGTTCTGGATACTATTTAAAATGGTGCTGAAGAGATAGGCCTGAGTCAGTGTTGGAGGCTGAGTTCACTGGGGACCAGTCAGACTGCAAGGTCATTTTTTCTAGGTATATAATCCCCAAACCAGGGCTTACCTTGGGTGTCTCCGGGCTCCGCTGATCCCACTGGCAGGCAGGCGTCTTGCAGAGATGCCAGAATCCATGGTTGTTGGTATCCTTCTATTGATCTGTGTGAGAGTGCCATGATGTGTCTCCATGCTGCCCTTTAAGTGCCATAGCCAGTGTGTATATTGTAAATGGCCTGGGCTCGGTCCGAGCGTTCCTGAGCTCACAACCAACCAGGCATTTCCCTAATCTGTTCCACTCTGCTATCATTAACAAAGCAGAGGAGTCTTACATGGTACTGTAAATATTTACTTTTAATTCATTGCTGTATTAAAATAGAGACTATTATTTAACCTGCCTTCTTTGCAGCATGCATTTCCCAAAAGGAGCTGCCATGTTTTGGTATGGGACTTCCAGATCTGGGCCAATCAGGACTCAGGGGACCTCGAGGGGGCCTTAGCTCAGTTGCCTTGTGGGAGAAACTGTGAACTCTAGTGTTTGGCACCTAAAGGCACCAATGGGAACATAAGACTGTGATTGACATCTCCCTCAGCCAACCAAATTACAGGAAAACAGGACAAGTCTGAGAACTTTTTACAAACACTGGGGGAGTACACCTTGAGCTCTTGATCTGGAAGGAGCTCCTGTGTGAGCTAAGGAAAAAGTAGGAAAAGGGCCTGTCTTGCCTCCATGCCAGCTGGAGAGCTACCTAGACTGACCAAATTCAGAGAAGAAGCAATTCCAAAACAAGTGTGACAGTTCAGCTCGAGACTCCATTGAGTGAGGAGCTTGTAGGCTCTGCGGGGTCTGTCTCAGGAGAGGCCTAAACTTGCCTCCGGTGGTCAGTCTGCAATCTCAATTGGGGATCGATCTTCAAAACTGCCTTTCTGCAGCCAGAGGGGTTTGCTCAACGAGTTGGTTAAATTTGTAAGCCGGCGAGAAGCCGAAAGGAAAATGGAGAGACTGGAGCTCCTTCAATACATGTGCTGAATGCTTATGCGTGCACCAGGCATACAGTTCAGGGACTCCTGTTTGTCAGAGAGAAGCCCGTTCTCTTCAGTGACCACTTTGTCTACCAGCTGGAGGTATCACCAGCAAGTAAACTTTACTTTTCCCGAGTCACTCTTTGCTTTGGGCTCATGTCCATCTCGGCCCATGACGCTTGTTCCTGTGCCAGCTACAGCTTTCCAGGAAGAGACCAGCTTCAGGGATCCAGCCCCTGCACAGCAAGTCATCGCAGGTTGTGACCACCTACAGGGAAAGGCCATGCAGCGGAGGTGAGTCATGTTGGCCCAGCTTCCCCATGTGTAGCAACTTCAAGCCACAGGTATTCATTTCTCCAGGCCTTCATCCATCTTCTGGTACAGTGAGTAATTCCAGGGTAGCTCCCTGCAACAAGTATTTCAATTTTCTTGTGGTACCATCTGATTACCTTCGGTTAAATTACAAGGGTTTCAATGGACTAGGCCTGCTGGCCATGGATACAACTAGTCCAAAGTCTTTGCTTGCCTATATTTAATTATCTTCTTTCCATCACAGGGCCCAACAACAGCTGCAGCGCCGGCAACCCCAGGCACCGATTCTGGCCAGCCAGCATTACATTCTGGGTACTCAGTAGTTGCAAGACTGTTTAACAAAGGACTAAATTGATTGCATGCAAAGTAACCTGGTACAAACCAGAACAGTAATCATTTGCTTAAATTCACGCCCTTCCTTGTTCACATCCCTTAATAAACCAGATTTGATGTTTGCTGTTGCGGCTTGTGAGCATATCATTGTTTGGTTTAAACTTACTGTGACCTGGGTAAAGACATTGGAAGGTGTATGCTTGCATTTAATATTGTTTTACAGGGGTTCAGGGGTTTGTCAGAAGACCAAACCGTGGTAGTAGTGCAAGGTGGGTGAGCATATTATTAATGCCTGTTGCAAACTGTCTATTGAATACTGCTAGTGGTTATCATCACTTCACAGGTACTTGGTCACTAGGTGGGATTGTGGGTTGTTATAGCTTCCCAGGGGGCTGTACCAGTCTAGATAGATACCCATGCAAACCGTACTCTGGGTGGAGGCACCAGTCAATTGTGTTTACTGAGGGTAGGGGTATCCAGGTACTTGCTAATTTGGAACCCAGGCCCTTCAACCTGTTGTTAGGAAGACAGGCAGGTGTGGTAGCCCTTGGAATAGCGCCACCTAGGGGTTACATATATTAACAGTAAAATTGGAAAAAACACATGCACAATAATTTCACTAGGCCTAATACGCCTCAAAAATGTACAGTAGCTTACCCAGACCCTCACTTATCCAGTAGGGTTTTAGCATGTTGTTGTTTAAAAGGAGTTCTAGTATAGCTTCATCCCCTTTTTATGCAACAGTATCCCTTTCCCAGAATATTTCTGGATTACTTGTAAACAGTGTCCATAGAACTGTAGCTCAACTGCTGACTTAAGTATCCTTCCTGGGCTAAGCAGTCCCAACGTCTTGATCCTCACTGGGATTAAATCTGGTCCCAATTTTTTCAGGTTAGTTTTGCAACTCACAGTAACAGTTTCTGCAATTATACAAATAAATGCAATGAGTTCTGCACCCAGCTAGGCCCTCAGGCACCCTGGGCTGTTTGGATCACAGCCCTCCTGTTCGCTTTCTCCTACTCATGGGCTACTCAGTATTAAAATTTAGTACTTTAATATGTTTTACAGCTGAGTCAACTCACAAACATAAACAAGCAATAACACATGACAAGGTGGGGTTATGGCCTGATAAGAGCATGACCCAGGTGCATTGTGAGGCATGAGGTGCTTGCAGTGCCTCTAGCACCTGGGAAGTGCTCTTATCAGGTCCTAACCCACACCTCAGAGTGTGTGTTATTGGGCTTATAAAATGGATCTCCCAAGTAGAAATTAAAATGAAAAAAACTCTCAAAATGGAAAACAAGATTTTTTCAGGTATAAGACTAAAAATAGTACCCGCTTATGTACTGTCCTATATTTAATTTGGTCGCCAGTAGAGCCCCTCCTCCCAGACATAGTGCTCAGGTCTCCCCAAAACATACTGTTCAGGTTAGGTCCCCACTCAGTCACCCACACACACGCTGTTCTTTTCTGCACAGGTTCTACTTCTGTGTTTTTAAACCAAGAAGGGTGGTTTTATAGCAGAGCAAGCAGAGTGTGTCTGTCTTCAGGTGCTATACTGTAACTAAGCGCATCTTTGACAGGGAATGGAAGAGGATTTCCAGTGTGTTTAGAATGATCGTCTGCTTTACTCAGGACCATCCGTTTTAGTCAGGAATCCGGTTCTGTCAACAGTGGGTCACACTTCAGGTGATGATCAGTGGGGTGGGAGGGCGACACCCCTGAGGAATGCAGTGGGGAGTGCAGAAGCTGATGAATGGAGAGGGAACTGAGCTGCATCACTGACAAGAAATCAGCAGGAGAGCTGTAGAACAGCAGATTGCCAAAAACTTTTCTGAATGACAAGTAAAGCACTGGTTCTGAGTATTTCTGAGGTATGTTGCACAAGCACTGTGCCACTGCTCTTCCGATGCAGCTCTTCTCGCCTGTAGGTTGCTAGCTGAGAAGGTACAGCAAAACAGCGATGGCACGCATTCATTTCACCCTGTGCTACATTTTCTTGGCACAAGTAGTGCCGGTTCTACAGTTATATCCTGATAAGAACATGGCTGAAAACCTGTATCAGCCAATCACAATTCAGGACATTTTGTACCCATTTTATAAATATACATAAACATTACATACAGGAGAATAAATGATGTCAAAGTGTGATACACAAGAAATAATACCATTAAGGGGTTGAACAATCTATAAAGCCAAGCCGAAGGATGGTGACATTTAGATCTTGTTCATCCCAAGATAGTATTATTTCATGACTATACCAGGCCTTGCCATTTGTTATTTTATATAATACATTAGGTTGGACACTTTTTTCTGCATCCTATGTTTTACCATAGTGCAGTTATTTTCCATAGTGTAGTGGTTTGTGTTAGTGACTTTTCACAGAGTAGTGCTATGTACCTTTAAGAAGGTACTTGGGGCTGGTAACCCGTGAAGTGGGCGCATGAGGAAAGGCAACGTCCGTTATGGTGACACCTTCCCGGCACAATCCACTCACAGCAACAGAAAGGTAGGGCGACCGGATGAGAGGGTGGGTGAACTAGGCGACAGGATAGAAACATAGAAACATAGAATTTGACGACAGATAAGGATCGCTTGGCCCACCCAGTCTGCCCATTTCCCTACCTAATGGATAAGCTGCAGATCCTAGTTAACCAGCAGCCTACTTCTTTCTGCCCCCACCCCCTAGAACTGCCTTATGACTGTCCCATGTATGCTTGAATTCCACCACTGTTTTTGACTCCACAACCTCCTCCGGAAGGCTGTTCCATGCATCCACAACCCTCTCTGTGAAAAAATACTTCCTTAAATTACCTCTGAGCCGACCCCCTCTATCTTCAAATTGTGCCCCCTTGTTCTTGCACACCTCTTGTTTTGAAAGATGCTACCCTCTTGGACTTTGTTGATTCCTTGAGGTACTTGAAAGTTTATATCATGTCCCTCTCTCCTCCTTTCCTCAAGGCTATACATATTAAGCTCCTTAAGTCTCTCTTCATATGTCTTCTGTTGCAGACCCTGCACCATTTAGTTGCCCTCCTCTGAACAGCTTCCATCCTGTCTATGTCTTTGCGGAGACTGAGTCTCAAGAACTGCACGCAATACTCCAGATGGGGTCTGACCAGCTGTCTGTACAGAGGGATAATAACTTCCTGTTTTCTACTGGTGATGCCTCTCCCTATGCATCCCAGTATCCCCTC
Source organism: Neoceratodus forsteri (assembly GCA_016271365.2). Lineage (NCBI taxonomy): Eukaryota > Metazoa > Chordata > Ceratodontiformes > Ceratodontidae > Neoceratodus > Neoceratodus forsteri. Next base: position 1,683,926,415 of record CM028129.1, on the reverse strand, counting down.
AGCCCTCCTTGCTGCCCTCTCACATTGCTTGCCCACCTTTAGGTCATCTGATATGACTACCACCAGGTCCCTTTCCATTTTTGTTGTTGTTAGTACCTCACCCCCATTGTGTACTCTTCCCTGGGTTTTGTTTCCCAGGTGCATTACTGCACTTCTTAGCACTGAATCTAAGCTGCCATACATTTGACCATTCCTCTAACCTTGCCAAGTCCCTTCTCATCCTTTCCACCCCACCTTGTGCATCAACTCTGTTGCAGATCTTTGTGTCATCTGCAAAAGACATGCTTTCCTTCCAGTCCCTCTGCAATGTCGCTTATAAAGACATTGAAGAGGACTGGTCTATACTGAACCTTCGGTACCCCACTAGTAACCCCTTTCTTCAGAGTGGACCCATTTACTATTACTCTCTGTGTCCTATTCTCCAGCCAATTCTTACCCAGGCTGTCATCTTGGGACCCACTCCCAGGCTGGCTAACTTGTATATTAATCTTTTGTGTGAGACTGTGTCAAATGCCTTGCTAAAGTCTGGGTAGGCCATGTCCACAGCCCCTCCCTGATCTACTACTTTGGTCACCCAGTCAAAGAAATCTATCAGATTCATCTGACATGACCTTCCCGCTGTGAATCCATGCTGCCTTGGGTCCTTTGCCCCTCTGGCCTCTAGATTATCAACAATTTTTTCCTTCAGAAGTGATTCCATCATTTTCCCTACCACTAAGGTTAAACTAACAGGTCTATAGTTTCCTGCTTCTGCCTTGCTCCCACTTTTGTGTGCCCACTTTTATTGTGCCCAGGATGTCGCTATACATACGCACGCTGGGGGGTGGGAGGTGAGAGTGGGCTGGGAGGGGTGGAGAGGCTGTGGGGTGGCACTGCGGTTGCCGGTTGAGCTGCGTCGTGGCATCGGGGATTGGCTAGTGGCTGGGTGGCTGGAGGTACTGGGTTTGGGGTCCAGGCACTAATGCGATTTTTTATTGTACCCAGCCTGAACCTTTTATTTTACTGCTTTCACCTCCCCCAACATGTACCCCCAGGTTGAGAATCCTTAAGTAAGGGGATGTGGAGACCTTAAGTAATAAAATATGTCCTGGCCCGTTGTGCTGGTGTGCCGGGGTTGTCAGAGTGCCGAAAATGTGTTCAGCACTCTGACTGAGCGATAACGGTGATCGCCTTTAGGCATTCGCCATTATCACATAGACCCCTTGGGGCTGGATTGTCAAATGATTTAGGGACTAAGTCCCACACCGCAACTCCAGTTGCAAACCAAAATCTTCTCTGCAGCAGTGGAGATTGCTATTCTTATCTGCAGCAGCTGTGGAAGATGTTACAGCTGATCCTACTGGCCGTAATATTTTCTCGCAGCTGCGGGAATTTCCATAGCAACACCACTCACAAGTTGCCATAAATCATGAAGCCTGTTGTAAACCAACTCCACTTTTGAGAATACCATAGCTGCGGGAGAAACTGCTGTTCCACAAGTGGCAACCCACTTGTGCCAAGTTTTCCCACAGCTGTGGGATTTTCAAGATCTTTGAAATCTGGCCTTTAGTGTTTTTCCATAGTGTAGCAGGACTGCGTTTGTGCCCCAGTAGAGTTTCTGTAGTGCAGGGGCCTCTCATAAAAAGAGGTGTGGGTTTGGCTGTTTTCTCTTTGTTTCAAGAAGCAGCTTGATAGGAAGCAGCATTAAATGGAGCAGCAGAAGTGGATGGTAAGTAATTCAGAAGGGCTGACTTTGTGCAGTGTAGCTCAGGGACAGTTTGTTTTATGTGTGTGGCTGTTTGTATAGGAAGTGATTTGGAGGCAGCAGCAAAAGGGGTTGCTAGTAATTTTTTTTTTTGGGGGGTGATAAACTTGTTCAGTGTAGCTCAAGACCATTTCTTTACACAGATCAAGTGTATTCTACATCTGCAGAGGAGTAGCTAGGTTGTAGCCTGAAGGCCTAGGCCTTTATTTGTATTCAAACATTTTGACTAAATGCTTGCCCAGAAAAAACACTTCTCCAATCAGCAGACTATCAAGAAAAACATATAGACCATCACATACGTCGGAAAGGCCAAATTTTAATCAACAATTTACATTCCTGTACATGCATGTTCTTTTATTGCTTAACCATTTTTCTTTACCAAATCGTAACTGACATTATACATTCAGAAGAAAAAGCACACAGCCATTCTAATTATTCACCCTGGGGCAGCAGACAGCTTCAGGCCTACACAATCTGACTAACCAATTCCCCAATTCTTTCAATGCACTTTTCCTGGTCAATAGCAAATGCAACCCCCACTGGGCCTGTTTGCCCTTAACTGGTCCCACTTAACAATGGATTCTGGACTTGCTAGGCCATAATAGAGCAGAGTTGCCCTCATAGGGCCTCATCTGCCCTGCTGATCACCCACTGTGGTCCACCATTCTGCCCCACATTGCCAATGTGACAGTGAACATATTTGAGGGCACCTCACAAGACCACCTTTTCATAACCTTCTATCTTCTTTTTCTTTTCTGTCCCTAACTGTCTGCCTCCAGATGTGTAACTTATTTACGCTTCTTCCAAACAATGTCCCAGGGTGAATAACCTATGCCCATAATTATACAACCTCTTGGATGCTGCTATTATTAAACAAATTATGGCCTACATCTGACAAATGGACTCTATCCTTGTCATATATAAACCTCCACATTCTTGTGTGATGTACTGATGATGTACAATCTGGATCCCTTCAGTGAGGCAAAATTGAGACATCTCTCTGTGGATCCTGAGTAAAGGTCTGGCGGCCTTGACAGTCCTCCATTTTCTCCATGATACAATCCTGGACCAAGCCAGATATGTAGCAGGTATCAGGCCTTAACCACCCAAAAGAAACCGTGATTATTCTAACCATGTCTATGGAGGACCTATGACCAAAATCATTGCCACCTGTATCACAAGACCCCTTTGGGGAGAATTGAGCAAACCCAGATACTTCACATGGGGAATAAGCTCCTGCCACAGCATACACCCTTTACCACACTAATGCACCACCACCTTGTCTGGAGATATCCCCGGTTGAGTACCATTCACCCAACGTGCCACCCTGTCATGTGCTCTTTTGAAGTAGGAATGTCCCAGTACTCATATTGATTTGGCCACAGAAACTGTACCTGTAACAACAATTAAAATGAGTTAGCCCTACCTTGTCACTGATCCCCATGCACAGAGTCACCTCTGACAGCCTTGGGCCTGATGAACCCTTTATAAGCCCTAAACGCCCACCTGCCAAGATCCTTTATTTTATCTAACAGCCTAACTGTGCTGCCTCAGTGGTGGCCCCTACCCAAAATTAATGGGTATTGTAATCCTTGGGGTCCCTGCCCATGGCTTGAATACTTTTCTTACAGACTGGTGCATATTGCTATCTACTGACTGGTGCCAAGTTACTATGAATAAAAAAGTCCCTTTTCCCTGTGGTCTATGCATTAAATAGTTGTCCACCAACCTCCGAGGGCATTAACTCCATCTGTCCCTCTTAAACAATATCACCAATCGAGCTGGCCCAATTTAGTTTATCTTTGACTGTCATAGCATTATTACCAAGTGGTCTGATAGCAGCCACACATCACCGAACTGGATGTTGTGCCCCACTACAACCTTCGAGTCTGCAACTAACTCTGACACCCGAAATGCCCCCAAAAATGCACATGCAAAAAGAGCTCTAAACAACTGAGTCTCATCAGCCGACCAGCACAAGAAAACTAAACAGCCCATAATTTCATTCAGTAAGATACTGTTTACCGCTTTCCTGGTGTCCTATTGGTTTCCCTTCATCCAAGCCCACCCATCCACCATCTTTCTGACTATAAATGATTCTGTTACGTCTCATAAGTCATGCATTTTTGTGAAAAAAGATATCACCAGCAAATGGCACCTAATGCAGTCCAGCAACCTTCCGTCATCTATGAGATGGTGGATGAACTGTTGAATCACAGCTCAGCTTTGCAACATTTTAGGCCAACTCGCATGCTGCCCCTACAAAAACCTTGAAAGTCCTTACATTTGCATCATACTTATGCCATGTTCCTGCAGCCAAAGCATGCTACATCAGTTCGGTAGTTCTTGCATCACTGTTTGCCATAAATCATACAGGATCTGAGCTGTGTAAACATCTGCTGCTGAGGCCACCCGGTGAAAACATTCAAACTGTAAGTGAGACAACACATCTGCAATGACATTAGCTTTCCCCAGTACATGTTTGCCCTAAATGTGAGGTTAGGTTGCAAGCAAAGTAGCAACAAGATTCACAGCAGCCTCATCATCTCGACCAGGTTTGAAGACTGAACATTCAGAATTTTCACCAACGCCTCTATTATCTGGAGTGAAACAGTACCCGCGGTTCACCAACCTGTCCCCACTCAAAAATAGTGGCAACGCTGGGAATAGCTCAAACAATGTTATGTTTTTGTAAGGCCAGCTGTGACCCACGTGGCATCCTACTGACACATAAACCGGGAACCCTGAAAATATACCCGTGAACAAAACTATCTGTGCCAGCTGTCACTAGCTGACAATCCTGCTTGAAAGATGCCCCTGCCTGCTCCATTGAAACACCTCTGAACTGCTTAAGGAAAGTGTCCCACACCTCCAGTTCTACCCTCTTACCTGAAGTCACCAGTATGTGGTGCTGTGGTAGGAGCTCTCCCCTTGTTGCCCATGCCAAACATCTAATGAATGGCTTCTTTGGCAAAATTGCTTTGCAAGCAAAATTTCTATGGCCAGTCACTGATTTGTAACATTGTTAATGTCACTTTCCTGGATGCCCAGACTCCCCCAATCAAGTCCCGCAGTTTGTCCACCTTGTCCACTGGTAACCTGGTTACCATCTGCAATGTGTCCAGTTATATACCTATATACTTTATCCTTGCTGTGGGACCCTCTGTTTTATCCCCTGCTAGTGGAACCCCAAAGCAAACCATCAGATCTGCAAAGGCCCGCAATGTTTTCTCACACTCATCTGTTCCTGGACTCCTAATGAACAGAAAATCATCCAAATAGTGGATGATCTTCTGATTCCCCTAGTGTGCCTTGGTTGTCCACTCCAGGAAATGGCTGAACATCTTGAAGGCTGCACAGGATATGGTACACCCCATTGGCATGGCCATGTTGTAATAATAGTAACCCTTGAAGCAGAAGACTAGCAGATCAAAATCACTAGGCCTGACTGGTAACAAGCAGAAGGCAGACTTTATCTCGCTCTTTGCCAGCAAACTGCCTTACTCACCCACTGAGTGGGCCTAATCGTTATGTCAAAGGATGCATATGTGACTGGAATGTCCTCCGCACTGATGTGGTCATTCACAGAGGGACTTTGAGATAAGAAAGGTAGCGATCAAGCTGAATTCACCAGGCATCTTTTGGGAACCACCCCAATGGCAAAATTCTAAACTGGTCCATAGATGGCTTGTCAAATGGGCCAGCAATCCATCCGTCTCTATTTCCTTTTGTAGCTTGTTTGCCACAGCATGCTTTAAGGGTACACTGATTTTTCATTTTTTATTTTATTTATTTAATTCTAGGATTATAAGTACCTTTGAGCCAAGGCTCTTTACAAAGGTTCCATGTCAGATTGAGTACAGCACAACAAAGTTTCAACAGTACAAGGCACAACAGAAATGTAAGCGGTACAGCAGTAGGTTTGGTAGTGATAACAGATTAATCAGGATAAGAGCAGTTTCGAGTGGTGGGTGTAGACAATTGTGGCCAGAACATGAACTGTAAATAACTTGCATGTTTAACAGCTACACAATCAGATACAAGAGAGATGCATACATATTTGGTATGGCATTAACATTCAAGGTCATAGGAGAGCAACAGATACAGGACATGGTTAGGACATGGGGGGGGGCTAAGCTGCCGAGAGGCATTGTCAACATACAGAAGTGCAGGCAAGGAGTTGTAAGGGAGAAAGGTTGAGGGGAGAGATGGAAGTGCTTGTTGTGATGCGGGGTAAGGACAGGGGCGGCAGCTAGGCTGACAGGGCGTGGCAGTCACAGGTACTGGAGGCAGACAGAGAGAGATGGGCGTGATTTGAAAGGACCAATCTTGGGGTGGAGAGATATCCATGCTGAGGTTATTTAACTAGTATGGTACCCTGTAGCAATAATCATTGGCCCTAGCGAGATCTGGCACCTAGAATTAGCAGCATTTGAGCCAGATCCCTGGTATGGCGTGGAGGTTTCGACTAGGCTGAGGAGGGCTTGGACACCAGGGGGAGCCAGACCCAGGGTTATCTTCTTTGCCATGATGCAGGTTTGATATTTAATCCAGTTTGATAGATTCAGCCAGCCAGTTTGGGCGTAGAGGTTGCAGGTGTGTGTAAGGTGATGGGCACCAGTTATGAGTCGACATGCTTTGTTTAGAGTGGTTGTGATGCGTCTTAGGGCTGTAGGGGTGGCAGAGCCATAGATTAAGAGGCCATAGTCGATGACAGAGATTACTGAGCTTAGGACAGCGATCCTGAGGGCCTCAGGGGTTAGGTTTGCCCTATGTCTGTAAAGGAGACCAAGCCGTATGTTATCCTGCTTGGCTATGCTGTCTACATGGGCTCCATAGGAAAGGTTATTGTCAAGAGAGATTCCGAGGTATTTAAATGAGGGGACCTCTTCAATAGGTACTCCAAAGTAATTTATAATGGTCAGTGGTTTCTGCCTGCTCTTGTTACGTGCATTAATGAATATCATGGTTTTTGTTTTTTTATAGTTTAGGATGAGTTTTTGTTTGCAGAGCCAGTTCTCTATGGCTGTGAACCCGAGTTGGAGCTTATGCTGTAGGGATAGTGGGTCTTTATGGGTGGTGTGGATGACGGCATCATCGGTGTACAGGATGAGTTTTTCTGGGCATGATTTGGGGAGGTTATTTAGAAATAGGCTGAAGAGTAGGGGCCCCAGTATGGATCCCTGGGGGACTCCAGAGCGGACTGGTAGTGCGTTGTAGAGGACACTTCCAATTTTCACTCTTTGTGATCTGTTCTCCAGGTAACTTCTGAACCAGGCTGTGGCATCAGGTGAGATCCCAGCAATTTGTAGCTGGTCCAGAAGCAGGCAACAGTGAACGGTATCGAAGGCCTTAGTTAGGTCTATGAAGACGGAACCGGCTAGGTGGCCATTATCCAGGGAGCTGTGGATGGCTCCAGTGAATTCCAGGAGAGCTGTTGTGGTGCTGTGCCCTTTCCTGAAACCATGCTGCTGGGGGCACAGGATATTGTGATTGTCCAGATAATCTGTGAGCTGGTCAGCAACTATGCGTTCTATGGCCTTGGATAGTGGGGGCAGTATGGAGATTGGTCGGTAGTTTCCAGAGTTGGTCCGATCTCCTGATTTATGTATCGGTGTAACGGTGGCTGATTTCCATCTGTCCAGGAACTGGCTCAGGCTGAGGGAGAAGTTGAAAATCTTAGTTAGCGGGCTAATCACCTCATCGAGAGTGAGGGACAGGAGTTTCAGGTCAAGGGTGTCCCCATTGTTTCATGTTTTTGCGATAGCATTAGCAATGTACTTCTGGGCTTCTTTTCATCTTGACAGATTTAAAGTAGAAGGGAGGAAGTGTTGGGGGGGGTGTAGTAGTAGCAGATTTAGCAGGGGAGCTGGTTTCATTGAAGAAATTGATGGGGAGCACACTGCTGAGGTCTGTGAAGACTGAGTTGAAAGTGTTGGCTATAGTGGTTGGGTCGGAGGTAATTTTCCCATCAGTGACTAGCATAGATGGGGAGGATTTTGATTGTTTCCTGGTTACTTCTTTGATGTTATTCCAGAAGGCTTTACCATTACCCCAGGTTTTGGTGAGTGCTTCCTTGTAATAGGCACTTTTTTGCAGTCGTATAGACCATGTGCAGGCATTTCGGGCATGTTTGTAGTTCTGGATGTTAGCTTGAGTGCCGGATTCCTGGGCTAGGAGCCAGAGGTGGTCCCTTACTGTTAGTTGTGCTATTAGGTCGGTGGTGAGCCATGGACTGAAGCAGGCTTTGACTTTGCGTGTTTTAGAGGGGGCGTAGGTGTCGCAGGCAGCGTTAAAGGTGGAAATGAAGAAATCCAGGGCTGAGTTGACATCAGATGCTCTAGAAATAGGAGACCAATCTTGTTGCCTTAGGAGCGATTTGAGTAGATGTAGCTTGCCACGGGTAGGATTCTGCTGGAAGTGACTGCTTGGGGGGTTACAGAATTTGTTAGTCCATTCACAGATGACAGATTCTGAGCCATGGTTGTACACACTGGCCCTTATAAGGTAGGGAAGCTGCTTCTGAAACCATTTGCCAAATATTGTGCATCGGTTGTACAGGGGTTGCGGTCAAGCCAGGGTTGGAGTTACTCAATTTTATGGGGACGTTGGTAACCATGCTGGTGCCCTTGTCCCCTAGCTTACCATCGCTGCTTCTTTGACCCTCACCCTTGCTGAACTCTGCCACTGTAGCAATAATATTAAGCAACTGTAAAAAATCCAGATGAGGTTCACCAAAATAGTGTATTCATTAAGAAATGTAGAATATAAGGCTAGGTTAGTCAATTTGAACCTAATGTCCCTGGAAATACGAAAGTACAGGGGTGACCGCCTATTTATGTGGGATACTATTAATAACCCACCCTTATTTGTTCAATGAAATGGGTTTTGTTTTCAAACAAGATATACTAGAAACTAGAGGTTACCCACTTCAGCTGTGCCATTCTATATATAACACCAATAAAAGAAAGTATTTCGTTCGGAGAATTGATAGTGCATGGAATACTCTCCCGCTTGATATACTTTTAAGCAAAAATCAATTTTCATGCAGAATTTAGATAACTGGCTTTAGGAAAAGGAAGGGCATCCTTGTTAGGAGTTCTGGATCGGAGCTATTATGGGCAGCTGCCTCTTGCTCTTGGCTCACTCCCTAGTATGAACCTTAGTAAGACAATGCTTTGTACTTCCCCCACAGCAGCTACACTCATGTCTGAACTTACAGGAGTACAAAAACACTTCCCAAAATTAAAACTGCCTGCATGTAACTTCCTGATCCACCCAAGGTACCTTTGGAACCATGTGCCCACTAGCTGTGTAGCTAACATTGGTGGGCTTCGCCTGCGTCATGTGCTGAGACCACAAGTCATGGTTCATCTTGTCCCACCTCAGATCTGGCTACCTCACAATTTTTATTCAGAAGAGTTTGTCATAGCACAGCCATTTGTTCCCTTCATACACAAAATGCACCATCTTTATGTTGTCCCTGTATTCGATAAGCTTCACTGTTTTTTGAGGAAACCACATGCAATAAATTGCTATAAAAATATCAAAAGCAGCCGTCCAGTTGTCAAAGGTCACAGGCACTTCTGGTCTGCGCCATTTCTCTTTCTGCACCTATTCTTTGTTGTTTGAGTCCGGTAGTTCCCGATGCAGGAGCTCAAACATTTCCATGTACTCCCCCTTCCAAATCCTCTGTCTCATGGCACTGGACAAATGGGTATCCATGGGGTCATCCACCCCAAAATATCCCCAGTGATCACCAGCCAGTGCCATACCCCCCACCAGTGACACACTAATTTGGGTTGTTGGAGGTGGACACCCCCACTGCAGTGTAGCTCTGAACTGCCACCTGCCCTACCTCCGTATGCGCCTGCCTGTTGCTGGGGGTTCCCAGGCCCCACACCTGCCTTACTGCCTGCACCACCTGCATCCCACTTGTAGCTGTGGGCTCTGTACTTAACCCCTGTTGCGGACCCGCCATCCCCACTTGCATGGGCATCCCAGATGACACGCTGCCAGGGGCATCCCACTGCTGCAGCTGGCCCTGATCCTCGGCGGCCCTATCTACTTGTGGACCTGCCTGCCCCTAGCTGGCCAGACCATCACACCACCCCTCTTGTGCTGTGCCCATGCCATCCTCCTGGGCATGCTTTTCAGGTTCTGGAGTAGTGGCGCATCCTGATTCACAGCAGTTGTTCATTCAGTTGCCACCCCAAAGAACTGCTGTGCTCCCCACTGTGCCCATGGCCACACCAGTGGTATCTGGAAGGAATGAAGGGAACCCTACCCTGTGCCTGCCAGCTGCACCACCTGACACCATCTGAGGGTGCCCACTGAGATAGGGTGGAAACCATATGAATGGCATTGTGAGATACAAAGGGCTCATACCACCCCCGGGGGCCAGCCACTCCCACCAGGGTGACATCCACATGCAGTTCTGTTTGTACTGCCGCCACTTCCCTTAACTCAGTTGGCCTGCTACAGACCATCCTCTTCCTCCACTGGCCCAATGTTCTCTGCAGAGCATTAGCATACAGGCACCTGCCATTCATGGTGGCCCCACCAGTGCTCCTATCCTGCCTTTGTGCCGGCGTGGCTTCCTCTCTCTCTGATCACCTGAGGTGGACCCCCCTTCTATGACCTGCCTTTCATCTGGGTTGACCACATCTATTACCACATCCTCACTATTTGTGCCTTCTGGTGTGGTCCATGGCTCACTCCCTAGTGTCTCCCCCTCTACAGCAGTATTGCAACTGGCCTGCTCTGGTCTCATGCTTATTCGGTTGCTCCCTCAGATGTCCTGGCATCTTTTGCATCACTGATCACTCCCTATCTCTTTTTTGCCCGTGGTTGCACTGCTAGGGCCTTGGCCAGCCTCCTCAAAGGCATCTGCAGCCTCGGTGGGGCATGTGATGAGCCTGGGCCCTCTGGATGCTGCCTCGGAGCTACCCACAGCACAACTGACAACCAGTTAGGGACTCTCGGATCCATCAAATGCTGCATCATTTGCATGAACTCTGCACTGAAAGCACCCTCCCCCTCGGGACTCAGTGAGACTGCTGCCTCACCATGGCCCCCGAGTTGCAGACTTGCCCCTCATAGTAGTAGCTACCACAAAAAAATGAGCCCTGAACTAAATGGAATGTGTTGCGCTTTTCTGCTGCTGTGTGCCTGCATTAGGAAAAGCAGGAAAAGAAAAACATAGCAACATTAACTTGGTCCAAGTCCCCACTCTATCCTCTGCCGCATGGCAGAGAGGCCGATCAAGGATCCCGGCTGTCCTAAAGCACTGCCCAAGCTACTCACCCTGCCTGCAACTGACTACGATCCTACCAAACCCATAATGTGTCATTTTAAATCCCCCCAACCCAACTTCCTATCGTGTCCTGTGCATTATTTTCCTTCTTATAATCCATATCTCTAAGTCCAAAGGAAGGACAGAGCCCCAAGCAGGGAGACATAAACTCATTACACTCTGAAAACTCCCTGTACGTAGTACTGCCAAGTTTATTGCCTGCACAGCATCTTGGAATATTATTCCTGTCTGCTTTGAGCTTGAAAATTGCCAGTATATTCAAGCCCGGGCCACTACCCTTTCATAGGGAACAAATGAGGGACAACACAGGTTTAGGGAGTGAAATAAGGGATGTCCTGTTTAATCAGGGACAGCTGCTTGGTGTGTCAGTACACTTCCAGTTGGGGGGGAGATGTGCGCTACACTTCCACTCTTAGGCCCTGGCAACATGTACATCCCAGACACACCCAAAGGCCCTGGTGTACTTTACAAGCCAGCAACACAGCAGGGGAAGGGCCATAATGCCAAATTCAAAAAAAAAAAATGCCTACGCAGATGGCAGGAGCATGGTATGGAATTCAACACCTATCTCAGCTTACCAGCCCGACTGATATTACCCTTTTTCTCCTTTAGTTTTTTTTTGAACTGGCGATGCCATCAACTGCCTTGCCCCAACAAAGGACCCCACTACTCCCAGAACACCTGGAGCCACACAGTAGTCCCAGTACACACCTCCCACCTGCTCCAGCTGCTGACCTTACCCCACCCGAGATCCACCGTGAAGTGCTTTGTCCCAGTCCTGTAGAACCAAGCTCCGACTTTTGATCCCCCAATGCTGCAGCGCACTGACTGGGTCCCCCATGACCACTGTGTGGGGGGAGCAGCCAACCACGCAGTCGCATAACAGAATATGTGCTCCTCCTGAACCTCCGAGCCTGGCTACAGCAAAACCACAACTGATGGACCAACACCCGCTAGCCTCTGGAGGGCCAGCTAAGCACTCCAGCACCGACATACAAAGGACTCACCCAGGCAAAAAGATGGTAGGTCTCTCCTACTGTTCTCCTGAATGCAGCTGAGTCGGAAGTTTTTTCAGCTCTGTGGCGAGTGTCCTGACAGAAAGAGGATGACCCTGTCCTGTCTGTGACTTATAAACCTCCCTTAACCCCATCCACCCCTGAAGCCAGTACCTAACCCACCCATATGTGAGGTCAATGGTCATTGGCCTGACCATCCCAGCTCTTTCCACCTGGGAAGGCCAGCCCAAGAGATTGGTCCAGTGGCCCTGGGCAAGAATCCTCCCGGTGATAGCAGGAAGGGGCAATAACTCAGCTGGGCATGGATACCAAAGTGCCCTGAACAGCATGTGCCTGTGCTTGGCCTTCAGTTTTTGAAATCCCAGTTACTCCCCAGATGTGTGTGTGGTTGTTTGTTTGGGAAGTGATATGGAGGCAGTGGGAAAAAGGGTTGCTAGTGATTTGGGGGGGATAGCGGATATTGTGCTGTTTAGGATAGGGGCATTTTGCAGGTCTGTTTCTTTTTTTGCAGGGACTGTAATGGAGAGACTGCAATGTGAGCAGTTTGCAGGTTGTTGTTCCATGTGTTATTCAGATGGTTTAATGTTCATTCATGCTTTGTCATTTTACCATATATTTACAGCACATTTTCAACATAGCCTTCTTATGACCCCATTTCATGAACTCGGTAAGTGACAATTTTCAAATCCCACCCAAAAGATGATTTCACACAGTGACTGCAAAATCACCTTTTGGGATAGATTTGAAAATGTTCACCTACCTTGCTCATGAGGTGAGGTCCCAAAAAGGACATGTAAAAAATTTGGTATAAATGTTGAAACTGACAAAGTCATGAGTAAAAGATCATACCCCATTGAAATACATTAATCAGACTTACCTTGTTCTCTCATATAGCAGCCGCCAGTTCCAGCAGCAAGATGTGTTTTGATCGGAGAGTGGTTCTATGCTGTGGGACACTTTAGGTAAGTGAGGGGTGGGCGAGTGGGGTGGTGGGTGCCGAGTAGGGGTCAGGGTGGGGTGGGGATCTGGAGGAATAGATTAGTGAGGTACCATTTCTTTTTACATGGTTAACTGTTAAAATAAAAAAAGATGAATGAGAGATGGTTTCTTTTTCAGGGGACTGTCACTTAGCCTGACACTGGTGACTGGGCACTCCAGTGTCGAAATACTGGTTGGCAGCACTGGGAGTGGGTGCCCAGGTGCTGCCGCATATATTTCAGGAAGGGTTGTGGGTGACCTGGAGGGAAGGGGATGGACAGAAGCGGTACCAGGGGTGGGCACCCCATCCACGTAATACATTACAGATAGATAGATAGATAGATAGATAGATAGATAGATAGATAGATTAGATTAGATTAGATTAGATTAGATAGAGAGAAAGAGATGGAGAGAGAAGGTGTGGAGATGGAGACAGAGATAGAGACAGAGTTAGAGAGAGAGAGATGGAGAGAGAGAGATCACTGCTGGAATGTCTAATTGACTGAGAAAAAATGCTATTTACTGTAACCTGTTTATCATCTGTACTTTCTCTGTAACCTTTTGTATCTGTGTATCTCTTACTGTAATGTATCGGTCGCCCCTGAAAAGGGACCTTCAGGGCTCAGTGGGCCTACCGGTCATCAAAACTGAATAAATAATAACTAAATAAAGATGGATATATATATATATATATATATATATATATATATATATATATACATATACATATAAATAGATATATATAGAGATAGATAGATAGGCAGACGGACTGACAGATGGACAGACAGACAGACGAGATGAAAGAGACACACAATGAGCTCAAGGTCGCCAGCTCACTGCTGGCAGCAAGCTAGCAGCACACCTCCATGTGTGACTGCAGATGTCAAGAAAGTCCTGCTGTTCTCATACTGAGAGGGCAGGTCAATGGCTGTTCTTGCTCAGCTGGGAACTCTGGATTTGGGGTGCGCTCAGAAAAAGTATTTCTGGCTATTTAAAAAAAAAAGCAAACACTAGAATCTAGCTAAATGGGTCCCATTTAGCTAGGCTCAGTGTCATCGAGGCATGGGTCAGGAAGCATAAGAAGACCAGGAGTAGTTGTAAAATTCACAAGTAGCATTTTATTATTATCAATAACAGTAAAATAAAAATTGGTCAGTATAACTATTTACAAAGGCAGTACAAACAGAGAAAACAAAGTCCTTAGTCAGAGGGCATCCCTAATTCCAAGTTTCAGTCTCAGTCTCTCACTCTCTCTCTCTAACAAAAGTATTGCTTCTCTTTTTATAAATCTTTGCCTGGGAGCTCATTAAGAGACATCCTGTTTTTCCCAAAATGTTCTTGTCAGTTTCTTTGCAGAGCAGGCTTGTAAACAGAAAAATGTCTCAGGCTGGCCCCCTGCTGACAGCTCTGGAAAAGAGTCTGCAAACAAGCCTGAGAGAAGCTCATACTGCATCTCAGATTAACCCCCTAAATTCCAAATAGCTTTTTGCAATCATTTCAACAGTATAACTATATTTATTTATTTAGTTAGTTTTTGTTAACCGGGTAAGTGCACTAGCCATAGAATGACTATTTTCAGGCACGACCTGGGAGAGTACAACAGATAGTTAGACAAATATATTACATCAGTGCAAAACATTACATAACAACAAGTATAGCTAACAGTGGAAAATAATACATAAAGAGAAAATAAACATATGTGAAAGATTAGAACATTGTACAGTCCATAATGGGTGAGCAGCAGGTAGCAATGAAACCAAACAGTTTGAATATAAAACTTAGTGGAAATTTACAATGAAAGCAGCATATGGCAGTGTAAGATATTACACGCTCCACAGGGGTTACCTACATCCGAGTAAGCAAGCAAAACAATAGTACAAACCATGGCAACTGGTATAGAGAGAATAGGTTATAGCAGTGTACAGAAAAGGAAAGACTAAGAGAGAGAGAGGGCTGTCCAACTAGGACCCAATAGCTGAAACAGAGAGAAGGGTGCAACCCAGGGAGGTAGACTAAGTGCAGAAGTATCCAGTAGGTAGAGGTGGGATATTGAAAGGGAAGGAAGAGGGAGTAAGGAATGAGAGAAAGTACAAGTTGGCAGAGGGAAAATTAGGTAGGGTCCAGAAGGTACTATGATTTTAAAGAGAAAAGTTAGTGTAGGCAAAACAGAGCTAGGTAGGGTCAAAACAAGCACATTGGTCTACTGAGGCAGGTACTATTGCAGCCCACTTTTAAAACTAATGTGGGATGGGGCCTGTTGAAAACTAATGGAAAAGCATTCCAGAGCCTAGGGGCCACATTGTTGAAAAGCTCTGGAGCCTATGGATGGCATCTGGGCGGTGAAAGTAGCTCCTTACCAGCTGAGCGGAGCCCATGAGATGAGGACTGGAGTGTAAACAATGCCACCAGTGAAAGCAGTGTTTTATTTCTAATTACCGAGTTTACAAGAGAGCCTACGTAGTATTGTCAGCACGCAGGAGGGGAGAGTCAGCCCAAGTCACTATAAAGATTACAGTGGCGCTTGAGCCGTGGTGATGAGGAGGCATATCTGCATATATTGTTATAGGCTACATCCCATTTGTGGAGGGTAGTTTTAGATACAGAAGCAAAAAATTGGAACACCATAAATGAGAGCAGGGAGAAGGAAACCCATGGCAATAGCCATCTTAGCTGAGGGGGTTAGCATATAACTGGTTTATAGGCTACCACAGTTTAAGATTCACTGATTCACTAATGGACTGAATATGTTGATTGAAATCAAGTGAAATCAAGGAGAAATCCTAAGTATTTGAAGGTTGAAACATTCTCAATTTGTACCCACATGAGTCAAGAACTACCAGGGATGTTTGACAAGCCCTGAGCTTAGGGACTGAGCCCAATAACATGGCTTGTGTTTTCTTTACATTTAGTACAAGTTTATAGATAGTTAGCCAGGATTGTATGTTATTAAAGTCAGAAGAGAGGGAAGCATTTAAGTTGGAGACACTGTCTGAGCTGGAACAAAGGATGAGATCATCCGCAGACAGGATGGATGAGCAGGAGCAAAGACCGTTAGCTATATTATTAATAAATAGTGAGAAAAGAAGGGGGCCAAGGATAAAGCCTTGAGGACCCCTGTGTTTATGACAGTTTGGGCAGATAGAGAGCTGAATTTCACAAATTGGGATCTGTCAGACAAGCAGCTATTGAACCATTCTACTACAGGGACCAATAAATTCAGATTTTTGAGAGTAGAGAGAAGTAGGGGGTGACCAAGAAGATCAAAGGCTTTAGTGAAGTCAATAAACACTGCTCCCATTAGTAAACCAGCATCCATATCAGAGAGCATATCGGTTGTAAATTTGATGACAGCAGTCGATGTGCTATGACCTTTCTAAAGCCCTGCTGTGTGCCAGAGAGAAGGTTGTGTTTGGCAAGGTAGTCTGTAGTTTGGTTTGCAACTAATTTCTCGAGAATTTTGCTTAAGACTGAGAGGATGGTTATGGGTCTGTAGTTGGTAACCAAGGAATGCCAGTTTCATATACAGATTCACATATATTTTATAACCTCAGATATGCAAGGGGAAGAAAGACAGAAACAGCAAATGAAGGCAGAGAGATAGCAAGAGGCAGAGAAGTGCGAGACCATCAGAGTGATCAGTTCCTAGGTCTGACAAGAACTTTTGGTTGCACAACCAGACAGACAAGAGACAGAAAAGGAGAGGATAGAACAGATCCTTGCATTTAACTCTTTCTGCAAAACAAATGGGACAGGGCCTTATTCAACCCTGTCACACTCAGGAGCTTGTTTTTTTAAACACATAATTTTTATGTATTTTCCAGGTTTTTAAGTTGGGGAAAATAAGAAGATGGTAGCCATCATGAGCCAAAAATATTTTCAGTTAGTGAGACCCACCTTTGGTTCGTGACAACGTAGTGATGCAAACCAAAATGCTCTCACAAACCAAAAAAATTTCAGTTCATGTCAGAGAATTTTTTTATATTTTTACTTGATTTTAAATATGCAAATAAAAAACTGTACAAATAGACATATGTTCTGTTACATAATAGTTTAGCATTATAAATACAATTTAATTGAGATAGGCGTAACTAATCTACCATCTATGAGGTAAATTAATATACAGTCGGCGCCACATAATGCAGACATGGTTAATGCGGACAATCACTTTCCTCTGACAAAATCTTGCTTCCAAATCCAAAACATGCCATTGCAGTGTTATTTTTTCCTGTTAATGCAAACCTTGTGTGTCGCCTACCACGGACACTAAATTGCCAGAAATTGCAAGAAATCACACACTGATTCACACTATGTATGTCAATTGAGTCAATTAATCAATGCAGTAGGTGTTAATTAGTATTCTTTATAAACAGCCAAGTCCATCAACCCCCATTAACACCCTGCTTTACCATACAATGGCTTCTGTATCAGCGACCTGGCATCCCACTCAAGGACTACGGAACATCAAGCTGGTGTTCCTATCCATAACACCACTTCAATCATCCAGCCCCTTGACCAGGGGATAATCTACTCGATGAAACATCACTATGTTCATGAGATGCATTCCTGAGTGCTCTCAGAGCTTGAAGCTGGTGCAGAGCTGACTGCCGTTGAATGCGTCAAAAGAATCACCCTTCTGGATGCGGTTATGCTTCTGCAGACAGCTTGGGATTCTGTGTCAGAGCAAACCATCAAGAACTGCTGGTGAAAGGGAGGATTCTCGCATGGTGAACCCACTACATCCCCCAGTGAAACCCCCAATCACAATGAGGAAGACACTGTCCCAGCACCAGAAGGCTGACTGATGAGGAGTTTGAGGCATTGTCCCAACTGGAGATAATGAGGTAGACCAGATCAGGAGCTGGATGATGTTGCTCTACTATTCAGCCCGCCGAAAATGTGGGGCTGCTGGAGCAGAAGGCGATGGTGAAGAGGAGGAAAAAGCAAATACCACTGTGTCAGCAAGTAAGGTTAGGCAGACACTGCTTGTTTTACATCTGGCCATGTCACTACGGGCAGACATCATGCCAGACTGGGATCTCCTGCAACGTACGGAAAAGGGATGGCAGAAATACAGATCATCAGCATCTAAGCAGACTGCTATCACCGAATATTTCACAAAATAAAACTGTACAGTATGTTTTTAAATTACCTCGCACAAACAACCAACCCCCCCAACAACCACCGACCACCACCCACCATGTCACCACAAGCCCAGTGAAAAATAAAGGCTAAAGTACTGCACAGAAGCACAACTGAAGCACACAGAGCAGTAAAAGCCCTCATAGAAAAGACATACACAAACAACAAATCCAAGAAAAAAAATCCAATGTACTGTATTCTGGATGTTTTAATTACCCAACGAAGTACAAACAGGTAGTGGGAATGAGTAGCGCAGTGTTCAGCATGATTGATTTGATAATTTTACGTCCACTGGCAACAGGGGACATTGGTTAATGCAGACAATTAATGTTTACACAGAACAGCCCACGCTAAGCAGCGCACACTGTATAGCTATATTCCCGACATTCCAATATAATCACTTCTTTTGATTAAGCAATAAGGCTTGACAGGGTGTGCATTATTGTGGGATAACAGCACACCTCAGGAAGTGAAGTCCAATTTGAAGCCGAGGGCTTTATGTACCCAAGAAGTGCCAGTATCCCTCAATTACGCACACCCTGGAATGCCTTATTGCGATTATAAAATGGATTCCCTGATTTTTTCTATTTAAGGACCAAGTAATGAGGTTCAGAAAGTTAAGCATTTCTGACCTGTGCTGTTGTGCTGGGAAAACAGCATGGTCATGTGACTGGATTACACCAATCACATTACACTATTTCTCTTACCCAGTTTATAATGCATATTAAGTAGCTTCAGGTTATACCTAATAACGGTTATCTTGTCATCAAAAGTAATCAAAAAAAGAGGAATTGGCAGCAAAATTACATTTACCTACAATTTATGTAACTTGGAACATATTATATTAAAATCTATATCCTTAATGACCTCTCCCCAACCCCCCAGGTCTAATCATAGAGTCCGCCTGAAGTAAGCCATGAGGAAGCCATTCAGCCATCCATGCTGCTTCACTGAGGTTCAACCATTGACCCCTCTCTGTCTGTTCATGCCTGCTAAGTTTGCAAGTGTTTTATTCTGTTAGAAATGACTCTCCTTTTTGTATGCAGCTCTTGTGAGCCTTACATATGTTCTATTGTCTTAGAGTATTTATTAGGTAATTAGCTGAGGAACTGTTTCTGTACTGCTTTTAGTCTAAGTGTAACTTTTAATTATTCCCATGTCTTGCTTTCCTAGTTCACCCTCATTTGGGTCCTTTATTTCACTGTGTACTTAAGTGTGAGCATTATTCTCATTTTCTATTTATAGGTGTTACTACTGTTTGATAACTGCTTGTGTTACCTGATTTTATACCTTCACATATTTAGCTTTCTTATTTTCTCCTGTAGTTTAATTCCATCCACTTGTCAGCACTTTTGTTTAAACTATGTTCTAGGCCTACTAATTTATTTTAAGTCTGATCCCACATTTGGTTGATATCCTCAGCAAGACTGGGAAGCAGCCATACCAGGGTATCGCTATTCAGGAGGGACAGGGTAGGGGAAAAAAAGGGAGGAAGGGTGCCTCTTTATGTGAGAGAGAACATAAAGGCCACAGAAATACAAGGGGGGGACAGACTAAAATAGAGGTGCTGTGAGTCACTCTGGAGACAGGGAGGGGAGCCACTATTAGGATAGGGGTGATCTACAGACCACCAGCACAGGAAGAGGAAGGAGATAAGGATATGATAGATGAAATACAAGGGATGGCTAACAAGGGCGAGATACTGCTAGTGGGGGACTTCAATCTACCAGATGTGGATTGGAGCCTACCTGCTGCAGCATCAGTTAGAAGTAGGGAAATCCTCGACTCCTTGCGTTCCTCAGGCAACCAGTTAAAGAACCCACTGGTGAGGGGGCATTACTGGACTTGGTACTGTCAAACAGGGACAGTGTCGGTGACGTTACAGTGGGAAGCCACCTGGGGACCAATGATCATCGCAGTGTGTGGTTCAGCATAAAGACAGGGCCAGAACCAGGCCACACTAAAATGAGGGTTCTGGACTTCCGGAGGGCCAATTTCAAGAAAATGGGAGAGTGCCTCAAGGAAGCCCTAGCAGGAATAGGGAATAAGGTTGGGATAGAGGAAAAGTGGGCAAGAATAAAGCAGGCCATTGAGAAGTCAACAAACCTCTGTGTCAAGCAGATTACTAAGAGCAAGAGAAGGAAGAGACCACTATGGTTCTCCAAGGAAATAGCAGAGAAGGCAAAGGAGTAACAAAAGGAGGCAGGGAAGGTAGTTAGGAGAGTTAAAGCACAAACGGAGGAAAACATTGCCAAAGCAGTAAAAAGGGGGGATAAAACTTTCTTCAGGTATATAAGGGAAAAGAAGAAAGGCAAGGCAGGGATAGTAAGACTAAAGGGGGAGGGGTGTGTGTGGAAGAGGTCCAGAAGAAAGCTGACATACTGAATAAGTACTTTGTTCAGTATTCACAAAGGAAGGGGTAGGTGATGAGCAACAGACAGTGGAGAAGAGTGTTAAGGAAGGAGGTGGACACTACCCTTTTACGGAGAAGAGGGTCCTCAGGAAGTAGCAAAACTAAAAAGTAGACAAGGCTATGGGGCTACAAGGGGTTCATCCTATGATACTGAAGGAACTGAAGGAGGAACTGTCTGCACCTCTGATGGTCCTGTTCAGTCTATCACTGGATATGAGGATGTTCGGGGGACTAAAGGAGGGTAGATGTGGTCCACTACACAAAAAAGTGGGAATAGGAGAAAGGCAGAAACTACCAACCTGTAAGCCTGACTTTCGTTGGTGGGCAAGGTTATGGAAACTCTACTTAAAGGAAGGATTGGGAATACCTTAACACCAGTGGATTGCAGGATCAGAGACAGCATGGGTTCACAGGGGGTAGATGAGATCTTGCCAAACATACCTGATAGAGTTTTTTGATTGGGTTACCAGTGAGGTGGATCAGGGAGAAGCGGTGGATTTGGCCTACCTGGATTTCAGCAAGGCCTTCGACACCATTCCACACAGAAGACTGGTAAACAAGCTAGGCAGCATGGGAGTGGGTCCAACAATAGTAAAATGAGTACAAAGTTGTCTAAGTAACAGAACTCAGAGGGTGGTGATAAATGGAGTTCACTCGGAGAAGGTATGGTAACCAGTAGGTGCCACAGGGGTCAGTACTGGGACCAGTCCTCTTCAACGTCTTTATTAGTGACATCGCAGAGAGGCTGGAAGGAAAGGTATGTCTGTTCATGGATGACACAAAACCTGCATGAGAATGGGCACAACGGGAGACGGAGAAAATTAATGAAGATCTAAAAAACTGAAAGATTGGTCAAGGGTTTGCAACTGGGCTTCAATACCAAAAATTTAAAATTATGTACATGGGGCACAGAAACCTAAGGATAGCGTATCATTTAAGGGAGAAGGTGTTAGCAACAACAAAACAGGAAAGGGATCTGGGGTCGTCATATCTGATGACCTGAAGGTAGTAAAGCAGTGTGATAAGCCAGTAGGAAAGGCTAGTAGTATACTGGGGTTCAAAGGGAGGGGTATCACCAGCAGAAAAAGGGAGATAGTGTTAACCCTAAATAGATCAATGGTGAGGCCACACCTGGAGTACTGCATCTTGTTCCGGAGGTCCCATCTCAGGAAGGACATAGACGGGTGGAGGTGGTACAAAGAAGGGCAATCAAAATGGTGCGTGGTCTGCATCAGAAGCCCTACGAGGAAAGACTCAGGGAATTAAATATGTACTCATTGGAGGAAAGGAAAGAAAGGGGAGACATGATAGAAACATTCAAATACTGCAAGGCTATCAATAAGGTACAGGAGGGTGGCCTATTGCACAGAAACAGATGCTCAAGGATGAGGGGGGCATGGTATGAAGCTGGAAAAGGGAGACTTAGAGGGGATGTCAGGAAATATTTCTTCACAGGAAGGGTGGTGGACACCTGGAACAGCCTACCAGCAGAGGTGGTGGGTACTGAAATTGTAACAGGTTTCAAACATGCATGGAATAGACACAAGGGGGACCTTAATAACAGACCTGGGGGGGGGGTAAGGCCGAAGATCAATTAGAATCTATGGTAGGACAGCAGGTAGGGACTTTAGGGCAGACTAGGTGAGCTAAGAGGTCCTTTTCTGCCAACAGCTTCTATTTCAATGTTTCAATCTCAGCTCTTGCTCCTTGTGTAACTACTCACTCCCCTCCCCAACTATTTTAACATGCAACTGCTGCAGTTAAGGACTTCAATGGGTTATCCCTTGAGACTGGCTGTGCCTGCTGAACTGTGAGACTTCTATTTTTATTCTGTTTTATTTGCTTTCCCTGTATTTTACTAATTTATTTTTCTACTTCCCTTTATATCACTGTCTGTTAAGCCCATCTGGTTTCATATCCCTATCTGTTTTTTGTTACCTTTTTGTCTCTCTTCATTTGACTTGTTACCTATTTGTGTAATTTATTTCTGCACTTTTTTCTCCATTGTGCTATTAACTTCTCTGGTGTTTGTTACCCTCCTCTCTTCATTCATCTTTTTTCCACAATCTTCTGCCTTTATCTCCTTGGTAAGTAAGTCAAATTTAATTTCTAAAGTGCCCATCCCTGGAGGCTCTAGACGCTGAACAATAAAACACACAATATAAAATTACAACAAAAATAAAACATAACAAGCAATGCCGGCCCATCAGCGCAGCAGTTGGATTTCCTCTTGCGACGCCAGTGACCCAGGTTCGGGAACGGACCCAGGTAGTCGGAGGGCTGGCTGGGAGAGAAGGATCGAGCATCCCTTGACTGCTTTCCTTCTCTGGGGGGAAGGGGGTATGTGCGATCGGTGCAGTAGCAACACCCAGTGGAGGCTGGGTTCGCCACATGCACCGACACCTACTTGATTCAGGTGCGGGACGGACGCTGGTCATCATTGCATGCCTCTGCCCCTGCCAACAGGGAAGAAATACCGTGTCTCCCTGCCGTCTCCATGAAGGCCTGCCCCAAGGCCTCGATTAGCCTCTGCAGCCAGCTCCCTGACCAGTTACTAGTGTCGCAGCATTGAATAGGCAACAGTGCCGTGACCCCGCCCTCAGCGGGGAAAGCCAGGGGTGACTGGGGAGTGCAGGCACTAGTCGGAGGTGGAGGTGAGGGGGATCTGAGACCACGGCGGACATTGACGGCAGGGGGAGCACCCAAAAAGCTTTGTAAATAAAAAGAAAAAAACATAAGCAAATAATTAAGTATAACAAACAAAATTAAATAAGACTGAATTTAAATGCGAAGATGAAACTTTGTCAACAAGTTTAATGTAGGAAAAAGCCTCCTTAAATCGGTGGGACTTTAGAACACTCTTGAAGGCTTCCTTGAGAGGGCCCCTCTCAAGGGACCTTGGAAGTGAGTTCCACAGGGTGGGCTGGCTACTGAGAAGCATGCTCACCAGATGATTTCAACTGGACCCTGGGAATGGCTAGGAGCCCCTCCTCAGAGGAACAGAGAAGGCGGTGGGGTTGGTAAGAAGACAGTAGGTCACACAGGTGGCAGGCCTGGTGGTGCTGAGGGTTGAGTACTGGATGCCACACCTGCTCACGCCCGGTGACCCATGTTGGAATGGGCACGGGTCAGTCAGTCGGCAGGGAGGGAAGGATTGAGGTCTGGAGGACTGCCTCCTTCTCTGGGAGGAAGGTTCAGCACCAGCACCTGATTGTCCCCTGACAGAGGCTGGGGAGCAAGGCACTGTGTGAGAGCATGGGGGAGCTGAGTGCAGATGCATTGAGGGGTATGCGGGCATCACGGGTTCCTCCTCGGCTTGCATCATTGCAGCACTTGGCTCAGAGGGAGCAATCATAAAAGCAGGCTCCCGCATATGAGTCGCTCCTGGTGCCTGTCCCTCTGGCCACCATGACAGTTACGCTTATGGCGGCCCCACTTGGGGGCTTCCTGAGTATGAGGGGCAGGTCACACAGACAGAGGCAGGCCATTCATGGGCAAGAGGAGCCTGGCCCCAAAAAAGTAGGTCACACAGGTAGCTAGGCCCCAGACCATGTAGGGCTTTGTAGGCCAGCAATCTGACCTTGATGGGCACTCCAACACCTCACCAGCAGCCAGTGAAGACTGCATAAGACAAGTATTATAAAGCAAGACCTAGAAAGGCCCACTAACAACCTGGTCACTATGTTCTGCACAAGCTGCAGGGAACACAGGGCACCTCTATATAGCCCCAGGTATAGGGCATTGCAGTAATCAAGTCTGGATATCACAAAGGTGCGTATCAGTGAGGGCAGGTCATTGGGAGGGATGAAAGGTTTAATCCGGCGATATTCCTCAAGTGGTAAAATCAATTTGGACAATGGCTGACACCTGAGCTTCTAGTGTCAGATCGCTGTAAGGATCACACGATTTTTTACCTTTGTGGAAACAGTCAACTGGGAGTCGTCAAGTACCAGATTGGAATCTCCCTTACTCACTCAGCATCCTGCCGATGACCAGGCTCAATCTCCAATACCTCCATATTATCTGGATTGAGCATAAAACCAGTTGGAGGACATCCAGTCCTGAACTTCAGCCAGATAGGAGTTAAATACAGAGACTGCATCCTGTTGTCCAGGTGCAAAAGACATATACAGTTGGGTGTCATCTGCATAGCAGTAAAACCCCATGCTGTAATGTCTAATACCTCCAAAGGTAGCATGTATACCATGAACAAGATGGGTGACAGGATCGAACCCTGTGGGACTCCACCGGACAGGGAATAGGGTGGGAGGAAACAATTACCATAACCACTCTTGCATCCTGCCTGTGAGAAAGGACTTAAGCCAGCTGACGAGTGTGCAGCAAGTCCACAGACATTCCTGAAGGTGATCTAGTAACACCCCATGATCCACACTATCAAACACTGCGGAGAGATCGAGGAGAACAAGAACAGACCATTCACCCCTATCTCTCGCCCTAAGGAGGTCATTTTGCATCTTGACAAGTGCAGTCTCCATACTATACTTAGACCTGAATCCAGACTAGAGTGGCTCAAAGATGTCAAGGGCAAAAAGACACACCTCAAGCTGTACAGCCACCACTTTCTCAATAACCTTTCCCAAAAAGGGAAGATTAGAGACAGGTCTGTAATTTGCCAGACAATCCAGGTCCATTGAAGGCTTTCTCAAGAGGGGTTTCATGAGAGTCTCTTTCAAGGGCTCGGAGAACCCCTGTTGGGATTGAGAGATCATGGTGTGGGAGGTCAGGAGGTCATGAGCATATCACTAGTCAGATTTGTGAGCACATTTG
The DNA here is from genome assembly GCA_016271365.2 of Neoceratodus forsteri. NCBI lineage: Eukaryota > Metazoa > Chordata > Ceratodontiformes > Ceratodontidae > Neoceratodus > Neoceratodus forsteri. Next base: position 1,683,901,021 of record CM028129.1, on the reverse strand, counting down.
TTGTGACAGTTTTTCTATGAGTACAGTGTCTTCACACTGTGACAATTTTTAGATCTTTTATATTATTAGCTAGACTTTATGAGATCAGCATGTGTTTTCCTACAAACACATACTGAGACAGCTAGAACTCTTATTTTTATAAACTTCATAAGCTTGCATTAATATATATTACCCTTAGATACTTAGCATTTAAGCAATAAGACATGACAGGGGGTGCGTTATGGTGGGATAATGGCCCACCTCATGTGGGTTGAAGCACGAGGCATAGCCGAGTGATTCCACCACCAGAGAAGGGCTGTTAGCCCACCATAATGCACCCTTGGAGTGCCTTATTGTGATTATGAAATGGGTAATTCTTAGTAAATTTTATGCCTTTTTATGTTGGCTCACATTTGCGCGCTAGCCAACATATTGCATTAGTAGCAGATTTGGAGGCGCAATCACTGTGGGCGAATGCAGGGTATGCATCAGTAGGTGCATCCCTCATTCCCCAATATGGCAGCTGCAGGCACTGACACCAGCAACACATAAACTGGCCACCAGATCAAAGAAAAGGTCCACTGCAATGAGAACCAAGCTTCTCACTCAGCATACCTTTCCTGGTGAACCAGTTTACAAATAAAAACATAGCGGCACGCATGCCGCCGCAGAGTGCCCGACCCACTTCATTTGTAGCAGAGGCCTCCCCATTGGTATAATACAACCTCCCCATTTGAAGTGTGTGCCAAGGGGGTGCCCAATCCCCTCGACATAATTTCCCCCTTACCAGTTTAATTTTCCATGAGGGGCCCACTCCCCATCTAGCATAATGTCCCCCATTTGTTGTGTGCCAACAGGTGCCCAATCCCCATTGGCTACAGAACCCCCAAAACAAAACACTCAAGTAGCATGCTGGGAGCCCACCCCAGTGTGTCAAATGCCCTGTAAAAGAAAAATGTCCACAATGTTTTTTCTTACACTAGAAAAGCAGAAAACAGTCCCTCATCGACTCCGGTAGCTCTCCCAACCGCGCCCACCCTCTGTGCACCCTGGGCCAGATATTCAAAGGGTTGTGCATGGCGCAACAGTGTTGCACTATGCACAACCCACTGATGTCTTGACACGATATTCAAATAGAATTAGCTAGCACAAATCGATGTGCGGGCGCATCAGTAGTGTATGCAGGCACAGGTGGGGGCGTGCCCATGCATACTCTGCACAGTCCGATATTCAGCCGGGATGTGCTGAGCCATCATCTAACCCCACCTGCGCCACACAAAGTTGAGGAGAAAAAAAAAAAAGACAGCGACCGTCCACCCACAGGTGAGCTGCCATATTGCAAGGCTCAACACGGCAGCTGCCACCTGTGGGTGGCCACCTGAGCTCCAGCTGCACCTCCATGGTGGTGCCCCCCCATGCCCAATCGCAGGCATTGGTGTGGAAAAATAGAATCCGATATCCCTGGTGGTCTAGTGGACGCTGCCTGCCCGATCGCGGGCTGGTAAATAAAAGATTGAATCCTATATCCCTGGTGGTCCAGTGGACGCTGCCTGCTATCGCAGGCTGAAGTAAAAATAAACAGATTCAAATCCTATATCCCTGGTGGTCCAGTGGACGCTGCCTGCCGATCGTGGGCTGAAGTAAAAATAAACAGATTCGAATCCTATATCCTGGTGGTCCAGTGGACCACTGCCTGCCGATCACGGGCTGGAAGTAGAAATAAAAGATTTGAATCCTATATCCCTGGTGGTCCAGTGGACCACTGCCTGCCATTGCAGGCTGAAGTAAAATAAATAGATTTGAATCCTATATCCTGGTGGTCAGTGGACGCTGCCTGCCCGATCGCAGGGCTGAAGTAAAAAGAAAGATTCCCATATCCCTGGTGGTCAGTGGACCCCCCCCACCACCGCCACTGCTCCCCCCCCACCCCCAGTCAGCGGTGGGCGGCAGCACCCACCACCTACCGCTCCGCCGACAGCCAACTGACACCGTGGGTAGGGTTGTATGCCCATTGGTTCTCAAGCGTGAGCCAATGGGTGTGCAATCCGATACCCGTACTACATTCAGATATGTGAATGGATCCATTCCATATCTGGAATATACTGATAATGCGAGCTGCGCCCATTAGCTCAGCTGTGGACAATGGGCGTACAACTGCGGTGTCGATCGGCGAAGCAGTGTGGCGGTGAGGTGTTGCTACTGCCCGTGGCCGGAGGCGGGTGAGAGGCAGTGGGCAGTTGAGGAGGGGTCCACTGGACCGCAGATGAAAATCTTTCGCAAGCCAGCGATCAGGCAGGCTGGCGATCACAAGCTCACACAGGATATAGGATTGAATCTGTTTATTTTACTCAGCCTGCAATCGGGCAGGCAGCAGGGATATAGGATTCGAATCTGTTTATTTTACTCAGCCTGCGATCGGCAGGCAGCAGTCCACTGGACCACCAGGGATATGGGAATCTCATCTTTCTTTACTTCAGCCTGCGATCGGCAGGCAGCGTCCACTGGACCACCAGGAATATAGGAGTTTTATTTATTTTATATCAGTCATGATTGGAAGACAGTGGTCCACTGGACCACCAGATACTAGGGTTTACATTTATATACTAATGCCCGCGATCGGGCTGTGGGGCACATTGCCGCGCTGCAGGGGGGGTCGGTCCCCAATGGCTGCTGCCTGGCAAGGCGCCAGGCGTAAGTCATCGGGGATCAGTGCACCTGCATGCAAATGGGGCCATAATGACATGCAAATGGCCCCATTTGCACTTTGCATACATTATGGCCCTTTGCATGTCAGCTTTTGAATATAGGTGGTTGTTGCGCCTAGCGCAATGGAACGTGCGCTAGTGCATCCCCATGCTCCACTCTGGCCACTGGCGCTGGTGCAGTGCCACTGCGCCATTGTGCACTGTGGGTGGCTGAGTGCGATATTCAGCGATGCTGAACCATGGCGCAGCTCCGTTGAATATCGCCCAGTCAATGCCCTGCACCTAAGTTGAGCTGCATCCAGGCTTGCGCCACAGCCTGGCGCGGTTTGAATATCTGGGCCCTCGTCCCCACACCCCTCACCCCATACTCACCTCCCGAGCATGGCGACAATCTTCGGTGGACCGGGAACATGTCTGCACTCTTCAAAGCCAACCACAAACTGAAGAAATGCGGTAAGCTGTATAATAGCATAAATAGGGTTTTTCAACTTTGGTGCATATCTCAGGCATTTTGGGAATTTGGGCACCACATTTTCAACATGGGGTTATTGGGAAACCTCCTCATGAATTCAGTCACTGTCATGGCGTTATTCGGTCCCGAAAGGTGATTTCGCGGTCACAACATGGAATCACCTTTTGGGACCTATTAATGAAACGACAGTGGCACTGTTCATAAGCGAGGCTCTCAAAAAGCCTATGTTGCAAATTTGGTGAAAAAAATCCAAAAAATGGCTGTTTTACGAGTGTGCGTTGCGCAGTTTCCACGCACACTCGTAACTTTGTGAATTTGTAATATTTTCACTCCAGATTTTCAAAATTGACACTTTTCCACACCTCCTTATGAACAGTACAGCTGTCATTTTACATATCCTGGCTGAAATGTGTTTTTGCACGTCCGGCATAGAACAGCGTGGTTGCTGTGCAAAATCAGTTTTCAGGACAGTTTGAGAAAATGATGGTGACACTGTTTATGAGCAGAGGTCCTAAAATGCCTGTGTTGAAAATTTGGTGGCGAAACTCCATAAAATAACTCTGTTACAAGCGTGTGTTGCACAGTTTCCACGCATCCTTGTAACTTCACAAATTTGCAATATTTTCATGCCAGATTTTCAACACTGGCATTGTTTCACATTGCCTTATGAACAGTACAGCTGTCATTTTCCACATCCTGCCCAAAATGTGTTTTTGCACCTCTGGCACACAATGGTGTGGTTGCTGTGGGAAATCAATTTTCGGGACAGATTAACAAAATCACAGTGCCACTGTTCATGAGGGGAGGTCCCAAAATGCCTATGTTGAAAATGTGGTTAAAAAAATCCCAAAAATAATTGGGTTATGGGCGTGCGTTGCGCAGTTTCTATGCATGCTCATGACTTCACCAATTTTTCATATTTTCACTCCAGATTTTCAGCGTTGCCATTTTTTATACCTCCTCATGAACAATACAGTTGTCATTTTTCACATCCTGCTCAAAATGTGTTTTCATGCCTGTGTCGCCAAATGGCATAGTCACTGTGCAAAACCACCTTTTGGCTAACAAACTGATAGTGCCGCTCTTCATGAGGTGGGGGTCTCAAAAATCCCATGCTGAAAATTTGGAGTGAAAATACCAACAAACGCCTACGGCATTAGGGTTTCCAACTGTAACATCCCACCCTGTAGAGACTGACAGGCATCAGGGGTGTGACTTGGGATCATTGGCTGTAATGCTCATACCATTCCACCCCATCCCCACCCTGCAGCCACTGACAGGCATTGAGGTGTGCCTTGCAGTGTTCAGCTGTAACGTTCACCCCATTCTCCTATATTGCACCCATCTCAGCATATTTCCTTATGGAATGGGGTACGTATAATGCCCAAAGACGCCAAAGCACACCACAACACTTGTCAGTGTCTACAGAGTAGGGTGAGGTAAAATGGCATGAGAGTTATAGCTGATGACCCAAAGGCACACCCCAACACCTGTCAGTCTCTGCAGGGTGGTGGTGGGGTTGGCATCAGTTCAATACTTCACTGCCATTCCCATTATGCATCTCTAACTCCTGCACTAGCAATGCGAGTGAGACAACATTCAGCATTGACAAATGCATGGTTAAACATATTACTTTCAGCTGGGCCATTGTGCGGGATAACGGCCCAGCTGAAAGCGCTCAGGCCAATCAGGAGCCAGCATTCTTTCTACCATTTCGAGTCAAGTTAAGTCAAATTTATTTTTAAAGTGTTGTTCTACAGATCAAAGTTCATGTACAGTATAAAACATCAAATCTAATAAAATATAGAATAAAACAGCAATCCCAGAACTAAGTATTATCCCAAAAGCCTTTTCAAATAAATAAATCTTTAATAGGGATTTCATAATAGTTCATTAAACACATTATTTTAGGATAGAGCACATTTATGGGTTAAATACAGACAGAATGAGAAAAATCATCTTGAATTATAAAGTGATGGCGGAAGTATAATGCATTTGTTTATGCCTCAAATGTTCCATAACTCAGATTGTCCCACAAAGTTCCCTTGAAAAGGTTGTCTTGTTTATGAATAGTCCAGATATGTTGTCTTCTTCTCTGGAAAACATGTTATTCCAGTACCAGAGAGAAGGACGCTGCCCCTATGAGGTCATTTTTGACCCTCATGGAAAACATGTATTTTTAAAATCATGCAAAGCCTGTGAATTAGTGAAGACAACCTGTCTACTGTATGGAATAACATATAAATATGAATTAAACTGTTATCTGAGTTGTCTGCACAGTCTGATAGCCGGCGATGGTATCACTACAGTCCTTCCCACTGTGCGTGATCCTGCATCAATGTGAGTACCTATATAGCAGTAGCCAAGATAGGCAGGATGCTTTAACAATATAATTAGGCTATATTGGTGTCCTGGGTGTGATATTTGGGCCAACTGATATAACGGTTCAGGGCAGAAATTGTCAAATTGGAAACTGTCTTTCTAACTGGAAACCCTGTATAATAAATTAGATTTTTGTGTTACACTTTCACAGACTTGTATAAGACTCTCATTAGACCATATCAGTAGTTCTAAAGTATCATAATAAATAATCATTTATCTAACATTTTTGGCACCAAAGTTCTCTTTTAGACAGACACAGACTTTATCCCATCAAACTTCTGTTATCCATGTTCATAACCTGTGTTAATAGTACTATCACTGGGGCTTTTATCCTTAGACAGCTCTGATAAAATGGGAACTGCAAAGCAACATAATTCACAACTGACAGTTGTAGATTGTGTTGAAAAATATAATAGCGGGATGGTTGCCTTCCCACCATATAAGTATGGGCATACAATGAGGCCTGATTTGGAGGTTTATTGTTCTAACTGCAGTGACAAGGTACTGCAGCTCTTTGTGTTTGCTTGGGCAGACACACGCTATGTGCACAAAAGTAATGTTTAAACATTAGGGTTGACCTCACATTCTTACACCTCATTTATACTTTCTATCAATTACTGCAGTAAACGTTTGTCTCCACTATACTTTACATGTGACTTGATCAGTCATATCTACAGCATTCTCCTGCTAATTTCTCTCTCTTGACCCATAATCCTTCAGAGAGCTCAGAGACCTAGATGGTTCTCGTGTTTTGATTCACGGTTATACAAGTGATGATCTTCTGTTGACTGTTTAAGTAAATCTCTACACTGAATCTTCCGCTTAACATTGTGGCATGCTATGTTACACATGACTTGGGTTATCTTTGACATTTTTCTGAGAACTGTGATGTGCCTTTTACAAGTTTTCTTCTCCGTCAGGAAAGAACTGTTAATTAGTCAACGCATCTTTTTCTCCCTTACAGTATTGCGTATTACAGCAGCTCAGTTATTCTGCCATCTGTGGTACACGTTAAGATGTGCCTTACATTGTTTTACTTTTAACAGTTTTGTTTAATGATTTTCCCCTTTTGCAGAATGGTTTCTAGGATATATGAGGCGTAATCCACATATATTAAGATACTCAGTAAAAAGCTTGTGTATGTGATAAAATGGTGTGATATTTGTATGTTTTAATTCCTGCATAGTGCCTGGGTAAGAAATTTAGCAGTAATAAAGGTTTTGCACTTTACCAGTGGTTTGAGCATTGCATTGCTTACAGTAACAAAAGTGTTTTATAACTGTTTCACCTTATTTTTCTATTGGGACCTTCCCTTCAGTGGCACGAAGCCTGGATAAACCTGGTTTACCACTGGCTTTAATTAGTTTTCACATACTACTTTAAAAAATTGGGGGAGGCCCAATACTTATTTGTTACTTTGAACAAAGGAAGTCCATCTTCAACTGTTAAATGTATGGGTATTTCAATTTATTTGTAGCTATTCTGTTACAAAGGCACATTGTACCATCTCAATCACAAGAGGATCCTAATGTTAAGCACCACTGCTGAGTAAGAACAGTTTTGTTTTCAGTTTAAATTTGCTGGTTAAGCATAAGGTCTTAACTTTTGTGGTTTGTGAACCTTTTGATTAATTTCTTATTCTCAGACGAGATAAGAGGATGCTTTTTAACAGGCATGTTTGAGGTAAAACCTACATCCTTAATTAGCTCCTTTTCTCTAGGAGAAGATACTGGTGGCAATCCAAAGCCAGCTGATAAGGAGTGTTTATTTAAGCAATAATGCATGACAGGGTGTGTGCCGTGCTGGGATAACATCACAACTGGGGTGGTTGAGCATGAGGCCACAGGCGAGTGCATCCAATGCCCCAGGTGACATTATCCCAGCACAACACACACCCTGGAATGCATTATTGCTATTATACAATGCTTGTTGTAATACAAAATAAAAAAAAACATTTAAAATGTTTTTAGTAGATTTTGGTGTGGCAATATATCTTTGTTTCTGAAAGGAAGATGTGACAAGTACAATGATAAAATCAATACAGTGATGTTATACTTAGATATCATCACTGTCTCATGCACACACTGACCAATCAGAGTCCATGAGTCTTTCTTGCCATTGTTTAATGTAAAAATGCTCATTACACAGTCTTGCCAGCAATCGTAAGGTTAAATCCTTTTTCTTCTAAATATTTTATAGTGTTACTGTACTTAGTGAGTCCAAAGTGTAATTCTAATACTCTGATTGTGCCGTAAAGCATGTTACTGTCCTCAAAGGCACACTCTTACATTTTAATGTGTTTACGTTTTTCTTAGTAAGATGACTTTTGGCAAGTTGTAACTTTTACGTTAAAATGAAGCCAATTTTCCCTGTATTGCAAAAGAAACTCACGGGAACGACATACATGAAATGTCTGGATGCCCCTACCACCCCCCCCGTCAATAAACTACCTCAGTAGCAGCTGTTTTAACAACTAAGGTGCCCACAAGAGGTAGATAACTATTGGAAATGTTAATCACATTGTTTAAGTTCAAAAGCAAGCTACTGACAAATTATTTCATGTCTATTTGTTTGAAAATAACATTCTCAGAGCCAGCTATTCAAAACTTTGTGCCGGGCAAAAACCATTTGCACAGGTTTAGTGTGGAATTAGCGTGGGTCTGCTATATTCAAAAGGCCAAATAGTGCGGGCAAACTGTATTAGCGCTGGACAAAATCATAATGTATGCAAGGGCAAACTGACATGAATACAGGCAATGCTATATTCAGTGACTAGCTGCGCAAGTGGTTTTGTGTGACTTAGCGTGACACTTAGCGTGGTGCACATTACTGCCCAGGAAAAGCTTGTCCTAACCCTGGGCAATCAGCTTTGTGTGACACTTTGGCTTTGCACGGTCTTTGCATGGCTTTTACGTGGTTTTTGACACATTGACAAAGCCAAACATAGAGGAAACATACTGCTAACTGATGGCATCACAATGATGCCATCATCTGCCACCGGTCCCAGCCATGCCAGGCAGTAAGTGGTGACCCTGCCACCAGTGGACAGCATGGCAGTGTGGCCATTCAGCACACACCTGCGGACCACTCTTCTGTGGACACCAACAGATGCCAGCACACACATGCAGCACTGTGGGCATGGAGGATGTTGAGGGGAGAGTATGGGTGGCCAGGCTGTGCCACAGACCAGGTGGCCACAAGGTTGGGACACATCACGCAGTGCACATGGGCCAGTATCGAGAATGCCCCAACACCAGTGTGCCTTTCTGATAATATATGCCTCCCCCCTGGCCACATACCGCATAGCTGTACAACTGCCACAGCACACAAAGCTGGACATATATATGTCATTGTGAGCATCCCATGCCAGATGTGCAGCATCTGTGGGTCACACAACAGCATAACAGTAATGTCCACTGTCAGTAAACACCTGCAGGTTGGGCCTCTCACTGTGTATAGTGCAGTCATCATCACTGCCCTACACACCATAGGAATTGCTGTGTCCACACACTACTGGCCCCCTTGCTACTGTAGTGTCTGCTGTGCACTGTAGCATGACCTACAGTGTGACAGTTGCATGCAGCACCACCACCACCATCTGTGCCTATGCTGTGTTGTCCCAGTACAGCTGCAGGCAGCAGCGCTTGTGAAAGTACAGTGTTCAAAACTGTATAATATTCTCAAATCGGCGTGAAAGGCTAACACGCTTATGCTGGTTTACGCAGGGCTAAAACCTTTAGCTCCGGTGCAAACTGCATGCAAATCAGGCATAATAGAAACATAGAAACATAGAATTTGACGGCAAATAAGGACCGCTTGGCCCACCCAGTCTGCTCATTTCCGACTAGTGGATAAGCTGCAGATCCTAGTTAACCAGCAGCCTACTTCTTCCTACCCCCACCCCCTAGAATTGCCTTATGACTGTCCCATGCATGCTTGAATTCCACCACTGTTTTTGACTCCACAACCTCCTCCGGAAGGCCGTTCCATGCATCCACAACCCTCTCTGTGAAAAAATACTTCCTTAAATTACCTCTGAGCCGCCCCCATCTTCAAATTGTGCCCCTTGTTCTTGCACACCTCTTTTTTTGAAAGATGCTACCCTCTTGGACTTTGTTGATTCCCTTGAGGTACTTGAAAGTTTCTATCATGTACCCCCACACCTCCTTTCCTCGAGGCTATACATATTAAGCTCCTTAAGTCTCTCTTCATATGTCTTCCGGTGCAGACTCTGCACCTGTAATGCTCCAAAATTGGCCATTACAGGGAAAATACTGTAAATAATAGAAAAGTGCCCTGTGCACTTACAGCTTTGTAAAAAGTTAGAATTTAAAAGCAATGTGTGTCATAGTAGCCTGGATGGAATGCTGTGCTGGGTGGCTCATGCACAGCATTCCAATCCAGCAGATCTAGAACCCTGGGGAGGTTCAAGTTTAAACAAGCATTCTACAAGTAGACAGTTGGAGACAGTTAATCCTGGGCAGAGGTTGAGGAGCCAGGACCCAGAAGTCAGGGGGACAGTTTAGGCTTACCTTTTGTTTGGAGCCATCCCTCTGGACTTGCTGTGGTCCTGTGCTGCCTCCCCTGCCTGAAGACTTCCTCTTCTTCTTCAGTCTGTCAGTGGTGGTGCCATCGGGGCCTGCAGAAGATGGCAACTCCATGGCAGTTAATGGGCTTAAAACCTCGATTGTTATTTTAGCCCCGGTCTCTTTACAATTAAATCCGGTCCCACGTCGGCAGCAGAGAAGCGCCGCATCATTGTCAGCCGTCTGAGGCCCCCCCAGAGTCGTCCGTCTCACTGCCTGCATGATTCCCTCCCACTGCCAGCATCCCTCCCGCCTTCCGACAGCACTTCAACCCTCTTCAGGATGGCACAGCGGTGAATCGGCGGCAGCAGACGTTGTGCTGGCCGCCTGTGTTCAAGGGGACTGGCTTGTTGTTTGAAAGCGCGGTAGGTGCTTGTGGTGACCAAGCGCGCGGGAGTATGGGGTCATTAGGACCCGCAAATTTACTATTAAAGAGGGAGGGGGCTAGCGACGCCCACGGGAGGGTTTAGAAGCAAGGCCAGCATAGCGGCTCACGAATATTCATAATGGGCGGATTTAGAGGCGGGTTTCACGAGATAACTGACAGCAGCTCTTTTCAGTGAGCTGAAAGATTTAAAAGGGCAACAGCATTTAAAAGGCGATTCCAGCCCAGATGTAAAGTAGGGCATTGGCCCAGTATAAAGTGGGGCATCAGGCCCAAAGTGCTGAGGGGCATCAGGCCCATTATAAATTGGGGCACCAGGCCCAGTATTTGGTGGGGCACCAGGCCCAAAGCAACGTGGGGCACCAGGCCCATTACAAAGTGGGGCACCAGGCCCAGTATTTCGAGGGGCACCAGGCCCATTGTAAAGTGGGGCACCAGGCCTAATCTAAGGTGGGGCACCAGGCACAAGCTAACGTAGGGCTTCAGGCCCGAGGTAAAGGTAGGGCATTAGGCCCGAGGTAAAGGTAGAGCATTAGGCTCGAGGTAAAGCCTGGTCTATAGGGAGCCCCCGGCCTAGCGGAATAGGGCAAGCCAGCCTAGTGGTACTATAGGGAGGCCCCGGCCTAGCGGAATAGGGCAAGCCAGCCTAGTGGTACTAAAGGATTCCCTAGCCACAACGTACAGTAAGGTATCCTATCCCAGAATACCCTACCTATAGAAACAGGGGGTTCATTTGAGAGTGTTCGATTTGCCTATACTGTGAAATTACTGTGATTACTGTACTGCTTATGCTGAACTATTGCCCTAAGTACCTGAACTATTGCCCTAAGTACCTGAACTATTGTCCAAGGTACCTGAACTATTGCCCTAAGTACCTGAACTATTGTCCTAAGTACCTGAACTATTGTCCGAAGTACCTGAACTATTGTCCTAAGTACCTGAACTATTGCTCTAAGCACCTGGACATTGGCCCTTATCAGTAACAATTACCCCTGAAAGTATAATTTGCCCTCCCCTGGCAAATTATTGTACCATTCCACAGTTCTTTGGGCATTCTTCAGTTATATGTTTACTACTATACGAAGACAGTCTCAATCTTCTACCACACTGCAGTCTCCTAGTGTGGTCTGTAACACCACGTGCTCAGAATCAGTCTCTACTCAGAAGAAGACATCCTTCCAGCATTCTTCACTTCAGGAAGATCATCCATCAACTCATCCCGTCCGTTTGTGTCATCTGCCGTAGTCGAGTCCGTCATCAGTCGTACCAGTCGTACCATACGTTTTCTTGTTTTCACAGCTTGAAAATGCGTCGCTGAAACGCATCACGACAGCAGTGCCAGTGTCGTTCCGTATGGTTCCTGTTCCAGATGTCCAGTTAGTCGCCTCTACAGAAGAGAGAGCTCATCTTGGAGAACCCAATTCTGTGCCCCCACCTGGTCGCTCCACCGAAAGTCGAGTCCGTCAAGCCCAGTCCGGACGCTTCGCCGCTTTTGTTTTGTGTTAGTTCCTGATCCAAGGATTGCAGAGTCAACCATCATCTCTTCAGATTCTTATGGTTCCTGGTCCTGTCAGAGTTCCTTCGAGTCCAGCTGGCCCTTGAGTGCTGCAGCATCAGTCGGATCATGGTAGTCCTCCATTGGATTCATCACCACGCAGATCTTGGTCTTTCTTCATCCTTGGCAACCCTAGAAGTGGGTTTTGGCCGAGGAACCTTTGCTTAGTGTGTTATTCAGGAACCAGTTGCTTTTGTTCTACATTCCGGCAGCCTCGGAGAGAATGGGCTTTTGCGAAGATATATGGTCTGTTTACCAAACCTCTCACCACCCCAGTGGCCTTATCTAGGTCCTTGCTGGGAATTGAGATTAGGGTTCTACAGTTCTGTTTTATTTCCTTGTAGCTACCAACGAAGAACAACAGTGTACCACGAAGGCGGCGATCTCTGGACTCTTGTAAAATCTGGACTCTTTTGTAGATGTGTGATGCTGATCACCATAATGCAGTGCTGAGTAGCCTATGTAACTGGATTCTTGTTTAGAGTATAGAAGTACAGTATAAACTAGTATTAGAATAAGAGTGGCAGTAGGCCTAGAGTTTATGTTTGTAGTAGTAACCGTAAAAGTGGTAGATAAAAAGTATTTCAGCATTTCCCTGTTCCATTGCCCTATTGTTCTCGGGCATCCCCTCCTCCTTCTTGTGACTGTGTCTGTCTACCCCTTGGTACCAAATAAACACCCCTGCGGGCATCAAAATACTAAGTTGACTCCTGCCTCTCCTTGTCCGGATAGCAGTTATCCTATCCACTATAATTGGACCTTGATTGCCTCATCATAACATCATCTAGGCACATTACACACCATTTAGTTGCCCTCCTCTGGACAGCTTCCATCCTGTCTATGTCTTTGGAGACTGGGTCTCCAGAACTGCACGTAGTACTCCAGATGGGGTCTCACCAGCTGTCTGTACAGAGGATAATAACTTCCTGTTTTCTACTGGTGATGCCTCCCTATGCATCCCAGTATCCCCCAACCCTCCTTGCTGCCCTCTCACATTGCTTGCCCACCTTTAGGTCATCTGATATGACTACCCCAGGTCACTTTCCATTTTGTTGTTGTTAGTATCTCACCCTCATTGTGTACTCTTCCCTGGGTTTTTGTTTCCCAGGTGCATTACCTTGCACTTCTTAGCATTGAATCTAAGCTGCCATACATTTGACCATTCCTCTAACCTTGCCAAGTCCCTTCTCATCCTTTCCACCCCATTGTGCATCAACTCTGTTGCAGATCTTTGTGTCATCTGCAAGAGACATACTTTCCTTCCAGTCCCTCTGCAATGTAGCTATAAAGACATTGAAGAGGACCGATCTAATACTGAACCCTCGGTACCCTACTAGTAACCCCTTTCTTCAGAGTGGACTCCATTTACTATTACTCTCTGTGTCCTATTCTCCAGCCAATTCTTTACCCAGGCTGTCATCTTGGGACCCACTCCCAGGCTGGCTAACTTGTATATTAATCTTTTATGGGGACTGTGTCAAATGCCTTGCTAAAGTCTAGGTAGGCCATGTCCACAGCCCTTCCCTGATCTACTACTTTGGTCACCCTGTGAAAGAAATCTATCAGATTTGTCTGGCATGACCTTCCGCTGTGAATCCATGCTGCCTGGGTCCTGTGCCCCTCTGGCCTCTAGATACTTGACAATTCTTTCCTTCAAGTGATTCCATCATTTTCCCTACCACTGAGGTTAAACTAACAGGTCTGTAATTTCCTGCTTCTGCCTTGCTCCCACTTTTATGAAGGGAATCACATCTGCCCTCCTCCAGTCCTCGGTACCACCCCATCCTCCCATGATTTGTTAAAGAGGGTAGTCAGTGGTGTCACTAGCTCTACCCTTAGTGTATGTGAAAGTACAGTGTGCAAACCTGTAAAATATTCTCGAACTGTTGCTGGCTTTCACCGTTAGCGGCGAGGTTTAGCCGAGGCTAAACTGTTATAATGAGATGGTAATCTGGATGTTTGCCCAGAGACTACCTAAGTAGGCTCATTTGCATCATCACTTATGAATATGGCAAAGTTTAGTGCCGGGCAAAGCGTGTTTGCACTGGGCTAAGTGTTTAGCCCTGCGCTAAACCCACACAAACATGTTAGCACCGCTAAAACAGTTCGCGGAATATTTTACAGCTTTGCACACTGTACCACATACACACTGCTGCCTGCAGCTGTACTGGGTCCACGCATTTGCTGGCACACACATTGGCCACATAGTTCACCTCTACCTACCTTCACATCGCTGTGCACTGTGTTGCTGTTGTGGTTTGCACTTCCTGGTTGCCATATTCACAGCTGTCTTATTCCAGGGCTAAGTTTGCCCTGCGCTCCCAGCCCAGTTTGCCCAGCCTCATTCCCATGCTATATTCAGAAGCTGTTTGCCCTGGGCTATTCCTTTTGAATATGGCTTGCTTTGTGCCCTGGGCTAAGTTTGCCTGCCAGGCAGTGCTAATTTATCCACGGGGCAAAGTTTTGAATATCTGGCCCTCAAAATGGTGTCAGAATGTTTGTTATAGGCACACACTCACTGATAGAAGGCTTTTATGGTTCATCAGTGATAGGTATGTGTAATGCTGCAACTATTGCCATTCTTGGTGTGATTCACGTCTATAAAATTTCCATGGACATTCAATGCCATGAAATGCAATGACAAGCAAGAGCCTTACTATATGACAGCATAACAGGCAAACATATGTTACTGCATCAGCAAGCTTTGTTTGCTCTAATACTGCCTCTAACATGATGCAGATGTGTAAACTTGAAACGTGCAACCCTTGTTGCTAAAATTAAAACCTGTATTCTCTAAGTGGGGGAACAGCCGTATTAACTGTTTTCATCTACTGCAGTTAGAGAACTAACAACTCTTAAGCTTTTATTTTTCAGCCTCCTTTGCAGAAGAAATTGTTGCTGCTACACCACCAAGATAAAAATTCAGTCCTGCCCGTGGAAAGGGGCTGCACAAGCAGTGCATATTTCAACTCCCACCTTGGGCTGCCGGAAATCACAAATCACGTAGTGATGGACAAGGTCCAGCAGAACAAAAGCTTAAAAGTAATTGCCTAATGTCAACTTTGCACCTGTTTTGCAATACCAGTAACAGCTCTGGTCCTGCAAACGGGACAAAGATAAGGCAATGTGGGTCCATTTAACCCCACACATTTAGATTAGCACCATGGTATGAATAACAGGGCACTCATTGCATGGGATATGTGTTTTTGGTATGTTTAAAGTTCTAGAGCACAAGAAAAGTGTAATATACCTGTGTAACAATTTCAATTGTTATCATATCAAGTGTGGGACCAATTATTCTATGCAATTACTTTTGCTTTCTCTATTAATACAAATCACCTTGCCCTGATACTTTTACAAATTTAAGTCATGCTTCTTTTATTGCATAAAGTGAAGTAAATGATTGTTTTCTAAAATTTCTACAACAACAATACCAGAAATGGGGTGCATTTATTTTACACTAAAATATTTGTGTTTATAATGAAGTACAATTGCAAATGTATTTGTTTAATAAATTTGTCAACTACTGAGTGGCTACAGCATATTTGCCTCAACATTTAACTCAGTTATACAAATGTTTCAGTACAAATCTGTGAGTTTATTTTAGAAATGAAGATATCAGAATAAAGCTTCAATACCTTCCGCCATTACTGGGCAAATGTCTAGTTGGGGGGTTAGATCTTACTGATACATTTAGGAGCATGGAACACTATAGATACAGGAACAGTAAGATAGTATCAGTTACATTTTGAGACTATGCTTAAACAGGGAATGTTAAGCAGTGTAGTATTCCTTAGTTGACATGAGTAATATTGAATGATTTTATGATCCTACTGAACACAGTTTGGTTAATGGTTTGCTTGCAACAAAAATTAAATTTGTGCTGCATGTGATGCTTTTGCTATTGAATTACCTTTAGAAATATTGAGACAGGTAGACTTTTGCTATTACTTTATGCTTTAAAAATTAAAATCTACTTCATTTTGCTGGACATAAATGAATTAATTTTCTCATTGCTCACTTCGATATTTGAGTAAGATGGAGTACCTTATTATGCATAGTTTGTGCCTGCTCCAATCACCATCATGCAGGTGCATGATGAATGGGTTGAGTCAAATCTTTTAAGTTGAACTAAATTACAAGTATTGTATATTGCTTTGGAGAGTCACTTTCCTTCTAGCACTTCTGATAAAGCTAAAAACTGTTGCTTGCAATTTAAACTTTGGACTGGAATTTGAAAGTGTGTGTGTGTTGCTCCAGCAGAAAATGGACATTATTGTGTTACTGCTAATATGGATCAACTAGCTTATGGACTCAGACATGACGGTGCTGTTTGGTCAACAAACGTTTGCTTTCAACCTAATTTCACTGCAGTCATTACTGACTATATCATTCGGCCTGTGCCTGTGTTTCGAATGTCACTACTACATAGGCTGGTTGGCCTACCTGAAAGACATCTGCACAGCGCTGCAAAAACTGCTTCCTTCTGAGATATGAACTTTGTTGGGGCAAAAGGCTGAAGAACTACTTCCTTTACAAATGGACAATGATGTGGTTACTTTTGGTCAGCATTTATTTATTTATTTTTGTTTACTGGTTAAGTACCATAGCCAAAAAATTGCTATTTTCAGGCACAAACTAGGAGGTTACATGGAATACAAGGATGCAAGGATAACAAGGAACACATTGGTTCAGGATACAGGGTATAACAGAGAATAAATAATACTATACATAAGGAGAAGGTATCATGTGAACATGGGTATGTAAATACAAGGTAAGTCAAGGGTTCAAAAAACAGTAACAGTTATCAGGATTACATAACCAGGTAGCAGACAACAATCAGGGTAAAATGCCCGTGCAACAAAAGTGATGAGACATAAGTGCCAGTCAAGGTAACTAAAAAGGATGGATAAGTGGAGACAGTAGCAAAGAGGATATGTGGGACATGAGGATGAAGGTAAGATCAAGGGGGGGGTTAAAACAGGAGCAGAAGGCTTGGTTAAAGAGGAAAGAGTGATATTTATTTTTGAATTGTGCATGGCTGGGAGCAAGGTGAACATCAAGAGGTAGGGAGTTCCAGAATTTGGACGCTGAGTGAGAGAAGGCTAGAGCACCTTTGGAAGATTTGCACCTGGGAACATGCAGCAGAGATTGGTCAGCCAATCGAAGGTCATGGGAGGAGGGCTGAGGAGATACCAGGGAGGCAAGAGAGACAGGGTTACCTGCTCTAATAATATTGTCAGTCAAGGAGCCTAGGGCAAGGATCTGAAGGAAGAGGGTAGCCAAATGAGGTCAGCATAGAGCTGACAATGGGGTTTGACCAAGGGAGGCAGAGGCATATTGCAGATACTGTTGTAGGTGATATTCGACTTCTAAGGAGGGTTTGGATACATTGAGATAGGTGACTGCACCATAGGAGAGTGATGGGAACAAGATACCATGGGCGATGTCAAGTCTAGCAGACTGTGTGAGGATATGGCTGGTTTTGTAGGCAACACCAATTTTAATATTGACAGATTTACAAGTGGATGGATGTGCTTATCAAAATTAAGATTTTCATCAAGGAGTACTCCAAGGTATTTAAAACAGCATACTGAATCAGGACCAATCCATCCAGACCAGCTATTTTAAACAGGGCCTGATGGTTTTTTAATTTAGCAGCAGCCAAAAAGCATAGATTGAGTTTTACCAACATTAAGTATTAGCTTGTGATGGAAAAGTCAAGACTGAATAGACATGAAGGCAGATTTGAGAGTTTGGTTAATGTGGAGAATATTCTTAGTACTCAAGTACAGAACTAGGTCATCTGTGTATAGGAAAGAAGAGCAGTCTGGGATATTGGTTGAGATAGTATTAATAAAAATAGAGAAAGAAACGGGCCTAATATGGATCCCTGAGGAACACCTAGGTTAATGGACATTAGATCAGACAAGACAGAGTTGAATTTTACAATCTGGGTTCTATTAGCTAGACAGCTGCTAAACCAAGTCACCAACTGAGGGGAGAAGCCAAGAGCTAAAAGGTTATCCAGAAGAAGAGGATGGTCAACAAGGTCAAATGCCTTGGTAAGGTCAATGAAAACTGTACCACTAAGAAGGACAGAGTCCATAGCAGCTAGTGTGTCATTAGTGAAGTGGAGCAGGGTAGTAGAGGTACTATGCCCTTTTCAAAAACCATGTTGATTAGGTGCCAGGAGATTATGCTTGGTTAGGAATTCAATGACTTGGGTTGATACTATCTTTTCAAGAATTTTACTCAAGACTGATGGTATAACTATAAGCCAATAGTTTGCCATGTCTTTTTTGTCTCATTTTTATTTTGTCTTGCACACGTGCAAGCAACATGTTGTGGCAGTAGAAGATCAGTAGGAGAAACACAGAGGTGTGTCAGCTTTGGTGAATGCAGAGTACACTTTAGAAGGTGTGTCCCTCATTCGCCAATTAGCGAGCATGCTAGCGGTGACACAAGTATTTTTTAGTACCACCAACTTAAAACAATTTAGCCACTGCAATCAGAGCCAAGCTTAACATGCAGCGGCACTGATGGCATGCCTCCCCTACGTGACTTGCCCAGTGAAAGAGTTTAGTAAACATGGTGGCAGCTCTGTTGTCCACCAGTCGCAATGCCTAGATAAAGCAGACTTCAGGGGTGCCCAATCCCCCTATTGGCATGCATAACAACCCACCACCATTCAAGACTGTGTGGCACCAGGAGCCCACCCAAGTGTGCCTCTCTGTGTTTGCAAGCCAACTGCTTTGGCATGTTTCTGCCCCACCAATCCCTTGCGAGCTACACTGGGAGTCCACCCAGTGTGGCCAAGATGATATCCCCAAGTCACAGGGCACACCGGAGCCCACCCAGTGTCCCCAACATTTGATTTCATACCTGTAAAGACAGAAAATGGTCTGCGCTGAGCTTTTTTTTTTTTTTTAAACTTGAAACAAAGAAATCAGTCCCTCGCTGTCGGTGAGGCCCCTCCCCAACCCGCACCCACCCTCTGTGCACCCAACCTCCCTACACACCCCTCACCCATAATTACCTCTGGAGCCTGGCACGACAAACTTTGGTGGAGCTGGAACATGTCTGCACTCTTCAAAGCCGACCCATGAACTGAAGAAATGCGGTAAGCTGTGTGAAGGCATAAATGGGTGGTTTTCAACTAGGTAGATATCTCAGCCATTTTTGATTTTGACTCCAAATTTTCAACATGAGGTTCTTGGGACCCTACCTCATGAAATCACTCACTGTCATTTTGTTATTTGGCACCAAAGGTGATTTAGTGGTCAGTGCATGGAATCACCTTTTGGGACTAAGTAACAAACAGACAAACTACTATTCATGAGGTGGGCTCCCAAAAAACCTATTGGTGAAAAATTCAAAAAATGACTGTGTTACAGTATGCATTGCACAGTTTCCATGCACATTCCCAACTTCGAAGTTTTAATATTTTCACTCCAGATTTTCAACATTGTCATTTTTCACACCTTCTTATGAACAGTACAGCTGTAATTTCTCACATCCTGCCCAAAAGGTGTTTTCGCACATCTGGTGCACAATCGCGTGGTCGCTGTGGGAAATCAATGTTAGGGACAGATTAAGAAAATCACAGTGTCACTGTTCATGAATGGAGTCCCAAAATGCCTATGTAAAAAATCTGGTGAAAACATTTTAAAAAATGATTGCGTTACAAGCGTGTGTTGTGCAGTTTCCACACATGCTCGTAACCTCGAGAATTTTTAATGTTTTCACTCCAGATTTTCAACATTGCCATTTCTTCATCCCTCCTTATGAACAGTGTAGCTGTCATTTTTCACATCCTGTGCAAAATGTGTTTTTGCACATCTGGCGCAGAATGGCATGGTTGCTGTGAGAAATCAACGTTCAAGACACATTAATAAAATCACAGTGCCACTGTTCATGAGCGGAGGTCCCAAAATGCCTATGTTGAAAATCTGGTTAAAAAATTCCCCCAAATAATTGCATAACAGGTGTCTGTTGTTCAGTTTCTACACACACTCATTGACTTCACTAATGTTCTATATTTTCACTCCAGATTTTCAACAATACCATTTTCACACCTCCTCATGAACAATACAGCTGTAATTTTTCATCCTGCCCAAAATGTGTTTTGCACCTGTGGCCAAATGGCACAGTAAGCTGTGCAAAATCACCTTTCAACTAAAACTTATAGTGACACTGTTCATGAGGTGGGGTCACAAAAAGCTCATGTTGAAAATTTGGAGTGAAAACCCTAATCAAGCAGCTTGGGGTGTTAGGGTTTCCAATTGTGATGCGGGAGGTTTATATAATTGATTATCATTTTTTCCTGTGACAGTACTAATTGTAAATAAAGTATTTATATAGATTTTCTAGAACTGTTATGTTCATTAAACAAAGTGAGGCAAGTGCTATGTATTTTCACAGTGTATTAGCTCTTTTACGAGGCAAAATACTAATCAGTTTTCTGATTCCACGCCATAGAGACTGACAGGCGTCAGAGTGCGACTTAGGATTTTTGACTGTAATGCTCATGCCATTTCCACCCCAGCCCAGCCACTGACAGGCATTGAGGTGTGCCTTGGAATTTTGGCCCCAAAGTTCACCCCCATTCTACTATAGTGCACCCATCTCAGCATATTTCCTTATGGAATGGGGTGAGCGTAAGGACCGAAGACCCCAAGGCATACTGCGACACTTGTCGGTGTCTGCAGGGTTGAGTGAGGTGAAATGGCATGAGCGTCATGGCCAACAACTGAAAGGCACACCCCAATGCCTGTCAGTCTCTGCAGGGTGGGGGCAGGGTTGGTGTCACTTCAGTACTTCACTGCCATTCCTATTGTGCATCTCTCTAACTCCAGCAAGACACCATTCAACATTGACAAATGCTTGTTTAAAGACTGGCTTGACTTTAGCCATTCTCCAGATATCAGGGAAGTAGCCATTACAAAGGGAGAGGGTTAGGATTCTAGACAGGGACTGGGCAATAAATGGTGCAGCCAGTTTTAAAAGTTTAGGTTCAAGGCCATCTGAGCCCACACTGGTGTCGAAATGAAGTTTAGTAATCTGACAACATCAGACTTGGATACAGCCTTAAAATAAAATTGAGGGTGAGGTGCAGAGGAGGTGAGGGAGTAAACAGATGAGAGGAACAAGTCAGGAAGAAAGAGGATGCAAAGCTGGTCAGGTCAGAAATGCTTATTAAATGAGTTTGCAATCATTTTGGGATCATTGTAATGGACACCATTGATGTTCATACAGTATCATTTGCAGAGGAAGTTGCTTAACCCTAGAAAGGTTTTACGTGGGCCCAGAATTTCCTGGGGTCTCCAGATGCTTTGAATAAGAAACCTTTACAGTAAGAGCTTTTTGCAAGTCTGATCTGTTTTTTACAGGTATTTCTCTGGGCCCTATAGGTATTGTAATCAGCTAGGAGGCCAGTTTTTTAAAACACCTCCAGCTCTTATCTCTGGCATGTATTGTGGCCAGGAGATTTTTGTGGAGCCACCTAGTGGGTTTCCCACAAACACGACGGGTCACATGGGGTGTATGCCTGTACTTTAGTGCATTAAATTGGTCTAGAAAGTAGCCAAGTGCTGCTTGGTCACCCTGGGACTGATAAAGATAGGATCACTCAATTGAGGACACCTCGTACAGAAACTTTACCTAATCCAGATTGGCATAATTCCTGAAGGTAATATAATGCAGCGGCTGAGAAAAGGAAATGGAATGTTTCCATACACAGAAAATAGGGGAGTGGTCCGATATAGCATCCGGAAGGATTCCTGCAGCCACAATTCTATCAACCCGATTTGTCAGTACCCAGTCAAGTAATGTACCAGACGTGGCATTAGAGGTAATTCTAGTGGGCATAGTTATGACTTGATGCAGATTGGAACTTTGTATTTACGATAGGAGTGAGTTATGAGTTTGTCCAAACCAATTTAGATTAGTATCACCAAGTATAAGTAGTTCATTTTGGCCAGCTGTTACTACAGTGTTCCAGAAGCTTAGTAAAGCCAGATAGTCCACTGTGGGGGTGGGTTATAAACAATGATTATTTGTAGCTTTTTGGCACCCATAAGGAGGAGGGCATGAAGGGATTCACACTTTGAGGCTGGAGGGACTTTGATTAGAGAGATGTTAAGATGTGCTTTGTAAATCAAAGCAACTCCCCAACCCCACTTGGGAGCCATTCTGTCGTTCCTGATAAGAATATAGTTGTTTAAGGAGTAAACTGAGTGGGGGATAATGGGCTTGAGCCACGTCTCAGAAAGGCACAGTATAACAGGGTTATTAATGGAGACCCAGGTATCAAGTTCAGAGAGGTTATATGTCAAACTCCTGATATTTAGATGAGCTATGCAGAGACCTGTTGTAGTAGCCCAGGTCACATCGTTGCAGGGCTGACGATATGGGGGACCAGGGTTCAATTCAGTCATCATCTGCCAGCAGGGTAGCGAGAATTATAAGACACCAAAGCTTACATTCCATTGCAATGGTTATTTTCTATCTATTCCTGTGGCTGAAGTTCATTTTGACTACTTGCATTTGCTGTATGTATTTAAAGTGTAAGTCTACTTTGTCTCAAAATTAATAACAGGCACTAATGTGTTATGTAATATGTCTTGTTTAGTGTGAGGCATGTGAAGTAAAATCTCAAGGTATCTCAAAGCCTGGAATGTTGGGATTGAGAGGTCATGGTGTGGGAGGTCAGGAGCTCATGAGCACATCACTAGTCAGATTTATGAGCACAACATTTGTTGTGACAGTTTTTCTATGAGCACAGAGTCTTCACACTGTAACAATTTTTAGATCTTTTATATTATTAGTTAGACTTTATGAGCTCAGCATGTGTTTTCCTACAAACACATACTGAGACAGCTAGAACTCTTTTATTTTTATAAACTTTATATGTTTACACTAACATATATTAGCCTTAGACACTTAGCATTAGTTCATTAAACACATTATTTTAGGATAGGCACATTTATGGGGTTAAATACAGACAGTTAGAATGAGAGAAATTCATTTTGAATTATAAAGTAATGGTGGAAGTATAATGCGTTTGTTTATGCCTTGAATGTTTCATAACTTAGATTGTACCACACAGTTCCCTTGAAAAGGTTGCCTTGTTTAGGAATAGTCCAGATATCTTGTCTCCTTCTCTAGTAAACATGTCATTCCTGTACCAGAGAAGGACACTGTCCCATGAGGTCATTTTGATCCTCATGGAAAACATGTATTTTTAAAATCATGCAAAGTCTGTGGAATTAATGGAGACAACCTATCTATGAAATAACATATAAATATGGCCTAAACTGTTATCTAAGTTGTCTGCACAGTCCGATAGCCAGTGATGGTATCACTACAGCCCTTCCCGACGTGTGTGACCCCTGCATCAATGTGAGTACCTATATAGCAGTAGCCAAGATAGGCAGGATGCTTTAACAATATAATTAGGATATCTTGGTGTCCTGAGTTTGATGTTTGGGTCAACTGATATAATGGTTCTGGACAGAAAATGTCACATTAGAAACTGTTTTCTAACTGGAAACCCTGTATAATAAATTATATTTTGTGTTACACTTTCACAGACTTATGTAAGACACTCATTAGACCATATCAGTAGTTCTAAAATGACCTGGTAGATCCCACTGGAAGCATGGAGAAGTTCAGGCTGGATCTAAAACAGATAGCCACCCCCACCCTGAGGTCCCTCCTTGGGCAGTGTACAACAGAAAACCCAGCCAGGATCGTTGCCTCCAGGACTGGACCAGCATCGTCACCCAGCCAGGTCTCGGTAATATAAGCCAGGTTGACTGAGTAAATCAGATCCGCCATTATAGCGGTCTTATTCCTCATCAACCTGGCATGCCTCCCTGTTTTAGTCATTCCTCTTCCTCATCCCTACTCTCATTTCCTCTCTTCCCGCTCTCCTCTATTTCCCTGGCATCCTTGGTGTCAAATTCTTCCTGCTCCTTGGCTTCACCTTGAAGCTCTCTGGTGCTTTCTATCCTTTCTCTTCCCCTGTTCTCCCTCCTCTATTTCCTTCCTGTCTCTGTCTTCCAGGCAGCATGGCTCAGTTGGTAGCACATCCACCTCTGGACCAGAAGGTTGTGGGTTCTCGTCCCACGGGATGGACTTGCACCTAAAATCACTGGCATCCAGTGCAGTATTGGGGATGCTGTACTGTGGGGTGTGCCATCCTTCGGATGAGATGTTATACTGAGGTCCCTTCTGCCCATCCTGGTGTTGTCCTGGTGGGTGTCCAGCTAGAAGTAAAAGAACCCAGGGTACTCTTCGTAAAGAGCAGAGAACATTCCCGGTGTCCTGGCCAACATTCCCCCTTCCCATAAACCGGTTCATGCAATTATCCAGGCTGTATGTGGGTGATGATGTGTGATATGGCCGCCACCACACATTCAGTCACTTCACTACCAGTCTAGCATTGCTTGTAAAGTGCTTTGGGATACTATGTATGAAAAGCTCTATATAAATGCTGATTCTTCTTCTTCTTTAAAGCTCCTTGTCTCCTTGCTACTTTTGTTAGCAGGTGACACTGAACTTCATCCTGGCCCCCACTACTTCATCCTTACAACTTCCTCAGGGTTTGAGAGTTGCCCATTTAAATATCCGTAGCCTTCTCCCAAAGACTGACCAAGTCTAGCCCATAATGCTTAACCTTCAGCTGGATGTCCTAGTTATATCTGAATCCTGACTCACCTCTAAGGTACGAAATTCTGCTGTAACTATCCCTGGCCACACTGTACCTAGGCAAGATCACACAAAGAGGCGGTGGTGTTGCTGTCTACATTCCACAGGTATCCAAGTTGTGACTGTTCTTACTGTCTCTTTCCCTTCCTATGAGCTGCTCCTACTCAAACACTCTCTTCCTTTTCCTGTCCCCATCTTTATTGCTATTGTTTATTGTTGCCCTGGTATTTCCTCTGCTTTAGTTAATGAACTCTTCAACTATCTGTTCTAACTCTTCCAGAGGTGAGCTTTATATTCTTGGTGACTTTAGTATAAATTGGCTCTCCCCCAATACAAATAAAATTGTTCAAAATGTTAAGTCACTGCATTTGACTCAACTGATGTCTGAAGCCACTTGCCTAAACTTTAAATCTTTAAATCATTCATTGTTAGACTGGGTCCTTTCTTCTCATCCCCATTGTAATGTAGAGGCAGGAATCCTTCCTGATGCCCTCAGTGACCATCACGTGGTTTACTGCGTGCACAAGATACATAGTCCTAAGCCCCCCCCCTCAGATTTCATCTCAGGTCATTTAGGTCACTGAACTTGTACTCTCTCCTAGCTGACCTAGGTGCAGCTAATTGGTCCCCAATCTCGACAGCCAGTAATATACATTTTGGTCTGCAATACTTTCAATCCAAATTTATGGCTGTATTGGATCGTTAAGTTTCCTTGAGAAAAAACAGAGTTTGGGGCTGTCATCTTCTCTTGATTATAGCGGAGGTTATGGTGTGCCTCTGCACTAGAGACCTTGCCTGGTGTTCTTTGAAGATCACAGGCTCCCTGGCTGGTTTGGCAATCTATCGTCACCTTTGTAATGCCTGTACCAAAGCCATAAGACTTGCAGAGTTTGAATATTGTGCATTCACACTGCAGGACAATATTTATCATCCCTCTAAGTTCTGGAAGGTTATCCATTTCCTGTTCTCCCCTCTGACCCAGTCTCCCTGTCCTGTTCTCAGGGTGGATGACTCCCTCATCTCTGACCCTTCTATTGTTGTCTCTTCCATTAACTCCTACTGTACTACCTGTACCCTCTCTCTCATCACCTCCTCCTCCACCTCTCCGCTTCCCCTCTTTCTTCCCTCTCTCTACCTTCTACTCCTTTAAATCTCTCCTTTTCCTTCTCTACTACAACCAGCTCTGCTACTCTTCAGTCCTTGCTTGCTCTTAATCCTCACAAATGTGGTAGCCCTGATGGCCTTGATCCCAAATTTCTACTTCTCTCTGTCCCTGCCATTACACTGCCAATTACCCTGCTTCTCAACCTTTCTTTTTCCTCTGCTACTGTTCCTGATGCCTGATAGCAAGCTATTGTCATTTCTATTCCTCAAGGTGGTGATCTTTCCTCTCCTGGTAACTATCATTCTGATACCCCCATCTAAATTACAGGAACACCTCATACTAGCACAACTCTAAACCTTCCTTGACTCCTCCTCGTCCTTCTTCACCCACTTTCAGTCTGGTTTTAGAAAATCTCACTACACCTCCACTTCCTTCCTATGGCTCACTGACTACATCCTCAGTAGTATGGATCAGGGTCTGAGTCTGTATGCTTTTTACATTTGGGGGCACTAATTGCTGTTTAGAGCATGACAGAGCCACGGATGAGTGACTCTTGCCCATTTTTCTGCTAAATAAGGGCATATTGTTTGTTGCTGACCTCTGTGACCCTTGAGTCACTTCTGGGGCACCAGTACACATATAAACAGCCCTGCTCAGAGCAGGGCAAGTGCAGAGCAGGGCGTGCATGGCACCAAGCATGTGCATGGAGAAGTGGAAGTGGGACATAATCCTATATCAGCCTTACCAATTAAGGTAGGCTAGTCTATTTAGCTATCTGCCCAGTTTGCCATCACCCCCACATCTTCCCATGATGTCCTTCTTATAGCCTACTAAGCCTATTGTACTGCTATCCTGATATTATGATACTGTTTATTGCTTATGTATCATTATTATTGCCACTACAATTATACCCACTAACTGTCTTTGGTGGGATCCTGCCTTCCCCTGTCAATATTATTTCCTTATTTGCTGTATATACCTGATATTGGAAATTACTCCTATTTCAAATGCTACTATTATTACCCTAGCTGGTGAAGTGGGTTTGAAATACATAGAGTGCAAAATGTACATAATTATGTCTGAGGAAATGCCAAAACAGGCATTTCGGTGCATGAAGTGCATTCAGAACGCTGAGCTGCATCAAAGGATTTCAATGCTCAACTCCAGACTTGCTGCTTTACAAAGAAGCCAACTAGATATGGCCTCTAGATTCAGTAATAGGGATACCAACACAGTGTTTTTTCATCTTCCGTAGCCCCAGTTCCTAGGTCAAAAGGAAAACATATCACCTACAGTTAGGCTACTTATGGTAGCTCCTACTAACATTCCTCAAGTACCCATGCCAGTCTCTACAAGTGCTGTTCAGATTCACCCCCTTTCAGAGCATGTAAACAGAAAGTGCATTAGGAAAGAGGACATGCAAGATGGGGACTGTGCTGATATAACATTGTATAATATCCAGAGTACAAGAACTATGAAAAAGGGGTGAAAGGCTGAACATTTTAGTGTACCGCTATATAATAGTTTTGACCCCCTAGCCACACTAACAAGTGAGGATTCCAATAGTATTATAACTGATGCCGTCCCCAGCAATTCTACCCAGGAAACATATTATGTAACAAAAACTACGACTACATTAACCTTAGCCTCAACCTCTACAACCTTACCTAAGCATCAAACCAATATACTACTGCTAGTTAACGTTCAAGTTTCAGCCGACGATTCTACACCTTTAATCCTTCCAATAAATATGGAAGTTGAAATGGCAACAGAATTCACCCACCCATCTCCCTCCCAACTATCCTAGACAAGTGGTTGTATTAGGTGATTCAATAATTAAGCACCTGGACAGGGCCATATGTAACCCAGACAAATCCAGTACAGCAAGTTATAGCTTCAGTGGTGCACGAATATCAGATATCATGAACATGGTCAGCGACATTATGTATGATGGTGGGGAAACCCCCTCGTGATCTTACATGTAGGAGCCAATAACATTAAGCACGACCTATTCATATAATTAAACAAGATTTAATTGCCCTTTCTAACAAACTTGTGGACTTAGGGAGTGACAATTTTCTCATCCCCAGATTCTCATTTCATGTCAATCAGAAAATTAAGTCAATTAATGAATGGCTGCGTAAATGGTGTTTGAGACAAGAACAGACTTGTATCACCCATTGGGAAGAATTTATAGATAAATATGAATTGTATAGTAAAGACTGCCTGCATTTGAGCAGATGAGGCAGTTCCCTGCTTGGTAAACATCTACTGTCCACCACTGAACATCATTTAAACTGACTACATTGGGGAGAAGAGGGCTTGCCCTCCTCTCTAAGGTTTCCCACTGTAACAACTACTGTACCTCCACACAAGTAATCATCTAAAATTCCCAAGTTTTATTGCTAGATGTCTAAATAAACAAGCATTTGTCAATGCTGAGCGTTAAACTTACTAGTACTTGCATTGGCATTTGGCATTATGCAGGCCCCCAATGTATCCACATCCTTCAGCATTCATATCCCAACAGAGTACCTCTTTGCAACTCCTCTTGCATCTAAGTAACATTTCATCCTCATACTTCTTAAGTGTCTGTCTTAGGAACCCTAACACCCTGGTTGTGCTCAAGGGAATGAGCCCGTGTGGAAACTGCACAACCTGCATTTGTAACACAGTCATTCAGTGGAATTATTTCACCAAATTTTCAACATAGGCATTTTGTCACCTCTGGTCATGAACAGTGCCACTATGATTTTCTTAATGTGTACCGAACCCTGATTTCCCACAGCACCCGTGCTATTCTGTGACAGAAGTGTAAAAACAGAGTTTGGCCAGGATGTGAAAAATGACAGCTGTACTGTTCATAAGGAGGTGTGGGGAAAATGCAAATGTTGAAAATCTGAAGTGAAAATATGACAAATTCGCGAAGTTACAAGTGCGCATGGAAATTGTGCAACGCACACTGGTAAAACAGTAATTGTTTGGAATTTTTGTGCAAAATTTTCAACATAGGCATTTTAGGACATCTGCTCATGAACAGTGTCACTGTGATTTTCATACTCTGTACCGAGCATGAATTCCCACATCTGTCGTGCTATTGCCGCCAAATCTTAACTTACATTTTGGCCAGAATGTGAAAAATGACAGCTGTACTGGTCATAAGGAGATGTGGGAAAATGGCAATGCTGAAAATCAGGAGTGTAAATATTACAAATTCATGAACTTACTAGTGTGCGTAGGAACTGCACAATGCCCGCTCGTAACATAGCCATTTTATGGACTTTTGCCACCAAATTTTCAACATAGGAATTTTAGGACCTCTGCTCATGAACAGTGTCACTGTGATTGTGTTACTCTGTAGCACACACTGATTTTCAGCAACGACTGTTCTATTCTGCGCCAGAAGCACAAAAACACATTTCAGCCAGGATGTGAAAATTGGCAGCTGCACTGTTCATAAGGAGGTGTGGAAATATGCCTATGTTGAAAATCTGGAATGAAAATATTACAAATTCACAAACTTATGAGTGCACATGGAAACTGCACAATGCACGCTCATAAAACAGGCATTTTTTGGAATTTTTTCACCAAATTTGCAACATAGGTATTTGAGAGCCCACCTCATGAACACCGACACTGTTGTTTCGTTACTCAGTCCGGAAAGGTGATTCCACACAGTAGCTGTGAAATCACCTTTCAGGATCGAATAACACCATGACAGTGACTGAATTCATAAGAAGGGGTGTCAAGAACCCCATGTAAAAAATTTGGTGCCAAAAGTCAAAAAAATGACTGAGATATCCACCTAAGTTGGAAAAACCCTATTTATGCCATTATATAGCTTACTGGCATTTCCTCAGTTCGAGGTTGGCTTTGAAGAGTGCAGACATGTTCCCAGTCCACTGAAGATCATTGTATTGGGCTCCAGAGGTAAGTATGGGGTGAGGGGGGTGGGAGGAGATGGGTGCGCAGAAGGTGGGCATGGGTTGTCGGGGGCACCAAGAACTCACTGAGGGACCATCTTCTTGTTTTACAGGACTTAAGAAGAAAAGAAAAGGATGGTTTTGGTACACTGGGGTGGGCTCCCAGCATGCCACCTAGGTGAGGGGGGGTATGGGGAGGTGGGAGCGCAGAAGGTGGGTGGCAAGGGACTCATTGAGGAACCGTTTTCTTATTTCACAGCATTGAAAAACAAAAAAAAGGATGCTGTTGGTATGCTGGGATGGGCTCCCAGCATGCCACCTACATGTGTGCTGGGGGGGACTAGAACCAGCAGGGATTGGGAACCCCCACTGGCCATACAGTGTGTGTGGAGGGGGGCAAGCATGAGCACACTGGGGTGGGCTCCCAGCATGACAACTGATTATTTTTTAGGGGGCTGCAGCTGCGAGGATTGGGCACCCCTCTTGGCACACAAGATGGGGCCAGGAGAACAGCAGGGGGGGGGAGGAAATTAGCAGAGGAAGGAAGCGGGAGGGTGTTGATGCCGAGCTGTGCATGATTGCTAATAGCCAATTGCTAATAAATGCTAATTGCATACACACTACCACCACTGATTGCAGTGGACCTTTTGTTAGAAGTGAAGAAACCAACACAGCTGAACTGCAGTCATACACAGTTCGGCATGTAGTGGTCCCCTGCTGGTCGCGCCTGCTACACTGAGCAGTGCATTGGGAGGAGGGTCACACACCTCCAAAACTTGTACTGTTGCAAGATGTTTCTTGCTCATGCACACAAGCGAACGTAAAAAATATGATGAATTGAAAATAAGGGCACATCAGGGTAACTTAGACATCCTCTCCATATCCAAAATCTGGGAAGTCGATAAAACATCCTAGGATTACATCATGCCAGGTTATAATTTATATAAATTAAACCAAGAAACTAGAAAAGGTGGTGGTATTGCTTTATTAATCAATAACAATATTAAGTCACTTGACATCTCAGATAAAGTCAAAAATCATTGTTTATTTATGAAACTATTTGAGATAAAATCTATTTGACAGACTCAGATTTCCTGTTCTTAGGATCATGTTTCCACCTCCCAAATTCCTCAATGGAGATTTTTGATGTCATACTCTCCGAAATAGAGCATGTGGATGAATTAGGTAACCTTATAATTATGGGGGACTTTAATCTTGGGGATATTTGCGGGAATGATTTCTCTGCCTCGACCACCTAGGGTAAAAAACTACTCTCCATCTGTATTCAGTTTTGGTTGAAGGAGTGCATTTTAACACCAGCTAGAGGTGGCAGAACATTAGATCTCGTCATACGTAATGATGAACTAGTTGTTAATAATGTCATCGTTGAGTTCACAGTTGGCAACAGAGATCACAACTCCATTCAGTTTTCACTGCAAAAATATTACGCTTTCATCACTAACTCAACCTTAATTTATTGTTATGAGAAGGCTAAATTGAACGCAATGAAAAATGCTCTTAATGAAGTAAACTGGGATTCTATATTTAATATACTACCCGCTCAAAAAAGTTGGTAAATCCTTAGAGAAACTCTTACCACTTTGAGAGATACCTACATACCTTCTAGGAAAAAAAAACTCCAACCATAAACACTCCCCTAAATGGATGAAAAATTCAATAAAAAGATTGCTTAAACTAAAGTACAAAAAATACAGTGCATACCTCAAATTGAAAACAAACACCAACTGGGGCTCTTACCTCAAAATCCAGAAGAAATGCAAACTAAAAATTAAAAAATGAAACAAAGATGGGAATACAATCTTGCAAAATCAACCAACAAGACTAATAGTAAATTCTTCTTCTCATACATAAATTCTTAAAAAAAAAACAGTTTGTCAAATGGGTCCTCTGTTACTGGATGATCAATAGATTCATGACCCTAAACTAATGGCAGATGTATTTAATCAGAAATTCTGTATTATCTTTAATATAGCACAACAAAATAACTCAAACCATACTAATAATAATGATTATAGTATCAGGTTCACTGAAGACCTAATAATCAACAAATTACTTACCAAAAATGTAAATACTGTCCTGGACCAGATAATATTGCTAGCCATTTACTTTATTTGCGCTGATTGCCTAGTAAGTCCCTGAAACTGCTTTTTGAGGTTGTATATCGAAAAACTTTGTCCCAGTGATTGGAAAAAGCAAGTGTTGTCCTATTAATAAAAGGCCCTAAAACAACTGGGAAAATTATAGGCCTATAAGTTTTATGTCATCAGTATGCTAGATTCTTGAAAGCCTTATTAAATACGTAATTACCCTTCTCTTGACAATCAAGACCCCGAACAACATGGTTTCAAAAAGGCAGAGGCTGCCTCACTAACTAATGTCCTTCTATGAACATATTAGTTCTCATCTTGATAATCGAATTCTTGCAATGTCATATTTATTGATTTTAGCAAGACATTTGATGTCTTGCCCATTGGGCACTTATAACAATTACACAACCTCAATATTAATAGTAATTTAATTAATTGAATCAGTGACTGGCTTTATAATAGAACACAAGAGCCCAGATATTCAAAAGGGATGCGCCATGCACAACAGAGATGCGCCAGTGCAAGTACGAAAATGCACCATTGTGCGATATTCAGTGGGAGACAGCTGCACCGCGCAAGTTGCAATGCGCAAGAGTGCAATAGTAATGAATGCATGTGCAACTGTAGGGGGAGGAACCATGAATAAATGGCGCAGTGCAATATTCAACAGCATGCGCCTTGCACAATAGGGGAGCTAGCGGAAGTTACGTGACAGCGGAAAATATCCAAAATAAAAAGGAACAAGAGGGAGGTGCAAGAACGCTACAGGAAGCCAGAGGTGGGAGTGAGGTGACAGCAACACAGAAGAGGGTAGCAGTGAGTGGGACTGGGCAGGAGTAGGACAGGGCATGCCTGGGAACAACCAGGAACAGGACAGGAGTGGAGAGCCTGTGCTACTGTGCAGGAGTGACAGGAAGTGCCACAGTGGACTGAAGGCAGTGGCAGTGGCAGGACAGCCAAAGGCCGGAGGTGTACCGTGCAGGGGAGCATCACAAGCGGACAGTGGGGAACGGGATAACAGCTGCCGGGGGACACCAGCCAGGGACTTAGCCAGTGCCACCTTCCAGATGGAGGCAGTAATGAGGGGTGAGAGAAGGCAGGCAACAGGGGAGCGCCGTGGAAGGGCCCATCAGCGGTACACCCCAACAGGTGATACGGGCCCACACCACCTTTGAACACTACACTGACACAGAGATTGTGGGCCGGTACCACCTGAACCGGGTGATCCTCAAGCAGCTCTGTGAGCTGTGCAGTGATGAGATGCAGGCACCCACACGACAGAGCCATGCTCTGTCAGTGGCAACAAAGGTGACAGCTGTCATGTGCCTGCTCACCACAGGCACCTTCCAGAGACCAACAGGGGACACAACAGTCATAACCCAGTCTGCCGCATCACACCTACTCACACAGTTCCTCAGCGCACTAGTGCCACAAGCTGCGGAGTACATCCATTTCCCCAGCACACAGGCAGAGCGTACAGCACACATACAAGTGTTCCACAAGGTAGCAAGTATGCCTGGCATGCTCAGGGCCATTGACTGCACCCATGTGGCCATCCACACTCCACCTGGCATGGATGGTGTATCTTACATTAACCAGTAGGGGTTTGCCAGCATCAACTGCCAGGTGATGTGCGATGCCAGGGCCGATAACCAATGTCTGTGCCAAGAACTCTGGGGAGCACATGATGCCTTCATCTGGCACCAGTCCACACTGTGCCACAGGTTCAAGAGTGGGGACATCCCTACTGGCCACCTAGTGGATAAGTATGCACATCACACGGGATGACATAAGCAGCTGTGGGGGTGCATAGTCAGAGGTGCCATGGGTACCAGCCTTGATGGCCCATGGCAGAGCGGCACGAACCACCATACTAATGTCCACCCTCTACACACAGGTGACAGTGGCTACCCCTCTGTCCCTGGCTGCTCACACCATACCGGTGCCCACGACCCCATCAAAGCAATGGTACAATGAGGCACATGACACCACACGTAATGTCATCAAGTGGGTGTTCAGGATGCTGAAGGCACATTTCTGGTACCTGGACATGTCTGGCGGTGCCCTACAGTACAACCCCTCGAGGCCTGTGGGCTATTCCTGGCCTGTTGCATCCTGCACAACATGGCGAATGACTGTGGGATAGCTGTAGAGGTCGAAGAGGGGAACAGCGATGGGGATGATGAGGACGCCAGTCCAGACGGTGATGGGCAGCCACCCCCTGGGCAAAGGAACCCCCGCCTGATCTGGATGTCACAACTGCACCAGGACACCATCACAGAGGAGCACTTCGGCCAACACAGGTAGGTCATGGGGCCATGTGCAACCACCAATGGCAAGGGCACAACCCACAGACAGGCACGGATGAACCCCAGGGGTGGATGGTGGCAAGGGAATGGGTCTGAGCATGGAACAGTACACGCCATCAGGGATGGGCAGGGCCAAACACGACACGCACGCACACACACACACACACACACACACACACACACACAACAAGACATGCACAAGGGGCAGAAGGCTCGCCAACCCTGAATGCAACCCCTACCCACACACAGGTCCACACACGACCACGCCCATTGTCCGTCATTGTGCATGTCTCAGATGCTCAGCACCACTGCACACTGGCAGACAGTGCAACGCAGGCATCATCATGCACACACCACAGTGGCCAGCAGCTGGGGGTGTGTGCACAGGGACTGTGCATTTGCAGGGTCAGATACCCCACCTGTGCATCACATGATGCACAACACACTGCACATAGGGCAGCGGCAGACAGTGGCCATGGTGGGAGACAGGTCAGTCACGCGGCACAGTGCCTCGGCCACCACGGATGCATGGGTGGCCTCGCCGAGACCTGCCAGCCATGCCAAGCTGACCATTGGCCTCATGGGGTGGCACTGACAGTCCCCCAGGGGTGACGCTGCAGGAACGTGACCGTGTTCGTGTAGGGGTCTGCAGCTCACCAAACATGCCCACGCCAGGTGTGCTCGGTATGGCCACATCCAAACCCGGTGTCGACATGGAAGGTGTCACATGATGCTGAGATTGGGGGTGGACGTGACACTGCATGGTGTCTGCAGCGCATGGGCAGTGAACTGGGTGCCCAATGTGGCCATGACAGCAGTGAATGCACGTGTCTGCCTGTCAATGGCAGTGGTCACATCCTTACCGCTGCTGGGCCATCTCTGCCAGGAGCAGACCGTGGTCTCTGCTCCACCGCTCCTCTGCTTGGTGCAGAACCACACTGAGTGCATCCACCGCTGTCACAAACTGCAACTGCTGATCCACTGAAGCCTGGAGTAGGTGGCTGTGCTCATCAAGAGGTCATCCCCGGATCGGCATGATGTCCATCGTGGTGTTCCTGGCCATGCTGGGCAGCACCCTTGAGAATGGGCGCTGCACACCAGAGCCATGCTGGGGCACGTCCACATGCGGTGCACTGACACCACCCCTGACGCTGCCCTCGTCCCCATCGGCCAACCGGTGGCATTGCTCCTCCAGCTGCCGATTGACAGGGCTCACTGGTGCTGCGCAGCTGCCGCCAATAGCCCCACCAGCCTGGACACACCAGTGCTGCCCCACTGGGCACACAGGCTGGGACTGTGATGTCATGAGGCCTCCGCGGCACCACCATGGCTATTCCATGCCTTTTCCTGCTGTGGGACCAGCTTCATGCCCACACGTATCACTGTCCGGGATGTGTGATCCATCATCATCGGTGCCTGATCCGCACCAGTCCATGTCCCAGCATGCTGGAGTCTGTGGCCGCTGTCACGCTGGGACACAGGCAGGACCTCATCCACCAGCACCACCATCTTCAGTCCGGACAGACAGGCAGGTATGCGGGGTCCTGACCCTTGGACACCTATGGAGGTGGATAGGCACTCCTCCATGTCCAGGGCCTCACCCACGGTGGACACACCACTGCCACTGATCCATGTAGATGCTCAGAAGCTGTAAGGAACACAGCAGCATTAATGTCCCCACCCACCCTGTGGCATTCCCCCACCTCCACACAGTGACAGCACAGGACCTACCATGCAGTGACGGGCTGCCACCCATCTGGAAGCCACCACCTGGAATGCCCTCTATGGCTCGCCACATGCTGCAAGCCACCCGCTCCTCCTGTGGCATCAGGCATGGCACATCTGGCTGTCTACCACCGGTTGCAGCACGTGATGTCCTGATGGCAGCCACCTTGTCCTTAATCCTCCTCCTGTCCGTGCCGACCTTCTTTTTACATTCATGCATGGACCGCTGGTGGCTGCCATGCTGGT
The DNA here is from genome assembly GCA_016271365.2 of Neoceratodus forsteri. NCBI lineage: Eukaryota > Metazoa > Chordata > Ceratodontiformes > Ceratodontidae > Neoceratodus > Neoceratodus forsteri. The sequence goes on along the minus strand of CM028129.1, from coordinate 1,683,864,827 downwards.
TCACGGCATGCGCAACCTCACCCCATGCTGCAGCACTGGCCTGTGTTATTCCCCACTGTCCACTGAGCAGCAGTTCCCTGTCAAGGTAGGCCTCAAACAGGGCATCTGATTCCGCCCGGGTGAAGTTGGGCCTCCTCCATCTCCCATGTCCTTGTTCCTCCTCTTCCTCATGTTCGGTCATTATAGAGCCTGTAGGAATGACAAAATGACAAGTGTTACCTTTGATTGTGCAGTCCCATGCATCTCTCACACACCACAGTCCACACTTCCAAACAGCATGCAAGCCACCACAATAGACTGCAATACCAAACTGTGTCCACTGCAGCCCCATGTCACATTTATATAGCGCAAGGCATGCAAATGAGGCGAGGCACAACTTTAAGTGGATGCTAATGCAGTGGCTCTGCCATGGAATTGCTGATGAGCTGATTTGCATATGCTGGCTGAATATCGCGCTGTTGCACCTTGTGCAATTGTGTTGAGCATGCTCAGGCAATGGCACAGTTCAGTGACATGCGCAGTAGGCACCGGACGGCGCATGCTCGGGGTACTGACACCAATGCCTGCTGTGCTGATGACGTGCTGAATGCAGGAGGCAGTGCAGGGCGTGGCCACCACTGTGCCAGTGGTGCTAGTGCACTGTTCTCACATGTGGCACTCATGCCCTGGAGCGCCGTAGGCACCATGGTGCCACCGCATAGTAAGCCACTGCAGTGTGTCACACACAGGCACCCTACCATGCTACACGCGGGGAGTCCCAATAGCGCTGTTTCGGGCTGTGCGTGACAGGCCCTTGACCCTGTGGTTGACCTTTGCCCCCTATGTGCCATGTGTCTGCATGGGTGCACCCCTATCATGCTGTTCGGTGGCAGTGCAATGGGGAATGGCAGCGCTGTACCGCGCAGCATCTGCACATGGGGGACGTGCGCTACAGAGCACCATTTTGTGATCTGGCCTGCATGAATGATGGCACGCGGGAGAGCAGCACAGTGGAGTGTGCTAGAGCTGGCCAATCTTGTGGCCATTGTTGAGCCCATGCTGGAGCCCTGTTTGGGAAGACCCTTTGGACAGCCTTAGAAGTGCTGTGTGGGAGGAGGTGGCAGAGGCAATGGAGGAGGCCACTGGGATTCCCTGCAGCACAGAACAGTGTCGCCACCACTATGAGGACCTCCAGCGGTGGGACCCAGATAGGCTGGCTTGACTATGGGCATGTGCCAGGCGATGCACAGTGCCACGGCCAGGAAGGTGCACCATCCATACACTGGTAGCATCCGTCCGTCCGGGTATCACGGTGTGCATGTGTCCACCATGCAGGGGGGTGAGGGCCATCCAATGTGGATGGTGATGGTGGTGGTGGTGGTGGGGTTATGGCATGGCTGGGCTGTGCAGGTTCACACACACCAGGGGGGGAGCTTTGCTACTGGTTTGTACTGATGTTCCCCTCTCCGTGTTTGCACCCTAGGCCCAGAAGAAAGATGCCGTGCTCGGGAGACATGGGCACAGTGAGACAGGGATGCTGCCCAGCAACAGGGATGAGGTGGATGGGCCATAGTACAGCAGCACCCAGCTGTTGCAGATGCAAGTGAGTGCCTTTCTTCCAAGAACTTCTGTGCATGCTGTGTTGGGGGGTAGGCGGCGGAGCATGGCCACCAACCCTTGAAACCACCACTGTGCATGCCACACAGTACACTCAGCACTGTCCTGTGGCACTGCATGTGTGGTGTGCATCACTGGTGGTCTGTGCATGCACCAGGTACATGACTGTGCCACTGCCTTGCACTGCATAGCCATGTCACTGTCACAACCCGCAGTGGTGCTGTGCGGGACTTGGGCCGGTGAGTGTGTACAGCAGCCTGCATGGCTGTGTGCACCTGGGTAGGCAGATCTTGTGAGACACGGTCACTGTGGGTGGTCACACACCATCACAGGGCGTGCGGCGACTGTATGCCATGCATAATGGGTGGGCTGCAGGGGATGGACAGTAACACGTATTGACTCTGCTCCCTTGTCCTAGGTGGACATCACTGGATGGCCTTGGAACAAGGCATGCAGAAGCTGCTGCAGCTGGCATGGGTGTCCCTAAGCGGTACTGGAGAGAATGAGTGGGATGGGGTCTGGAGACAAAGCACCTGGAGGCGCCACAGGAGTGGAGAGCAGGGCAGGCAATAGGCCCTCCATGCCCCCTAACTCACCTAACCCCCCCTGGACCCACCCTCACACCCCTCCTTCCCTCTCCCATTTGTTCACCCCTGCCCCATGCCCACCCCACCTGGTTTGTGACCCTTCCCCCATGCTTGTAAATACTTGTAAATAGTTTGTTTGTTACCTTTTTCAATACATGCATTTTGTTATGACAACTGTGGTGGTCTCTGATTTGCAGCGGGCTACAGATTCTTGGCTGCAGTGGTGGAATGGTGTCAGGGTGGTGCAGGCATGGGCGTATGTGTGTGTCCAGCAGGAACCACCTATGGTGTGGGCGGGGACTTGGTCACTGTCTGTGACATGTGTGTTGTTCTCTGTGCCTTGGGCGCCTGTGTGCGGTGGTTCATGGTGCATGCACTGTGTCCATGGCGCCCCTGTCAGACTGTCCATGGCCTGTGCAGCTGACACCTTGCATGTCTGTGCTATGCATGGTCTGCTAGTATGTCAGTGGTGGCTGTCCATGCTGGACACCCCCTGTACCCGGCACAATGCCAGATTGCCTCCTGTCACCGGTATGGTGCACGTCTGCCTTGGGCGGCGCTGTGGCCTCCACTGTTGTTGTCCCCCCTCCATGCTGTCACTTGTGTCTGTTGCAGGGGATGTGCTCCAATGTTTGTCACTTGTGCTCCAGCCACATGCTGGTGGTGTACAGATTCATGGTGCACGCGCAGGGTGGCTGGTACACTTGTGCCATGGAGGGCTGGCCATGGTACCACGGCTGCTGTGGCTGCACGCCAGTGGGTTTTGCCCACTACTGTGTCCCTGTGTTGCTGTGCCCTTTGGTATGGGTGGGTGTTTGTCTGTGCACTGTGTTGCATCCTGTGTGGCGATGCTTCCATGCACCACTGTGGGCATCTGTGCTGGCTGTTGGGGCCAGTGCTGGGACAGGGTGTGTGCTTGGGTGGGTGTGCAGGGTGCTGTTCTGCTGGTGGTAGGGTATGGGGCAGGGGCTGTCACATACAGGGTACCTCATGTGCCAATGCAGGGTCGGTCTCTCAGGTGTACCTCGGGGGGGGCCATGCAGGGTGGCACTGTGTCTGCAGTTGTTGCATCAGTGGCTGCTGCTGTCCACTGCAGGGTGCTCACGGTGGGGCTGCCTTGCATGGCTCCATGGTGCACATGGTTGCATTGTCACAGTGGGGGTGGTGGCATGCATGGGGTGACATGCACTGTTGGGCACTGCTCCTTGGCAGGGTGTCTGGCTGGGGGTTGCTATGCAGGGTATGCTCTGCATTGGTGGGATGGTGTAGCATGGGGTGGCCGGACCTCCTTGTGTGCTGGTCACAGCTTGCCAGGGGCTGTGCTGTGGCACCATGCCCCAGCTGTGGGATTGTTGCTGGTGTCCATGGGCTGGTGGTTCTTCCAGCTCTCCTCAGGTTGTGCAGTTCATGGGGTGTGGGGGTCGATGTCTGTTCTGCTGCGTGCTCCTCTGTCCATATCTTCCATGGGTGGTGAACCCCTGAATCCTGTCCCTGCACATCCCTGGTTGTGCTGATGCACTGCTACCCTGCTCCACTGTGCATCCCTGGTTGCACCATGGCATGGTTTGTGCGATATTCAGTTGTGTTGCGCGAGCGTACCTTGGCCTGTGCAGTGTTTGAATATTGCGCATGTTGTGCATAGGCACACTGAACCTGCGCTTGTTCCTGCTATTGCGCTACTTTGTGGTGCAGTTTGAATATCTGGGCCCAAGAGTTCAAATTAACAGCACTCTGCCCGACTTGGGTAATGTCACTAGCAGTGTCCCACAGGGGTCTGTTCTGGGCCCTTGTTTGTTCCAGGTATTTATTTCAGACATGACTACTTACTGTTATTCACCTTCCATTAAACATGTCGAGGATATCAAAATTTGTGGTCCATGCACTAATCCAGATCAAGCTTTAATGATATAACAGAAGCTAGATAAAATCACAACCTGGATAAATACGTGGGGTATGAAGCTTAACACTACTAAATGCTAGGCTATGCACCTTGGACCTCAGAATCCAAATTACTCATATACCCTTGGGGGGGAGTAATATTGAATACAACCATTGATGAAAAGGATCTCGGTATTGTAATCTCACATGACTTATCTCACTCAACACACATACATGATACAATAGACAAAACTAATCAGGTAATATGGTCTATTAAGCGGAACATCAAATCTAGAAATCCCAATGTCGTGATGCCTCTATTCAGGAGCTTATGCAAAGCCACATTTAGAGTATGCATCCTAGCTCTGGTGCCCATTCAAAAAAACTGAATGGGATTTATTGGAGAAAGTGCAAAGAAAATTCACTAAGCACATTCATGGGTTGCGACATGAGACCTATGAAACAAGACTCCAGTCCCTAAACCTCACGACCCTAGTTACCCATTGCCTCAGAGGGGATCTTTTCTTTTTATTTGGCATAATCTAATATCCTCACCTGATGACAGAACTTAGTTTTGTGTTCAAAAATAATACTTATAATGCAAGAGATCACCCTCTTCAACTGGCTGGAAAACCTTTTAACTACTTAAGTAGGAAATTCTTTTTCACACGAAGGACTCTGGAACAGATTATCTCTTGAGGTAGTGATCAGTGAAATCAAAAGTGTATTTAAACATCACCTTGACAATCTAATAACCTCTGGGTATAATCTTTCCTATTATACTTTGCAATTAGTATAGGAGCACTCATGGGCTACTTGGTCTCCTTGCTATTCAAATACCTTAGTACAGGTATGTATGAACCCTGATATGCATGAACCTTCTTTTCACACCCTTGATGGTGCTATTATTGAGAATGTATCCTCTTACAAGTACCTCACAGTCTAGTTTGACTGTCATTTTGATTTCCTGGTTCATATTTGATGCCATGCACCAAAAGTTTCACCCCAAGCTTGGTGCACTCTACAGGAACAAAAGCAAGTACCCCACTTCCTGCCCCAGTAAAATGTTTTAAAGATGATCCTCCCTATTTTTGATTAAGGTAACATAGTCTACAATGGAGTTTCCAAATCCTCCCTTGCCAGATTGGGCCACCTCTTCAACTCTTTTGTCATTTACTTTAGATTGCTCCTCATTAACCACCACTGCTCACTCTATTCTGCCTTTTCCTCCCTCTCTTGATGCCAGGTGTCTTTCCCACTGTGCCTCCTAAATTCTGGTTTGGTTTGGTTCCATTCCTCCTACCTTACTTCCCTCTTATCCTCTCCCTCAGTTTTCTACTATCCTCTGTGCAATAATACTTCCCATTCCCTCACTATTCCTTCTAGAAAATCTACAGCTGGTCAGTCTGCTTTCTCACACTGCTTTCCTAAACTTTGGTTCTCCCTTCCTTGTCAAGTCACTCTTCTTCTTTGCTTTCTCCTCAAAGTCTGCCTTCGTGACTTTCTTCTCTCTCCTGCAGCTGTCTTTGGCTCACTTCTCCCCCAACAACAACTAGTTTTGCCCTGGCAATCTGTTTCCCTCATTACCTGTACGTATGTTATTCCTATTTGTCTGTACTTTTTGATTATTGTTCATGGTTTATTGTATTTGCTGTATATGATTTTCCTCATCCCCTACCCCCAGGATACATCAGGAAATCAACTGTTAGCAGCACAGTATATCTCTCCTGGTTAAACTAAGTAACTAAATAAATATACAATGCTCTTTGAACTGTACCCCATATGTCACAGAATTTTGTCATCTGGTTATTAGTAAGATAATGAGTTTTCTCCAATCTCATACTTTCTAAAAATAGATTTTTCCACATTTCCATATTTGAAACTTGTGATTCTTTCCAAACGAAGGTAAAACATCTTTTTGCATTTAGCAAGACTAGATAGCATAAAAGCATATTTTGACCTTCAAGTATATCTTGTAAAGAGGACATCGATATAAGATGAGAGATGGCCATACCTGGCTACAACATATTCAGAAGAGACAGGGCAGGCAGGAAGGGAGCATGAGTGGCACTGTATGTGAAAAATGACATAAGGGCCACAGAGATCCAGGAGAAACAAAGTGGGGGAGAGATACTGTGGGTTAAGCTGGAAAAGAAAATGGGGCCAGCCATCCACACAGGTGTGGTCTATAGACCACCAGCCCAGGAGGAAGAAACAGATAGGGAGCTGATGCTAGCCATCCAAAGAATGGCAGACAAGGGTGAGGTAGTACTGGTTGGAGACTTCAATATTCCAGACGTGGACTGGAGCATCCCAGCAGCAGCATCAACCAGGAGCAGATTTATCCTGGACTCCCTTCAGGGTGCCTTCCTCAAGCAACTTGTCATGGAACCAACTCAGCAGAAGGCAATACTGGACATTGTGCTCACAAACAGGGACAGTGTTATGGGGGTAACAGGGAGGGAGCACCTGAGGAACAGTGACCACCAGTCATTGTGGTTTGAAATCACAGAAACAGCAGAACCAAACCACACAAAAACATGTATCCTGGATTTTAGGGGGGCAGATTTTGGGAAAATGGGGAGATACTTGAAAGAGGCATTAAGGGGAATGGGGCAGGAATCAGGGGTTGAGGAACAGTGGGCAGCATTTAAAATGGGGATTACAAGAGCAACACAATTATGCATTAAGCAGGTTAGCAAGAGGAAAAGGAAGAGGAGACCATTATGGTTTTCCAAAGAGGTAGCAAAGAAAGTGAAAGCCAAAAAGATTGCATTCAGGTAATACAAAAAGACACAGGCAAAAGGGGATAGGAAGAAGTACCAGGAGAAGCAAATGGAGACAGGGAGGTCAGTAAGGGAAGCCAAAGCTCAGATAGAAGAACACATTGCAAAATCAGTGGGTAGAGGGGACAAAACCTTTTACAGGTACATAAGTGAAAAAAGAAAGGCAAAGAGGGATAGTGAGACTGAAGGGGGAGGATGGGGGCCACGTGGAGGATGACAACAGTAAAGTTGACATATTGAACAGGTATTTCTGCTCAGTCTTTACTGAGGAAGAGGAGGGTAATGGGTCTGAAGAGAGTACAAGGGGTGAGAATGGTGCAGAAATGGACACAAGTCCCTTTACACGAGAAAGGGTCTTGAAGTAACTGGAAGTAATAAGAGTTGATAAAGCAATGGGGCCAGATGGGGTGCACCCCAGGATCCCTAAAGAACTAAGAGAGGTGGTGGCTGAACCTCTGGCTATCCTGTTTAGCCGATCACTGGAAACAGGGGAGGTACCCAAAGACTGGAGGACAGCAGATGTAGTCCCCTTATACAAAAGTGGGAACAAAGAGGAAGTGGGGAACTACAGACCAGTCAGCCTCACCTTGGTAGTGGGGAAGATCATGGAAGCACTACTGAAGGAGAGAGTGGTGGAACATCTGGTTGTCAATGGACTACAGGACCCAAGGCAGCATGGTTTCACCAGGGGGAGGTCATGTCAGACCAACCTCATTGAATTTTTTGACTGGGTGACTAGGGAGGTGGATCAGGGGAGGGCAGTGGACATGGCCTATCTGGACTTCAGCAAGGCCTTTGACACTGTGCCACATAGAAGACTATTACACAAACTGGGGAATATGGGTGTGGGCAGGACAGTAGTGTGGTGGGTAGGTAACTGGATGGGTGGCAGGACACAGAGGGTGGTGGTAAATGGCTGTCACTCCACAGAGGGATGAGTGACCAGTGGGGTACCACAGGGATCAGTGCTGGGACCGGTCCTATTCAACATCTTCATCAGTGACATTACGCAGGACCTAGAAGGCAGAATTTCACTGTTCACTGATGACACAAAGCTCTGTAACAGACTAGACACACCAGAGGGTGTAGACAGAATGAGAAGGGACCTGCAGAAACTTGAAGAATGGTCAGGGGTTTGGAATGGTCAGTGCAAAGAAGTGCAAGATAATGCATATGGGGCACAAAAACCCTGGCACAATATATCAATTTGGGGGTGAGGATATGGCATGCACCAAGCAGGAAAGAGATCTTGGGGTTATCATCTCTGATGACCTCAAGGTAGGGAAACAGTGTGACAAGGCAGCAGGTAAAGCAAATAGGATGCTGGGATGCCTAGGCAGGGGCATCACTAGCAGGAAAAGGGAGGTCATAATTCCACTATACAAGACACTAGTGAGGCCCCACCTGGAGTACAGTGTACAGTTCTGGAGACCTTACCTACATAAGGACATAGACAGGGTAGAGAAGGTTCAGAGGAGGGCAACAAAGGTGGTGCATGGATTGCATCACAAGTCCTGTGAAGACAGGTTGAAGGAACTGAACATGTACTCCCTGGAGGAGAGGAGGGAGAGAGGGGATATGATAGAGACATACAAGTATCTTACAGGAAGGAACAGGGTGCAGGAATATACTATTTTTAAGCAGAAAAGATGTTCCAGGACTAGAGGGCATGGGATGAAGTTGGAGGGAGGACAATTCAGAGGAAACGTGAGGACGAATTTCTTCACAGAATGGGTGGTGGACAAGTGGAACACCCTGCCAGAGGAAGTGGTGGGGGCAGAAACAATCATGGGTTTTAAGAATGCATGGGATAGACATAAAGGAATTCTGGAGGTAAGAGTTAAGGGGCAACAGACTTCTAGGAAAACATAAACTGAACTTACGAGCTCAAATGGGCAGACTGGGTGGGCCATAGGCCCTTATCTGCTAACACTGTCTATGTATGTATCTATGTATAAGACATAATTCAGGTTAAAATGTCAATTCAGTTTCTAAGATTATATTAATCTGATTCAACACTTGCTCCCAGAAGGCTTTAACTTTGGGACAAAGAGCAAGCACATGTGCTGAATTAGCTATCGCCACATCTTCTGTTGCAATATGCAGGCACAGTATATTGTTTTGTCATATACATTTTATGCTTCTTCTTTGTCGGCCAACTTCTCTTCCACCTAGTCCTGCCCCGGCCCTGTCACCCCAGTGTCCACCAGGAGTTACCTCTTGGCACAGAGGTGCCCAGCTAGTCAGGTTCGGAGCCCAAGGAAGACCAGCATCATCCTTGCCGGCTGACACCTTTTTCCATTTTTCTCCCTTCCCTGTTGTTGGGGTGCACATGTCAGCGTGCATGCATGGAGGGGCATATACACTGCAGATGTCCCATAGCCTCCTCCCTTGTGTTGGCACCCTACAGTTCCACACTACCCTTGGGCCTCCGCCCGGGAGCAGCCATTCAGCAGGAATGCCAATCCTCCCTCCCTGGGTGAGGAGAGCAGTCCTTCAGATGCTCAGTCCTCTCCCTCCCCTGCTGACCTCCAGTGATCTGTTCACACCACGAACATGGGTCGCCGGTATGGCAGGAGGTAAGGCATAGATGCCTCAGCCCTCCTTGTCACTGGACCAGCTAGACACAGTATCGTTAAACTTCTTCAAAAGATAAAGAGAATAATATATGCTATGTATAACATAGAAGTGAATGTCACATCAGATGGTACGTAGGCACAGTATTACTAAACTTCTTCAAACTATAAACAGAATAATATATCCTTTGTATAACAGAAGTGAATGTCATATCAGATGGTTATCCAGCAACCCTACTATGTATGCACAGAACAGCTCAGAAAATAAAATTAAAATAAAATTTTAATTTTTATAATTCTGAAACCATTTCATATTTTTTCACAAAACCTTTGAAAGGCACTACCTCAGCACAGGCTGCTTCTACCCTGACAGTTTTGTGAAAAAACTGTGCACTGTCTAGGGTGTGCATAAGAGCAAACAAAAAAAATGTTATGTATAGGAAAAAAATGCACTTTTCCGTGGTTGAAGACTGGAAAAATCATCTTCGAAATGATCCCTCTGTGGTGAATATTCTATTTTATCCAGTGATTGTGGGGATGTTTAAAGGCACATATCAGTGATATTTTTGCTCCTTCTGGACTCATAGTAAGAATATGGAAATATCCTCACTCTAGGCCTTCAGGAACAAAAACTATTCTCGTTGTAGGTCCAGATTGGTGGAAGTCAGCATCATGAGTAGCACAGTTCTAATTTTAAAACTGAAAAGTTCACCCACATACTAGCTCCCACCAGTTAGTTTCAGTTCACCTCAAATTCCATCACAGCACTTTCGTTCCCCCCCACTACTCTTTCGTCTTTTTTTCTTTTAAAATCAATAAATAGCGACCAAAAGTTACAAATTGAAAACATGCCATAAATATCTCTCTTTTCCACTGTTCTGTCCTGTTTCTGTCCCCAATAGCCTCTGTCAAACATCTGACTGTGCTTGCAATAACCACCAAATCCCACTGTAACCTGCTGCAACTGGAATATCTCTGTTCCAGTTCCACCACCGGAATGTGCCCGTGATCCGGCGCCAGACAATTAGGGTGCCAATCGGCAATGTTGCTGATCATGTTTTGCGGGGGCTGTGCTCCCTGTACCCCTCCCCACTTACAGATTCTGACTCCGGGGTGGGTGGACCTGGGAGGGGCACATCCTGCATTTGGCACCCTGATTGCCCAGCTCCATAATGCCGGCACTCTGAGCACCGGAAGGGCTCTGATCCTCATGCCAACCTGAAGCCTGCACTCCTCGCCTATTCAAAAAACCTTGCTCACACTGTGAGTCAGCTTTTTCAAGCACCTGCACTGAACCATCCTAATGTCCAGAAGCATGATGGACACAAAATAATCACATGCCTCGTGCATCCCACACCACTCAGCCATCCAAAAGAGCACGGAAAATGGCACAAAAAAACTACAACAGTAAGAATTTTTTTTTTTTAAACTGAAATGAAAACAAATGTTGGATAAATTGAACATGCGATGACCCCAGGAGAAATATTGCCAATATTTCTCACTCATGCTGTTTGACCTTATGACATTGCTCATGGCCACACCACTCATGATGTCATAAGGTCAAACAGCATTCGTGACAAATATCAGCGATATTTCACCTGGAGCCGTCACATATCCCTTACATATACCATAACCTGGAGTGTATTATACCTATTATCCAATTTCTTTTGTGTAAATAGAAAATTAAAAATATTTTTATGATATTTACAGTGCAGGCGTACATTTAGAATAGTTCCTATACTTTGTTATAGGATCAGTGGGTGGTGCTACTGTAGTAAGTTTTAAAGCACAGAAAAGCAGAAAGGGTGTGATGATGGTAGGAGGAGGGACAGCTCAGAGTTTAAATGGTAGTTGGCCAGCCCATTCTTGCTGTGTGGTGGGAGCCCGGAGCCTGACAGTACAGTGGCAGGTAAGGTGTGTTGGAAACCTGGGAATAGAAGAGATGTGCAGCAGTGGCAGTGGCTGCTATGGTGCAATCAGGGTCTTTTGTAAAATACTTTAAGGAATGGATACCAGGCCAGCCGTATAATATGTATGTAAAGATGGGTGAAGTATTATGAAGGTTAGTGAAAAAACTGTTGACTTGTACTTCTTTTTCTTTTACTGTGGGTATGTACAGGGATGCCCATGGCTGTTAAGTTTGAGTATTCGTTCAAGCCACTGGAAAATAATTAACAACAAACTGTGATACCAATTATACATTTCACATACTGTCATTTTTACCCTTTCTAAAAGCCTCTGTTTTCTATTTGCAGGATAAAAAGTGGAGAGAGAAAGAGGGAGAGAGGTGCTCGAGCCTCAGAATTTGTTCCTAGAGAAAATAAAAACCAAAGCAGTTAGGTAAGAGGGGTGTCAATCTTTTCTGAGTAACTCATGTCAGCTCTTTTCTGCATTGTTTATAACAAATAAAACATATAGATGTATCACCGTAGCATGAAGCAAATAAAGATAGCTGAACAGACACGGTCCAGTCTGACTCAGCTTAACCAAATCTTTGTAATCTTGCAGTCATAACTTTTTTTTGAAGGCCTTATAAATTCCCTTAAGAAAGGGACTATTTTACTATGGCAACCCCCCCCCCAAAAAAAAAAACCTTAATATTTCAATAGCTGTGATGGGATTAGAGGGAGGATTGATTTATGGATTGATTATAGTTTTACAACTAGTGAGCATGTCAGTTAAAATCAGTAGCACTTCTAATGTTATTTAAGAAATAAAAAGTTAAAAGGAGGGAAAAGAAATTCAAAAGTATAAAAACAGGTGTCACTTTATGTGTGATTAAATGGGATGGATATTTGAAAAGTAGGACACCAGGGGCATATACCAGATGCAAATCCTGTTCATACTGGAAATAGTCCCCACTCATAATGCAAAGTATACCGTTATCATCAGTAATTTATAATGTACAAGGTATATTCGGAAAAACATTCCATGTGTGTCATCAAGGTTACACTGTGAAAACAGCATCCTCAAGGTGAACAGGTTAATCTTCTGTAGTGACCTGTACTGCTTGATGCTTAGCACTCTCTGTTGGGGTATTTATCTTGTCTTTAAACAGTTTTATCTGTAGCGAACATGCTGTGTTTACATTCGCATTGGTTTCTGCTCAAGTCTTATTCATTCTCTTAAAAGGCAATGATTTGTGATGTGACTCAGTCTGCTTCCCTACTATATGCCACACTACAAAGCCATGTTACTTACCTGATGTATCATTTACTTTCAAAAATGTAGGAATACCATTATCAGACTGAAAGAGACTCCGAGACTGAGACAGAGATTGAGGGAGGGAAGGAAGGAGAAAAGGAGGGAGAGTGAGTGAGTGAGTATAAAGTAGAATGAGAGAGACAGAGGAAGAGAGAGAGAGAGAGAGAGAGAGAGAGAGAGAAAAGAAAACTGAGAAAGAGAAAGAGTGTGCTGTATGAATTACATTCTCATATGTATTTATGTTCATAGTCTGTAATAGATTTGGCAATACTTGCATTATAGTCGTGCAAATAAAGCAACACTAAACTGAATTAAAGAGAGAGAGAGAGAGAGAGAGAAAGAGAGGGGAAGAAAGGGTAAAGTGGGAGGGAGGCACAGAGAGAAGGAAAGCATGGGAAAGTGACAGAGTGATATATAGAGAGAGAAAGGGAAAGTGATGGAGTGAGAGAGTGAGACGGGAGAGACAGTTTGAGTGAAAGAGAGAGAGTGAGGAAGAGAGAAAGGTGTGGAGAGAGAGTGAAAGGGAAAGAGTAGGAGAGAGACAAAATGAGAAAAAGAGGGAGAGAGAGTGAAAGTGAGGGAGAGAGAAAGAGTGAAATAGACAGTGAGAAAGGGAGGGGGAGAGAGAGATAATGAGAGTGAGAGTGAGAAAGACAGTGTGTGAGAGAGAGAGAGAGTGAGAAAGGGCCTCCAAGAACATTTAAATATTTTAGAGGCGCAGTGTAGCAAATGGGCTCTCCAGGTAAACTGGTATATGAATAAAATTATGTTTTTTCCAGGAAAAGTCCAAATATAACCAAAACAAATTTATATTCTGTATTAATGGTAATGAAAGAGATCACACATTTTTTATTTACACTGATTTTATTACTTATTTAAGACATTTCTCTCAGTCATTTTAATTCTGAGGTTGAATTTGTATTCATTATATTGTTCTTGTCTATTATATTTAATTTATGATGTATTTACATTGTACAGCACCTAAGCCTCAGGGATCTGGTGCTTTATAAATAAAATGTTACTTACTTGCTTACTCACACCCTCGGATATGGTTACCTTGGCCTGACAATAAGTGCATAAAAGAACTTTAATCCAGCTGTTCAAACATTACAGGAAAAAAAATCTCTGTGTCTTATGTGCTATAAAGAAGCAACTTGATTCAATCTTCCTAGAAAGCTATGGCTAAAATTATTTGGCAGCATAATTCAGCCAACTATTTTATATGGGAGTGAAGCCTCGGGACTAGCAATAAATACAATTCAGACTTCATAAAATGTCAGACCCCCCCCCAGAAGAAGGCATGCACTTACTATTCTGTAAGCACATACTAATCTAGACTCCTAGAAACGCTCCTGATAGTGGCTGCAGGGATGAATTAGAAGGATTTTCTCTGCTGTTCACCGTACAGAAATGAATCGTCAAATTCTGGTCTCATCTCCACAAAAGTGAATAAAATGCTTACCAGTTCCAAGCACTAAATCATTTTAAGCAGAGGGCAGTCACAAACACAATACATACATCTGTTTCTATGTTTAATTTATTCCATAGTCTTTCATGTCTGTATTTCTGCAACCCCCTGAGACTGTGAAAACACACAGTAAGATTGTATTGTGTTTTTGACTGCTCTCTTGTGTTTTTGACTGCTCTCTACTTAAAATGATTTAGTGCTTGGAAAATGCTTACCAGTTCCAAGCACTAAATCATTTTATCATTTTAAACAGAGCAGCCAAAAGCATGGTACATTCATGCTGGCTGTTTTCACACTTTTCTGCTACAGCAATATAAACATGAAAGACTATGACATAATTAAACCTAAACATGATTTTATCCTATACAGAGCACTGGCGAAGGCCTCAAAATAAATATGTTCTATACTGGGAACAGCAAATAAAAACTCAAAACTAGAATGCCAACTACAGATCCCTCGACAGAAACATCACCCTAGATGTTTATTTTCATACAGCTAAAAACGCTTAACACAGACAACGTCTAGCCAAAATCAATAACCACAATAAGAGATGGAATCAGGCAGGCACACATTAATCTGGAAACCTAGAGAAATCTAACTCTATAGTCAATATGAAGACAGTGAAACTGAAACAAATGCATGTCATTCTTCACTGTACAAAATACAGCTGTATGTGAAAACCGTGTTGTCTACAGCTATAACAAAGGATAGCAGATTTCCAGCTCCGGAATGATGAAGCTAAACTTTGTATACTGCTGGGGGAAGGGGAAAGGAATGTTGCTGCAGAAATAGCTGTAAAGAATGTAATATTCTGCCACCAGCTTCGAAATGCAACATAGATAAATAATTTAAGTAAATTGTATTATGTTTATTTTAATTTTTTTATTAGATGGCTGGCTAAGTACACCGGCCAAGGGTACAATTTTCAATATGACCCAAGCTAATACAGGCACAATATAGGAGCAGAGTACAAACAGTGCTTCACAGGTAGGCTCAAGTGTCACAGGCACTGGATACGGCTGCATAACAATATGACTGGCAGAATAAACAGATGAGTGTATCTTGGAACAGATAGTTATATCTATACATGGCTTGCAGTACAGCCAAGCAGTTGGAGTAATGAGCTGTGAATGAGCTTGGTACATCCAGCAGATCTGGTTTTGATTCCCACAACCTCCACTTATGTACTATGTGACCCTGAGCACGTTATTTAATATCCCTGTTCTCCTGGGAAGCACCAGGAAACAGATTTTGACTCAGTGTGTGTTTTCTGGCCCAAAATTATAAAAAAAATAAATAAATACATCAAGGTTGGCAGCAAATGGTGCTCTGGATAAATAAGTGGTACCTGAAATGCAAAATAAACAGAGAATGGCTGGCAGTGCATCACAGGGAACTAGAAACATTGTTTCCATGTTTTAGGGACAAATAAGAAAGTTTCGGAGCCTCCAAAGTGGCAACTGTCAGTTGGCATTGGTATGAAGACCTCATGTCCCTGGGACAATGCTTCATATGCAGGAGCTGAGCCGGAGGAGAAGAGGAGTTAGACTGATACAGGGATTTGCCAATTAAGCAAGAAAATAGTAACTTTGGGCAGTAGCAGAGAGCCACTATAGTTGGAATTATAGTTACTCGGAAATCAGTTAACAGAACTAGATTCATTGAATGCTGATCCATACTTAGGACTTTCAGAACTGAAGACCAGAAATCCTAAATCCTAAGAATTGTCAAATCGGACTCAGAATCAGATTTAAACATCTGTTTCCATAATCCAAAATCTGAATTTGATTGCTCGCAAAAAGTGCTTCTTGTCTGCTAGGATTTTTAGAATTTCAGATTCTGATTTAGAGTCAAATCTTCCAAAATCCTATAACATCCTATTGGAATGTAATTTGGCAAATCCGAGCACCCTTAGCTTGATGTATAGGGTGCAGCAGTGTGAGTAAAAGGGTGCAGACAGGGCAAAGTGACAAATACTGTTGTAAGCAGTATTGAGCCTCCCAGTATCTTTACCAAGAGCATTTAAGAGCAAGGGGCCCCAAAACCAAACAGAGGGAGGAGGGACCTCTAGGAAATTCCCACACAGACTTCTCAGGGGGTGGAACACTGGTTTAACCTATGCAAGATGCCCAGTTTTTGATTAATAGCTGCACAAATCCAAGTATCATGGTCATTATAAGACACGCTCAGATCAAGAGTAACACCAAGGTACTCACTGTACCATTAGAGACATCTACAAGTGAGATACCTTCGCAATCAGATACTTGTAAAGTGGCATTAGTATGTCTAAGCTTGTGTAAGGAAGCAAACAGCATGGATTTGGTCTTTTAGAGCTGAGTAGGAGCCAATTCTCCATGAGCCAACACTGTGCTGACTGGAAATCTTTACTGGGAAGGGGCAGACATCATCAAGGGATACAGAGTCATGGTATATCATTAAGTCATCAGAATATAGTAGTGTTTACCTACAAGAACATACGAACATACAAAATTTGCCAGCAGATAAAGGCCTAGAGGTCTATCAAGTCTGCTCGAATGTGCAACTAGCATCCCTTTTTCTCAGCTGCCCTTCCCTTCCACCCTTCCCCTTCATTAACCCTCCCCCTTGTCCTGTTCCATCCTCGTTTGAAGCAGTCCACTGTTCTACTGCATACCATTTCTGCAGTAACGCATTCCACCCAGCCACCACCCTCTCTGTAAAAAAGTGTCTCCTCATCTCCCTCCTGAACCTTCCTCACTCCAGTCTTATATCATGTATCCCATCTTGTGCTATACCTGTCAGGGGGAAGGAATGGACAAGGATATGATAGAAGGCATTCTTAGAATGACAGAGAAAGGGGAGATACTGTTGATGGGAGACCTGAATATGCCAGAAGTTAACTGGAGCACATTTGCTGCAGCCACATCCAAGAGCAGGGCCATTCTTGACGCCCTACAGGTGGCAGGCATTAGACAGCTAGTTTCGGAACCCACTCGTGAGGGAGCAATCTTAGACCTCGTACTCTCAAACGGGGGCAGTGAGAGGATCTCAGATCTAGAAGTAGGTTGCCATCTGGGGACAAGTGACCATCAAACAGTGTGGTTCACGTTAAACTCAGCTACAGAGTCAAGCCATACAAAAGTGAGGGTACTGGACTTTAGGAGGGCTGACTTTGGCAAGATGGGAGAGTGCCTCAGAAAAGCACTAGCAAACAGGCTAGAAGGAAGTGTGGAGCAACAATGGGGAATTATCAAAACTGCCATCACAGACGCAACAAGCCTTTGTGTGAAGCAAATAAACAAATCAAAACGAAAGAAAAAGCCACTATGGTTCTCAAGAGAGGTGGCTGTGAAAGTCAGGAAGAAAAAGATAGCATTCCGGAAGTATAAGGAAACACAGAAGGAGCAGGACAGAGAGCTGTACCAGTCAAGGCAGAAAGAAGCAAGGAGGGAAGTCAGAATAGCAAAGGCCCAAACTGAGGAAAAGATAGCCAACTCAGTTAAGAAGGGGGATAAAACCTTTTATAGGTACATCAGCGAGCGTAGAAAGACAAAGGGAGGGATAGTGAGGCTGAATAGAATGAACGGTGGGTGGGCAGAGGGGGACAGTGAAAAAGCAGGAATACTGAATGAATATTTCTGCTCAGTATTCACAAAAGAGGAGGGAGAAGTGCCTAATCCAATTAACAGAAGCAGTCTTGATAGGGGGGTCGATCCCAGTCCTTTCACAGAAGAAAGGGTTCTGCAAGAACTCCTAAAACTGAAGGTGGACAAAGCAATGGGTCCTGATGGAATTCACCCCAGAATTCTAAAAGAATTAAGGAAGCAACTAGTGAAACCACTGGCTACTCTTTTTAATAAATCATGGGAGGATGGTGTGGTACCCGAGGACTGGAGGAAGGCGGATGTGATTCCCCTACACAAAAGTGGGACCAAGACAGAGGCAGGAAACTACAGACCTGTCAGTCTGACCTCTGTGGTAGGGAAAGTGATGGAGTCACTTCTGAAGGAAAGAATAGCTGAGTACCTAGAGGTCAGTGGAGCACAGGATCCAAGGCAGCATGGGTTCACAGCGGAAGGTCATGTCAGATGAATCTAATAGATTTCTTTGACTGGGTGACCAAAGTAGTAGACCAGGGAGGGGCTGTGGACATGGCCTACCTAGACTTTAGCAAGGCATTTGACACAGTCCCACACAAAAGATTGATAGTCAAATTAACCAGCCTGGGAGTGGGTCCCAGGGTGGTAGCCTAGGTAAAACATTGGCTGGACATCAGGACACAGAAGGTAATTGTAAATGGAGTCCACTCTGAAGATAGGCGGTTTCTAGTGAGGTACGCAAGAGTTCAGTATTGGGTCCAGTCCTTTTTAATGTCTTCATCAGTGACATTGCAGAGGGACTGAAGGAAAAGTATGCCTTTTGCAGATGACACAAAGATCTGCAACAGGGTTGATACACAAGGAGGCGTGGAAAGGATGAAAAGGGACTTGGCAAGGTTGGAGGAATGGTCAGACGTATGGCAGCTAGGATTCGATGCAAAAAAGTGCAAAATAATGCACCTGGGAAACAAGAACCCAGGGGAAGAATACACAATGGGTGGGGAGGTAGTAACAACAACAAAACAGGAAAGGGACCCGGGTAAATCATATCAGATGACCTTAAGGTTAGCAAGCAATGTGAGAAGGCACTAGGGAGGGCCGGGGGTATGCTGGGATGTATAGGGAGAGGCATCAGCAGCAGAAAACAGGAAGTTGTTATCCCTCTGTACAGACAGTTGGTGAGACCCCATCTGGAATACTGTGTCCAGTTCTGGAGACCCCATCTCCGCAAGGACATAGACAGGATAGAGGCAGAGTCCAGAGGAGGGCAACTAAAATGGTGCAGGGTCTGCAAGAGAAGCGTATGAGGAGAGACTAAAGGAGCTTAATATGTATACCCTTGAGGAAAGAAGGCAGAGGGGGGACATGATAGAAACTTTCAAGTACCTCAAGGGAATCAACAAAGTCCAAGAGGGTAGCATCTTTCAGAAAAAGAGACTTGCAAGAACAAGGGACACAATTTAAAGATAGAAGGAGGGCGGTTCAGGGGCAATGTGAGGAAGTATTATTTCACAGAGAGGGTAGTGGATGCATGGAACAGCCTTCCTGAGGAAGTTGTGGGGTCTAAAACTGTGGGACAATTCAAGAATGCATGGGACAGACATAAGGCAATTCTTGTGGGGGGCAGGAAGATAAAGGCTGTTGGTTAACTAGGATCTGCGGCCTATCCTGTAGGTAGGGAAATAGGCAGACTAGATGGGCCTAGCGGTCCTTATCTGCCGTCAAAGTCTATGTTTCTATGTTTCTGGTTAAACAACTAAATAAATAAAAAAAATCATGGCCCCTGGTGGCCCTCTCCTCCCTTACTTTGAACAGCCCCTCTGTACCCATCTTGTTTATTTCTTTCATGTATTTAAAGGTTTCAATCATGTCACCCCTGTCTCTACTCTCCTCCAGTGAGTACATGTTCAACTCCTTCAACCTCCTCGTATGATAAGTCCCCAGCCCCTTGATCATCTTTGTCGCTCTCAGCTGCACCCCTCCAGTAACTTAATGTCCCTCTTCAGATACGGACGCCAGTACTGCACACAGTACCCAGGTGTGGTCTAACTAATGACCTATACAGTGGCAGAATCATCTCTCCTCCTCGAGGATATTCCCTTGCAATACAACCCAGCATTTTGTTGGCCTTGCAGCTGCCTTCCTACATTGTGCCGAGTTGTTCATTGACCCTGTAATGAGCACACCCAGATCCTTCTCCTCCTCTGTCTGGGCTAGCTGCACTCCCCTAGCTGGTAACTCCTCCTTGGGTTCTTCATCCCAAAATGCAGCACCTTGCACTTTTTGGCATTAAAGCCCAGTTGCCAGGTGTCTGACCAGGTTTCAAGCTTTGCCAGATCATCCTGCAACCCCTGCCATCCCCCTAGGTCATCCACCACCGCGCCTACCTTGGTATCATCAGCAAACAGACTGATCTTGTTCTTGATGTCCCATGATATGTCTGCAATGAATATCCCAAACAACACTGGTCCCAACACTGAGTTCTGTGGAACACCGCTCATCACTGCCCTTGGGTGTGAGAACTCCCCACCCACCACCACCCTCTGTTGCCTTCCCTGCAGCCAGTTTCCTACCCATCTCACCAGCTTTGCACCCGCCCCTGTGCCTACTAACTTCCTTCCCAGCCTTCCATGTGGCACTGAGTCGAATGCCTTACTGAAGTCCAGATACAGGACATCCACTGCATGGCCCCTGTCCAGTTGCCTAGTTACCCAGTCATAGAAGTCGACCAGGTTGGTTTGGCAGGATCTGCCACGTATGAAGCCATGCTGTCTGCTGTCCTGTAGTCCTTTGGCCTCTAGGAGGGCCACCAGCCTCTCCTTCAGGATAGTCTCCATTAGCTTACCCACGATGGATGTGAGGCTCACTAGTCTGTAGTTTCCCGGTTCATCCTTGGGGCCACTCTTGTGGAGGGGCACCACATGAGCCATCCTCCAGTCCTGAGGTACACACCCCGAATGTGGTGAGGCATTAAATAGGTCTGCCAAAGGTGCTGCAAGGACCTCTGCCAGCTCCTTCAGTACCCTGGGGTGGATGCCATCTGGGCCTGGCGCCTTGTCCACCCTCAGTGTCTTCAAACCCTCTCAAACTCTGCTCTCCATGATTTCCCCATCTGTCACCACTTCCCCCCCTGCTTCTGCTATTTCTCCCACCTTGGGTGTCACCCCCTTCTTCTCTATAGTAAATTCTGAGCAGAAGTACTCATTTAGTGCTTCCGCCTTATCGCACCCTGCTTCCACCCAATCCCCCTCCTTCCTAATCCTTACTATGTGGTCCTTACAGCTCCTTTTCTCCCTGATGTACTTAAAGAAGTCCTTCTCCCCCTTCTTAACGCCTTGTGCCAGCCTGAGTTCCGTAGATGCTTTGACTCCCCTTACTGCCCTTGTCACCTCCTTCGATTCTGTCAAGTACTCCTCCCTGTCTGTCCGTTTTAGAAGTAGTTGATATATAGAGAAAACAGCAGTGAACCCAGAATGGAACCCTGTGGAACACTGAATGATACTGGGTGAGGTTCAGATGGGGCATTCCCCAGTACTGTATGTGACCAGACAGTTCTGTATCCAGTGGAGACATCAGGTGATTGCAGCTTGAACAGAAGGGTGACGTGGCTAATTAGGTCAAATGGTTTTGGCAACTCAACCAAGGTTGCTCCTTTCAAAATGCCATCATCCATAACTACTGATACATGGTTATTGTATTTAATTATAGCTGTACTGGTGTCATGACCCTTATGGAATCCATGGTGCTTGGGGGCGGGCAGGTTTTACTTTGTATTACTTCGTATTGTGGTCATAAGAAGAGTAAACACAACCTTTCCCAACAGTTTACTTAGGTAAGAGAGGATGGACATGGGACAATGGTTGTCTTCACTTAAAGAACTATCTCTTTCAAAACCTGGGACAACCCTTCCCCTCTTCCAGACAGATGGCATAAAGGAGGCGATTAGTGAGAGATTAAAAATCTTGAAGATAGGTTGGCTACACAGTCCACCATAATCCTTAGGAATCTTGGGTTCAGTTTTCCACTCCTAGCATTACCATGGGAGGGGCAAGTATGCAGCAGTTTGTGGACATCGAGATGGAGACAGTCTTAAAACAGAAAGGTGGAGTTGGGGGCATTGTGGGTAATATCATTAGTGGTGGCATTGATGCTGACTCCATGGTCCTTGGAGAGGAATCTTGGGAAGTTAGATAGATATATAGGCCAGTTAATATCTGATTTAGAGGGTTAATAATGAGTTTGGGGTTGGTAATCAGGGTGTCTTCCATACAAAGTTTTTAAATCTTAGGTTTTGCTCCAGAATTAATAACTGAATTCACTGCTGTCCAGAACTTTCATGGCCCTTGGTGGGATCCCCCACTCCCACCTGAACCAACATGAGACTGGTGGAATCTCATAGGAGGGGCCACACGTCCAGAACATGGTACCCCAGGTGGCAGCTCCTGATCCCCCTGTTGTGCCCTCCCCCACAAAAGACAGCACTGCCTAGATGCCCATAAAAAGAAGAGCCACCTAGATCCCCAGAATCAGACAAGTTGTCTGAGATGGAGTGAGACGTGGAGGAGTCTGAAATGATTCAGGGTGGTAACAGCAGAGTGGGGAGCTTGGGTGGATAGTGTGGGTTAGAACCCTGTATGAACAACAGATCCTGGGTTTGTTATGGTCTCAGGGGGTAGACTGGATGGACCAATGGCCTTTTTCCTGTCATCTATGTTTATGTTTCTATAATTGAGTAGGTGACAGACGGAGGCTCTGATCCTGCTAGAATGAGAGCAGCCATCACTCCCTACTGATGCCCCACAGGGGGGAGCAGGGTTAGCTTTTGCCATGTCCTGCCTTCCATGGGAATTTAAACTTACCAAAAAGAAAATGGTTGAGTCGTAGGATAAAGTTTGGCTGCCCCCGGGAAAAAGTGCACATGACAATCGGCAAAACTATGCAAAGCTGTCCATGCCATCATGAGAAAAGTGAACGATGACTATGGGTGCTGGTTAAACATACAACACTTGCCAGCAGAAACAGGCCTCATGGTCTATCAAGTCCCCTCAAATGCACAGCTAGCACCTTTATATTGCAGCTGCCCAACCCCCCATCCCCCCTCTAGCCTTCGGAAACTGCTCAGCGTTGTTTACCCAGCCCCCCTTGCCCTTTCCCATGCCCTTTGAAACTGCCCACCATCCTTCATGCCACCACCTCTTCTGGTAGAGCATTCCATTCTGACACCACCCTCTTAGTGAAATAATGCCTTCTCATCTCCCCACTGAATCTGCTGCCCTCCAGTCTTAGCCCATGCCCCCTCTTGTACCTTCGGTTCCTTAACTTAAACAACTCCTCTGTGCTAGATTTGTTGATCCCCCTCAAATATTTGAAAGTTTCAGTCATATCCCTCCGATCCCTTCAATCATACCCCTCCGATCCCTTCAATCATACCCCTCCAATTCCTTCAATCATATCCCCCAATCCATTCTTCATATGCCTAGCTGGGGGAAAAAAAAAGTAGAGAGGACAAATCTGTGTACCAACAATATTAGGAAATGATTAGAAAGCGAAGAGTGTCATAAAGACCTGGGTGACAGGGCACCATGTCAGGATGCACAACATTATTTAACTGACATGGAAGGGCTGTAGAATGCCCTGTCTAGAATGGACCATGGTGTGGAAGCTTAATGCTAGCCATTATTCTTGACTTCGGTATGGGAGAGAATTGTCTAGTTGCTACAGTGGAGCCACCATCATCCACTAGCTTGGAAATCCTGCATTTTGAAGTTCCATATTCTATTGTTCCTTTTGGGGGGCATGCTACCAGCTCTGCAGTCAAAGGAATCCATGGGTTCAGCTCTTACTGCACCTTTCTCCTCACTGGCGAATGACCACATTTCCAGTTCTAGATATCTTGGAGGAGGAAGAAAAACAATGACAAATAGTGCAGTGTGACTCTTTTTATACATACTAGGATTCACACTAGGATATGTAGATGTACAAAAAGCTGTGAGCCCACTTTTGTGCAACTCCTGCAGTGCAGGATTATTCCCTACTCTGATTAAGCAGGAGCCTATCTAGTTTTACTTTAAAGGTATCAATGGATCCCACTTCCACCACATCTCTGGGAAGGGAATTCCATGAGGGCATGATTCTCTGTATAAAGCAACTAAAGTACATGCAACAAGCATACTACAGAGACAGTTTGGGGCTGAGTCCTTTGATCTCCTAAGGGAGACACTACATTTGGAAGCAGGCCACACTCTCATTAGCTGTGAAAGACTTCCCATGTTATCCCCAGATCTATCCTTCTATGTTTGTATTCCCTTTGTTACATTAAAAAAAAAAATTTGTAGTTATACATTATGTATTATATAGCATGTCAAATGTTTACAGGAAAGAAGGACATACTGTATGTCAAATGCTGTTTGTAGGAAAGAAAAGAAAGAAGAACAGCTGAAGATCAGAAGGCAGAGGAAAAACCGGTGGCTATGCGAGGAAGGTGCTACATTGAATTGACAAGACTGCATGCATTTTATGTGCCAACTGTTTCTTTGCAGGAGTGAATAACCTCTTCAGAGGGGCCATGTAATACATTTCTTTGTCAGCTTGACATTCATAAATGCCTATGTCTGTGTGTAGGTTGTTTTCTTTTTCAGTGTTCAAGGAAGATGAGACAAGACTGACTATGGCTGGTAAGCACTATTAAGGGTGCCAGGGTGCCAGATTCAGCCCTTTAGCATGTGGTATAAGGGGTTATGTGGAAATGTAGCTGTGTTATTTTGTACATGGTACCCAAATGTATAATTGCCAAGAAAGAGAAACATCTTGAGACAAAAGTAAAGACAAGGCACTCCTCACAGGGTGAAACAATCTGGTGGATACCCTAGGTGCTGCAGCCAAGACCGAAGGTAATGTAACCTCTAATTCTTTCCCAATCAAGTCTTCTCCCAAAGCTTGGTTTCCAATAAGTATGCCTATGTGTTCCACCTATGCTGGTTACTGGTGGATGATGAAAAGTTAACAATCCCATTGTGAGAGGCCAGAGAGGCCTATATTCTTCCTAGCGACCATCGAACAGTATGGTTCACAATAAACACAGCAATAGAGTCAAGCCATACAAAGACAAAAGTACTGGACTTTAGGAGGGCTGACTTTGCCAAAATGGGTGAGTGCCTAAGGAATGCACTAGCAAATGGGCAGGAAGGAGGGGTGGAAGAACAATGGGGAATAATAAAAACTGCCATCACAGAGGTAACGAGCCTTTGTGTGAAGCAAATAAACAAAACAAGACGATGTAAGAAACCACTATGGTTCTCAAAGGAAGTGGCAGTGAAGGTTCAAGAGAAAAAGAAAGCATTCAGGAAGTACAAGGAATTGCAGAAGGAGCAGGACAGAGAACTGTATCAGTTAAGCAAAAGGAGGCTGGGAAGGCAGTCAGAACAGCAAAGGCCCAAACCGAGGAAAAGATAGCCAACTCAGTTAAGAAGGGGGAAAACCTTTTATAGGTACATCAGGGAGCAAAGGAAGACCAAGGGAGGGATAGTGAGGCTTAATAAAGGGGAGGGAGGGTGGGCAGAGGAGACTGTGAAAAGGCAGAGATACTAAACAAATATTTTTGCTCAGTATTTACAAATGAAGAGGGAGGTACATAAAACAAACAGTAGTAACACTCTGGATACAGAAGTTGATACCAGCCCATTTACAGAAGAAAGGGTCTGAAGAACTCTTAAAACTGAAGGTGGACAAAGCAATGGGGCCTGATGGGATTCATCCCAGAATTCTAAAAGAACTAAGGGTAGAACTAGTGACACCACTGACTACCCTTTTAACAAATCATGGGAGGATGGGGTGGTACCCGAGGACTGGAGGAGGGCAGATGTGATTCCCCTTCACAAAAGTGGGAGCAAGGCAGAAGCAGGAAACTACAGACCTGTTAGTTTAACCACAGTGATAGGGAAAATGATGGAATCACTTCTGAAGGAAAGAATTGTCGAGTATCTAGAGGCCAGAGGGGCACAGGACCCTAGGCAGCATGGATTCACAGCGGAAGGTCATGCCAGACAAATCTGATAGATTTCTTTGACTGGGTGACCAAAGTAGTAGATCAGGGAGGGGCTGTGGACATGGCCTACCTAGACTTTAGCAAGGCAATTGACAGTCCCACACAAAAGATTAATATATAAGTTAGCCAGCCTGGGAGTGGGTCCCAAGATGACAGCCTGGGTAAAGAATTGGCTGGAGAATAGGACACAGAGAGTAATAGTAAATGGAGTCCACTCAGAAGAAAGGAGGGTTACTAGTGGGGTACCGCAGGGTTCAGTATTAGGACCGGTCCTCTTCAATGTCTTTATAAGCAACATTGCGGAAGGACTGGAAGGAAAAGTATGTCTCTTTGCAGATGACACTAAGATCTGCAACAGAGTTGATGCACAGGGTGGGGTGGAAAGGATGAGAAGGGACTTGGCAAGGTTAGAGGAATGGTCAAATGTATGGCAGCTTAGATTCAATGCTAAGAAGTGCTACAGGTAATGCACCTGGGAAACAAAACCCAGGGAAGAGCATAATAATGGGGGTGAGATACTAACAACAACAAAAATGGAAAGGGACCTGGGGGTAGTCATATCAGATGACCTAAAGGTGGGCAAGCAATGTGAGAGGGCAGCAAGGAGGGCTGGGGGGTTACTGGGATGCATAGGGAGAGGCATCACCAGTAGAAAACAGGAAGTTATTATCCCTCTGTACAGACAGCTGGTGAGACCCCATCTGGAGTACTGTGTGCAGTTCTGGAGACCCAATCTCTGCAAAGACATAGACAGGATGGAAGCTGTCCAGAGGAGGGCAACTAAAATGGTGCAGGGTCTGCACCGGAAGACATATGAAGAGAGACTTAAGGAGCTTAATATGTATAGCCTCAAGGAGGGGGGACATGATAGAAACTTTCAAGTACCTCAAGGGAATCAACAAAGTCCAAGAGGGTAGCATCTTTCAAAACAAGAGGTGTGCAAGAACAAGAGGGCACAATTTGAACATGGGGGGTGGCTCAGAGGTAATTTAAGGAAGTATTTTTTCACAGAGAGGGTTGTGGATGCATGGAACGGCCTTCCGGAGGAAGGTTGTGGAGTCAAAATCAGTGGTGGAATTCAAGCATGCATGGGACAGTCATAAGGCAATTCTAGGGTGTGGGGGTAAGAAGAAGTAGGCTGCTGGTTAACTAGGATCTGCAGCATATCCAGTAGGTAGGGAAATGGGCAGACTGGGTGGGCCAAGCGGTCCTTATCTGCCATCAAATTCTATGTTTCTATGTTTCCGTATGACAGAGTGCAACAAGTAGCCTAGTGAGGGACTGCAAGGGTTTATAGGGAGAGGGGGAGTGTGTAACCAGGCTCTCTCCCTTCCTACTGTTCAAGTCTAATTACTAAAAAATTGAGGAGGAGACTGCAGCCTGAGTCCTGGAATATTCTAGGCTCCCTTTCAACAGCAGTGCTGGCCTACTGAATCACTGTGTATACCCTGACCATATGTAAAGTAACCAGGATGCTGTTGGCTGCGGCTTGCCCCTCCAAATGCTCAGAGTTCTGTCCTTATGTTATTAGTTCCTGAGCTGAGCACTGTACAGCTCAGAAGAGTGTAGAGTTCCTGGCCTGAGAGAGAGAGAAGCACAGAGTTCAGCAGCTAGCTGGAGGTGGAGGTTCTTTCTGGCCAGAGGCGGCAAGGAAGCTGAAAAAAAGAAATGGCAAATGAGACCTGCGAACAGAGAGATGTGACTGTAGGAGCAAAGAAAGTGGAGAGTTTAGAGGCCCTATGTTCTCCCAGCAAGAGGGAGTATAATTGGAGAAATGGGGGGTCTACCTTCAAGGAAGTCACTTGGAGGTTCATGAGAACCTACTCTAGGTTTCAAGGGGATCCAGGATGACAGCCTATGCCATGCGTAGGGAGCCATGGTGGAGTCCAGGTGAAATTCTCCATTAGCAGGCATTAAGCTTTCCCCAATTGTGAGGGTCACACATGTGTAGTGAGCATGTCCCTTTAAGGTATGTATCTGTGTCCAGGAAAGCTCAAGGACATTTGCTCCACAATAAGCTGAAGCCAAGGGTAGGTTACATGGAAGCCTGGGGATCGGTACTCATGTATGATCAGATCACGCAGGTGAGATAGTAATAGTGCACCCCAAAAGCAGCAGAAGGTGGGGCACTGTAAGATTATGGCCAAATGCCACCTTTGTTTGGTAGATTTTAAGACCTGTAGAACTGCTTCAGTATAGCTTAGAGGGCTGCAAGGTCTGTTTAGATGTCTCCCCAAGAATAGAGAATTTAAGAACAGAACTGAGGAGATCATTGATGTAGAGCAAGAACAGAAGAGGCCCAAGCATCAAGCTATACGGGATAACATTATTAATGGCGGAGAAATTTGATATGAGGTTAGAAGCCCAAATACATTAGGACCTTCCTGTGCTATAGCTTCTGAACCACCAAAGTCTGTCTGTTGATCAGAATAACAGTCTCAAATACTTGTGTGAGGTCAAGGAATACAGCTGGGCACACCTCCTTATTTTCAAATAAGTTCAGATTGCCATTCACAACTTTAGTAACTGCATGTGTAGTATTATGAACCAATAGTCCTGATTAATATTCTGGAATGAGCTTGTGGGAGTTTAAATAGTGCAGTAATTGGGAAAAGACAAGTTTGTTTAGAACTTCCAAGCAGGTAAATAAAATAGAAAAATGGACTGTAGCAGCTAGTGTCAAACAGTGTCACCCCTGTAATGATACAGGCAATTGATGCTGTTTTCCAGTACTCTGGGAGTGCTCCATCAATGATGGAGAGATTAAACAAGTATGTGAGGTTTTCAGCCATGACGGGCAGTCAAAAGCAAAGCGAACGAAAGAGTGAAAGAGAGGATCCAGTCCCGTTTTGAGATGGCACTATAGACTGCATCCACACAGTCAATCAAAATGATTTAATGGGAATTCCAAAATTTATATCAAATCATTTAGATATAGCTGTTAGGTTAAAATTTTGATTGATTGATTCATTGATTGACTGACTGACGAATTTAGTTAACCAGGAAAATGAGTGTGTGTCGAGTCCCCTTTCTCAGCCATGCCTGACATACATTAACAGTAATATTAATACAAAAACAACGTTCAGTAAAACATGTACAAGTGTAATAACCCCCCAAAAAGCAGGTGCCCTCAAATCAGCATCCCCAGTATGGTAAGGTTCCCCTAGTATAGTAAGATGCCCATCCAAGGTGCTTATGGTATTTAGGTGGCAAGGAGGAAAATGCAGTGACAGGAGGGGTCCCATGTAGAGAAATTACTGCCTGTAATTTTAAAATGTTTTTCATTTCCTTTTCAACAGCTTTCTTCGCCATTTTCCTGCCTCAGTCAGTGTGGTACAAGCCTGTGCCAGCAATTTAAGTCCAGCTCATGCTGAACTGTTGATTGCCTCAGTGTTGCTGGGGGCTCAGCATCCTGAATGCTGGGAGGCTTCTCATGTGGCCAGCAGCAGCCATTAGAGAGGTGAGTTCAGCCAGTGTTAGTGAGGAGTGAAGTCCAGGAACACTTTCAGGTACTCAGAAAGAGAAGAGGATCGTGACCTGAGGGAGAGAGGGGACACAGGGAGATAGTTTGAAAAAAGGGCTACCTGCTGTCCTCCTCTCATCCCTCCAGTAGTCGGGTCCTCAGTGGTGTGGTGATTCAGCAGTCAGCAGCTGAGGTACAGGTTATTTATTTTTTGCCCCATTTGTTGTTTATTAGTTTAAAAAAATGTATTTGGCCCTTCTGTAGCAGCATCATAAAGTGGGGCCGCATCAGTGTTTTGAAAGGGCACTGGGAGGTGCATCAGGTTGAGCAAGCAGCCCAGCAAGGACCCTGAAAGCAGCATGTCCACTGTCTGCAGCCATCAAGCCCCTCCTCCTCTGCTAACTTCACCCTGGGTTGGGGCAATGAGTCGGCAGTAGCACCAACGGGCAGGTGCTGTCTGCCAGAACTGATTAATTTAAAAAAAAGTTTGTTCCAGCACCGGACAGCATGATTCAAATAGTTGTGGCTGAAAAGGGGTCAGGGCAGGGCCCCAATCTTTACAGATGCCCTGAGGGGGGGCTTATTTAAATTAATAAAGTAGACTCTAGCACGGAAGCATAGGGCAAGGCGGACTCTATTCAAATTTATTTAAATTGAATAAAATAGGATCCAGCAAGAGAGCAAAGGGCAGGGGCAGGCTCCCCATGTAAATTAGACTCCTGGAAGTGGAACATAGGGCAAGGCAGGGCCTAAATTAAATAGAAAAGAGGCCCCAAGAGGAGCAGAGGCAGGGCAAAGCCCCAATTTAATAAGTTTGCCCAAGTGGGCTATGTGAGCAAGGCCTAGTAAGCCCAAAATCTGTTCTATTTCTTTCATTTTAAACAAAGATCAAGTGGCCAGGTAAAGGCAAAGCAAGCCCCAATTGCATACAAAAATAGTGCCCCAGGGTAGCAAGGGTGGGCTAGTAGCCAGGTAGCCACCAGTAGCACAAGCTAAGGGCTAGTGTATAAAGGGTTAATAATTTAACAATTTAAGTGCACTGTGTATTGCCTCCAGCCAGGAGCAAGGTGAAGGGAGTGGACCAGCCAGTTAGCCACCCCGATGGAATAGTTGCCTCAGCCCTAGCCAAGGGTTAGTAACATGTAAAATGTGTAACTAACCCAGAGCCCCCTCCCAAGGGAGTGGCAGTTAGCATGGGACCCCCAGCTTATAGGCTAGTCAGACGGCCCTCAGTCAACAGAATGGAACTACTGTACAAACCCAAGCATATGTCAGAGGGAGAGAGGACATAGCTCAGGGTCCTCACATAGCTAGGTATAGCCAGTATTTAGCGATGTTTTCCCTTACTTAATGCCTATCATAGTGTAACCCCTAGGTGGTGCTATCCCAAGGGCTACTACCCCTGCCTGCTTGGCTAGTTGCAGGTTAAGGGGCCTGGGTACTGAAACGGGTGTCTCCACCCAGAGGACAGGGTTGTTAGTAGCAAGGCTAACCTGGGTACAGCCCTCCGGGACACTGTAACCCTCCCCTCTTTCCCCTCTAGTGGCCTAGATAATATGCAAAAAACACTTTCACAGTATCCCCTATTCAGCATACAGATCCCCACACTGTTTGCACTTACCACCAGGGCTGGTTCCACCAGTTCAACCCTGGAGAACTCCTGTAAAACAAGGTTAGAGACACAGCAAATAACAACAGTGCAGTGCTTTTGGTACAAACTGAAACCACAGTCAGATTAAATGCAAAAAGAGTTAGATCTGATTTATTCAGGGGAATTGAACAAGGGAGGGGTGCAATCAGGTTGATTGATTCTAAAACTGATCTAGTCAGGCAATTATGCATGCACTTTTAGTCCCTGCACAGTCACACGCTCTGGGTACCCAGTTGGAAGTAAGGTGGGCTAGCCTGGAACATTGCCCGGGGTAGGCCGTCATTGCAGCTGGTCGGGGCCCTGTGATGAAAAGAAAAGGCATGCACAACCACACACAATTTGTAATCCGGAGCCAGGTGGCTCAGTTCATGAAAGGAAGACAACAATGCAATCAGATGACAACACTTGTGATTTTAGCTGTTGTTGCAGGGAGCTAACCAGATTGTTGCTCATGCTACCCAATGCAATACACAGGAGGGATGAAATGGACACTGCAGGTTGACAACTGGTATGCCAGGAGAAGCAGGGCCCACACAAATCACCGAGGTGTCATTCCTGTTTGAGATGTTGAACAGGGGGCTGATCCCCGGGCGAGTGTCTCATCGATGGTGTTCTCTGCACCTGAAGTAGCTGGCTGGGCCAGTGTGGAAGGGCCCAGGCCGGGTAAAACAGTTTGGAAATCAGTCCGGGAAGGCTGGATACAGCTTCCAGCAAGCGTGGCACAATTAAACAGTGGGGAACCAAATCGCAACCCACTAACAGCACACAGCACATTTATAGTAAAGCAATACCCATACCACAAAGTGGATAGTAGTCCTGCAGCAATATCAGTGTCTCTGAGCAAAACCAGGAGTTCTATGGTGAATGGATGTCCTGACAGGCCAATCACATACAGCAAATCTTTGGTCTTCTTCAGGTTTAAGGCTGGTCACACTTCAGTGGCTTTTCTCTCACTCAATTTGGATACAGTCTGAATTATTCACAGATTTTCTCTCTGGGGACAGCAGGCAGACAGGCCAAACTCAGCCTTTCCACCAATCTCCTGCACGAACTATGCAGTAGTAGAGTGCTCAAATCTCTTGAGCCGTTTACTCTTTCAACTCTTCACACAGACTGAATCACTGCAGCAGGCAGCTTGGGAATTTCCCTTCAGTGCTAAAGGTTCGATTCGTTGATTCATCTGTCTGTCAAAGCAAGGGCTCCCCCTCCAGGTGCATTTAGGCACCAAAGTCTCAAAACTACAATTCCTACAGAAATTCACTCCCACAAGACCCCTGGAGGCAGACTCCATTTTAGGGCCCTAAAAGGTATTGATTGGTCCAAATAAGCAGTCCAGAACCAAGATGGTGGTGACCAACAGAACTGTCCATGCTGCAAAGAAGGCAGGTTAGACAAACTACAATATAATTACTATTACGATAGACAATCATCAAATAAGTACAGCTTCTAACAGAGCTTCCTCTGCGTAACTAGCGACGGCAGACCAGGGTGATTATCTGGCAGCCCGGGTGGGAGTCAAGCCTGAAATTACTCGGCCCCTACACAGATTAGTTTTACACCACAAATAGGCAGCTCTTAAAGAGACAGAGTACAGAGGCATTAAGGGACTCTCATACAAATACTTTTAAAATGATAAGACACAGGATACCAGCCTGGCAGTGGGGTCCGCGTCAAGTCTACACCATCACAATATTGAAGAAGCAATATATATGAGACATACTTGACATTAGCATGCTATGGAAATAATATCTGATGCATCAGTTAACGTAAACTTATCACATTACTATACATTTCACTATATTTCACTATACCATATCTTCATTGACAATACTTATGTATGTTTCAAAATTTCTATACCGATTCTATTATGATTAACATATTATGAACAGTTACCTATGACTTCATGTTATAACTTCTTGTACAGTAAACAATGTAGAAGGGGGCCTGTCCCTATCAGCTAACTTGGGGTTAGATAGGACGGGGACACCATGTTATGAGGGAAGAACAATTAATCGGGAGGCGGCAGTCAAGCACAGTTTGGGCAGTGAGCTCTTGGAAACAAACACCTTTATGGACCACATTGAGAGGCAAGTCCACAGGCCTCCCAGGGGAATCATAACTAAAATGTAGCACTGGCTTAACAGGTCGCCCAGACCTTCTGGGGGTACAGACACTGGCTCTGGCTTGTCATCACGGGCATTGGACACTTCCTTTTCTTTCAGGAAGGGCGCCTCTGCACTGGATGAGAAGTTCAGGTTGGAAGCACTGGCAGCTCCGGGCTCAGTAGCTTGTTTCCAAAGTACTTTGGTCATTGAGGTTTGCTGCAGAATGAACTGACTGGTCATCCTCAAGACATCTGGACACACTGGAGCTTTGTGGCATGGAAAGAGCACTGTCCTCACTTTCTCTTGGCTTTGTTAGTTCTGGTGTGTCACCAGGAAGACTCAGAACAGCAGCCCCTTCTTCTGGCAAGTCAAACAGTTCTACAAGACACAGAGAGTTTGCAACCTCAGACGTGATACTTTGCACCTCACTTTCAGGGGGCATTGGGTCCAGGGAAGAAGTTGGGGATTAGGCTGTTCTGAAGGCCCAGCTTCATCCCCACGATTCTGCAGAGGATTGCCTCAAAACAACTGACTCAGTTCATATGAGGGATAATAGGCATTATCACAGTCACTCTCAGAGACAGACGGACAGTCATCACTATTACTCTGAGCCTGCTAAGGGGAAGGCCGTAGTTCTGGAACACATGGACAGGTTGGCTCGGTTTCCTCTTTGCAGCAGCACGAGTCACTAGCACAGGAAAAAGTGTCAGGTGTTGGTTCAGCATTAATAATAACTTGGCCGATGGGCAGTAAGTGATTACAGTGCATGGTCTTCACAGCTTTGGAATTATTTTCTGGGTGCACCTTGTACGCCAACAGATCATCCAATTTACCAACTACTACATGGGGAAGATGGTGCCCTCTATCAGCAATTTTGTGTTTTCCATGCCGTCCCAAATTGCGTAGTAGTACCCTATCTCTGGGCAACAACTCTTGGGCTTTTACTTGTCGATCATGTCTTTCTTTGTTGGCGAGATTTTGCTTAGCAGCCATAATTTGAGCTAGTTGATAGGCATGATTCAACTGGTCTTTCAATTTCTGTATGTACTACAAGTAGTTTTCAGCTCAGACCCCATCTGGAGAGACCCCAAAGCAGACATCAACTGGCAGTCGGGCCTCCCTACTGAACCTGAGACGGTAGCGGAAGGACCCAGTAGCATCACCTTTGGTGCAATTATACACATGTACCAAGGTGCTAATCTGCTGGCTCCACTTATGCTTGTCTTTTGGATGGAGGGTGCCCAGCATGTCCAGTAGGGTGCAGTTGAAGTGTTCTGGTTGAGTGTCCCCCTGTGGGTGATAGGGGGTGGTTCTTGACTTCTGCACCCCCCACAGAGAGAGCATTTCTTTGATTAACCTGCTTTCAAAGTCTCTGCCTTGGTCAGAATGGATCCACTGGGGGGCAACATAGTGGACAAATAATTTTTCCACCAGCACCTTGGCCATGGTAGAGACCTTTTGATCTTTAGTTGGGAAGGCTTGTGCATACCGTGTAAAATGGTCAGTAACTACCAACACATTGTCAATGTCCTTTTGGTCGGGTTCTAAGCACAAGAAGTCTATGCAGACCAATTCGAGAGGGGCGCTGGTAGTGATATTGACAAGAGGGGCAGCCTTCTGAGGCAGGGCTTTTCTTTGGAGGTACTGACTGAAAGTCTTTACATGGTGCTTGACATCTGCCCCATATTTGGCCAGTAGAACTGGGATCATACCAAGTCGAGAGTTCTGTCAATACTGAGGTGCCCCATGTGATTGTGGAGAGACCTCAGTAGCAGCTGTTTAAAGGCTGTGGGTAGAACCAACTGTTGTTTGTCTACTTGACCATGACTATCCACTGTCTCTCTGTATAACAACTGATCATGCAACTTTAACCTGGGGCCTTTCTTGAATAACAGAGCAGTTCGCAAGTCAGGGGAATGCAACTTGTACACATCTTTCCCCGCATGCAGACCATCAAGTGCTGGTTGAATCATGGGATCTTGGGATTGAGCCCACTGAATAATGTCATTATCGAACTGAGGTAGTACCCTAGTATCTAGAGCAGCAAAATGGCAATAGGCAGCCAGTATGCAGGTATTAGGGGGGCCCAAACAATCTACTAGGCAGTCCACTGTGTTCGCAGACATTTGTTCATCGTTATCAAACTTTTGGCATAATACTTTGATGTCAGGTTCAGACAATCTGACCCAATTGTCCTTGGAAACTGGCCTTCATGAAAAGGCATCAGCATCAATGTGGTTTAGTCCCGGTCTGTATTCAACAGCATAATCATAAGCTGATAAGGCAGAGAGCCAACGGTGCCCAGTGGCATCCAGTTTAGCTGAAGTCTACACATAGGTCAGTGGGTTATTGTCAGTCTTCACTAATATCTTTGCCCCAAAGAGGTACTCATGAAACTGGTCAACTATGGCCCATTTTAGGGTGAGGAATTCCAACTTGTGGACTGGATACTTCTGCTCTGACGGGGTCAAGCTCCTACTGGCGAAAGCTACAGGTCTTAAGCCATCTTCGTAGTCTTGATATAGCACAGCTCCAAGGCCCTGCAAACTAGTATCCGTATGCAGAACATAGGGCTTGGTAGGATCAGCATGGCAAGGACTGGGGCGTGGGTGAGCTGGTATATGACTTCAAAGAATGCTGCTTCACATTCGGGTGTCCACTGAGTCCCAAAAGGCTCACCTGTTCGAAAATACACTTTTTCTTGGTCTTTGATAGCCCCCTTTTTGTGCTTGTGGTTGGTAGGAGGGTAGCCTTGGGTAAGGTTAAGGAACGGTTGAATCACCTTTGAATAGTCTTTGATGAACCTGTGGTAGTAGCTGCAGAACCCCAGGAAACACTGTATCTCTTTCAGGTTATTGGGCTGGAGCCAAGTGGTCAAAGATTCAACTTTACTGGGATCTGTCTGTATCCCTTCTGCAGATACTATGTGTCCCACGTATTTCACAGATGTTTGAAAAACTGGCACTTGTCTATGGATAACCTGAGGCTGAATTCTTTCAAATGACTGAGGACTTTGAACAGTCTGGTCTCATGTTCCTCCAGCGAGCTTCTGAAAACAATGACATCATCCAAGTACACCAAACATTCCAGCAATTTCATGTCTCCCACCACACGTTCCATCAATCTCTGGAAGGTGGCAGGGGCACCCGAATTCCCCTGTGGCATCCTCAGGAATTCGTAGAACCACAAAGGACAAATGAAGGCTGTTTTCTCACGTTCCTCCAGGGCCATTGGAATCTGATAATATCCACTGCGGAGATCCAGTACAGAGAACCACTGACCCCCGTTCAGGCAATCCAGAGCATCCTGTATGCGTGGCATGGTGTATTGATCTTTGATAGTCTGTCGGTTGAGGGTCCGATAGTCCACACACATCCTCACGGATCCATTCTTTTTATACACCACTACGATGGGGGATGCATATGGGCTTCTTGATTCTTGAATAATGTCAGCAGTGAGCATTTCCTGTAGGTGCCTCCTAACATCATCTGTGACAGCTGGGGCAAGGCGTTGGGACCTCACATGCAGCAAATTTTTGGTCTTCTTCAGGTTTAAGCCTGGTCATACTTCAGTGGCTTTTCTCTCACTCAATTCAGATGCAGTCCGGATTATTCACAGATTCTCTGTCCAGGGACAACAGGCAGACAGGCCAAACTCAGCCTTTTCACCAATCTCCCATGCAAACTATGCAGTGGCAGAGTGCTCGAATCTGTCAAGCTGTTTACTCTTTCAACTCCTCACACAGACTGAATCACTGCAGCAGGCAGCTTGGGAATTTCCCTTCAGTGCAAAAGGTTCGATACGTTGATTCATCTGTCTGTCAAAGCAAAGGCTTCCTCTCCAGGTGCATTTAGGTGACAAAGTCTCAAAACTACAGTTCCTACAGAAATTCACTCCCACAAGACCCCTGGGGGCAGACTCCATTTTAGGGCCCCCAAAGGTATTGATTGGTCCAAATAAGCAGTCCAGAACCAAGATGGTGGTGATCAACAGAACTGTCCATGCTGCAAAGAAGGCAGGTTAGATAAACTAAGATATCATTACTATTACAATAGATAATCATCAAATAAGTACAGCTTCTAACAGAGCTCCCTCTGCGCAACTAGCGATGGCAGACCAGAGCGATTATGTGGCAGCCCGGGTGGGACTTGAGCCTGAAACTGCTTGGCCCCTACCCAGATTAGTTTTATGCCACAAATAGGCAGCTCTTAAAGAGACGGAACACAGAGGCATTAAGGCACTCTCATGCAAACACTTTTAAAATGCTAAGACACAGGATACCGGCCTGGCCATGGGCATTTTTTTTTTTTTTTTATTTTATTTAAACAGCAGTTTGGAACACCTTTGAGCCATAGGCTCATTTACAAAAGCACCTTGTCATTTAGGCACACCCTAGGAAGACTTTCAGGAACCCCCATTTGTAGGGGGGTTACACCAGTGCAACTGTTACATAAAGTGACTGTGATGAATTTTTAATGAACATTTTAAAGCACAGTGCAGAACTAAATGCAAACTATCGTGCAGGGCAAAAACTGCAACTGGTCCGAGACTTTATTTGAAGTGACAGCACCAAAAGTCAATGCATGCTCTGAGACTGTATAATTGCTCTGCATGCACCAAATTTGCTCTACTTGCCATGAGTTTACCCTGTTTCACACCAAAACTATTTGGATTGCCCTAAACTTGTCCTACATTGTCACCTCATGCTCCAAAATTGAGGCACTACACTTGCATGCTGCAAGCCCCTTCTAAAAGTGACTGCACATGTCTGTACCCTGTGAACTGCTCTGCATGTTATTGGATTACCCTGCCTTTTACGAACTATCCTTCGGATGGTTGCTCGATCAAAGATTGCCAATACCAGCAACCACTGAATGAAAGTCAGTCCATGTAAAGGCTAAATTGGACTTCTGCCTAACTACATGCTCACAATTTCCCCTCCATGACCAAGAGACTGTTTCACTCATCTGCATCCTGACAATTTTGGGCCAGTCATCAGAACAGGAATAGCATAGTCAGTCAAGGAACTCCATCACTTGTTTTCTTCAGAGTTTTCAGGCCACCCCCCCCAATCAATGAGCTAGGTAGTGCAAGGAACCGCACTGGTTCACAGATAGGAATCTGACACCCAGTGGGGTGGGCTTTTTGTTTCAGGTCTTCAGCTGTCCAGAGATTCTCCGGCAGACGAGTTCCAGATTCCAGTTCTTCAGTCTTCAGTTCTTCAAATCTCTTTCCAGGATCAGTGGTGACAGCCCGGATGCATTCCAGCTCTTCAGTCTTCAGTTTTTCAAATCTCTTCCTGAGGTTAGTGGTGATGGCTCAGAGGTGTTTCAGTTCTTCAAATCTCTTCCTAGGGTCAGTGGTGATGGCCCAGAGGTATCCCAGGTCTTCAATGCTTCAGTGCTGCAGTTCTCCAAATCTTTTTCCTGGGTTAATGGTGATAGCCCAGAAGCTCTCCAGTTTATACAAGTCGTTGGAAACATGAAGTGTCGATTTCTTTCCCAGAGTCTGTTGTAACGGCCTGGTGGTCCTCTGTAGAGTACAAGTGTGTTTTGTTTGCTCATATTCCTGAGTTTGTCAAGGCCTAGTGGCCAATTTCTTTGCTTCATCTACTCTACAAGCTGGCCAACCGAAAGCATGTGTGCAGGAGTTTCTTGTCGCATTCCTCTGCAACACCCATCCATAATGCCCAGTGATTCAGATTGAACTCTGGGTTGAAGACTATATATATTACAGTCACAGCAGTTTTGCAATAGAGTTCAGTACAATTTCTAGTAATAGTAATCTTACTGATTATAGTATTACTAGTGCTCTTAAGTAGTTTAGCAGTGTTAACAGCATGTTTAGAAGTGAAAGTATTTGTTTATCACCCCTTTTCCCTTGTTCTGAATTCCATGGCTCAGTTGCTTAATAAATTGATCCTTTTCATGAGTGGCACCTCCTGCCTCTCCATTTTGGTGAAACTTCATTTGTGTAACCAAACAGTGAAAAGAATTGCCTTACCCCCAAGCTGGTTTATCACTTTTCCACCCAAGAGACTGACTCTCACCCTCTCTGTACTTGGCTCAACACAGTTGGCATACTCAGCAGGGTATGTGTGTTGAACAGGTTGGTTCTGCTCTCATTCCAACTAAGGCCTTTGCTCACATCACAGGAACATCTGGCATATATATTAGACAATTACTGGCTTTTAAATGAATAGGTATTATACGTTATACAATTAACAGATCACAGTAATGGGCCTTAAGCTTCTGAAATAAAGTTTTCTATTGGTGTCCCCTAATACAGCAAATGTATTGCTTTCTTCTGTGGTGGGGGAACCAGGAGCTATGTCAGAAATGAAGCTTGCTTACCACTGTAGCTGGGATTTTAAAAGTCTTATTATTTCCCCTATTCAACCCCCATCATATTTTGATAACAAATGGCACTAACTCTCTATGGGTTGCAGCTCATATGCAAAGTACAGGAAGTGATGTCACTGCCAGAGGTGAAGTTGCACTAAATTCAGCACTCATTTCCAGCTTCTTGGACAGATCAGGCTAGAAGATCATGTGGGAAGAGTCCAGACATGGATACAGCAATTAATCTTTATTATTGTACGTTTCAAGTCAACTGAGATAAAATTAATTTAAATTTCATGCAGTCTTCCAAAGTTGTGTGTGTTAACACCTTCAGTAATAATCCTTGCAGCAAAGCAAGTCAAGGCATGCTAGGAAGAAAACCAAATCTATTAGTCACGTACTGTGCTTCTTTATGTATCTGCAATATGATTACTCTCCATGTTAATTTCTAAATTTTAATTTAAATCCTCCCATTATTCCTGCCTTCTATGGACTACAAAACTGTTAAAGTAACTCTGATGGGAAAGAACCATTACTGCATGGCTATCTATCACCCACTTTTGTTAAAAATGCATGTAATTGATTTGGGTAGAAATGGTTTAATTACCTACGGCACTTCTCAGTCATTGCAAGTGAGAAGTCGTAATTATATTTTATAAAAGTCATTTATATGTTAAATATGTTCAGGCAGCTATGGTATCTATGAATGTACACTGTTTTGTGCCAATCTGCCTCACTAGATCAAAGGCTTTATGTAAAAAAATCCCTGTAGTAAGAAAAGGCCATAAATGGAGGTTAATCTTTTTATTTGAAAACAGTATCCTTGGAAATGCACTTAGAAAAAAGTAAAAGAGGTACTATTTTAAAAATTCCCAGTGTTAATCTGGTTAGGCATAATTTGAGTAAACTATGCCAATGTGTTATATTAAGAAAATGTAAGAACATTTCATTAAAACTAATAACAGAGTGCATACTCATTCCTCTCAGGTGCTACACATTATACAGTACATCTACTTTTATTTCCATTGACATGATGTTGTTTGATATGGTGTTGAAACTACCTCTAAACATTAAGGATAATAAACTATTACAAAACAACAGCAAAGAAAATCATGGCATACAGTAATAGAACATTGTGAGTAGGTCAGCTGGTCAAGAGACATTGTAATGACTTTATAAAATGGCAAGAAAAAAATCTAGACATTTCATTGGCCTAGAGACATCACCTGACCTTGCATCAACTCTCTATAAACGCACAGTCAGGTGCTGAATCTCATTCTCATCTTAACAAAACCTACTAACAGATATCAATACATCACAAAAATGAAAATGAAAAAAAAGCCAATAGCTGCCATCTTTGAAAATCCTAGCATTTATTACTACCTTAATTTAAACATATATTACTTATAGTGATCACAGTATAGCAACAAAAAAACAATTCCTGATTCAGTACATATTCTCATATATTTATCTACCATTTATATGAAAAACTGCACTTCCCCATAGCTCACAATAAACTTGGTGACCTCCGTTTTAAAAAGCACTGTTTTCCCTCGATGCCCCACTAGCCAACTCTGAAGCTTCCAGTGCTCTGTAAGCAGTTTGTATTTTATTTATTTTTTTTATTTATTTAGTTTTTGTTGACCGGGTAAATGCACTAGACAAATCCTGCCTATTTTCAGGCACGACCAAGGGGAGGGGGATACAGATGAATGCCAACTGACCTTGAACCAGATTAAGCTATTGGTGGTATTTTTAGTGAATGAGGGAAATTTGGCTAGGACACCGGGGAAATTCCCCTACACATTTTTCGATAAGTGCCATGGGATCTTTAACATCCACCTGAGCTACCACCAATCTAGGCAGATGGGACCTCGGTTTAATGTCTCATCTGAAAGACAGCACCTCAGAAGTGCAGCACCCCTCTCATGCTGCACTACAGCGTCAGTACTG
Source organism: Neoceratodus forsteri (assembly GCA_016271365.2). NCBI lineage: Eukaryota > Metazoa > Chordata > Ceratodontiformes > Ceratodontidae > Neoceratodus > Neoceratodus forsteri. The sequence continues at coordinate 1,683,823,597 of CM028129.1, read as the reverse complement.
GAATACTAACCCAAGTGCCAGATGTGGGAACTGAACCCACAGCCCTGTAATCTCCTGGCCTCAGAGATGAGTGTGCTACCTACTGAGCCACTGATACTGCAACTCTTGAGACATTCTTCCACCTAACTGAAATAATTAAAAACCTTGCAAGTTTACATCTCTATGCTGGTCACCAATAAAGAAGCATCTTATATCAACCAGTTGCCGTCTGTAACTGAGTAGGCAGTTTTTCATTCTGTGTGCATAATCACATGGGGAGGGGCGGCGATACAGTTAGCGCCACAAGAGTCAAGCGGCTCATCAAGAGCAAATGGTGCGGTTTCACAAAATCAGCGGGAGGAGGTTCATTAAGCAGAAGCTAGGGTTTCAAAACATATTTCTACTCTTCTGTACGGGTTGGGGGCAGAGAGGTGACTGCTTGTGCATTACCTGCGATGTAGCTGAGCCCAAATTGGGCCTTCCTATTCCTTGGAAGAAATCCAGGCATTGGAGCAAACTGTTGGCTGTATTTCGACACTCCAGTCATTGGAGGGAACTGTTAACAATAGTTTGCTAATCCAACGATACAATATATCTGCAGCCCAAATGGGCACTTCCAGTTCCCTGGAAGGGATTCATGCAATGGAACAGACTGCTGATGTTAGTTTGCTGGTTCAGCCATGGGGGAAGGCTATTGGAGATGATTCGACATTCCAGCAAACTATTGACAGTGCTTTGGGGGAGTAGAGTAATACTGATGAGAAACCTGTTGAAAATACCCTGGAAGAATACATACAGTATATGCTAATAAGATAAATGAAATGATGAGAGACAGAATGACTATTTTTGTAGAATAAAAACAGTTTAAAATTCAAGACACAAATATTTAGCTACAGATTAACTGTATTCTGCTAATTGTATTCTGCTTTCTTTGTAACGTAAGAGACATAATCCAAGACACAGATATTTAGCTACAAATGAATTGTATTCTGCTTTCTCTGAAGCGTGTAGGTTACAGTTAGATAAGAAAGGTTTTATGCAGCATTCAGTAAAGCTATTTTTTCTTTCTGCGCTAGTAACTTAGAAGGTCAAGTTCATCCAGTTATATCTATGAAAAGCATGCTATGCTTAGGACAGTAGTACAGTTCTCTGTTTGTAGGGAGTTATCCACTTGACAAGATAGGACAAGACAGACCACAAAGACAGGTGCTGTATGGTTAGCACAGCTTGTATAGAAACTTCAAGGTCATGGCATCCAGAATAATTAAAAGCATCGACCATGGGCCAAGTCTTGAATTTTCAGTTTGTTATGACATAAAAACATTGAATTGCAAATGGTACACTTGCTGTGCTGAAAAAACATTGATCTGCAGTCAGAGCACTTACAGTACTGAGCTGAAAACCCACAAACTTAATTTTTCCTATATAAGTTACCCCGAAGACATACGAAGTAGGAGTCTTTTCTACAAACGTTCAGCATGGCATAGAGGACCTGTTGCAAACATACAGAAAAGAACTCTAACGGCTTCTTAAACTGAGAACTGGTTTTGGTCCGATGGCGGTAAGCAATTGCATTTTTTTTTCATGGTTATAGGAACAGGGTTGCTTGCATAATTTTATTTTTCTGTATTTTTATTTTTGCATTTATAGTAAGGGAATGCACTTCCATTCCCCGTCATGATTTTTACTTGTTAATTCATTCTGCACGAAGTGCTGTCAGTGAAAATTCACTTCAATAAAAATTCATTGCTTAGACATGGATATGACTACTCAGTTTGGAATTTTAGAGAGTAGAGTTACTGATTCTCAAACAAAAGACAGCAGTGTTTATGATTACTGTTATATTGGTCATCTGGGTACTTTAAAAGGGAGGCAGTATAGCGCAGTGGTTTAAGGCTCTGAGCTGCAAATCTAGAGACCTGGGTTTGAATCCCACAGCCCCCACTTGCATACTGTGTGACCCTGAGCAAGTCACTTAACTTCCCTGTGCTCCCAGGTCACACCTGTAAACAAGCTTTCAGCTTAGTGTGTTACTCCTGGTAAAACAACTGGGAAAAAAAAAAAAAACATTAACTGTAGAGGCATATAGACGATTAGCCTGCATTGATCTTAATTGTCCTGTCCCAATTCACAAAATTATCGGAAGATGTAAACTAGATTCAGAACCTGGTGCTGCTGGGGCATGCAAAATATATAATTGCCCGAGGCATGGTAATAATAATATAAATTGTGTGGTTGTTAGGATATTTGCACATATAGGACAGGACCACTGTCCTTCCCCATTGTCACATAAGCATGAGTACCAAGGGGAATTTGATGAATACAACGTATACGCACACAAGGGTAAAATACTTCTAATCAGTAAACAAGATCAGGACATTATAGAGGCAGGAGAAATAATAGGCTAAGAACATCACAAACTACCAGCACTCTGTATAGCCACTCCGGTGCGATTATACCCCAATAAAAATCAACTACTGGCTAAGAACATCACAAACTACCAGCACTCTGTATAGCCACTCCGGTGCGATTATACCCCAATAAAAATCAACTACTGGCTAAGAACATCACAAACTACCAGCACTCTGTATAGCCACTCCGGTGCGATTATACCCCAATAAAAATCAACTACTGGCTATGTCTACTTGTCCCGAAGGTCTTGAAAGGCAAGAAGTTGCCTCTTATGTACACTGAGAAAGCTTGGAGAGCCATGCCCAGGCAACAGCACCAAATCCTGGCCAGAACGCTTGTTCCTTGTTCCAGTCTGCCTTTGCTCCACCAATCCGTTTTCTCAGGGCCAAGGAAATGAACTCCATTTCAGGCTAATGTTGTTAGGGTGGTAACAGCAGCGTGGCTTCTGATACAAAGCTCTGTAGCCAGGAGAGCACCACTTTTACATGCATTTTTGAGCTCTATTTTGGGCCAATGTTGTTTGGGGGTAGGGGTCACGAGAGCGAGCCTCCTGCTACAAAGCTCTCCAGCCTTATTTGTGCAGTTTGTGAGGCTCAGAAGAGCAACAATTTTACATGCATTTGTTGAGGGGGCAGTTCACACTGGCAAACAAAACACAAACCATAAAGAACAGAAAACTGGTCCACAATAAAACTTGCTGCATAATACAATACAACTGCAATACAAACGAGGGACTTTTTATTTCAAAATACAGTTTTCCATTGCAGACATATTTAAAAACATGTTTTCTGCTTAAACAAGTGTTTAATATTTAAAAATGTCTTGCAAACAGTAACACTGTAGCAAACAATGTGCCATTTTATAAGTGTGATAAGCCACTCCAGGGAGAACATTAAAGGATTTTAATGCACTTCCCAGGGGCATAAGGATACTCAGCCTTTGGCCTTAGCATGCCCCAGGGACGTGCATTAAAATCCTTTAATGCACACCCTGTTGTTGCGTATTATTTACTTATGCAGATCCTTGGTCAGGCCCAGTTTCGAGTACAATGTGCAGTTCTGGTCCCCATACCCTTGGAAGGGTATTGACAGAATAAAGAATGTATAGATGAGAACGACCGAGATGACTGAGGGCTTGGAAAAAATGGTCTATGAGAACCGACTTGCAAAACTGGGACTGTCCTCTATGGGGGAAAGACATGATCACAGCATTAAAGGGGAACAGTCAGCACTAAGAGTCCCACAAATCTACAGGGGCTAACTACAGTAATCCTCTGTGACTTTACATAGCCCAAGGAGGATAGCGGGATCAGCAAACAAAAGATCAGAGCTTATAAAAACTGTAACATGCACTGCAGGCTATTGAATCTCCCACTGCTGAAGCCCTCCTCTGATGTGAGCTGCAGGGGGTTCTGGGATTTGTAGTTACAGAAAATGTCAGCTTGCAAGTCAACAAAATCAGCCTGATACACTCTACTATACTGCAGTAAACAGCAGGTAAAATATTGAATAATGTATGGGGTGGTTGTTTTAGTGAGAATTTTATACAAACTTGAGGTGTTGGATGCTACATAAACCCTGACAGTGAAGCTCTAGGGGTTTATTTAAGCATCCAATACCTCAAGTGTGTGTAAAATTCTAATTTTTACACACCACCCATGTTTTATTTGATATAATTGCTGGGGAGCCTTTTTCACCACAGCAATTATATAATATAGAAACCCATAGCTGTGTAGCCATGGTCAGGTTCAAGCACAGTCTGCAGTCGGGCTCAAGCAGCTGTTGTAATGTTTTCTTTCTCTTTTGTAAAGCGGTTCCTCTGCTAAAAGAGTTATGTTGTTTTTTGTGGTTTTTTTTTTTAATATTTACTTACGGCAGAATCAAGCGTAAGAGGTCAAGTGTCTGGCACTGAGGAAGGAAAGAGTGTTGGCTGGTGCAGGCGTGGAGCGAGGGAAACCTGGCATGTGTTCGCTGTTATAACCAGCAGGTTGTAATGGGGAATTATAACTGGGTTTCCCTATGGGAAGAAATGCTCGACAGTTATTATAAAAAGTTTTTGCACACAAAGTGCAAATTGGGACCAGTTCCACAGTTGGGTGTGAGGCTCTTAGTGTTGACTGTGCCCCTTTACAGTATCTAAAAGGGAGAACACCATCTGATGAAGTGCAGATCTTCAAAACCCACAAAGATGAAAGGACAAGGGGGCATGTAATGTCACTGAAGGAAGATTCTATGTACACGTCAGGAAGAACTTCTTCACAGAATGGGTACTGGACACTTGTAATAGACTGACAGAGCCTACAGAGCATGGGGTATCAGCTGACACTGTAATGATCTTCTAGCTTTGACTCAACAAGTACTTAAAAAAAAAAGGGGACAATGATATTTCCACTGAGCTGGAGACAGGAAGGAACTTGACGAACCACTGGTCTTTTTTTCTCCCTAAATATGTGTAAGGGCATCTCATTCCCTGTGTCTAGGGATATACAGTGACATGTCTTGTCCAGAGGAGGTGGTCCCACCTTATGCCATGAAACACCAGTACGTCTACCTTTATCTTACCACCATGGGCCGGGACCAGGGTCAACCAATGCACATTTTAGGGTTACCACAGATGGGAGACTACTCCCAAACCAAGGTCAACACTGGGAGCTGGGATCAAGCAGGATGCATTTTATTTGCTGTAATGATGTCACACAATTTAGAAGAGCATTACACTCAAATTTCAGTTCATCTTAGCTGTTACCAATTTTCCATTATCCATTGCCATAAGTGTGCCTTACACCCACTATTCTACACTGTTCTTGCATTCATTACCAGGATCCCCTCCATTTGTGCTAAAGAGGTCTGCTGCTGCTGTTACATTCATTTCCATAAACCCATTTCCCATTTTTGGGGGTCCATGAAGTCCTGGCACTTCCAAGGCATATGCATCCTGGTACCCTTCCAGGCAGGGTAAGCACTAGCCTGTGGGCAAACATATGTCTGTGCATGTCTTCCTGTATCAGCAAATGACTAAGTGAATCAATCTAGTGCACCAGAATTATGATCTACTCCTCTAAGAATATTATTCAGTTTGTCCAGCCATGTGTGCCTCCCTCTGGCAACCACACTGATAGGCCTAGTGGCCCTAAGAAATGGATTCTCATGCCCTGCTCCATCCCGGGAAAATTACCAGTCCGAACTCTTATCAGACCCCCTCCACCTGATGACCATTCATTCAAGGCACTCCCCCAAGGATTACATAACTACTGCTAAGGCCTTTATTTTCCCCACAGAGCAATTTCAACAAAAGTTAACTTCCATGCTTGCTCTCTCTCTTGTGTACAGATGATGGGAGTGGATCTGCAAGGATCCCAGTGACCTCCCTTGAGTTGTGGCCCATCACTACTCCCTGCATGTTATCAGGTTGCAAACTTCTGTTTCTCCTTTAGGGTGAACACATACATTCTGTCTACTCTCGCTGGAGCTCTGGGGGTGTTCTTTCTATACTGGACACTGACTGGGTCCTGAGCCTCCAGAGACCTCACCAGAGGAGATCAGTGCCACCCGGACCCAGGGACCCTGCCATCATCCCTAGGGCTGCATGCCTCCTTGGCTCAGTCACAGCAGGGTGGCTGGATTCTCCTTCTCTCATTGGTTCCAAGGACCTAAGCACCAAGACCCAGACCCACAGCTTGTTTTCCCCTCTTATAGTATAAAGGCAGAAGGACAGGGCCACGGACATTCATGTCATAGTTTCCAGATGCTGGCTGAGTCAGGATACGGTAAACACAATCTCCAGATACCCTGTCTCCAAGCTGGGGCCCACTAGAGAACATCTCTTAGAGTCAGGCTTAACCCTTCAAGTGCTCTCTAGTAACCAGCAGCGAACTGAGTAAAGAGAGAGGTTACATATCTGGATGCATGTATGTATGCAGGCCTCGATCTTATTTATAAAATGGGTGCCTAAAAAAGACATTTATTAATGACTAAGATCTATCACATGACCATGCAGCAATTTAGCTCACTGCATGGTCATTCTAGTATTTGGTCTTATAACAAATCCATATGTCTTTACACAACAAAAAAAATCTCTCACACACTCTCTCTCTTTCTCTCTCTCTCTCTCATTCTAGCTCTCTGTAAACACAGAACAGAGAACAGATTAATAGGGGAGCGAGGAATGAACTAAAGCACTACAGAAATGCTTGAAAAACTACAAGTATGGAAGCCACTTTAGGACAAATGTCCTAAAGCACAACTGTAATGCAAACACGTTTCACCAATGTAAAAAACAAAAACTAAAAAAGAACATTAAATCTTTAAAATGTGTACACATTCATATATCATGTTTTATACTTACTAAACACATTAAAAACATTTTTAAGTGCAATGACACACTCCAGGATGTGCACTATGCAAGATCACTGACTTCCTGGTGGTTAAAGGCACTTGGTCTGTGGCCTTGTTTCACACTATGCATCTGAGACATCGGTGATCTAGCATACTGCATACCCTGCTATGTGTTATCCCTTACTTGCTTTACTAGATGCTGCTCATGATCCTCATTTAATATTGCTGCTGATCATGGCACAGGGTTATAATGCCGCAGAATGAAACTGCGCAAGAAACAATATTGCAGGCATAATGGTGTGCGCTGAAATAAGGTTGAAAAACACTGCAACCAAAACACAAACAGCACATTCCACTCAAAGCAACAGTACTGTCTTTGTTCCACACACCCCAGACTAAATATAACTAACTCCGAGGGGGGGGGTTGACTTCGGGGATGGGGCAAAACTCTGGAGAGGGGAAAATGTTTTTTTTATTAAAAAAAATGCAGCAACACTGTGAGACTTGGGAGGAACTGAACCACTGTCCCAGGCCTCCTATGCTGCCAAGTGCTGGTGTCTTAGCCACTCTACCACAGGAGCGACTCAACCAGGCACTGCACCAGCAGCCTTCTTGACACTCCTCCATCTGACCCTACAGTGACAGGGGTAGCGATTACCGTACGCTGTAAAACCCCTGTCACTGTAGAATGTTTAGCACTGTCTGATGCACGGTTATTGTCGCACTGTTCAGGTAGCGCTATATTGACCCAATACCCTGATCATTATCTTCAAGTCCTTTTTCTGATGGGTTTCAATAATCATTATATTGCTAAGGTACTATTTTGCCTTCAGATTCTTCTTCCCTACATGCCAGAGCCACTTGAATAGTGCACTAACCACATTATTTACCACCTGACAGATAAATTATACTGTTTTCCCTGGAGCTACCAACTGCAGAAAATGGACACATTTTCCAAAGCAAATTTATGCTATCTTATACACACACACACACACACACACACACACACACACACACACACACACCTTTCTGAGTCTATACTGTAGTTGAAAGCCCTGCAGTATAATACTGGATAGCTTTCCACCCCATCTGTGCAACAAAAACTGACATCCCCCTTTCTTCCCCACTCGTTAAAGAGGTACAATAAAAAAATGTTTTCAAAAAGCCAGTTTCAGCTAAAATTAGTAAAAACATTTTGCATACCTGTCAAATCTACTTTCTAGGTGCTGTCTATGTTGCATTTCATGAGTTTTTTAATTTCTTGATCCCAAGCTTTACTAGATCAACAACAGCATTTCTAAGCCAAACTTGGTGGCCATCTTTTTTTCTTGACAAAAAAATAAATGTAAACACTTAAAAAGATTCATATTTTAATGGAACTAGAAAATATTTCCACTAAATAAAACTAAAAGATATTTAAACTCTTTTTTTCCCCACAAAGCTTTATTTCATTGAGTCACACAGGTAGGCTATCAGCTGTTCCCACTACTCCTTCCTGGCATCCACATCCCCTGTCCTCAGGCTGAATCCCCCCATAGATCCCCCCCATGATGGGGCCAAAGGGGTTAGGCCCTCCACTCCCAGGGAACATATCCAGATATGCCCAGGGGCTGGGTAGGGTTTTATTTAGTCCCCGTGGCAGTATCCCATGATATGGGTGAGTCAAATTAAGCGACTCAGTTTGACCGCTTGTGAAAAGAGCAAGTGTGAAAGGAGAGTGAACAGTGTAAGAACGAGTGTAAGATGACAACAACCGCGATGGAAGGATACAGCAATGGCAGGAGGAAGGTCAAGTGAACAAGGATATAGAAGGTAGTTTGGCAAGGCAGTTCCCAGCTGGCCATTTGGTCATGTCTAGAAAGTCTATGCCTCTGATGTGGGAGAACCCGGGTTGGGACCTGGCTAGGTCTGTGGGTGTAATGTGTTTTTTTTGTTTGTTTGTTGGGACTTAATTTTTTTTTTGTCACATTCCTGCTCCCCCTCCCTCCTGGATGTGGTCCTCCCATCCACAGGTTGCCCCCCCCCCCCAGTTAGTCCTCTCCTGAATTTTCCCCTGTACCCCAGAGGCAGGTTCCCCCAGAGTTGATCATAATAAGTATGGGGGTGCAGAACCCCCCGCATAAAAAGTTTAGTAGATATTGGCCGTGGAACGCATGGTGCGGATTGTCACTGTTTTTGGATGACCAGTAGTGCAGATCGCCGTTCTTGTATTCAGCAATTTGCACTCACTTTTCTTGCATTTGCTACAGTGTCTTCACTGTTATCACATGGAACCCATCTGGTTCTTTTCTGTTTTCTTCCCATTCCCCCCACCACAGTGGCACATACACATGAATGTGTGGAGGCACGCACCATAGAACCACAGCCACTCTCTTCGAGTCTCCCCCACCTGTACAACCACCAGGCCTCCCCCCGGTGGCAGTCAGAGGCGAGATGACTGACCACCCATCCCCGGGAGAGGAGCAGTTCCTGTGATGCTCGATCCTCTCCCAGCAAGCTGATGCCCAGTGACCCAAGTCTTTTCCCGAACCCAGGTCACCGGCATGGAAGCAGCTGAGGCCCAAGCTCCGCAGCCCTCCCTGCCACTGGGCTGTCAGATGTTTGGAATCTTTTATAGTGAAAAACAGGTAGGGTCGGATTATTGGTTCAGTTTCATTGCACTGCTGCTTTAAGGAAACAGAGTTAACTTTTAGAACACTTTTAGAACACTAACTGTTATGACTGTTTTGTTTTAATTGTATGTTTTAATGATTTTTTTTTTACTGTTCTGATTTGTCATTTATGTATAGCACCTTGGTAATCGAAAGGCGCCTTATAAATAAAATTATTATTATTATTAACTGCTGCCAACACCCTCTCCACACCAACCCCAGGCAATTTCCCACAGGTAAGTAAATTACATTGGTTAGCTTACCCACCTCCAAATAAATATTCCGAATGTTTGTATGCAAACAGGAACTTTGTGTAGCAGACTCTGTCTGCTTTTCCAGCTTTTCACTCTGCTGAGGTCATGATCATGTGTTTGTCACCTTACATTTTGCTTTGGAAATGGTTATGATGTCACAAACAATGGATTATGAGTACAGTGGAAGGAAATGTATCAGAAGCAGATGAAGTCTGTATGGTAAAGTCACTACTGTAAGAGTGGTTTCACATGTATCATCTTAGAATATGAGAACTGCAAACTGAAAGTGAGTGATCTGTTATTTTAAAGATGTAGCTGAGACCATTTTAACACCCACCAGGGTAATTTCCATTGCAGTAGTAGCATATCATTGATTGAGGTCAATATTGTTAATAAAACTAAAAAAAGTGCCATTTCCAGGGCATTTGCATGTAACAGACTTTTTTTATCTTTTTGTTATACTTTTGTACCCAACCCACTGCCAGTCTTACAGGGATATATCCCAGAGTAAAATACCCTGTATCAGGACAAGGTTGTTATGCCAGCGGTGGCTGGTTCTGTTCTCCCTGTATTCCTCCAGTGCCTCCCTTCACCCCATGGGATGAACAATTGTCATTTTGACACTGTGTATTCACAGTAAACGGCAGGGAAGCAAGCTCCCTGGCCCTCCTGCAGGTGTCGCTGTGGTGCCAAAAAACAGCACCAGCCCTCCCGGGGCAGAGTGCACTGCCATGCAACAGCAGCTCCAGCCTATAGCCTCTCCCCTACAGCACATGACTCGTCGAGTCCAGTCTCAAACCCAGGTCACCTGCATGGCAGCATGACACACTGCTACTGGGCCATCAGAGGGCACTATGTGAGAAACGTTTTACAGAACAAGCATCTCACATGAAGGAGAATCTAGCACTCTGATTGGTTGGATGTGCTCACTCAATCTAGAATGAGACACACAAACCCTTTTTTCTATGCTGCTATTCTCAGTATTACAGAATAAGGGGAGATAGAAAAATACATTTAAAATAGAAGTTGAATGGTGTCTAAACATTTTGTTTTTCAGGTTTCCCCAAGTTGTGAGAATGTCTTTAAGAGACCTAGTCTCAAACAATGGTTACAGTTACGGGTGAGTATTTGCATGGCATTCTCCATTTTACTGCATTCCTACCTAGAGTAGTGCAGAATGTGGAATTTTGCCAGTGGAATTTGTGTTGTATGGCAACTCCACTTCCAAACTGCTTTTTTAAATTTCTTTTTTTAATTCATGCTAAATTCTTAAAGGCATTTGTATTTATTTATTTAGTTTTTGTTGACCAGGTAAGTGCACTAGACAAATCCTGCCTATTTTCAGGCACGACCTGGGGCCGGGGGATTTAAACTGTGGAATAGTATTCTGCAGATTATGTAATGTGTAGAATATTTCTCCTCAGTTTTCAGAAAATGAATCCATGGTTTGCATAAACCACAGAATACTACTCTGCAGTGTGCGTAAATTACATGGAATGACAGCACAGTGGTAGAGCACCGGGACAGTAGTTGAAAGACACCAGCATTCGACCCTAGTCTAGAACATTTTTATTAGTGTCAGTGGCTCAATGCACCCACCTCTGGGGCTGTAAGAATGAATGATTGTGGGTTCAAGCCCCACACCAGGTATTTGGGGAATACTCGCAACTGACACAATAGTGTGATATGAGTAGGATACTCACTGTTGAGATACTGTCATATGAATGAGATGTTTATTTATTTATTCGTTTTTTGATAACCGGGTAAATGCACTAGGCAACAATATGTCTATTTTCAGTCACAACCCATGAGAGAACGGTTAAAAGCACAATGGAGTATCAAATACAGTAAAACAATTATTACATAAGAAATATATCGTATCACAGTATATACCGTAGGTACAAGAATAAAGTAACAAGGAGGCTCAATACATTCTATTGATACAACTAAAATTATGCATAAGGTGCATTGGAGTAAATACACAGAAAGGCAAATACAGCAGACAAACATTCAGTACAAAATAATGTATATTACATGAGAGGTGGTAGGTGGTTACCCACCTACTACCTCTCATGTAATATACATTATTGTATAATGTAATGGGAAAATAACAGTGGTCAAGTGAACAATTTAGTACAATAGATGCCAACAAAATAGGCCTAATATTCAGAGAGGCAAAAAAAACATGTATATGAGTCAGAAGTCTGTTGATGTTATACCAAGGTCCCTTATACCCATCTCTGGTCACTGTCCAGGAGGGAGTTAAAAATCTTATAGTACAGGCTGAGGAAGAGTAGAGGAGTTTCCCTGGTAATAATGGCCAACATTCCTTCTGTAGATAAAAGGTGCATGTAATCCACCCAACCAGGGCACACCTGGGAATGAGCTGTCACAACTCAATGCGCCTTTCCTGATCAACAGTTACAAACAATAAATCATTTCTAATTGGCAATTTTTAAAGAAAATATTCCACTTTTGGAATTTCAAAATTCCACTTCCAACAGAATCCTGCAGAATAAGGAGGAATGTCCAAAATTCCATGGAATTATGGCAGAAACAGAATTAGAAAATTCTGCACAGTTCTACTCGGTTTACGTACAACGCGGTGACATCTCCATCTGCGTCCCGACAGCCGACAGACACAATGTCGAGTGCGGCGTGTACTGTCAGGGATGTCAGTGTATTTTCTTCAGAAGGCTGCACACACACCCCCCACCCTCTATGTGGGGGCCTGTGCCCCCTCCACACCCCCAGTATTTATTTATCCAACTCCAGGTTGAAGTTTGTCTTGGGAAGGGGGCAAAACACTGGGAGATTCAGTGCTAGTGTCAATGGGAACCATCATAGCGACCCGATGCTTTCTGTCAATTTCTGTCACTGTGATGGACTTTGCTGTGGAGGTTTCGCTGTGCAGTTGGCACACTGTTCGAATCACACTTGACTGTTCTCCGAGCACTGCTCCTGGGCCAGTTTACAAGCAGAACTGCTCCGGGATCAGTGCCCTGTGAGAATACTCTTGCTTAAGTGTGATCTTATTCTTGCCCTTAAAGGAGAACTGCATTGAAGCTGTAAGTCATTTTTTCCCCCGTAAAACTATTTTTGGAATACTGTTTCCAGTTCTGTTATTGTTCCATCATTACAGTCCTAGCAGTTAACTCACTGGGTGTTTCTGAGTCATACATTGTTGGTAAGGACCATTTTAGAACTGTATGATGTAGTTTATGTCCCTTTGAGCATCAGAGTTCTGCAGTACATCGCTGCTCTGAAACAACAAAGCAAGACAAAGGACATAAAGTACATCATAGTGTTCTAAAATGGTACTCACCAAAGTGCGTATGTTAGAAATACTTAGTCAATTTACTAAAAAGCCAGTAAAGATGAAACAAAAACAGAACTAGGACCAGTATTTAAAAATAATTTTTACATTAAAGAATTACTTACAGTTTTGGCGCAGGTTGGGTGATAGGAAAGTTTTTTACACCTCTAGGTGCCCTCCTGTTTTTCACTTAGTGCGTATAATATATTCTGCTATGTTGTGGCCTTTTTCTGTAAATTAATTACATAATTTTTGCCTTTTATAACTACCCTGAATCCCTCTGTGCTCAGCAGTGGCTGCTCTCTGTTTTCATACTGCCTGAACATTCTGTAACATCACTTTCACCATTCCAGGCCATTCAGATGAATAACATGGAACGGTGTTACTGATGTCATGAATGTCTTAGAAATATGAAAAGAAAGAGCAGCAGCTGCTGAGGAAAGTGGAACTCTATGTAGATCTGAGGGCACTCCAAACATTGATTATATATTTATCAAAAACTTGTCAAAGTTATTAGAATACATAACTGGCATGGAAAGGAAAATGGGAAGGCACTTTATGTACAAATCATTTCTTATAACCTTTAACTCCCTTTTATTGTAGGTATATTATTGCAACACTGTGCCACCATGGGTCACCACTCTGAGGGAATGTAAGGAGTACAGCACCATTTTGATATATTTACACGTGAGAGGAAGATCTGGATTTAAACCCAGGCCTGCTGGTTCACAGTTCAGTGCACCAACTGCTAGGCTATGCTGAATCCTGATTAGCTTCCTTGACAGGACCTGATAAGCCACAAGCACTGACCCCAGGTCAATGTGCTGGTAAACTGACCCTGTGTCATTCATCATGAAAACATTCAGTGGTAACCTCTTCCTGCAGTGGGATCAGGCAGCTTTGAAGGAGCTTGTGGAATTCAGAATGAAGAAGAACAAGGAGGCAGCAGGCTTCAAATTGGAGTAATTTGCAGGGTTCACAGTAACACAGAATAATTGTGATCTGAGGACACATCATCTCCTTTGTGACATGAGACTGGGGTCTCGAGGGGATTTATTATGGCTTGTTTTTTCAGTGGAGTTTGTTTTCTTTTTAAATAATTCAATGTATCCTTAGCACAGCTAAACAGTTGAAACTCTGATCTTCTTGTAACTAGGAATGTTAAAATTCTCAATTTTGCACATAATATAATATTGTGACTGTAACCTTGTACCTAAAACCTTAAAGGGGAACAGTCAGCATTGAAAGCCCTACACTCAAGTTGCACTTTGTGTGTAAAAAGTTCCTTTTTTTTTTTTTTACTTACTGCAGTTTTGATTACTGTTTACTGCAGTAGGCTGTATGACAATTCGCTCCAGATAATGTGCTCCACAACAATGCATGCCCCACTATTAGCTCTGGCGTTAATGAGCCCCCAGTACAAATCACTCCACAACAATTCACCTTCCCTCCCCCATATAAATTTTATAAAATAAACTCAAGGAGTAAATCGGGAACAAATTGTGCTGAAAGTCAGTTGACACTGGAGCTAATAGCCTGGTGCAAATTGTCACAGAGAACATAGAAACATAGAAGTTGATGGCAGAAGGAGACCACCAGGTCTATCTAGTCTGCCCATTGCCTTTTATCCTAGCCTTCTAACTGCCCTTGGGTTTGAGGGCTCCCTTGTATTTGTCCCAAGCAGTCTTGAAACCTGCCACTGTGCTTGCCCCACCACCTCTGCAGGCAGGCTGTCCCAGGCATCCACCACTCTTTCTGTGAAGAAATACTTCCTGGTGTTAATGAAGAACTGCCCTCTTTGCAGTCTTAGATCATGTCCCCTGGTTCTGCTGCCCTTCTTAAACTGGAAGAGATCATCTATCAGTACCTGGTTTATGCCTTTTATGTACTTGAATGTTTCGATCATATCACCCATTTCTCTTCTCTGTTCCAGGGAAAACATGTTCAGTTCTTTCAGTCTTTCCCTGTAGGACATCTCATGTTGTCCCTGAATCATTTTTGTTGCCCTACTCTGCACCGTCTCTACTTGGTCAATGTCCTTTTTGAGGTGGGGCCTCCAGAACTGGATGCTGTACTTCAGGTGAGGCCTAACCAGTGATCTGTACAGTGGCAGGATCACTTCCCTCTTCCTGCTTGTGATTCCCCTCCCAATGCATCCCAGCATACCGCTGGCCTTTCATGCTGCCTTCTTGCATGGTTTACCTACCTTCAGGTTGTCTGAGATAATGATTCCCAAATCACACTCTTGGGTGGAGGCAGCTAGTCTTTCCCCTCCAAGGTAATATACCTTATTTGGATTTCTTTTTCCTATGTGCATGACTTTGCACTTTTTGGCATTGAATCTTAACTGCCATGCTCCAGACCATTCTTCCAGTTTCTTGAGGTCAGCTTCCATCTTATCCACTCCCTGCTGGGTGCTGACCCTATTGCATATTTTGGAGTCATCTGCAAATAGACACACCCTTCCCTGTAGTCCGTTAGCTATGTCCGATATGAAAATATTGAAGAGCAGGGGCCCCAGTACTGAACCCTGGGGCACACCGCTGGTTACCCTGCCTTCTGATAACAGTGCTCCGTTTATCTGCACTTTCTGGATTCCGCCTTGTAACCAGTTTTTAACCCATCTAACTACTTCTGATCCAACTTCTGTGTGGTCTAGCTTCTTTACCAGCCTTCTGTGTAGAATTGAGTTGAAGGTCTTGCTAAAGTCTAAGTAGACCACATCTACCACCCTGCTGTCATCTACAACCTTTGTAACACAGTCAAAAAACTCAATCAGGTTTGTCTGGCATGACCTAACTGCTGTGAAACCGTGCTGCTTGGGTTCTGATGGCCTCTAGCCTCCAGGAATGCCATGATCCTCTGTCTGAGTAGTGTCTCCATTAACTTCCCCACTATGGATGTGAGGCTTACAGACCCGAAATTTCCAGAGTCCTCCCTGCTGCCCGATTTGTGGAGTGAGACCATGGTTGCCATTTTCTAATCTTCGGGTACCTCCCTACTGTTTAGGGATTTGGTGAATAGTTTAGACAGTGGGGCAACCAACTCTAATCTTAGTTCTTTTAAGATCCTGGGGTGCATTTTGTCTGGCCCCATGGCCTTGTCAACTTGCAGTTTATTTAGTGCCTACAGAACTTCGGTCTCTGTGAAGGGGCTAGTATCAACCCCCTGTCCAGGGGTGTTGTGTTTTGCCATTACTGGACCATCGCCTGGGTCCTCCTCAATAAATACAGAGCAGAAGTACTTGTTCAGGATTTCTGCTTTTTCTGGGTGGTCTTCTGTTTTTCCTTCCTGAGTTGTAATCTTGACTATGCCCCCTTTTGCCTTCCTTCTTTGCCAGATGTATCTAAAGAAGGCTATGTCTCCTCTCTTTGCCCTCTCTGCTATATTTGCTTCTGTCTGATCTTTTGTCTGTCTCATTTTTTTGCTGGCTTCTTTCATTTTCTCCTTGTATGACACACAGTCTTCTTCCTTGTTTGTTCCCTGGTATAGCTTGAATGCCTTCTGTTTTTCTTTTGCTATTTTAACCACTTCCTTTGAAAACCATAAGGGGTTTGGTTTTCTTTTCGCTTTGGTAACCCTTCTGATGCATTGGTCAGTGATTGTCTGGATTGCTTTCTTAAGTTTCCCCCACATGACACTGACCTCATCCTCTTGTAAATCAATTAAGTTGTTTCTTATGTTGGTCCTCATTTGGTTGAAGTCAGCCTTCTTAAAATCTAGTACTTTTATTTTTGAGTGGCACGTGCCCTCAGTTATGTTCATCTTGAAGCTAACCATGTGATGGTCACTGTTACCCATATGGCATCCCATGTCAAGTTCCTTGACCCTCTCAGTGTTTGTGAGGACCAGGTCAAGTATGGCATCTCCTCTTGTTGGTGTTTTGATCAGTTGACTTAGTCCTGCTCCCTGTAGTGCTAATAAGAAATTCCTGTTTCTTGTTGTTGCTGCCGTTAGTGTACTCCAGTTTATATCTAGAAGGTAAAAGTCCTCCACCAGTATCACCTCTCCTCTCTGAGTCATTTTGTGTATTTCTTCTATCAGGTCATTGTCGCCTTTCTGTCCTTAATTTGGAGGTCTGTAAATTAAGCTGATCCTGAAGATTTTTCTGTTTCCTGTATCTGTAGTAAGCCACAGTGACTCGGTGTCCCAAGGGTGACTCTGCACCTCTGTGGCTTTTATGTCTTCTCAAATATTTACAGGAGTGAATTAATGTCTCACTACTGCAGTATAGTAGAGTGTATCAAACTGATTCTGCTGACTTGCAAGCTGACATTTTCTGTAATGACAAATCCTAGAATCCCCTGCAGCTGACATCACAGCAGGGCTTCAGCGGTGGAAGATTCCATATTCTGCAGTTCATGTTAGACTTTTTATGAGCCCTGGGGCTAGATTAACAAAACTTTGCCCAAGTACAAACCCAGTTTGCAAGGTGCAAACCAGGCTTTGCATCAAGTTGGTATTCAAAAAAGCCAGGCTTGCACCCTCAAACTAGATTTGAGCTAGGGCAAAGTGTGGAGGGGGCCACAATGCAAATGAGGGGGAGGGGACATGAATATCGGCACTGTCCGATTTACAAAGTATTTTGCTCAACTCAAGGGCCTTTTGCAGGCCCCCTTGCACAAAACAAATGCCGCAGACTGAGACCTTGCATTAATACCCCACAACTCTAGTGGTTAGTGGAGATACTCCACCACCGATTGCCGGCCCAAGGTGTTCAATGTGTATTCCCTGGTGGAAGTAGTTAACCCTCCCCATGATCATCGATCACTGGACCTATACATACAAATTAATTTCCCTTGTGGTAGTGGATTCCCCCCACTGATCACTGATCGCTGGAATGACAGAAGTCACCCTGGTGGCCTGTGGTCCCTCACCCCACCAATCGCCATCCCCAACATGGAAATAAATCAATGGAAATCTTCCCTGCTGTCCATTGGTTCCTCACCCTGCCGATCGCCATCCCCAATATAGAAAAAATATCTAAATATTGCTCTATCTGGTGGCTAGTGGTCCCTCCCCCACCCAATCCCTCACTCAATATATAAAAAAAGTTTCCCTGGTGGATAGTGGCCCCTCTTCCCACCCAATCACCTGCACAAGATATAAAAAAAAAAGTGTCCCTCATGTCCAGTGGTCCCTGCCCCCACCCCAGTCACCCTGATCACCTGCCCAACATATGAACAGGTTTTCCCTGGTGTCCAGTGTAACCCCCTCCATCCCGATCCCCTGTATAGTAAAGTGCAACATGCGGAAGAGCATACAGGAGTGTCATCATTCAGAGGAGGGGCAACAAGGGTTTAAAACCTCGCGCTGCACACAGCAGCAGAAGATGCCTGCACATTCCATCTGCCTACCTGCTGTGTCTGTGCTGTTGTTAACATCTGAACTGTGCTGCTGAATTGTGCCGCCGAGCTGTGCTGTCTCATAAAGTGACTGCTGTGCTGTTCCGACATATTACCCGACCACCAGAGAAGCCAGTTACCTCCCATTCCACTAGGCAATGAGGACCTCCTGCCCCAGTGAGTTGTGTGAAGAACGGGACTGTGGGGAGGAGCATATGGGAGTGCCATCATTCAGAGGAGGGGCAACAAGGGTTTAAAACCTCACACTGCACACAGCACGAGCGCTGTGGTGCAAGCATGAGTGGCCACAGAAATACCAAGGACTGAAAATATCTCAGACCCCAAGTCTAAATAGGCATTACTGTTTGGGTGGACTAAAAACTGAGTGTTAGAGTTATAAGTCTTTACCCCTTCTGTAGGTGGCTGTAATGTTTAAGTGCATATATATATATATATATATATATATATATATATATATATATATATAATTACTGGTGACCCCTTTAATATATGGCTGAACTGTGATTTTCAAATGCAGTAATAACTAGGAAATGCCATAATAACCAGTTATTATGGCATTTTTGAAAGTCAGCACCAGTCTCCTCGCACACAGTTTCTATCGCGCCTCTTTATTGGCTCACGCTCTGCATGTGGGCAGCCTCAGCATTGTCTAAAAAATGTCAGCTCTGATTCTCGCTCATGGACAAGCTGTTTTTCTATGCTATCGTCACTATTTTTATAATTAGTTGGTTGATCCCAAAATCACAAAATACATTAATTTGCACACATTTGACTTGGAGCACATAGCGAGGATCTGTGTTTGACATTATTTTTAATCAAGGCTGGTAATTTTGGCTGTTGTTTTTAAAATATTTTTAACCTGTAAAGTGGTATTATAAGACTAATAATTCTAACACTGGTTAAATAAATCTAGCTGTCTTTGATAGCACATAGAGATAACAGTTTGTATAAAATGTTGACATCTGTGATACAGGTTAGCTTGATTTTTCTACCAGTAAACCAGTTAACAGGTGACATAGATTGTCCTAACCAGAAACCTTACAAAACAGATTTGCTGCACTATTATCCGTTTCCCCATCAGCCCCTATGGTATTTGTAAGGGCTAGAAGGAGACGATTTTCAAACAACTTGAAATTATTAAATCGTGGCAGGTGTCTGTATAGATAATCAGAGGGGAATTAGGTGGGAACAATGTAAACAGTCTGAGTTTGTTACTTTCCAATTGATCCTATTATCGGCAGGTGACAGAGATTAATCCTGGCCCACTTACAATAAATGAGCCAGGATTAAAAGTTGTGGATGAAAATGCCAGAAGTCTCACTAAAAAATACAAGAATTTCGGCTATGGTCCCAACAATTTGAACTTGGTGTAATCAGAATCTCAGAAACATGAAGAACAAAACAAGTGCTTAATGATGAGATTTCAATGGATGGATTTGACATTTTTAGACAAGATCGGGGGAGCTGGGGGTGGAGGGTTCTTTTGTATTTTAACAAGAAATTGGGAACATTTCAAATAATACACTCAGGAACTGTGGAAGGGATTCAATGTCTCTTTATTGAGTCAAGGCAACTAAGGCTTTTTATAGGTGGTGTTTATTCTCCCCCTAAAATTAAAGCCAGTAGTTTTGAATTAGCACAAAAAATAGCTTTTCTGGCAATAGATAGAGACCTAATATTAATAGGGGATTTTAATGCAGCATGGGGAAAACCTAGGGGTAAGAAACTGGAAGCAAGTTTTGAGATATTGGCTGTTCAGCAGCCAGTGAACCAGATTACAAGAAAAACAGGTATCTGTAATCAGGATAATATACTAGACCTGATGTTTTTCTCAAAGAGCGTCCATATTGAAAGCTGTTTAGTCCTACCCCCAAACTTAGGAGATCATAACCCTGTTGCATGTATAATTTGAGATAAATACAATTGTAGGGTAGAGGGGAAGATAAGCACCAGGAGAGATTATACTAATTATCATCCAGACAATTTCAAGAGGGACTTAGGTCTAGAAAAATGACACAGATTACAAATAATCCCAAATATAAATATGTGGGTTCAAGAGTTT
This sequence comes from Neoceratodus forsteri, assembly GCA_016271365.2. Lineage (NCBI taxonomy): Eukaryota > Metazoa > Chordata > Ceratodontiformes > Ceratodontidae > Neoceratodus > Neoceratodus forsteri. The sequence continues at coordinate 1,683,803,223 of CM028129.1, read as the reverse complement.
TCAGAAACATTTTTAAATATTTGCAATCAACGTGCACCCTATAAAACTCATAAATTACCTAAAAAACATCCACCATGGGTAAATGAACTTTTGAGGAAATGGATACGTATTACGGATCGAGCTTGGAAAAAAGCACATAAAACTAAAAATGAGGCAGATTGGGATGAATATAAGAAGCAGAGCAACAAATGCAAAAATCTAATAAAACAGGCAAGGCAAAACTTTTACAATAATAAAGTTGAAAATGCTACACACCCTAAACACTATTGGGATATTATAAAAGACTTAGAAAATCCTATTAGAGCAAGGCCAGAGATCAAAATGGCCGATGGTAAAAGGGAATTTATGGACCCTGAAGTGGTGGCTCAAACTTTGAACCATTACTTTATTACTCTGCCCAATATCATAATACCTGCCAGTACAATAACAAGTTTAGTGAAAATAGAACAGGTGGTGAAGAATTAAATTCCCCCTCATTCTATTTCAGGACAATAAAGGAAAAGGAGGTGAGGGATGCGATTAAAAAGTTGAACCCTAAAAAATCCTATGGTCTTGACATGATAGAAATAACATTTTTAAAAGATGCAATATAAATAATATCACCAGTGCTGACTAGTTTGTTCAATCAAAGTCTAATACAGAACTTATTTCCTGATTTGTGGAAGATCACAAAAATTTATCCTATCTTTTAAGGAGGCAAACCCGATGATCCATCAAATTATCGGCCTATTGCAATCCTTCCCATTCTCTCAAAGTTAATGGAGAGGATGGTGTATAACCAACTCTATGAATACCTGGAAAAGTATTCAAAATTATCTCAATTCCAACACAGCTTTAGGACGCGGCATTCGACGGGCACTGTGCTCATGGACTTCGTGGATGTGGTGGCAAAAACCTTGGATATGGGGGAGTCTGCGTGCGCGGTGTTCGTCAACCTGTCCAAAACCTTTGATTCAGTGAAAAACCATATACTCACTGAGAGAATGGAAAGGATAGTAATAGCCCCAAGAACCTTACAATGGTTCATTTCATATTTGGGGGACTGAAAACAATGGGTAGAAGTCGCTAACCATCTGTTAGACCTGGGTTACTTGAAAAGAAGTGTGCCCCAAGGGTCAATACTGGCACCGCTGCTGTTCTTGATATACGTAAATGATTCACCTGAATACGTTGTAAATTCACAAATAAGGCTTTACACAGCTGATACTGTCTTGCTAGCCACAGCAAAAACACAAGATCAGTTATTGGAAAAACAGTTAGACTTCAATATTTTCGGGGACAGCGATCGGTGAGGGAAGTGACCACTGGACACCAGGGAAGATGTCCAGTAATTTATTTCTGTGTTAGGAGTAGCAATCAGTGGGGCGGAGGGACCATCAGCCACCAGGGAGAATGATTATTATTATTCAGGCCGGCAATCAGCGATCACGGTGTGGGAGACCAGTGGCACCAGGGACTATGGCAGTGTATCGGGCAGGTCTGCAGCAGCAGCTACGCTTCTTGAAGCCAATGCAAATAGACCCATAATGGGCATGCAAATGGCTGCCTAGTGTCTTGCATGCCCAATGGCTTCATTTGCATGGCTGCCCTAGTGAATTAGAAATAGCACCCTGCACTATGTTGGGGGGATACTACTGGGGTAGTGCTGGTGATACTGGAATTACTGCTGCCTCAGACTAGCCATATTCACAGTTCGACAGCACAGTGCACTATCTGACTGTGAATAGCACTTTTGGACACCTGGGCAATCACAAAGTACAATGCAAAATTTTGCATTGCCTTTGAGATTTTTTGTGAATCTAGCCCCTGATCTTTTCTTTGTTGGTCCCGCTGTCCTCCCTGGGTTAACTCATTGCCTCCACAGGCTCACTCTGAGATTACACCACTTGCCTCCTGAATCTCTTGTATACTTTTAACAGTGAATCCTGTGCCTTTCTAAGCAAAATCAAGCCATAGTCAGCATGTCGCAAACAAATGCTAATAGCTTAATAACTGTACATGCTAGACACAAAGGATGAGTGGCAGAGTTATTCAGCACAACATTGCCTTTCCAATGGTGGCATGCATGTAATAATAAGTCATTTTGTTTTTTTTCTATGCTGGTCAAAAGAGCAAACTAAATATTTTTTTCTCTAAAAAAGGGCAACATAAGCCATTTTTTGTTGGAAAATATGTAAAATATCAACACTAAATTAAGCATACAGACATTAGATGGTGTTTTAATATTATGTTAGTTAAAAAAATATATTTTTACTATAAAATGTAATTTTTCCCCATTTTAGTCAAGGTGCTTTGAGATTTGAGGGCTAAATCTCAACCACACACACCATATCATAAACAAATGCATATAACTCCAAAAGTATACATGATACACAAAGTATCAGCATGAAAGTTGATGAGCACAAAAATGCCTTTCCAATGGTGCTATGCAACCAGTTGTAATCAATACGGTTTTTATTTTATATCTGCTGAAGTGCCAAAAAAGTGAATTTTATTCAAGCTGCTTAGGTGAATCTTGATGGAAAACATGTCAGCCATACACACCATACCATAAACAAATGCAAATAACTCCTAAAGTATACATGATATACACAAAATATCAGTGACAAAGTTGTTCAGCATAAAATTATCTTTTCAATGGTGCTATGCAGTCAAATATATATTATATTCTGTTACACTATATACTAAAATATATAAGTGACTTCTCCAGACGTTGCAAGGGCACACTGGGAGTCAGTAGCTGACTTCTGCAGACGTCCTCAGGACACACCAGTGTTTTTTTACTGATGACTACAGGCGTCTGCAAGGAGACAATGAGTTAAGTATAGCCACAAAGGACTGTACTTAGCCCTGGGAGAACATCATGACTGGAAAACATCTGATCAGAGCTTATAAAAGCTCTAACATGCTCTGTAGGCTAGTGACTCTCCCTCAGCTGCAGGGGATTCTGGAATTTGTGGTTACTGAAAATATCAGCCTGCAACTCAGCAGAATCACCCTGATACCCTTTCCTATACGGCAGTAAGCTGTAAGTAAAAAAAGATGTTTTTGCACTGAAAGTGCAAAATGGGACCAGCCCACACTAAAGTGTAAAGATCTAAGTGTTAACTGTTTCCCTTAAAGTCTGCATATAATGTAACTATTCAATTCTGCTGCTGCTATCCCCCGTCTCTCTTTGAAAACAAGGTCAACATTTCTCAGATTATGTCACTAGCATAATTTTGTGAGTACAGGGATCTTAGAGCCCCAATTACAAAGGTTATGGAAGACCATTTCTTACTTTTAAAAAAACCTAGGTGAAACATTTCAAGTGAAAATACATCAGAGATTTGATCTGATGTACCCCATGTGAAAAAAAAAGTGTTATGCTAGGGTGTGAGGTGTATATCAGGGGGGCCTGGGGTGAAAAAATAAGAGTGAGGCAACCAGCGAGATCTGGTGGCCACACTTTTAAGGCCTTCGAAGCCATAAGGATTTGAGGCTTGAGAACCGCTGAACTAGGTACGTCACAAAATCAAGGCTATCCTGGAATGCACAACTTCCAAACTCAAAATAAAAGAAGTTATGAAATAAAATATAAAGCGTAAAAACTGTATTACATGTACACCACGATACAACCCAACTGCTATCATGTAGCAACAGAAAGCAACTGCTCCGAATGTCATTTTGCATACGATTTAGAAAAATGATGAAAGAGTCTGATTCACATGAATGTTTTGTCTTTGATTTTTTTTTTCTGCATTAATCTTTAGACTTTATTCTGAGCATCAGATTTTCCTCTTCTCTGTTTCCCTAGTACCAAATTGACCAAATTCAATATACGCAGCACAGTTTAAGCTCTGATTTATGCAAACCGTTGCGGCTTTGTTTGCATGGCAGATACATTTGTATGCAAAATACATCTGTTTAATAAGTGGAACATTGGAAAACCAACATGCACTGCAAATAACAGGCTTTCAGGTTTGCAAATCCTCTCATTTTATTCAGTGTAGCAAACTGCGGCTTGAGAAGTGCGACCACTGCATGGGCATTTCAACCTTGGAGCATCTCTTAGAAATGTCCGTAAGATTGAAACGTCTGACTCTGTCAGGATACTGTTTGTTAAAGCGAATCAAGTAAGATCAATATGGATTAAGTACAGCTGTCAGTCAATCCCTGGGGCACAGACTGGCTTCCCACTGGTCTGATAATTACAGGTCCTATTTGACCCAACAGAACTCCATGAAATATAGCCATAGAGTGCACTGTTTCAGTGGTGCTTAGCCACACAGGCCATTCTGCTTCCGAAAGTGTATTTTGTGTCTATTACATATTACTTAAAGCAGCAGTGTGCAATAAAAATGTTTTTCCAAAAAAGTTAGTTTCAGCTACAATTAATAAAAGTGTTAGCGTATCTGTCAGATCTGCTTTTCTAGATACCTCATGTGCTGCACACCATGATTTTTTTTTTTTTATTATTATTTTCTCAATCCTAACCCTTGCCAGGTCTGCAATGCCAGGTCTTTCTATACCAAATGTGGCAGCCATCTTTTTTCATCAGAAACCATTAAACTAAAACATTTCTATAAAATTCAGATTTTGGTAGAACATGAAAAAACTACCACCAAATAAAACTAGAAGATATCAGTAATCTTTATATAGTGAAAAAATGTAGGGTCAATTTTTGTTGCCAAATTTCTTTTCGCTGCTGCGTTAAATACCCTATCTATCCTGTATTATGTGTGTATTTTTGTAATATGCCAAAGTTAGAGGTACCCCTGCAGTTCCCCAGTAGTTCCCAGTTTCCCCCAGTTACACATTAAGGTGCCCTGTGAATACATACATGTAAAAAAAAAGATTTAATGCAGCTCTTGTAACAATGCATTGGATGGAATGCCGTGCTGAACTGCTCATGCACGGCATTCCAATCCAAACATTCCAGAACTGGAAAGGTTTAGTTTTAAAATTTTTGTTCAGTTAGAGGCAGTTCCTGGGTACCTGTTGAGGAGAGAGGACACAGCAAGTCAAGGGGATAGGTAAAGGGCTTACCTTGGTTTAAAGCCATCCCATAGGACTTACCTGAGGGCCTGCTCTGCCTCAAGTGCCCAAAGATCCCTCCTGCTGCTGTGTGGTGCAGTCGGCGGTGCCATCGGGGCACCACGAAGTAAGAAAAGCCATCTGGTTCAGCCATTGGGCTGTGAGTCTCATTTTTTTTTTATTTTGGCCCCCTTGTTTTGTTTAAAAGTAATTCCAGTCCCCCGTCGGTGGCACAAAAGAGTCGCATCGTGCCCGTAAGCTGTCGGCCATCCAAGGCCCCCTGCTGTCCTTTTTGCTGCCTGATCGGTTCCTTCCCACTGCCAGAACACCTTCTGCCTCCCATTGGCCTCCTTGATCTTCCAGTGGTTTGGTGAGTCAGCAGCAGCATGCCGATACGTGCTGACCGCCCTGCAAGGAGAGACTGTGTGTTTGTTTAATTATTTAACATACAGTAGCGCAGTAGCGCAGTATGCTCTTGGGGGAGCAGCTGAGTGCTGCGGGAGGGGAGGATACTAAGACCCTGAAATTTTTATAATTTAAGAGAGGGGCGGGGTGTAGCGACACCCACTGGAGGTGCTATCTAGCAAGGCCAAGTAAAGGCCTTATAAATATTCAGCGGGGGGCTGAGTTTAAGTAAGGGCAGAGAGATTGAGTGACAGCAGGCTCAGAGAGCCGAAGAATTAAAGGCGCCCTGACTCCTAGGGATTAAAAGGGCAATGCCAGGCCCACAGTAAAATGAAGGGCACCAGGCCCACAGTTCAGAGAGGGTGTCAGGCCCACAATTAAGAGAGGGCACAAGGCCCAGTTAAAAGAGGGCTCCAGGCCCACAGTAAAGAGGGAACCAGGTCCAGTCCAGAGAGGGCGCCAGGCCCATAGTAAATAGGGCACCAGGCCCAGATTAAGAGTGGGCACTAGGCCCACAAGTTTAATAAATGGCACCAGGCCCAGTAGTAATTAGGGCACCAGACCCAGTGGACTAAAGGGCACCAGGCCCATGGTAATAAAGGGCTCAGGCCTAGCGAGTTAGGGCAAGTCAGCCCAGCAGTAGTTAGGGCAGCCCAGACCTAGCAAATTAGGGCAAGCCAGCCCAGCAGTAGTAAAGGGCAGCCCAGGCCTAGCAAGTTAGGACAAGCCAGCCCAGCAGTAGTAAAGGGCAGCCCAGACCTAGCGAGTTAGGGCAAGCCAGCCCAGTGGTACTAAGGGCACCAGGCCCAGTAAAGTGAGGGCATCAGGCCCACCGGTAGTAAAGTAAGAGCACGCTTAAGCCCACTGTTCCCACAGATCTAAATAGGGCAAATTAGGCCCAGGTCTACGAATCCAATTTAGCCCCACCTGTACTTAAAGGGGCCCATTCAAAGGGAAGGCCACTGATAGTTGAAGGGGCAACACAAGGCCCAGGACCCATAGCTAGCCATTTAGGTCCACAGATGTAATAGGGTCCCAGCAACAGAAACAATCCCCAGATATTATAGGAGCCTAGCTAGCCACGTAAGCCATCTAGTGTTAAAGGGGCCCAGTCAACCATCTCTTGTATAGCCTTCCAGACAGCCTATTCCCCACTGCAGTATTTCCACAGTAACAGGAGAACCTGATTTAGCTAGAAGGAACCCCATTAGAGTTAGGTCCACTAGAGCTAGGGTTAAATCAGTATAATAAATTGCCTGTATATTTGCTGTGGTCTGGACACTGAGACAGTATGTTTATTGACCACTACAGTAGGAATTGAGACTTTGTTTGCATTTGCCTGAATTATTATTCAGCCTACGAACATTATTGAGTGTCAGAACTGTCTTGCATTGCTGTGTGCCAGCATTTCGGTGCTGGACAACCATTTGAATCAGTCTTCAACTGTCTTCGGAGTCACTTCACCCTGGTGCAACCCTGCCAGTCTTCATCTGTCCTTCAAGAATCATCCTCCAGTGCATCCAGAAGCAGATAACAGCAAAGTGGCAAACCCAACACAAGGTATGGAGCTGGGTGGGAGAGGTAGAGAAGAAAAGATGATGTTAGGTCATGGGTTCCGATACTGTGTGCATGTTGTTAAACATCTGTGGCTCAGGAGGAAGCAGGCATTTCGGCACTCTTATTGACTCTTAGAGGAGCTGGGTGGGAGTGGGTAGGGGTCTGCTTTGTTTCAGCAGGTATAAAACACTGCTGACCACTAGATTTTATTGTACAATACTTTTCCCCAGACCAAAAACAACTCCCAAATTTATTTTTTATCCCCGTAGAGATTTTTCTCTCCTGGCCATGTCTGTCAGGGATATACCCTGTTCAGGCCCATACCCCCATACCCCTAGGTCCTTGGGCCACTCCAACCTCTCCAACAGCTTTCCCTCTATGGCAAAGGCTCTGAGGGAAGAGTCCTCTTCTCCCCAAGGCAGTCCAGTGATGTGGACTAAGATTAAATGTGAGTAGACACTAGGACCCAGGGAAGTACTGAAAATCCAGCTTTCATTCAGATGGTAAGTAGATTTTACTGCAGCTACGGCCAGCAGACAGAGAAAGCTCCCCTGGCCCACCATGGGGTTGTTGCTGCACCAGGTGCCCAATGCCATCCCTCCTGACAGCAATGCACTACTGTGCAGCAGCTGCTGCAGTCTAGCATGCCTCCTGATGTGGTGTCTTAAGCTTGATTATGAAATGGTTCGAGAAAATCTATAAACCTGTTTGGCTGTCTGGCTGAAGACCTCAGGGCCCCATGCTGATATCACTGCACAACAGCACAGGAAGAAGTTCTGAGTCCTTGGAGTCCTCTTTACCCTCTTTTAGCCTCTGGGATCTCTCTCCCCACTGCTGCCAGCTGCCCACTGGCTCATCTTCAAAGCAGGTCCCGAGAAGGTTTTTACAGTTTCATCTTTTTGCTATCCCTTCCAACATCAGGCACACATGTATTTCTCATTCGTAGTTTCCAACTCCACAGATTACCATAAAACCTGCACAACTCACATAAAAAGAAAAAAACTTAAACTATGGCTGCATCCCATAGTAACAGAAACTGCTGTGATGATGATGGTTCGTACACAACATTACATGAAACATAACTGCTCCTGATGCTCTTCAGGGTGGTTGCTCCAAACTGCCTCAGATACTGCTATATAGTAATCAACATTAAAAGTTTCAAAAGGCCACATGCTGGTGGACTGAAGCCTGGGCACAAGGGAACTTGCCACCCCCTTTGATGAGCTACAACTTGCAGCTCACACTCACAACTGCTGCAAGAGTCATTGAGTGTTGGCTGGCTTACAGCCCTCATCCACCACTCACCTCACCCCCACAAATGACGGTGTCACCCCCGCAGAGTCAGGGCCTCCCACTCCCACACAGAGTCAGCACTCACATTCTGACAACCTTCCCACCGATGGCGCTCACTGACACTGGGGCAAAATGTATGCTCCACTAGGAGAAATTGGGAATTGGGATGAGTGTCGGACATGATGAGGGAGCTGAACTTGAAAGGTAGTGAGTGGCAAGACATACAAGAGTAGAGATGGTTGTTGATTGATGGTCAAGAAGGCCAGGAGACATGCCAGTACAACTGTAGCATGCAGTTGGCTGGGGGAGGTGCAGCAGATCAGTGGGCTTTTTTTTTTTGTACTATCTTTTTATCCCTCCTACATGCCCCATCTCAGCCACTCCTTCAGGCGTGAGCCAAGTCTGAATCCGACTCATCTCACTTCCAGAGTCACTGCTCCAGATATCAGCCAATCCCAGGGTAACCCCGACGTTTCCTTTTGCAGGGCGGGTCCCCCTCCTCCGAGGGGAAAGGCACCAGCCGGGGGGATGGACCAGCACTAATGCTTGGCCCCAGGGTGCTGCTGGAATGGATGGCTTGGGGGACATTGATGGCCTGGGACAGCCAGACAGCCATCATCCAGTTGAGTATGGAGCTCGTATTTCCTCTTTTCGTGGCAGTCCCTTCATTGCATCTTGTAGTGCCTCCAGTCTCCCCTGGGGCCGCTGAGCTTGACATCACCGTGTATCCACCCAGGAGAGGAGGCAGTCCCTCGGACACTCAATCCTCTCCTCCTTGCCAAGCTCCCAGCGGCCCGAGTCCACCCAGAACCTGAGTCGCTGGTGTGGCTTGAGGTAAGGTGCCAGCGCCTCAACAGCAGGCCTTTTAAATTCCATAAATAGGTAAACATTCAGCTCTGGGCTGAGGGTGGAGGTTCTCGTCACCAGGCCGAGTTGGCCGGGATTCGGGGGACCTTCTCCCCTGCCCAGGAACCACCAAATCTGCCCCTGCTGCCTCAATGGTTGCCAAGAAACAGGAGCGGCTAGATGACAGTGTGCTCGAGAAGGGTGAGAGTGTTTGGGAAGAGACACATCCCTTCTATGGTTCCTCTCCATAACTCCTATACTGCTCTGGCAGGGCAGGACTGTCCCAAAGAGGCACCCACAGTGGTATCCAAGGAAGATGTGGGGGTCCATCACAGCAGAGACCACAGTGGGGTGGCAGAAGACCCCAGGGTCAGAGGAAGCAACTCCTGGTCCTCCTCTGTCATCAGGGAGTAGACAAGGGGCCAGGAGGGGAGGGAGTGAGGGAGGTCAAGTGCCTACTTGGCACCATGGCTTGGAGGGATGAACAGCGCATCATAAAAATCATTGGGCAGCAGGACGGGAGGGTGAGCTAGACGTCACTGTCCACCTGGGGAAAAAATGACCTGGCAAGTGGTGAGGCTAGGGTAGTGCAGGAGCAGTTCAGGGAGTTGGGGAGGAGTCTTAGACAGCTGGCATGCTCTGTAACCTTTTCAGAGGAGTTACCCATTGAGGGAAAGGAGGAGAACAGGGTACACTGCACCAAGACATTCAATGCATGGCTAAAGGACTGGTACAGAGCAGAGGGATTTGGCTTTATTGGGGACTGGAGTTCCACCTGGAGGGATGCAGACCTGTACAGGGGTGATGGCCTGCATCTATCCAGGGGGAGAACCAGGGTCCTGAGTGAGAGATTTAACTGTTTCATCAGCAAGCACTAAAACTAGAGATGCAACAAAATAAAGTTTTGCTGGTGAAATTGTGGCGAAATCGCTATGTGAAATGTTTCGTGAAATTGCAGTAAACATTCACCATCATTACCCCCCACCCCGTCAGCCGGCCAGCACAAGTCCACAAATTACATTATACACCCCCACACTCAAAAATCAACCACACTCCCTGGTGTCTAGTGGAGTTTAACACAAAGAAGAGCAAGATCATGCACATAGGGAAGAGAAACCCTGAAGCCACCTATAGGCTGGGAGGGGAGTTGCTGGTAGTCACAAGGGAAGAAAGAGACTTGGGCATCATCATCACAGATGACCTGAAATCATCCAAGCAGACCACTAAAGCAGTAGGTAAGGCTAGAGGGATGTTGGAGTGTATTAGAAGGGGTATCACAAGTCAGAAGTGGGAGGTAATAATTAAGCAATAATGCCCGACAGGGTGTGTGTCGTGCTGGGATAACGTCACGCCTCAGGTGGTTGGGCACGAGGCCGCAGGCCGAGTGCATCCAACAACTGGAGGCGTGACGTTATCCCAAACGACACACACCCTGGAGGGCATTATTATACAATGGCTTGTTGTTATACAGCATAAAAACAATATTTTAAAGATGTTTTCGTGTGGAAAAATGTTTTGGTTTTTTAAGAGCAGATGAAACAATCAAGCAAATGATGAGCATGCTGATGCTGAGCAGCAGGTTCACAGTGAGGCTGAGACTAGACCCGTGATGTTGTACTGATTAACATCACGGGTCCAGCCCAAGACTGACCAATCAGAGTCCAGGATTTTTTCTTGCCATTGTATAATCCCTCTTTACAAGACACTGGTCAGGCCCCATCTGGAGTACTGTGTGCAGTACTGGAGTCCACACCTTCACAAGGACATTAACCAAATTGAGGCAGTCCAGAGAAGGGCAATCAAAATGGTACAGGGACTGCATCAGAAAACATATGAGGACAGATTAATGAAGCTCAATATGTATACTCTTGAGCAAAGGAGGGAGAGAGGTGATATAATCGAAACATTCAAACATCTTAAGGGCATTAACAAGGTGAAAGAGTCGAACATGTTTCAATATAAGAAAAATAGCAGGACAAGAGGACGCAGCATGAGATTAGAAGGAGGCTGATTAAGGGGTAATGTGAGGAAGTTCTTTTTCACAGAAAGGGTGGTGGATGCATGGAACAGCCTACCTCAAGAAGTGGTGGATATGAATACAGTGCAGGGCTTCAAAGAGGCATGGGATAGGCATAAGGGAGCAATACAGATGAATATGAATAGATAGACCATTGACAGAGCAAAGGCCGATGGCACATTCATAAGATAGAAAAAGAAATGGGCAGACAGGATGGGCCTTGCGGTCCTTACCTGCCATCAACTTCTATTTTTCTATGTTTCATTCAAACTCTCAGTCTCGCTCAGTTGGACTGCCGGACATGGAGGTGAGTGGAGGCTGTGCCAGTGGCCTGATCAGGGAACTGGGGGAGGGGTGGATGCTGCTACCTAATGATGGGGTGGGGTGGGGATCCACTAGACACCAGGGAGTGGGAGGTGAATTTTGTTGTTTCTAAATAAAACAAATGGGAGAGCCAGGCTAACTTTGAGGTGCTTATTTAATTAAATTATGGCTGGTAATCAGCTGGGGGGACCACTGCACACCAGGGAAAAAAACAATTGGGAGCCAGTGAGCTGCTGGGGGTGGGGGGCACCACTAGACACTAGGAAGAACTTTTGCTAGTAGCCACAAAATTTTGCTGCGGGAGGCAAATTTACTCCTGCAGGTGGCAAAATTTCACTGTGGGTGGCAAAATTTCACCTGCGGGTGTGAAATTTCACCCATGAGCGAAATTTCGCTGGCTCAGGGGCAAAATTTCACTCACAACCACAGGCAAAATTTTACCTTTTGCCCAACAAAATATTTTGTGAAATGCACTAATTATGCAAAATATTTCACTGGGGAAAATTTTCCAATTTCACACAACACTAATTAAAACCAGCCAAGGGGGTCAGTGGAAATAAGCTGGGTGAAGCAAACAGACCCCCCCCCCCCCCAAAAAATGATACAGACAGCAGAGAGGACCCTAAGGTTGAGAAATTACCAAAGATAACTAAAACCAAAATAGGTAAAAATGCAGTGAAAAGGCAGAATGGGAGTAAGAACAAGAGGGGTATAGAGGAAAGGCATGGGGATAGGAGGGGAGTTATTAGGAGAGGAGGCAGTAAAAGTTGGAAGGCCATGTGCACAAATGCCCACAGTCTGGGAAACAAAATCCTGGACCTAGTGGCCTTGATGGCTGAGGCAGACCTGGACATTGTTACTGTTACCGAGATATGGCTCACAGGGAAACATGACTGGGATATGGCAGTACCAGGTTATACTCTATTCAGGAGGGACAGGGTGGGTAAAAAGGGAGGAGGAGGAGTGGCTATCTATGTCAGGGAAGGAATTAATGCAGCTGAGGTACAGGGAATGCAGGGAGAGGTAGAGACACTGTGGATCACCTTGGAGACAAGAAATGGCACTGCCATTCGCACTGATGTAATATACAGACCTCTCGCACAAGGGGAAGAGCCGGACAGGGTATTTGTAGAAGCCAGCCACAGAATGACAGCTAAAGGGGAGGTGGTGCTGGTAGATGACTTCAATCTGCCAGATGTGGATTGGAGCAACCAGGCTGCAGCCACAGCCAGGAACAGACATCCTGGAGCAGGGGGCATGTCTAAGACAGCTAGTGACAGAGCCCACCCTCGAAGGAGCGACTTTGGACCTGGTAGTCACCAACTGGGACAGAATTGCAGACATAAAAGTGGAGAGCCATCTGGGATCAAGTGATCACAGTACGATGTGGTTCAATGTGAGAACAGCAGAAGAGTCAAACCACATGAAATCAAGGGTCCTGGATTCTTTGCAAAGATGGGGTAATATCTTAGGAAATCACTGGCAGGGAAGGAGAAAAGAGGGGAGGTGGAACAACAATGAGAGAATCTTAAGGGAGCCACAGCAGAGGCAACAAGTCATTGCATTAGGCAAGTAAGCAAAGTAAAGAGAAAGAAAAAACACTATGGTTCTCAAAGGAAGTGGGCGAGAATGTGAGGGTGAAAAGGGTGGCATTCAGATGATACAATGAAACACAAAGGGAAGAAGACAGGGGACTGTTTTTGGAAAAGCAGAGGGAAGCAGGGAAAGCAGTCACGAGTGCAAAGGCACAAACAGAAGAAAAAATAGCCCAGTCAATAACAAAAGGGGACAAGAACTTTTTCAGGTACGTTAGTGAAAGAAAAACGACTAAGGCTGGGATTGTGAGATTAAAAATGGAAGGAGAGGAGTATGAAGAGGGGGAGCAAGAAAAGGCAGAAATCCTTAACAAGTCTTTTTTGTTCAGTATTCACAGACGAAGGGGAAGGGGAGGGACCAAAGATAGGTAATGGAAGCACCAGTGGGAGGGAGTTGGACACCAGTCCCTTTAAGGAGGTGAGAGTCTTAAAGGAACTCGCTAATCTGAAAGTGGACAAGGCAATGGGGCCAGATGGGATACATTCCAGAGTATTAAAAGAACTCAGGGAGGTGCTGGCAGCACCACTGACAGCCCTGTTCAACAGTTCACTGGAAACAGGTGTGGTAATAAAGGACTGGAGAAGGGTGAATATAGTCCCTCTCCACAAAAGTGGGAGCAGGGAGGAGGCTGGCATTTATAGGCCAGTCAGTTTGACCTCAGTGGTGGGTAAACTAATGGAACCACTACTAAAAGAAAAGTTTGTGATATATCTTGAATCCATCAGAGCACTGGATCTGAGGCAGCATGGATTCAGAGCAGGAAGATCTTGTCAAACAAATCTTGATAGATTTCTTTGACTGGGTGACTAGGGAGGTGGATCAGGGAGGGGCAGTGGACATGACCTTCCTGGATTTCATCAAGGCCTTCGACACCATCCCACATAGGATGCTACTAAACAAGCTGGACAGGGTGGTAAACTGGGTCAAAAACTGGCTGAGAGATTGGACACAGAGGGTTATATGAACAGGGTTCAATCCGAAGAGAGGAGGGTGACCAGCAGGGTCCTGCAGGGATCAGTGCTTGGACCAGTCCTCTTTAAGGTCTTCATAGGCGACATTGCAGAGGGGCTGGAAGGGAAGGCATGTCTCTTTGCAGATGACACGAAAATCTGCAACAGGCTTGATACTCCAGGAGGGGTTGAGAAAATGAGAAGGGACCTAAACAAGCTTGAGGAGTGGCTATGGGTGTGGTAGCTAAGATTCAATGCAAAGAAGTCCAAGATCATGCACCTGGGTCACAGAAATGCGAGGGAGGAGTTCATGATGGGGGAGTACTGATGGTCACCAAACAGGAAAGGGACCTGGGAGTAATCATATCTGATGATCTAAAGGTAACCAAACAATGTGAGAAGGCTGTGAGGAGAGCCAGTGGAATGTTGGGGTGCAGCAGTATCTCCAGCAGAAGGAAGGAGGTGGTGATGCCACTGTATACAACACTGGTGAGACCTCATCTAGAGTACTGTGTCCAGTTCTGGAGGCCGCACCTCCGAAAGGACATACAGTAGAAGCGGTTCAGAGAAGGGTGACAAAAATGGTGCAGCGGCTGCACCAGAAGTCATATGACGGGAGACTGGAGGATCTCAATATGTACTCCCTGGAGGAAAAGAAAGAGGGGGATGTGACAGAGATTTTCAAATACCTCAAGGGTGTAAATAAGGTACAAGACAGTAGCATCTTCAAAAAACAAGATGTTCAAGAACAAGGGGCCATGATATGAAAATAGACGGGGTAGACTTAGGGATACTAACATACTATTTGCCAGCAGATTGGCCTTACGGTCTATTGAGTCTGCTTGAACCTCAGATCCCTAGTTGGTACAGGCCCTCCCCTTGTGTTCCGAAACCCCTATCATCCATTCCACCCCGGGCCAGGCCATCATCTGATACATCCGCTTTCTGTGTCTGTCCCACCTCTCTCGAAACCCTGCACTGTAAATCTCTGAACCAGCTCGCCAGGCAGCGCATTCCAAGGGTCCACCACCCTCTCAGTGAAAAACCTCCTCCTCTTTTCCCCCCTCACCCTTCCACCTTCCAACTTCAAACCATGCCCTCTGGTGATACCTCCCAGCTTTAGTCTAAAGATCCCCTCCATGTTTACCCTATTTATTCCCTTGAGGTACTTGAAGACCTCAATCATGTCTCCCCTGTCTCTCCTCTCCTCCAATGAAAACAGGCAGAGCTCCTCAAGTCTGTCCTCATACGTCAAATCTTCTAGTCCTCGTATCATTTTAGTTGCCCCCCTCTGTACCTTCTCCAGGAGCTGTATGTCCCTCTTCAAGTGTGGTCTCCAGTACTGTACACAGTACTCAAGGTGTGGTCTAACCAGTCCATTGTACAGCAGCAGAATCACTTCCCTGCTCCTAGAGATGATCCCCTTACGATGCATCCCAACATCCTGTTTGCCTTGCTAGCCGCTCTCCTGTACTGCTCAGAGTTATTCATACATGCATCCACCATGACCCCTAGGTCTTTTTCCCCTGTTGAGGCCTCCAGCGTTTCCCGTCCCAGGGTGTACCTGTGTTTAGGGTTTCCCCACCCAAGATGTAACACCTTGCACTTGGTGATATTGAAATTTAGTTTCCATGTGTGAGCCCAGCTTTCCAGGGTGTCCTGGTCCCCTTGCAGTGCCAACCCCCCCCCCCTTCCCCCTCAACTACTGCTCCCACCTTGGAGTCATCAGCGAAGAGACTCATTTCACACCCTAATGAGACATTCTTTTTTCACAGAAAGGGTTGTGGATTCATGGATCAGCCTCCCGGCAGCAGTTGTAGGGGCAAAAATAGTAGGGGAATTCAAAAGCACATGGGATAGACATAAAGGAACTCTAGTGGTAGGAAAGAGAGGGTAAGCCACAGATCATTTAGGATCTGCAGTATATGAAACAGGTAGGGAAAATGGGCACGCTAGGTGGGCCAAGCAGTCCCTATCTGCAGTCAAATTCTATGTTATTCTATGTTATCCCCTGGTCTTTGCCCTTGGTTTGTGGAGGTTACAGGCACCGCTTTTTGTTTGTCATGGTTTGTTTGTATCGGAGTGGTCAGCAGTGCAGCAGCATCGGTTCTGGAGGAAAGCACACAGAGTGAGCGAGCGGAAAACAGTCTGGAGGATTGCTGCAGAATGGCTTAGTCTTACAGTTTATTTTTTCAGCTAGTAGCAGTCCAGAAATTAGAACAAGAACCAAGTGGACAGACAGAGGCAGATATCGGAAATGGAGTCTCGGACCAAGAGAAGACGTTCAGCGAAAAAAGCTCTTTGGTTGATGGTTGAAGAAATCATTGTTTTTACACACAGAGCACCCAGCTTAAACAAACTAAAAAGGTAAGATGCTAAGGTCCTGGCTGGGGTTTAGTTTGGTGCCAGCTGATATACAATGGGGATGGGGGGGTTGAGGGCTGGCTACTGCCTGCTGTGTACATAGGTGGCTAGGGTTGAGCTTGGCACCAGTTGGTACTGCAACCAGTGGTGTGTGTGTGTGTGTGTGTGTGTGTGTGTGTGTGTGTGTGTGTGGGGAGGGGTGCTGATGCATATACATATGCAGTTAATAATTTGGTAAATAAAATTTGCCAGCAGGATGGACCTGTACAAATTCCTAACAAGAGTTTAGCACTTCTTTTTTCATAGACACCCTGAAAGACCCCCCCCCCAAACACCCAAAACAGCAGCTTGTGGCAGAGCTCTCCTTTCACTGCCAGTCTCAGGTGGTGCTACTGAATTTAACAAAGAAAAATGGAGATTCCCCAGTATCAGCTCGGGCACGTCCCTGATTTTGGCTTAAAAATCTCCTCAGCCTCGCCTAAAGAGTAAACAGAGCAACCAGAGAATACTCCCAGTGGATAGGGGCAGTGAATATGAAGAAAAAGTTTCAGCCAGTGCCAAAGGCCACTGTGGAGAACAAACAGAAGATCAGGGAGATTAACGACTGGCTCATGTAGTGGGGTGAAGCACAGGGGATTGGGGTGTTGGGAGACTGGGGGGGAGTTTGGGAAGACAAGAGACCATATGCCCGGGATAGGCTTCACCTAAATCTGGTAGGCAAGGAAGTTCTCAAATGGGGGATGATGGATTTCATTCAGGCTAGACGGGGTTTAAACTTGTGAAGGGGGAGGGGGGCACTGCCGGGCTGATCCCGCCATCCATACCGCCGGTAGGACTGGCCTGCAACCCTACAGAGGGGGGACAGATGGTACCCTAGGGAAGAAGTCTGGACAGACGTATGAAAGATCTGGGGAGGATATGGTAAAGAGGGGCAGGGACAAGGGTTGGAAAGTGGCTGTAATAAATGCCAAGAGCCTAGGGAATAAAATGCCTGAGTTCCAGGCCATGCTGTATGAGGGTGGGGTGGATGTAGCAGCAGCGGTCACTGAAACTTGGGCCACTCCTGGCCATGACTGGGACCTTAATCTGAATGGGCACCTTGTGCTAAGGAAGGACAGAAAGGTGGGCAGAGGGGGAGGAGTAGCAATGTTCATTAGGAATAACATCGAGATTGTGAGAGTGGAGGAAGCAAAGGGCAATGTGGAGGCCCTATGGGTCACCTTGTGAACCCCCGTGGGAGGGAAGATCAAGTTGGGGGTGGTATATAGGCCCCCAGGACTAGTGGAGGACCTGGAGGATTGCCTATTGGCTAACATTAAGGGGCAGGGTGGACTGGAAGGGGAAGGAGTGGTGTTGATGGGGGGACCTTAATATGCCAGTTACTGATTGGGGTACTATGATGTCCACTGTAACCAGGGAGCAGAAGCTGCTAGATGGCTTCCTGGATGCATTCCTCAATCAGCAGGTAATGGACCCAACAAAGGAGGGTCATATCCAGGATGTGGTTTTAGCAGATGGGGATCTGTATGAGATCTGGTTGTGGAAGAACCCCTGGCTGGGAGTGACCACAACACAGTCTGTTTTCGGCATAAACTGGGGGGTAGGGGATCATTCAAGGACAATGATAGTTGATTTTAGGGGGGAGGACTTTCAGAACATGGAGGAAATTCTCAAGGGGCATTTGCGGGAGCTAAAACCAGGTTTGGACGTGGAAGGTAGGTGGGAGATCATAAAGCGGGGGCTACTGGAGGCCACCAGGACCTGTGCAAGAGCGAAGCACAAGGGCGGTAGGTCTCGTAAACTATGCTGGTGGACCAAGGAGGTCCAGGAGGTGGTAAGAGAGAAGAAGGCTGTCTACAGTAGGTACAAATAAATGAGAGGAGAGAGGGAGAGAGAGAACTATCGCCTTGCAACCAAGAAAGTCACCAAAGTGGTGAGGGGGAGCAAAGGCCTGGAAAGAGCAGAGGCTGGTGCAGGGGATACAGGGTGGGGAAAAGGGGTTCTTTAGGTGTATTGGTGAGTGGGGGAAGGTCAAGGGCCAGCTCAGTAGGTTAAGGACAGTTGGGGGGGGTGGAAGATGCTGGAGAGCAGGCGGAGGTACTGAATTACTACTTTCCCTCAGTGTTCACTAGGGAGGAGGCTTCGGAACTTCCAAAAAAGGGGTTGAAGGCACAGTAGACCTGACTATTGGGGTACCTGATGAAGAATAAGCCACTGGGGGAGGTAGGCCAGGGGTGGGATATCAGGCTGGTTCTGCTGAATGGGGAGGGACAGATGCTGATATTCTTATCGATCGGGTGTGGGAAGCCCCCCAGTCCCTAAAAAAGGATAAATCTCCGGGGCCTGATGCTATTCATCCCAGAGTACTGAGGGAGTTGGTGGATGTTTTGGCTGAGCCATTGGCAGATCTCTTTAACTTGTTGCTCCAGACAGGGAGGGTGCCAAGGGACTGGAAGCAGGTGCATGTTGTGCCCATCTATAAAAGGGGACCAAAGAAGAGCCAGGAAACTATAGACCCATCAGTTTGGCGTAATTGGTGGGGAAGGTAATGGAGAGCATACTTAAGGAAAGGCTGGGAGGTTTCTTGGAGGAGATGGGTTACCTGGATGACCGGCAGCATGGGTTTGTGCCAGGTAGATCATGTCAAACAAACCTTGTAGTTCTATGAGTGGGTGACATCAGTACTCGACAGGGGGAGACCAGTGGATGTAGTGTTTCTGGACTTCAGCAAGGCATTTGATTCGGCCCCTCACATTGGCCTAAGGGAGAAGCTGGGGGGGATGGGGGTAGGCCCATTGATGGTTAGGAGGATTGGAAAATGGCTTTCAGGTCGCACTTAGTGGATAGTGGTCAGAGGGGAGGTCTCATCTCCTAGGAATGTCATAAGTGGGGTCCCACAGGGATCAGTCCTGGGACACTCCTGTTTAACGTCTACATCTCTGATATCAGGGAAGGTATCGGGTGTGAAATTAGTTTTTTTGTGGACGACTCTAAGCTGGGGGCAGTGGTGGAGGGGGAGGAGGGGAGATTGGTCCTGCAAGAGGGCCTGGATACTCTGGATAGGTGGTCCTGTACCTGGAATTTGAAATTTAATTCCTCCAAGTGCAAGGTGCTACACCAAGGGTGGGAAAACCCCAACTATGTGTACACCCTGAGGGGGATGAGTTGCAGACCATGGCAGGAGAAAGAGACCTAGGAGTCTTGGTGGATGCTAACATAAATAATTCAGAGCAGTGCAGGAGGGCTGCAGTCAGGGCAAATAGGATGCTGGGATGCATCGCTAGGGGGATTACCTCAAGAAACCGGGAGGTGATTTTGCCACTGTACAACAGCCTGGTTAGACCACATCTTGAGTACTGTGTGCAGTTCTGGAAGCCGCACCTAAGAAGGGACATCCAATTGCTGGAGAGGGTTCAGAGGAGAGAAACTAAAATGATCCGGGGCCTGGGAGATATGACATATAAGGAACGACTAGGGGAGCTCAACCTGTTCTCGCTGGAGGAGAGAAGGGACCGGGGGGATATGATTGAGGTCTTCAAGTGCCTCAGGGGAGTAAATAAGGTAAGCCGAGATAGGATCTTTTGACTGAAGGAGGGTGGAATCACCAGAGGACACAGTTGGAAGATTGAGGGTGGTAGGATTAGAGGGGAAAGGAGGAGGAGGAGGAGGTACTTCACCGAGAGAGTGGTAGAACCAAGAAATGCACTGCCCGGGGAGCTGGTACGGGCAACTACGGTGGAGGGATTCAAGAGAGGGTGGGACAGGTATAGGCAAGGGGTGAAGCAGAGCCTGGTTTGCTCAGGGGGGGTAGGACTGGGGGATGGAGTAGCAGTGGAAGGAGACAGGTAGAGCGCTACGGTACCCAATCAGGGTGCTGAAGCATGAGCAGACTTGATAGATCAATAGGCCTACTCTGCTGGCATCTAGTATGTTAGTATGTTAGCCTTTGAGTCATTATTGTTGGGTCATAATGTGCGTAGCATGTGGGGGCCAAGGGACAACTTTGTTCCACGTAGCACCATACATATTATTGTGCATATATGTCGGTAGCAGGATTCAGCCCTATATAGAAACAAAAATGGAACATGGGTGGCAACAGAGTGGGCAGGAAAACTGCACATCAAAAATGAAACATGACCTCAATGTATGGATTTTTCTTATGTTATATACAGTCGTATTGTATTTTAATTAAGCAATAATGTATGTACAGGGGTTAGATTAACAGTCTGTTAATCACCTCCTTGGGCCATAGTGTGGCACGAGGTGCAGCCAAGTGTCATATTGCCCCAAGAGGGTGATTAACTGATTGTTAATCTATCCCCTGTGCATATATTATTGCAATTATTATGTTTTTTTTTCTAAAATCTAATTTGTTCATTTTTTGTGGCATAATTTATCAGAAAGTGCCAGTTTTGATGTTAAATAGTCCCTCTGCCTTGTACAGTGTAGAGTTGCTGGCAAAGAAACTTGTCTAGTGTCAGACATTTCCAGCGTCTTACCACTACTCCTTAGTGGCAGTCTCGCTCATGACATGTATGTTGCAACACTTATCATCCTCAATGCATCTGGGATCAAGTGCAATGATACTGACCATGGTCATTCTTCTGCTTCCAACACCAGCCCCACCTCACTTAGGTCCGTCACCTTCTACCCATAGTACCCCCCCCCATCTACAACACCTCTACCAGACTTCCTTATGCTCGACCACCTCCTCCGTACCCCCCCATTTCCACCCCTGCTACCTCCTACTTCCCACTCATACCCTGGACTCTTCTCCTCTATGCCTTTCTCACCCTTTGTACCCTACCCATCCCTTGCACCCCAGCATCCTGCCCCGTGCCCAATTGCAAGGGGAGGTGCCACAATCACTACCCCACCTTGGTGCATCTAATCACTCTCCTGTTGCTTCTGTCAGGTAACATTCATCCAAACCCAGGCCCCC
This sequence comes from Neoceratodus forsteri, assembly GCA_016271365.2. Classification (NCBI taxonomy): domain Eukaryota; kingdom Metazoa; phylum Chordata; order Ceratodontiformes; family Ceratodontidae; genus Neoceratodus; species Neoceratodus forsteri. The sequence continues at coordinate 1,683,781,913 of CM028129.1, read as the reverse complement.
GTGCCCAACCTTATGAATAAGCCTGCCCAGGCTCAAGGACTCCGCATAGCTTCCATGAATATTTGCAGCCTCTTTAAGAAGGCTGCTGTATTCTAATGCTGGGTTACTCAGCACCAACTGGACATTGTCGCACTTGTTGAAACCTGGCTATCCAAATCCACCCCTGACTCCTTCATCTCCCTCCCTGGTTACACCCTTTTCAGAGAAGATCGGGTGGGTAAGCGTGGGGATGGTTGTGCTGTCTACATGCGTTACACCCTCCTTGGACATGCACTTCCACCACCCAAGCTTGATAACGGGGTGCAAACCCAAACGTTAAAAATTTCCCTCAGCCCTGGAAAGGGCCCACTCTTTCTCACCGTTGCCTATATTCCCCGCGAAAAGCAAGACCTCACCGTTCAGGCACTTGCTGACTACCTCTCTGGCCTACGGCCCAAAGTGGTCCAGATAATTGTTGGTGACCTGAACATCAACTGGCTCTCTGCCATGTCCTCTCAAACCAGAGATATCTTTGCCACCCTTGACATGTTTCAGCTTGTCACCACCCCAACTAGATTCAACTCCTCTACTGGCACCAGCACCCTCCTGGACATCACTATTACCGACCGCCCCGAGAGGGTGCTCAATATCAGTGTACTTCCCAACTCACTTAGTGACCACTCCCCAGTCATATTCTCTTGGTCCGCTACCAACAGCAATCCTGCACCACAAACCACCCAGTGACATCGCCTACTATCTGGTGGCCTGCATCACTTTAACCTGTATCTCTCACAACTGGATTGATCCCTCATCAGGCTTGCACCATCCATAAATGAGGCATTGGATTTTTTCACTCGTACTTTTAACACTGTCTGTGACCTCTATGCACCCTTTGCTAGAAATCACACCAAAAAGCAAGGCACGCCCTGGGTTACCCCTCCCTCCTTCACAAACTTAAAATGAGAGAAAACCTATGGCACATTGCCGTGGAATCTGGTAAGCCAGATGATAGGCAAGCATACAAGCATACAAGCATACATAGGTGTCAGCATGGCTCAGTTGGTAGCACATCCACCTCTGGACCAGAAGGTCGTGGGTTCTCGTCCCACACTGGGATTGAACTTGCACATAAAATGCTGGCATCTGAGTGCAGTATTGGGGGGGTGCTGTACTGCTGGGGTGTGCCATCCTTTAGATGAGACGTTAAACCGAGGTCCCTTCTACCCATCCTGGTGGGTGTCCAAGTGGAAGTAAAAGAACCCAGGGCACTCTTTGCAAAGAGTAGGGGACATTCTCAGTGTCCTGGCCAACATTCTCCTTCCTATAAACCGGTTCACGCAATCGTCCAGGCTGTGTGTGGGTGTTGATGTGCGATATGGCCACCACTACACATTCAGTCACTTCACTACCAGTCTAGCATTGCTTGTAAAGTGCTTTGGGATACACTCTGTATGAAAAACGCTATATAAATTCTGATTCTTCTACAACACAGAGCACAATAAGTGTACTTGGGCCATTCGACAGGCCAAAGCCCAGTACTACCAATCTGCCCGTCTCCTCCTGAGGGTCAGCTAGGAACTTTTGGGATAATGTAAAAGAGCTGAATGGGAAATCCCACTGCCCCCCCTTTCTCAACTCTACATTAATGGAACTGTCTGCTCTGACCTGTTTGGCATTGCAGACTGCCTATACTGCACTTTCTCGGACCTGAGCTCAGTTCTGCCCAGTAACTTCTTTGACTTCATCCCAGTAACGCCCCTGCCCACTCTCCAGCAACCCCCTTTCTATCTACATACCATCTCCCCGCTGGAGGCTAAACCCTTTGCAAAAAGTCATCAGTAGTAACAACCCTGGCACTGACCTACTGGACACTAGGCTACTTCGTCTGACATTGGATGCTATCCTGGTCCCACTTATCGAGCTGCTCAACCACTCTCTGTGCCTAGGGCAGTTCCCCAGCACATGGAAAACTGACATCATCACTCCCATCTTAAAGAGTGGCAATCGATCTACCCCAGGTAACTATTGACCTATCTCTATTCTCCCCCCACTCTCTAAGGCCCTTGAAAAAAGTAGTTGCCAACCAGGTTGCCGAATACCTAGCCATGCACAATATCCTGTGCCCTGAGCTGCATGGCTTTCATGCAGGTCACAGCACTACTACTGCTCTACTAGAATTCTCCAACTTCCTGCACTCTGCTCTTGACGCTAGAAGTCCTGCTGGTGCCGTGTTCATTAACCTCTCCAAGGCCTTGACACGGTTTGTCTTCCCCTTTTGCTTGACTCCCTCAGATGCCTTGGTTTCTCCCCTAGCCCCCTTGCATGGTTCACCAGCTACCTCTCTGCAAGAACTCAATGCGTAAAAATCAATAGCACCCTATCTGACACACGACCTGTCCACTCTGGGGTTCCCCAGGGCTCCATTTTAGGCCCTCTCTTCTTCAGTCTCTACCTCAACTCTCTCCCCTTGGCCTGCCCAAGTAAGATACTCCTCTACGCGGATGACGCTGTGCTCTTCGCCTCTGACCCCAACTCCAACACACTCCAGACTACCCTCCAACAAGCTTTTCATAGAGCTGAGCATTGGTTCACATCACAAAGGCTAGTCTTGAACCTAAAAAAAGACCAAAGCTATGCTCTTCTTGCATTGTCAAAGCAAAGCCAGTGGTACCCCCCTCGTGATACTGCCTAGCACACTAAACCCCATTGGGCAGGTTTCCTCCTATAAGTATCTGGGCATTACCTTTGATTCAGCACTCTCCTTCCATTCTCATATCAATGCCCTTTCTGCTGCCACCAATGTCAGGATTGGATTGTTATATCACCATAGGGACTGCAAACCACAAGAGGCCCTTGGATTGGCAATTACCTCCTCTGTCCTGTCACTAATCGACTATGGACTGCCCATCTATGCTACAGCCAACAACACTGCACTTGCAACAATCTATAAACAAGGCCTGCATGCTAATGCTGGGAGCCCCTAGGCACACCCACACATGCCTGCTGTACTCCGCCACCAACTTGCTCAACCTTGAAGAAAGACTCTGCTTCTAAACCTGCCTTCTAGTAAAAAATATCCTGCTAGGACTCTCCCCTCCTGGGGCCACCATCTCCCTGCAGTGGGTCTCACCCTTAGTCTCCACCCACAGCACTGTCAAAACCTCCTTTATTGTCCCAACGGTAAGGATCTCTTTGTCCAGAGAGATCCTTTTGCTATCGAGCTCCCTCCTGGTTCAATTCCCTCTCAGCCAACATAGCTGACTCCACTAAGCTTGGTCCTTTCAAGGTCTCCCTCGGAAGCCATCTGACAAGCACTCGCTGCTGCAACTGCACATAATCCCCCCACCTGCCCCTTTCCCTCAGCCCTAGGCTGGGTATGCCCTGTCTACTTTTGCTGTAAATGCCTGGGGTCTCAGGCAACATCTGTTGACCAATGTAATAAAATATATCTATGTCTGTTTACCTGATGTAGTACTGGTGTACCTATATTATGTATACTGTGACCTACCTATTACCAAGCCTGTACCACCAGTGGATTTCGGTTACACTGGTTGCTCTTTTTATCTACGTTTTATGTTCTATACTGTTTAGTCTGCTGTGATGTATTGCTCTCTTGACGAGGTGCCTTTGTAAATGAGTCTGACTCAAAGGTCTGTAAACCGATGATCTAAAAAATTAATACAGAAATAAATTTATGAAGTTAATATGCTGTTTCTATTAGAAGTTGTGTTCTGTGTTGAGGGTTAATATGTACAACTTCTGTGCATTCACATGCATTTTAATAAATCTCAAAAAAAATCTGCTTTAGAATGAGTTTCCTATGCTGATATTTCCTGAGTCAGTGTTTCATAAATGTTTACAGAACCAATTTTTATGTTGGCTCACACTTGCGTGCCAGCCAACATATTGCAGTAGTAGCAGATTTGGAGGTGCGGTCACTGTGGGCGAATGCAGGGCACACATCAGTAGGTGAGTCCCTCATTCTCCAATAAGCCAGTTGCAGGCACTGACACCTGCAACACGTAAAGTGGCCACCAGATCCAAGAAAAGGTCCGCTGCAATGAGAGGCAAGCTCGTCATGTAGTGGCACCTCCTGACGTGCCTTTCCTGGTGAAGCATTCTAGTACACATGGCAGCAACTGCCTGCCACATTGCCAACTTTGGGGGTGCCCAATCCCCCTGTCAGCATGCCGTGACAGTTCATGTGCCAACGGGGGAGCCCACTGCCAGTCGGCATAATGCCCCATTTTGTTGTGTGCGAGGGGTGCCCAATCCCCTCAGCTCTTGCCCCTTTGGTATGTGTCAATAGGTGCCAAATCCCCATTGCCTAGCCCCCAAACACTCAGGTGGCACACTGAGAGCCCACCCCAGCATGCCAAATGCCCCTGTTAAACAAATGTCCTGCAATGTTTTTTTTGTAACCTGTAAAAGAAGAAAATGGTCCCTCACGATCTGTCCTGCTCCCTCCCCCAACCCGCGCCCACCCTCTGCACACCCTGCCTCCCCACACATGCCCTCACCCCATACTTACTTCCGGAGTCCAGCGCAATGATCTTCCGTGGACTGGGAACATGTCTGCACTCTTCAAAGCCGACCGCAAACTGAAGAAATGCCGGTAAGCTGTATAATAGCACAAATAGGGTTTTTCAACTTTGGTGCATATCTGAGGCATTTTTGGGAATTTTGGCACCAAATTTTCAACCTGGGGTTATTGGGACCCCTCCTCATGAATTTAGTCACTGTCATGGCATTATACTGTCCGGAAAGGTGATTCTGTGGTCACTGCGGAGAATCACCTTTCAGGACGATTAACGAAATGACAGTGTCACTGTTCGTGAGGTGGGCTCTCAAAAAGCCTATGTTGCAAATTTGGTGAAAAAATCCAAAAAATGACTTTTATGAGCATGCGCTGTGCAGTTCCCATGCACACTCATAACTTCGTGAATCTGTAATATTTTCACTCCAGATTTTCAACATTGCCATTTTTCCACACCTCCTTATGAACAGTACAACTGTCATTTTGCACATCCTAGCCGAAATGTGTTTTCACACTTCCACCACAGAATAGCACGGTCGCTGTGCAAAATCAGTTTTTGGGACAGTTTGAGAAAATGACAGTGACACTCTTCATGAGCAGAGGTCCTAAAATGCGTATGTTGAAAATTTGGTAATGAACGCCCATAAAATGACTGTGTTGCATGCATGCGTTGCGCAGTTTCCAAGTACCCTTGTAACTTAACAAATTTGCAATATTTTCATGCCAGATTTTCAACACTGGCATTTTTTCACACCTCCTTATGAACAGTATAGCTGTCATTTTTCACATCCTGCCCAAAATGTGTTTTTGCACCTGTGGCGCAGAATGGTGTGGTCGCTGTGGGAAATCAACTTTTGGGACAGATTAACAAAATCACAGTGCCACTGTTCATGAGGGGAGGTCCCAAAATGCTTATGTTGAAAATGTGTCTCTTCGGGGAGGGGTGAGGTTGGCGTCAGTTCAATACTTCACTGCCATTCCCATCATGCATCTCTAACTCCTGCACTACCAATGCCAATGCCAGCAAGACAACATTCGGCATTGACAAATGCTTGTTTCATACTGTTTTCGGTAAGTATCAAGCATGAAAGATGATGGTATTGTGCCCCACAGCTTGTAGAGATTTTCTTAACTGAGAGCTACAAATTTTATTTTAGTTCTTTTTTTTTTTTTTATTCAGGACTCTAACAACAAGCATGCAAGTTGCTGTCAGCTAACTGTCATGACCGATGATAGCGCTCATGCTTAGTCCTGAAGTCACGCTTTTAAAGTGGCAAGAAAGCGTATATGCATTGTTTGTTTTGTTAAAATAGAGCATAACAGTGTGTTGACACACTATCATCAGTAGGAAAATGTGCTTAATATATGCAGCTTGAAAAAAATCAGGTCCAGCCAAAGCGCAAATACTGTCAGCTGAAGCGTCTTCAGAATTCACATATCTCAGTTGTCACTGTGCCCCCTGCTGCTCTGAGATTAAAGGGATACTGTTAACACACTTAGGCCTCAAAGTGTCCCTAGTTTAAACAAGTTCTGGCCAGAGTCAATAGGGCTGTGACGAGCTGTCAAGTGAGCAAAGTTACACGGGTGCATAGAAATTATTGAATGTCTGGATGTAACTTGGCCATTTTTTGGAGCTGTTGCACCAACTTTTCAACATGGGCTTTTTGGGACCCCTCCTCATGAAGAGTGCCAGTGTCATTTTGTTCAGTTGCCCTGAAAAGTGATTTCGCAGAGCGACCATGCCATTCTGTGCCACAGGTGCGAAAACACATTTCAGGCAGGATATGATAAATGACAGCTATACTGTTTAAAAGGAGCTGTGCAAAAATGGCAATGTTGAAAAAATGGAGGGAAAATATTAAAAACTGGCAAAGTTAGGAGATGTGTAGAAACTGTGCAACGCATGCTCGTAACAGTCATTTTTTTGAATTTTTTCACCAAATTTGCAACATGGGCTTTTTGGAACCCCACCTCATGAACAGTGCCACTGTCATTTCATGAACTGGTCCTGAAAGGTGATTCCGTGCAGTGACCGGGGTGAAATCACCTTTCAGGACCAAGAAACGAAATGACAGTGAAAAGTTTTATGAGGTGGGGTCCCAAGAACCCCATGCTGAAAATTTGGGTCAAAATTTTAAAAAATTGCTTATTTATCAAAATAAGTTGAAAACCCAATTGAATGGCATTATAGCATGCTTACCTTTGATTCTTCAGTTTTCGGTTCAGCTTTGAAGAGTGCAGACGTGTCCCAGTCCAGAGAAGATGACAGTGCCGACCTCCGGAGATAAGTATGGGGTAAGGAGGGGTGTGGGGAGGTGGGTGCTCAGTGGGAGTGGGGAGGGGGACTGGGGCAATGATGAAGGACCATTTTCTCTTTTACAGATTAAAAAAAGTGGAAAAACATGTAGAGGGACTGTTTTCTTTATTTACAGATAAACAAAAAAAAAAAGCAGACATTTGGGCACACTGGGGTGAGCTCCCAGTGTGCCACATGAGTGGAGGGGGTGACATAATGCCGACACGGAGACTGGGGACCCTGATTTTGGCAGGGGGGGAAAAAAAGCATTTGGGCACATTGGGGTGGGCTCCTAGTGTACCACATGAGTGGGGGGGCACCATAATGCTGACATGTGGATTGGGGACCCTAATGTTGGCAGGGTAAAAAAACATTTGGGTACACTGGAGTGGTCTTCCAATGTACCACATTAGTTGGGGGGGGGGGTGCCATAATGCCGACACAGGAATTGGCAACCTCGATGTCAGCGTATTTTCTTTGTTGCCAGTACTGGCTGCAGTGGCGACGCAACTGCACATGCACAGCACTCGTGCATGCGCAGTTGCAGTGAATTGCATTTTGCCATTCACAACATTACAGTGCCAACAGAACTGTGAATGCATGTGAGTCGTGCATGCGCAGTTCATGCCACAGAATGCGGAAGTAACAGCGAAAATAGTGCGGCTGTAATTCCGTAGTGGCCAACCATGATAGAGGGCTTCAAGCTCCATTGGACTTCTGGAAGGATACTTCCAAAATTCCAACAGAAGGTTCCATGATCAGCCATTTTTAGAGCTACTGAGTGATCCCAAAACGTCTGTAGGCTCCGCTCACAGCCCTAAAAACACATTTTATAATTGTTCACATTTTGTAGAGACTGTTGATGGAGCTGGTGGTTTGATTTTGATTCTTTTTTTCTTTTAAAAAGTGAAAAACAGATTGCCCACCATACTGATGTTACCACACAAAAATCTGTCTATTTACATTCCTTGGTCAACCCCAGTGCATCTTCCCCAAACTTTGGAACACTCCTAACACAGTCCAGCCACTGGTAATGCAGTGGGACTAGAGAAGGCTATAGCACCATGAGTGACTACATTGTTTGGGAGTGTTTCTAATGTTCAAGAAGTATGGAACAAGAGCAGATGGAGAATATGAAACAAAACAAGCTTGGGCATAAATATAGGTTAGCATGCATTTCAGTTCTGCTAAGCAAGGAGGCAATTAATGCAACCAGCAGCATTAATTAGTTTTATAGAAGATAGGTAATCATAAAATATGGGGTTTTAACTATAAATAATATTATGCAAAAAAGGTTGACAGTGTCCCTTTAACAACATTTGCCTAGCTGGAGGCTTTTCACATTCATCCCAGGCCACCCCCCCCCCACGCCGCTGATCTGTCTGACAGATGTGATTTCCTGGCTGTTTTTATTATAGGGCAGGTAAACTGAATGAAAGCCCAGGAGCTGCAGTGCAGCCTGTGATTGCTGTTTTAATATATATACATATATATGTATATATAGGGGATATGACATGGCCTGACTGAAGATATCATATTTATCTTCACGAGAGGCCAGTGATATCATGATATCTCATGAGTGGCAAAGCCATGAGTGAGATATCTTGATGTCATTGGCCTCGAGTGAAGATAAATATGATATCTTCAGTCAGGCCATGTCAAGTTCTGTTTATACAACTTATGAGCTGGGCCCCCAACACGACCCCCAGATATGTTTTGGAGCTCCTTCCATCCTAAGACAAGGTACCAAATCTGGGACTTAAAAAAATACTGTAGATATTTAATAGGTAGAACTAGCAGTGCCCCACCCTCCCCATGGCTCTTGTCCTGCCATAAGTGGTAAAAACCGTTATTAAAAGTTATCTAGTTGATCCTGCCATTTCCCCCGTCTCACCGAAAGAGTTTCATTTGTGATGTCCTAGACATGGAATGCAGCATGACCGAGTGCTTTAATATAGTACATTGACTAACTCACAGACATTTAAAATAAGGTGCTGTCAGTGGAAACTGTTATAAATCCCCTTCGTTTTTACTGATGTTGCTGGGCTTTGTTAGAAAAAAGTTGCTGACAGTAGAAAGAGAGAGATCCTGCCGTTTTATCCTTGTCTCACCAAAAGTGTTTAATTTCTGATGTGCTGCATTTTCAGCGTGACCGAGCGCTAGCAAGAGAGTACATTGACTACCTCAGATACATTTAAAATAAGATATTAGCACTGTTTTTATTGACTTTGCTGGCTTTTGTTAGAAAAAAGCTACTGAGAGTAGAGAGAGAGAGAGAGAGAGACGACATGTCGGCAGCTTCAGAGAAATGAAAGTGAGCTATAGCAACACTGCGTTCGCTCACTTTCACTTCTCTGGAAGCACATAACATGTAATCTCTCTTTCTCTGGTAATCTATAATCTCCCAAATTTATGCCCCGCTAAGGGAAAGCCAGAAATCTGTGCAGCACACCCCGGTAGCCGTAGCTTTTATAAACAGCTACTGCAGCCACACAGAAAACAGAGACTGAATGCAGGGACTCTGGATGTCCACCCCAACCACAAAATCCTGGACTACCCCAGCCACAACCCAAGGAGAAGCACCTGTCCACTGACAGGCATTCCTAGGAGAGGGTTCGGGGAGCTCAGGAGGCAACCCTCCAGCTGATACCATAGAATGCTGGGAAGCCAAGAAAGGGAAACCACGGACAGGAAGGCGAGCCGAGCTCCAGGACAGATGGCCCACAAAACAATCCACCAGCAGTTAGGCTCCATCTATCCACATAAGCTGGAAAGCTCCAAGAGGCACAGAAAACACTGGGAGGAATCTGCAGAAACAATGTGAGCGACGGAGCTTCCAGGCTTTCCAAAGTTCCAGGCTGCACTACTCTGCTCCAGTCTCAGGCCCTGGATTCAGTGTCTGTTTTCTGTGTGGCTGCAGTAGCAGTTTATAAAAGCTACGGCTACCGGGGTGTGCTGCATAGATTTCTGGCTTTCCTTTAGCGGGGCATAAATTTGGGAGATTATAAGAAGACTGTACTAGAGAGAGAGAGAGCGACATGTCAGCAGTTTCAGAGAAGTGAAAGTGGCGCGACAAACATTGCTTACTTGCACTTCTCTGAAGATGCTTCGTTACTGCTCTCTCTCTCTCTAGTCTCAGTAGCTTTTTTCTAACAAAGGCCAATAGCAAAGTGAATAAAACCAGTGTGAATATCTCATTTTAAATGTCTCTGATGTAGTCAATGTACTCTCTTGCTAGCACTCAGTCACGCTGAAAATGTAGCACATCAGAAATTAAACACTTTTGGTGAGACAAGGATAAAACAGCTGGATCAACCAGATAAGTGTGTTTTTTAATTACCGATTGTGTGAAACTGATAGCAACTGTAAGAGTCGTGGTGGTAGGGTTCAGGTGCTTGAGAGGCAGAGCTTTAGAACAGCTGAGTTTTATGAGGGGCCAATAGGATTTATTGGAGATGACTACAAAACAGGATGATGTATAGGAGTGTTAAAGATATCATGATGACGTATGGGAACATGAAGATATCAATGTTATCTTCACTGGCTTCTTGAGATATCACTTTTTATACTGACGTTTATCCCAGCACATAAGTTGTATACACACACACACACACATATATATATATATATATATATATATACACACATATATACACACACACACACACACACACATATATATATATATATATACACATACACACACACACACACACACACACACACACACACAAATACATATATATATATATATAAATATATATTTCTAGTACCATAAGATGACAAGGATATGGTCACATGCACAATTGTACAGGCAACTGCAGCTGTCACATCAGCAAGTATTTGTGTGTTAGGGGAAGCACAGGCAGTGCTGTCCATTACTTTTACTAACATTTTTATTTATTTATTTATTTATTCAATTTTGATAACCGGGTAAGCCCGTTGAGCCCCGAAGGTCCCTTTTTCAGGGGCAACCTGGAGTTAGTTACACAGTAGAACATTTCATATACAGAGTAGGTACAAAGCAAGCATTTGACCATTTCGGGTTACAATCTGGTCATCACAGTGCAGAGGTCAGGTCTTTAGTACATGGTATGGTTTAAGCATTCACACATTAGGAATAAGAGTAATTAGTATGGGGAATGGACTTAGTAGACAATCAGGGCGATGGACAGTGTGACTCCACCTGGCAAAGGATTGGTCTGGCCTGGGCCAGCATAGGTTTGTGAACCAGTCTCTCTTACTCAGTGTTCTTGCACAAGTGATGTGCCCGCAACCCAGCTTGGAAGATTCCCAAGGAGGTCACGTCCTGCAATTGTTGTGGAAGCTTATTCCATAGCACCGGGGCTGCATGGGCGAAGGATTTGTCACCCACTGTAGTGCGAGCTCTGGGGAATTCAAGGAGATTTCTCCCAGTGGTTCGGAGCCGTCTGTCCACACTTTTAGGGACCAGCAGTCCAGTCAGACCATCAGGGGACTGTTGAGCAACTTATATGTGTAACCCCCCTGCAAATGGGGGTTCTCAAAAGTCTACCAAAAGGCTGTCTAATTGCTCAGAGCCTGGAGGTGTTTGGCATCTAAGCCGTTTAAATGTGATTCCCAGTGAGCACTTTTAAAAGCCTCCAAGTACTGTCTCTTTAAGAGCTGTCTGCTTGCACACATAATTAGTTTGAATGGGGGGGGACTGTGTGTGTTTATGCCTGAGTCCCTCCTGAGCTGCTGGCTATATGCTCCATTTCTTCCGTCGCTAAGTGGGCAGAGTGAGCACTCTTGAAAGATGTAACTAATTCTGGGGAGAAATGCAGTTTTAATGGAAATGTAGTTTGTCTAACCTGTTTCTCCTGCAGCACAAACTGATTCTATTGTGCCCACCATTTTGGTCCCGAACTGCCGAATTGGACCAATCAGTATGTGAGGACTCCAAGATGGAGCTTGCTTTGGGCCAATCGGGACTGGGACTCTCAGTTAGAGCCTGTGGAAATGGGACTGTATGAAAAGAGCCTCTGGGCAATATAGTTTTGGATCCTTGGAGCCTTTTTGCACCTACAGAGGGAGCCCTGCTGTGATTGACAACTGAACCAACCAACCGAACTCTTGTGGCTCTAAAGGAAATGCCCTGAACTGTTGCTGGCAAGGCAGATCCAAGTTAGAGAGTGAAGAGTGAAGGAGCTCAGCTCTGTTCTGTTCGAGCGGTGTGGTAGTTCGTGCAGGAGAGGCTGAAATCTCGGCCTGCTTGCCGTTGTGAGAGGAAGAGAAAGAGAGAGAAAAAGGTGTTTTCGGACTGAATCCGAAGTTGTGAGGAAAAAGCAAGCTGCTGCTGTTGGGAGACCAGGCTTATCCTGTAGAAGACCGAAGATTTTGCTGAAAGCAATCGGCCTGTCAGGACTTTAGCTCCGTAGTGCTCCCGGGCAATTGCAGTGATTTTTGCGATCGGGATCAAGGAGTCACCTTCCTGGTACAGTAAGCTTTCTTTTACATATAAATGTGCATGTGCTGGAAGGAGATCACGATCTGGTTTCCCCATTTGCTGTAAACAAGTGTGCTAGTGCTGGAAGCAGTTTTTCCAGCCAGAATCGAACTGAATCTGAGCTGCCTGGTGCAGACAGGCCCTGCCACGAGGGTCTTGCCTCACTACCTTGCTGCACAGAAAGATCCATTGTTGAGGGGCCAAGCTTCCTCTGGCAATCCAGAGAGATCATCCATCAGCCCTCCTGTGTTTAGCCTGGGTATCGTGAGTAATTACCAGGGTAGCTCCCTGCAACTCTTGTTTAATCAAAGTGTGTCATCTGATTGTGCTTTTCTTCCTACGAACTGAGCCAGCCAGCTCCGGATTACAAATTGTGTGTGTGCATGTTCCTTTTTCCATCGCAGGGCCCCAACCAGCTGCAACGGACCTGGATCGCCCCTTTCCCATCCTGGGTACCCAGAGAACGAGACTGATTGTGACTCTAAGTGCATGCACAGTACTGTGATTATTATTGTGTTTAAACCAATTAACCTGATTTTCTCCCCTTCCTTGTTACAGCTCCCTAAATAAATCAGATCTGTTTGTTTCTGCAAATTTACATTAACTATGGTGTCAGTTTATGTTAAAGGTATTGCATTGTTGCTGTTGTACTGCATCACCTTATTTTGCAGCGGGTCCCCAGAGTCAAGCTGAAGGAACCAGTCCTGGGGGTAAGTGCCAAGTACAAGCGTATGTGGTTTGCATATCTAGGGTATTGGGAAAGTTACTGTTGCGTACTGTGTGGGCCACTAGTGGGAGAAAAGGGGGGTCACAGTGTCCCAGAGGGCTGTGACCTGGTTAGACTAGTCACAACCAACCCAGACCTTTGGTTGGAGGCACCTATTTTAGAACTCAGGCCCCTTAACCTGTTAGTAACCAAGCAGGCAGGGGTAGTAGCCCAAGGGATAGTGCCACCTAGGGGTTACATATGCATTACGTAACAATGGGTACTGCAGTCGATTTCTAAGACATGGCCATTTGAGGGAGGCCAGTGCCTCGCAGTGATGTCTCCTTTTGTGAAATGATGTGGCGAAGTGGGCCAGCTTGCTGTGTAGTACCTGCATTCTGGTGAGCTCCTGTTTTCCCAGGCCCTGCATGACAGAGGCAGCATAGGTCAAGGCTGGTAACAGGATGCTGTTGGCTATTGTGATCCTGGTCTCAGGGACTAATTGAAAGTTCAAATGGTACAGCAGGCCCAGTCTGTAGTGCAGAGTTTTGGTTACCTGATCAACATGAGGCTTCAGTGTAAGGCCTTGGTCCAGTTTCAGTCCCAGATACTTTAGGGATTTCATAACCTCAATAGAGGTACCCATAGAGGATACTATTGAGAGTAGAGAGGTTCGGTCCTGCCCCAGTGTTCAGGGGCCAAAGACCATGGCCTTTGTTTTTGTGGCATTAAGGATTAGCTTGTTTTCTGCCAGCCAGGTTTCCAGTGATGCAAAGTCCGAATGGAGGTGGGCCCCAATATCCACTGCGTTACTTGAGGATTGGTAGATCACTGCATTATCTGCATACTGGACCAGCGAGCATCCTCCGCAATGTTTGTTCAGGTCACTGACAAATAGCGTGAATAGGAGAGGGCCAAGGATGGATCTCCTGGGTACCTGTTCCTTGAGAATGAGTGATTCAGATATAGCGCCTCTCCATTTGACCTGCTGGGAGCGCTCCGTCAGGTAGTTACCAAACCAGGCTAGGGAGTGCCAATCAAGCCCAAGGTTACCTAGTTTGCTCAGCAGAAGGTCGTGATCTACTAGGTCAAAGGCCTTGGTCAGGTCTATAAAGACAGCCCCCGTGGGGGTGCTCTTGTCCAGGACAGTGATTAAGTCAGTTGAGAGCCTGATGAGGGCTGTGTCCACCCCATGGCTTCTTCTGAATCCATGCTGTGTATGTTCTAGCAGTTTGTTATTTTCCAGGTAGTCTCTGAGTTGGCAGTAGACTAGTTCTTCCTGGATTTTGGCTAGCGTACATAGTAGAGAGACAGGCCTGTAGTTGTCCATGGACTCTCTGGGCCCCCCCTTTATGGATGGGAACCATGTTTGCCTGCTTACATCTTTTAGGTACCACTCCTTCAGTTAGTGACCTGTTGATGAGCCATGTAACTGGGAGCGTTATGGCTAGAGCAGCTGCCCTGAGCAGTTTTGGGTCCAGTCCATCTAGCCCGGCTGAACATTTCTCCTTGATGGATTTGAGCAGGGGGAGCACTTCCTTAGCCCTCACTAGCCTTAAGTGAAAGAGTGGTCTGTCTGGGCTCTGAGTGTCCATGCTTTGTTGTCCCGAGGGTCTTGGAGAGAGGCTTGCCTTGTAATCCTCCAAGTTCGTGAATATCTTGTTAAAGGCTGTGGCCATTTCTTTCCTATCAGTAAGAGTGTGGCCATTGTATTGTACTGGACCCTGGGGTGGTGTGCCGCTGCCTTTTATCAGGGCATTGATGCACGACCAGAAGGATTTGGGGTCTGCGAGATTGTACTGTTGAAGGCCCTTGACATACTCCCGTTTTGCAGTCTCGGCTGCTTGTTTGCACTTGTTCCTCCAGGTTCTGTAGGTCACCAGGTCTTCTGGGAGATTTGTGGTTTTGCATTTTTTCCAGGCCTTGTCCCGGCTCATCATCGTGTTTTTCAGCTCAGGAGAAATCCACTTATAACACCGGCCTTTGGTTCTTAGCCTCCTCAGGGGAACAAACTTTTGTGGCAAGACCCATTACTTTTTACCATGTACCTACTGACAGCCTATTCATAAACTAGATGGTTTTAACATTGTTACAATGCAATTTTATAACAAAAATAAGCAGTGACCATTCTATTTTTTGGTGCATGAAATCTGAAGTTTGGGAATGAGCATGCGAATTACAGTCAGCAAGGAGGTTGGCCGAAAGTAACATGCATGCTTACTGTTGGAGTACTAATTCAACACGAATCAAAACCAGGACTTGTAATGCTCATTTTAAAAGAAAAAAACCTAAACTGATGCTGTGGTACAGAACATCATTTCCTAACATACTGCAGACTTAATGGAAACAGCATTAAACATTTGGATCTTACGAGAGCGCAAGTTAAAACAACTGTCAGTAGTATTCACTTGATCAGTCATGCAACTTAATAGTGGCTCTCCCTCTAATAAAAACTGATAATTTCAGATGATCGGGGGCATCAGTTTGCGCATAAAATCATTTTATGTATGCTGTGTACCATATACCACAGGTGCCAGGAGCAACCACTTTTTGTGAAAAAAAATGTCAGATTCACAGACAATTACTGGAACTTCTTCCACTGCTATTTTCAAAAACATACGCTGTTATCAGGCTCTACATGGTAGGGTTACATTGATTAAGGTAACCCTGCTAGAACTCTGTCAACCAATCAGAGTAGGAAAATAATTCTTTAATTATAATAATTGTGCTTATGTTATGTACAGCTTTATTAAATGATGCTTCTGTTATTTGCAGTTTTATTTAAATTTTCTCTGGTTTCTGGTTGATTCTGTGTGAGGGTGGGGGACTAGTGGCGTTGATGGGGTGGGGGAGCTGTTTGTTGGTGGGCCACGATGGTGTGTGGGATGGCTGCATTGGTGGGATGGTGGCAGGGATGCAGCTATGAATTTTGGGGCCTAGGAAAAGTCACTTGAAACGGGTCCCTGTTTCCTAAACCAGCTAATGCCAGGGGTAATGCCAGCTCCTCAGGTGGGCCCCTTCTGAACTCGGGGCCCCGGACAACATCCCCACTTTTCCCCCATTACAGCAGTCCTGGATGGGGGTACTGGCTGTAGTGGTGCAGAGGCTATTTGTGTTGCTGCAGGGGTGGGGATTTGGCTGCTTGTTTCATGGTGCTGGTTGTGTGGGGTGGATCCTGGTTGAAATCACTTTGGTGGGATGGGGGAATTGGCTGTGCTGGTGGGAGGACTGGCTGCATTGGTGGGGTGGGGAAGCTGGATGTGTTGCTGCAGGGGTGGGGAGTTGACTGTTAGTTTTGGGGGAGCTGGCTGTGTGGGGGTGGGAACTGGCTAGGATAGCTTGGGTTGGAGGACTGGCTCTGTTATTGGGGAAGGTGGGCTGGCCATGTTGGTGGGGCGGCAGTAATTGGCTGAGTCGGTGCATGGGCTGTTTGTGTTGCTATAGGGGTGGGGAGCCTGCTGGGTTTGTTTGGGTGAGGTGGGTGGACTGGCCATGTTGGTGGGGTGGCAAGGATTGGCTGCATTTGTGCAGGAGTGTGGATTAGGCTGTGTTCATTTCAAGGGAGCTGGTCATGTTGTGTGGGAGCTGGCTGTGATTACTTTGGTTGGGTGAGTGGTCATGGTGTTCGTGTGGTGGGGTGCACATATCAATAGTTGGTACTTGTGTGCAGCAGAACAACCAAGCATATATATTTGCTTGACTCATTGTTATTCATTACAGTACATCACACAGTTTGATACTGCTCTGTGTAGGATGGTTTACTTAGTCCTGTAAGTATACAGACTTACATATACAAATAGCTTATAACCCAGTATTCATATATATGTGTGTGTGTGTGTGTGTGTGTGTGTGTGTGTGTGTGTGTGTGTGTGTGTGTGTGAGGGAAGTAGGACAGTACTTGAGGAGAGCTAACCAGATTTGGGTGCTTGGCTGGGGTTCATCTGTGTGTCTGATCGGGGGGGGGGCTCTATCTGGTGTTCGCTGCTTTGGGGGTGGGAAACCAGTTAAGTTGGTAAAGTGCTTGGAGGGTATTTAGATTCTCTGGCCTGCATGAAATATTTCAGTGTAAGGCCTAGGGGAGCACTGGTGAAAAGCAGTGTCACTATGGCAAAGTCCTCCCCTGTGGGCACTGTATTAAATACAACAGATTAGATGCTGGAGTGTCGATGTGGGGAAGGGGCAATGATGATGGGTGGTACAAGTGTAGGCAGATCTGTTTACAAATTTGAAATTCCTGGCTACACTCCTGGTCAGACGCACCTCCGTCAGCACTCACAGACACAGAAGCCAAATATGTTAATTAATGCAATATTGCCTTGGCTTTTTGGATAATAATAAATAAAAGTCTCTTTACATAGAATCAGTGCTCACAGACCAACCTGTCTCCTTGTTGGCACTCACAGATACCAGGGCGAAGTCAAATTAAGTTCACTGTCAGCAAGCCAAGCCTGTGGTCTCTGTTGAAATTCCAGTGTTCATCCTATACTTTGACAGCCGAACCCATACCAGCCAATCTCCGAGCCTCTGGCAAATCCATGCAGGACTTAGGTGCTTGGCTCCTGTTCTTGGTTCAGAACCACAGGGTAAAAAATTTAGTAATACCATTCAGTTAAACTGAGAACAGGAGTCAAGCAGCTTTAAAGTCCCATTCAGTCATCAGGTATTGCTCCACTGAGCCATGCAGAGCAGGGAGTCTTAATGAGCTTAGCTGAGCTTAGCAAGGAACATCGCTGGTGTGGGGAGGAGTACGAACAGTCCCTGGTCTCACTGCTCCAATTGTGTGGAGCACCTCAGGAGATTGGGTAGGCCCATATGATTACCAGCCAGTCTTGTGTATTGGTGGGAGAGGTGGGCAGAGCGGGGCATGATCAATCCCCATATTCACAACTCCACCTACTGCCTGCACTCCAAAGAGCTTACCTTTCCATGCCGAATGGGAGGTGGATTGGGGGTTAGGGCTTGTTTGTTCAGGGTCTGTATGTCAGTGGATTTTGGGTGGGGGGTCAGGGGTGATGATCACATAAAGTGTGAGATCCTTATTATTGCTGAAGCCCCTGCCCCACCCCCCCAGCCACACTGGTATTGGTTTCACCCAAAGTATATTTGAATGGCCAAGGACCGATGAAAGTTGCAGCTCTGTGCTGCCTTATTCCTTTGTCTTCAAGCTCCCTGCCTGGCTCTCTTACCTGCTGCAACTCCTACGCTTCTTCAGGCTCCAAGTCTACAGGCACTCCTTTGTTTGGATCAGCTCACTTTCCAGCCCAGGTAGTTCTTTTTCTGTTTTTGCTCGAGGTTATATTCAAGTTTCTCATGTTCTTGGTGGTTTTTGTTTACTGTATCTTCGTTGAGTACTTGCAGCAACTCAGTTTCAGTGAAGTGGTTTGCGAATAGCGAATTGCACCTAAAGTGTTGTAGGCTTTTGCAAAACTTGTAGACACTTTGTGCCCGATTTTCAAAAAGCCCTTAGAGTGCTGCAAGTTGTGACATTCTAAGGCCTGTGGCAAACTCAGGATGCACCAGGGAACCTGCACCCAATTTTAGAAGAAGCAGCATCCCGGTGCCAAACTCCCTGGTTTTGCAGCAAGCAGACAGCTGCACCAAACAGTTGGTGCACCTGCGGGAATTGCCACAGGGATCCAGCACTCTCCTGCCCAGTGTAACATTAAAGGGGCCAGAATGGGTGGGGGGGTAACAGTGCTAGACAGGAGGGGGCTGCTGGCACAAGGGGCACAGTAGGTGGTGTAGAGGGAGTGAGGGAGACAGCTGGATAGTAATGGAAGTGCTGTAGCACCCAGTGGGGTGCGTTTGCTATTGTATGTATATGCATATTATAATGTACCTACGCAGTATATTGTGCATGGGGGATTCTAGGGACAGAATATACAACTGCCAGGGCTGTGCCCTCATGGTGCCATGTCACGTTTGTCCCTGGACTCCCCCCCATACAGTATACGTCATAGGTACAGTACAATACGCATATTCATACAATACCAAAACCACCCTACCAGGTGCCACAGCACTCCCACTACTGCCCAGCAGTCTCCCAGACTCCCCCTATGCCGCCTCCAATTCCAGCTCCCATGCCCTTCTGCTCTCTCCTCCCTCCCCACCCAGCAGCCCATTGTCCAAGCTTGTTCCACTGGCTGGTCTAAGTGGTGCTGCCTGGCTTTTCTAAGTGGTCCCCCTTGCTGTGTCCACGATGGGGCTTTCAAAATCCCAAAAAAGAGAATGCTGCAGTGCCACCATGGCGCAAGGCCCCTTGCGACCTGGCCCAACAGGTTGTTTAATGCAACCCTGGCTCAAGGGGGCTTTGGCGCAGCTATATCAGGATTTGAAGCAGGCTGCATTACAAAATCACAAATGACACAAGTCACTCCTTGTGTCAAAATCTTTTGATACAACTCCCTTGTGTCGTTAAGAAAGATGAAAGTTTGTAACAAACTTTCATCTAACTAACATATGTAATTTCTGTTTTTAAAAAAAATTAAAATTGTCATGGACGGACATTTGAAGTGCTGATCTGTTTGTTTATTTTGTACAATTTTGATATTTTTTGGTCCCGCCAACCCTTCATCACAGCTTGGCAATATGACTGTTCAGGTAATCATGGCTTGTTTGGAATTATTTTTTGGATATAAAAAATCCGAACAGTACGGTATTACCTTGCCCTTCCCCCCCCCAGGAAGAAATTACTTCTTCCCAGAGAAAGATGGGGGGTCAAAAAATATGTAGTGCCAGAGTCTGGCCTGGGCTCATAAGAACATAACAAAGGTATCGGCAGATGGGGACCACATGGTCCATCAAGTCTGCCCAATACTACTACCCCTTCCCCCCAGATACAGGTTAAAATAAAATGCTTTTGCAAACAGACTTTCATCTTGCCTATACTGTGCAGCAATTATTGTTTGTTTTTTTTAAATGGAATTATACGGCCCTGTCCAAGTTTGTGTTTTTTTTTGGTTTATTTATGCATTTTTAATATTTTGATTTTATTAATTGATTGATTTTTGGGGGTCTCTCTTTGCTTGGAAATATGATTGTCCAGGTAATTGTGGTTCCCTTGGCCTTTCAGATATAACTGATTATATTTTCTGGTCAACAAAAACTAACTAAATAAATATTCAAGAAAGTCCAAGCAATATGGGACTGCTTGTACCCCCACCCCCTGTCTCTGGGAAGAAGGTAATACGATTTGTTTTAAATGCTGTTGCTACATGTAGTTGCATAGTCTGGTCCAGGCTCTTCAGGTATAAAAAAAAAAAAAAAGAACAAAAATGGATTTTCAAACCAAAGTTCCTCTTGCCTATAGTGTGTAGCAAATTGTGTTAAAAAAATAAATTATTCTCCTGCTCTTCAAAGACAGGGCCAAGTAATACTTTGTCCCGGTTTTAGAAATTGATGGAATTTTGTTTTATTTTTATGTGTGTGTGGATGGTATTGCTATAGTTGTAGCTGGGCCTGGAATAATTTATTTTAAAAGTGCTTTTTTTTGGTTGCCCTTAATTTGCTTTCTATAAATAAGTTACATGCCTCCACGGCGTGAAAAGTCTGCTGCCACACTCCCCAAGCCCTTGCTAGCAGGTACAGTCTGGACAGCGTTCTGGGAACTCAAGGCTGCATGGCTGTCTCTGTAAATTTTCTAAGGACAATTGCCTTCGGAGGCAGTATAGTGCAGTGGTCTAAGGCTCTGAGCTGCAAATCTGGTGACATCCATCAGACCAGACCTGGGTTTGAATCCCACAGCTTTCACTTGCAAACTGTATGACCCTGAGCAAGTCACTTAACCTCCATGTGCTCCCAGGTCGCTCCTGTAAAAAAGCTTTTAGCTTAGTGTGCTATACCTGGTTAATAAATAAATTTATCTTGGGACAGCTCTTATTGGCTGTCTGTGGAACACGAGCTCCGTGTTTGGTTCCTCATCCTGCCAGGCATTTCCAAATTCCTCCTGACTGGACTATGTCACTACCATCGGCCAGCTTATTTAACCTTTTTTCCCCCAATCCAGTATTGCCTCCGATATCTGGTCTGTTTTAACACTCAGTGCCGAATTTCTTCAGTTTAAAGTTTGTTTTTTCTTAACTGGACTAGTATGTATTTGAACTTGGAAGTTTAGAGGACTAGACTGTACTCCTAAATCTTCCTGGACATAAAGTCTCCACCACTCATTCACACTAATGGGACCTACGCCGGAGGCGCTAGGACCCAGCGGGAGCAAACTTTTTGCCAGAGGGTCGGCACCAGAGATGGAGCCGAGAGGAGTGGTGCCACAAGCCTGGACTCGTGCGGGAATGACTGTCTCGGCGTCAACCCTCCAACCGCCTCAGTTCCTTTTTTCACGCCTTCTAGTGTGCTTCAGTGATGACGTCACTCGCCCACTGGGAGTCTAACTTCAAACTAGCAGCATACTTTTCAGTTTATTATTTTGTAGTATTTCTCGAATAAGTACCGCTTATGATAATTTATTCTGATTAAAGAGAGACGTCTCAGCCTACATTGACGGAGTCGACCATGAGCGGGTCAGATGACGGTACGGAGACTTCGTATGAAAGTTGTTCAGTCAGCCGGGCTGAGTCCGGTCCGCCGCCCTCTCCGGAGGGGGGTCTGATAACAGACGGTCCAATGCCCAAGGGAAGGAGCGATCCCCCTGGAAGCATAAAAGAAAACGGTTGCATTCTTGGCACCGTTCAGCCTCGAGCTCTTCTTCGGCCCGCAGGTCAAAAAAAAGAAGGCATCACTCGAGGTCGCCCTCTGGTATGTCTGCGCATCATTGGGGTCAGTTGCCGGTCTCCTCCTTCAGAGTCACTGGTTTCTGGTTCTGGTCACCGACCTCTTCGATATCGGAGCCCTTCTCCACCTTCTGGTAGGGCTTTTAGATGAGCAGTTTCATCAGTGGGCCACTCTGATGGAGCAATGGGCTAGGAGGATGGTCTAGCTGCCTGACCCGGTCACTCCAGGGCCCTGGGGCTCTACGGGGGATTGGGTAGGGTGGTTGGGCCTCCCTGAGGCACCTTCCTCGGTGCCGTCGACTCAGCATCTTTTATTTCTTCTCTTTGCAGACCCATCCGGCACCTAGCTGGCTACCTGAATCCCTCCCTACAATTTAATCTCCCATTATTTGTGACAAAGCTTCTTTTTGAATTGCAAAGCTGGATACCTCCCACTGTTTTTGGTGCTATATCTAACCCCAGCTTGTCCATTCTCCTCAGGCATCCTCATAGCCCTTTGGGCTAACAGCACCTCAGATGGGGGTCTACACACCTCCACGGTGAGAAGAGCCTGCTGCCATACTCCCCGAGCCCTTGCTAGCAGGTATGGCCTGGACAGCGTTTCAGGAACTCAAGGCTGCGTGGCTGTCTCTGTAAATTTTCTAAGGACAATTGCCTTTATCTTGGGACAGCTCTTATTGGCTGTCTGTGGAACATGAGCTCCGTGTTTGGTTCCTCATCCTGCCAGGCATTTCCAAATTCCTCCTGACTGGACTATGTCACTACCATCGGCCAGCTTATTTAACCTTTTTTTCCCCCTAATCCAGTATTGCCTCTGATATCTGTTTTAATACTCAGTGCTGAATTTCTTCAGTTTAAAGTTTTTGGTTTTTTTAACTGTACTAGTACGTATTTGTGCTGACTTTTCCATTAGCAGATTATATCTTTTAGCCACTAGAGGGCCCAGTTATTAGCAGACTTACCCAATACAATACAATCCTCCTGACTGTCACATCATGTTGTCCCTCCATGCACTGCAGTTTCTGCTTCTCTTACTCTCATCCCTCTTTCCACTTTTCTTCCTCCCTGGAGCTTGCTTCCCTTCCCCCCCCCCAGCATCCTACTTGGCACTGCCTATCATCACTCAGGTACTCTCCATCATGAGCTTGCCCCCCCCCCCGGTGCCCCCCTCTGCAAATGGATGGCAGTCCCCACCTACCACTGTACACAGGCCCTACACATCACTCTCTCATGTGCTATCACTCTGGGATTATTGCCACCAACCTAATGTAAGTTCCTGCAAAAGACGGGCATGTAGACTCACACTCAGGGACTTATGCACCCTGAAGCTTGTGCTCCTCCTCCTGCTGTTGTCGGGAAACATCCATCCTAACCCTGGCCCAATCATCTCCGGCTCTATCTAGCAACAAAACCCCTCAGGAGCATTCTCCATAGCATCTCTCAACATCTGCAGTCTACTCCCCAAGCTGGATGCCCTACAAATCTTTACCAATCAGCACAGCCCAGATAGCCTGGCAGTTGTAGAAACCTGGCTTACACCCAAAATCCCTGACCTGGCTATCGCTGTTCCAGGCTACAATGTTTTCAGGCTGGACTGGAAGTCCAAAAGAGGTGGTGGATGTGCAATTCACCTTAAAGATTCACTACTGGGACACCCCATCACTACCCCCCTCCCAGCCACTGCTGCGCAGATTCTCCCTATCAGAATCTTATTAGGTGCCCATAACAAATCCCTCACAGTTGCCTCAGTGTATATCCCCCCGAAAGAACAAGGCAATGGCCTTAACGCAGTCTTGGAATTCACCAGGTCCCAACCTCCTGACTCTGAAATGATTCTGCTTGGAGACTTTAATATAAACTGGCTCGCATCTGATGCAGGGGTCCATTAGGACACCATCTCATCTGCCAATCTCACCCAGATGGCCATCTCTCTCTGACCAGGAAAAACTACAAATCCAGCACCAGCACCCTCCTGGATTGGATTCTTACCAGCCACCCAATTCGTATCACAAATACCTCAGTCCTCCCTGACTCACTTAGCGACCATTCCCCTGTCATCTGCGAATGGTCAAACAAATTTCTCAAGCCCCCTCCTAATATCACCACTAGTAGAGTCCTACAATATGGGCAGTTGTCACACCTCAAAACATGCCTCAATCTCCAAGACTGGTCCCCTATCTACAAAGCAACAGATGTAAATACTGCACTGGATTACTTCATCAACACTTTCAATGCAGCCTGTGACTCCTACGCTCCTTTTAAAAAGTGCAAAGTCAAAGCCCTTTGCAATCCCTGGCTCTCAGCAGATCTCTTATGTCAACTAAAATCTAGAGATCACCTCTGGGATATGGCCAGAACCACTGGTAAAGAAACTGACATCCAAAACTATAAACGTGCACAGAATGACTGTACCAAATCTGTCCAGAAAAAGAAATCTACCGACTTCAAGAATGCTCTCACGGATACCTGGGGTAACGAGAGGGCATTTTGGAACAATATGAAAGAAGTCACTGGGAAGCAGCCAAAAAACCTCCCCTATCTTGCTCAACATAAATGGGTCTACTACGCTTGACCCTAAAATCATAGCAAATACCTTCAACACTGCATTCACCAATCTCAGCAGTATTCTCCCTTCTGACTTTTTCAAGAACTATGACTCTCCCTCTCCTCCCCTCAATGCCTCCGCCTCCTCTAGCCACCCGCCTTTTTATTTCAAAGCAGTCAAGATGCATGATGCCCACAAATACATTACCAAAGCCATCACCAAATCCAGATCCAGCAGTGATACACTTGACCTTAAACTGCTGTCCCTCACCCTTGATGAGGTGTTACAGCCACTGACATATATTTTCAACCTCTCACTTAGGCTCAGCCAGTTCCCTGACAAATGGAAATCTGCCACTGTTACCCCGTCCATAAAAGTGGTGACAGGGCCACTCATGGAAACTACTGTCCGATCTCTATATCGCCACCCCTCTCCAAGGCCCTTGAATGTATTGCAGCAGATCAGCTCACAGATTTCATGGACAAATACAATATCCTGTGCTCGCAACAACATGGCTTCAGGAAAGGACATGGCACCTCATCTGCCCTACTGGAATTCTCTGACATTCTTCACAGCTCACTGGACATTGGTCAGTTAATTGGGTCCGTCTTTATCGATCTGACTAAGGCGTTTGACACTGTCCATCACTGCCTACTGCTTGTGCAACTTCTGAAAGCTGGGCTCTCTCCCGACTCCACTGCCTGCTTCAAAAGCTACTTTGAGAACCGGTCTCCAAGCGTAAAAATTGCAGATGTCCTCTCCGATAACAGGCCTGTTTGCTCAGTTGTCCCCCAGGGATCCATTCTGGGCCCCCTACTATTCAGCTTGTTCCTGAACTCCCTTCCTAATTCTTGCTCTGAAACAATCATCCTCTATGCAGATGATGCTGTAATTCTTGCCTCCCACAAGGATCCTAAGCCTCTACAGGGCAACCTTCAGCTTGGCTTCACATCTGTTGAAAATTGGTTCACAAATCACAATCTGATCCTCAATAATAAGAAAACAAAGTGTATGATGTTCAGCAGCTCTCATAACAAGCATAAGCTGCACCCCCCATCCATCAAAACCAGTCATGGAGTCACCCTGGAACAGGTTCAAGCCTTTAAGTACCTTGGGATCGCTCTAGACCCTCATCTAACTTACAGTGCGCACATTGACTCTGTAGCCAAAGCAGCAAATACTCACCTTGGCTTTCTTTTCTGGCATAGGCAACATCTTACTCCAGAAGTCCTGACTGTCACCGTCCAGAGCTCTGTTGTCTCCATTATTGACTATGGGCTTATCATCTATGGTTCTGCCCCTGCTACCACTCTTAGACGCATATCCACCTCCCTCAATAAGGCCTGCCGACTTCTCACCAGATCCCACCACCTCACACATACGTGCAACCTCTATGCACAAACTGGATGGCTGCAACTCACCAATCGGATAAAGTACCTAACCTGCACCATGTCAAAGAAAATAACTATGGGCCTTGTGCCCCCTGGAGTGTGTGCACTCCTGTACCCTAGCAATAACCCCCGCTCAACCAGGGGGTCTGAATCACAGCTCCTGCAGGTTCCACATTGTCGTACCTCACAAGGTCAAAGATCTTTTGCCTACGGGGTTCCCAGCTGGCTAAATGGTCTAAACAGTTACATCTCCTCCACTCCTACCCTTGGTGCATTTAAATCAAGACTACGTCTCTCTCTCACTGCCTCTAGCTCCTGTGACTGCCTCCACTAGCTGACTCCATGAATATTTCCCTAACCATATGCAGTTCTCTCTTCTACTAGCACTTAGTTACCCCTTAGCACGCACTTCCCCATGTTATGTCTACGACAATGCCTCTGGCTGCGCTCCTCCTCTATAGCTCTCCACCCTCCTCTACTCTTCCTCTCTTGTCCTCTATCCTCTCTGCACCTCATCCGCTATCTCCTTGTAACCTAGCCTCCAAAACTTGTTTTTGTTTCTCAGATGCCTTGTAACTCTGTTTAGCTTACACTTTTGTAACCTAGTCCTCTGTATTGAATTTGTAATCTGACTTACATGTCTTATGTTTTGAATTGTAACCTGACGTGGAACCTTTGTAAAAGAGCCCTGGCTCAAAGGTACTGCAATCCTAGACCTAATAAATAAATAAATAAATATACAGTAACTTGTAAATAACAGCTATGTTCAGTCTTTTTTCATAAGTTTCTCTGTCCATGTCCTTTTTAACTGAGCCCATCTCCTATTTCCTCTCCATTGCAGTGCGGTGACAAGTTGCTTCACACGGGTGGGGGTTAAGCTGGGAAGATGCCTGGTTGTTCTAGCAGAACAACCAGGCATCCACCTCAACAGCCATTGTATGCCTGTGAGACAGGCATTACTGCTAGCATCTGCTCTGTGATGGAAAGGGAACTAGGAGACTGGGGTGTAATCACTTTGCTCCTGAAACTGGGCCTAAAATGTACCATTTCACACAGTACATTTTTGGAATTTCCCAGGGAGCATGATCCATGAACCCCCTTACAGACTTTTGGTTTTTAAGGCCAAGTGCACTCCCATCCCCCTGTAAATTTCTGGATCCGCCACTGCCGCAGATCGGCCACATGTTAAATTGAGAATTGAACACACCAGAGAGGAAATAGGAGATTGGCTCAGAAGTGGAGGACAAAAATTTGATGTCTATGCAGGTAGTTTAAACTAAATAAAGGGGAGTATGACTCAACGCACACCCTTGCCTTCGGTGGGCTGGTCATCACTCCCCAAAACACCAAATGCACGCATACATCCTCAGAAAACAAATCAGAGCCAACATGCACCTAAACCAGCAACCTCCATAATCTCGAGGCCGGAAAGAGCAAACTGGAGCAGTCCAGGAAGAGGGTACAGCCTCACACCAAAGAGGATGTACATTCCTGGAAGACAATGGCTGCAAATACTAGGATCCTAACTAACAAACTTCCCGAACTCACAGCCATCTTGGAAACAGAAAGGTTAGACTGGGTGGCTGTTACAGAAACATGGTTCACAGAAAACCACGGATGGGATGCGGCCATTCCTAGTTACAATCTGTTCAGGAAAGATAGGCAGGGCAAAAAAAAGGGGGGGAGGCATAGCCATTTACATTCGGGAGGAAATAAAAGCCACAGAAGTAAAAGGGCAACCTGGGGACTTTGACTCACTGTTGCTAACAGTAGACATGAACAAGGGAAAACTTCAGAATCGGCATTGTGTACAGGCTCCCAAATCAAGGCGATAAAGGAGACAAAGCCCTAATAGAGGAAATCCACAAAATGTCAGATAAAGGTGAAGTAATACTGGTGCGGGACTTCAACCTACCAGATATTAACTGGAGCACACTAACGGCAGCAACAATAAGAAGTAGGGACTTCTTATTGTCACTACAAGGCGTGGGACTGTGCCAACTTGTTAAAACCCCAACAAGGGGAGATGTCATTCTCGATCTTGTCCTCACAAACTCAGAAAGGATCAAGGACATCGAAGTGGGATGCCATATGGGCAACAGCGACCATCACATGGTAAACTTTAAGGTAAACATAACACAGGACACCAGGCACTCAAAGATAAAGGTGCTAAATTTCAGAAAGGCTGAATTCCATAAAATGAGGAACAACATAAGTAGTCAGTTAATGGAAATAATAATAATAATAATAATAACATTTATTTAATTAAGCGCCTTTCAATTTTTCAAGGCGCTGTACAAAAATTCATAAAACCAAGCATCAAAATACAATAAAACAGAACAACAGTCTCAGCAAATAAAACCGATTACAATATAGATGGAAAAGCCTTATTCTATAAAAAGGACTTTAAAGCCTTTTTAAAAATATCCACTGTTGTACTCTCTCGGAGCGGACGGGGTAGAGAATTCCAGAGGGATGGAGCCACGAAACCAAAAGCACGGGCTCCAGAAGACTTCAAATTAACCCTCGGAATCTCCAGCAACCCCTCGTCAGCCGAGCGAAGCTGTCTCAAAGGGGTGTAAGGCAACAAAAGCTCTTTCAAGTAGTCAGGACCGTCATGTAGGACTTTGTAGGTCAAAAGACCCACTTTAAAGGTGATCCGCCACTGTACAGGCAGCCAGTGCAGAGGCGCAACACTGGGGTAATATGGGATCTTCTTGAAACCCCCGTCAACAAATGTGCTGCTGCATTCTGCACTAGCTGCAAGCGGTGGATATCAACCCCAGCAAGCCCTAGGTACAGGGAGTTACAGTAATCCAAGCGAGATGTCACAAAGGCATGGACCAAAACCGGCAGATCACCAGGAGGAACCAGGTGCCTAATCCTGGAGATGTTTCTAAGATGGAAAAATGCAGTCCTGACAACAGCAGACACCTGGTAACGAAGGGTCAACTCTGTGTCAAGCTCTACACCCAGGTTACGCATCTGTTCAGAAATGGGGATCTGGTCCCCCACCAGAATTATTCCGGAGGGGGACCCCACGGGGACCCCACCCCCAAACCCCCAACCCCGCGGCTGGGGTCCACAACCATAACCTCAGTCTTTCCCGGATTCAACTTTAAACCACTGGTATTCATCCAGTCTTGGATGTCTGCAAGGCACTTATTCAGCACCGAGACAGCACTAACCTGGTCAGATGCAAAAGACAGGTAGAGCTGGGTATCATTAGCATAGCAGTGAAACCTCAGCTCATACCGTCTTACAATGTCTCCGAGGGGTAGCATATATACTACGAATAACATGGGGGAAAAGCACCGAACCCTGTGGTACCCCACAGGGCAGAGAGAAAGCCCCGGAAGAATGTAATCCTGAGACCACTCTCTGCGTTCTCCCCTTGAGGTAAGATGAAAACCATCTGAGGACCATACCTGAAAGTCCACAGATGGACCTCATGCGTTCGGGCAAAACCCTATGATCCACAGTATCAAAGGCTGATGACAGATCAAGAAGAACCAGAATAGAACGGTGTCTCCGATCTCTCGCCATCAGGAGATCATTGAGCACCCGATCCAGAGCAGTCTCGGTGCTATGCCTTTTACGAAAACCAGACTGGAGAGGTTCGTATAGACTATGGATGGTCAAATGGTTGTCTAATTGAGCCACCACAACTTTTTCAATAACCTTCCCTACAAAAAGGAGGTTAGAGATCGGTCGGTAGTTAGCTAGGTCATCCGGGTCCAAGGAAGTTTTCTTCAGAAGGGGAGTCACCACCCCTTCCTTCAGAGAGCTAGGGAAAACTCCCGTCTCCAAGGAGCACTGGATAATCTGAGCAAGGACTGGGCCAATAAATTCGCTACATCCCAAAATCAGGGAAGTAGGACCCAGATCCAACCTACAGCACGTTGGGTGCATCTCGCGGACAATCCTCATAGTGTCTACGAAATCTGGCAGATCAAAAGTACTCCAGGAAATTCCAGGCTCCGCGACAAAGCACTGATCAACTGCAACAACCATACAGTGGGGTCAGGGACACTGCCTCCGGATGTCTTCCACCTTATTCACGAAGAACCAAGCGATCTCCTCACAGTCAATCTGTGTAAAAACTCGATGGATCTGCTGACAGACTGGGTTGCACAGTCTGTCGACAGTTCTGAAGAGCTGAGCTGGTCAATTCCGAGCAACAGAAATTTCCCTGGACAGGAATTCTGCCTTCTTATGGGAAATTTCTGTTTGAGAGCGCTTATAATGCTCTAACAAAATAAGATGGTCGGCATCCGAGGCAGTCTTCCTCCAATGATGCTCCAACCTACGCCCCAACCTCCACAGCCCTCTCAATGCCTCGTCAAACCAAGGAGTGACAGGACAGCTCGGAAGGGGGTGAACACGGGCAGGTGCAATCTGATCGAGGGCAGCCGAGATGGTCTCATTATAGGCCACCACTAGCCGTTCAGGATCAGAGCACAATTCGTCAAACAACGAGAAGTCAAGGACCGCCATCAGGTCTTCAGGGACAGCATTCTGCAATGGGCGGTACTTGACCAACTCCACAGGGGCCGACCTACCCAGGGGGGCCTCAAAATTGAACCCAACTGAGTAATGATCAGACCAACCGACTGGTTCCACCACCAAATCGGACGCCTCGATCCCCAGGAGAAAAACAAGATCAAGAGAGCGACCACCTTTATGGGTAGCTGTGGAAACAACCTGTGTGAAGCCCAGCGATGTCATCACCTGGAGGAAATGTTGACCAAAAAGTGAAGATTCGTCGTCAACACACACATTGAAATTGCCCAGCACCATCAATCTGGGCGATTCCAAGGCCATGTCGGCGGCAAAATCTGCCATTTCCTGCAGGAAAAACTTCTCATCCCCTGGTGGACGGTAAATGAGAGCAATCCTGCACCCCACACCAGCTACCACAGTACACTCAAATGATCTTGCCTCCTCAACTGGAACACCAGTTAGGCCCAATCCGATCTTGAAACAGATCGCCACCCCCACTCCCCCCGCGATCTAATCTCGGGCGATGTATAACCGAGAACCTGGTAGGAACAGCGGCCTCTAGAAACGGGGCCGCATTCCCATCCAACCAGGTCTCGGTAATGCAAGCCAGATCTGCCCCTGCAACAAAGTCAGCATTAAGACCCGTCTTATTACAGACAGATCTGGCATTGCACAACGACGCCCGGGTTAGACGAGGTTGACGAGTTGTCCCAACCACTTGCCCTCCAGTACTGGAGGTGCCCTTGGGTATGGGAACCAGAACGGGACTATCACGCTCCAGAAACCATTTCGCCCCAGGGTGTCTTCGAGGCCTAACCACCCCTATGGGAGAGCACCGCTCCCTCCACTGTCCACGACCCTCCACCCCCCCAATTCCCCCGTCCTCTACGCGCAATCTCTAATGCCCAACACCGATGGTAAACATGGGCTGGCAAGGCGGACGAGAAAAAGAGGCGGAGGGCATGGAGAGCGGAGGCCGAGTAACAAACAGCAGGTGAAGCTGGCCAGCACATCAGGCTGCCTTAACAAAATAAAACCACAAATAAAATAAAATCACCACCACCACCACCACCACCCACCACAAAGAAGAAATAAAATAAACTAATAATCTAGTACAACAAATAATTTATTAAATTAGACTATTTTATATCCACGGGCCCTCTCACGGCCAGAGGATAATAAAATAACACAAAACTAACACTAATAACAGTAAAAATGAATAAAAAAATACAAAGAGGGAATAATTTGAAGACCACCCTCCAGGACACTGTCACTGAACCAAGCGGGGTGGGCTATGGGCTGGAAACAAGCACTCTCACTGCTAAATTATCCCTCAAAACAAATACAATACAAATACAATAAACCATATGTATCAACCACCTGGACTGAAAAAACAATTTCTTAAAAATAGTAATATAATGTAAACAGTTAATATTTCCACAGTCACTTATCTTGCAGGCACTCTCCAATCACTTAATTGGCACACTGAAAAAAATCGATGATACTGGCCCCAAATCCTTGATATATCCAAAAAGCCAAAATTTCCAGATAGGATTCAGGGAACAGGAACTCCAAATTTCCAAATGAAGCCACACATCAGGTCGTAGGTTCCACTAAATCGATTCAGCAGCCGCTACCAAGCTACAATGGTGGCCCAACACCACGACTCCAGGCCAGGTCAGCCCTCCGACCAACTCCGCCAGGAGTCTAGGGGAATAGGGTCAAAGGCCAGCTCTCCAACAGGTCCCGACCCCTAACCCCTGTGCAGGTCACCAGAGCTAGACCCAAAAATAAGAACAGATCCCAGACTCCAAGAAAACAGGACCCCAAGTCGTAGTAGTCTCTGCTGACATAACAGAACCACTCCAAACGGACCAAACGTAAATCCCAATAAGTCACCACGGCCTTGAAGATACCAAAAAAGTGCCCAGTAATCCAATAAACCCAATCACGGTGAATCCCATCTTCTTCTGGTCTTCTCCAGGTCCCGCAAAAATAAACTCCTCCTCGAGGAATGAGAGAAAGAAGTTAAGCAAGCAGGCACCACGCCAAAGTTAGAGACACAGGTTAGAGCGCGGCCGCCAAGCCGCCAAAGTCCTGAAAGATAGTCCAGTACCTAGAACACACTAGGGCCCTACACAGCGACCGCGGATCCCGAATCCGGACCAACCAGGGAGTCAATTGCGAACACTAAAATCATCGCTATGAGACGTCAAAAACAGCTAAACGCCGAAGTAGCTTCTCCACAGTCCAGGTATAAAATAAAAAATACGCTACGAAAGAAAACTTAAAAACTTAAACTTAAAAGCTTAAAGTAAAACATAAAACGCAGACACACTATACTGCAGTCCGACGGCTAGCCCAGCGTGGCCGCCATCTTAGAAATAGAGGTTGAGGAGGTGGAGGTCATGTTGGGGAGACTCAAGAAAGCAATAAAGACTGCCACAGATCAATGTACCAGATGTGTCAGCAAAGCAAAAATAAAAGGAAAAAGAAATCCTCCATGGTTTTCCCAGGAAGTGGCTGCCACAGTCAAAGGAAAAAAAAGAAGGCGTACAGCATATACCAGGAAACCAAAACTGGGAAAGACTAGGAGTCGTACAAGGAAAAAATTAGAGAATCTAACAAACAAATTAGAAAGGCAAAAGCCCAGACAGAGGAAATGATAGCAGAAGGGGCAAAGAGAGGAGACAAATCATTTTTTAGATACATTAGGGAATGTAGGATGGCAAAAGGGGGATAGTAAAGATTTCTACTGAAGAAGGGAAATGCACCAAACATGACCCAGAGAAAGCCAAAATCCTCAAAAAATACTTCCGCTCTGTGTTTACCAAAGAGGACCCAGGGGATGGTCCAGCTCTGAAAAAACACAACACCCTAGGACCAGGGGTAGACACGAGTCCCTTTACAGAAGCCAAAGTACGGGAGGCACTAAATAAACTAAAAGTAGACAAAGCCATGGGACCAGACGAGATGCACCCCAGAATCCTTAAGGAACTGGGGGCAGAATTAGCAGCCCCTCTGGCACTTCTATTCATGAAATCCTTGAAGAGCGGTGTGGTATTCGAAGATTGGAAAAAGGCAATAGTGGTTCCACTTCGCAAATCAGGCAGTTACGAAGAGGCTAGTAATTACAGACCGGTGAGCCTCACGTCTATAGTGGGGAAACTAATGGAGACGCTACTCAAACAGAGGATTATAGCATTCCTCGAAACTAGTGGCCAACAAGACCCTAAACAGCACAGATTCACAGCAGGTAGGTCATGCCAGACAAATCTGCTCGAGTTTTTTGACTACGCTACAAAAATAGTGGACAACGGTGGGGCAGTAGATGAGGTCTACCTAGACTTTAGTAAGGCCTTTGACTAGGCTCCACACAGAAGGTTGGTAAAGAAGCATGACCACACAGGGGTTGGTCCAGAAGTAGTCAGATGGGTAAAAAACTGGTTACAAGGCAGAACCCAGAGGGTACAGGTTAATGGAATACAATCGACAGAAGGCAGGGTGACCAGTGGGGTGCCCCAGGGCTCAGTGCTGGGGCCTCTGCTCTTCAATGTTTTTATGGCAGACATCACTGACAGACTAGAAGGGAAGGTGTGTCTGTTCGCAGACGACGCCAAGATATGTAACAGGGTGGACACCTCAGAAGGAGTGAGCAAGATGGAAGCTGACTCAAGAAACTAGAAGAATGGTTTAGAGTGTGGCACCTGAGATTTAACACCAAAAAGTGCAAGGTCATGCACATAGGAAAGAAAAATCCAAGAAAGGAGTATTACCTAGGAGGTGAGACACTGGCGACCTCAAACCAGGAACAAGATCTGGGAATCATAATCTCAGACAACTTGAAGGTTAGTAAGCAGTGTGAGAAGGCAACATTGAAGGTCAACAGAATGCTGGGCTGCATTGGGAGGGGAATCACGAGCAGGAGGAGAGAGGTGGTACTTCCACTGTATAGATCGCTAGTCAGGCCTCACCTGGAATATGGAATCCAATTCTGGAGGCCTCACCCCAGGAAGGACATTGACCAGGTGGAAACAGTACAGAGAAAGGCTACAAAAATGATTCAGGACCTGCAGTACATGTCCTACGAGGAAAGACTTACAGAACTGAATATATACTCCCTGGAGCAGAGAAGAGAGAGAGGGGACATGATTGAAACATTGAAGTACACAAAAGGCATTAACAAGGTACAGGCGCAGGAATTTTTTCACTTCAAGAAGGGCTCCAGGACCAGGAGACATGACCTCAGGCTGCAAGGAGGGAGGTTCTCTAGCAACACTAGGAAGTTTTTCTTCACAGAAAGAGTGGTGGATGCCTGGAACAGACTGCCCCAAGAGGTTGTGGGGGTCAACACTGTGGGGAGATTCAAGAATGCATGGGGTAGACACATGGGAGCCCTGACTACAAAGTCAACTAGAGTGTCAAATAGGTCTAAAACTAATGGGCAGACTAGATGGACCTAGTGGTCTCCTTCTGCCGTCAACTTCTATGTTTCTATGTTTCACTCTCCTCTTCAACTTGAACACTGCCCTTACACCACCAGTGCAACAAGCCATGCAGCATGGGCATCACCTGCTGCCCAATCTTCAACACAGCAACAGTTCAAACAGACTACTTTGCATTCAACTACTTTTTTCCCTGTTTTCTTCTTTCATCATCAGTTTTAATATACAAAAAAACTTAAATATTGATTATTTAATTATACAAAATTACCTGTTTCATAATCACAATAAGGCATTTCAGGGTGTACGTTTTTTTTTATTTACTTTATTTTATTTACTGTAAATTCGGAATTACAAACCTTTGAGTCAAAGACTCTTTTGCAAAGGCTCCACGTCGGTTACAGAGGGTGGAGGGGGGAACACGAGTTGGGGGAAGACAGACGGAACAGGCAAATTATATACAAGCACAAATTATTTACAGATTTATGTACAATCACATTTTAGTAACATTAGCTCTCCGGTGGTTACAGAGGGTGGAGAGACATATGACAGTAAAGGCAATGGAAGGCAACTTTCAATACATAATAAACAAGTGGTATTACTGAATTAATTGTCGGTATGATGGCAGAGAGACTTTTTTTTTTTTCCTCTGGTTTTGGCAGGTAGGAGACATACCTCGACCCTGGTTGAGCATGGGGGGGTTTAGATAGGCCTGAGGGGCCCCTGTGTGGGTGTGTGGGGGAGGGGAGAGGAGACAGGTAGGCCAACATAGCATTCACATTTTGAGCTACCCAATAGGAAGGTTTTTAGGCCTACTTTGAAGAGATGGATGCTGCGGGATTGGGAGAGGGAGGGCGGAAGAGTGTTTAGCCAATTGGGGGCACAGTAGCGGAGGGATCTCTGCACAAGGGACGTTCGACATGGGGGAACCACGAAGGATGTGGTAGCCGTGAGTCTGGTAATACGCCTGAGAGGGGCCGGTTTGATGATGGGGTGAAGGGCGGTTGGCGCTAGCTGGAGGTGGATCTTTTTTGCTAGAATGCAGGTGTGGTACTTGAGCCTTTGATGGAAATTAAGCCAGCCAGTCAGTTTGTATAGGTCGCAGGTGTGGGTGAGTCTGTCACAACCCGAGACAAGGTGACATGCTTTGTTTAGCGCAGTGGTTATGCAGCTTAGGGTGGAGTTATCAGCAGTGCCATAGATTACAATCCCGTAATCTATTAGGGAGAGGATGGAGGATGTGACAGCTATCTGCATGGCATGTGCGGGCAGACTGTTTTTGATTCTGTAGAGGGTACCCACTCTTGAGTTGATTGCTGCCGAGAGGAGGCGTACATGTCTGTGGTAGGAGAGGGAGGTATCCAGGGTGACCCCCAGGTATTTGAAGTGATTGACGTGCTCCAGCAGGGAACCATCTGCGTTGGAAATGTGAAGAGCCATCTGGCTGTGCGGGCTTTGGCGGTGAGCAAAGGTCATGGCCTTGGTTTTGGAATAATTAATGATCAGCCGGTGGTCAGCGAACCAGTTTTCCAGCTCCCTGAAGTATTCCTGGAGGGTGTGCTGGAGTGCGTACGGTTGGGGGTGTTTCCAGTAGAGAACCGCATCGTCGGCATAGAGTAAGAGATGACCGCTGCAGGCTTTGGGGAGAGAATTAAGGAAGAGAGTGAAAAGCAGAGGGCCTAAGATTGACCCCTGCGGAACACCGGAGCGAACAGGCTTGGGAGTGGAGATGGTGGAGTTGATTCTTACTTGCTGCGAGCGTTCTGTGAGGTAGTCCTTTAGCCAGGCAGCGGCCTCGGAGACTACATTTAGTTGCAGCAGGACTTGAAGGAGTAATTCATGGCTGACCGTGTCGAAGGCCTTAGTTAAGTCTATAAAGATAGCCCCTGCTAGTGACCCTTGGTCGAGCGCCTCATGGATGAACGTTGTGAGCTCAGCGAGAGCCGTGATGGTGCTGTGGCCAGCTCTGAACCCATGCTGTTCCTTGCTGAGCAGGTTGTGTTTTGTTAGATGCTCAGTAAGCTGGTCTGAGACTATTTTTTCCAGGGCTTTGGAGAGAGGAGGGAGTATAGAGATTGGTCTATAATTCCCGGGGAGGGTGGGATCACCGCTCTTTAAGATAGGGGTGATCACGGCTTTTTTCCAGGTAGTGGGGAATTGGCCGAGGCAAAGCGAGAGGTTTAGGATTTGTGTGAGATGGGTTATGGTGATATCAAGGGTAAGCCTTATGAGTTTTAGGTCCAGGGAGTCGTTGCTGAAGCGAGTGTTAGCGATTGCTTTGGAGATGTAGCGCTTGGCTAAGGAGCAGGGGATGGTACGGAACCGGAAAGGGGGAGGGAGGACTGTACTCGCCATAAGTGGAGTAGAGGGGGGTTTGGAAGAAGTTAGGCGGGAGGATATGTGAGAGGTCTGAGAAAGTTTCATTGAGGGCTTCAGTGATTTTAGCAGGATCTTGGGTAACGTCCCCATTCAGACTTAGTTGGGTAGGGTTGGGGGAACGTGATTTGCCACTAATTTCTTGTATGTTACTCCAGAACTTTCTCCCATCTCCCCAGGAGGAGAAGAGGGTGTGCTGATAGTAATCAGCCTTGGCCTGCCGTGTGGCCCAGGTGCATTTATTTCGAGCCTCCCTATAGAGTTGTCTGTCCTGGGTGCGTTGGGAGTCTATGGCCCTGTGCCAGAGGTTGTCCCTGTGTTGCATGAGTTTTAGGAGGGAGGGTGTTATCCATGGTGTAGACCTGGTTTTCACGACCTGCCTAGTGAGGGGCATATATCGCAGGCTTTGTTAAAGGTAGCTATAAAGTGGGCGAGAGCGGCATCAACTGATTGTGCGTTATATAAGGGAAGCCAGTAACTATTGGCTAGGTAGTCTTTGAGGTTATTAATGCCTCCTTTTTTGAGTTTTCGGTGCCATGTGGTTTTGGGTGGTGCAGTGGGCAGTTTGCCCAACCACCAGCAGATAACCGGGGAGTGGTCACTGATAGAGTCAGGGAGCACTGAGGCCTGGGTAATATTTTTTGGCCTGTTGGTAAAAATGAGATCTAGTAGTGAGGATGTCCCGGTTCTTGTGTCGCGCCTCGTTGGGGATGTGATAATTTGGGTGAGACCCATAGC
Organism: Neoceratodus forsteri; assembly: GCA_016271365.2. Classification (NCBI taxonomy): domain Eukaryota; kingdom Metazoa; phylum Chordata; order Ceratodontiformes; family Ceratodontidae; genus Neoceratodus; species Neoceratodus forsteri. The sequence goes on along the minus strand of CM028129.1, from coordinate 1,683,744,207 downwards.
CTGGGCAGCATCTCTGAAGCGGAGGAGGATGGGGATGCCCAGTCGATGTTGAAGTCACCCATTATGGTTTCATTAGTATTTGGGAGGTGTGAGACAGCATGAAGGATGGATTCAAATGTGGGTTTCTGGTTTCTCGGGGATATAGGCTGAGATGATGATGATTGTTTTAGGCCCAATCTAATTTTGACTGCGAGTCTGGGCCCCATGTTCTGGGGTATCATGATGGTGGCGCCAGAGTGTTGATTTAATGAATATTGCGCAGCCTCCACCTCGCTTACCGGATCTATCCGTCCTAAGGAGGTTATAGTTGCTTAGGGAAACAGCATCATTGGGGATTTTATTTGATAGCCAGGTTTCAGAGAGGGTTAGGATGTCTGGGGCATGTTGGGCAATCCAACCCTGCAGTAGGGTGTGTTTTTTGGGAAGGCTACAAATATTAAGTGATGCCAGCAGTAGTCTTCCCTGTGGTTTGTTTGGGGAGGTTTTTGTTGAGGGGGGACCAGGGTTGGGGTGAATGTTTCCAGAAAGGAGGAGTAGAAGGAATACAGCGTCGCAGCAGGAGAGCCTGGAGAGTTTAAGAGACTCATGCTGTGGCGCAATGGAGAATGTTTATTTTTGTTGTGGGTGGGGACTGGTAAACTAGAGATGTCGCCGGGAAGAAGGGAGGGAAGCGATGGGGGAAGTAGCAATTATTGTAGCTGGAAGGGGCTGGGTTATAAGTTGGGGAAAACTGTGGACAGTGTTTACCCAGTTGAAGTGAGGTGTGAACAAGGGTATAGGCAAAAAGGTAAGTTAGTACTAGTGGGCATTGGCTTGCAGCGTTGGGGTGGTTGTGCCGGCAATTGTCAGAGAAAGCTAAGGGAACAGGGTTCGTGGTGGAGTCATGAGGCGGAGGAGCCACTGGGGGGGGTTGATGAGCAAGGAGAGTGAGCCTGCTGGTCATTAGCGTTGTAAATAGGGTGAGATACATAGTGGGTCTAACCAAGCGAGACAGCGACCTCTAGGGCTGGATTTCTATAACCTGCAGCTGGAGAAGTGGGCGGATAGGTTTATTTTGCCTGTCACCTGACCTACTACAGGGTATATATTCAAGAGCCGAGCAAGGGTGGTGGTGGGGGCGGTGGGGAGCCGAACGCATAGTGTTCGGCGGGGCTCTAGCTGCTGAGCTCCGTTTTGCTGAGATAATGGCACTTCTTAGGTGGTGGAAGCACTTGGCTTTGCCTCATGCTTCAACCTACCCCAGGCATGTCATTTTATCGCAGTACAACACACACCTTGTCATGCCTTATTGCTTAATTATAAACTCGGGTCTCCTGCACTGCAGCAAGATGTGCTGTCGCTGGGCCATCGGTGCCCCTCATGGATTTTTGATGAATGTTGGACACTTGAAACTAAATAACAAAATAAAAGTTATACAAGACCCCTAAAGTCAACTTGCTAAATAGAAATGAATATGGAGTGCTGTATTACTTCCCTTTCCCTTTATGTTTCATGTAGCACAAAGATTTTCTTGTTACCTCGAGCTTCTTATAATCCCCTTCAATATAAAAAACACTTGCTTCAAAAGGACACTTGTCAACCCTTTTTGCATCATATTATTTCTGGTTAAAAGCCCACATTTTATGATTGTTTACCTTCTCTAAAGTTCACTGATGTTGCTGATCGTTTTATCTGCCTCCTGTCTAAGAAGAACTGAAATGCATGCTAATGGTGTAATTGTACCCAACCATGTTTTATTTCAAATCCTGATCTACTTTTATTGCATACTTACTGAGTGATGCTTATATGAGTGACCCAATTGAATATGTATGCATGAGTGCTGTTGTGACTAGACTTCTATAAGGCTGACTACCTTGATGATGTGGTACAGAGAATTATCACTTTGTATTCTAAACTTTGTAACTAAAAGTCATCCAACTTCTGCCTGACTAGGTAGTGTGTCTGTCAGATAAAATAAAATGTGAATCTATTAGGATCGTTGGCCTACTACATATTGTTGACTGAAATGAGGATGGGGCAGTGTTTGTGTGGAAGGACAGCACATCTTTGCTTTGTGTTTACAGGGGAAGGGGGTGCAACAGTTTCATCATCTGTTGAGTACAAGTTTAAAATTCCTGGCTACACCCATGGAAAATTGCCCTGAAGTTTAAGGGAAAATGCCAGCTCGATCTGGTAGCACTGATGGTCACTGAATTATCTCTTTTGACTAGAACTATCATGGTCTTATATATAGAACAAAGTAATTAGTCACCAAGTATAAACACTGTCAAAAGGGGATGCAAAGTACTGTAGCTCCCTCAGCCATTTGTTTCATAAAATCATTAGCTCTGCAAATTGATTTTTGCTTAAAAACCATTACAGGCATAAAATCATTAAAAAAAAAAAGATGGTTTTATTTTTCTGTGCATCGTGTGCATAAGGGTGCATTCATTACTCAAAAAAAGGTCAAAGGGTTGTTGAGAACACGTGTAAGCATGAAGCATCCAGCATGATCAATGAGCTGGAAACCGATCCAGTATTGAAAACCTGCAGAAAAAGGAGAGTACACTGCCCTCCTCGAATCTACAAGAGAGACTTAAAGGTAGGAACATACAGTAATATTATTTCTAAATAGACTTGTGTTTGACAAAGTTCCATGCTGTATTATTTTTAAAGTGCCAGTGCAGCCCTTTATGGTATTTCACAACGGCATAAACATATGAAGCCTGGCAAACAGTAGCATGGTATGAAGTCAAATGTGCATAATTTATCACGGGGGCAACATTTCTAGGTTTTTGAGTTGTTATTGAAGGTAGGGTTGCAGCCTCAACTGCTTTACCACCATCTGGGGGACAACAAGTGGTGGGCAACTGGATAACAGCATCTGGGTAACATGGACACAAAGCACGCTCTGCGCTGTTATGACTTTTATGCACATATCTGGAGCACTTTCACTGATGTCTAGGGGTTAAAGGAGAAACATGGCAGAGAATCTCCAGCTCATGCAGGTTGATGCCCGGTACTCTCGAGTCCAATAGTGGTAACTACCACTCCCTTGATGTATATTCCAAAGGAAGCACTGACCAAAGGGGTCAATGTGAGATGGCAGTCAAAGGGCATTTCAGAGGCCAATTGGAGATCTATCTGGCCAGATATCTAGGATCCTTTTTTATTTTTATTTTATTGGATTTTGTTAACAGGGTAGGCTCACTGAGACTTGCATCCCTTTTTCAGCTGCGACCCAGGAGAAGTTACATACAGTATATGGCTTTCGCTTAATGCAACATCAGGTATAAAAATGACATTTGAGACAGTCTGATAATGGTAGTAACAGTTGCTTCAACAGTCGTAACTCAAAAGTGGGTATAACAATCCATACATACAGATCAAGAGGACAAAGCGTGCTTAACAGTGACTGCCCTGTATTCCAACACCATGTAAGGCAATCAACAAAAAGGGTGTGAGTGGTACAGACGGCTCTAAATAAGCCTCCACCTGCGCTGCTCAGCTGGTCTGCCTGGAAGAAAGCTCCTCTACCCTGAAAAGTGCAGGCTCAAATTGGGTGCTGCCTCCAGCATGGATCCTATCTCTGCTGCCTCCCGAAGCCTTGCCCAGTGCGGTCGGCTCTAACTAAACCTCCACCTGTGCTGCTCAGCTGGGCTGCCTGGAAGAAAGCTCCTCTACCCTGCAAAGTGCAGGCCCAAATTGGGTGTGTCCTCCAGCACAGATCCTATCTCTGCTGCCTCCCGAAGCCTTGCCCGGTGCGGTCGGCTCTAACTATGCCTCCACCTGTGCTGCTCAGCTGGGCTGCCCGGAAGAAAGCTCCTCTACCCTGCAAAGGTACAACAGGACTCAGCCATCAGGTTCAATTTTTGGCACATTCCACAGCCGCATCCTGCTTGGACACTGCCCTTTTTTGTTGCATCTCGAGTGGCTTTTCCCCTGTCTAATTCTTCCTCATGCCACAGTTGCTCCTTATACTTAAAATTACTGTTTTCTGTTTGTTTTTTTGTTTGTTTTGAAAGGGCTGTTAAGTTCCTGATCTTAGTGATGTTACTATATTTAAGCTAATGCTGCTAAATTACTGATTGATTCATTTGTTTTCTTAAAGGTTTTAAAAATATTTAGCATTTCATATAGTATAATTTAATTTTAAAGCTGTCAAATAGGTTTAGCATCAACTTCTGTTTAGCCTTGTGTCCCCCTCCCAGACTCAGTGGCAACAAGACCACCTTTTCAACTGCAAATTCATTTTCATTCTTTATCCCCTGGACATTTCTACCCCTTTGTTATGTTAATCTGTAAGCCCATACATCTCACGCCTCCTGTTCTTCTGTCTCTGCTGTTGTATTTTCCATTAGCAGGTTATACAGATCTGCCACTAGAGGGATCTTGTTCTTTCATTTAAGAAAGTCTACCATCTTAAAGTCACAGTGGCTTTATTTGCTGTATACCTTCCTTGTACTGCCTCCCTACTAAATCCTATTTTACCTCACTTGGTTCCTCTCTTGTCCAATGGCATCACAAGGTGTGAAACTATTTCTGGTGCTTTTCTGCACACTTTGGGTCCCACTCTCATTTGGATGGCACTCCACATCTCATACCCCTGTTCTCCCTACCACAGGAGCTTCCTCTTAACGCACTTGGCATGGTCACCAGTACCGATGTAATATACTACACCCCTTTCTTCCCATGGAAGCTGCACCATAGCAGGCTGCACATGAAACATGGAAGTTGTCTGTCCTCTATTGACCCCACTGTTCTTTTTTTTTTTTTTTTTAGTTGTTTAACCAGGTACAGCACACTAAGCTGGAAGCTTTTTTACAGGAGTGACCTGGAAGCACAAGGAGGCTAAGTGACTTGCTCAGGGACACAGTATGCAAGTGGAAGCTGTGGGATTCAAACCCAGGTCTGGTCTGCTGGATGTCACCAGATTTGCAGCTCAGAGCCTTAGACCACTGCGCTGTACTGCCTCCTATGCCTCCTGCCTCCATGTGCTACTTAAAAGCCTCTCTGTTCCTACAGGCCCTGATAAAGTACGTCTAAAGAGGAAATCTTGTCCCCTTACACTCCATTTACTAAAACAACTCCTGAAATGCCTCATTCTTCTTCTTCTCATCTCTGGGAGTGTACATCCTAATTCAGGCCCTCCTTCATATGGAGTCAAAAAACAGGGTACCCTTGTTCTGGCCAGTATGAACATCTGTAGTCTGTTAAAAAAATGTGATGCCCTCACTGCTTGGGTTGTAGTACACGATCCTGACATCCTGTCGGTCATCGAAACATGGCTGTCACCATCTACCCCTGCCTCGGCCATCATCCTACCAGGTTACTCACTTTTCAGACAGGACAGACTATCAAGAAGGAGGAGTCTGTGCCATATACCTAAAGAAGTCATTGTTGGCCCATCCACTTTCCTTCCCTGAACCAGCTATGGATATTCAGATCCTTGATGTTAAGGTTATGCTTGGTACACACAACAAGGTCCTTAACATTGTCTCAGTCTATATTTCCCCATACCTTGCTGAACATGGCTTAAAACCCCTAATGAACTGCATCATAAGTCTAAAACAAGACACAGAAACCATCCTGTTAGGTGACTTTAATGTCAACTGGCTCTTGTCAGGTGCCAGAAGGAATAGGAATGAGTTAACAGGCCTGAACTTTACCCAGTTAATAACAACTCCAACCAGGATAAACTATAAGACTGGGACTAGCACACTGCTGGACTGGGTCCTAATGAATCGTCCAACACATATCTCCCATTCTGAAGTATTGCCCGACACTATCAGTGATCACTCTCCTACCAAGTGTTATTGGTCAAACAAATTTATCAAGCCCCCTGCCAGAACAATCACAAGCAGAGTGCTCTTCCATGGCCACCTGCAACCACTAAAGTCTCTCCTCAGACAACAAGACTGGTCTTACATTGAAACCGCACCTGATATTGACTCAGCTCTACAATACTTCATTGAAAGTTTCAGTGAAGCCTGTGGCATCCACGTCCCTTTTAGAAAATGTAGGATCAGAAAACTTGATAATCCTTGGACCTCTTTTAGCCTTCTGTCTCAAATGAAAGATTGTGACCACCTCTGGCATAGGGCCAGGACCTCTGGCAGTCAACCTGACATACAGGCCTATAAGATGACCAGGAACGCATGTACTAAGGCTATCCATGAGCACAAAGCACGTTACTATAAGGACATCCTTGCCAAGACCTGGGCGGATGGGAATAAATTCTGGGAAAACCTCTTAGAAAGCACTGGGAAAGCATCCAAACAGGCTCCAACTATGTTAAATGTTGATGGGTCTAACACCCATGATCCCGTGTTAATTGCCAACACATTTAATTCATCCTTCACAGACCTTAGCCAAACTCTGCCCCCAAATTTCTTTGAACCGCCCAGCACATCTCCTACATCCACCAAATCAGAAAAGGCCTTTACCCACCCATGTTTCTACTTCAAAGCTCTCTCGGAAAGCGACACCAAGACATACCGAAGTAAAGTTCTAGGAGGAACTAGGACAAGCAGTGATTCCCTCGACCTAAAACTTCTTACCCTAACTCTAGATGAAGTCCTGTTCCCCCCCACCAAGCTTCTCAATCACTCCCTCATACTTTCACAGTTCTCCCAGATCTGGAAATCCGCTCTGGTTACACCAGTTTTTAAGAGTGGGGACAGATTACTACCTGGGAATTATAGGCCAATATCTATAATTCCCCCATTGTCCAAAGCACTTGAAAGGATTGTTGCTGACCAGTTTGTGGAGTACCTGGAAAAATACAACCTACAATGTGTCCAACAACATGGTTTTCAGAAAGGACACAACACATCTATGGCCCTACTGGAATTTACAGGTTTCATTCACCATACTCTTGATCAGGGTCAACTTGTTGGTGCAACCTTTATTGACCTGTCTAAAGCATTTGACACAGTCAATCACCATTTGCTGACACATCAATTTGCTGGGCTTGGTATATCTTCAGAAGCCCTAAAATGGTTTACCAGCTATCTAGCAAACCACACACAACAATTGAGAATAGGGTCTGCCCTTTCTGCTAAACTACCTGTCTGCTCTGTGGTTCCTCAAGGATCGATACTGGGACCCCTTCTATGTAGCACCTTCCTCAATAATCTTCTGGCATCCTGTTCTGAACCAGTACTCCTCTATGCAGATGATGCGGTCATTTTCTCAAAGACTGCTGACCCTACCCTCCTTCAGGCCCAACTTCAGAAAAGTTTTACTGAAGCCGAGTCCTGGTTCATCTCTCATAAGTTGGTGCTTAATTGCAAAAAAAAACAAAGGTCATGCTCTTCCATGGTACCCACAGCAAGCACAAAGCCAAACAATTGGCGATTAAAAACAGTGCGGGTGTTATCCTTGATCAGACTCAATCTTTTAAATACCTAGGAGTTACTCTGGATAGTACACTGTCCTAGTCCAACTATGTTGAGAATGTTGCCAAGGCAGTTAACATTCGCCTAGGCCTTCTACACAGGCATAAACACTGCCTTACTACCCGAAGCCCTCAGATTGGCTATCCAAAGTTCAATTGTGTCTATTATTGACTATGGTTTGGACATTTATGGTTCCGCCACAGACACAACCCTACATCGGCTCACCACATCTCTGAATAAGATATGCTGTCTACTAACTGGTGCAGCGTATCGTACTCACACTTGTGACCTTTACAAACAGGCAAACTGGCTTCAACTCCAGGCTCACATTGAATATCAAGCCTGCCTTCTGGCTAAGAAGGCAGATCTTGGTCTCCTACCACCAGGTTCCCTTTAGCTTTTCAATCCCTTCTGGGGCACTCTGAGCACACAACGTTCTGTGAGCCAAACTTTTACTATCCCTCGCTGTCGAACCTCGCTCCAACAACAGTCCATTGCAGCTAGAGATGCTAATTTATTTAATTCCCTTCCTCCTGAGATTGCAACAACTGCAGCCTTGGGACCATTTAAGTGGAAGCTGCATCAATACCTAGTTTCTAGAGTATCTTGTGACTGTGATACCTAATCTCTGCTGACAGCTAAATGCACTGGGGCCTCCCTCTTACCATTTGCCCCTGTATAGCCCTATCCTGTTGCTGCACTATTCCACTAACAGCACTACCTCCCTTATCCCTTTCTCATTCCTGCCCTCTTTTCATCCTACCACATCTCCCCTTCCTTTACTCCTCCACTCTCACTTCCCCCCCTCCTCTGAGACCTCACCTTGTTCTCTCCCTCTACCCCCCCACCCCCGTGGGTCTTTCCTGCTTAAGCTTCATTGTAGACTCTCCCTCCTTGCTCTTATTTTGCTCCTTCCATCCCCAGTTCACCCCCTGTACTTCTCTCCTTGTAATCCCTTTCACCCCTCTTCAGACAAGGCCACTGGCTGCCCTTGACACAATATTTATCTTCCCATATTGTTCTTTTTTGTTTATGTAATTACTTTCCTCATGTTGCACTACTTACTGAAACCATTGTAATTTGCTATTCTTGTGACTTGACGTGGAACCTCTATAAAAGAGCCCTTGGCTCAAAGGTCTTTACAATTTGTTAAATATATAAATAAAAATAAAGAGGGTGTGAGCCTTGGGCAGCTTTTATCTCTAGGATAGCACCCTGATGGCCAGATGGTCCAGGTGTGGTCCCCCCAAAGCTACTGAGGATAACCCATGTGGGGGGCTGGGGGGGCGTGAGTGGAAGGATGTCCATGCCATGGACAAGGAACATGAAAAACCAATGCAGGTACATAAAGGGTACATACAGCAGGCTAGGAGACACTGCAACATATGGAGAGCCAGTAGTATCCCAGGGAATGGGGCCCCAGGCTGAGGGCAGTTGCACAGATGTCTCAGAGTGAGAGCCCAGGGATCCATTGTAGTAGCTGGGCTAGCAGTCTGCACTCACAAGGCAGTTTGTGGCAGGTCAACTTCAGTGGGGAATGCTGAAGGCCCCAAATGCTCTTGACTGTTTGACCCACTAATGACCTGAGTTGACTGGCTTTCATAGCCTCATGTCCAAAAGGAATCTGGAAAGGAGAAAATTATATTTATCATCAACAACTACTGCACTATGATAAATATGAGTGACAGTCCATATCCCTGGGGGCAGGAAGGACATGAACTATGAGATGTTGAGTGTAACAGGATGAACAACCACTCGGGGACTTGAGAGACACAGGGTTCACTTAGGTAATATGAATGTCTGGTGCTAGTGGGGAAAAGGGAACTTGAAGATTACCTAGCAGAGGGATGCTCTGTAGTATGGGGAAATGTGGGACAGATGTGCAGCCTTTGTTTAAATATGCACATAGAATGTGGCCTCTGGAGTCTGGACCTATGTGATATTGGAAATGAACAATAACAGTCATCTACAAAGTAAATCCATGTCTGCCTCATGGTGATTATTTACTGCATAATGTGTCACAGCCACAGGTCCAAATCAAGTGGATTTGGGTGCCCAATACTGGTGAAATATTTTGTTGTAGGGGCTCTCTCTGGTTCGGCAGTGCCAACCCCTAAACAAGGGAAGGAGCCAGAGTGAAAACACCCCCCCTTCACCAAATACAAAGGGCTACACTAAAAAAAAAAAAAAAAAAAATACATAACCCAGGCTAGTGGAGCTGGGATTGGTGATACAGACAGCCATGCTGGGGCCCTGTATTTGTAGGATCTACATACAGTACTGGTTATCATATTGGTGTATAGACAGAAGAAGGCCATTTTGCCTATCTGGTCCATCTATCAGCATTAGCAGGTCAAATTTTCCCCACTGCAGAACAGGTAATTATCTAATTTATTTTTATGTTTGCTTGCACGCATGTGCAAGAAACATAGTGCCATCATCGGAGATTTCGGAGGTGTGTCACCTCCTCCTCCAATTCAGTCAGTATGCTGGCAGGCGCGGCCCCTGTAAGCCAATGCATTTTGGAGCTGTCTATGACACGCTCCAAAATGCAGTGGCATACAGTTGAAAGGGGGAGCTACGCTTGAGTGAGCAGCGATAAGATAAGGTTGCTCACGCAGCCCCCCCACAGACACCCTGCAGGCGGCGCGCCTCAAGACGCGATTGTATAGCCGACGGGCGTCAATCCCCCGCCGGCCGTGCTGCGCTCCCTCCGCCTCCCCACAAACGCTATAAATGCCATGCTGGGTGCCCACCCCAGCGTGGCAACTAATCATATAGCCGACGGGGTGCCCAATCCCCGTCGGCTGCACTGTCCTCCCCTCAGTAGTGAGTGCCACGCTGGGGCCCACCCCAGCGTGGCAGAAGCAGGCTCGTAGGCCGGCCAGGGGTGCCCAATCCCCGCGGGCTGAACGCCACCCCCAACGCCCTTGTGCTATGCTGGAGCCCACCCCAGTGTGGCAACGTCCCCACGCCGTCTGCTTTTTTTTTTTTTCACCTGTGAAGAAAAACGGTCCCACGGTGAGTCTCCCCGCCCCCCACAACCCGCACTCCACCCACTGCACACCCAGCCTCCACTCCCTCACCCCATACTTACCTCCGGACCTCGGCGCAACGATCTTCGGTGGACCGGGAACACGTCTGCACTCTTCAAAGCCGACTGCGAACTGAGGAAATGCCGGTAAGCTGTATAATGGGCTAGATAGGGGGGGTTTCAACTTTATTGCATATCTCAGGCATTTTTTTGAATTTTTGCACCAAATTTTCAACATGGGTTTTTGGGACCCCTTCTCATGATTGGTGTCACTGTCATGGTGTTATTCGGGCCCGAAGGGTGATTTTGCGCTGTGACTGCGCAGTGACTGCAAAATCACCCTTCGGACCCGTATAACACCATGACAGTGACATAAATCATGAGAAGGGGTCCCAAAAACCCCATGTTAAAAATTTGGTGCCAAAATTCTCAAAAATGACTGTTTTACGAGCGTGCGTTGCGCAGTTCCTACGCAGGCTCGTAAGTTCGCGAATTTTCAATATTTTCACTCCAGATTTTCAACATTGCCATTTTACCACACCTTCTTATGAGTAGTACAGCTGTCACTTTTCATATCTCACCCAAAATGTGTTTCTGCCCATGTAGCGCACAATGGCGCAGTCGGTGTGCAAAATCAATGTACGGGACAAATTAAGAAAATCACAGTGACACTGTTCATGAGTAGATGTCTTAAATGGCTATGTTGAAAATTTGGTGAAAAATTTCAAAAATGACTTTTGACGTCGCTGCACAGTTCCTATGCATGCTTCGTAAGTTTGCAAATTTAATATTTTCACTCCAGATTTTCAACATGTCCATTTTATTAAACTTCCTTATGAACAGTACAGCTGCAATTTTTCATATGTATCGCCCAAAATGTGTTTTGCACATGTAGCGCACAATGGTGCTATTGGTGTCTGAAAGCAAATTTAGGACAGATTAAGAAAATCACAGTTACACTGTTCATGAGCAGAGGTCTTAAAATGGCTATGTTGAAAATTTGGTGACAAAGTCCATAAAATGACTGTGTTACGGTGAGCATTGCACAGTTTCCACGCACCCTCGTTAGTTCATGACTTTGTAATATTTTCAGTCCAGATTTTCACCAGTGGCATTTTCCACACTTCCTTATGAGCAGTACAGCTGCCATTTTTCACAACATGGCCAAGTGTGTTTTCACACTTTCAGTGCAGAGATGCGTGGTCGCTGTGGGAAATCATTGTTCGCACAGATAAAGAAAATCACAGTGACACTGTTCATGATGGAGGCACCAAAATGCCTGAGTTGACAATCTGCTGTAAGAAATCCCCAACCTAATTATATTACGCTTGGTATGCTGCAGTTTTCTATGTACGCCGCAGACTTCACCATTTTTTAAATATTTTTACTACACATTTGCAACATAGCCATTTTTTACACCTCCCCATGAAAGAGTACAGCTGTCATTTTTTACATCCTGTTCGGAATATTTTTGCACCTGTGGTGCTAAATGCCGTAGTCACTGTGCATAAGCAGCTTCCGGCTAACAAACTGATATTCCCCCTGTTCATGAGGTGGGGTCACAAAACAAACATGTTGAAAATTTGGAGTGAAAATACCAACGAATGCCTGAGGTATTAGGCTTTTCAACTATAACGCCCGACCCTATAGAGAATGACAGGCATCAGGGGTGTGACTTGGGATTCTTGCCTGTGATGCTCATACCATTCCACACCCTGCAGTCACCGAGAGGCATCGAGGTATGCCTTGGACTCTTCGGCCCCAAAGTTCACCCCATTCTCCTATACCGCACCCATCTCACCGTACTTCCTAATGGAATGGGGTGTGCATAAGGGCCAAAGATCCCAAGGCACACCGTGACACTTGTCAGTGTCTGCAGGGTGGGGTGTGGTGAAATGGTGTGGCCATTATGCCTGATTATCCAAAGGCAACTCCAATGCCTGTCCGTATCTGTAGGGTGGTGGCGGGGTTGGCTTCAGTTCAATACTTCACTGCCATTCCTATTATGCAGCTGTCTAACTCCTACACTACCAATCCCAATGCTAGCAAGCAAACATTCGGCATTGACAAATGCTTGTTAAATATGTTTATGTTACTACTCAGGACTATAACAGATGGCAGTGCATTTCACATTCTACCTGCACTTTGAGTAAAAGTAGATAGTCTTTTATTATTTTTATACTGGTCAAGTTTGATCTGATATTTATAGTGATTGGAGTCCCAAAGGTTTGTTCTGTATTTTCAGGCCCATCTCTGTCATTAATTAGGTAACGCCAACTATTCTGTACATCATTAGAAGATCCCCTCTTGTACACCTATTCTCAAAACTGTAGAGACCAAAATGCATCAGTTTGTCTGCGTATGATTTATCCTTTAATTCGTGGATCTTAGTGGCCCTACACTGTACCCTCTCCAGCCCGACCACATCCTTCCTTAGGTATGGACTCCACAACTGTGTTCCATAGTCCATATGTGGCCTAACATATGCCCTGTATAGAGGCAATATGCGGTTTGTACTTCAACAGATAAAGGCTTTTTTAATGCTGTTTACTAGATAATTTGTTCTCTGGACAAGTTTTGTATAATGTCTGCTAAAATCTAGCTGTTCATCTATAATTATTCCAAAATCTTTTTCATTGGTTACTTTTTTTAATTGTTTTGTTATTCAGAGGGTAATCTTGTCTGATGTTATTCCTTCCTAATGTATCTGACCATTCAAAGAGCAAGTACTTATTAAAGATGTATATCTTAAACAGCTACAGTACTGCGGAAAGCTATTAGTTTTTTAAAAGCAGTCAACTATTACCCATTTTATCTGGAGTACTCTTCTTTTCCCTTTAGTTAATTAGAATATTTTTTACCTGATGTTAGTAGGTGTGATGTGTGGAACAGCATACTGCTTGGCAGCTAACGTATCTAACTCTATCCCTCCCACTAGAAACATAGAAACACATAATTTGTCAGCAGATGAGGACCGCTTGGCCCACCCACTCTGCCCATTTTTCTATACCTACAGTATCACTGTAGACCCTACTTGATCTCCAGTACTTTTTCCCTCCCCCATTTCTTTTCACCAAGATCCCTTTATGCATGTCCCATGCATTCTTGAACCCCATCACTTTTCATCCCCACCACCTCAGCTGGTAGGCTATTCCATGAATCCACTACACTTTTGGTGAAATACTTCCTCACATCTCTGCTGAATCTAACCCCCTCCAGCTTCACAGCATGTCCCCTTGTTCTTGTGCATCTTTTTCTCTGAAAAATACTTATTTCCTGTACCTTATCCCCCCACCACCATGTGAGGTATTTAAATGTTTCTATTATAATCCCCCCCCCCCTTTCACATCTCTCTTCCAGAGTGTACATAGCGAGTTCCTTCAGTCTCTCCTCATAGGGCTTGTGATGCAGACCCCACACCACTTTAGTTGCTCTCCTCTGGACCACCTCCACTCTGTCTCTATCCTTCCAGAGATGTGGCCTCCAGAACTGTACACAGTATTGTACAGTAAGTGAGGTTTTACCAGTGATCTATAGAGGCAGCACCACCTCCCTCCTTCTGCTGTTGATACCTCTCCCTATGCACGCCAGCATCCCACAAGCCCTCCCAACTGCTTTGTTGCATTGCCTGGCCTCCTTTAGGTCATCAGATATTATTACCCCCCGGTCTCTCTCCTGCTTGGTGGTCATCAGTAACACGCCACCCATTTTGTACTCCGCCCCTGGGTTTCTGTGCCCCAAGTGCATTATTTTGCACTTTTTTTGCATTAAAACCCAGCTGCCACACTTGTGACCACTCCTCACATTTTATTAGGTCTCTCCTTATCCTTTCCACTCACCTTGAATATCCACCCTATTGCAGATTTTGGTGTCAACCGTGAATAGTCACACCTTCCCCTCCAGATCCTCTGCAATGTCATTTACAAAGACATTAAAGGGGATCGATCCTAACAATTATCTCTGAGGCACCCTGCTGATCACTCTCCCCCTCCTCAGAGTGAACTCCATTTACTACCATCCTCTGTCACCTATCCCCTAACCAATTTCCTAACCAGTTTACCACATTTTTACCCACTCCTAGGCTACTTAGCTTGCTTAATAATCTACTGTGTCGAATTGAGTCGAATGCTTTACTGAAGTCTAGGTAGACCACATCCACCACTCCACCCTGATCAAATTTTTTGGACATGCAATCAAAGAAATCTATCAGATTCTATAGACACAGCCTCCCACCTGTGAATCCATGCTGTCTCGGGTCTCATAAGCCAGTTGATTTAAGATATTCCACTATCCTCTCCTTCAGTAGTGATTCCATTAACTCTCCCACCATCGATGTGAGGCTGACTGGTCTATAATTGCCAGCCTCCTCCCTGGTACCACTTTTATGAAGTGGGACTACTACTACATCTGCCCTCCTCCAGTCCTCTGAAACCACACTTATTTCGAGCAAGCTGTTGACTAGTACTGTCAAAGGTGCAGCCAATACCTCTCTGAGCTCCCTCAGTACTCTAGGATGTACCCAGCTGGTCCCATTGCTTTTTCCACTTTCAGATTAGCAAGTCCCTTTAGGACTCTCCTGTGAAAAAGGACTAGTGTCCACCCCTCTTGCTTTAGAGATCGTGTTACTTTTTTGTGACCCTCCTCCTTCCACTGTGAACACTAAACAAAAGTATTTGTTCAGGATGTCTGCCTTTTCCTGGTCCCCCTCTGCACTAGCCCTCCTTTTAACCTTACAGTCCTTGGCTCTCCTGGTCTTCCTCTTCTCACTTACATAACTAAAAAATGTATTGTCCCCTTTCGTTACCACTTGGGCTATTTTCTCTTCCATTTGTGACTTCACTCTCCTTACTGCTTTCCCTGCTTATCTCCACTTCTCCTGATATACCTCCTTATCCTCCTCCCTCTGTGTGTCTTTATATCTTCTGAATGCCACCTTTTGAGCTCTAACCTTTCAGCTACCTCTTTTGAGAACCATAGCAGTCTCTTTTTCCTCTTATTCTTACTTATTTGTTTGACATATAGGTTTGTTGCCTTCACTATGCCCCCTTTTAGTCTTGCTCACTGTTTTTCCACCCCACTTAGGTTTTCCCCCATACCATTCACCCATCTTTCTAAAATCTGACCTCCTGAAATCCAGGACCCTTGCCCTTGTGTGGTCCAATTCTGAAGCCCTCCTTATATTGGACCACACTGTACGTACACTACGTCATTAGCACTGTGACCTCAGTGACGGTGTCATCCCAGATGTTCAGGCAGAGCCACTCAGCAGCTGCCAGATCAGTCACTTGTGATGTCACCTTCAGTGAGGTCACACTGCTGCTGATGTAGTGGGAGGAAAATAACTAGATAGGTTGGCTGCCAGGCAATGTGCTACTGTATTCCATATATCCAGCAAAATATTATTACATAGAAAACTTTATAACTAGCAAAAAGAAAAGAAAAGAAAAATACTTCTGAAATAAAAAGTTACACCTGACTACCTCTTAAAATGTATAATATTTACCAGTCTGATATTTTTGGTTCTACTAGTGTTTTAAAGAATGAAGATGTGGGGTATTTTGATTGTAACCATTTTGTTTGCTTTTTTTACTTATTTTCATTATTTTATTAGTATTTTACCAGCTACTAGTAAAAAAATAATCTAATGGAATTTGTGTATTATAAAGTCAGAAAATCTTTACAGGAAAGGTTGGAAGTGAATTTCAATTGGAAACCACAAATCAGTTTTCAGATTTTTATAGAGGAAAGATGTTTTCTGCCACCAAAATGTTATATATTTAATAGAAATATGTGATTTTTCATAACCTGTGATCTTTTCAGCTAAACATGTTATTGAATATTTCTTCAATACAAAAAAAGAACATTGAGCATGATGCCCAACATTTATGAATAACAGAATACAAACAAGCATTTGTCAATGCTGAATGTTTCCTTGCATGCGCGTGTGTCAGGGGTGTGGAGGGCAAGTAAGATGATGTAGGGATTGCACAAAAAGCCTTATGAGGAGAGACTGCGGGATCTCAACATGTACATCCTGGAAGAGAGGAAAGTGAAAGGAGATGCAATAGAGACCTACAAGTACCTCATACAGGTGAAGAGTGTGCAGGAGGGGAGTCTCTTTCTAATGCGAAAAGAGTACCAGGGGACATACGATGAAGTTGGGGGGGGGGGGAGAGTTAAGAGCAATTTAAGGATATGACACTTTACTGAAGGGGTAGTAGAAATCTGGAAAAGACTACCAGCAGACGTGATGGAGGCAAAAATAGTGGAGTGCTTCAAGCATGTGTAGGATAGACATAGGGGAATATTAGTAAATACACAGGAAGGTGGAGAGGGTCACCAGAGAACAGATTATTCAACGAACATCTGAACAGACTGGTGGGCCAAGTGGTCCTTTTCTGCCAACAACTTCTATGTTTTAGGAGATGTGGTAATGGTTCTGGCATTTTAATACACATATTATGGGACTGTGAAAAATGTATCCCCTTTTAGGAGATATTGAGATGCAGATGACAACCTATTCTGGGTCACTGTAACCTACTTATTGTAATTTAGAGGTTATACTGATAGTTCAGTATTTGGCGTATTCGATGCACCCAACCCCTCCGAAAAAAAACCCCACTAATGAGTATGCTCCCGCTTCCCTGAGATATGTTTTCCTTGCTGTAGTCAGCTGGGCTGCTCTGCTCTTTTGGCTCCTGTTCAGCTGTAATCCTCTTGCTCCATTGGCTGCCTTCTGTTCACACACACACACACACACACACACACACTCACATCTCCCTTTCCACTGTGATGAGTTCTCTCCCTCCCGTGTCTCTCTCTCTTTCTCTCCCCCTCTCAAGCTCACCACATTTCACAGCCCAGCACCTTTAACGGGCACAGCCACCTTGTTACAGTCAAACCACCAAAAATAATGTAAAATACAGGGATTTACCTGCCCTAGGGAGCCAAAGGTAGGAGCCTGAAGGGGTGACATACATTGTACTTGTTAAATAAGATATAGAAAAGGGGGCAGAAAGGATCTGCAGCTCTTAAGGGGTTCCAGTAGGGCAGAAGGGACAGGACAGAAATAAAAGTATACTTATCTGATAGTTAGGAGCCCTCGTCTGTCAGATCTGTAGAAATAAAAGGAAAATAGGTTAGTTAAAAAATTAAGAAACAAAAACAAAAGCAGAACAAAGGGAGTAAGGTTTGGGGAAGGAGATTCAGCTAAAATCCCTTTGTCCATAATGGTGGCCAAGTGGCTAGTAATTTATTTAGTAGCCCAGATGGCTAGTGGAGGGCTAGTAGACCTATTGTTTAATAAAAGAAGGCAATGTGTTCTTGTGGGTTAGGAAATGCCCTGGGGGGGCTAGGATGTAATGTTTAGCCCTGGTGGTCTAGTGGGCTACCACCCTAATGGCTGAGGCTAGCATTTGTTTTTTAACAATTTAAAACCCTTCCCTAGGGTCTAGTGGGGGCTCCATGAGCCCTTTAAGAATTCTGTGGGCAGTGTTGTTGAAAGAGGCAGCGAGGAGGACAAGTTGGGCTGTTTGGCAGCCTGCTTGTAACGCGATCACGCTTCAAGTGAGAGTGCCTGCAGATGCCCGAAACTCCCAGCCTGTACGGAGCTTAGGCCTACTCTGCATGGGTGGGAGAGAGAGAGAGAGAGAGAGAGAAGGCAGAAGGAGTCAGTGGGAGGTGGAGAAGGCAGTAAAGGAAGTGCTTCCCCCTCCACCTTGCCAAATTGCCACTCCAGCGGTGAAGTTTTGCCCTATGGTGCTCTTTGTTTAAAAAAGAGGCAGCCTGGGAGAAAAGAGTCTGGAGCAGGAGCAGCAAGGAGTTGCTATATAGTAAAGGCACTCCACAGCGTTAGTAGCAGAGAGAGGGGAGAGAGAGAGGGAGAGGGGAGGGAGAGGAGGGAGAGAGAGGACAGAGAGAGAGAGAAAAAGTGCACCTGGTGACAGGAGACGCCAGGAAGTAAAGCCGCACCATGGCTAATGCAAAGCCTGGGGGGGAGTTCAGAAGCAAAGAGCAAGGAAGCAGTACAACATCGGGAGTTGGAGGAGACAGTAAAAGAAGCACTTACCCCCCATCTTCCCGAATCCCTGTTCTGGTGGTGAAGTTATTGCCCCACGGGGCTCTTTGTTTAACAAATTCTGGTCAGAGCTGACATAGCTGCATAGAGCTGTTTAAAGAGCTCTGAAGGTACAGTGGAGTCTGAGGATCACTCCGTAAAGACAGAGCACATGGCAGAATATTGCACCATGTCCAAGATGGCTGCCACAGTGTCGCACATGTGCAGTGATGCATGGTGGCCATCTTGCATATGGCAGCAGTTGTCACTCCATGCTCTGCGTGCATGCACGAAACCACGCCTGCGCACAAGACACTTCCGATTAAACAGTGTGCTGGGGGGGCTGCTGACTGCTATACATAGGGGAGCTTCACTGGCGAAGGAGAGAAGCAATGGTGCCACCACTGTGGACCACACACCACAGCACTATAGGGGATGGGGGCCATGCCCACTTATGGTCCCCCCCCTCCTACAGTGATCCCAAAATGCCTGCAGAGACAGTGTGATCTAGTGGTTAGAGCACAGGCTTGAAAACTGGGACATCACAGGTTCAAATGCCGCCATAGCTAAACACTTACTGAGTGACATTGAGAAAGTTATGACATAACCTTTCACTGCTCCTGTCCACCCAGGTGTGGAAATCAGTAGACTCAGGACCCTATTGGAAACAAGATGGTACTTCTCAACTGGGCTAGTCTGGGTAAATATAATATAAATTAATAAATTAAAGTGATTTTTGGAGCTTGGGGGGGTAACTTACATCTAAATCGTACCTGATGCTGACAGTAGTCACTGAGAAGAAAGGGACTGTAGCCAGCATCAACTATGATTAAGCAATAAGGCATGGCGTGGGGGAGGAGCGTTATCATGGGAGAATGGCCTGCCTTGGGTGGGTTGAAGCATGAGGTGAAGACAATTGCTTCCACTATCCGAGAAGGGCAGTTACCCCACCATAATATCCCCCACCACGGGAGTGCCTTACTGTGATTATGAAATGGGTTCCCATTCCATATCATCTCTTTCTGTGTTTTAAATTAATAAAAGATAAGAAATTTAAAGAATTAATTGAAAAGAGAAAAAGTAGTGACTGCCCACTCACTGTTGCTGACAGCCCACTTGCTGCCACTGACTTCCCGCTCCAATACAATGGATGGCCTAACCCAACAGGTGGCAGCACATATGGGTTGCTTTTCCACTGAGGTTCTGTGTGGCGTGGGTGATTTCATACTGTCTCCAGTAGGGCGAACAATGTCCAGTAGGGCTTCTTCCTCTTGATGGGTTTTAGGGGGTGGTGGTACTGTCTGGTGGGCATCCATCATGAATGGCCTTGATTCTTCCTGGTGCGGCTGGACCACTCTTAGGCTGGCAGACTCCAAGACAGCTGTAACAGTGTCTCCAAGATCTTTATCATAGGCTTCAAGTCCTCTTCTCCTGTGGCTACTGCTTTCTCTAGACTAGGTTCATCCTATATACCTAATGCCTGCAGATCACATACATCCCTAACTGGGGAATATGGCTCTGGCTCCCTTGCAGCAGGCGCACTGTTTACTGGTCACTCCATACTTCCAGCATGGACTCCTCTGACTCTGCCCTGGCAGTAGACCCAAGGCACTGGCAAGCCAGGTTGCTCCATGGAGGGCTGCTAGTCCCAATTTTTGCACATTCCATACAGTGAGATAAATGAAACATCTTTCCCCTTGTGAGAGCACCAAAAACACTGGGTGTCCTCTGTAGCTTCAGGGACTTCTTTCTCCATTCTCTGGGTGAGTGATTCTAATAGGGACAGAGGTATATTGACCTCCAGATTCCTAGGGCACCCAGCTATGACATGCCAAGGATGACTGACTTTGACTGCAGGGGGCTTGCAATCCCACACTCGGCAACAAATTACAGAAATAGTGTTCATCAGTCACAGTTCACTTGCACATGCTCTGGTAGTTCCTCTCCAGGTCACAGCTCAGTCCTAGCCTGCATCGCACTCACAGAAATCGATGCTTGCCTACCAATGCTCAGTTCACTTTTAAACTTTCCCCTGCTGATTTATTCATTTCCACAGACATAGTCTCATTTTGTATTTTTCCAAAGTACTCACTGTGGCAGTAGCCGACAGCCTTCAGAGGCATGGAACAGTCCCAAGTTGGCAGGCTCTCTCCTGACAGGTTGTCGCAGGAACATGGGTATAAAGATGATGCTGGACACAGAAATAGGGTACAACACACCCACAGCATGTTTTATTTTATACAAAAGTAGAAAAAAAATAAAATAAAAAACAGTTCAAACAGAACAAGAAAATAAACAATAGCTCAAGGCTATTTCACCGTACATCAGGTATCTCAAAACAATTCATCAGCTTTCCTGCTGTTAGAGATAAATTTCTGTTCAGGCACAGGTCCGTGTGTTTACCTTACTCCAGGTAAGTGAGACTGGCTATGCAGCTAATCTGACTCTTGGTGTTTGAGGAGGGCTTGTATAGCCCTTTCACTTATGGGAAGTCCCTCCCATAACATCTAATTAGTTCTAGAATGGTCTCTAAATAGGGAAACTCCTCCTCTATTACATAATGAGGTTTTAACTTACAGGGTATAAATACAGCCCTCTAGGGGCCACTTCCTCCATATAGGAAATCCCCATTCCTGAGATCCTGCTAACAGGTCAACACCTATTTTCTATATATGCAAACAGTGCAAACATTTATTGTATTTATACATGTGCTGTATTGTTATAGTATGGACACTAGCCCTTTATATCGCAGGACTCTATATAAATATAATGGGGCTCCTTTAGAGACCTGCAGTGTCCCTTTGTTCTTTAATTTGTTTAATTTCTCTATTGTGTTTAGTTTATCTTGCAGCCCTCTCCTTATTCTGAGGGCTACTTCAAATGTATAGCATTTCCACATACATAGGGACGTCACTTTATATTTAACTGCCATGTTAAACATTTCTTTATCTATTTCATTCTCTGGCACCTTAAATTTTTATTTCTTCCTACACAATATAGACATAAACTGACATTGCGCAGGACCTAGAAGGCAGAATTTCCATGTTTGCTGATGACACAAAGCTTTGTAACAGAGTGGATACACCAGAGGGTGTAGACAGAATGAGGAGGGACCTGCAGAAGCTTGAAGAATGGTCAAGGGTTTGGCAGTTGAAATTCAATGCAAAGAAGTGCAAGATAATGCATATGGGGCACAAAAACCCCAGAACGACATCAGTTGGGGGGTGAGGATATAGCATGCACCAAGCAGGAAAGGGACCTTGGGGTTATCATCTCTGATGACCTCAAGGTAGGGAAATAGTGTGGCAAAGCAGCAGGTCAAGCAAATAGGATGCTGGGCTGCATAGGCAGGGGCATCACCAGCAGGAAAAGGGAGGTCATAATTCCACTATACAAGACACTAGTGAGGCCCCACCTGGAGTACAGCGTACAGTTCTGGAGACCTTACCTACATAAGGACATAGACAGGGAAGAGAAGGTTCAGAGGAAGCCAATGAAGATGGTACAGGGATTGCATCACAAGTCCTATGAGTATAGGCTAAAGGACTTGAATAGTACTCCCTGGAGGAGAGGAGGGAGAGTGGGGATATGATAGTGACATACAAGTACCTTACAGGGAGGAATGGGGTGCAGGAATACACTATTTTCCAGCAAAAAAGATGTTCCAGGACTAGAGGGCATGGGATGAAGTTGGAGGGAGGGCGATTCAGAGGAAACGTGAGGAAGAATTTCTTCACAGAATGGTTGGTGGACAAGTAAAACACCCTGCCAGAGGAAGTGGTGGGGGCTGAAACAATCATGGGATTTAAGAATGCATGGGATAGACATAAGGGAATTCTGGAGGTCAGCGGTAAGGGGCAACAGACTTCTAGAAAAACATAAAGTGAACTTACATACTTAAATGGGCAGACTTGGTGGGCCATATGCCCTTGTCTGCCGACAGTGTCTATGTATCTATGTATCTATAAGCACTTTAGCTTATTAACTTCGTTAAGCACTGCAGCATTTTAAACTCATTAAAGGGCACAAATGCACTTTATGCACTTTATTCCAAAAATTGCACTTTATTCTATCAGCACCTTATATACTTAAAGGCACTTTATATCTGTTGGCATTAAATGCCATGAGTGCACCTTATTTCATTCCTGCCAGCTGGCCTTAGCCTGGTGCATTATTTTGGGGGGGTTCTTGGTGAGGGATGGATATATAGAAACTAGTAGTAAAAGTAGTAGGAAAAAAGATTTAGTGAGGAAAATAGAAAAGACTGACATAGGTGGCCAACCTATGCCAGGAGTGTAAAAAGGTAAAGTATAGCATAGGGAGATACTGTTGCACAACAGATGTCAGTAGGGAAAAGAAGAAGATAGGAAAGGCATCCTTCCACCGAGGCTATCAGACTGGCAGAATGCAGTTCTGCCACACTCCTCCCTCTTTAAGAAAAAAACAGTAACTCTTACAATAATTGGTTTTAGTAACAAACCCCCAGAATGTATGCACATTCTGTACTGATGGGGGTTTGGGTTGGAGCTTCCATTCACCCATGCTTTAGAAGCGCCACCCCAGGTTCCCTTTAAACAATAAACAAATTACATGCAAACTGTGTGAGAGGCCTTTTGGCACCATGCAGTTCTGCTTAAAGTTGAGCCAGCATAAAATTCTGTGGTGATTTGCATATGCAGCCCATGATGCTTTGCATTGTGTGGGCATGTGTGACTTTGTATTTTCTTTCAACAAATTACAGTACAGTCTTTACTGTATACACTGTAATTACTTCATTACCCTGGAGGTTTAAAACACATTGCAATATTAACCATCATAGTATATCCCTATAACAATTCAATATATACAATCATACTCATGTTTCATTTTCCTTTACTATATCTGCCCCATGTCATGACAAAAAAAAATCAGCATTTTTGTGTTGACTTCCTGACCTATGTTTTACCACAAAACGATAAGGTTGTAATATCAAATACCATTACATGAAAGAGAGAAAGAAATATGAACTGCAGTTTTATGCTGTCTTCTGGCTTTCTCCAAACAAATATATCTGGGTGGCCTTCCAGTCCCACACCAAGACTTTCTCTGGGGTGAGTAGTACCCTTCTCCAACCTCACCAGACACATCACAACTACACAGGGGCCCCATACCTGGACCCCTCAGGACCCTAATACATTCATTTCTATGTCATATTACGTTTTATACATTCCATTTATTCTATTTAAACATACCGACCCTGGAGGGTAACCCTTTGACCTCCAGACCCTTGGTCATCCCATTCCATGTGGCCACAACAGACACCTAAAGATAGTCAAGGAACTTCCCATGCTGAATACCTTGCAACTAAATGGCTGGTTCCCAAAACCTTGGGGGGGGGGGTATCTATATACAACATCATCTTCCATTAATGTATCATTGTTGGACGTTTGCTACCAACGTGTCCCTTGTGTCCTATGTAGGAGTCTCCCCCTTTTCCAAGGGTGCCATTTTGTACCCTTCACCCTTTGGGTCACTCCTCCCACATCTCTTTCAGGGTCCACTCTTTGTCTGTCCATATAACAGGTCTTAAAGTATGCTGCCACCTGCCTGGCCAATAAAAGTATGGGATTATACGTGCCAAAACCTCTCCATGGCTCGGAGCATGTAGTCTCCATCATCTTCCTCCTATATGCCTCGAGCACCACTACCCAGGCATCCACTTGTTTGGTCCAGGGGTTGAGCCTCATGTGATGCAGGACTCCTTCCCAGACCTCGTACCTCCAAAACTGTTTTGTCCCCACTCCACCATTAACCCTCCTGAACCTTAACATGCATTATTAACATGCTAATAGTAACATCTGCTGTCTGCCGTTTACCCCAATCAGTAACAGGACAACAACAAGTTATGACAGGAGGTGGTACAGAACATGTGAAAGTCCCTTCAACCCTCACAGCCTCTTTCATCTTGATTGAAGTCTTCTCCCCCAGTATTACATTGACAGACACAGTCTTACCTGGGGTCTCCTCTTGTCGTTCATCATCCTTCACCAAGTAACAGTCTGGAAAAATCGGCAACAAAGGAATTTCCACAAATACAGGATGCAAATGCTCAATCAGGGTTTGGAGAAGGAATTGGTGGGACAGGATCCATGGGCTCTGGAGGAGGAGGAGGAGGATCCTCCTCCTCCTCAGAGACCTATCCTAGTCTACAACCCTCCATTTGGGATCTCTCCAGTAGCACCTGGCATCGGTGCTCTGCCTTTCTCTGCCATTGGTCCACTTCCAGCCATCTCCCACTGATCTAGCATATGAGCTGCATCAGGTTCTCCACCTTTCTTTCGGATTCATCTTGACACATCCTTGGTCCTTCTTCTTCTTCTCCTCTGTCCTCTCCACGGGAGTCTGTCAATTAATGTTCCGACTTGGTCCATGGTTTCCTCTAGGACTCCAAGCCTGGAAGCAACTGCTCACTTGTCAGCTCGGCCTGCAATCTGGCCAGAGCGCATCATACAGGTGACATCATGAGGGAAAAAAATGTACCACCATGCCACAGGTTACCTTGGTATCTGGTCTGACACCTACTGAAATCCACCCTGCGGCTAGGACTTCCAGTATCCCACACTGACACCATATGTCGCAGGGATGTGGGTATAAAGATAACACTGGACACAGTAATAGGGTACAACACACCCACAGTGTGTGTTATTTTATACAAAAGTAGAAAAAATAAATAAACAGAAATAAAACAGTTCAAACAGAACAAGAAAACAGCTCAAGGCTATTTCACCTTACATCACGTATCTCAAAACAATTAATCAGTTTTCCTGCTGTTAGAGATAAATTCCTGTTCAGGCACAGGTCCTTCTGCTTACCTTACCCCAGGTAAGTGTGACTGGCTATGCAGCTAATCTGACTCTTGGTATTTGAGGAGGGCTTATATAGCCGTCCCACTTATGGGAAGTCCCTCCCATAACATCCAGTTAATTCTAGAATGGTCCCTAAATAGGGAAACTCCTCCTCTATTACATAATGAGGCTTTAACTCACAGGGTATAAATACAGCCCTCTGGGGCCACTTCCCCCTATAGGAAATGCCCTTTCCTGAGATCCTGCTAACAGGTCAACACCTATTTTTTACATATGCAAATAGTGCAAACATTTATTGTATTTATACATGTGCTGTATTGTTATAATATGGACACTAGCCCTTTATATCTCAGGGCTCTATATATATAATGGGACTCCTTTAGAGACCTGCAGTATCTCTTTGTTCT
This sequence comes from Neoceratodus forsteri, assembly GCA_016271365.2. Classification (NCBI taxonomy): domain Eukaryota; kingdom Metazoa; phylum Chordata; order Ceratodontiformes; family Ceratodontidae; genus Neoceratodus; species Neoceratodus forsteri. The sequence goes on along the minus strand of CM028129.1, from coordinate 1,683,718,486 downwards.
TCAATTTGTTTAATGTCTTTATTGTGTTTAGTTTATCTTGCAGCCCTCTACTTATTCTGAGGGCTACTTCAACTGTATAGCATTTCCACATACATAGGGACGTCACTTTATATTTAACTGCCATTTTAAACATTTCTTTATCTATTTCATTCTCTGGCACCTTAAATTTTTATTTCTTCCTACACCATATAGACATAAACTGGGATAAGCATTTTAGCTTATTAACTTCATTAAGCACTGCAGCGCTTTAAACTCATTAAATGGCACAAATGCACTATACGCACTTTATTTCAAAAAATGCACTTTATTCAGCCAGCACCTTATATACTTAAAGGCACTTTATATCTTTTGGCATTTAATGCTATGAGTGCACCTTATTTCATTCCTGACAGCTGGCCTTAGCCTGGTGCATTATTTTGGGGAGTTCTTGGTGAGGTATGGATATACAGAACCTAGAAATAAAAGTATTAGGAAAAAAGATTTAGTGAGAAAATAGAAAAGATTGATGTAGGTGGCCAACCTACACCAGGGGCAGATAAAGGTAAAGTATAGCATAGGGAGACACTGTTGCACAACAGATTTCAGTAGAAACAAGCTGTGGCAGAGCCTCTATGACTGTGAATGTATTAACTAGATAAGGGTGTTTCATGGGCTTAAACATAAACATTTATTTATTTATTTAAAAAATATCAGATTTACAAACCTTTGAGTCAGAGACTCATTTACAAAGGCACCTGGTTGAAACTAATACAAAGACAGCACAGTTAACAAGTCAAAAAACAGTGGCTCTGAGAGCAGACAGTTATAACAATCATTCACTGGAGATACATGGGTAGCAGTAGATAAACAGATTACATAGATTAGGCACACAGGCACCACATCAAGAAGACCAAAGAAGTTCACACAATATACAATAGCTAAAGCAAATAGACATCAGGAGTCAAAGAGAAGCCCAGAGTGTTCACATGAAGGCTGTTGCATACACTAACTGAATCAAAGTACAGTGCATTGAGAAAGGGCATATTTAAGCAATAAGGCATGACAGGGTGTGTGTTATCATGTAATAATGTCACTCCTGGGGTGGGTTGAAGCACAAGGCAAAGCCGAGTGCTTCCACCACCCCAGGAGTGACGTTATTACACAATAACACACACCCTGGAGTGCCTTATTGCAATTATACAATGGCTTGTTGTTATACACAGAATAAAAAATAAATTTTAAAGGATGTTTTTGTGTGTGGAAAAATATTTCTTAAGAGAAAATGCAAGGAATGATCCAAATCCAAAGCTACGGTGATGTTATTGTGTAATAACATCACTGTTTCAATTGGTCAGCAGCCAATCAGCTTCTTACATTTTTCCTTGTCATTGTATAATTAAAAGTAATGCCACCATCTGTATTACAGTTACCTATATGTTTTGCATTTTATTCTATGCACTGTTATAGCAATCAACTAAACAGAACCAGGCCATCATATACATGAAGGTACTGTATCCTAACTGAAAACACTGCTGAGACAACTGTATGTTGTGACAAGGTGGAAGATAAACACAATGTTGAGACACATTTTTGAAGACATTTGATGTGTTTAATTGTTTTTCTTTTTAGAGACTGATATACAGTTCACACACAAAATTAATATCATATAAAAGTGCATATGCGCAAATGCCAATGTAAATTCAACACATTTCATTACAAGCTGTTCTCTTGAAGGAAGATATTACTATATAAGGCCTAAAAATGGGCATCAGGTAAATGTAAACTGAGGTAGGTGTGTTATTGAGGGTATTGCATAGTTTATCTTTTATTGCTGCTCCACCGGATCAACAATATTTGCACAAGCTGTGCCCAGTCCACATTTTACAACTCTGGCCTGGGTCTGGTTATTTGGGTTTTACCCATACTTCACTGCATGTGGCTTAGTGATATACTGTACAGATGGCTAAAAAGTCTAACCCATTGAAAGCTGAAGTTTTAGAAAATCATTATGTTTAAAATACCAAGACTCACTCCCCCCCCCCATCACAATGAATCCTCTACCAAAGTCATGCTTAAATACTGGTGCTTCTACATCCATACCACTAAGATTTTAATGCCAACATGCCACTTCTGCTGTTATGAGCTCCCCCATCTGTGAAGTCCCATTTTATTTGTGGCAACCCCCCCACCCCCAAAACCAGGTAATTTTCCAGGGAGCAGCTCTTTACACCATATCAACTACATTACTGCTAAACTCCTTACTTGTAAGGAGAAATACATTTGTAAAAGAAACCAAAATCCCCATTTACCAGTTCACTGAATCACAATAAAGCATGTTATTCTGTGGGCTCCATTAATTCCTCAAGCCAGAGGAAAGATAGTGTTCTAAAACTTCCTATACGCACACAGGCAATGTAGTAATGAGGCTTCAGTAGAGGAATCTATTTTGAACACACTATTATGTTGTTTGGTAGCAAAGAAGAAATCAGCCCTTTTCTGAACACAATACTTTATTGCTGCTCCACTGGATCAGCAATATTTGCACAAGCTGTGCCCAGTGCAGATTTTACAGCACTGGTCCTGGTCTGGTGATCTGGGTTTTACCCATACCACACTGCATGTGACTTAGTGATATACTGTACAGATGGCTGCAGAGTCTAACCCATTGAAGGTTGAAGTTTCAGAAAACCATTATGCTAAAAGTATCAATACTCCCTCCCTCACCCCCCAGTCACAATTAATCCTCTACCAAAGTCATGCTTAAATACTGGTGCTTGTATATCCACACCACTTAGCTTTTAATGCCAACATGCTTCTGCTCCTGTGAGTTCCCCATCTGCGAAGTCCCATCCTGCTTTTGCAGCCCCCCCCCCCCAATTTTCCAGGGAGTAGCTCTTTACACCATATCAACTAAATTACTGCTAAACTCTATATTTAAAAACATTTGTGGCAGCCCCCCCCAAACCAGATAATTTTCCAGGTAGCAGCTCTTTACACCATATCAACTATAGGGTTTTATTTAACTCCAAAAATTGATTAGCATTTTGCTCATGAAAGTGCTAAAACATTGTGAAAATGCATGGCACTTGACTCACTGTGTTTAACAAGCATAACACTTCTAGAAAACCTATATAAATACTTTATGTACAGTTAGCATTGTCCCAAGAAAAAAACTGCTAATCAATTATTTAAAACCCTGATAAATTACTGCTAAACTCTATTTAAAAACATTTGGTTGAGGACTTTTTGTTTTAGTATATCCATGGTCAGGAAAAATTAATTTGTATAAGAAACTAGAATCTCCATTTATCAGTTCATTGCATCACAATACAGCATGTTATGAATTTTTCAGATTCTATGTGTAACCTACAGTAAGTCAAACATAAATTAGACACACAAATGCCTACCTATTTGCAAGTGAAGCAAATGTGGTTATTATCTTTCAGTTGTAAACACCTATAGTCACAAACTACAAGTTAAGAAGATTCAGTAGAATATAAACAGTAGCCCAGAACTGCCTGCCTGAGAATGAAGTTGGTATATTATTTGGAAAAAGGCAAGGCTGGGTCTCTTGCTATGCAATGTCCTGCAAAGTAACACACTGACTGCTCTTAGGATGGTGGTGTCAAATGGTTTAATGAGGTGCTGCGAGGTGCCTAGAAGAACTTGGTATGCAGAAAATTCAAGGAAGTGTTTAACCCATTCTACTTCTGATACCTTTCTATGATGTCTGTACTATCCATTGGTAATCTGACACAGAATGATTCCCAGAAGACAATGAGTTAACTTTCTGTGGGCTCAATTAACTCCTCAAGCCAGAGGAAAAATAGTGCTCTAAAGCATCCTATACACACACGGGCAGCATAGTAGTGAGGCTTCAGCTGAGGAATCTATTTTTAACACACTATCATGTTGTTTGGTAGGAAAGATGATATCAGCCCTTTTCTGAATGCAGTACTCCTGTTGGCTCCGTCCACAGTCATAAAAACTGGAACAACAGGTTTCAAGGAGTATAAACTCACCAGGAATGTTAGAAAAAATGACCCCTCCCCATTCATTCACAGGTGTCAATGAATGTACACTATTTGTTAACCATACTGGTTCAACTTCTTGCTTCCGTCATGGTAAAAATGTGAAACTACATTTGTGTTATTTTAAATGAGTGATACATAGCTTGTCCATGGGATGGCAGCTCTGATAGTTGTTCCAGTCTTTCTTTTCACTGATATAAACTGAGCCAGTAAAAAAGTAAGTAGGAAAAATACAGCATTATGGTTCTACAAGTAGTTGTTAATTGCAGCTGGTATTTTAAACATGTGCAAGTCAACTCCACTTCTCAAACTTAAAAAGAAAAATACACTTCATCACAGACTGTGTTTACCAAGTACTGTGCCCGTGATTAAAATAATTGTAACCCCTCCCCCAAAAATGTGCCCTCACATGGGCCTGCATGATTATCTGTAAAGACAATTAAAAATGTATTTCTAAATGCATTACTAACACCAATGCTTTCAAGGTTTGAAACTACTAAAAGACAAACTATATATTATATATATATATATATATATATATATATATATAACACACACACACATATACATATATACATATATACACACACACACACATATAGATAGATAGAATATGGTAAACAAATATTGTTAATACCAAAAGCTGAACTTTGTTTTTAGTATATAAATGTTTAAGAAATACCTGAAAGCTGTCTATTTTCCTTGGAAGCTGTAGTTTCAGACACTTCTTAGGACACCAGGTGACTCTGATAATCATTTGTTCCAAGGGTTTTTAAGTCAGTTTGAAGGCATTAAGTAACTTCTGTTCTCATACATAGTCCTTAACAAAATGCAGGGACTCCACAGACTTGCTCTGTTCCTTGGTCCAGATCCCAAACTAGTGCCTCTTCTTTCAACATGATAGATCCACCTCATGCCCCTCCTACATGAATAAAAAAAAAGGTGGGATGGATCTTTTAGAGCTTCTTGGGTGGAGGTGGGGTGGATCTGACCTCCCCCCAAAAAACAATGCTGCCTCCCACTACTCAGGTTCCAGTTCTTGTACCACCCATTTAAGAAAGAAAATAGTACCCTGCAACCATTGACTAACATGAAAGTGTATTTATTTGAGGATGGAAAACATTTCTTGGAGGAGGGTAAGGCGGAGAAGACTATTTACACCATCAGTCAGTTCCATGGACAGAAAACATGACATCACTCCTTTTGTACATTCAATACTCCTGTTGGCTCTGCCCACAGTCGTAAAAAGAAGAAGTTAGGAAAGGCATCCTTCCACCGAGGCTATCGGTTCCGGGATGGAACAACACACAAAGGTAGTTTTTAATAAACATGCTCCATGTGGACTTTACTTTAAACAGTAGAGTGAAATAGCTTTTCTTTCTCAGTCTCTGCACTCCAACTTCTGCACCTTTGCTCTTTTCTTTCTCTTTAACAGTACAGTGTATGGTTTTAGACCACCAGTACACACCACGCCCCCTTTGATGATGCTCAGCCAATCACACACCTTCTGCTCCAGAAAATTTGCATATTCATGAGTTCATCACATTCCCCGAGCCACAGGATCATTCTGAAGGCTCTCCCTTTAGGCTCATTCACACTGCACCTTGCCACACCGGCCACTTTCAAATCATTCAAAAAAATTTTAGGAACTGGTTAGAGAGCCACGTTCACATGGCACCGGTGTTTTCGGTGCCCTTTTGCTTTCTGGCAATTTGACTGTTGTTCTGGTCACTATTGGTTTAACAGGGAATTGTTAGTGGTGCAGGTGTTTTGACTGTTCAGACAGCACAGAAAACCACCTACACCACTCGGCAAACCCGGGGAAAGAGGGAACATGGATGCAACACCACACAACAGAAAAGTGCCCAAATGGTAGCGTTCACATGTGGGTAGGAGCACCAATCTGGCCACTGTAAGCCACTGACAGTGGCTCATTGTCGGCCATATGAATGAGCCTTTTATCTGAGGCACTGCTCGCACTTCCTGCCCTTGCTCATGTATGAAAATGTTTTCTACCCTTCTTTTCTCCTCAGCGCTGTGCACTTTGAACAACATAACAGTCCTGCAGCTGTACCCAATGCCCTACAAAAATGCCAGGGACCCCATGGGTGCCTCAAATCCTGGACAAAGAGCCTCCAGTGTAAGCCCTCTTCCCTGGTCTAGGGGTAAAATGTTGGCAGCAAACATTTTCAGAGAAGGGACCTGCACATAAGTAACAAAGAACATTTACTTGACCTCCTGGGCTGAGGCTGACCTCCAGGACTCCACTGGCACATGGCAGGGTGGTTGGAGCTGCAATAAAACGGGTTAGCACAACATGGCAAAGAACAGAGTAAAAAGTCCAAACAGGGTTTTAAAAACAAACAGTGTCCTTTTATTCTACTGAAGTGAGCCCACAGATTCTTATGGTAAAGTTCATTCTCAGAAACCTTGTACTTTATCTAATACTGTCTTTCCACTTCTCCCAATAGGGTAAACCTTCTTTCAGATTCCTGGGTTGCAACCCTGGCATGATGCAAATTGGCATATTATGTTCCTCCCAGAAGGTACTAATGTCTCTCTCTGAGTCCACCACCTCAGGAAGCAAAGACATGGACTCCCTGCACATATACCAATCCATCATTCCATCTTCTCCCCCAATTTTTTTTTGTGTGATTTCTTTATAATCCATCCTCCAGTCAGGCCACATTCTTGCAGGTACCCCAGCCCTCTCCCCCCAATATCCACTGGGACTTGTCCTCAGCCTTCTTCCCCCAGGGCTTGCCCCCCCAGCAGGGTTGGCGGGGGAGGGTCAGACTCCCACCAATGTCTGGATCCAGTTTGGGCCAGTGAGCCCAGCTAGTCATGGGCAGGACCTGTGGGTACCCACCATCATCCAGCTGCTGCCATTTTCTGCTGTTTTCCTCCCCAGTACAGAGGATGGGTGTGCAATAATGACAATGGCAGTGTTGTGCACCCTCCTATATGTGGCACGTTGGGCATCTGCCCTGCCTCTGCCCATCTGTTGTGCAGTGTCGGTGTGCCAGCCCTAAGCCTCTGCTAGGGACCAGTCTTACAACGACCATTGATCCCCACCCCCCTGGAGGAAGAGAGCTGTCCTTGGGGTGCTCGCTCCTTATCCTCCCCAGCTGACACCTGGTGACCCACTCACACCATGGACAGGGGTCACCAGCATGGCAGGAGGTAAGACACTGATGCCTCAGTCCTCCATGCCCAATCCCCCTATCAGCATGTCCCCTTCCCAGTTCATTTGCCAATGGGGTAGCCCAATCCCCAGCAGCATGATGCACCCCCCCATTTGTTGTGTGCCAAGGGGGTGCCCAATCCCCTTCGGCTCATGCATTTCCCCCCAAGCACACTGTATGGCAGACAGGGGTGCCCAGTCTCCGTTGGCTCCAGCCCCCCCAACCAACACCCAGGTAGCATGCTGAGAGCCCACCCCAACATGTTCATGAGCTCCTCCCCCAGCACACTGTATCATAGTAAAAGCCAGCAGAATAGGCCTCAGGGTCTATCATGTCTGCTTGTTAGCCAGCCCCCTACTAGGAGATCGCTCCTCAGCTCCCACAAACCCAGAGGGCTTCAGTAACCCCCTGTTCCTGTCCCAACCCCTCTTGAATCCCTCCACTCTGTTCTCTTCAACCAGACTCCTGGGCAGTGCATTCTATGGTTCCAACACCCTCTCAGTGAAGTAGCGTCTCCTGTGCTCCCCTGTACTCCCCCCCTCCAGCTTCCACTCGTGCTCCCTGGTAGTTCCCTTCTTCTTAAATCTGAAGACCTCCTTGGCTCCGCCCTTATTTATCCCTTTTACATACTTGAAGACCTCTATCATGTCCCCCCATCTTTCCTCTCTTCCAATGCATACAGCTTGAGTTCTTCCAGTCTTTCCTCATGGGGCCTTCCCTCCACGCCTTGAATCATCCTTGTTGCCCTCCTCTGGACCCTCTCCAGCAGTGCTATGTCTTTCTTAAGTTGGGGTCTCCAGAACTGCACACAGTACTCAAGATGCAGCCTGACCAGGGAATTATACAGATGAAGGATCACCTCTCTCCTCCTGGAGGTTATCCCCCTGGTTATGCAGCAGAGTATCCCGTTTGCTTTTGCTGCAGCTCTTCTACAGTTCTCAGTGTTATTCATTTTTAAGGTTCACCACTACCCCAGGTCACTCTCACCTGATGCGGCTTGTAGTGTGAACCCTTCAGGGTGTATGCATGGCCCAGGTTTCTGACCCCCAGATGCAGCACCTTACATTTCCCTGTATTGAACTTCAATCCCCACTTCCTTGTCCACTGCCCCAGGGTATCTAGATCCCCTTGGAGTGCCTCTCTCTCCCCTCCTCCCCATCTGCCAGTGCTCCCAGTTTTGAGTCATCTGCAAAGAGACTCAGCCTACTCCTGTGTAAGGACCTATGTCTGAGACATAGGCATTGAATAGGAGTGGCCCAAGGACAGAACCCTGAGGGACCCCACTGATGACCCTTCTGGGAGACAGAGATTACCCCACCAACTACCACTCTCTGCATTCACCCTGTAAGACAATTTTCCACCCACCTGAGCAACTGTCCCCAACCCCCATCCCCCTCAGCTTTGTTAGCAGGCCATTATGGGGTACCAAATCAAACGTTTTACTGAAATCCAGATAGAATACGTCCACTGGCCTATGTCAGTCCAGGGCACCCGTCACCCAGTCATAAAACTCTACCAGATTGGTCTGGCATGACCTCCCCAGAACAAAACCATACTGCCTGTCATCCAGGTGTCCCAACCTTTCCAGCTGCTCCCACCAAGCCTCTCCCTGATGATGCCCTCCATAACCTTGCCTACCACAGACATTAGGCTAACGGGCCTATAATTCCCCATCTCCTCTCTGGACCCTTTTTTTTGTGGATATGCACCACATGAGCCACCCTCCAATCCTGAGGCACCCACCCTGTCTTCAGAGAGATCTTGAAGAGTGTGGTCAGTGAAGCTGCCAGCACAGCTGCCAGTTCCTTCAGTACCCTTGAATGCAGCCCATCTAGCCATGGTGCCTTTTCAGTCTTTAGTAACCAGAGGGCCTCTCTCACCTTATCCTCTGCGATTTCGCCCTCCCAGCCCACCTCCTCATGCACCCGCCCATCCTCCTCTAGATTCGACCCATCCCCTGCCCTAGCCTCTTCCAGTCCTTCAGACTCTAGCTGACCTCCTGATTTTGTGGGCTCCCCTTCCCTCCCATTGGGATGGAAGGATCCCCTGCCCCCCGGTAAAGACCAAGGCAAAGTACTCATTTAGTAACTCTGCTTATTCCCCTGCTTCCTGCGCCCATCCCTCCCCAGTCCTAATCCTACATATCTGTGCCCTCGCTTTTCTTTTCTCCCCTATGTATTTATAGGCCCACTTCCCCCCAGATATCCCTGGCCAGGTTTTGCTCCTTCCTTGCCTTGCCCCCACCCGCCACCATGGTGACCCTCCTAGCCAGTAACTCATACTTTCCCCTCTCCCTTACTCCCCCTTGAGTGCTTTAAGTGTGCATAGTCTGCCTTTTTCCCCCTCACCACCTCTTACACCTTCTGGGTCCACCAACACGGCTTTCTGGCCCTACATTGCTTGCACCTTACCTTTGCACAGGACCTAGTAGCCTCCTGCACCCCCTTCTTAATTGTCTCCCACAAGCTACCAGGATCCATGTCTGGCGTCATCTCATCCAAGCAACCACTAAAATCCTTCCTATGCCCTCAAAGTCTGCACCCCTGAAATCTATTGCTACTGTGTTAGTGTGATTTTTCTCTCCCCCAGGTAAAGAAGAAACCAGACTGTGGCATGGTCACTGCCTGCCAATGGGCTGTTCACCTCCAGGACCCTTATCTGGTCATTGTCTGCTAGGGCAATGCCCAGTATCCGGTCCTCCCTAGTAAGCTCCCCCACATGCTGGACTAGGAAGACATCCTGGGAGACATCCACCAACCTCTGCTCCCTGGCCACTGAGGATGTCATAGTACCCCAGTCTGCCCCTGGCATGTTCAGGTCTCCCAAGATCACCACCCTGCCCTTTCTGAGGCCACAGTGACCCCTGATGTTGTCAGCCAGATCATCCTCCAAGTCTGCCTCCACTGCAGGGGGTCTGTACACCATCCCTATTTTTAATCTTTTATCCCCCCCCATCTGCAGGGTTACCCAAATCACCTCCATATCCCCACACAGCCTCCTTGACTCCACAAACTACTATGTCATTTTTGACTATCAGTGCCACCCCCTCCACTCCCCTATCCTTCCTAAACATTGTGTAGCCCTCTAAGTTTGGGTCCCAATCATGCCTCTGGGTGGCCCATGTCTCAGGAATTGCTGCCACATCTGCTACTCCTCAACTAGCATTGCCTGAAGTTCTGTCATTTTATTGCCCATCCTCCTGGCATTGATCAGGACTGTCCTCCACCCCAACCCCTCACCACTCCCCAGTCTTTGCCCAGCGCAGACCAGCTTATCACTTCCCTGCACAGCTCCCCTGTTTTCAGTGCTGCTCTCAGTCCCCTTTGTATGTCCTAGTCCTGAACCCCCGAGCTTCCCCCCTGGGGCTATCAGTCTGTTTATCCCTCCCCACTTTACAAGTTTAAACCCCACCTATCACCTATGAATCCAGAAAGTTTCAGTTTAAGGATCTCCCTCCCCTCCAGGTTGAGGTGTAGCCTAACCCTGGCATATAGCCCCTTATCCTCCCATGTATCACCCCAGTCCCCCATCAACCCATACCCCTCTGACTTGCACCACTCCCTGCGCCACTGTTTCAACCCTCTAAGTTTTTGCATATTCTCCCCGCTCACCCTTGGCACTGGCAGTATCTCAGAGAAGGAGACTGAGCATCCTATAGAGTGGCAAACCCTGGCCAATTCCCTGAATCTTGCCTGTATCTCTAGTTCACTGTTCCCTTCTAAATCATTTGTTCTCAGGTGAACTAGAAAATCTGGGGATCCCCCACACTCATTTGCCATTAAGTATAGCTGGAATTTGGCCTTGTGTACAGATAGGCCTGGGATACATTTAGCCTTGACTGGGCTGTATTTTCCCTCCCACTGAATACCCCTAATCATGGAGTCACCCAGCAGAAGCACCTTCTCCTCTCCCCCCAAGTTACTAGCCCATTTGCACCCATTCAGGCTCTGTCTTCTAGCTATGGCCCCCAGTTTGCTCCTCGCCCCCCCCACAGCCTGAGCATCACTAATCTGTGTGTGCCCTTCCTGGCTGCTTCTTCTGTCAACATCCCCAGCTTTCTTCTCTCACCCCCTGCAACCTCGGTGTCACAAGTCTGTGTGCGCCTATCCAGACTCCTTCTCCTGACTATGGCCCCCAGCTTGCTCCTCGCCCCTCCTCCGCAGCCTGGGCATCACTAGGCTGTGTGTGCCCTTCTAGGCTCCCTCTTCTGTCTGCCTCCCCCAGCTTGCTCCTTGCACCCCTCCCAGCCTGTGTATCACCAGTCACCCCTTAACTCTTCCCCAGTTGAAATGTTGCCATCAGCCCCTCCACCCATGCTTCTTTTTACTGATTCCCTTTTCACCTCCCCCCCACGTTCTGCCCTAACAAACCCTTGTGCCAGCATTCTCCCTGCACTTCCCTCATCCTCCCTACCTTCTCTCTGATTTTTCCAGCCTCAGAGCTGGCCTATCCAGAATGCTCCCTGCTGCACCCCCTCCTCAGCTGATTTTCCCCTCCTTGACACTGGCCTGTAATTGGTTCCTGCCCTCATCCACTCTGATGCACAGAGAAGCAGCCCCCTCTGCCTTATATTCCTCAAACCCAGGTTCATGCCCCCCTTCCTTTCCATCTGATGCCCTGGTCTCACAGTCCCCATGCCCTCCCCTTCTTTGGATCTGGCCCCCCTCTCCTGTCCCCTGCCTTCCTCTGATTTCTGACTAATCTCTCCCCATCCACCTGCTCCTCCCACCTGCCAGCCTCCTCCACCTCATCATCCAGATACAGCAAGCCGAAGCGATTTGTAAGTGTGATGCGTGTCCCAAGTTTGCCCCCTCCTGTCTCCCTCTCCCAACTTGGCCTTCTCTGGACAACCTCCTCCCTTTGGAGTGAATTCCTTGCTTTGTTATTTATATGGCCCCACCCTCCTGGAGCAACCATGTGGTCCTAGTCCTCTCCCTCCCTCCCCATCCCTTGGGGTATGCCATTATGTCCTCATCTAACATCATATGGTTCCTCCCTCCTCCTCCCTCTCCAACCTTCCCCCCTTCTGCCCTCCAGCTGCCTCCTTATCCCCTTGACCTCCTGCCTGAGACCTGCCAATTGGCAACACACTGGGCAGCCTCCAAACCTCCATGCCCAATCTAACATTATGGCTGCCCTGCACCCTGTGCACCCAATCATCCTATCGAAGATGCCTGCTCTTGCATCTTTCAATCCCATCCTCCTGAGTGTGAGCAATATGGGCCCCACCGGCAATAAAAGTACCCACCAATCAGTATACAATCAACCAATTTGCCCCCTCCATCAGCAGTAGCCAGCACTACCCAAGAAATCAAGACAAACAGCACCCAATATTGAAGTAGCCAGCATGACCCAAGCAATCAAGACAATTGGTACCCAAATTGCCCCCTCCCCAGCAGTAGTCTGCACACCCTGTTAATCAGACTCAGATTCCACCCAGTAATCAAGACAGCAGTAGCCTGCACACCCAGTTCATCAAGACACTCATAACCCCTTTGCCCTACAGGCTTTACGCTCACCCCTCCACCCTAGCTCTCGAACCCTGGCTCAGTATGAAAAACATAAACTAAGCAAAGCACATCATGTACATATACTTATTATTTGGGGCAGCTGCAAACTAGGGGTGCTAACTGCACACTCGAGCAGACTTAGATAGACCAGATGCTCTGTTTCTGCTGGCACATTCGTATGTTCATATTAACAGATAGCCCATACAGCATAAATTCAGCACCCAATCTTCACATGCACAAAGCTACCACTTAGGTAGTACTGTGAGACTTTAGCAACTCAGCACACAACATCTATAACAAAGCTACCACTAGGGTAGTACTGTAATACACCCCCATCCCGAGTCCTCCCCCTTGGTAGTTCAATGTTCACATGTCCTGACAACAGCAATGGAACCACAATCCGCACAGGGGTTGTATACAGACCCCCTTCTCAGGGGAAGGAAATGGACAGGGAAATGATAGAAAGTATACTTAGAATGGCAGAAAAAGGGGAGATATTGCTGATGAGTGATCTGAATATGCCAGATGTTAACTGGAGTGCAGTTGCAGCAGCCACTTCGAAGAGTGGGGTTATTCTAGATGCCCTACAGGGGGCACGCCTTAGACAACTAGTATTGGAGCCCACTCGAGAGGGAGCAATCTTAGACCTGGTTCTCTCAAATGGAGATGAAGAGAGGATCACAGATGTAGAAGTGGGTAGCCATCTGGGAACTAGCGACCATTGAACAGTATGGTTCACAATAAATACAGCAATAGAGTCAAGTCATACAAAGGCAAAAGTACTGGACTTTAGGAGGGCTGACTTTGCCAAAATGGGTGAGTGCCTAAGGAATGCACTAGCAAATGGGCAGGAAGGTGGGGGTGGAAGAACAATGGGGAATAATAAAAACTGCCATCACAGAGGTAACAAGCCTTTGTGAGAAGCAAATAAACAAAATGAAACGATGTAAGAAACCACTATGGTTCTCAAAGGAAGTGGCAGTGAAGGTTCAAGAGAAAAGAACATTCAGGAAGTACAAGGAATCACAGAAGGAGCAGGACAGAGAACTGTATCAGTTAAAGCAAAAGGAAGCTGGGAAGGCAGTCAGAACAGCAAAGGCCCAAACCGAGGAAAAGATAGCCAACTCCGTTAAGAAGGGGATAAAACCTTTTATAGGTACATCAGGAGCAAAGGAAGACCAACGGAGGGATAGTGAGGCTTAATAAAGGGGAGGGAGGTGGGCAGAGGTTGACTGTGAAAAGGCAGAGATACTAAACAAATATTTTGCTCAGTATTTTCAACGGAAGAGGGGAAGGTACCTAAACAAAACAGTAGAAACACTCTGGATACAGAAGTTGATACCAGCCCATTTACAGAAGAAAGGGTTCTGAAAGAACTCTTAAAACTGAAGGTGGACAAAGCAATGGGGCCTGATGGGATTCATCCCAGAATTCTAAAAGAACTAAGGGTAGAACTAGTGACACCACTGACTACCCTCTAACAAATCATGGGAGGATGGGGTGGTACCCGAGGACTGGAGGAGGGCAGATGTGATTCCCCTTCACAAAAGTGGGAGCAAGGCAGAAGCAGGAAACTACAGACCTGTTAGTTTAAACTCAGTGGTAGGGAAAATGATGGAATCACTTCTGAAGGAAAAACTGTCAATTATCTAGAGGCCAGAGGGCACAGGACCCAAGCAGCATGGATTCACAGCGGGAAGGTCATGCCAGATGAATCTGATAGATTTCCTTGACTGGGTGACCAAAGTAGTAGATCAGGGAGGGGCTGTGGACATGGCCTACCTAGACTTTAGCAAGGCATTTGACACAGTCCACACAAAGATTAATATACAAGTTAGCCAGCCTGGAAGTGGGTCCCAAGATGACAGCCTGGATAAGAATTGGCTGGAGAATAGGACACAGAGAGTAATAGTAAATGGTGTCCACTTTGAAGAAAGGGGGTTACTAGTAGGTATCAAGGTTCAGTATAGACAGTCCTCTTCAATGTCTTTATAAGAGACATTGCAGAGGACTGGAAGAAAATATGTCTTTGCAGATGACACAAAGATCTGCAACAGAGTTAATGCACAAGGTGGGGTGGAAAGGGTGAGAAGGGACTTGGCAAGGTTAGAGGAATGGTTAAATGTATGGCAGCTTAGATTCAACGCTAAGAAGTGCAAGGTAATGCACATGGGAAACAAAAACCCAGGGGAAGAGTACACAATGGGGGGTGAGATACTAACACAACAAAAATGGAAAGGGACCTGGGGGTAGTCATATCAGATGACCTAAAGGTGGGCAAGCAATGTGAGAGGGCAGCAAGGAGGGCTGGGGGTTACTGGGATGCATAGGGAGAGGCATCACCAGTAGAAAACAGGAAGTTATTATCCCTCTCTACAGACAGCTGGTCAGACTCCATCTGGAGTATTGCGTGCAGTTCTGGAGACCCAATCTCTGCAAAGACATAGACAGGATGGAAGCTGTCCAGAGGAGGGCAACTAAAATGGTGCAGAGTCTGCACCGGAAGACATATGAAGAGAGACTTAAGGAGCTTAATATGTATAGCCTCGAGGAAAGGAGGGAGAGGGGGGACATGATAGAAACTTTCAAGTACCTCAAGGGAATCAATAAAGTCCAAGAGGGTAACATCTTTCAAAACAAGAGGTGTGCAAGAACAAGGAGGCACAATTTGAAGATAGAGGGGTCGGCTCAGAGGTAATTTAAGAGAAGTATTTTTCACAGAGAGGGTTGTGGATGCATGGAGCGGCCTTCGGAGGAGGTTGTGGAGTCAAAAACAGTGGTGGAATTCAAGCATGCATGGGACAGTCATAAGGCAATTCTAGGGCGGGGGGGCAGAAAGAAGTAGGCTGCTGGTTAACTAGGATCTGCAGCTTATCCATTAGGTAGGGAAATGGGCAGACTGGGTGGACCAAGCGGTCCTTATCTGCTGTCAAATTTTATGTTTCTACGTTTCTATGTAACAGCAGCCAATGTTTCTTCTCTCTGTCAGTCCTTAGATTCTTAGACCAGCAACCACTCCGCTGCAGACTACCACTCCAAGGTAGCCCCTCCCCTTACTAGCTCAAGTCCATTTAATATGGAAGCGGTACAGGGTAGGTGGGAGAAAATCCATGTGCCTGAAGCAACACAGCTCCTCTATTCATGTGCGCAGCTGGGTGCCTGCTTTCAAGCCCAGCCACCGTGTTTCAAATTACGCACCCCTGGTGCAAATTGGCTCCCTTCCCAGGGAGCCTCCTCAGTCACTGCCACTGATGTGGCTAACCCCGCCTGCCTGACTGGCTTCTGGAAAATGAACCTCCTTCCCTGCCGCCAATGCGTCTAAATGTGCCCACAGCAACACAACTCCTCTATTCATGTGCGTGGCTGGGCTCCTACTTTTAAGCCTGGCCATTGCATTTCAAATTACATGCCCTTGGCGCTGATTGGCTCCCTTCCCAGGGAGCCTCATCAGTCACTGCCATTGATGCAGCTGACCCCTCCTGCCTGACTGGCTTCTGGAAATTGCACCTCCTTCCCTGCCGCCGATGCAGCAGAAAACACTGTCCCTAAGTCTGTCCCAAAGCAACACAGCTCCTCTATTCATGTGCATGGCTGGGCACCTGCTTTTAAGCCCAGCCACTGCTTTTCAAATTACGCGCCCCTGGCACCGATTGGCTCCCTTTCTAGGGAGCCTCCTCAGTCACTGCCACTGACATGGCAGACCCCTCCTGCCAGACTGGCTGCTGGAAAATGCACCTCCTTCCCTACCGCCAATGCAGCCAAATGTGCCCGAAGCAACCCAGCTCCTCTATTCGTGTTCGCAGCTGGGTGCCTACTTTTAAGCCCAGCCGCCATGCTTCAAATTACGCACCCCTGGTGCTGATTGGCTCCCTTCCCAGGGAGCCCCCTCAGTCACTGCAGCTGATGTGGCTGACCCCTCCTGCCCAACTGGCTCCTGGAAAATGCGCCTCCTTCCCTGCCACTGATGCGGTCGAAAACACTGTCCCCAAGTCAGTGCCCGAAGCAAAACAGCTTCGGGCCCAGTCTCCGTCAGCTCCACTCCCCCCCCAAAAAGAAAATCAAGGTGGCATGCTGGGGGCCCATCCTAGCATGCCAAAATTTCCATGTCATCTTTTTTTTAAACCCTGTAAAAAAGAAAACGGCCCTCATTGAGTCTCTTGCCCCCTTCCCCAACCCGCACCCACCTTCTACGCACCCCACCTCCCCACACCCCACACCCAATATTTACCTCTGGAGCCCGGTGCGATGATCTTCAGTGGACCAGGAACATGTCTGTACTCTTCAAAGCCGACCGCGAACTGAAGAAAAGCCGGTAAGCTGCATAATGGCATAAATATTTTTTAACTCATGTGGATATCTCAGCCATTTTTTTTTGACATGTGGCACCAAATTTTCAACATTGGGTTCTTGGGACCCCCCCCCCCATGAATTCAGTCACTGTCATGGCGTTATTCGGTCCCAAAAGCTGATTTGCAGTCATTGTGCGGAATCACCTTTTGGGACTGATTAACAAAATGACAGTGTCACCGTTCATGAGGTGGTCTCTCAAAGACCCTATATTGCAAATTTGGTTAAAATATTCCAAAAAGTGACGGTGTTACGAGTGTGCGTTGAGTAGTTTCCACGTGCACTCGTAACTTTGTGAATCTGTAATATTTTCACTCCAGATTTTCAACATTAGCATTTTTTCACACCTCCTTATGAACAGTACAGCTGTCATTTTTCACATCCTGGCCGAAATTGTTTTCGCACTTCTGGCGAGAATAGCACGGTCACTGTGGGAAATCAGTGTTCAGGACAGATTAAGAAAATCACAGTGACACTGTTCATGAGCAGAGGTCCTAAAATTCCTGTGTTGAAAATTTGGTGACAAAAGTCCATAAAATGACTGTTACGAGCGTGCATTGTGCAGTTTCCACACACCCCCGTAATTTCGCGAATTTGTAGTATTTCCACTCAAAATTTCCAACATTGCCCATTTTGCACACCTCCTTATGAATAGTACAGCTGTTTTTCTCATCTTGCCCAAAATGTGTGTTTGCACATCTGGTGCACAATGACATGGTCACTGTGGGAAATCACCGTTCAGGACAGATTAAAAAACCAAATGACAGTGTTCATGAGCAGAGGTCACCAAACACCTATGTTGAAAATTTTGTGAAATAATTCCAGTTTAGTATTTTCAATATTTTCAACATTGTCATCTCTTCACACCTCCCCATGAATTGTACAGCTGTCATTCTTCACATCCTGCCCGATCTGTGTTTTCACACATCTGGTGCAGAATGGCACAGTTGCTGTGGGAAATCAAAGTTCGGGACACATTATCAAAATCACAGTGCCACTGTTCATGAGCACAGGTCCCAAATGCTTCCGTGAGGGTGGGGGTCACAAAAAGGCCATGTTGAAAATTTGTAGTGCAAATGCCAACATACGCCTAGGGGCATTAGGGTTTCTAACCATAATGTCCCACCCTGTACAGACTGACAGGTATCAGGGATGTGCCTTTGGATTGCCGGCTGTAATGCTCACGTCGTTCCACCTCCACTATGAAGCCAGTAACAGGCACCGAGGTGTGACTTGGACTTTTCAGCTCCAGTCTTCACCCCACTCTCCTATACTGCACCCATTTCAGCGTATGTCCTTATGAAATGGGGTGACTGTGAAGCCGAACACCCCAAGGCACACCTCAACACTTGTTGGTGTCTACAGGACAGGGTGAGGTGAAATGCCATGAGCATTTTGTGCGATGACCCAAAGACACACCCCAATGCCTGTCTATCTCTGCAGGGTGGTGGTTGGGTTGGTGTGAGTTCAATACTTCACTGCCATTCCTATTCTGCACATGTCTAACTCCTGTACGTCCAACACTAATATCAGCAAGCCAACATTCAGCATTGACAAGTGCTTGTTGTTATTCTGTTCTCCTGCTGGAGAGAGGCACCCCCTTTTGAGGTCTTCTACTAATGGCAGCTACCATGAAGAAGTACTTTTACATGACAGACTCTACAGGGAAACTTCAGAACAATGGAAGCTGGCACTGTGTGCAGGTGCAACCCTCCCACCAACTGACAATCACCAGTCTGTGCCCTTCAGCTCAGGCTACTGACTCCTCCCCTTTGGAATGTCAAGTCAGACCAGCTGGCCCAGTCTTCCAAGGGCATAGAAAATTGGCATACCCATAGGTCAACAGATACCCTTAAAGGTACATAGCTCCCTGAGCGGGGCTATACATAAGAAGTCAAAAGACTGTATTTTATCAGTGTGAGTAATAAGAAGATCATGGACTTGGAGGAGTTCCCTGTCTTTTCAAGTCTCCCAGAACAAGAGTTTCCTGTCAGTTAGAATCTGTGGATTCCTCCACAGAGGCACAAGTTCAGTGGGGTGTAATGAAACTTGTAACATATTTTCCACCTCCAGCTTGCCCTACCAGGAGCCTTTCCTTATGGGGTGATTTTTGACTACTTTGGGAGGGGAACCATATAGGCACAGGCTTGGAGAGTTGTATTGCATGAGGTTATAGTCCATATGGGCCCAAAGAGGGGAATGCTATGTATTGTCATTGAACCAGAGGACAGTATGAGCACTGAGGAAAGCTAAGGGATAGCTCTTAAGCTATGCAGGGGTCCCAACCCCCCCCTTGTTTCCAGTGAGCACGTAACTCCTTCTGTTCACCCATGTCATAGTGACAAACATGTTGCTGAAGTAGATTACGGCATCGGCAACATGCCGCTTGACATTACAGTGCCAGGCATTATGTTTCCCCAGGAGTTACAGCACCAAAGCACCCTCCCAGGAAACAGACATTTTTTGTGGAAGGCAAAGCCCCCTTCACCCCTCCAAAACTAAATATAATCTCCTCTGATGAGGGCATGCCATAGAGGGGGTAGAAACTATGTGGGAGCAAAGGCCAACAGGAGTGAGGGGTGATCTAAAATTAAGATTGCCCTTTTCACTGTCACCCTTGTTGTGGCACTGTAATTGCTGTGACAATATTCAGTTGCCATCCTAACAGTATACCACTCCTTCCTACTGTATCTTGGTATCTTATCCTCCCTCAAGAATGTGCCAGACAGCTTGCTGATTTTACCTAACCACTGGATAGAGATATGTATTAGGAGGTAACTAAAGAGGTATAGAAGTTTTGCTGAAGTGACCATTTTCTGAGCTTCTATTTTCCCAGCCAGTGATAGCTTTAGCACCCTACAACAGTTGCACTCAGTTTGTAGAGTTGGAATCATGGGCCCTAAATTTATTTTAGGGATAAAGGGAAGATCATTATAAGCATTAACTCCTGATATGTGATGCTGTCTGTCTGCTGCCCATTTAAGGTGAGCCTACACAAAAGGTGTGGAAGGGCACAGTACCGCAAGAGGGAGGACCTGGGTTTTGCCGTATTGACCTTTGAGCCAGAAAGTTTGGAAAACTGTTGAAGCATCTCCATTAGGTCTGGGACTGAGGTTTGTGGGTCGGCAAGCATGACCAGGAAGTCATCAGCATGAAGCAAGGGTAAGGCATTCCCTTCCTACCTGAATCCCCTTAATGTTTTTTATTTGACCTCATGGTGACTGCTGGGAGTGCAACAGCCAGCACAAATAGCAGAGGCAATAAAGAGGGATACTCTTGTCTGGTACCCCTCTGTAGAGGGAGAGTGGAAAAAAAGGGGCTATTTTTGGAGGTCCTTGCTACTGGTGCATGATACAATACTTTTATCAACCTCAGGAATTCTGGCACACAACCAAACTGGGAAAAGGTGCTGGTTAGAAAGGTCCAGTTCACTGATTCAAAGGCTTATTTGAAGTCAACTGCGACAGTCACTGCTTCAGCTTTAGCCTGTTCAACTACAGTGATCAGTGTTGAACAGGGATCACATATGGTCCAAGCCTAGTCCACATTTGATAAAGTCAGTTTTTGCCAGGTGAAACAGTTAGGGAAAATAGGCTTCAAGCCTAGTAGGCTAAAACCTTGCAGTCTGAGTTGATGAGGGAAATGGGACTGTAGTTGGAATAGCATGTTGCATAATTATCTGCTTTTGGGATAACTGTATGACTGCACCTTACAGGGCAGGTGATAGTGTTCCCTGTGCCAGGGCATGATTAAACATGAATTTCAACTGGGGGCCCACTAAATCAGGCATGAGCTGGTAAAGGTCTTGTAGTAAGCCATCATGTCCTGAAGTGTTGGAGGTAGAAACTGCCTTATTTGTTGTAACTATATTTTGCTCCAATATTAGTCGATGCAGAGACTTTTGCTGTCCTGGGTTGAGACATGGTAGATGCTAGGAGGAGCAGAAGGCATAGAGCTCAGAAATATCAGATTCCTGAGTGGCAGAATATAGCAGTTCACAGAATTATCTCATCATCCTGTTAATGCTGTTTGCATCATGGAGAGTTTGCCTTGTGCAGATCTAAACCCTGCAATATGTCTACTATCCTGGGTGACCCATAGGCAATGGGCCAGGAGCTTCCCAGCCCTGTCCTCTTCCCCCTAATAGCGATGTTTCAACCATAGCAAGGCCAGCTCTGCTTACCTGGAGAACAAAGCACATTAATTTTATATTGGTAATCTGTGAAGGATTCTTTTTTTTTTTCTAATTCATGTTCATTGAACAACATGGGTACAGAGCACATATAATACAATCTTCATACGATCAGCTGAATTTATAATAAAAGAACAGTATACAAAGTTACTAAACATTCATCAAGTATTTATAGTCGATTGACTCAGCAAAGATTATATGTTCAGGAAAAAATTCAAATGAAGCTGTTAGGAATGAGAATTAGAAGGAGAGGTTGGCACACAGTCCCAATAAAGGATCCAGCGTGCCCATCAACTAGTAAATATGAAGGTTCAAAGGTCAACCTTGTAGGTAAGCTTTTCCATGTACTGGAGCTCATGTTCTATGTCAGCCCATTGCTGAAAGTCTGGAGGTGTTTCCTGTGGCCATTTTTGATGTATCTGTACCCTTTTTTAAAAATATCCTCCCTCTTTTCAGCTCTGCTACCATATCATCCACTTCTTTTACCCTAGTTTTGCACCTATGTGACATGACAACAATTATACCCCTTATGTATGCTTTATAAGCCTCCCAGGTGAGCCAGGGGAGTCCTCAGTGGAAAAGTTCATATCAAAGAAGAGCTTTGTCTCCTGGGCCACCTGAGCACAAATGCTGGGGTCCCTCAGGAGCAGTGGATCCCCCAGTTAGTACATTTGGGTTGTGGATGATCCAGGCTGACCCCCACTTTGAGCCGGTGCATGGTCCGATAGGATAATGTTGCCTATACCTGCCTGTGAGGGCCTGAGTGATGTGGGGGGGGGGGACTAGTAGTCAGTCCTACTGTAGGATCTGTGCGCTGCCAAGAAGACTGTGTAGTCTCTCGCAATGGGATGGGGAAGCCTCCAGCCATCCATGACTGTGTGCTCTTCCACAAGAGTGAGCAGGGTTCCACAGGCTGAGGATGGGTGGGAGACAGCTGGGGTGCATTTGTGCAATCCCCCATCCAGGGATACTGAAGTCCCCATTCAGTACTGTGGGTGATTTCTCCTCACAGAAGTCACCCAATGCTTCGACTAGCATGGAGAAAAAACCTAGGTCATTCTCATTAAGCCCATATATGCCTCCGATTTATGAGAGACAAATGCGGTGTTTTGGCCTCCACTAATGTCCAGTGACCCTCTAGATCGGCTTTCTGCTGCAGTGTTTTCCGTGGCAGTCAGCAGGGGAATGAAGTTGAGACCCCTCCCTCCTCTTCCACCTCGAGAAGACAGTGTGTGCTTCCATACCAACCCATTCACATTTAAGTTTCGGGCTTCCTTGCTGGTGAGGTGAGTTTCCTGCAGAATAGCCACCTTTTGCATTCATTTTATGTAACTGATTAAGGACAGTTTTCCCTTAAATAGGGTGATGGAGACCCTTAACATTGCATGTAACAAAATTATGTATTGTCTGAGCTATACTGACCAATTAACAAAGTTAAGTAAGGCTGTATTTCTAGCAACTGAGGCAGGGAACTCCACAGGGCATTCCCCCTTCCCCCATTTCAAGTGTATCCCTGAAGTAATAGCCAAGCATTTAGTAGATTGACTTTGAACACCAGAATCCTAACAGATATAATGACTACAATGTAAAGAACTATGTACAGCAAAAGGGGTTTCCCTGACATCATAATTGGAACAACACATGCACAGAATCTAAGCTGAAAACCCTACCCCTCTCGCCGCACCCTCCCTATCCTGACAACCGCACTTTCCATGGGACAAATATATGTTCCAAGAGGGAAAGGTACAGGCCTGGCTCCTCCTTCCTTCAGCACAAAGGACTTTATATGCTGAAGCCCATGTACTAGGCTAGGGGCAAACCTCTTGATAGCTACACCCCACCCCACCCCTCTTGCATGAGCCAGGAAGAGAAAAAGGAGGGGAGCATAAGCACCCAATAACACCTTAGCAAACCCATATCTGAAGGATTGCAGTGGGGGTTAGATCTAACATAGCTCACCTCCATGGAACCAAAATTACAAAGTAAGAAGAAAAACAGAGAGGGAACTTAACCTGCTTCTCTTTTGTGACCAGGAATGCGCCTCCCTTGCCCCCTCAGCATCCAATGCTATGGTAAGAGAGCTGCTTCATGCCAGTGACAGTGGAGGGATCCTGCAGTGTGTAATCAATAAAAGAGAAAGGAAGATGATGCAGTAGTAGCTCTGTGTAAGATTCTTGCCCCCATCATCCAAGGCGATACTTGTTAGTGTAAGTCTGGGTCCCCCACACCAAAACTTCAGTCTAGTGGAGACATTGCTCTGAATAAGGTGGAAACTGGTTGGGGTTGCAGTGTGTGGTTGCATCAGCCCCAAGAGAGCTCCCATTTGCCAGGGTGGCATTTGGTGTGCCCCCCCATTTCAGCCAGATGCAATTCTTCCAGGCAGGGATCATGTAAGCAATATATGGCCTGCCCAGATTGGAATGAAGATACACCTGCAGGTCAGCCAGGGGATTACCAGTGGCACTTGCACTATTCGGGCACGTTTGTAAACATGCACATCATGGTAACATCCATCACACACAGGCAATGTATGCTGTCTATTTTATACATTTTGCAGCACACAGGATATAAATTAGTACTGGCGCCTAACACAGGGTGAATTTCATCATGCCTCACAAGGGTTAAACACTGGTCACTCACTTAAAATGCAAACACAAAGCATGGCAGAAATCAGTACATTACACAAATAAGAGCAGTAGAGGAAAACACCCTCACAATCCCAAAATAGTAACTGTTCTGTGATCTCTGGTAGACCGTGTCACAAACCCATTCCTGGGGTCAGGCCCTCTGCTATCACAGTGCCTAACCTTTAAGCGCAATTCATGAACAGAGGACAAACAGGAACACCCTCCTGTTTGTTTCAGGTCCAAGCAACTACCAGTCTCGAGTCCTGGGGTCAATTATAAACTCTTTTTAGCTAGCACACCCGGGTAACAGATCCAAATATCACACTCTCTTCGGGGAAATGCAGTGCAATATTTGACCCAGTGGGCATACAGCCAACCTTGGTTCACAACCCCCTTCTGACTCAATGAGACTCGGGTATTTTTTCTTACCTTGCTGGATCTTTACACAGATCCTTCTTAGCGTGACTGTATAAGGTGACACAATAAGCATTTAACAGCTGTGTTAGAATATTAAGACTGTTCCACCATTCACATTTAAAATTAGCAAATGTCTCAGGCAGGTTTAAAGAAAAACAAGGTTTACTAAAATCAAAATTAGTAAAATAAACACAGAACATATATACATTAAAGTTACAGTCAGGACTTCCGGTGATGTCACAGAGCTCTTAGCAGCATAGACAGAAGCTCTCCAAAGCCAACTTTTAAAAACTCCTCTTAAAAATACTCAAATTTGCATCAAAATGCGCAGAACCTGAGGAGGAGTAAATCAGAAGAAGAATAAAGGCAAACATCGACCCGGAGGATGCTCACAGATAACAGATGGCTACGGACTGACTGAAGAGTCGATGAGCAGATTGTCCTCCCAGCTAGCTCCCACATGGCAGGATACGATACGGATTGGGGAATCCGAGCAGCTCTTCTGCAGCCATTTTGAAACCCTGCTGTGGGAGATCAAGCAGTCTAGACAAGAGAATAAAAAGGATTTTCAAGCCATACAACAGCAACTATCTACCACGGAAGCCAACTAGATCAGATGGAGGAGAGGGTCTCGACTGCGGATGATAACACGACCCAGCTCTCCCAGATTGTCCACTCCATTCTAGTACACACTGAAGAGCTCCAACTGAAGTGCCTAGACTTGGAGGGCCGGTCGCAGCGAGAAAATTTGCGCTTATACGGCCTCCCCGAGGGAATGGAAGTCCTGCCAATGGCCCCATTCCTAGAAAACCCACTCAAAGATGTACTAGAACTGCCAGATACTTACACCCTGCAGATAGAGAGGGCTCATCAATCGTTGCAAGCCAAGCCCACTGATCCAGTGGCCCATCCTCGATCAATTGTGCTTAAGCTTGGCTCGTACCACACCAAGGAGGATCTGTTGCACCGTGCATGGGCCAAAAAGGAGATCACTTACCTTACAAGTAGGCTCTTTCTTGACCATGATTACCCGCAGGAGGTTCAAAACCAATGTCTAAGATACCTGCCATTACTGAACGTGCTGAGGGAGAAAGCGATCAAATTCCATACTCCTTACCCTGCAAAACTTCAGGTGTTTTGGGACGATGGAGTTAAAACATATCCAACTGTGGAGGAAGCCTTGCAGGCACTGAGAGATAAAGGCCTACCAGCACCACAGACTAGGAACCAGAAAGCGGGGAGATGGGAACCAGAGTGGCAGAGGACGTCAAACAGGAAGCCGCTCGGCCAGAATTTGATGTCACCAACAGAGGCACTCCAACAGCTCCAGCTCCTAACAAAGAAAAATTCCCCTGCTCAACTGAAACCAACCTAAAGGTATGATCTAAAACCTGCAATGTCTCTTTAGTTTGTTCAAATTAATCTCCTCTTCATGTCTGAAATTTTATATTTAGGTGATCCTTGTGGGACAGAAAAATACCAGTATTAAAGTTTGAGAAATCATACTGGCCAATAGAATATGGTGGACTGAGATTACACAGTTTATACTGGTACTGCTGCTGTGCAGCTCAGTTAGAACAAGTAGTATAAAGAAGCAGAAACCTCTCCCACTCTGAATTAGCATAAAAAAACTACAACATATTTTAAAGAGCTAAAGAATACTTTATTTGACATTCTCCTCTAATAAAGTACGTAAACTGCTCCACATTTACATAGCCAACATCAGAAATATGGCAAGACATTTGAAGGCTTATTGAATTGCAAACAAAAAAGTATCACCATTTTCTCAGCACTGAATGTGGACTGTCTCAACCTGATTATGCCTCCTTTCATCTTCTGCACAGTATCTGTAAAATTCTTAGTTCTCTCTCTCTTCACCCATTTTCCTACATGTAACGCTGCCTTTGCTTTAGCTTTCCATACTGATCCCATTGCTTCCTTTAGTTTCTTCTGATGCGCTTCACACTTTTCCTCCCGCTGCTTATTCTTGTACCTCCTGAAGACCTTTCTCGTGGTCTTCACTTCATCCCCCACCTCCTTAGAAAACCAAATTGGCTTCTGGTGCTTGCTCCTTTTGGCAACACTCCTCATACAGAAGTCTGTTACCTCGGTTATGGCCCCGTCACTATTTTCCATTTAGCCTCGATGCTGCTTGTCTCACCCCCTGCAGTTTGTCTTTGTTCAGTGTCTTCATTCTCCTGAACCTTTCCAAGGTCTAGGATCACGGCCTCTGACGATGACTGACAGTTCGCTGTGTCTATCTCAAACCATTTAGAGCCATAGTCACTGGACCCTAAGTGTTCCAAAACCTTGACTTTCTCCACTATCTCCACGTTAGACAGTAGCAGATCTAGTATGACTTCCTGTTTAGTTGGTTCTCTGACCCACTCTACTAGGAAGCAGTCCTGCATAATGTCTAACAGTGAATGACTCCTCCAACTTCTGGCTGATGGAACTGCTCAATAAATGTCTGGCATGTTTAGGTCCTCCACTATCACTACCTAACTCCTTTCTTCCCCCCCCCTTATGATTTACTTTCCCAGATCTCTATCCCACCTCACTGTGACCCTGTATCCTGTACACCACTCCTAACCAGATCCCCCCCCCCGTTGTTTGTATTTGTACCCAAACTGATTTCACCTCCCCACCTTCCTTAATAGTAGAGTCCTCAGTGGCATACCTCTCAACCTCTCAGCATTAAAATTCATAGCACTGGTCTTCAAAATTCAGAGCGAATGGCCAGAATGTGTAGCACTTTCTTATTTTGAAGAATAATATAACCCTGGTGCCATTATACCAAGGGCTACTACCCCTGCCTACTTCCTTGCTTGCAGGTTGAGGGGCCTGGGTTCGGAAATGCGGGGTACTGTGATGTGCCTACCAACAGTAGAATTACAATTATGGTGCGTCCACCCAGAGTAATGCTTAAGTGGATTCCTAACAGAATTGGTACAGCCCTCTGGGAAGCTATAACCACCACTATCCCACCTGATGACCCTTTACACTTAGTTTTGCAATTGCAATACTTCACACTTAGAATATAGATTAATACCAGCATTACTGATATGCTCGTGCACCTTCTACTTACCAGCAGGGTTTGGTCTTCTAGCTTTCACCCTGCAACTCCCTGTAAAAAAGACAGTTTCAGTAATACAAACATGTACTTTCACTATGCTTTACAGTACTTAAGTAACTGTAGACCAGGTTATGATATGCTCACAAGCCAGGTTATCAGCAAAACAGTAAATCAGGTTTATTAAAGGGACATTAACAAGGAAGGGGTGAGAATTTAGGCAAATAATTATGTAATTGTACTTAAGACAGGCTATCTTATCACTTTAGTCCCTGAATTTATCACTCTGGCAACTATTGAGTACCCAGAGTGGAAAACAGGCATGCCTGAGGCGGTGCCGTGGGTTGGCCGGGATTGCAGCTGATGTTGGGGCCCCTGATGGAAAGAAGGATGATTAAATGGAAGCAACACATTTGGAACCCATAAGCAATTTGTATCCATGGCAGGATGGTGCAGTCACTTTTAAGCATATTAAACTGGCAAACAGAATCAGATAGTACCATTAGAACAATTGATAATTTGTTGCAGGGAGTTACCCTGACTTTACTCATGCACCCAGAAGAATGGAACAAGACACTGGCGACATCAAGACCTGCTGCTTGCTTGAGCTGTTGCTGGGGACCGGGGCCGACATGACTCATGTCCACTTCACAGCTTTTCCTTATAGGTGGCCATAACCTGCATTTGATTGCTGCGCAGGGACTCAATCCCCAATGCTGGTCTTTCACCAGGATGCTGAAAATGGCACAGGTACAGTCTTTCTGGGCCATTGGTGGTATAGGCCCAGATGAAGAAAATTTATTTTCTAAGTTTAAGTTTGATCTGCATACTGGGGAACCCTCCAGCTGGGCTTTTGCAAGAGAAAGTCTTTATTGCACTGGATTGGCTCCTGTTTTGCTACAGGAGTCCCAGGATCAATGTCTCCACACACGCAGTAGGCTACAGGCTTATGGCTGAAGAAACAACAAACTTCACCTTTTCTTCTGTAAATGGATGGTTCTTCCTCAGCCTTCTGCTGAAGAACCCTTTTTTGTTTGCTTATATGCAGTCCCAGAACACTCAGTCCCTGTTTGGACCAAGTGACAAGTGACAGGAGGCAGTTATAGGCCTCCTTCCCTGCAGTTTCTCTCAGCCCAACTGCAGGCTGTGTCCTCCTCGGTGGCTCGAGTCAAACTGCCCTCTGCCAAACTGCTGTAAAAGTCTCTTTCTCTGCTTGAATGCTGTCTGAGTTTTTCCAAGATGCGCAGGGGGCAAAACAGGCCCTTTCCCCTGCGAAACACAGCTACAATACATTGTGCTTTCTTCAGCTTGAGAGCTTGAGCAGGACTGACTGCCTTGAACACAGTTTTTTCTGAAGGACCGGGATATCTGTATTCTAGTTGGCTAAAGGAGCTGTCAATCACAGTCTGAGTGCTCCTAATGGTTAGTTAAGGCACCATCAAGAAAGTTCACAGTTTCACCCATAATCCATTGTAATTAGGACCCCTTGAGGACCCCTTGGTTCTAATTGGCCCAAACCAAGAAAGTCTAGGACCAAAGATGGCAGCTCCCATTAGAGAGAATGATACTGGCCATACTGGCAGTCCAAAAATGTATTTTATTTAAACAACAGTGGGGATTTAGAAATTAATATTTACAGTTTATGAAAGGGTTCCCTCTGCTCTACTAGTGACAGCAGAGTGGTAGCAAATAGGGACTGGCCTGGCTGGTCGGACCCAGCCCAGGCTATTTATTCTATGCACAAGGCTGGAGCTTTTAAAGAGACAGCACGGCAGCGTGGATGTGTGCACACACACAGAGCAGCAGCAGTACAACATGGAACATGGATTTAACTTCCCTTTTTGGATGTCTGCCAGGCAGTGGGCATTAGTGGAGCTCAAGGAGGTACTTAAGGTAAGCCCCCCCAAAATTGGGGGGGGGGTACACTAATATGTCTACAAATAGTGGACCTCATATATTGTTAAGAAATGTTTCTAGCAAGTTAGTACAATGATTTAATAGTTTGTGTGTCCAGAAATAGCTCTAAGAGTATTAAGAACATCAGTAAACCTTTTGTGAAACAAGGATAAATTTGAGGGTAAAAATCAACGCTATGCGAAATTCATAGCAGTTGAGAGGTATGCTCAGTGGCCTCTATTCCCTCTTATGTACAGAGCCACTCCGACTTCTTCCCTTCCCCCTATCTCTTCTTTATAGAACATAGCCTGGGATCACAAGATCCCACTCGTTGTCTCGTGACGGCCATGTCTCCATTAGTTGCTGTGTCCAGACTTGTCTCTGTTACCATCACTTGGAGTTCACTAATTTTGTTACCTAAACACCTGGCATTCTGTTTTCTACTATTCTCCACTTGTCCTGCCTAGTATTTCTGTCTGCTTCTGTCTTCCACGTCTTCTTTGTGACCTGTCCACATCCACGTCCACTTACCCTCTGCCCTGCAGGTTGTAATGCATGAATGCAAATGGCTGTAAGTACTGTAGCATGCTTCTCAGCCACCAGGTGCCCTCTATTCTGTACTAGCTGTGTCTCACCTTTTGGTCTTCCAGACTCACACGAGGCGTCTGACTGCTTTGCTATTTAATTTTAATTCCAGATTGCATTTATGCAAATGTAATCAAACACGATTCAGTCAAGCCGAGGAATGGAATATTCCCCTGCATCACCATCATATTACTCAAACAACTGAGGCTGTTTATGACCTTGGAGATAATTCTTTTCGCATCTTCTCAGAAAGCAATTAACTTAAAAAGGAAAGTCAGAATTATAATGTCTTCCATGTGCTATAAAGACCTAGGTCTGCCAAACTTTGAATATAATGAAAATGTAATACTATGGTTTTAAAACATGTTTCATCATCAGTTATTCTTTTTTTTTTTTTTTTTTTAATGGTAGCATTTTATTCTTTTCTTTTTATATCACACCTACATTTATTTATATTTTCTCAGTGAAACGTAGGATAAAATTAGCTTGCCACCCTTTGATACCTACTGCTACTTCATGTAGGCATCTTCTGAATAATAATCTTTTTTTACTTAAAAGCTCAGACTTACAGGGTATGTTCTATGAGATAAAAGTCTTGCTTGCAGAATGTTCCACGTCAAGTAGTACGATACAATACCGAACAAAGCACAAGCGACATGAAACAGACTCATGCAATCAAGTTGCAAAGGATGTACAGAATAATCTGGTATTTAACATATTTAATTTTAAAGAATGTTTTTAAGACATTTCTTAAAGTATGTCACTATGGATGGCTGCAAAAGAAAGGGCTCCTTATAACAGTAGTTTACATGTCAATTATATCCAGTCCCTTAAAAATCATGAGTACTTACAAGCAAATGCCATTGTAAAATGTTACTTATCTTACCCAGGTTTTTCATTTTGTTTTGTTTGTTTTTTTAAATGTTATCTAATTAAGCTTAATCTGGTTCAAGATCAGTTGGCATTCATCTGTATCCCTTCCCCCGAGTTGTTCCTGAAAATAGGCAGGATTTGTCTAGTGCACTTACCCGGTCAATAAAAATAAGTAAGTACATTTATTCTAGTTGTGCTTTCCTGTGGTGGTAGAGGTCACTCCACTGTCTCCCACCACCCTGCGACTTTGGCAGTAGGCTGGAGCCTCATCTGACACAGACACCAGCACTTTCAGTCGTTTTGTACAATCCTTGGCTCTTACACCATCCTCCCACTCAAGCTAAGCCACAGCAAGCTGGGGGATGAATCAGGATCACCTCAACTTCGACTGTCAGCAGTGGAGAGGGACCACAGTTTATGATGTGCCCC
Source organism: Neoceratodus forsteri (assembly GCA_016271365.2). Taxonomy (NCBI): domain Eukaryota; kingdom Metazoa; phylum Chordata; order Ceratodontiformes; family Ceratodontidae; genus Neoceratodus; species Neoceratodus forsteri. The sequence goes on along the minus strand of CM028129.1, from coordinate 1,683,687,342 downwards.
TTGGGACATGAGTAGTAGCTGGTCCCACCTCTTCATGTTGATGCCAACATGGAGGATTTTCCCCCTCTTCTGGTTCCATCCACCACCCTTAGTTTTGGTGCACACACAACACACACTAACACACACACACACACACACACTGGTTCTGGGTGGGTGTCTGGCAATGCCTAGATACCCACATCACCATGGGTACTGCTGCATACCTCCACCAGGTGTTTCTGCATGTACAGTGCAACACATTAACCCACCCTTGGAGGAAAGCATCTGATATGGATGCTGTGAGTCTAACCTGTTGACCTCTGCTCCTGACGACCAGGCTTGGGGTGAGAACCCAGGCCGCTTTCAGTATATTATTACTGACTTATTCATTAAGTCTGTATAAAAAGCATCTCTCAGGGTTTTCTGACATCACAGTTCACTTTTTATGACATCATAGCATTTACTATGACAACAGACCGTGATGTCACAAACACAGCAATTGTGAGTTCAGTTGAGGACAGGCAGATGTCTATCAAACGGACAGTGCTATTAGTACTAGTTCCTGTGAAATAGTTAAAAAGTGAATAATAAAGTATAACGGGACAAAGTCAATAACCTAGAAAACCTTACAATTAAGTGCTACTGCTATAAATATAATGGATTTAAATATTTGATTTTAGTAGCTACCTGGGACCACATTTTCAAATGGCAGAAAATTACACAAATTAGCGGGACATGTTGTGCAACTGGGATTCCATTGCGTTCCCACAATTCATGCCGTATGCATACAATTTTCAAAAAGGGCTCCTTTCTATTACTCTGTTCCCTCTTTACGGAAGCTTGTAATGAATGAACATACATGCTCATATGGTAAACAGCTGACTATTGTGAATGCACATGCTTTTCCTTCATTATGATGGCAACTGGCTGAGGTATTGGAAGGGTCTGTGGTGATCTCCTGCACAGCTTCACTTCAAGACTCACTGGACCAACATCCTTTGCAGGGGTAGCATGAGGAGGGGGTGGGATTGGGGTTTACTGGTTTTTACTAGATCTAGGATGGGGTCTACTGGTTTTTACTGGATCTAGGATGGACAGGAGGGTGGGATTGGGAAGACTGCTATGGGGCAGCAGTAATTTAAAGTTCCAGTGATGCTAGACTGTGTAAATGAAAACAGGAAGGAATATGCTTAACTAACAATCAGGGCTGGGGAGAAGGAAGGTAGCATTAGGTGCTACAATGGTGGGGGGATGTGGGGATAGGGGATATGTCTAAATTGCTCAGGGCTTGGGGAAAAAGGTGGTCAGGAAGGGGAATGGTTCTTATGCATATTTTGTTTTTATTTGTTTATTTATTATGTTTTAGAAAAAAAAATTCACTGGCAGATTTGGAGGTTGGCCACAGTACTACAAAACATTTTGTGCAGTGTAAAGTGGCCCACCTTGCATCAACTTAACTGGAAAAGTTTTACTTTGCAACATCATTAATCATGACAAATACCCGATGCATATCAGAACAATCGCACACCATGTTGCATCTTATGCCTTACGTATAAACACAGCATGGATGCTTCAGACTGCTTACAGAGCTATAATTACATGAAAACATACTGTATGAGGAACAGTACAGATGTGAATACAGAATTGTCAGGAAAGGTGAGAAGAGGTGCAGGAGCCAATAGTGGGTGCTCAGGCAGGGTAGAGAGGAAAGGATGCCAGAATTAAAGATCTTCCCAATTTTCTAGTTTCCAACTAAAAATTCACAATTAGCATCAGCAGAACTCAGTAACAAATACCATCCCTGAAACTGAAATTTAAGGACCTTTCTTTTTTGTTACTATCGATGTCTTCATTAAACTAGGGTCTTCTTTCCATAGACTTCACCTGTTTTCTTTGCTTACGCCTGCATATGAACTCACATCCTGCTGTCACGGAAATAATTCTGAGCTCACAAGCAGAGGATTATGACTACAACTCTTCAAGGCAGAACATACAGCAGTAACATAGTCAAAGGAGCAAAGACATTTCTTGAAAACATTCTGTTTAACACTGGAATAGCCTCAAATTCAGATTTTTGGGTGGAATGTTATCCTGTTGTGATGCTAACAGAACATTTCTTTTGCAAGAAACTTTATCACTAGAGCAAGAGAGGTAAGCAGTAAGAGAGGTAAGCAGCAATACACATTTTTCTGCAGTGAGGTAAGAAGGGATAGCAAGACTTTGTGTCTATGTACAGTCGAGAGTCATCTGAAATCCACTCTTGAGGTGTACGTGCTTCACCAATGGATTTACTCTCATTGCCCAGGGGAATCCCAAAAATGTTTGTCCTATGATAAACTTGGAGGACAAGGGAAGGTATCTTTAGAGAACCAGTTAAGAGCACCAGAAAATGATCAAATCAGCATTTCTGTAGTAGGTATGACAGCTAAGAAAGCCAGAAAAAATGATGTGAGTACTATGGTATCCCATTGTGGGGTTCCCTTTAATAAAATATGTGCCTGTGGTGGTAAGTACTAAGGTGGTTTTTGAGTGTGAGCTCCCCTCCAGGGGGTCTAATGATGCATTTTTTAAATAGAGATTTTTTATTGGTTTTTCATTTTTTCCGTACTACATATTGCACAGGTAAGATGCAGGTCTATAGATAGTTAGTTAGATAATTAGTTAGTTTTTGTTCACAAGGAAATGAGGTCTTGACAATACTTGTCTATTTTCAGCCTTTTTTTGGGGGGGGGGGTGCTGATACAAACTGACTGATGATATTGTATTGAAAGGCTATGCCTGTAGTTCAATGGGGGGGAGCAACCACCCACACCCCCTTCCTGAGCTATATAAGCAGTTCCTCCCAGCCTCCTTCTGAAGCACTTTTTCTTTATCTACTGGAGGCTCTGTCAGTCTGTCTTCTCCCTTAGGGCCCCCCCCCACACACACACACATTGCAGTGCTTTGGGCTCTACTTGGTTTGTGCTGGACTTCTGTTTTTTTGTGTTCTCCTGCTTTTGGTTTATATTGCTTTGCCTCCAGCTGCTAGATGCTTCCTTGTGTGCTTGTGTTCTTCCTGCTCCTGTACTTGTGTTTGCTTTGTTTGTTTCTTTTGGGCTTTCTAGTTTTCTAACACCCCGTGTATACATTGTTTATTTGTGCTTTGGGTTACATATTGTTGTTTCCTTACCTTAAGCTGACTTGTGCCTCTGTTCTCAGGCTCCATTTACTCACCTGATTTTGAAAGACCTCAGTCAACTGCATTATTATTGTGTGTTTCCGCTCCCACTGCTGTTTTTCTGCTTGTTGTCTCCTATGCTTTCCACCCTAATTATTTGCACATGGTTCAGACTTCGCTCACTGCCTCAACAGTGTGCTATATGCCACTTACTGTGTGCTATATGTGTTCAGCAGCTCTGCTCTTACTTCACTCAGTTCTAGCTCAATTCATTCAGTATTGGAGTTCAGTGTGCCCTGCTCAGTTTATTCAGTATTTGCTCAGCCAGGCCCAACTGTTGCATTGCTATACTGAAACTTTCAGCTACTACATTAGCTGCCTGGTTTCGACTTCCAGCTGCAGGCATTTTAACAGTATGTTTCTGAATTTAACTATTTTGAACCTTTCAGTCATTAATTTGCTTCCCCTTTTCACATTACTCTGGCAGCTTGCTATCCTACGGCTTGTCCTTCACTAGGACCTTGCCAGTAAAGGAGCCTCTTTTGGGTGTTCCTGCCCTACCAACATTACATTGCTGTTTGGTTTCATGATGCTCAGCTTGTGGCTTCCCTGTTATTCCCATGGTGGGGGACTGCGGTGTCACGAGGGGGCATCGTGGCTCCAATTGGCAGGAGCATGCATTTATATAAGCTATGCGATTTTCCCCAGCTTTCTTGTCTACATGACTTTCAGTTATCCATTCATAAATCATTAACCTCGCAGCCTACATGGCCTTCAGATGTTCATTGCATTCCATTACTGTGCTGCATGCTCCTTACTGGATTAACCTATCTCTGCCTTAATACCATTTAAGGTATTCATGCCAAACATATTGATTCACTATTCATGCTGAAACCATAGCATCAAATGCTTTTATGTAAATTATGATTGCTCCTTTATGAAACTGGTTGCCAAGCATATACATAATTCAGTTTACCTCATATGCAATGCATCATGCATACCTATGCTGCTGCCCATTTTATTGCTGTTGCAAATGCTGTTGCAAATCCTGCTACATGTCTCCTATCTGCTAAACCTCACTGATTCATTTATGCTAAACCTCATTGATTTAGTCACTGGCATCACAGCCTCTTATAAACACCTACCTTCTATGTCACCATCAATTAGCCTTCTGTAATGGAACTAATTGGCTTGTTTTCTGCTGGTTGTTACTACTACCAAACCACCAAACACTGGCTCGCACTGCAGCCTCCTACCTCACCCAGGCCCCCCTTGGTAGTTCCTGTGGTTCGAGAGTTCACTTGCAACTTTTCAATCTCATGGTAGCAGAGTTCACTTGCAACCTTTCAAGGTCTGCTACCTATTCTACAGCTGCTGAATTCACCTCTCCTCCTCCTATTGAGCACTTAAAGTTGATTCACACTCTCATTCATAAATTAGAGGCATGTTAACCATGTCCATTATCTTTTCTGGATTAGGGCTCATCCTGTAATGCTCTGCACTCATGAAGTATGCATCTTGAGCATGTGAACCTCGAGGTGGGGTCCTTCTCATCTGGCCCATAGTGGGAATGTCCTCACTCGGGCAGAGCTTTACCATGCAGTCATATGGCACACCTCTTGATGCAGAATTTAAGATTTTAGCTGTTGAGGGGTGGATCCCTCACAGCCCAAGAGTGCTCCTTTGGCTATGGCATCACTGTGGCACCTTTGAAAGCTATTTTCCCTGTGACCACTTCTAGTTCAACTGGTTTGTTTTAGTCAGTAGGCTGGCTGAGTGCCTCAGTGCTCAATGCTCTTCTCTTCCCACCTTGGGGGTCCTCTCTCACTCAGAGTACTCATTGTTGCAGAAGCCTCTCACAACCCTTCACAGTGTTCCCATTAGAGGGATCATGAGAGCTTTCCACCAAATTGGAATATTTCCTCCCATTTGATTGGTTTCTAAATTGCAGCAGCAGAGCCATCACTAAATATACTACCCCTAGCCTGGAGGGAAGGCGACCTAGGCCTTGGATCCCAGAGGTTTCCCCCTGTTAAAAGTGTTTTTTCCCTCTTTTCCATGCCAAAGGTTATAATATGTAGTTAGTTGTTTATTGTCTATTCCCTAGTTATTTAGGCAGGTTTCCACTGTTGGATGGAGATGGATGGTGGCCCTACTCACTGTTCCCTCTCTCCTTAGGAAGCCCCCTGATGTCATCAGTGCAATCCATTTTATCAGTGCAATCCTGACAACCTGTGCATATCATTTGTGTTTCATCAAGCTGTCTCGTTGCTGTCAATCTGTTTCTCTACCTCATAGTCAACATTTGCTGCTCAATGTTCTTTTTTTGGGGCTCCTTCCTAAAGTACCTTTAGCCAAGGGAATCTTTCCCATGGCACCTCTAGAGGTGGAACCCTCTTTTAGGAATCTCTGCCTCCGGTACCCCTACAGGGTGGTAATTCCCCATTTAATACAGTGTGTGAATGGCCAAACGGTTATCACAGTTGCACAAGTGTAACACTACTCTGGTTGCATAGGCCCATTGATCCTGATATAGGTGTTAGTGGTATTTTAGTGAACAGCACAGCATACGCAGTGATCGTAGCAAACAAGAAGCCTACAGCATAATCTGAAGGAGTCAAGGGTTATTGAGAAAACAAAAGAGGAATCCAACAGAGGTAAAACTAAAAGGAAAGCACAGTTACGTAAGAACTTACCATAACAGTAGATCTTTGAGAGAATCTCTTGCAGCAGGTCATTACATTCAGGAATACTCCTGCTGCAGGCATGAGTCCATCAGGATGATTCATCAACTGTCAACCTGGGACCGCCCCCACCATACCACGTGCTGTGTCCTGACAGGTATAAAAGAGGGCAGTCCCAGAAGCGCCTCAGTTCTTTTCCCCACAGCAATCACAATGAAATTGGAGAGAGAGGCATCTGAGGGGGAACAGAGGAGAAACAGGGAGTTCCCATAATTAATAAAGGAGCTCATCATCCTCCTAGAGCAGGAAGCAAGGGGGATGGTGGGAGGGGTTGCATGACCTGCAAGAGATTCTCTCAAAGATCTACTGTTACAGTAAGTTCTTATGCAACTGTACTATCTTCATTGAGGAAATCTCTTGCTGCAGGTCAGTACATACAGGAAGAGTCGCTAGCAGTTGGGAAAGAAAGGGAGGAAGCATAACCCTATAGAAATTTAGGACACTAGGCCTTGCAGAATATCCCTGCCAAAAGCTGTACATTTTTGGGAGGCAATGTCAAGGCAGTAATGCTTTGTGAAGGTATGGACTGTAGATCATGTAGCAGCCTCGCAGATATCAAAGGCAGCAATGCCTATGAAGCATGCCGTTGAGGCCATCAATCCCCTCGTGGAGTGAGGTTTTACCACTCCCGGAAGAGACTTGTGGTATTTGTTATAACAAAAAGTGATGCAGTTGGCCAACCAAGTGGACAAGCACTGCTTAGAAACAGAAACACCCTCTTTTCCAGGGGCAAAAGAAACAAACAGTTGTTCAGAGCTGCACACTTGTTTTGTGCAAACCGTATAATATTTCATTATTTTATGTACATCCAAAGTGCGGAGCAGAGATTCTCCTGGATTAGCCGGCTCTGCAAAGTAAACAGGTAAATGCATAGCCTGGTGTAATGTAAAATCAGAAACCACTTCGGGAAGAAATTTAGGATTAGTACAGAGGGAAACCCTATCAGGTCAGGTTCTTTGCACATGAGTGCATGCAACTCAGAAATGCGACTTCCAAATGTAATAGCAACTAAAAATATAGCTTTCCAAGTGAGAAAATGCAGCTCACATGAATCTGCGGGTTCAAAAGGGCTCAGTATAAGCTTTTCAAGTACAAAACTCAGATCCCAAGGAGGACAGGGTCCCTAATAGGGGGTTTGAGATGAAGGATACCCTTCCAAAATGTTCAAACAGGCAGTTAGGAAAGGGTTTTTTCCTCCGGGAAAACATAGAAAGCTGAAATGGATGACAAATGTACTTTGATGGAGGTGTGCTTAAGACCACCCTCTGAAGGGGAGAGCAAATAGTCCAGCACAGTTTGTGGGGAACAAGAATAAGGGTCTATATTCTTGTCGGCAGCTTAAAGGTGAAAAATGCTTCCATTTCATAGAGTATGAAGAATGGGTGGAAGGTTTTTGGACTGCCTGAAGCACCTCTGCCACAGCAGGGGAGACCTGGAATCTTGAAAGGACTAAGTCCTCAGGAACTATGCATGAAAATGCAGCAGGGTAGACTCCAAGAGTGCCCTGGAGGAGGCCTTGAGAAGCCAGTCATCTAAGTATGGAAAGACGTAAAGGCCTCTGCAGTGAAGGGCAGCGGCTACTACTGCCAAGCATTTGGTGAATACCCGAGGTGCTGAGGACAGCCTGAAAGGGAGTGCTGTGAACTGATAATGATGACCCTGAAAGCAGAAGTGGAGAAATTGCCTGTGAGCAGGGTGTATCAGAATGTGAAGGTAAGCATCCTTCATGTCCAGAGAGCAAAGTCAGTCCCCTGTAGCCAGGAGAGGGAGGAGCAACTAGAGGGTAACCATTCAAAACCGTTTGTACTCTATACAGAGAGTGAGGTTTCCAAGGTCAAGAATGAGGCATATGTCCCCTGTCCATTTTGGGACTAGAAAAAGAAAATGGGAGTAAAAATCCTTTCCCCTTTGTGATAACAGGACATGTTCTTTAGCTGTTTTGTCAGTAAGTCTTGGATTTCTGCCTGTAGGGCAGATTCCTGGTCCGGGGGTAGTGAGATACCATTGAAGGTAAAGGGGGTGGACTGCTTGAGATCTAGAGTGTGGCTGAACTGCACCAATTGAAGGACCCATGCATCTGAGGTGATTGTTTGCCATCCTGTCAGATGCAGGGAAAGCTTGCCCCCTATAGCCATGGGATGGGTCTTGGGTCCCACGGACATGGGGGAGGCCTCAGGCAGAAGACTGTCCCTGTTGGGGGGGCAGTCGGAGTAAAGCGGGTGATTTTTTGAGCATCCCTGGGTCTAGGCAGGGAGACCTGAGCCTTATGTTTAGTCCCCTGCTGCTGTCTTGGGGTCAGTCTTTGACAAGTGGCCAGTCTATGGACATTACCTTTAGGCTTTGCCTAGGTACAGTAGAGGGAATGTACAGATTGCAGAGTATGGCCAGAAGCCTGCGTGGATGTCAGAATATCCTGAGTCTGAGTACCAAACAGCTTATCCCCCTTAAAAGGAGCATTAAGGATGGAATGCTGTACATCTGGGGCAAACCCAGAAACCCTGAGCCAAGCATGGCAATGAAGACAAATGCCAGCAGATGAGACTCTGGCAGTAGAGTCCACAGCAACATAAGCTGCTCTCAGTAAGTGTCAGCCAACCGCTGAGGCAGTGGAAAGCTTGGCATTCAGATCCTGTTTAGGGACTGAGGCCGGGAGAGACAGAACAGAAGCCTGAGTAACCTTAAGAATCAACTCCAGATATTTAAGGAGGTGACCCATGTAGTTCAGAATTCTGATAGTGAGAGTAGAGGAAGAATAGACTCTCTTTCTCAGGACATCCAACATTTTGGACTCCTTATCAGGGGGCTGGGCACTAAGATACTTTGGCCGAGACATTCTATCATGCGCCACATTAATAACCACAGTCTGCCAATGGTGGGTTGGCAAAATATGAATGTTCCAAAGGGGTCAAATAAGTCCTATCAGCCTTTTGAGGGGCCAAAGGGATGGAAGAAGGCTATTGGCAGGTTGCCAAAATTGCATCCTCATAGGCATCCATTAAAGTAGGGACCACTAAGGATGGGCAGGAGGGAAGGACAAAATAATCCACTAACTTCCTCCTGGAGGCGCTTTGTTCAGTTGCCTTAAACCCAAAAGTTTTCTGTAAATGTAACATAATGTCATAAAAACTAGGGTCATCCAGGGGAGAACAGGGAAGTGTGGCATTGGATTCCTCCACAAGGGAAACACACAAGGGAGACATGGGTTCATGACAAAAAACATCCTTCTGAAGGTCCATGGACCAGTCAGGGTCCCCGTCATCTCCCTCAGTGTCCTGTAGAATGGGGCCTTGAGAAGCTGGGGAAGAACTAGCTGTCATAGATGTTGAAGAATGTATGGAGGGTAGTGCTGTGCGGAATGCTGAATTCCACTGGTGGAATTAGCATGGAAAGAATATTCTACCAGCGATTTCTGCCAGAATTTCACTGTTTCTTCTACAGAATTCCATCTACTGTGATCCCCGGAATAATATTCAGTGGAACAGCATTTTTCTGCAGAAAATTATTCAGCAACAATTTCCATGGAAAATATTGAGATTCATGGAATAATATTCAGTGGAAAATCATTCCACAACTACTTTCTTCCACAGAATCCCACCATTCCATTTCTGGTGAAATTCAGCAAAATTTTGGTGGAATTTTGAAAATTCCATGGAATTTCATCCCGCTGGAATTTGAAAATTCCACACAGCACTAGTATAGGGCATAGAAACAGGAGCTGAAGGGTTACTTAATTGGCACAACCGAAGATATAGGCTCAGGCTGAGGTACCAGGTGAACCGTCAGTGTAGGGTGAACATAAGTCAACAGAATGTTCAACGGCACCATGGAAAAGTTTAAGGAACCCAACAAGTTCAGACCCAACCTAGCAAGCAAGGACATTGATGGAGCAGTCAACAAACAATGCTGAGAACCTTTAGAAGGGGGCAGCAGTGTGAAACTGCACTTAAGAAACCCCAGACGCTGACAACAAAGCAGTCATCGACAAGAGGGAAGACGAAAGCCAGGTCATCCATGTTGTAGAAGACGACATGGCTAGCCTGGACATCGATGGGAAGGAGGCAGAAACCACATGTTTACTCTTGGAAGAGTGTTTCTTGGGTTTATCCACCATTCCCATCGATATAGAATGCTTACCAGACCTGTGGGATCCATAAGAAGAGGGCAAGGATTCCTTTGTCGACAAGTGCTGTGCCTGCTCTAGGAGGACTAGTTTTTGCTCCATGAGGTGTTTTCAAAGAGTCTGGAGTCATCACCTTTGGTGGCCTTGTTGAATCTGTGACAAAGCACACAAGCATGGGTATCGTGGGTTGGACCCAAGTACCGAACACAACGTTCATGCAGGTCCTCCATCACAAGTTTCTGGCCACGGGAACACTTTCAAAAAAGTGGGTCTGAAGACATGGATCATTGATGAGGGTCTGAAGAAGAAAGCAGCAAGAACTTTCCGTCATCATTGACTGAAGCTGAACTCTGGGAGGCAGAATGTGCAGCATGCAGGTCGTGGTAGGAAAAGAACTGAGAAGCTTCTGGGGACCACTCCCTTTTATACCTGTCAGGACACAGCACGTGGTACGGTGAAGGTGGTCCCAGGTTAACTGCTGATGAATCATCCCAATGGACTCATGTCTGCAGCAGGAGTATTCCTGTATGTAATGACCTGCTGCAAGAGATTTCCTAGATGAAGATCTTCAGTATACTTGGCACCAATGGCTTAAACAAATAGAACATAAAACAAAGGTCATAACAAAGGGGGGAAAAGCTTGACGATAATAAGTACAAATCTCATTGCTACACAGGTCTATTAATATAACAATAGTGGGGCAAAATCAGTAGACCTGGAACTGGTCTAGTACATTACTATACAGAACTCCTCAGGCCTGCATTGGGGGTGATAGTGGTGGCCCATGGGCCAGGACACAAATACATACACTCACATGCAGTTTACCACAAAGGGGGCTCAAAATAAGCAAAATAATATAAGTGTCTCAAAATACTGTGACACTGACTGACAAGTATAATATTAGGAGAATTTGCAGGGAGTTCTGTGAATTAGATAGGCTCACATACGTCTTTGCAGTCATCATGGGGTTTCACGATAGTACAGTGGACTCAATCCATGCTGCAGTAGGGGTATTTAACCTATCTTCTGACTAGGGATGTGGGGGTTGGCTTTACCAGTTCTGCCAGGTCATTTAAATCAGAACCAGAACCAAAAATGTAATATATACTGCAGATATGGGGAAAAAAATCTATACACGTTATGTATAAAGCAAAATAAAGTGACGTAGCGGCTCTGAGCTTGCTTCACAAAAAGAGTCAGTGTGAGCCAGTGACTATTTTCTACCCCTTCTGTGCTACCGTGATCCCACCCAATCTATTTGAAGTCACCCAAGAGGGGTATCTATGACCTTGTCACCCGCAGACCTAGAAAAATCTCATAACCTCCTTACCTCAATTTGAATTTTCTAAAGGGTTTAAGCACTGATCCGTCACTTTCAGTTTCTTCAAGCCATGCTGCTACATGTGGGCCAGTCATCTCAATACAAAATAAAGAGCTCAACAGGCAAAAAATGAAAGCAATTTAAAAATTTGTTTGGCAAGGCTCACACAGCATGTCAAAATTCCCCAGTGCTTCGTGTCTTACTCACTGGCACTTCATCAGGAGGGCCAAAAGTGCGGGGGGATCCTGGCATGTTATTCTTGGCTTTGCCTTGTTAAATAAATGTTTAGATTTCCCTGACTTCCTTGCCTGCTGTGCTCTTTTTTTTTTATAACCTCCTCTTTTTTTCCTCTTTTTATAGCCACTCCCCCACCACCAAGATCCAATCTTTTTTCTTGCTCCCTTACCTCTTTGATATCTTCAAGGACACAGCGTTTTGTGCTCCCATCCTTTCCCTCTGTGCCTGTGGCAGCAACAAGTGTTTTGGCAGACCAGACAGTGAATAACAGACCCCTGAATCTTCAGGTGCAGAGCTCTGTGTACCCATCATCCAAAATCTGCCAACCCAAGAAAGACCACCATTAACTACTGAGGTCCATAGCTAGCTATTCCCACTGATGCACCAGTACGTGGGGATGCAGCAGAAATAACAGCTATGTTGCTGGCAGCAAAGGCCAACATACTGTATAGCCTCTGTCACTTCCGCCCACCCAATTTTAAAGTAGAAATGGTCTTCAGGGGGCGCAGCTGCATGTGCCCTCAATTTTCCAACTCCCCCGTCTAAGTCCATTGGCTGTACCAAATTCCCTTTTAGGTTCAGGAGCAGTAGAATTCCATCCATATGGCTGGCTGGGCATGAGAAGAAACTGAGCAAACTGCACTCTTATCAGCAAAAGCATTCAGAGATGCAGCCTGGGGCGGTAGGACTCATTTAAGAGTATATTTTGTATTTAAATACTCTTACACGACTCCTGCCCACCCAAGGCGCATCACAGAATGCTTTAGCTTAACAAGCACCACATCTCTTCCTCACACAGCTGGGCACACTGTTATTCTGCAGCTTCCCCACAAAAAAGGGGAGCAGCCAATTGACTTTTGGGTAGAAGGCACTGATGTGCTGCCAAATTTTACACACTCCTCTGACCTCTCTTCCTCATGGCCAATGCCCATGTACTACAGCCCTAGCTCAATAACATACAAACATAAGATCTTACATTTGTATGCTTAAGGACTTCCTTTCCCTGCACCACCATACAGAGTACATACTTTCATGGTTGTTTGGAGCCCTAGCTCAATGAAGACAGATCAAAGGGACAGAATAATTCCATCTTGTCTAACGTCTTAGCAGGCACTGTACAGACTACAGCATGGTAGTGGAAAGCATTTAAAACAAGCATTTGTCAATGCCAAATGTTTGCTTGCTGGCATTGGGATTGGTAGTGTAGGAGTTAGACAGCTGCATAATAGGAATGGCAGTGAAGTATTGAACTGAAGCCAACCCCGCCACCACCCTGCAGATATGGACAGGCATTGGGGTGTGCCTTTGAGTCATCAGGCATAATGGCCACACCATTTCACCACACCCCACCCTGCAGACACTGACAAGTGTCACGGTGTGCCTTGGGATCTTTGGCTCTTATGCACACCCCATTCCATTAGGAAGTACGGTGAGATGGGTGCGGTATAGGAGAATGGGGTGAACTTTGGGGCGAAGAGTCCAAGGCATACCTCGATGCCTCTCAGTGACTGCAGGGTGTGGAATGGTATGAGCATCACAGGCAAGAATCCCAAGTCACACCCCTGATGCCTGTCATTCTCTATAGGGTCGGGCGTTATACTTGAAAAGCCTAATACCTCAGGCATTTGTTGGTATTTTCACTCCAAATTTTCAACATGTTTGTTTTGTGACCCCACCTCATGAACAGGGGGAATATCAGTTTGTTAACTGAAAGCTGCTTATGCACAGTGACTACGGCATTTAGCACCACAGGTGCAAAAATATTCCGAACACGATGTAAAAAATGACAGCTGTACTCTTTCATGGGAGGTGTAAAAATGGCTATGTTGCAAATGTGTAGTAAAATATTTAAAAAATGGTGAAGTCACTGAGTGACATAGAAACTGTGCAACGACACCCGTAATATAATTAGGTTGGGGATTTCTTACAGCAGATTGTCAACTCAGGCATTTTGGTGCCTCCGATCATGAACAGTGTCACTGTGATTTTCTTTATCTGTGCCGAACAATGATTTCCCACAGCAACCACGCATCTCTGCACTGAAAGTGTGAAAACACACTTCGGCCATGTTGTGAAAAATGGCAGCTGTACTGCTCATAAGGAAGTGTGGAAAAATGCCACTGGTGAAAATCTGGACTGAAAATATTACAAAGTCATGAACTAACGAGTGTGTGGAAACTGTGCAATGCTCACTCGTAACACAGTCATTTTATGGACTTTTGTCTGCAAATTTTCAACATAGCCATTTTAAGACCTCTGCTCATGAGCGTTGTAACTGTGATTTTCTTAATCTGTCCTAAACATTGCTTTACGCACCAACAGCACCATTATGCTACATGTCTGGCTTACGACCACTTGGGCGACATATGAAAAATTGCAGCTGTACTGTTCATAAGGAAGTTTAATAAAATGGACATGTTGAAAATCTGGAGTGAAAATATTGAAAATTTGTGAACTAACGAGCGTGCATAGGAACAGTACAACGTACGCTCGTAAAACAGTCATTTTTTGAAATTTTTTCACCAAATTCTCAACATAGCCATTTTAAGACCTCTGCTCATAAACAGTGTCACTGTGATTTTCTTAATTTGTCCCGTACATTGATTTCGCTCACCGACTGCGCCATTGTGCGCTACATGGGCAGAAACACATTTTAGTGGAGATGTGAAAAATGACAGCTGTTACCTCATAAGAAGGTGTGGTAAAATGGTAATGTTGAAAATCTGGAGTGAAAATATTGAAAATTCACACCCTTACGAGCGTGCATAGGAACTGAGCAATGCACGCTCGTAAAACAGTCATTTTTAGGACTTTTTTCACCAAATTTTCAACATAGCCATTTTAAGATGTCTACTCATGAACAGTGTCACTGTGATTTTCTTAATTTGTCCCATACATTGATTTCGCACACCGACTGCGCCATTGTGCGCTACATGGGCGGAAACACATTTTGGGTGAGATGTGAAAAATGACAGCTGTACTACTCATAAGAAGGTGTGGTAAAATGGTAATGTTGAAAATCTGGAGTGAAAATACTGAAAATTCGCGAACTTACGAGCCTGCGTAGGAACTGCGCAACGCATGCTCGTAAAACAGTCATTTTTGGGAATTTTGGCACCAAATTTTCAACATGGGGTTTTTGAGACCCCTTCTCATGATTGATGTCACTGTCATGGCGTTATTCAGGTCCGAAGGGTGATTTCACAGACACTGCGCAGTCACTGCGAAATCACCCTTCAGGCCCGAATAACGCCGCGTATGTTTCATCAGTCTGAGAAGGTCCCTAAACCCCTGTTGAAAATTGGTGCAAAATCAAAAATGCCCGAGATATGCAATAAAGTTGAAACCCCTATCTAGCCCATTATACAGCTTACGGCATTTCCTCAGTTCGCGGTCGCTTTGAAGAGTGCAGACGTGTTCCCGGTCCATCGAAGATCGTCGCGCCAAGGTCGGAGGTAAGTATGGGGTGAGGGGAGGAGTGTGGAGGCTGGGTGCGCGGTGGGTGGTGCGGGTTGTGGGAGGGCGGGGAGACTCACTGTGGGACCGTTTTTCTTCACAGGTGAAAAAAAAAAAAAACAGGACGATGTGGGACGTTTGCCATGCTGGGGTGGGCTCCCAGCGTGGCCAGGGCGATTGAGGCGGCCCGTTCAGCCGGCGGGGATTGAGGCACCTGTCGGCCTCGACAATGCTTGCCACGCTGGGGTGGGCTCCCAGCGTGGCACTCCCTGGGGGGGACAGTGCAGCCGGCGGGGATTGGGCACCCCGTCGGCTATATGATTAGCTGCCACGCTGGGGTGGGCACCCAGCGTGGTACTGTAAGCGTTTGGGGGAGGCAGAAGAGCGCGCACAGCCGGCGGGATTGGGCACCCCGTCGGCTATACAGTGCGGCAAGGGCAAGGGCTGCATGCCTGCGGGATGCCTGTGGGGAGCTGCCATTACAGCCTTATCTTATCGCTGCTCACCAAGCGTAGCTCCCCTTTCAATCAGAGTTACTGCATTTTGGAGCGTGTCACAGACAGCTCCAAAATGCATTGGCTTACAGGGGCAGCGCCTGCCAGCATACTGACTGAATTGGAGGAGGAGGTGACACACCTCCGAAATCTCCGATGATGGCACTATGTTTCTTGCACATGCGTGCAAGCAAACATAAAAATGGTTTAAGGTGTACCATGCTGTAGCATCCGCTCCTCCGATACCATGTTCAAAAGCTAAGCCTCACAGACCTCAGCCAACAGCTCACAGGCCCACACACATGTTTTGTTTGCCAGATTTTAATTTAGGTCCTTACCTTGCTTGCTCCTCTTCTTTGGAATGTGGGCAGTGGGGGCTGAGACTGTGTTACCCAAGTAGTCCTGGAGCCTGGATCTTCAGTTGAGGGACACAGTCAACAATGAACCAACAGAGCATTCAGTCACATTGAGCCTGTCAAACTTCCTGAGAAATCAAGAATAGTTCACAAAATAAATAAAATAGCTGAACTAATCAATGCATGTCCAAAAAAAAAAAAAAAAACACAACATTTAACAAAACAAATTCAAATCCATTCCAGTGACTGTCCATTGCCGGGCGGGGGCGGGAGTAGGTAGGCATGAAACCAAGATAACCAGGCTCCATTAGAACATAAATCCTTATGTTAAAAAAAAAAAAAAAAAAGCAGCACCCAAATGCAGGTGGAGGAACTTTTTGGTTAACAAAAAAATCAAAAGGCTAACACTTTTCACATATAAACATAAAAAACATTGTTTTCAAACAAACAAAAAAAATATTGTGCCCATTTTTTTAAGCGTAATAATACCCTCAAGGGTGGGTAGTATGGGCAATACCAGGCCTTCCAGGGGCTATAATGCCCTCTGCCTGTGGCATTGGGCCTCATTACACCCCTGGGGTGGTCCGATATTGCCCAATACTGCCCACCCTGCTGGGTATTATTGTGTACATAATGCACACCACTCCATGCCTTATTCTCTGTTTATTGCATATGGCATATGAAAGGATAAAAGCACACATGCAGACAGCAGCAGCAGTGTACCCAACACCTTGATAAAGCACACACACACGTGTGAAACTTTGGGGGCTGAGTGCACATAATATAGTTAACAGTGACTCAATCACCAATTTCAAAAATAAGTTAGATGTCTTCTATGGTGTCATTCAGACACTATAGCATGGGGATATCAAAAAGATAACAAATGAGACTTCTTGGCATAAGCTATTGTCTCACACCTGACTTATGAGACTTATGAGTTTGTTGCTGCTGTGGTCTGTAAGTGTATTTTTATCCTTTCATACTCTATATGTAACTCCCCAGTCCTCTGGGGTTACTAGAATCCCATCAGTGTCAGTGCTAGGTAGGGAAGGCAGCTACTGAATAACTAGTTAAATAGATTTTCACCTGCTCCCTCTCTGTTTACTTGGTCTCAGCAGAGAGGAGAGAAGTGATGTCATTTAGAACTCTCACAGCAGCATAAGTCACAGTAGCTAGCTGTGAGTGGAGAGTTTTAGAACCTTCAGTTAGTTGTTGGTTGGAGATCAGAGTGAGCAGTTGGAGGAGCGAAGAGCTGCAGTGTGGGCTCTGAAGAGAGCCTACTTTTTCTCACCCTGGTGCTGACAACCATCTGCCTGCTTTGTAGAAGTGGTGGAAGCCATCTAGCAGGAGTTCCTGATTTTTCTCATCCCCTGTGAGATAAGAAGAATTGCAGAATGGATCAGAGGGGCAATCCCCTGATTTGATCCAGGACATTAATTTGAATCTGCCTTTTGTTTGACAACCATGAGTAATCTGACTTTGGGTATCCCAGGAGAAATGTACCTGCTTTTTCTTTTGGGGTGTGCACTGACAAAGGGACCTAGACACTCAGTTCTGTTCTGTTTGAGACTGTTCTCATCTTTTCCTAAAGTTGGCTGACAATCGTTGAGTCCCCAGTGAGACTTGACACATTGTTCAGGACTTTAAATTTACACTCCAAAGTAGTGTGTTCCTAAGGCTGAATGTGAAAGTCATTCCAAGATGCCTAGTTCTACTGTTTGCTAAATGTTGAGGTGTAACTCTGACAGAATGGCTGGGTACGGACTATTGAAGCAAAAGGTGGGCAATCCGTCATCTGGAGTGACCAGTTCAGCACTACAGGTTCCATAAGGGCACCTGCTTATTCATGATATGGTGGCCAGTGCCTGAAGAGAAAGTTTACCCCCTGGTGTGGGTTGTTCTAATTTTGAGCACCAGTGTGCTCCATCATGGCCAGTTGCCAAATTGTCAAATCTCTAAGTTTCTGTCTGCTACAGATGTTGTTCTGCATTGCCTTGTGCCACGAAGTGTATACCCTTGGGGGTCCACCCTTTGCTTTTGTGTACCAACTTTGGAATAAAGTCACACTCTAGAACCCCAACCTAGTATGGACAATCATGTTACTGCTTCCTGTGTGGAATTACTGGGTACCCCTCTAGAAGTTCAGACCTAGCACTGCCCCTAGCAAAAGTTCTCTCCTCAGGACCTGGGTTTAGTAATGGTCATTTGTATGTGACACTATGTTCTGTACCCCAACCCCTCTTTTTCCCCTAGGCAGAAATATGGGAGGTGTGCTTACTAGTTTAACAAGTGGCCGGTGAGGGGGGTTTATATATCTGCAGCAGTCCCGACAAAGCTGCGTTGAGCTCGCTCACTCCCCCTTCTCTCACTTGCTCATTCTGTTCTGCCGGCGCTGCAGGCTGCCCTTTTCTACTGGGCTCCTGCCTGCACTGCTGCCTTCTTATGCCCATAAAGAAATTTGCAGCAGTTACAATACAGCTCTGTTGAGCTCACTCACTCATTCTGGTTTTCCTGCCACTGCAGGCTGCCCTTTTGTACTGGGCCCCTGTATGCATTGCTGCCTTTTTCTGCCCACAAACAAATCTGCAGCAGTCCCAACAGAGCCCCGTTGAGCTCACTGACTCCCCCTCCCTCCCTCACTCAGTCTGTGTCTCCTGGCGTTGCAGGCTGCCCTTTTGTACTGGGCTTCTGCCTGCATTGGTGGCTTTTTCTGGCCAGAAATAAATCTGAAGCAGTCCCGACACACCTCCACTGAGCTCGCTCACTCCCCCTCTGTCACTCTCGCATTCCGTTTCTGCCGGCGCTGCAAGCTGGCCTTTTGTACTGGGCTCCTGCCTGCGTTGCCGCATTTTCTGCCCACAAAGAAATCTAGAGCAGTCATACTAGAGCTCCGTTGAGCTCACTCAGTACTGCTCTGTCACTCGCTCGTTCTGTTTCTCTTGGCACCACAGACTGCACTTTTGTATGGGACTCCTGGCTGCGTTGGCACCTTTGTCTGTCCACAAAGAAATCCGCAGCTGTCCCGGCAGAGCTCCGTTGAGGTCGCTCTGTCTGCCTCTCATCGCTCATCCTGATTGTTCTGGCGCTGCAAGCTGCCCTTTTGAACGGGGCTCCTGCCTGCATTAGCGCCTTTTTCTGCCCACAAAGAAATCCCAGCAGTCCTGATAGAGCTCTGTTGAGCTCACTAAGTCCCCTTGTCTCACTCGCTCATACTGTTTCTCCCACTGCTGCAGGCTGGCCTTTTGTACTGGGCCCCTGCCTGTATTGACGCCTTTTCTGCCCACAAAGAAATCCACAGCAGCCCTGACAGCGCTCCAGTGAGTTCGCTCACTCCCCTTCCCACACTCGCTCTCTCGTTCTGTTTCTCCCAGTGCTGCAGGCTGCCCTTTTGTAGTGGGCTCTTGTGTTGGGGCCTTTGTCTGCCCACAAACAAATCCTCGCAGTCCCGACAGAGCTCAGTTGAGCTCGGTCACTCCCCCCTCTCACTCGCTTGATCTTAATCAGTCCCAAACACTGATTTCCCAGAGTGACCGTGCTATTGTCTGGCAGGACTGCAAAAACATATTGTAGCCAGGATGTGAAAATGACAGCTATAGTGTTCATAAGGAGTTGTGAAAAATGCCACTGTTGAAAATGTGGTGACAGTATTACAAATTTCATGGCTTACAAGGGTGCATGGAAACAGTTCAACACACGCTTGTAACACAGTCATGTTATGGAGTTTCATCACCAAATTTTCAACATAGGGATTTTAGGACCTCTGCTCATGAACAGTATCATTGTCATTTTCTTAATCTGTCCCAGACAGTGATTTTCCACAGCGACCGTTCTATTCTGCGCCGGAAGTGCGAAAACACATTTTGGCCAGGATGGGAAAAATGACAGCTGCACTGTTCATAAGTAGGTCTGGGAAAATGGCAATGTTGAAAATATGGAGTGAAAATATTATAAATTCGCGAAGTTACGAGTGTGAGTGCCAACTGCGCAACGCACGCTCGTAACACAGTCATTTTATGGAGTATCGTTACCAAATTTTCAAAATAGGCATTTTAGGACCTCTACTCATGAACAGTGTCACTGTCATTTTCTTAATCTGTCCTGAACACTGATTTCCCACAGCGACCGCACTATTCTTCGCCAGAACTGAGAAAACACATTTCGGCCAGGATGTGAACAATGACAGCTGTACTGCTCACAAGGAGGTGTGAGAAATGCCAATGTTGAAAATCTGGCATGAAAATATTGTAAATTCAGTGAAGTTATGAGCGCGTATAACTCATACAACACATGCTTGTAAAACAGTCATTTTTGATTTTCCACCAAATTTGCAACATAGGCTTTTGAGGCCCACCTCATGAATACTGGCACTGTCGTTTTGTTAATAGGCCCCGAAGAGTGATTCCGCACACAGTGACCGCGAAACCACCTTTTGTGGCCGATTAACACCATGACAGTTCAAGAATTCATGAGGAGGGGTCCCAAAAACCCCCATGTTGAAAATTTGGTGAAAACAGTCCCAAAAATGCCGAAATATACACTAAAGTTGAAAAACCCTATTTATTACATTATACAGCTTACCAGCATTTCCTCAGTTACGCAGTCAGCTTTGAAGAGTGCAGACGTGTTCCCGGTCCACCGAAGATAAATCGCGCCAAACTCGGTAGTATGGGGTGAGGGGTGTGGGAAGGCAGGGTGCGCAGTGGTGGGTGCGGGTTGTGGGAGGGGGCCTGGGAGAGCTCAGAGGACCGTTTCCTTCTTTACAGGGTGAAAAAAAAAAAAAAATAAGACATTGGGGACCGTTTCCTCTTTAACAGGTGCTTTGGTATGCTGGGGTGGGCTCCAACATGCCACCTGTGTGGGTGGTGGGTGAGTTGGCCGACAGGGATTGGGCACCCCGTCGGCAAACAAGGAAAGGGAGGGGAGCTGCAGAGCCGAGGGGATTGGGCACCCTCGCCTATAGAAATGAAGGGGGTATCATTATGCCGACGAGGATTGGGCACCCCATCAGCAGGAACAACACGGGGGGGGGTTACAGCATGCCGACGGGGAGTGGGCTCCCCCATCGGCAACAAAGCCCACCCGTCAGCAAATAAACATGGTGGGAAGGGGATTATATTGTTTGTGAACACGGCGGCAACCCACCACTATGTTCTCAAACAATATCAGGGGTTTCACATCCCGCCCTGCAATGACGTGTCGCTCCCTCATTGCAGCGGATGGCTGACGCTGTAATGACGAGGCGGCCCCTGATTGCAACGGCTACTTTTTTAGAAAGTTGTGGCATGCTGGCTGAACTAGTGTCAGCAGCAGCATGCCACAGCATTGGGGGACAGGGGACAAGCCTTTGCAGCCTGTGGAGGCATTGGGCACAACACTGCCATGCCTCCACAATCTGCTTGTGGAGTAAGCTGACGCAACATGTTTCTTGCGCATGCGCGCAATCAACATAAAAATTATTTCGGTATTTAGCATGTTACTATACGTCATCTGTTTTGGCAGTACTAGTTTTTTTTGTTGTTTTTTTTTTTTTTTCCAAGCTGTTTCTCATCCTGTGGCCATCCGCCCCACAGGGTGGCCATCCTGCTCATCCTCCACTATCCCTGCACATCGATCCCCTCCAGTGGGGGCCTTAATGTGCAGGGCCTGGGAGTGCCATGTCATTGTGTGGCCCTTCTCGCCAACACATAACAGACTTCTCTGGAGGAGAAAGCTTCCCCAGTCCACTGTAGGGATTGCTGTGGTGACAGGAAACAGCCCCATCCCTCCCAGGCTGGAAGCACTGCTGCATAGCAGTGCCACCCTGCCTACCCACATGTCATCCCAGCAGCTCCTGAGTGCACTCTTGAACTGGTTGATCAATACAGTTACACTGGGCCATCAGGCAACCATTATTATGAGCCTTTGAACTGAAATGACTGAACACTGTCTGCTATTTTTACCTTGTTAGAGGAAAATGCATATACACAGTACAATACAATACAATTTACATTAAACTGGCACACCAATGAATTGCTTTAGCGTTTCTCAAAGAGTTGCATTAGTGTTGCTGGATCTAGCACAAAAGCTTTGCAAAAATGGTTGCCTAAAAGTTGACAGAGTTTTGCATTGCTTTGTGACAAAGCAGCAGATGTCTTCCTGTTGAGCTGCTAATACATTTCATAGAAGTTGCTTGTCAGCTGGTCACATATTTAAAGGCAAAGCAGTGAGAGCTGCCAATGCATTGCAAACTTTTTTTTTTTTTTTTTTAAAGTTTGCACTGGCATCGGTCCAGTGGCATGGAGGACTGAGGCACTGGATGCCTTACCTCCTCCCACACCAGTGACCCAGGTTCGAGAATGAGCCTAGGGCACCAGGGGTCGGCTGAGGTGGGGGAGAGAAGGAGATGAATTGAGTTGCTGCAATGCAGCTCTCCTCTACGGGGAGGAAACAAGGGTTTCCCTGGCTCTTGGCTGCCACTCGGTTGAGGCTACATGGCAACGCCAGGTCATGAGAAGCCAGGCATTAGGTTGGGTAGGAGGAAGAGGCCGTTAACAGAGTCATGGAGCACATGTACACTTCCACACACATGCTCAACTGTGTTCTGGGGACCTGGTATAACGGGGGACAATAAGGGAAAAATGGGGCACCGAGTGAGGCTCAATAAAGCCCTGTGCACTGGGCAGATTGAGATCCTCTGAGGGAGAACCACACCATGCCTGCCCCTGGAGCCACAAGAGAAAAAGCTATGTAAAAAAATAAAAGTTTGCACCTGATGAAGGGGTCTATGTGGCTCCCAGAGCTTGTATACTATTTAGGTTTTGTATATGACACATGTTGGTCCAATAAAATGTATCAAACTATCCAGCAACCAGACTTTAAAAAAAACATGCTAAAACAACTCATTGGCATGACAGAGTAAGGTGAACTGTACTATGCGTCTTCATCCCCCGCATGAATAATTCATTTGCAAGACAAAATAAAACCATAACACATTATTCTGAAACTATAAATCCAGAATCAAGGTATCTCATTAAAGCAACTGGCACTTCAGTCCTATCTAACACCTGTGTATACTCAGTGCTTTATATATCTCAAGAATGCTGGTGCTTGTTATTTTTGTAAGTGCTTTAACTTAATCCTCATGAAAAATTAATGTGCGCCTCTAGGAAATTACTCCAACATCAATCTCTGCCCTCATGCACTGCAAACAGCAACGTTCAGGCTTAATCAGTTCTTATGGATTTAATTCTCCCTGTCTAAATGAGGTGTAATACACCCTACAGTAAATAACTTGATGCACTGAACACCTGCTGCTGTTCTGGGTATGAGAGCCCTCTTGGTCTCAGTACTTTTACAAGCAGAAGAAAAAGCATGCAATGTGTATTTTTATTTTGGCGTTCACTTACACAGGCAGAGAAGGACCATGCCAGCACTGCTAAGGGTGAGCTATCTGTTCATCTCTGGGGGTAATTCTGAGCTGTGACCTGGAGTTCGGGGGAGGGAGGGTGCTATTATAGCTGTCCCCTCTGTTGAGCAGACTCAGTCATGCTGTAAATCAAGAGTGAGTCTGCCCAGCAGAGGTGGGTAGATACAACAGTAAGGGCAAGTCTGCCCAGCAGAGGGGGGTAGATACAACAGTAAGGGTGAGTCTGCCCAGCAGAGGGGGGTAGATACAACAGTAAGGGTGAGTCTGTCCAGCAGAGGGGAGTAGATACAACAGTAAGGGTGAGTCTGTCCAGCAGAGGGGGTAGATACAACAGTAAGGGTGAGTCTGTCCAGCAGAGGGGGTAGATACAACAGTAAGGGTGAGTCTGCCCAACAGAAGGGATAGATATAACAGCAAGGGTAAGTTTGCCTTTCTGTGAATCAAATGTGAGACCCAGGGACTCAGGGAGCCTAATTTTTGAAGACCAGAATGCAGTCACATGCATGACATGCCTACACACAGAGTGGGAAAAATGGGCTCACTCAGTAATATACATTTAACTAAGAATATATTTATTTCCTCTAGCAAGGAGATCAAATTGACCAGACATGCTGTTACCAGCAATGTTTCACAACAAAAAGAATTGCTTTCTCATGGTGGCAGGTTTTAGAAAAAGTAAAAAAACAAAACAAAAAAAAAACACATGTATATTATAATAAACTTGATATTACAGACTTTTAAATTAGATAGGTTCAGCCCAGACAGTCAATCTCTGTGAGCACACCAATATCAGAAAAGATACCAGTAGGTGACCGACTTGTTTGCTATCTCCCCACGGTCACAATTGAATTATTGCAATAAGGGCTTTCACAGCTAAGACAATCTACTAATAGTGATGAAGTCAACAGGATTTTTTTGGGGGGCGGGGCTAGAGTATAGCCTGGAGGTAAAAGCAAGTGAATTGTGAATGAGCTTGGTGCATCCAGCAGACCTGGGCTTGATTCACACAACCTCCGCTTAGATCCTGTGTGTCCCTGAGCAGGCCATTTAACCTTCCTTTGCTCCCGGGTTGCCCCTGTAAATAGGCTCTGTGCTCTGTGGACCTTAGCTGGTTACTGAAGAATATAAATTAAAAAAAAAAAATAAAATTATAAGTACTGACTAAATTTTAAAACTCTGCCCCTATTATGCCGAAAGGGAATATGTCTTCCATGGCATTAAGTTTAAATGCATTTCTTTTCTAGCAAATTATCTAGAGAATAATGGATGGGTAGCCAGTTATAGTGAGTATTTTACAACCCCCTGCCGAGGGGTGGGATGCCACTTAAACCCCGAAAGCGAAGCTCGAGGGGTTCATTAAGGCATCCCACCCCAAGGAGTAGTGAAAAATCTGAGTTTCAACTGGCTACTCATGTTTTATTTTGCATAATTTCTGGTTTCAATTTTTTTGCCTGTGCAAGTTAAATTTTCAGTAAGAAAACAGGATGCAGTATTTAAATTGGAAGCATTTTATTTAATAATACAGAATAATTGGTATGTGAACTGTGCAACTGTTCAGAGTAATACACAGAACATAGATAAAACTGTGTTGAATTCATTACTTTTTAAACTTTTTTTAAATAAGTTACTCACAGGTTATGTGAATTTGTCCACTTCGGGAATGTGCTCCGTGCCTGAAAACCAAAGTAAAAATATCACGGCATTCAAGCAATATTAAATAGTTAGTAGCTATTACCAAATGTGTTAGTAAAGTAAGAACATTTTTAAATACACTTTTAGTCCATTTTTTTTATTTTTATTTTTTCTTTCCTTTGCGATGGTTGTTTTGCATGCAGTTGTCACTGTACTTAAGAGAGCGAGCGTTTGTTTTAGTGTGGTTAGGGATCATGGTAAATTTAACGTGTGGAGCAAAACGTAGTTTAGTCACCCGCTTCGCTGTCTTATAGCACTAGGAATCTTGATCTTATTTTTTTGGAGTTGAGGAATTGTAGATGTCGACAGAGACTCCCTGCTGGAACAGCAAAGCACTACTCCAAGATGCTGACAGCAGGTTTTTAGTCAGGTAGGTGTGACTCACGCTAGTACAGCTATTATTGAGTGCTACTGTGGGGAAAGCTGGCGCAAGAATGTCATTATAACCAGCTGGTTATAACGACAGAATTATAACCAGCTTTTCCCATGTAAGAAAAGTGCAACCAGTTATTATAACAGTTCATTGCAAAAAAAAAAAAATCACTTAGCTAAAACATGTAAAGCTTTTATAGAAACAGAGAATTTGATGGCATAAAAGGACTGCCTAGCCCACATAGTCTTTCCAGATGTTCCCTACCTGTTCTGTTGCTGCAGAGCCTGATATTGTCTCCGTCAACCCTCCTACCCTCAGCATACTATCTTACATACCCAGACACCTATCCAATGCATGCTTGAAGCCCTCCACTGTTTTGGCCTCCACCACTTCCTCTGGCAAGCTATCTCAGGCATCAACTATTCTTCCAGGGAAGACATATTTTCTCATATCACTTGTGAATCACTCCCCCCAACATAATTGCATGCCCTCTTGTCCTGGTGCATGTTTTCATTTGAAAGAGACTCCATACCCATACTCTATTTACTCTTTTAATGTATTTGTAAGTCTCTGTCATATCCCCTATCTTTCTCCTTTCTTCTAGGGTATGCATGTTAAAATCTCAATCTCTCTTCATAGGGCTTCTTGTGCAAACCATGTACCATTTTAGTTGCTTTCCTTGGAACCACCTCTACTCTGTCCTTTTCTGAGGTGTGAAACTGTACACAGTACTCCAGGTGTAGTCGCACTAGCAAGCGATATAATGGCAAAACCAGCTCCCCCATCCTTCTGGCGATACCTCTCTCTATGCAACCTAGCATTCTACTAGCCTTACCCACTGTTTGCCACACTGCCCTGCCATCTTGAGATCCTCAGGCGTGATAATTCCTAGATACCATTCCTGTTTAATGTCTGTTAGTACTCCTCCCCCCTCTATCTTATACTCAGTTCCTGGGTTTTATGTTCAAGGTGCATTACTATACTCTTTTTTGGCATTGATCCTCAACTGGCATGTTTTTTTTTTTTTTTTATACTTTTTATTTATAGAGTTTATACATAATACAATACAATACTGCATTTGTAACAGCACAGTGTTATACTCCAGATGGTAAGCATCATTAAAAAGACATTCGATTTTATATACCACTGTTACACTTGATACAAGATCAGGGGGAATTCCATGCAGTTATTGACTAACTATTTTAACACTTAAGCACTTTAAAGATGACCATGTGCTATCAATGCTCTTATATAGAAATAACACTAAACTTAGATTACAGAGTGGAAACAAAAAACCAGGCCACTATGCCTTTAATTGGTCAATAGCTCTTAACTTTGAAAAGTTCCTAAATTAATTCCCACTGTGCCCCCCCAGCACTTTAATAAAAGTATCTTAAAAAATTTGTAGTATTATCAAGGGAAAATTCCCCAAGATGAATTGCAGGTATACTATTTAGTATTTAGTGTAAGTTTAATCAGGGCAACTCAAAGCGTTCAAGTACAAGACAAGCGAAAGTAATAAAATCTCATAATTAAAATCGAATCCACTATAGTTAAGCCCTTGATGAAGGAATCAGTCTTTAGCACAACAAAGCTCCCAGATTTCCATATATATATATATATATATATATATATATATATATATATATATATATATATATATATATATATATATATATATATATATATATATATATATATATCTATTTAATCAGAATAATAAAAACTTAGCCAATTCACGTAGCATCTAAAAGTGTCCTCCGGTTCAGGATCAGAAGAGAAGTCATCTTCCTGGACAGCCCTCTCGATTTCCAGATTTTCGAGCAGCTTCAAAGCTTCCTAGGCTCAGTGTATATGTAGGCCTTCTTCCCGGCGGTGATGTGGAGTCGGGCCAGCATCAACAAATTGTTAGGAACTTCCAAGGCCCTAAAACACCTCCTGATCCCCTCAAAAGCCTTTCTCTTCATGCGTGTAGAGTATGAAAGATCCGGAAAGAATAATATTTTCGTGCCCTCCACCTTGATCTTTCGTCGCTGCCGAACTGCGTTGAGAATATGGTCCTTCACTAGCACCGATGCCGTAATTAACATTACGGTTCTGGCCCCATCCAAAGACCTCTGTCTCAGAGTATTAATTCTGTAAGCTCGCACAATTTGATCTCCTAGTTCCAACCTAAGGGTTTCCGATAACCAGTCATTTAGGAATTTATGTAGGTCATTCCTTCTTTACCCTCAGGTAGTCCTAAGATTCTGGCGTTAGCAGCACGAGTTAGATTTTCAAGATGCTCCAGTCGGGAGGCGGGTAGATTCTGTTCCTTTACACAAGTAGCTCGTTAGCTTAAGCCCTCTCAGAGGATTTTCAACATCATGGGTTGTCTCAGTAAGACAGCCCAATTTCTGTTCAACTTTAGCAATCGGGTGTTATACCCGTCCATTTTTTCGTCCATCCGCTGAATCGTTTTAGTGAGATTCAGAACAGCCTGTTGTAGAGTGTCCAAGGTGGCTGGGCCTGACTACTCTAATGCTGCTTCGGTTGTCAGGAGGCTTACAGGAGCAGATGGAGGTCTAGAGGCCCCAATGCATTAAATTGAAAGCTTCGTTTTTCGTCTCCATTTTTCTTCCCCATTTAGGCAACTTTTTGATATCGCGGAGATCCGTGATACACCAGGAGTTTGGTAGAATAGCAGAAGTAATCGAATTACTCTTTGAAGCTTTTAAAATTTAAATATATATAAGTGCTGTAGCGGGAGCTCTCCAGGTGTACATCCAATCAGCTAGATAGCTGGCCACACCCCCCCAACTGGCATGTTTTTGACTGTTTTTTTGAGTTTTTCTAGATCCCTTGGCATTTTTTCTACTTTTTTTTTTTTATATATTCTATTTATTCACTCCTGTGGACCAGGGCATCTCTCGGAAGTGCCCACTTGACCATTGCCTCTACTCCCAGCCTGATATCTCCCTCCTCCAGGACCCCCTTCCAGAACATTCCAGCCCCCCAGATCACCCACCCCACCTACCTAGTGACCTTTCTGTGATTAGAGGGTCAGTCCTGGTCGAGGTCCTGGGGGACCATTGGAGGGATGGTCCCGCACTGGGGATGTGGGCTAGGTCCCTAGAGCCTTCACCTCCCTGGTCCTCTGAGGTATTTTGGCATTATGGTTTCCCCCTGGAGCGCGGTCATGCAATGACATCTAGATACTGATGTGCCAATATCCACCACCATTCCAGCCCCTAGTCACTGCACCACGTGTTCCTTGCACTGCCTCCGATCTCCATCAAGGGCTGCTAAGGAGCAGTGCTTGGCCCAGATCCCCCCCCCCAAAGGAATGGAGAGCAGTCCTCCAGATGTTCAATCCCTTCCCTCCCCTGCCAACCCCTGGTGGCCCAAGTCCGTTCCTGAACCCGGGTCGCTGGCGTGACGTGAGGTGTGGCATCCAGCGCCTCAACCCTCAGCACCACTGGGCCAGCTTCTACTCCTTCTTTAGTATCACCTGCACTGAAGTTTTGGTACCATCTGCAAAAAAGGCACACCTTCCCTTCCAGTTCTTTCACAATGTCTCCTCTAAAGATATTAAAGAGGACTGGCCCCAGTACTAAGTCTTATGGTGCCCCATTGTCACACTCCTCTTTAGAATCTGATGAGTGGGGTACTACTTTCATAAAGCGAGTCTATGAAGAAGAAAAAGTACATACCTAAACATGGTATGGCTATTCCAAAATTCTGTAGGGCCCTAAACTGGCTCTGTTTTACATACTAAACAACGTAAACAGACAAGGGGAAAAATATCTTGCTGACTAGTACCGCACATCAATATTTTGCTCCCAAACTCTCCTTTGAAGCAAAGCATTTCTTACCTTGCATGTAAGTATTTCAGCCTGGGTCTCAGTAAACCTACTACTACGAGATCAAATGCAGCAAGACACTGCTTTCTTAAAGTTGGTTTCTGGACATACAGTAGTAGCCACAGACATTGCCAGCTATTTTCAGATAGTTCACGGCATTTCTAAAGAGTTTCTCTCTGCTGCCCCTACTGTGGAAATGCAGAAAGCAGGAGATTTATCCAGAAATATCAGACATTTCGGGAAATAGCTGGCAATGTCTGTGGCTGCCACTGTAGTAGCAAATGAACGGCCAGACCACGTGCACATGTCACTGATATGGATGCGCTGATGACATCAGTATGACACGGTCAGTGGAGTCACCAGCTAACACATCGGGTCTCAAGCCTTCTCAAAGAGGAAAGAACAGCTCGCAGCCAAGGCAGACACTGAGAAGAAGGCACCAGAAGTTCAGAGCCCCAACCAGAGGATTCAAAAGTTAGCATGGCCTAAGATGAGTAACTCCAAAAAGGCACTTTGTTCCTTTGGCCATGTCTTTCCCTGATGAAACTCTTTAAAAGGATGAAACTCTGGGTCGCATTCTGAACATGACTCCAGCTTGGCGTAAATTCAACTAAAATGAAGTACTGAAAAGTCAAATAATTTTCTGGATTTTGGCTGATTCTTGAAGTCTTGTGGTTGTAACTCCAAGAAGAGCCAAACTGTCTTGGTTGACATATCGGTCAGCAATGCAGCATGTGACTTGCCACCAGGCACGCCCTAACAATGTGCAGAGTTGACACAGCTGGTAAATTGACCAGCAGTGGCAGGCCCAGAAGTGGCAGGCCACTTTGACTGGTAAAGTTGCCAGCAGTGAAAAAGGAGAAGATATGGCTCTCAGGGAGTGAGTTAAGTATTGTCCGTATCGGCAGGGTTAAACACTGCAATATGTGCAATATTATATATATCGTAAGAACATGTGACTGAGCCTGCAGAAAAAGACCCTGTGGTCTACCATGTCTGCTCAAGTTTGCAGACTCCTCGGTGTCTACTGAGAGATCTGCTCCCACTCCCCATTATGCACTCGTCCTTCCTTGACAATGCCCCCCACATGCAACTTTCTCTTTTACTCTGCCCCAGCATCTCTTGAAGTTGTCCACAGTCTTTAGAGAGACTACTTCCTCTGGAAACTCATTACACATATCCACCACCCTCCCAGTGGAAAGGTACCACCCCATTTCCCTCCTGAATGTCCGCCCCTGCCAGCTTGAGGCAGTGATACCTAGTGGTCATGTTCCCACCAAGGTCGAAGAGACCATTAGAGCTCACACTGCTGAAACCTTTATAGTTCTTCAAGATTTCTATCTTATCACTCCTTTCCTTTCTATCCTCCATCGAAGACATGTTGAAATGTCTGGCTCTCTCCTTGTATGTTCTGCCTTGCTGACCTAGGATCATCTTGGTTGTCCTTATTTGCACCGTTTCCAAAAGACAGATGTATTTTCATAGGTAAGGGCACCAATGCTGCATGCTGTACTCAAAATGTGTTCAAACCAGGGATCTGTACAGTAGCAGAATTATTTCTGTTTTCCTGCTGGTTATACCCCTGGCTGTACAGTCTAGCATACAATTCATTTTGGCTGCTGCTTTCTGGATTGGCTAGATTGTTACACTAGGGTGTGAGTAAAGGAAGTAGTAAAAAGGCAGTAGTGTATGGAGGGATGAGGACCTATACAAGGGTGATGTCCTGCATCCATCCAGGGAGGACACTGATATCCTTTTTTTTTTTTTTGAAAGCAGCTGTATTTGTTGGCAAAAAATATGCATTTTTTTAAGCAAAAATTGATTTCTGACATCCTAAAATTCATCAGTGTATTTTTTTTTTAATCTTTTTATTATTCATATTTTAACTTATATACATACAGGTCATCAGTTTTGGTTTTTACACAATACATTTGCATCTGGTCATTTAATACAGGCAGTTTTGAAGAACTTCCAGTCCTGTTGACATCAGGTATCACAATTATTTCAACAGGTTTGTTGCTCCCATATGGGTTACAGCCTAATTTTGCTTAATTTTAAAAGACCATAAGCCTAATAACTTACATTGAGTAATGAGGTGGTCAGTAGGACATCGAACTATTTACTTTGCATCTTTTTCCTTCTTAATTAAGTCATGCAAATCCTTATTCCCAAATTAATTGTCATGAGGGCTCCAGCCACATGGAGGGAAGGGGGACAGGGGAAGCCAGACCCCAAGACCCGCAGTGGAAGGGTAAAGCCCTTGGACTCAGGACAACTAGGGCATCTCTGGGACCATATTCCTAAGGTACAAAAGTTAGGTCTTTTAACATATAATATAGTTGCCAACGTGTCCATCTTACAGAAAAAAGTTCCCCATGCTCATTTAGATTGTGTGTAATTTTTTCCAGGTTATAAATTTGCCTAGTGATTTCCCACCACTCCCGGATGGATGGGGCTTCTGTTGACAGCCAGTGCTTGGTAATTGCCTTTTTAGCTGCTGTGAGGAGTAGTGAGAGGAGGTACCTGGTATTTGGTCCCCGATAGGGCTTAGGTATTATGAGGAACATGTACATTCAGTGTCAGCCGAAATGTTGGGTCGATAAGCTCCTGCAGCTGTATCTCAAGCTGTTGTAAGTAGTCAGAGAGAGCTGAACAGACCCACATAATATGGGTTAGGTTGGCTTCCTGTTCTCCACATCTTCTCCAGCAATCCGCTGTTTTACTCTGTATAGTGTTTAGTGATCGAGGGGGATCTAAAGTAACGAATTAGTACCTTCCAGGCATACTCTCACCATTGGTGTGAGCACGTGACCTGGAAGCCTGGCCGCAGACTATCCTCCAGTCTACAATGGTGAGCTGGTAGCCAGATTCCCTGTGCCATTGTGCACGAATATTTTCGGTAAGGACGTCCCCTTGTGTGTTCAGGATTGATGGTAGAGGGAGATCAGATGTTCCCGCCACCCCAAACTGTTAAGTGAGATTTGACAGAGTATTAGTGCTGGGTACGTTTCAGGATTTTGTGAGGGGGTGGCAGGCCTTCTACATAGTGTCGAAGTTGTAGGTATCGGTAGAAGTCTTTGTGAGGCAAATGAAATTTTGCCTGGATTTCTGCATAGGTCTTGTGTCATTATTTGTGGCAGAAATCTTAACCCGTGAGTTTCCTATGCGCCAAACCCAGAGTCCAAGGCGTTGCGGGGAAAATCTGGGAGTGTCTGGATTGGGGATATTAGCGGTAGGTAGGGTGATAGTCCGGAAGATTTTTTCAAAGAGTTCCAATTTCGAAATTGGGCTGTCAACCAGGGATTAATAGTTAGGTGGGTCGAATCTCCTGACGTTTGCCGGTATAGTATCCAAAGGTATTTTGCATCATTAAGAAGCACCTTCTCTATTTCCATCCAGTGTGGGAGTGCCTTCTTATTTTGTCTAGCCATAACGTTGACCATGGTTACCGCCTGTTGGTAGTATTTTAAATCCAGAAGGGCAAGTCCCCCATCAGCCCGTGCGAGGGATAGTACCCTAAGGTTTACTCTGGCTGTACACCCTGCCCAGACAAAGTTCCGTATTGCACGGTTAATTTCTTTGAAGGTTTTAAGGGGCACTGACAGCAGGACATTTTGAAAAAGGTATAGCGCTCTAGGAAGGGTTATCATCCTTATAAGTTCAATTCATCGTGAGAGACTTAATGGTATGACAGACCACGCCTGAAGGTCCTGCTTTAATTGTGCCATAAATGGAGAGTAGTTGTACTTGTAATAGTCCAACCTCTCCTGAGGTATGTAAATGCCCAAGTATTTTAGTTTTGCCGGGTTCCATCTGCCAAGAAGACTGTCTACAGTCCTCTGTGTGGGGGAATAATTAAATGTGAGTATTTCGGTCTTAGTTAGGTCAAGTCTATAACCTGACACTATACCGTAGGAATCTAAGATTCGACGCAACATTGGCATAGATTGTTCTGGATTTTGGAGATATAGGGAGTATGTCATCTGCATATAAAGCAACTCTGTTCTGTGTCCCCAAAGTAGACTCCCTGTAATTGTGGGGAGTCTCGGATTTGCTGTGCTAGGGGTTCTATAACTGCTGCAAATAGTAACAGAGATAGTGGTCATCCTTGTCGGGTGCCTCTCCAGAGTTGGAAGTACTCAGAATGGTGCCCATTCACTCTCATGCAGGCCCGGGGGGTGGAGTATATATTTTGTAAAACTTGAATAAGGACATAGGGGGAAGCCAAATTTGCTCAGGATCGAATACAGGAAAGGCCAGGCCACTCTGTCAAAAGCCTTCTCGGCGTCCAGACTAATCAATACTGCAGGGGTCTCCGTTTGGCTCATTTGATTCACTAGGTAGAGTGCGTTTGATGTTATTAGTGGTAGTACGAGCCCTAACAAAACCTGTTTGGTCTTTGTGTATTAAAGCAGGTAGGATTTGGTCAATGCGCTTGGCCAATATAGTCATGAACAGTTTGTAGTCTTGATTTAATACTGAAATTGGTCAGTATGATGCGCATTCCTGAGGGTTCTTCCCTGGCTTGGGAATCACAGAGATAGTTGCATAGGACCAAGATTCCGGGGGTAAGTTACCCTCTAATAGAGAGTTAAAAAAACACTAAAAAGAGTAGGAAGGACCTGAGTCTTTGTAAGTTTGTAGAACTCTGCCCCATACCCATCGGGTCCTGGAGCTTTCTGGGATTTGGAGTTAGTTATGGCATGGGCTATTTCGGCTGCTGTTATAGGTCTGATAAGAGAGTCTCTACTTTCATCCGTAAGAGTCGGTAGGGTGAGCTTCTCAATATACGATGTTAGATTATCTAAAGAGGGATTGGATTCTGGGGTATATATAAGTTTCTATAATATGTCAGAAAGGCTCCGGCAATGCCGAGTGTTTTAGAAAGTGGTTGGCCTTTCATTGGATGTCGTATGGTAACTATTGTTGCACCTTTCTTCTGTCTGCGGGCTTGGTATGCAAGCATTCATGTCGCTCGTGGCCCTACTTCGTAAAATCTCTGTTTCAAAAATGCTAGTGCTATTTCGGTTTGTTGTAGCGAGAGTTTGTCTAGTGCTTGTTTGGTTTGTTGTATCTGAGAAAGGAGAGCTTCGTCACCCTGTTGGTGTGTCTGCTGTAGGAAATGGAGAGTTTCTTCAAGATTAGTCCTATGTTCGTCACGCTGTCTCTTCTTTTGTGCCGCATATTTAATTATATGTCCTTTCAGGACTGCTTTGATTGTGTCCCAGTGGACCGAGGGGGGAAGTGTCAGAGGCTGGGTTGTCAGCCGTAATCTCAGTTATCTTGTATGATATGAATTCCTTGAATTCTTTGGACCGTAAATAAAATGGGTTTAGTCTCCATTGAGTGGCTCTGGGTTGGAGGCCCAGTTCCCATTGTGTAATCACGGGCGCATGGTCCGAGACAGAAATATCTCCTAGTTGCGCATCATTTACTTTATGCAGCTTTTCAACTTGTGTGTAAGCATAGTCTATGCGGGAGTATGTATTATGGACCAGGAAGTAGTAAGAGTAGTTTCTCGACCACGGATGTAGTTTCCACCAAATATCACACCATCCGATCTCCGAGACGAACTTATTAAAAAACTTTTGAGTTGTTGTTAGTTTCTGTGGCCTCACTCTAGAGGAGTCTAGGTTTAGGTCAGCAGTTAAATTAAAGTCTCCGGCCATCAACAGGGTGCCTCTGGTAAACTTCACCACCCTATCCATTAGGGGCCTTAGTTGTGAAACCGTGATGCCAGGTTGGAGGTACACATTAGCAAAAGTGACTTCTTCATTGTTAAGCCTTCCCCGGGTCAGGACCATTTGCACCTCCGGATCTGACCAAGTTAGTTCTGGATGATATGGTGAGATAATTATGGCTACCCCTCTGCTTCTACCACCCTTATAGGATGCGTAGAATGCCTGCCCTTTACTCAGTTTAGCTAATTTAGCATGTTTCACTGAGTTCATATGGGTTTCCTGGAGGTAAATAATTTCGGCTTTAGTTCTGTGGAGGTATGTCAATGTCTTTGACCTTTTAATAGGAGAGGCCAGGCCGTTTATGTTTAGAGAGAGCAATTTTAGTTTTGGGGAGTTCATCACATCTGATGGGTGGATCGCTGGTGTACTGGGTCCCCCGCCCACCCATGGAATACCCGGGAAATTTGTATATTTTGCTGCAATGACCAGAAGGAGTTCGATGACCTATTCACAAAACCATCAACAATATCAATATAACCATATACATATACATATACATACGACATGAAACTAGTAAGGAACCATTTGGCCAACATAGCCATTAAGACAACGTGTGGTACTTCCATAGATCTGGGCAAGCCCTGATCTTTGATAGAAACCATAAGTCCTACCTATGCAGTCCTTTTTTACTTAAGGACCTTAGGTACCAAGGTACCTAGAGGAAAAGGGTAGTGGAGATTGGTGACTAGAACCGCGAGGCGTTGCCCCCCCCGAAGTCACTGATGCAAGAGGGGCACACACTTTATAGCGGTGTGTCAAGGCCATCTAGTGTCTCGCATGGGTTTAGACCGACCTCTATAGGGTATTTACTGCTACAAAGGGCCTGGTGGGGTTGCCTAAAAGGCGCCCCTGTGCCACTGGGGTACGCTCTCCAACCTCAACTATTTAATGTGAGGCTTCGGGGCATGGATATAATCAGGCAAGGAGAATAAAGCCATCCAGACAGGACTCAAAGTTCCTGAAATATGGGCCGACTATTGTCTCCCGCAGAGGGTGTGCCGATGCGGCCTGGATCCAGTTCGAGAGAGTACAGGGTACTCTGAGCATTGGTGAATCCACGAGACAGATCTGACAGGTTTTTCATCCAAACCTAGTTCCCGGGTTCAGCCCGTACATTGGATGGCAAGGGGCCACATCTCCAGTACATCTTTGTTCCCCATATGGGCTCTATGAAATATAAAGGAACCATCAGTTGCACTTCACATCCCATTGCTAGTTCCTTGTCCCATCTCAATCACAAACCCACTATTCTCCGTAATGAAAGTTCTTGGATATACTAAGAATCAACCTATTTAAATTGGGAATCCAATTCCTTCCCCCCCAACGTTCCTAACTCCCCTTCGCCACTCTTAATTCCACCCCACCCCCGTATCCACGCCCAGTAGTTCCCCTACAGCTCAGAGGTATCTGATTCCAACAGTTGATGTCATCTCGCTGGACTGCAAGGAAACCACACCTCTGACTCAGAGATTCATGCAGTTTAGGAGTTTACATAGTGCAAGAACCACCCTCTTCCCCCAGTCAGAACTGGAAACAGTGTCAGCCCAAGCTACCCCCCCCATCTATCCCCAAGGGGGTCCACATCCATGCACCCACCAGTCCAACAGGCAGCCATCACTGTCTGGAGGTCGTGGGTGAAAAAGCCAAAATGCGCTGCATGGAGACAATGCACAAGGGGAAAGAAGACACGCTACGAGTCTGAGATACATCCGAGCCCACAGCAGTTGTGAGCTGTCTGAGGTGCACAGCCTCACTCCCCTCGTTACACTGACAGCTGCAGCATTCAGTCATTATCAAGGGGCTTCTCATGGGCCCGTAGAGCAGGGCTTCTGCTGGTCCTCCAGACCCTCTCATCCCAACTAATATAGCGGGTTAGTTTCCCGGTCCCCCCCACCTCCTCTCTGATGCCATATCTCACGACGAGGAGCTCATTTACATTTGCCATCTGTCCACTACCGTATTCCAATATCATCAGGGACAAGTCACGTGATGTGTGAACCTCATCAGCAGCCAGTCCAGACTCTGTTTATCTATCAAAACGAACACAGAGAGATACCCTGGCTGCCCTGCCATCATCGTTAAGATTCCCCAGAATCCAGTGATCACAAGAGACTTCTCAGGGGGTAACAAGAGGTACACACCTCTACAAGTGTCACGGGCCGGAGGCATACCGGGCTGCTGTTACCAATTTACCCTCCCTCCCCCCTTCACAAAGCCCTCCCATTGCCATAAACCCCATACCTTGACCCCCTCTACTTCTATTTTAGTCATCAAAAACATTCCATATGGCACCTTCGACAGCCGTGGATGGAGGCCGACCCCTGTAGCATACACGACCCCTCCCACAGATTCCCCCATCTGGATAGACGGTTCCTCGCTCAGGACGTGCCGTACTTAGTACTGGGCTGCGCGCTCCCTTCTCAGACGGTGACAGAAAGCCAGTCCTCCACGACTCCACTGTAGTTTAATTTTCAGGCCGTCCCTCCGCATCTGCCAGAAGCCAGCTATCAGCGATCCGGCCTGCTGTAGGGGAAGGGCCAGCTGCAATTTTTCAAACCAAGCAGACGAGCAGCAATCGTGAAGGGGACTCCTCCCATCAACTGATACTGGGAAAAGCTACCCAGCCTGAACACATCCAGAGCGAGGGAACCAGTTTTTATAACGCCATTTTACTGAACCCCCCCCAAAATCCTTTATCTAATCCCTAACTTCTTCCCCTAGACAATATAAACTTCAACATTTTAATCGATTCTAGACAATTTTAAGGTATGAGGGGACACCTAGGTGAAGCAAATAGGCCCTCTGATAATACTTGCAGTTCAACTCTTCAGATTTCAGATTCCTGGGCATTCAGTCCAAGTCTTAGCTGCATTTGAGAGCCGGTTTTAAGGGAGCTGACAATGTTCTGCAGGGCTTCAGCATTCTGTCTGTGGTGATTCTCACGCTGTCCCGCAGACCATGCTTTCTGGGCCAATTTTGAAGCAATTGGGACAGTGTCGGTAGTGCGTTGTTGTGGAACATCGATTTTCCTGGATTGTAGCTCTTTTATTGCTGCAGCTGCTGATTCAAATATAGTAGGCCCTTCCACAAAGTAGACAATGAGCTTCGTTGGGTATAGGGACCTGAACCCGAATCCGGCACTTTTGAGAGCCTTCATCACTGGGAAATATAATCTCCGGTGAGTCATAACCTCCGGTGCAAAATCGTTCTCGAAATAAAGCCGGTGAGTCTTGTAATGAACTTTGTCTTGCTTCCATGCGGTGTGCAGGACAGTTTCCTTCTCCTGGTGTCGGAGAAACTTGAGGAGGATGGTCTGGGGGCGAGCACCTGCAGGTAGTCTAGGTCCCAGTGTGCGGTGGACTCATTCCATTTCCAGAGTAAGGTTGTCAGGCAGGGGAAGGATCTCTTTCAACAAATTCTGCATGTACCGGATAAAATCAGCATTCAGCACCCTCCGGCAGCCCAGACAGCCGAATATTGTTACGGCGGTTTCTGCATTCCGCATCTTCGACGCGCTCTTGTAAGGCCTGGATGTGGGTGTGCAACTGAGTAATGGCCCTTTCAGCATTGTCAACTCTCCCATCAGTTGCTGTAAGTTGTTCATCAGCTCCGTCTTGCCTTTTCTCCAATTTATTAAAATTGGTTCTTAACGCTGTCACAGTGGATCGCATTTCCTTCCGGAATTCGCAGATTTCTGAAAGCATTTGGGTCATTTGCCTCTAAGATCTCATGAGGGATGTGATCAGTCTGTAGTGTGCTGTGGCAGGAGGCCAACGAGATCTGCGAGTCCTCGCTGTCGGATTCCTCGACCCGGGATCTATCGCCATCAGGTTGGGCAGCAGGCCCTGTTTTATCAGCTCTTCGCTTCTTAGGCATTGTAATATGCTATAGTAATTCAGAGCAGGTGTTTTAAAGAGTTTTGCCAATGTTAATTTAGTTGTTTTAATAAGACCGCAGGGGAGCCTCGCTTTTGAGCTGCTTATCCGCTCATGCGTCACCGGAAGTAATGAGACTGTGATCCTTAGTGAACAATTTAAGCGCTCATTGGCAAGCATTTAAACTAGCAAAGGGGAAGCGGAGGTGGAAAGTAGATAGACCAGTTTCCCCCAAGATAACAGGATCATCAATGGGAGTCTGGAGGGAGAAAGTCCAACAAAGTACACAAATAAATATGAACTCATGGGGCTGGAAGAAATGATTACTAGTAAAAAGGATAGTGGACAAAGTAGGGATGGGCAAAAGGGAAAAAGGGGTGTGTGTGGAAACACATCCTGCAGATCCATGTGTACAAATGGAGTCTAAGCAACAAGATAGGTGACCTTGAGGCTACCATGGCAGAAACAGACCTGGATATAGTAGTCATCATTGAGACCTGGTCCAATAACAACCAGGACTGGAAAATGGCTGCACCAGGTTACACTCTGTTCAGGAGGGACAGGGTAGGCTGGAAAGTGAGTGGCGGCTCTTTATGTGAGAGACAACATAAAGGCCACAGAAATTCAAGGAGAACAGGGAGGGGAGGAGATACTGTGGTCACACTGAAAGGAGAAAAGGGGCAGCTATCCTCACAAGAGTGATCTACAGACCTCCATCACAGGGGGAGGAGGAAGATAAGAAAATTATGCTAGCAATCCAAAGGATGGCACACAAGGGAGAGGTGTTGCTGATAGGAAACGTCAATCTACCAGACGTAGCTTAAAGCCTCCCCATGGCAGCAACAGCCAAGAGTAGGAACATCTTGAACTCCATACAGGGGGCATTCCTCAAACA
This sequence comes from Neoceratodus forsteri, assembly GCA_016271365.2. Classification (NCBI taxonomy): domain Eukaryota; kingdom Metazoa; phylum Chordata; order Ceratodontiformes; family Ceratodontidae; genus Neoceratodus; species Neoceratodus forsteri. The sequence goes on along the minus strand of CM028129.1, from coordinate 1,683,647,655 downwards.
ACTGGTCATGGAACTCACCCATGAGGGGGCACTGCTGGACCTAGTACTTACAAACGGGGACAGTATGGCAAGAGTTACAGTAGGGGAACACCTGGGGAACAGTGATCACCGTACAGTGTGATTTGATAATTGATATAATAGAGGGGTCCGAATCAAACCACACGAGGATGAGGATCGTGGACTTTAGGAGGGCTGATTTCAGGAAAATGGGAGAAAGCCTTAGAGATGTCCTTGTTGGAGTATGAAAAAACTTTGTCTGTCATTAGAGCACAAGCATTACAGCGCCCAGTCATTAGGGTGCCGATCATCGTAATTGCCACCCCTTCCCAGTTAGTATATTTAGAAGGGGTAGATGGGGGTCACGGCTCGCCGCTAAAGGAGAGGATGGCGGCTTCCCAACTTGGTGCCCTAATGACCAAGTGCAGTAATGCCAGCACTCTGAAGTGGTAGAACTTTGGAAGGGGGAGTAGAGGAACAGTGGACAACTATCAAAAAGGGAACTGAAATAGCAACACAATTCTGTATCAAGCAGATCAGCGAAGGAAAGAGGGAAAAGAGACCACCATGGTTCTCTGAGGAGGCAGCCGAAAATGTAAAAGCAAAGAAGATGGCATTTAGAAAATACAAACAAATACAGGAGGAGGGGGACAAGGAGAGACACCGGGAAAAGCAGAGAGGCAGGGAAGGCAGTTAGGAGCGCTGAGGCACAAACAGAGGAACACATTGCAAAGTCAGTGGAAAAAAAAAAAAAAAGGGTTAAAACTTTTTATAAGTACATAAGTGAAAAGAGGTAGGCAAGGGGAGGGATAGTAAGACTGAAAGGAGAAGGAGGGGACTGTGTGGAGGAAGACCACCAAAAAGCAGACATACTGAACAAATAGTTCCGTCTTCATGGAGGAGTAGGCAGGAAATGAACCAACAATGACGGACAAGGACATAAAGGGTAGTGATGTGGACACAAGTCCTTTTTTCAGAGGAAAGGGTCCTTAGGGAAGCAACAGCGCTAAAAGTTGATATAGCAATGGGATCAGATGGGGTGCACCCCAGGATACTGAGAGAACTAAAGGAGGTGCTGGCTGCACCTCTGACAGCCCTGTTCAGCCTGTTAATGGAAACAGGGAAGGTACCAGGGAGACTGGAGGAGGGAAGATGTAGTCCCTCTATATAAAATGGAAATAAGAAGGAGGCAGGAAACTACAGGCCAGCCAACCTGACCTCCGTGGTGGGCAAGGTAGTGGAAACACTACTGAAGGAAAGGATTGTGGAACACGTAATTGTCAGTGATCTGCAGGACCCGAGGCAGCATGGTTTCACAGGGGGGCAGGTCATGCCAGTTAAACCTCATAGAGTTCTTCAACTGGGTAACCAGAGAGGTGGATCAGAGGGGGGAGTGGATGTGGCCTACCTGGATTTTAGTAAGGCCTTTGACACTGTTCCACATAGAAGGCTGTTAAACAAGCTGGGGAACCTAGGAGTAGGTGCTAGAGTAGTTAAATGGTTGGAGAGTTGGCTGGACAATAGGACTCAGAGGGAGGTGGTAAATGGCATACACTCTGGAGTAGGCAGAGTAACCAGTGGGGTGCCACAAGGATCAGTTTTGGGTCCGGTCCTCTTCAATGTCTTTATCAGTGACATTGCAGCAGGTCTAGAAGGGAAAGTATGCCTGTTCACGGATGACACAAAGCTCTGCAACAGAGTGAACACATTTGGGGGGGGTGGATAGTATGAAGGGAGATCTAAAAAACTGGAGGCTTGGTCAAGGGATTAGCAGCTGGGTTTCAACACTAAAAATTACAAAATAATGCACTTGGGGCACAGATATTACTGGGGAGGGGAGAAAATAGCAAGTGCAAAGCAGGAAAGAGACCTGGGGGTACTCAGCTCTGATGACCTGAAGGTAACTATGCAGTGTGACAAGGCAGCAGGACGCTGGGATGCATAGGCAAGGGAATCAGCAGCAGCAGGAGGGAGGTAATGATTCTTCTATACAGAGCATAGTGAGGCCACACCTCAAGTACTGTGTCCAGTTTTGGAGGCCCCATCTTCGAAAGGACATAGACAGGGTGGGGGCAGTTCAGAGGAGGGCAACCAAAATGGTGCGGGGCCTGCATCAAAAATCCTATGAGGAAAGGCTTAAGGAATTAAATATGTACTCCCTGGAAGAAAGGAGGGAAAGGGGATATTATTGAAACATTTAAATACCTCTCAGAGAAGAACAAGGTACAGGAGGGTACCATTTTGCAAAGAAAAAGATGCTCAAGCACAAGGGGGCACAATATGAAGCTGGAGGGGGGAGGTTCAGAGGAAATGGGAGGAAGCACTTCTTCATGGAGAGGGTGGTGGACAAGTGGAACAGCCTACTGGCAGAGGTGGTGGGGGCTGAAACAGTTACAGGATTCAAGAACACATGGGATAAACACAAAGGAATCTTGGAAATTAAGGAGGGGGGACCTAAGGCAGATTAGGGCCTGCAGTGTCACTGTAGGTAGGGAAAACAGGGCAGATTGGGTGGGCCTGGAGTCTCTTATGTGCCAACAACTTGTATGTTTCTATGTTTTTTGCAGTATGCCTAGTGTTTCAGGTCACTTGTGATGATCACTTCCAAGTCCTTCTCCTCCTCTGACCTGGCAACCTGCACATCTCCCAGCCAGTGTTTTGTCTCCAGGTTCTTCACCTCCAAGTGCATTACCTAATACTTTCTGGTGTTGAATCCAGTTGCCAAATACCTGTCCATTTCTCTAGCTTGACCAGGTCTTCCCTGAGATCCTGTCTCCCCTCCTCCATGTCTGCTGTCCCACAGAGCTTTGTATCATCTACAAGCAGACATATTTTCACTGACCTACACAGCCAGTATAGTGTTATGCTTGTGCAACTGTGTTAGTTTGGTTTTGGCCATTTGCACTCTATCCCAGAGGAATTACCACCCTGTAGGGGTACAAAGGAAAGGAACCCTTGGAGAGGGTTCCACCCCTAGAGGTGCAACGGGACGGTTCCCATGGCTAAAGGTACCTTAGGAATCCCCCTAAGGAGAGAGTGCTGCCTCTGGAGGAGGAGGGGAGGATGGTGGGGCAAAGAAAAGATGCTTCACAGTGAGGCTTAAAGGAACTGCTTATATAGCTCAGGAAGTGGGATTGGCTGACTGCTTGGCCACTGAACCACAGGCAAGCCTTTCAATTCACTGACCTACGCAACCAGTATAGTGTTATGCTTGTGCAACTGTGTTAGTTTGGTTTTGGACGTTCACACTCTTCCAGAGGAATTACCACCCTGTAGGGGTATGGAGGCAAGGAACCCTCGGAGAGGGTTCCATCCCTAGAGGTGCAATGGGACGGTTCCCATGGCTAAAGGTACCTTAGGAATCCCCGCAAAAATGTAGTATCATCCCCAAAAAGGAGGCAACATGAAGCATATGAGCAAACAGTAACTGTGACATAGGAGCAGTATCTGTAACATAGTAGTAGTGAAGCATAGGCACTTTGATAATGCAATGACATGTTCAGTTGGATAATGCAAGGACTGCCCAGGTTTGCGTAGCATGATACTGATGTTTTGCTTTGAGATTAGGGGATCTCCTAAGGAGAGAGGGAATAGCAGGACATCCTCCACCTCCATCCAACAGCGGAACCTACCTAAGAAACTAGGGGAAAACAACTATGCTAACTAAGTATTATGACCTGAGGCACTGGAGGAGAGAAAAAAAACCCTATGAGGAGGAAGTCTCTGGGGGATCCAAGGCCTAGGTCGCCTTCCCTCCAGGCTTGGGATAGTTTATTTAGTGACAGCTCTGCAGCTGCAGTTTTGGAAAACCCAATTAAAGGAAGGTGGAAAATATTCCAATTTGGAGGAAGCTCTCACTGAAACCTTCTAGTGGGAACGCCGTGGAAGGTTGCGAGAAAACTCTGCAACAATACGTGTATCCAAGGCGCAGGAGGAGAGCAACAACTGCTGAGGCACTCAACTGGCCTACCCACCCTAAATCAAACCAGGTGAACCAGAGGCAGTCGTAGGGAGAATGCAGTGAAGGTGTCTTGCTAGGGAAACCACTAAAGTCAATAGCTAACCGTTATAGTGGAACACTAGAGCCAAAGGAGACTGTCGTAACTACCCTTCACCACTAGTCTTAATTTCTACACCAGGAGCTGCTGTCGCATAGCAGGCAGCTAAAGCCAAGCCCAGGGTGAGGACATTCCCAGCTATGGGCCAGGTGAGAAGGATCCCACCCCAAGTTGGACACGCTCGAGATGCGGACTAAATGCAGAGCAAGACCGTCGGCTGCAGGAACCCTGCGCCAGAATAGAATGGCTAGCATGCCCCAGAAATTGATTGAGCTGAAAGCTGGTGAGCTGAATGAGCACAGCGTGCTGAGATCATAATGAGCATTGAGAGCTGAGACCTGCAAGGTCAAATGCAGATTGAGTGCAGCAGAATCCCAGAGGCTGAAGCCGAGGGGATGACAGTAGGCATGAAGCAATGGGTTGCATAAGCAAGAAGCAACAGTTGCGTAAGCAAGTGTGGACATGCACAGAGGTCAGTAAGCCATAGTGGTGATAGGTGGACCTTCATAAATACCGAGTAGCAATTAAACAGCACTGAATTGGGGGCAAGCCAGCCAGACATGAATAGACAAATCAAGGTGACAAACTGAGGATTTTCGGCAGCAAAGACAGGATTTAGAACAGAATTAATTAGCCACCTAGACCACGACCCCCCCCCCCAAAAAAAACCTCCCAGTCCCCACCGTAGGACAAACAAGGAAGCAATGGAAAGGCCGAGAACTACATGCAGATATAAAAGCTAATTTAATTCCTCAGCAGGAGCTTCAGCTTACCTCAGAGTAAAACTCTGCACAACTCTATGAACAACTCGGCACAATGTAGGAAGGCAGCTGCAAAGGCTAACAAAATTCTGGGTTGTATTGCAAGGGGTATATCCTCGAGGAGGGAAGAGGTGATTCTGCCACTGTAGAGGTCATTAGTTAGGCCACACCTGGAGTACTGTGTGCAGTACTGGCGTCCGTATCTGAAGAGGGACATTAAGTTACTGGAGGGGGTGCAGCACAGAGTGACAACGATGATCAAGGGGCTGGGGGACTTATCATACGAGAGGAGGTTGAAGGAGTTGAACATGTACTCACTGGAGAAGAGGAGAGACAGGGGTGACATGATTGGAACCTTTAAATACATGAAAGGAATAAACAAGACAGATACAGAGGGGCTGTTCAAAGTAAGGGAGGGGAGGGCCACCAGGGGCCATGATATGAGACTGGAGCGAGGAAGGTTCAGGAGGGAGATGAGGAGGCACTTTTTTTTTTTTTTTTACTTACACAGGGTGGTGGCTGGGTGGAATACGTTACCTGCTGAAGTGGTATGCAGTAGAACAGTGGACTGCTTCAAATGAGGATGGGACAGGACAAGGCGGAGGGTTAATGAAGAGGAAGGGTGGAAGGGAGGGGCAGCTGCAGAATAAGGGGTGCTAGCTGCACATTCGAGCAGACTTGATAGACCTCTAGGCCTTTATCTGCTGGCAAATTTCGTATGTTCTTAAAACAAGGTACAATAGTAATGGGAGTAAACAAAGCAGCAGCAGGAAGCAAGTAGGTCTGTGCAGCAGTAGTAGTAAAAACAAATGAGAACATGGAGTTGTAACTGCAAAATGAAGAGGGGCATAATGCTCTTAAGCACTGTCAACAGGCAGTGCAATGAAACTGCAGCAGTGAGGTAATTAGAACAAGCATGAGTAACCTATATAGCTAGGTTCAAGTAAATCTGAGTCAGGTGAAAGTAATAGAATATGCCACATGGACCAGCTATAGTTGAGCTGAAGCACACAGATCAGGTTTGCAGTTGCAGTGCAAGTAATTTGAGAGTTGTGAGTGACTGAAAGCAAGCAGTATGAGCTCTGAAGTAACAGTATGTTAGGAACTTAGAAAAGCCCCCCCCCAAAAAAAAAAGGAAGGAAGCACACACAGCTGAAGGCAAAATACAAACCAGAAGCAGTAAAATAAACACAGAAGCCCAGCAGAGACAAGCAGGAACAGGAGCAGCAAGGAGTGGGGGGGGCAGGCCCCAGCCAACCAGGGTGGCCTAAACAGCTCAGAGGACAAACCAACAGAGCCTTCGGCTGCAAAGAAAAAATGCTTCACAGTGAGGCTTAGAGGAACTGCTTATATAGCTCAGGAAGTGGGAGTGGCTGGCTGCTTGGCCACCGAACTACAGGCAAGCCTTTCAATTACCTTTTATCTTGTCTGCAGTGTCATTGATAATGTTAAATAACATTGGACCAAGCACCGAGCCCTATGGGTCCCTACTAATTGCTGCCCTGGTCTTTGGGAACTCCCCTACTGACCACCACCCTCTGACTTCAATCCTGCAGCTAGTTTCTAACCCACACAGCCTGTTTTGCCCCTACCTCCAGGTCCCCTAGTTTCCCAATTAAAGAAATCAACCAGGTTAATCTGGCAGGACCACCCTAACATGAACTCACGCTGCCTCTTGTCCTGGAGCCCATTTTCTTTCAGAAAGCTTGCCATTCTTTCTTTCAGTGTGATTTCCATGACTTTCTCCAAAATTGAGGACAGACTAACCAGTCAGTAGTTACCAGGGTGATCCCTTGTCCCATTTTGGTGTAGCAGCACTACATGTGCTGTCTTTCAGTCCAGGGAAACTTTACCCATCTCCAGTAAGTGTTAAACGGTTCCCCCAGAGGATCCACCAGCACACTACCAACTCCCTCAACACCATTGGATGTATGCCATCAGGTCCTGGGGATTTGTCTACCTTCAGGGCCTTTAAGTCTTCTCACCCTGTCAACTTTAATCTTCCTCTCAGTGGACACCCCCAACTCCATTGCCTCCCCTTCTTTTCCTGAGGTACTGGATCATCTTTCTCCTTGGTGAAGACTGAACAGAAGTACTTGTTAAGTACTTCTTTTTTCTCTTCACTTCACTCCACCCACCCACCTACCCCTCCCTTCTCAACCTGACTATCCCATCCTTGGTATCCTGCTTCATTCTGATATACTTGAAGAAGGCCCTCTCCCCCAGTTTTCACCCTCTCTTCCAGCTGCAGCTCTCTCCTGGCCTTGGCCAATTGGAATGCCCTGCCTGCTCCTCTTGACTTGGTACAGTACTCTTCTCTGTTCTCATCTCTCTGGGAACATTTATACTTCCTGAAGGCTGCCTTCATACTCTTTACCACCTGGACTACTGCCCTATCAAACCAGCTGGACTTTCTGGCTATAGATTTTTTACTCTTGAGTTTGGCACACGCACTAGTGGCTGCCAATAGCCCCTCCTTGACTATGGCCCATTTCTGGTCCATATCCATTTCCTTCCTGATCCCAGCAAGGTACCCTCCGAGGATCTTCCCCATCCTACTGTAGTCTGCACTTCTGAAGTCTATTCTCCTTATTTTTGTCATAATCTTCACCCTGCCCATGTCCAGGTGGAACCACACTGTGCAATGGTCACTTCCTGCAAGAGGTGTCTACACCCTTACCTCTTGGACAAGTGCACCATTAGGCAGAATCAGGTCCAGTGTGGCGCTGCCTCTGGTAGGCCCCAGGACACACTGTCAGGAACCCACTCTGAAATGTATCCAGCAGCATCTGACTCCTGGTACTGATGGTAGCCAGGATCTTCCAATCTACCCCAGGCAGACTGAAGTGTACAATAATCACTACCTCTCCCCTGCTGGCTAGCTCCACAATTCTAGACCCTAGTTCATTGTCTAATTCTTCATCCTGGTTTGGTGGCCTGTGCATCACTCCTGTCTTAAGATTTCTACCTTTTGTGCATTGTACCTATACTGACAGCATCTCTGTCCTTCCATCCAACTCCTTCTCTTTTGCACAGGTTATGTTTTTACTCATGTACAGAGCCACTTCCTCCTTCCCACCCACCCCATCCATCCTATACAGCTTACACCTAGGGACAGAGAGGTCCCACTCATGATTCAATGTGGCCCATGTCTCCATGATGGCAGCCATGCCTACCTTTCATCAGCCATCAGTGACTGCAACTCAGCCATTTTGTTCCCCAGGCTCTTTGCATTCAGAGACAGAGCCTTCCACCATCCAATCCAATCCAATCCAGCTTTATTTATGAAATGCTATTCCATATCAGATCATAGTGTTTTAAACAAAAATAACTCAAGTTAAAACGTTACACTATTAAAACAGCATAAATATTATAACTCATTGTTAGCCAGCTCAAATAAATGAGTTTTGAGAGCAGATTTAAAGGCCTCAATGGACAGGCATTCCCATAACCGATGAGAAAGAGTTCCACAGGGTCGGTGCAGCAAAAGTAAAAGCCCTCGCTCCTGATGTCAAAGAGACCCTGGGAATCTGCAGCAATCCCTCATCAGTGTAACGAAAAGGGAGAAGGGGCCGGTAGGGACAAAGGAGCTCTTGCAGATAACTTGGTTCCTGCCTGTGTAGGGCCTTATAGGTCAGTAACCCAACCTTGAAGGTGATCCTCCATCAAACTGGCAGCCAGTGCAAAGCACGGAGCACAGATGTTACATGGTCAGATCTTGATAAACTACTCAGTGTGTCCACCGCATTCTGAACCAGCTGGAGGTGGCAGAGGTCCACCTCCGGTAGCCCTAGGTACAGGGCATTGCGGTAATCCAGTCACGATGTCAACAAGGCATGGACCAACATCAGCAAATCATCAGGTGGTACCAGGTGCTTGATCCAGGTGACATTCCTCAGACGGTAAAATGAGGACTCGATAACAGCCAACACCTGAGCCTTAAGTGTCAATTCGCTATCAAGCATGACGCCTAAAGTTTGCGCCCAGTCAGAGGTCATCAGCTGGCTGCCACCCCATCCAAATACCAGATGGCTGCCCAATCGATGATTCCTCCACCTGATGGCCCAGGTCCACAACCAACACCTCAGATTTGTCTGGATTCAGTCTAAGCCAACTGGCACTCATCCAGTCCTGAATTTCCGAGAGACAGCTGTGAAATACTGTAACAGCATCACAGTGCCCGGGCACAAAGGACAGGTACAGTTAAGTATCATCTGCATAACAGTGAAAAATCATGACTCATGACTCAAGTCCACCTCCTCCCCCCGTACTGGCTACCCCTTTGCTCCCACTCCCACTCGTCTACCCTTATTATTCTGTTACTCATTGGACCACTCTTCCTTCTGCCCTGATTGGGGGAGGCCATTCAGCCTCCACCAGGTAACAGAGTATTGTGACCCCTGCTGCCCCCCCTCAGTTTAAATTCAGGTCCTTGACTATGTACTCCTCAAATCTGACAAATTCAGTACCCTGGTGCCCACTTTACTAAAGCCTCAAATTATCTGTTGCATAAAGGGCCTTATTCCCCCATGTACCCCCCAGCCTCCAATTAGCCCATAACCTTCCTCCCCACATCATCCCATGAGCCAGACATTAAACTCCTTGATCCTTTTATTTCTTGCAGTGCTAGCCCTCGGTTCCAGTAGCACATCTGAAGAGGCTACAGACCTCTCCATTAGAGAGAGTGAGGGTTTAGCAGCTGCAACCTGGAACAAGTAGTGCTTCAGTTAGGGAAAAATATAGCAATCTGTAGAAAAGGAACCAGCATCTACTGTACATCTGACAAAAAAACTCTTCTATCAACTCTCCTTCTCAGCCACACAATATAAAGGAAATATCAATACCTGTGAAAGTCCATTTCATAAGACACACCAACTGGCATTGTGGCTGAACACCCCCTATGTCCACCTGTCTGGCATCAAGTGAGACAGGTGAAGGTGGGGGGGGGTCAGCTACAGTGCAAGCAGGCGTGTGTTGTAAAATGGATTACTGTGCTTTTTATCTCTGTTCTGGACTTATGTATGCATTTGCATAAGTGAATTTGAAATAAACTCTGCACCTAATAAATGAACTTTCACAGGTACTGATGTTTCCTTTTTATGTTTGCTTGCACGCATGTGCAAGAAACATAGTGCCATCATCTGAGTTTTTCAGAGGTGTGTCAGCATCTTCCAATTCAGTCAGTGTGTTTGCAGGCGTGGTCACAGTTCTCCAATCACTGCTGAAGCTGTCTATGACAGTAGTTGAAAATGCAGTGGCATACAGTTGAAAGAGGGAGCTACGCTTCAGTGAGCAGCTCCTCCCCTCCCCCCCCACACACAATCAACTATGTCAGTTGCCTGATAGAATGGTGTAGTCTTGTCTAGCTTAGAGAGACAAGCCACACATCATTACTTTAATAAACTGTTCCCTGCCAAAGCAGGACCACCAAAATGTGTGGGTGCCTAACAGTCCTTACACACGCCAGCTCTCCAAAGCACACCTTCATGGATTCCATGGGTTCTAATCCTCCAGAAGAAAAATACCTCAGCATTTGATGTGAAAACTCAGACTTCTTTGTATGTGTAATTCCAAGCATTTTCTCTTACTAGACTCTGTCAATGTGAACTCCTCGCTGCTAAAACCTATACAAATGAACTTGAGCGTACTGTACTACCTGCAGCTGAAGCAAAGAACAGCCAGAATGCACAAAGAATACTGCTATGCATTTCAGCAGCAGCCAGTGGGGGAGGTTTTCATGACTGAAGCACTTTAATGTGCCTTTTAGTGCTGTCATATACACACCCCTGTGTGGTAATTCACTAAACTGCACACAGTCTGGTAATGCAGCTTCAAAATATTTTTTTTCCCTCTAAATTGCTGTGAGCTGGCATTTAGATAGAATCACACAGCTCTTTCTCAAATCAGATGCTCACTGAAGTCACATCACCTTGTGACCCTAAACATCTTAGGGTTGGACATGTTCCCTAACAAAATAGCGAAAACTAGGTAAAGAAAAAGAAAACACAAATTCAACCGTAGCTCACAATCAAATCCACCCTTTTCTTCGGTGAATCTGAAGCTGCCTAACAGCCCACCCCTGGGTGCTCATGCACTCCCTCCACCCGCTCAACATATGGCCGACGGGGGTGCTGTTGCATTTCATTTCATTTCATAATTTCTTGATCCTGTTGCTGCCACCATACTGATACAGTAATACTTTTTATGGCTCGAAAACTACTTGACATTAGCTGAATTATAAATGGCATCCCTGTTTGACGCTGTGGTGCGGAATATGGTGCTGCTCAAATTTTAAGCCAAGTAATACATGCAGATATGTTGTTATTGACTCATGTCACTTACCATTTTATACATCTATTGATTTTTTCAGTTCACTTTTGCTGACAAATGTTGATCCCAGGGATTCTGATGTCACAATTCAGTTCAGCGACGTGTAACATCTTAGTGCAGATGCCAAGTAACTGTTTTAAAATGCTGAAAAAGTTAACAGCGATGAAAGTGCATGAACTTCTTTCTTCCGTGTCTGGAGTTGGTGGTGTTATTGGCAAGTGCATGTCCCTTTGCTCTAGATCTATCAGCGAGATGTCTATTCTGTGCAATGGGCAGTGGCTGAATGTTATCAGCTGACAGTTTTCATTTCATTATCAACAGATAAATATTCAGGGCTTTGCAAATGCAACTTTGCTAGTAGCACAGTTTCATGCCCCCAAGTGTCTCATCAGTTAGTGGTTATATCTTAAACGATGATCACAAAAAGTATGAAAAAGATTTGCCACTGAGTAATGTAAATGCCAATCCACCTACAGTAAGCACCTTTAGGCTGCAAACATAATTTAAACGTATAGGGATTCTGGACCAGTGTATCACTCCTTCGCACAGCAACGGTTAATAAGTTTAAGCACATTCTTAGGACATTGTTTCACTTGCCCCCTCTCCCCACTACGATCCTGGTCACCTGAAATAAACCTGACATTTTAGTATCTGTTTTACAACTTGGCTCAGTTAGGCAATCAACGCTGTAAGAATATAAACGAACATATAAATGGGGACTATAAGAACATGGTCACCTGAAATAAACCTGACATTTTAGTGTCCGTTTTACATCTTGGCTCAGTTAGGCAATCAGCGCTGTAAGAATATAAATGGACATATACATGGGGACTATAAGAACATGCCGTGGGTGCTCCTGCCTTAGTCCAGCTGTGCAGCATCAGCCTGAAGCTCAGGTAGAGCTTACTGTCTACCACTTTGTTCACCCCTCATGTACCTGTACCATTTCACATCCTCCCTTGCCTTAGTCCAGCTGTGCTACATCAGCCTGAAGCTCTGGACGGGCTTACTGTCTACCACTTTGTTCACCCCCCCCATGTATCGCTGTGCTACATCAGCCTGAAGCTCTGGTAGGGCTTATTGTCTACCACTTTGTTCACCCACTCATGTACCTGCACCATTTCACATCCTTCCTTGATCTACAGTGAGTGGATCCCTCATTCATACGTCACGTATGCACTCACAAAAAAGAAAAATACAGTCTTCAAAAATTAAGATACATTTATTATGTTTGTTATGTTTGCTTGCACACATGTGCAAGAAACATAGTGCCATCATCAGAGATTTCGGAGGTGTGTCACCCGCTCTTCCAATTCAATCAGTGTGTTGGCAGTAGCGGCCTGTAATAATGCATGATGGAGCTGTCCATGACAAGCTCAAAATGCAGTGGCATCAGTTCAAAGGGGAGCTAGCGCCAGTGAGGCAGCGATAAGATATCACTTGCTCTGCGCAGCTCCCCCACATAGCACGCAGTGTAGTTCCCCACGCACGCACACACTGTATAGCCGGGGTGCCCAATCCCCGTCCGGCTGTACTGCTCACCCGCCCCCAAAGCCTTCCAAATGCCATGCTTGGTGCCCACCCCAGCGTGGCAACTCATGATATAGCTGGGGGTGCCCAATCCCCGTCAGCTCCACTGTCCCTACCCTCCCGATGCTGAACACCCACGCTGAGGAGCCCACCCCATGGCAATCAATGCTTTAAGCGATGGGGTGCCCAATCCCCATTGGCTGAATGCCCCCAACCATCCTTGTGCCATGCTGGGGCCCACCCCAGCATGGCAAACATTCTGCATCATCATTGAAACAAAAGAACACCTGTAAAGTAAAACGGTCCCATATAGTCTCCTGACCCCTCCCACAACCTGCACCACCCACTGCACACCCTGCCTCCCCACACCCCCCCTCACCCCATACTTCCTCTGGACCTCGGCACAATGATCTTCGTGGACCGGGAACACGTCTGCACTCTTCAAAGCCGACCGCGAACTGAGGAAATGCCGGTAAGCTGTATAATGGGCTAGATAGGGGTTTTCAACTTTGTTGCATATCTCAGGCATTTTTGGAATTTTGCAAATTTTCAACATGGGGTTTTGGGACCCTTAGCATGAATGGTGTCACTGTCATGGTGTTACCGGGCGAAGGGGTGATTTCATGATCACTGCGCCAAATCACCTTCGGACCGATTAATGAAATGACACTGCCAGTGTTCATAAGGTGGGCTCTCAAAAAGCCTATTTTGAAAATTTGGTGGAAAAATTTCAAAAAACGACTGTTTTAATGGCGTGCATTGTGCAGTTCCTATGCACGCACGCAAGTTTGCAAATTTTCAATATTTTCACTCCAGATTTTCAACATTGACATTTTACCACACCTTCTTATAAGTAGTACAACTGTCATTTTTCACATCTCACCCAAAATGTGTTTCCGCCCATGTAGCACACAATGGCGCAGTCGGTGTGCTAAATCAATGTACGGGACAAATTAAGAAAACCACAGTGACACTGTTCATGAGCAGAGGTCTTAAAATGGCTATGTTGAAAATCTGGTGAAAACACTACTAAAAATGACTGTTTTTATGAGCGTGCGTTGTGCAGTTCCTATGCATGCTCATAAGTTTGCAAATTTAATATTTTCACTCCTGATTTTCAACATTGCCATTTTATTACACTTCCTTATGAACAGTACAGCTGCCATTTTTCATATGCTGCCCAAAATGTGTTTTCGCACATGTAGCGCACAATGGTGCTGTTGGTGTGTGAAAGCAATGTTTGGGACAGATTAAGAAAATCACAGTTACACTGTTCATGAGCAGACGTCTTAAAATGGCTATGTTGAAAATTTGGTGACAAAAGTCCATAAAATGACTGTGTTACGAGTGAGCATTGCACAGTTTCCACGCACCCTCATAAATTCATGACTTTGTAATATTTTAAGCCCAGATTTTCACCAGTGGCATTTTTCCACGCTGCCTTATTTACAGTACAGCTGTCATTTTTCACAACATGGCCGAAGTGTGTTTTCACACTTTCAGCGCAGAAGATCTGTGTCGCTATGGAAATTATTGTTCGGGACAGATAAAGAAAATCACAGTGACACTGTTCATGATCGGAGGCACCAAAATGCCTGAGTTGACAATGTGCTGTAAAAAAAAAAAAAAAAAAAATCCAACCTAATTATATTATGGGTGTGCGTTGCACAGTTTCTATGGACGCTCATGACTTTACCATTTTTTTAAATATTTTTACTGCAGATTTACAACATTGCCATTTTACACCTCCCCATGAACAGTACAGCTGTCATTTTTTACATCCTGTTCGGAATGTTTTTGCACCTGTGGTGCTAAATGCAGTAATCACTGTGCATAAGCAGCTGCTAAGAAACTGATATTCCCCTGTTCATGAGGTGGGGTCACAAAAAAAAAAAAAAACATGTTGAACATTTAGAGTGAAAATACCAATGAATGCCTGAGGTATTAGGGTTTCCAACCATAACGCCCAACCCTGTAGACTCCGTAGAGAATGACAGGCATCAGGGGTGTGACTTGGGATTCTTGCCCAGAATGCTCATACCATTCCACACCCTGCAGCCAGTGAGAAACATTGAGATATGCCTTGGACTCTTCGGCACCAAAGTTCACCTCATATATCGCACCCCATCCCACTGTATTTCCTAATGGAATGGGGTGCGATAAGGACCAAAGACCCATAGAACACCGTGACACTCTGCCAGTGTCTGCAGGGTGGGTGTACTGAAATGGCGTGGTCAAGTTATGGCTGATGACCCAAAGCACACCCCAATGCCTGTCACTCTCTGCAGGGTGGTGGTGGGGTTGGCTTCAGTTCAATACTTCACTGCCATTACTATTACGCAGCTCTGTAACTTCTACACTACCACTGCCAATGCCAGCAAGCAAACATTCGGCATTGACAAATACTTGTTATTGTGTGGCTGACAAGGAGAACTGCTAGAAAAAAGCTTTTTCATCAGGCTTACAGTAAGTGCCAGTTCCTTTTCCAAAGATTATCAACCTTTCTTCACTACTGCAGTGCTTTTCCACATCCTTGAACCTCTTCTGAACCACCCCTTCTTCACTTTCAAAGCAAAGCAATCTTTATTTATAAAAAGTGCCTTTCTAAAAACCAAGGTGCTTGTACAACACAATAAATAAATAAAATACATCAATAAATAACAAATACAGCAAGCAAAACCAATAAACACAGCAGTAGCATTATAAATCAGGATACATTAGGCTAGATAAGAAGGTTTTAAGAGCAATTTTAAAACTTTGGATGGTCAGGCAATTTTGCACCCAACGAGGTAAAGAATTCCAGAGAGTCAGGGCCATGAAACTAAATGACCTAGCCCCAGATGTCTTTAAACGGATCCTGGGAATCTCTAGCAATCTATTTTCAGTGGATCTGAGGGGGGGCGGCAGTATGGGTGAAGGAGATCTTGCAGGTAACTAGGTCCCTGGTAGTGTAGGGCCTTATAGGTCAGCAAACTGACCTTGAAGGTGATCCGCCACTGTTCTGGCAGCCAGTGCAGTCCACGGAGCACAGGCGTTATAGGACTGGTCCTGGAGGTACCAGTCAATAGTCTGGCTGTCACAGTCTGCACTAGCTGCAAGTGGCGGATATCATCCTCAGGTAGCCCTAGGTAAAGGGCATTGCAGTAGTCAAGGCAGGAGGTAACGAAGGCGTGGACCAAAGTTGGAAGATCATCGGGAGGAATCAGGTACTTCACCCGGGCAATATTCCTCAGATAGTAAAAAGAGGTTTTGATAACTGCCGACACCTGAGATTTAAGGGTAAGGCAGTCATCTTACATAACACCCAGGTTCAGCACCCAGTCTGAGGTAGTTAGCTGAACACCCCCAAGCCATAGTCCCGAGGGTAATCCTGCCAACAAACCTGCCTCCCAATGATCTGGGTCTACAACCAACATCTCATTTTTTTCTGTGTTTAACCGCAGCCAGCTCACGCTCATCCAATCCTGGATCTCAGCAAGACAGTTGTTAAAGACCGAAACAGCATCATCCTGACCAGGCACAAAGGACGTGTACAGCTGAGTATCATCTGCATAGCAGAGAAAACTCAAGCCGTACTGCCTAATAATCGCTCCTAATGGCAACATGTACACTGCAAACAACATGGGTGTTAAGATGGAGCCCTGCGGCACCCCTCAGGATAGGGGGAGTGGTGAAGAGGAGAGAGTCCCAGACACCACCCTCCAAGTCCTACCCTCGAGGAATGATCAAAACCATCCGAGGACCATACCAGACAGTCCGCAGATGAACTGCAGGTACTTCAGCAGCACACCATGGTCTACAGTGTTGAATGCTGCAGAGAGATCTAGAAGAACCAAGATGGAACAGGTCCTTCGATCTCTCGCTATTAGGAGGTCATTTAGTACCCGGACAAGGGCTGTCTCGATACTATGTCTCTTCCTAAATCCGGACTGGAGAGAATCATAGACATTGTGGCTGGTCAAATGATCATCCACCTGTGACACAACCACCTTTTCAATAACCTTACCTATAAAGGGTAGGTTAGAGACAGGCCTGTAGTTTGCCAGACAATCCGGGTCCAAGGAGGGCTTTTTAAGAAGGGGTCAAACCATGGCCTTCAAGGGATCTGAAAAGATCCTCCTCTCCAAAGACATCCAGACTATCTCGGCAAGGACCAGGCCAATTTTATCTGAACAGCCTACTAAAAGGCATGCGGGGCCCGGGTCCAAACTATAGTTGGTTGGTCGCAACAACTGGATGACCATTGCAGTGTCATTGTTTGTGGGCAGGCAGAAGTCACACCACACAAACTGGGCATCCAACATCTCCTACCGACCACCACAACCCCCGTTAGAGAGGGTCGAGCGGACACCGGACCTGATTGTGGCAACCTTATCTGCAAAGAATCGAGCAAACTCCTCACACCGCTCTTGTGAAAAATCACTTTTAGGCTGGAGACAGATTGGATTGCACAATCTGTCCACAATACGGAAGAGCTGGGCTGGTCGATTCTGCAAATGCAGCAATTTCCCTGGACAGGAATTCTGCCTTCTTACAGGTAATTGCTGATTGATAGACCCCATAGTGGTCCATCAATCCAAGTCTGTCACACTCTAGGCCTGACTTCCACCAACACCTCCTTAGCCTTCATCCCGCTCTCCTCAACTCCCTCAAGGTCTCATCAAACCAGGGAGAAATGGAGCGAAGAGTGAGGAGATGAGCACAAACAGGAGCAATGGAATCCAGAGCCACTACCACCACCTTATTATGGGCAAGTACCAGGTGCCCCGGATCCATGCATTCACTCTGTAAACCTGATAGGTCCAGCACCGCCATCAGACCATCCGGGGAAACACCCCTCAAAGGGCTGTACCAGACCATCTCTGTAGGGGCAGCCTACTCAGGGGGGCCACAAAACTGAACTCAATGGTATGATTGTCAGACCACCCGACTGGTTCCACCACCAAGTCGGATATCTCCATCCCCAGGAGAAACAATATGTCCAATGAATGTCCACCAATATGGGTTGAGGAGGAAATAACCTGTGTGAAGCCCAGCTAATTCATTAGCTGGAGGAAGTCTTGACCAAATAGTGAGAGTTTATCTACCCAGGCATTGAAATCCCCAGGATCAGCCATCTGGGGGATCCCAATGTCAGGTCGACAATGAAGTCCGCGACTTCCTGCAGGAAAACATTCCCATCTCCTGGTGGACAATAGATGAGGAGAATCCTGCATCCCACACCCTCACCCATGATGCATTCAAAGGAGTTGGTGGTCCCCACTGGTACCTCCACCAGGTTCAGTTCCAATCTAAAACAGACGGCAACTCCCCTGCCCCACGATCCATCCTCTGGCAGTGTATCACCGAGTGCCCGGCTGGAATTACTGACACCAAAATTGGACCAGCATTCTCAACCAACCAGGTCTTAGTGATGCAAGCCAGGTCAGATGATCCAACAAGATCCGCTATTATAGCGGTCTTGTTTATAATGGACCTGGCATTGTATAACACCGCCCGAGTAGGACGAGTAACTGAGGAAGATTGTGTTTTAGCCAAGTTGTTCATTCCCAGGTAAATGATTATGTGCGGTTCCTCCCTTCCTTTCCTGTGTTCTTGGCTATCCATGGATCCAGCCTCCCAGCAGTCATCCCTGGCAGACACTGCATCCTTCTGTGTTTTTCTCTAGCTCATAGACTCCTCTAAGATCACTGTTTTCCCTTCTCCATCTGCTTCCTGAATTCCCTCCCCTGTTTTCCCAACTGTTCCACTTTGCCTGTTGTTCCCCTCCTGTCTGTCCCCAAATTCCTGACTCCTTCCATTCTGTTGCCTGAGCCCCATCCTGACCTCTTGCCCACTCCCCCATCCACCCCCACTCCCCCCTGCCTTTCCACTCTCTCTTGCCCATTTCCCCATTTGCCCCAGCTCCACTGCCACTTCCCCTGCCTCTACCTACCCCCTTTCTGTCCCCTCTGTGGTCTTCCCTTCTTATACCCATATCCCCTCCCACTCATGCCCCCGCTCCTTCCCTCAAATCTTCCATGTACCTTTGCCAATCAGTGAGAGGAATCTATTCCACACTGGCATCTCTGGGGATGCTTCCATTGGCCCCCCTCTATCCTTGCCTCCCCCATTCCTCTCACAAGTGTCTACCCCTTCCCTTGGCCTCCTCTCCCACTGGGGAATAGAGACCCAGGGTGCCTGCCTTAATTCCCCCTCCATTCTCCCCCTCAGACTCCTCTCAGCCTTGTCTTCACTACTACTCTCCACCCACAAGTCCCTGTATCCCACTCCTCCTTCACCCCACTCTGATAGCCCCTCTTCACCAACACTCCTAACTCCAAGCTGAGCTGCCATACTTCTGTGTTCATCTGATCTAGGCTCCTACAGACTGGACACCCCTCTATCTCCCATAGCGTACCCAAGAAAAATGCTATTCCACACCCTCTACAACACACTACACTACATTCCCCATCCTGCACACCCAACAATCCTCCCCTCCACATTCTAATGTTCCAGTCCCTCTGTACAGAGTACCTATAAAGCCCCTGTATCCTTGTGTAGCTGTACCCTATGTAGGGATTTGCTACGACCCTCTTGAAAGTCTTTTAGCTGAACCCTGTAGTTGCACCTAGATGGGGATGCATGTAAAACTGCAACCCCTTGTTTACCCCAACCGCTGACCCAAGATAAGAACTTACTGAGCTGATCAAATACAGGGATGACTGTAAAGCTGCAGCCCCTTATACACATTGTTAGCTGACCCTAGATATGGACCAGTTACAAACCCCTAGAGTTCCTCATCTGTTATATCACTACCAACTGACCCCAGATAGGGATTAGCTGCTACCGCTCAGCAGAAACCTAGATGGGGATGGCTGTAAAGCTGCAACCACTTAATTACACTGTTAGATGACCCTATGTGGAAACCAGCTGCATTCCCTTTGAGTTCCCCATCTGCCAACTCACTTGTAAGCTGACCCAAGCTAGGGTCCAACTGCAGCACCTCAGCAACCCTCGACTGCTAACTCAGTCCTCCCACCTTATCTTTCCTGTCCTCCATTGAGCAGCATGGCCTGTGGCCTGTGGTCCTCCACTCCAATGCCCTGTCTAGTCCCCCAGATGCCATTTAGGTATGTGGCAGCGAACTGGCAGTGCAACAGCAGAAAGAAGCTGCAGGCTGGGCTGCTTTTTAGTATTAGCCTAGGGTGGCATCACAAATGGCCCGAACTGCAGCAGCAACTGTGAGGAAATGGGAATCAGGTATCACTGTCCCGGTTCTATTGACACTGACTGCTGTCATAGAAAAAGTTGTCACACAGGTTGTTACACAGGCAGTTTTAAATTGTTTCTGTTACACAAGGGCGGTATTCTGAGGTATTTCCAATAAATGATGCATTGCTGATAAAGGATATCATGGACCGAGAGCAGCTTTGTGGTAAAAAATTCTGCATGTCTTATAAATTTTGAAATTATGTTAGAAAATTCGATAGAACTTCATCATGTGGAAGTTAATAAAACAGAAAGTGCCGTAGACCTGGAGGGGTCCACAGTGTAAGCAATGCAACAAAAAAGGGCAGACTGGGTGGGCCATGCGGCCCTTATCTGCCATCAGCTTCTATGTTTCTGTGTAATATTTTAGGCATTAATGATAATGTACCAAAATTCCAGGAGAAGAAAACTGTGTTGAACATTTCCAAGACAGGTTACAATGCCAAAAAACAGCTGCTGTAAATTGGTGATTATTGCACAAAACAGCCCATACCACTCAAACAAACAAAGTTAAAAACTAGCCCTGCCTTACTCACTCACTCACAGAAACCTCTCTAACTACCTAAATGACTGCACAAGCATGTTCCTAGGCCATGATTTCTACAAGAGGATGCTAGAAAGACACTAAAAGCTGAAAAAAAAAAAAAGTTTGTCAGCACAAGCAGAGCTGACGCGACACACTGTCTAGCACAGCGGCAATCAAAATCCCTGATGACACCACATTTTTAAAAGAATTTAGTTGCATACAGTATGATAATAGTTTTATACATTCATATACAGGAGGGAGAGTGAAAGAGAGTTAAAAAGGAGTTTCTAAAACATAAAAGGTTTAAACTACATGATATTGGTGTACTTATTAATGGAATAGCAGTCGCATGAATGCTTATACAGTATCTCCATGCTTTAGAAGATTTTTTTTTAATCCTACTGAGTTATTATATACTTTTAAAGGGTAAATATATTTTAATTTTATGTAGGGAGGTATATATTTTAGAAAAAACTGGTACAGCAATGGAAATTGTATATGCCTTGGAGAAATAATTTATCTTATTGATAGCTTGTTGGTGCTATAATCCTCAAATATGTGCGCTATACTATTCAGCTGCAGCTAGTACTGTCCTAGCAGATTCAGCTGTAGTTTCTGTAGCACAGAGACTGCTTCCTCAGCAAATGCTGGGACACTTCCCTTCACCACAGGCACGAGTGTCCCAGCAGATGCTGGCAGAGTTCTGTTACTGCAGGCGCTAACTCAGCAGATCTGCATCTACTGGCCAGTTATCTTTCCTCATATACTGCCATGACAGCACATGATGTGATATGCTGGGACACACATAATTATGGTAATGAAGTGCCTCAGCACACACTGGGACAGTAGTGTCTGTGCTAGGTAAAGTGTCCCAGCAGATGCAGATCTGCTCAGACAGTAGTGCTTATGGAAATGGAACTCTGACAGCATCTGCTGGGACACTAGTGCCTAAGGTAAAGGCAAGTGTCCTAGCATCTGCTACGAAAGTAGTGTCTGCACTAGGTAAAGTATCCCAGCAGGTGCAAATCTGATGGGTCAGTAGTGTCTGCAGTGAAAGAAAGTGTCCCAGCATCTGCTGGGACAGTAGTGTCTGCTATAGAAACTACAACTGGCTGGCCTGCTGGCACTGAGGGCTAAGGCACTGGATGCCATGCTGGCAGCCCAGGTTCAGGAATGGACTTGGGCCATCAAGGGTCGGCAGGGGAGAGGAAGGATTGAGCGTCCCGCGACAGCTCTCCTCCCTCTGGTGTGGGTAAAGTGTTTACGTTGCTCTGCAGTGGTAACTGGCAGAAGTCAGGGACACTGCATGTAGTGGTGTACAGCAGAGGGTTGGAGCACAACAGGCATCAACATGCAAGTGCCTCGATGCCATTGCACGTCCAGCTCCAAGGGGGAAAAATCCAGGTGGAAAATTGTGGGGCAGTCAAGGCAGCTGATGGCCATGTGCCACACCCCCCAGACATGAGAGGTGCACCCCCCAGGTATCAGGATCCAGGTCCCTATTGGGGGGGGGGGAGAGAGAATACTGCTTGCCGGCCTGCATGGAGGAGAGCGTGTCGCTGACCAGACCGGGGGTGCGGGTGCCGGCAGCCGGACGACCATCAGCCCGCCCGCAGAGGTAGGAGATAAAGAATGTAGTGATAAAAATAAAAAGAAACTACAACCGAATCTGCTGGAACAGTAGTGTCTGTGCTACAGAAACTACATTCGAATCTGCTGGGACAGTAGACACTTCCATACTATTTCATAGGAGGTGGCCTCAATGGACTCTTAAGTGAAAACTTGTTTACAAGAGTAGAACTAGCTTGTCAGTTTATTAAATATAACATTTTGCAATATTTTATATAACAATCCACATTGTAGTAATGTACCGCTACATGGTACTTAATGTGTATCGCTGAAAATGTTTTTGTGGCCCGAGAGGGGGGAGAGGCAAGGCAACAGATTGGCCAACTGGTGTACAATTTATAAGTGGCTAGCTACACCCCTGGGAACACTTTGACCTTAATCTGCTGAGAAGTGTGTGTGGGGGGGGGGGGTGGAACCTCATGATCTGCTCCTGCCTCATATACTCCAAAAAACTCAAGTACCCCTAGTAAGCATAGACAAGGGGCCTCTTTAAAAGGGTGGGAAGTAAGATTAGTTCACAACAAACACAAGAAACAATGAAGTCTGGAGAACTGATGGGCAACTGTCACAGCACTGAAGTCCAATACCATGTGCTTAGAAAAACTGACAGTGATTTTGGAGTTGCAGATGGACAGATTCAATATGACATGGTTCACAGTTAATAAGGTTGGAAACTATGGGACAAACTCCTGTTACTTGTGGTGCTTGCTTGCTCTATTGGAAATAGTGATTTATTTAAGGCACACTGTTCCCTATTCATTTGCTTGTCTGCCTGATTTTTATGTAAAATTGTGAAATGCAATTAAAAAGTAAAAAAACAAAAGTGAACAACTTCATTCTTTTACCTTTAAACTGTCAGTTTAGAACAACATTTTGAGAAGGAATATGGCAGTAAAAATGTATTTAATCATTTATTTTGCTCAGCTATGCAGCACTGAAACTCATCTTCACTGTTTGCTATTTCTGTAGCTGACATCACTTCCTAGCTGACAGCCCAACTCTGCAGAAACCAGAGGGGAGAGGGAAGAACAAAAATATATTTCAAGTGACAAACAAGAAAAAAATATTTAAACTATGGCAAGCAAGCAATAAGACTTAACAGGGTGTGGGGTATTGGAGGATACCCGCATGCCCAGGGGTGTGATGAGGCCCAATGCCACAGGCAGAGGTCCCTACAGCCTCTGAAAGTGTGAGTATCCACCAATACACCACACCCTGGAGGGTCTTATCTTGCTTAGAAAATAGGGCAAATTAAAAAAAAAAAAATTCTACAAGACAAAAAAGATACAAAAAAAATAAAACATTATTGCTTAGAAAATGTCAAATGGTTCCAGCACAGATGGTTTCTACCTGTCATTCGTCTTTCTACACATGCAGTAGAAGGCTTGTTTGTTGGCCATGTAAAATAAGAATTCAATATTCTGCAGTATTCCTCTAACAGAATGCACACCCCCTCAAAAACATAGAATGTTAATATAAAATGCATGGATTTAAACTTCTACAGTATTCCACTGGCATACACTCACTCAGACTCAGACACACACACACACACACACACACACACACACACACACACACACACACACACACACTTCATGTGGAGACAGAGGCTCAATTTTACATATTTCAGGGTTTGCAACAGAGATTGCTCTGTCAAGCTAGTTAGGCTACAAGGGAGGATTTCATGTTCATCAAAAACACAAGAAATGAAAATCATGAACAGTGCTTAATTTTTTTAAATGTGTTTATTACTATAAGGAAGGAGTTCGAAGTAGAAAGAACATGCAACTACAGTATTTATGCTTTTTTTAATTTAAGGGAGTTTTATTTTTAGGGCCTAACTGAAGATTTTTAAGTAAGAGTAACGGTAGCAGGAATGTTTGTAATGGAAATAAGGAATGAGTGAAGTAGCTCATGAATTCTGTATGTGATTTTTCCAAATTCCAGATCACATGACTGCGGTATTGGCACATAAACATACACCCATGGAATAGCAACAACCAATCAGAATACAGTATTTAATGTGCCCACTTTCTAAGCAATAACATTTTGAGTTGCACTGAACCTAAACAGTATCCCTGAAAGCAGCAGCAAAAAGGTGACTGCAGCAGGGCCTAGTGCAGTGCAAGCTTCATCGGCACCACCAAGCCTCGGGACTGCTGAGCCAACTATGTCCAATATTCTTAATACCATTCATGCTCTGGACAGAAAGGTGCTTGCCCTTGACCAAAAACTGCAAGATTTTAATGCCAGGATCATGTCCTGTGAAGCACAATTGTCGGTGGCACAGACAGAGGCCAAAGAAGCAGTGGCTGCAGTGCTTAAAGCAGCTAATGGAACGGCTGCACTTATCAAGGAGAATAAGTCTGAAATTCTGTCTTGAGGCCCTAGAAAACCAGAAAAGAGCCTCAAATTTAAGACTGCTGGGTTTACCCATGAGATCAGGGGGAGACAATCCTGCATCATATGTTGAGATATGACTGAGTACAAACTTAAAATTGGAACCGTCCCTCGCTGTCCTCCGAGTTTACTGGATCACCCTGAGGAAGAGAACAGAACCCAATACACCAAGAATTTTATTGATGCAGTTAGAGGTTCAACACGAATGGAACAGGGCACTAGCAGCAGCAAGGAGAATCGAGACACTGGAAACCCCAGAGGGTGGGAAGCTATCCATTTTTCCTGGCCTAAGCTACACAACTAGAGACCAGCAAAAATGTTTCTATGCCATTCACATTCAACTGCAATCCCTGGGGTATCCCACTCTCTCCTGTATCCAGCCTGTCTATGGGCAATATATTCGGGCAAACAATATCTAGTTTCTGATCCAAACAATGCTGGAAATCTTCTAAAGAAAACAAATGTGGACTTCAGCTCTGGAAGGGCTACAGGCAAGGAAGACAAAGAGGGCTGAAGATCTTGAATTTTTGGACATTGCATCGTAAGTACAGTAATTGGCTGTGGGTCTGGGGGAACAGAGGTGGCTGAACGATTACTGTTCTTTCCATGTTGTTTTTCATGGTGTTAAACTTTGTACTCTAATGTATTAGTTACAGTATGTTTAACGAGAAATTCTCACCAATACAATGGCGGCCACATGCTGGGGTTGCACCTCGCTGAGTACACTACCCCCCAACCATATTCCTGCAGCTATAATGTGTTCCTGACATTTTCTCCCCACTATTAACTTATGCTGGACTCTGGACTTAACTGTACTCCATTAATCCCATGACCTGGATTAGCTTGATGCTTCTACTTCCCCCTGGGGTTTGGGTCATGTAAGTCACCACTTTGATACCTGTACTCGGGGATTCATGAGGCAAATGGACAATCTGCTTTTTGACAATGCACATTGGCTTGAATGTTGCAATAAACCTAATATTGCATGTTGTTGAATGTATGAGAAATGTACTCTGCGTTATTAATTTTAGAGCCAATGCTAGGTTATTACCATACATGGGTGAGCGTAACCTCTCCAGTTTTGCTATACTATGTGCCTAATTCATAGGTTGTGTAAAAGCTTTTCCCCCCATGTGTTTATTCTTCTCTGTTTAAAGCTGAGGGAAAACCATGAAAATAATTTGTGTAGGGACACCCAGTCAGCATATGGGACCACAAGGCTAAGCGTGCATGAGTCTTTTGAGCTAATGTTGTTAATTATTTTTCTATTCAGTCCATCACAGGTGTGACCTTTGTTGGCATGTGAATTGTACTGTACGCAGATTGTTTTGTCTAAAACAATCAGTGTTAGTCATCGTCAAGGTGATGTTGCCACTGTATCGCTCACTTGTGAGACCCCACCTGAAGTAGTGTCTCCAGTTCTGGAGGCCACAACCGATGAAAAGATAGATAGGATAGAGGAAGTCCAGAGGAGGGCAACTAAAATTATGCAGGGATTGCATCAATACGAAGAGAGACTTCGGAATCTCAGCATGTGCATCCAAGAAAAGAGGAGAGCAAAACGGGACAGGATTGAGACCTACGAGTACCTCACAGGGGTAAACACGGTGAAGGAGGGGAGTCTCTTTCCAGTGAAAAAGAGCAGCAGAACCAGGCAGCATGTGATGAAGTTGGGGGGGGTGGAGTTTAAAAGGGATGTGAGAAAGTACTACCTCACCGCAAGAGTGGTAGATGCCTGGAACAGACAGCCAGCAGATGTGGTGGAAGGGAAAACAATAGGGGCTTCAAGTATATGTGGGATAGACATAGGTTAGTTTTAGTAAGTAGCAGGAAGGGGGCAGGGTCACCAGAGGCCAGAGAGGGGCTGCAGAGACAGACTAGGCACAGACCATCTGGGCAGACTGGATGGGCCACGTTTTCCTTTTTTGCCAACAAATTCTGTGTTTCTATGTTTGTATTGTAAATAACGTATTTATCACAGCAATTCTGCAAATCACTTGGTTTTGATTTGCTGTTTGACACAATTTAAAAGAGTCCTTTCACATGCATGGTATGTGCTTTGCACATGCTCCTTTTCTGACACTGTATCTTAACACTACTTTTCAGATCGCTTTTCAAACATGAAGTCTTGCTGTACTCTGACTATATGCAGTTAGCCCCAGCACTTGAACTGCTCCAGAGAGGAAAGCGTTAACTCTATGCAGAAGCATAGAACATTGAGCTCAAACTCTGTTTTCAAACCTCTGTCTCTGGTACTCTGTAGTGTAACTGTCAGATTTCTTACTCTGCCTAACTGTGAAGTCGCTCTGGAGATCCCTCCTGCGCTTCGGTAAAAGTTTGAATCGGTCGTTTTTTTTCAACCGCAACTCCTAATTTTTCTTCAGTATTCTTAACTCTGTCTCGGTACAGTAAGTGGTAGTAGTAGGTAATGTTTATTTTGGTGATTTGTTGGAAATTGTTTTGTCTTCGGTTCTTTTCTGGTCGGTCCAGTTCAGAACCAAAACTTATTGTGATTTATTTATTTTTTCTGTTAATACTGTAGTTTTCCGGTACTTATCGGTTCCTAAAAAAAAAAAATCCGGTATTTGTGGGGGGTTTTTAACCGACCCGTGACACGGTTGGAACTGATAAGTTTTTAGTTGCCTGGCTTAAACACTGACAAGGGTGACTTTTTGAATTGTCGGCATGTCTGAGAAACCCAAATAGAAAACCGGGCCCACTGGGTTTCAGCACTGTACCGAGTGTGGGGAGGCCTTTGTTAAGGCTGATCCTCACCTCGTCTGTGTGTATTGTCTGGGGTTTGACCACCTCAAAGAAGACTGCCAAATCTGTAAGAACTTCCCCAAAGCCACTCTGGAAAAATGTTTGAGTAGGCTGAAGGAGAGGGAGGCCGAGAAGTCCGCTGACCCGGATAGCCAGCCCGGTTCAGTTGCAGCCAAACCTGAAGAGGTGCCCACTGACCTGGGCGATACCTCTTCGGGCAAAAGGAGAGTTGTCTCTGTGGAGTCAGTTCCATCAAAAAGGAAGTGAAAATCAGCCAGTTTGGATCCTACACCCCATGTTCCGACTGCTGAGGAAATAGCAAACGCAATTACAATAGAGCAATCGCTTTGCCCGGTTCCGACTGAACCGCCATCGGTTCAGAGCTGATTGGTTCGGTCGGAATTAGCTGTTTCAGATATAGATCTTGAGGCATACTATAAGGGCGATTGGGAGGAGGATGAAGATTATGAAGAAGAGCATTGGGAAGGCCTAGATGAGCCAGTAGAGCCTGACATCTCCCCAGACAGGCCTTCTCAGGCTTCTCCTCCCAGGCTTTCCAAGTCCCCTTCCCATTTCTTATTTTACAAGAAAGTGGCTGAGACTCTTCAGTTTCCTATGAATGAGGCTGAACAGGATCAGGAAGAACCTGACTATCTGGAAATGATGGATGTCCCAGAGTCAAAAAGAGTGTCTATCCCCTTACACAAATCTTTGGGGAAACGGACAAAACTTTTTGCAGTTTCCTACATCCATTCTTCCTGTGGAAAAAAGAATGGACAGGAGGTATGATACATAGATACATAGACAGTGTCGGCAGATAAGGGCCTATGGCCCACCCAGTCTGCCCATTTAAGTTTGTAAGTTCAGTTTATGTTTTCCAGGAAGTCTGTTGCCCATTACCCCTGACCTCCAGAATTCCTTTATGTCTATCCCATGCATTCTTAAATCCCGTGATTGTTTCAGCCCCCACCACTTCCTCTGGCAGGGTGTTCCACTTGTCCACCACCCGCTCTGTGAAGAAATTCCTCCTCACGCTTCCTCTGAATCGTCTCCTCCAACTTCATCCCATGCCCCTAGTCCTGGAACATCTTTTCGCTAAAAATAGTGCATTCCTGCACCCTGTTCCTCCCTGTAAGATACTTGTATGTCTCTATCATATCCCTCTCCTCCTCTCCTCCAGGGAGTACATGTTCAGTGCCTTCAACCTGTCCTCATAGGACTTGTGATGCAATCCATGCACCATCTTTGTTGCCCTCCTCTGAACCTTCTCTACCTGTCTATGTCCTTACGTAGGTAAGGTCTCCAGAACTGCACAGTGTACTCCAGGTGCGGCCTCACTAGTGTCTTGTATAGTGGAATTATGACCTCCCTTTTCCTGCTGGTGATGCCCCTGTGATGTGTCAGGTCCTGGGATGGAATTCCTTTCAAATCACAGCAGCCATGTTGGGGTAGTGCAAGTTGCAGCCTGTGACAAGGCTAATATTCCCCCGGCATCTTACCCCCCCCAGATAAGGATTCCAGGAAAGTGGATGCCATGGCAAAAAAAAAAAAAACACAGTACTTGGCATCCTCTTTGGGACTCAGGCAATCGAATTACATGGCATATACAGCCAGGTACCAGAAATCTATGTGGGATACGGTTCTGGAGCTGGCTAGGAATGCCCCTCCCCAGCTAGCCAAGGAGCTGGAGCAGGTGGCTGCAAATGGTATTGAGGCATCCAAGGTGCAATTCCACATTGCTGTAGACTCAAATGATGTTCATTCCTGGGTCATGGCTACTGTACATCTATCTCCATGAGGAGATTTGCTTGGCTTAGATGTACCAGCCTGTCACAGGATACCCAGGCTAAGGCCATGGATTTTCCTGTAACTGGTAATTCTCTCTTTGGGGACCAAAGAGAGAATTACACGAAGAAGATGGATGATACAGAACCACTTATAGGAGTGCTGCAGTCAAAGAAAAGCAGACCACTCCTCAGAGGCAGCAATTTAGGGGCAGGGGCAGGCCTTTTCACATGCCCTTTTTTTTTTTTTTTTAACCAAGCTCAGGCCTCCTCCTCTTCTTTCCAGCAGAGGGGGTTCTTTAGAGGAAGAGGCAGACGAGGGATGACTAGGACACCATCATCCACTCGGTCTAAGCCCCCTGCCAAGCAGACACCCTGAGGTGTCAGTCAGGGTCGCCTCCCCAGTTCCAGTAGGGGGCAGGATGGCTCACTACTCCTCGGCCTGGGAGTCTATTACTTCAGACAGATGGGTCCTGGAAGTAATGAGCCAGGGACTTTCTCTCAGTTTCAAAAGGTTCCCAAGAATGACAGCAAGGTCCTTCAGTCCTCCCCATCCCTTGGAGACAAAGGCCTTAGAGGCAGAATTCTCCTCTCTTCTGCTTCTGCAAGCAGTAGAGAAGGTACCTCTTGTCACAGGGGAAAAGGATTATATTCCAGATACTTCCTTACCCAAAAAAAGACTGGGGAGTGGCAACCCATCCTAGATTTAAGGTACCTGAACAAACATTTAACAAAACCAAAATTCAAGATGGTGACTCTGGGAGTAATTCTTCTCCCTCTGAGACCAGGAGACTGGCTAGCTTCTCTGGATCTCAAGGATGCCTACTTCCACATACCTAGCAGACATTCCCACAGAAAGTACTTCAGGCTCGAGTTGCCCTTAGGCCATTACCAATTCAGAGCTATGCCTTTCGGCCTAACATCTGCTCCAAGGGTGTTCACCAAGTGTCTTGCAGTAGTGGTGGCATTCCTCAGGAGACAGGGTATCGTTCTCTTCCCATACCTGGACAACTGGCTACTAGCGGGCCAGTTCTCAGATCAAGTCAAGTCAGCCTTAGAGGTCACTCAAAGACTCCTGGAATCCCTGGGTTTCATTCTGAATCTAGAAAAGTCGGTTCTGGAACCAGCCCAGCTTCTTACCTTCGTAGGGGTGGAAATAGACACTATTCAGGCAAGTGTCTGTCTCTCTGTCTCTGTCTCCCTCTATTATCTCATCCAGCCTGACACCTTCTACAGCTGCTCAGCCACATGGCAGCATCCACAGCTGTGGTCCAGGGAGCAAGGTTTCAGATGAGAGATATTCAGTTTCATCTCAGATCTTATTGGCCTCAGAAAAGAGACCCTTTCTCCAAATTGGTTCCAGTGTCTCAAACTCTAGTTTGGGCCCTCCAGTGGTGGCTGGAGGAGGACAATCTTCAACAAGGTATTTCAATTATCAGTCAGGCTCCTTCTGTGATTCTCACCACAGATGCCTCCCTACTAGGTTGGGGGGCTCACCTAGATCATTTTACAGCTCAGGGAACCTGGTCACACCAGGAGTCACTTCTGCACATAAATCTTCTAGAATTGAGAGCTGTCTTCAAGCACTTCAGACATTCTCAACTGTTGTTCAAGGGAAAGTGGTGCAAATCAGGACAGACAATACCACAACCATGTGGTACATCAACAAGCAAGGAGGCACTCAGTCCTTGGCCTTGTGCATAGAGGTCATGAAAGTATGGTCTCTAGTTTATTCCCTTCAGGCTTCCCCGATGGCTGTGCATCTCCCAGGGAAGGACAACATTCTAGCAGATGCTCTCAGCAGGATTTCCCAGGGCCACCACGAAAGGACCCTGAAACCTCTAGTTCTTCAAGTCATTTTCAAGAGATGGTGGCACTCCAGAGATGGATCTCTTTGTAGCCCCGGACAATCAACTTCTTCTTTATTGCTGCAGATCACCTCTTCTGGGTCCTGTCCCTCAGGATGCTCTTTTACTGAATTGGACAAGCATGTTTTCTGTATGCATTTCCTCCCTTTCCTCTGATATTCAGGGTCCTGATCAAGATCAGGTCTCAACCTTGCAAAGTGATTCTGGTGGCTCCAGATTGGTCAAGACAGTCTTGGTATCCTCTACTGTTGTCTCTGTCAGTAACAGTGCCTTGGTGTCATCCCAGACAGTACAATCTACTCACTTCCTCCTAAGGGAGGATTCTGTATCCCAACCTTCAGACTCAAAGCCTGGCTCTTGAAAGCTAGAATATGCAAACTTGCATTTTTCCCCAATCAGTCTTGGATATTTTAAAGGTTAGCAGGAAACCTGCTACTAGAAAGACTTACAACTCCAAATGGAAAAGATTTGGGTTTTGGTGTTCCCAAAAGCATGTCAAGCCAGAGCTGACCGATATTGCCACTGTTTTGGACTATTTGGTGCATCTTAAAAGTTTAGGCCTCTGGCCTACTACTCTCAAGGTACATTTGGCAGCTGTGTCTGCCTTCCTTTATGCTGGTAAGGGATATTCCCTAGCTTCTCATCCAGTTTTCAATAAATTTTTCAAGGGTTTAATACATGTTAATCCTCCCTTCAGGGAGCCTACCCCTTCTTGGGATCTGAATATCTGTATAGCACAGCTTATGCAGTCCCCTTTTGAGCCTTTATCCTCAGCTGAGCTGAAATATTTGACTTGGGAAAACTGTATTCCTGGTAGCCATTACCTCTGCCAGGAGAATCAGTGAAATACAGGCTTTATCAGTGGAACCTAATTTCATCTCATTTCACGGGGATAAGGTGGTCCTTCTCACCAACAGAAAGTTTCTTCCTAAGGTGGTGTCAGACTTTCATTTAAATCAGTCTGTGTCATTGCCTGTATTTTGCACTGATCATTCCTCCTCTGTGGAGAGAAGACTATACAGTCTTGATGTAAAGAGGGCCCTTAGTTACTATGTGGAACATACTAAGGCCCATAGGAATGACTGTTCTCAGTTGTTACTCATTTAAGAAGTGCAAAAGGGCAAACCTGCTACCAAGAGAACAATTGCCAGGTGGATTGTCTCCTGTATCCAGTTCTGCTATTCAAAGATTGGGAAAGAGCCTCTCTCAGGCCTGAGGGCTCATTCTACCAGAGGTACAGCTGCTTTGGTCACAGCAGCTAGAGATATACCTTTAGTGGACATCTGTAAAGCAGCCACCTGGAAGTCTGTTCACACATTTACCAAGCATTACTCTCTGGACAGTCAGTCACAAAGTGATGCTAGGTTTGGCACAGCTGTGGTGCAGATCTTGTTCCCAAAATAGGTTCTGTGACTCCCTCCTCCAAGGGGATACTGCTTGGTAGTCTGCATGTAGTCAGAATACAGCAAGACTTCATGTTGTTTGAAGAAAATATTACTCACCATAGTAATGTTGTTGCTTCTAATGGAGTCTTGCTGTATTCTGACCTCCCTCTCTGCCTCACCTCCTGGAACCTAGTAGTTGTGGATGTGGGTTGGCAGGCACAGTGCTGTACCCCAGAGGTGTACTTGGCATGCCTTTACCTTATTAAGGTGTTTTCTGGTTTTTATCATGACTATTTTTGGTTGTTTAACTACCGGCTTATATTCTTTTTGAGTTCTCGACTTGAGTCTTTTGACCCTAAAAATCTGTTACTGCCATTTAGCACAAAATTTTAGAAACAATTTCTACCTATTTAGTTAGTTTAGTGCTCATAAGAACCTGACGGTTACACTACAGAGTACCAGAAACAGAGGTTTAAAAACAGAGCTTGAGCTCAACGTTCTGTGCTTCTGCAGAGAATTAACTCTTTCCTCTCCAGAGCAGTTCAAGTGCTGGGGCTAACTGCATATAGTCAGAATACAGCAAGACTCCATTAGAAGAAACAACATTACTATGGTGAGTAATTTTTCCTGTCCTGACAAAGCTGGCTTGCCTCTGAAACGTCAGCATGCAGTCATGTAGTGGCCTGAGTGAGGCTTTTGTTCATGACAGCAGTAAGTGTTCTTGTCCCTGAAAGAAATTTTTTTTATAAAATTATTTACCCTGCTATTTTAAAGTGATGATTTTTGAAAAATAAAGCTTACTACAAAAGGAACTTCTGCCTGCAAGTTATTAGTATTCCAATTTATGGACTTTTTTGTAATCAAAAAATTTCGAGGTACAATCTCAGCCACATTTCATACTGCTTCTTTATTGACTTAATTGACAGAGGACTTGTTTGTGCTACCATCTCCCTGTTTTTCAAAGATTTTGGGATTTCAATAGAGGTACTCTACCTAAGGGAGCACCAGCCATCACCAACGCCACCTGCTCTCACTCTACGAGTTTGTGTTTTTTGGGTTTTTTTTTTTTTTAAATGATTGTAAGACTAAAAGGACTGATACACTGTCAGCTTATATTTCATATTTGTTCCATTTCGTGTTTGGCTTGTGAGCTAATCAGGCATTACTATAGGAGAATTCCATCATTCACTCATAGTAGCGAGACACTGAAGACAGCACCACCGCTCCACCAAGGTACTGCTTTCTTGTTTTATAGGTGCTGTGGTGCACCTATCCTTGTACTCTGGGGGCTTGGGGGTGGGACATTAGGGTGCTAAAGGGGAGTAGAGTGGGGGTTTACCTGATGAATTCATGGGTCTGGGTAATTAACATAGTGGGGAGATGGGTGGTTAATAATTTGCCATTGAGGGGATGATTATATCCTTATATTTTGGGGATTTGGGGGAGAGAGTTTGGTTAGGGTGGGGGGATAACCTGATGAATTCAGGGGTCAGGGTAATTGACAGGATGGGAAAGTGGGTATTTTGTGATTTGTCATGGTGGGTTATATTCTTATTCTTCCAGGGGCTTGGGGGAGGAGGAGGGGGATTGGGTTCTAGAGGGAGGAATGGTAGGTCAGTTACCTAATAAATTCAGAATCGGGGTAACTGATAGGATGGGGGAGGTTGGCTGTAAGTGATCTGCTGCAGTGGAGGGGGAATATTAAACACATACAGTATGCTATGCTACACTTTTAGCATGCTTTTCTCAGATTTCCACCTTGGATATTGGATTTTGGAATCTTACTCCGATAGGAATCCTAGTAATTAGGATTTAAGATATTCGGCAACTAAATCCAAAAATCCCAAACCATAACTTTAGGGTTAGAATCTGAGGTATCTGAATTTCAAAATAGATATCTGAGAATCCCTGATGTGTATGCAAACTCTAGAATCCCTTGCTGTGGCTGGCTGGGTCCAAGAGCAGCATGGAGATGAGGCACTTTTTTCCCTGAGGAGGGAGGGCATGGGCTGACTAACATTTATCGTTCATGCGCTATCTTCCAGCTGGCTGCAGAGCAACATTGCCGCCAGCTGTGAAGGCAGTCCCCCACATGCCTTACTGGCCAAAGGAAAGGTGAAGCAACACATTCACTACAAGGAGGTCCATGATTTGGCAACTGAAATTCAGTGCCAAAAAGTGCAACATTATTGATTTGTTTTTGGTGACAGATAAGACACACTACGCATACATGTGCCCATTTTCAGACATGATCTGGGAGAATTACAGACTAACAGAACAAATATATAGTACAGCAAAACATTATGTACTTGGGAGGAAAATCCAAGAAATAAATATTGGATGGGGTTTGTTAGGATCTGACCTCAGAAGAAAAAGATCTAGGAGTTATAATTAGTAACAATCTAAAGAGCACAGCACAGTGTAACAGGCCATATGAGAAAGCTAGCAGGATGCAGGGATGGATAAGGTAGGGCCTTCTCAAGTAGACTGAAAGAGGTCATATTACCCCCTTAGAGGTCCTTGGTGAGGCTGCACCTGTAATATTGTGCGCAGTTTTGGAACCTTCACTTAAGAGGATGAGGACCACCTGGAGTTGATCCAAAAGTGGGCAAATAAAGTTATTCAAGGACAGCAGGTGAAAAATTATGAGGAAAGATTAGCAGACTAAAACATGTATTCACTGGTCTGGCCCGGTGGCCATGAGGGTTGAAGCACTGGGTGCCACATCAGCGACCTGTTTTTGGGAACAAACATGGGCCATCGGGGGTTGGCAGGGGAGGAGAAGGCTGGAGCATCTGCTGACAGCTCACCTTCTCCTGGGGAGGAAGGGTTGCAGGGTTTGGCACTTGCGTGCCTCCCGGTGGCAGATGGGAGGTACAGTGCCTGCACGCAAGTGGGGAGGCAGAGCATGGCAGATGTCAGCAGAAACGTGCTCAGGAGTGAGCGTGCCTCCTCCACCAGGCGTTGTTGCATGTTCATGCTCACCTAGGGAAGGGCTGGGGCAGAACCACCAGAACAAGGAAACGCCCCTGAGTGCTGGTAGGAGACGGTGCACCCAGCCCCACACCCACTGCCAGACCCAGCCCACCTGGCTCCTGTTCCTCCACATACTACCAATGCCTGGATGAAATTAGATGTCTAGGGCACCTTTAAGAGTGGTGGCCCTTCCCTGGAGGGTAAGCCAGGGGGTCCCTCACCAGGCAGAGGTAAGGTATCAGTGGAGCTCTGGGAGGGAATCCAGGGGTGGGAGGAATTCAGGCTGGGCAGGAGACAACCAGGGTGTCACCTGAGAGAGGCCACCATTTTGGTGACCAGAGTACACAAAAAACAAAAAACAAACAAAAAAAAAAACACACACACACACACACACACACACACACACACACACACACACACATTCACTGGAAGCTAGGAAGGAGGGGAACATGACTGAAACCTTCAAGTGCTTGAAGAGTGCAAACAGGATGGACATTTTAAGCTCACTGAAGGATCCATCACAGGGGGCCACAGATACAAGATGACAGGGAGTTAGGAGGGATGTGAGGAAATGCTTCTTCATAGAGAGGGTGGCAGAAAAATGGAATTACCTCCCAGAGGAGCTAGTCAGTGTTGAGTTGGTGGCAAGGTTCAAAAACATCTGTGTAGGTGTCAGTGTGGCTCACTTGGTAGCACATCTGCCTCTGAGTAGAAGGTCCTGGGTTCAGGTTCCACACCAGGACTTGGACTCATACTAAACAAATGTTGGCACCCAAGTGCAGTACTAGGGGGATGCTATGCTGTTGGGTTGTAGCATTCTTTAGATGTGATGTTTAATCAAGGTCCCTTGTCCTGGTGGGTGCCCAGGTGGAAGTAAAAGAACCCAGATACTTGACACAACACTTGGGGATTTTCCCAGGTGACTTGGCCAACATTCTCGACTCCTTTTCCCATAAAACTGGTTCAGACAATTGCCCAAGGCTCTGTGTGTGTGTGTGCGTGTGTGTGTGTATACAAAATGGCAGCCACTACATGTTTACAATCACATTACTACCAGTCTCTCATTGCTTGTATAGTGCTTTGGGATAGAATGTGTATGAAAAGTGCTCTATACATTCTTCTTTTTCCTTGTCGTCTTCTTTATTTTCTTCCTATTGTAACACAAGGCCGGGGGGGGTTGTGTTACCCTGGGATCTTGTAGGTGGGGATATAAACACACTTTGTATCACAGCCCAGGATGTGCAGCTTAACACAGCAGACTGTCTGTGCATTTATTGGTAAGATTACTGTGAGAGGTGCATTCAAACATAACACAGGATGAAAATAAAACAGAAAATAATACCTCTTTGTTGAGTGCTAACTACACAGTGAACTTTTGTTCCCTCTCTATAACCCAGGTAGCTACGCTGTTTCCTGGGACATACAGACAAAATCAGCACAGAGTCTCTTGTTCTATGTTTCAAATGAAAATTATTTACCAGTCTCAGGTTTTCTGCCAGTCCAAAGTCAGAATTCAATTCATTCTTGCAGGCCAAACAAAAGGTTCCAAACCAGGCAGTTAGTTGATTCAGAGTTCTCTCTTTCCAAAGTAAAAATCCAATTCATTGTTGCAGGTCAAACAAAAGTTCCAAACCAGGTAGTCAGTTGATTCAGAGTTCTCTCTCTCTCTCCAAAGTAAAATTCTTCTACAAGTGTTCCCCAGCCAGGCTCCACATCTGTTCCTAATCAGGTACTAAGACACAAGCAACTGTTTGAGCCTTCTCTTTTATGCAGGCAATCACTCTCCTGCACCTGCTCTTAATCAAGCACTTAGCTCTGTGAAGTTGTGGTGCAATGCCTTCTGGGACTTGTAGTGTATGCACCATACTTTGTAGTCCTGGCAGAGAAAAAATGGAACATACGTGCTGCGAGGTAACGCCCTTCCACAACTTTACCCAGTGCTGTGTTACACTATATTCTTCATATATGTGCCTGCTTAGACAAAAATTGGACCCATTGCAGTTATTCACTATAACAAGGATTCCTTATAGCAGGGTTTACTATAGCGAGGGAGCACTATAGTTAGTTCCCATACTCCAGACATTCTAAGCAGAAGCGATATCGTACTAGTTATTTGCAATTGTGGATGTCTGAATTGTGGGAACTAATTTTTTCCCATTACTTCTACCTGAATAAACATGGATCAGCCCAGCTGGGTTAATTCAGAATGGATTATTATTAATTACATTTGCTCAAAGGAGAGAGAGAGCGAGGATGCAAATTCATTCTTTCAAATAAACATACCCAGAAATAACTGTTTGACATCTTATGAAAGAGTATTCTTTCCTGAATCTAACTTGTGATGAGAAAGGTTAAGTTTTAAGCATGGCTATTTGCATGCATATGCATATTAATAGTAATTATAAAAAGGTTCTGGGAAACAGAGCTTTCTGATTGGTTGTAAACATTCTATCAGCCCTATGTTAATCTTTGATTAACATACATGTACAGCCTAATCATGTGCTGAACAAGGTTTAACACTATTTAAAAAACATTTTTATTATAATAGCAATAAGGCACTCCCAGGGGTTATGTTAATGGTCAGTTAATCACCCTCTAGGGGCATGTAGCACTTGGCCATGCCTCGTGCCACATTACACCCCTAGAAGGTGATTAACAGACCATTAACATAACTCCTGGTCATGCCTTATTGCTTAATTAATTATATGCTAAACCAATGAGTCAGGCGGGGGGGGGGCATGACTGAAACATTCAAACATAGAAACATAGAAGCTGTTGGCAGAAAAGGAC
The DNA here is from genome assembly GCA_016271365.2 of Neoceratodus forsteri. Classification (NCBI taxonomy): domain Eukaryota; kingdom Metazoa; phylum Chordata; order Ceratodontiformes; family Ceratodontidae; genus Neoceratodus; species Neoceratodus forsteri. Next base: position 1,683,609,607 of record CM028129.1, on the reverse strand, counting down.
CTCCTGGCCCACCTAGTCTGCCCTAAAGTCCCTACCTGCTGTTCTACCATAGACTCCAATTGATCTCTGGCCTTCCTCCATACCCCAGCCCTGTTTCTAAGGTCCCCCTGTGTCTGTCTCACACGTTTGAAGCCTGTTACCATTTCGGTACTCACCACTTCTTCTGGAAGACTGTTCCAGGTGTCCACCATCCTTTCTGTAAAGAAATATTTCTTCACATCCCCTCTAAGTCTCCCCTTTCCAGCTTCATATCATGCCCTCTTATTCTTGAGCATCTCTTTCTGTGCAATATGCAGCTCCTCCTGTACTTTGTTGATACCCTGGAGGTATTTGAATGTCTCTATCATGTCTCCTCTTTTTCTTCTTTCCTCCAGTGAGTATATATTTAACTCCTAGAGTCTTTCTGGCAGGAATTCTGATGCAGGCCATGCACCATTTTGGTAGCCCTTCTCTGTACCACCTCCATCCAATCTATGTCCTTCCTGAGATGGGGCCTCCAGAACTGGACACAGTACTCCTGGTGTGGCCTCACCATTAATCTATATAGGGGTGACACTTCCTACCTTTTTTTGCTGGTGGTACCCCTCCCTATACACCCCAGAATCCTACTAGCCTTTTCCACTGCCTAATCACACTGCTTTGCTACCTTCAGGTCATCAGATAGGATGACCCCCAGATCCTTTTCCTGTTTTGTGGTTGATAACACCTCCCTCCCAAATTATACTTTTCCATTGAAGCCCAGTTGCCAAACCGATAGATAGATAGATAGACAGACAGACAGACAGATAGAGAGATAGAGAGATAGATAGAGAGATTGATACTTCATTTATAAAGTGATCCTTCCCAGAGGCTCGGAGTACTGTACAATTTCTTAAAAACAACATCATCAAAAGAACTTCCAACAATCACACTGCAGAATAAGTAAAACAAATTAGATATATTTATCTACCATAAACAAGACAGTCAGCAGAAAATAAGGTTTTCAGTGTAACACCCCCCCATCTGGGCTTACCTTATTGCCCATTCTCCAGTCTGCCTCCCGATTGCTTCTTGCTTCCCCGAATGTTCCCCTACCTTACCACTGCCTGGCCCAGGTCCAGATATGTACCCCAGGGGCTCCCGAGACAGCCCGTGTGCCTAGATTCAGCTCCAATGAGCTGTTGGAGCCACTTTGAAGCCACCGCCTCTTCCCCCATCCTCCTCACAGTGGGCGGGCAGCTCACACACAAGAAAAGGCTCCCGGTGCTGTGGCTGCATTCTACGACAAAAGTGGCTGCCCCCTTGCGTTGTCCTGGTCCTTGAGGGCAGTAAGGGGACCAGAGACTCTTTGTGGGTGCAAGAGGAGCTGCAAACTTGTTGTAAATAAAGAGCACAGTGCGCACACAGTTTCTTCTCATGAATATTAATGAGTCATTTATTAATATTCATGAGCAAACCTGTCCTAGCGCTTGGACCTTAGAATAGCGCTAGTGACAGGCACAAAGTTGTAAATAAATATAAATGAATGTAAGCACTGTACAGGGCACTAGAGGGGCCATCAAACAGAGGAGGCTAAGTAAATAAATAATACTTGTACTGGCTATATCAGGCCATTAATGTTGGGGCCCTCATGAGCTGCCTGTATGCTGCGTAGGGGCTCTGTGTTTCGGCAGTAGCGACAGGCTATGGACTGCATATAAATGTTTGAAACAACATTTGAAAGGGCACAGTACTGGCAATTGATTTATGGGGCCACAAACTAAATAAAGTATTTTACCTGGCTGCACCAGAACTTTATTATTGGGACTGTGTTAAACTGCAAGGGGACTGTGTACACTAGCAGCAATTTTTGTGCAGCAGCAGCCAATCGCAAAGCCAGGATTTCAGTGCAAGGATTGTTAGGACAGTGGCAGAGACTTGTGGGACATTGCAAAAGGCTTGTGGGGGAAATGCAGGGAACCTAATTCAGGTACCAAAACAGGGATCCTATTATGCAACAAACAAGGAGGCACTCGGTCCACAGCCTTGTGCACAGAAGCCATGAAACTGTGGTCTCTGGCCTATTCTTTTCAGATTTCCCTAGTAGCAGTTCACCTTCCAGGGAAGGACAATGCATTGGCAGATGCTCTGAGCAGAATATCCCAGGGACACCACGAAAGGTCCCTGGATCCTTTCATCCTGCAGGTCATCTTCTCCAGATGGGGCACTCCAGAGATAGATCTCTTTGCAGCCCCGGACAATCATCAACTCCCTCTTTTCTGTTGCAGACCTCCACTCCTGAGGACTGTGCCCCAGGATGCACTGATTTTGGATTGGAAGGGCAGGTTCCTCTATGTCTTCCCTTCATTCCCTCTGCTGTTCAGAGTCTTGATCAAAATCAGAACTCAACCCTGCACAGTGATACTAGTGGCTCCAGACTGGGCCAGACAGCCTTGGTATCCTCTGCTGCTGTCCCTGACAGCGTCACGTCCCCTTTCCCTTCCCAGGAGACACAATCTTATGTCCTCCTTTCAGGGGAGGATCTGGTATCCCAATCTCCAGTGTCTCAATCTCAAGGCCTGGCTCTTAAAGAGTTAGAATACGCAGGCCTGCATCTTTCTCAGGCAGTTCTGGATATCTTGAAGGTTTCCTGGAAACCTTCTACTAGAAAGACTTATAACTCCAAATGGAAGAGGTTTAGCATGTGGTGTTCTCCGAAAGGCATTGTGCCTGATTCTGCAGGCATCTCTGCAGCCTTAGATTATCTGGTTCACCTCAATGGTCTAGGCCTTAGGCCTGCAACCCTGCAGGTTCACCTAGCAGCAGTTTCTGCTTTCCTTTCAGCAGGGAAGGGCTCTTCCCTGGCCTCTCGTCATGTTTTTAAAAAGTTTTTCAAGGGTCTGGTTCACATAAACCCTCCATTTAGAGAACCGACCCCTGCTTGGGATCTCAATGTCTGCATTGCACAACTCATGCAACCCCCCCCTTTGAATCTATGGCTTTGGCCGAGTTGAAGTACTTAACCTGGAAAACTGTGTTTCTGGTAGCCATTACTTCTGCCAGGCGGATTAGTGAGTTACAAGCCTTGTCAGTTGAGCCTGACTTCATATCCTTCCATAGGGATAAAGTGATCCTAAGAACCAATAGGAGGTTCTTGCCCAAAGTGGTGTCAGACTTTCATCTGAACCAGTCCATGTCTCTCCCTGTGTTTTTCACTGACCATTTTTCTTCAGGGGGCGAGAAGATTACACAGTTTGGATGTTAAAAGAGCTCTTAGCTACTACATAGAGCACACTAAGGCTCACAGGAATGACTGTCTTCAGTTGTTTCTCACCTATGGTGAGGTGGCAAAAGGTAAGCCAGCCACTAAAAGAACTATTGCCAGGTGTATTGTCTCTTGCATACAATTCTGCTATGATCAATTGGGTAAACTACCCCCCTTAGGCCTGAGGGCTCACTCGACTAGGGGTACAGCTGCTTCTCTGGCTGTGGCCGGAGGTATACCCTTGTTAGAGATCTGTAAAGCAGCCACCTGAAAAACAGTACACACATTCACTAAGCATTACTCTCTGGATATCCAGGCTAGGAGTGATGTTAGGTTTGATACAGCAGTACTACAGATCCTGTTCCCAAAGTAGATTCTGCATTCCCTACTCCGTAGGAACTGCTTGGTAGTCTGCATTAAGTCAGAATACAGCAAGACTTCATGTTGTTTGAAGAAAAAATTACTCACCATAGTAATGTTGTTTCATTCTAATGGAGCCTTGCTGTATTCTGGCCTCCCCCTCTGCCTTCCCTCTCAGAATCTAGTTTTGGGAAGTGGGCTGGTAGGTACAGTGTTGCACCTTGGGGTATACCTTGTACCCTCCCTCTTGGGTGCGATAGTTATTTTGAGTTCTCTCATGTTATAAATGTGTTTAGTGTTGTCACTACTTTTTGCTTCTTGGGTTCTCGACTTGAGTCTTCTGGGCCCACATTGTTACCTTTTGGCTTATATTCAAACAATTTCCATATTTTATATTCAGTTAGTTGCTCGTAAGAATCTGATGGTTACACTGGGAAGTACCACAGACAAGGGTTTGAAAACCAAGCTCGAGCTCAACATTCTATGCTTCAGCATAGAGTTAACTCCTTACTCTCTGGGGCAGTTCAAGTGCTGGGGCTAACTGCATTGTCAGAATACAGCAAGACTCCATTAGAAGAAACAACATTACTATGGTGAGTAATTTTTTCTTCTCCCTCTACCCTCCCAGCCTTCCTGCTTATTCAGAACTTCCTTAATTCCCCCCCCCCGGTGTGTACACTGTGTTGCAGATTTTTATGTCATCCATGAACAGGCATACCTTTCCTTCTAGCCTCTCTGCTATGTTGCTAATTAAGACATTGAAGGGAGTGATTCCAGTACTGACCCCTGAGGCAGCCTGCTGGTTACCTTACCTTACCCTCCTCCAAGTGAATTCCATTTACCACCACTCTCTGAGTTCTGTTACTTAGCCAGCTTTGTACCCATTTTACTACTTTTGGACCCACTCCCAGGCTGCCTGGCTTGTTTACCAGTCTTCTGTGTGGAGCGGTGTTGAAGGCCTTACCGAAATCCAGGTGGGCCACATCCACTTCTCCTCTCTGATCCACCTCTCTGGTAACCCAGTCAAAAAAACTCCATCAGGTTTTTTTGGCAAGATCTCCCTCCTGTGAATCCATGCTGCCTCGGATCTTGCAATCCACTGGTTTTTAGGTGTTCCCCAATCCTTTCTTTAAGTAGTGCTTCCATAAGCTTGCCCACCACTGAAGTCAGGCTTACAGGTCAGTAGTTTCCTGCCTCCTCCCTATTTCCACTTTTGTGTAGCTGGACCACATCCATCCTCCTCCATTCCCCTGGAACTTCCCCCATTTCAAGTGAAAGACTGAACAGGGCCATCAGAGGCACAGACAGTTCCTCCCTTAGTTCCTTCTGTATCCTGGGGTGAACCCTATCTGGCCCCATTGCCTTGTCTACTTTTAGTTTTGCTAGTTCCCTGAGGACTCTCTCCTCCATAAAGGGGCTAGTGTCCACCTCCCTTCTCCCAATGACCTTCTCTACCATCTGTGGCCCGTCATCTACCCCTTTCTTTGTGAATACTGAACAAAAGTACTTATTCAGTATGTCAGCTTTCTTCTGGTTCTCTTACACACACACCCCTTTCCCTTTTAGTCTTACTATCTCTGCCTTATTTTTCTTCTTTTTGCTTAGGTACCTAAAGAATGCTTTATCCCCCTTTTCTGATGTTTTGGCAATGTTTTCCTCTGTTTATGTTTTAGCTCTCCAAACTGCCTTCTCTGCCTCCCTTTGTTTTTCTTGGACTATGTTTTTCTGCCTTATTCCACCTCCCTCCTCGGCTTGTTTAAATGCTTACTAATGTAGCATTAAAACTGTTCACTAAGGATCTCAGTTTCCCTCTGGAGGGATGCCATCTGTCACCCCTGTACAGGCCTCTGTCTCTCCAGGTGGAGTCCCAGTCCCCAATGAATCCGAATCCCTCTGCTCTGCACCATTTCCTCAACCACAAGTTGAAGTCCCTGGTGTGGAGCCCCCTGTCATATAGGTAGCACTTCTAAGAAAGTAACAGATTGTGCTACTTGCGTTAGACCCCTCCCCAGTTTTCTGAACTCCTCCTGAACTACCTCTGACCTCTCCCAAGCCAGGTCATTTGTCCCCAAGTGGACAATGACATCTAGTGCTCCTTTTCTCCCTGCCTCCTCAGAGATCCTTAGGATCCTCGTTCCATCCCTACGAACCATGGCACTGAGAAGGTGCCTTACCACACTCTCCTCATCCCTTCCTGTCCCCAACTGTATCCCCCTTACTATCAAGTCCCACACCATGATTTGCTTCCTCCTCTGAGGTCCTGGGTCACCCCCCTTGGGGTCTCCACCATGGAGGACCTCCACATCTGTCCCATCCACTACCTTGAGTGCCTCTGTGGGACAGTTCTGCCCTGCCAGTGTGGCGTACAAGTTCCATAGTGGTATGGGATTTGGGATGTGGATACATTCTACCACCCTAACCCTGCCTAAGCCCACCATTGTCCAGCCGCTTCTTGTTCTCAGCACCCTTGATGGAAGTGGAGGTAGACTTGGTGGTCCCTGAGTGAGGGAGTAGGTCCTCCTAACCCAAGCCATCTTGGCCATGAGTCTGGCAACCTCCTCCCTCAGCCCAAAGAGGTGCCTACAGATGAGGCAGCACTGCAGTCTCCAGAGTGTCTCCATGAAAAGACTGTTGCCCCAGTTGCTGCACTGCACCACTCATATCATAGTTACTCCTTATATCTAGACCCTACCTACTACCCCCATTACCTCTCCCATTCCACTACTTTCCCTAGAGGCTAACACTACTAGTAGCACTATTTGCACTCTCCCCCCTCCCCTGAGCTAGCCACTCCTTTTTTTCCTTCTTCTCTGTTCTCTTCTGTGTAACTACCTGCAGACATCTTCTCTCTCTACTTCACCAACTCAGCCTATGTAACCCCGATATATAATTCCCCACCACCAGCTAACAACCTCCAGGTGCCCAAATTACATCTACTCCCTTAGAGCTGCATCTTTCCCACTGCCTCTGATGTCAGTCAATGTAGAGAACATCTATTTAAGCTTACTGAAGGATTCATTACAAGGGGCCAAAGAAACAAGATGGCAGGGGGTTAGGAGGGATGTGAGGAAATGCTTCTTCATAGAGAGGGTGGCAGAAAAATGGAATTACCTCTCAGAGGAGCTGGTCATTGATGAGTTGGTGGCAAGTTTCAAAACATCTGTGCAGGTGTCAGTGTGGCTCACTTGGTAGCACATCTGCTTCTGAGCAGAAGGTCCTGGGTTCTGGTCCCACACATGGACTTGGATGCATACCAAACACATGTTGGTACCCAAGTGCAGTACTAGGGGGTTGCTATGCTGTTGGGTTGTGGCATTCTTTGGATGCAACATTTAATCAGTGTCCCTTGTCCTGGTGGGTACCCAGGTGGAAGTAAAAGAACCGATATACTTTACACAACAGTAGGGGATTTTCCCAGGTGTCTTGGCCAACATTCCTGACTCCCTTTCCCATTAAACTGGTTCAAACAATTGCCCAAGGCTGTGTGTCTGTGTGTGTGTCTGTTTTGAACAAAATGGCAGCCACTGCATGTTTACAATCACATTACCAACAGTCTCTCATTGCTTGTATAGTGCTTTGGGATATAATGTATAAGAAAAGTGCTCTATACATTCTTCATCTTCTCTGTCATCTTCTTTGTCTTTGTCTTTTTCATATATATGCCTACTTAGACAAAAATTGGACCCATTGCAGTTATTCAGTATAACAAGGGTTCCTTATAACAGGGTTCACTACAGTGAGGTAGCACTGTAGTTAGTTCTCATACTCCAGACATTCTAAGCAGAAGCAGTATTGTACTAGTTATTTGCACCAATGTCTGGATTGTTGGAACTATTTTTTTTGTCTTTACTTCTGCCTGAATAAGCATGGATCAGCCCAGTTGGGTTAATTCAGAATGGATTATTATTAATTACATTTGCTCAACGGAGAGCGAGAGAACTCAAATTCATTCCTTCAAATAAACATACCCAGAAATAACCGTTTGACATCTTTTGAAAGAGTATTCTTGTTAGCTGGAACAAGTACACCTTTTTCCTGATTCTAACTTAGGCTGAGAAAGGTTAAAAAAGTGTGTAAGCTGTAAACATGGTTATTTGCTTGCATATGCATATTAATAGTAATTAATTATATGCTAACCAATGAGTCAGATAGATACAGTAAGAGAAAATGGTGCTTAAAAAATAATGACGGTGAGGATGTTCAGACTGGCTGCTTTCCTTATAATGACATGAAGTGGTGCAGCGTGTGCATGATGTCCCAGACAGAGTGGTTTCGAACGTCAGAGCAACTGGAATATTCTGCACACATTAGGCAAATGAATGGCTGCCAAATAAAGCAAAGAATGGGTATTAAATGAACACCGCCATCTAATTATTCACACTTTCTCCACTTGCAACTAAGCCTGACACGGCTCTCACTGTTAATAGGACTGTGGAAATTGATGATATTTTTTTGTTTGTTTCCACACCATAAGACATATTCCATGTTCTAAATAATGAATTCAAATGGATTGCACTTCCATTTAAATTCCCTATTAAATTAATGTTGAGCTTGTAGGAGGCAAAAGCCATTGCCTTTGGCTGTTCCTAGTCAAGCCTTTATTTGGGTTTGATGATCTTATGCGTGTCTTATTCTGTCTGGAACAACTATCTTATCCATGGCCATCTCAAATAAACAAGCAATGAAAATGCATTAGAAGGCTTCATGATTCCCTTGAGTTATAACCTGCAGTATGATTCAAGAAATAACATCTAAAAATGTATTTTAATGGTGGCCCGGTGGTGTGGAGGGCTAAGGCGTTGAATGATTTAACTCCTGCCATGCCAGAAACCCATGTTCGGGAATTAACACGGGTTGTTGGGGGTCAGCGGGTTGGGAAAGGACCGCACATCCCAGGAACTGCTTTCCTTTCCTGGGGAGTGGTGGCCAACCATCTCAGTCCACGACTGCCACCAGGGGGAGGCCTGATGACAGCGCAAGATCAAGTAACTTGAAGGGCAGGGCTGTGGCTGTGCAGGACATGTGCACCTCCACTCACATGTAGTGGGGCCATGGCTGGGGACCAGGGCACAGAAAACTGGAAGAGGCGAGGATAGGCTATGTGAAGCCCTGCCAATCTCCCTTTGGCCCATGCTGCCGCTCAGATCTGGGGGTTGTCTGGATTTACTGTCCAGAGGGGAGGATGGCCCTTCCTCTGGCCCCACCACAGAGGGAAATACATGGGGATAAGTACCCCCCCGGATCTAAGAGAGGTGTATGCTGGTCACAGGAGACAGGGACAGGGCTGAATAGTCACCCATCAACCAAGGTACAAAAAACTTTATAGAAAAAGCTTTCTTTAAATTATTTTGCAATTTGGGTACTCCTAGTTGCTCTGTTCTTTCCTGTTTTTGTTTTTTCTACCCTTATTGTTTATGACTGTGCCTTCGTTCTTCATTGTCTTTATCTTTTTGGCTTCTTCAGTCTTCTGCCTTAATAATCTAGACTCCTCCTAGTATGCCACGTGTATGGTATAAAAATATATTTATAAAATGGGACTTGATGGATGTTGCAAATACTGCTCTTTCATTGGCTGAACCTTATCACCTGCCATGCCTGAATACACAAAAATACACATGGTCCTGCATTTTCCAAGCCCACATTTTCAATACTAAGCCATTCTCAGTTCCTGGGCCATTATCATCCCTCTGAAAGTCTGGCATTTAATCTTTAAAAACTGACTTCATTCCCCATATTCATTTATTCACATTTCTGCAGTATAGCCTTACAAGCAGAATCACATTTAATGTTTTTTTTAAATGTACTTAATTGTTCTTTAGAAAAATATTAACTCCATTTGTCATTAAATATTAAAATGTAAACTGCTAAACATTGGTTTGTATGTTGCTGACATTCATTGACGACAGCAGTTAGTGTTAGTTTCTCAAAAAAGGGAAGAAAAATGTACAAAACCAACAGTAAATGTGATGCAACCTGAAAATGTGTATCATAGAAAAGCAAGAAGTGAAGCTATTTTTAAAGCTTTTTTATAAACTCAGTACTTTTTGTGACAGCTAACAGATATAAGTAAACTCTGTAGTGTAGCATCATAGTATACTGTACTATAGGCTTGTCTACTAATAATGGCCCACATTATCACAGTAATGGTGTAAACACTGTATTTGTGTCTGCTGCTGTCTCCCCAAGATGTGCAAGAAAATGAGACGCATGTCATAGAACTCTGATGGTTGAATTAAATCATAAAGAGCTAATATATTATCTAAAATTAAAGCGCAAACTGTCAGCACAAAGGGACCCACACTCAAGTGTGGGGCTGGTCTCAATGTGCACTTTGCGTGCAAAAACATTTTGGTTTACTTTCTGTTTACTGTAGTATAATACATTGTATCAGACTAATGTTGCTTACTTGCAAGCTGTCATCTTTTGTTACTACAATTCCCAGAACTCCCTGCAGCTGACATCAGAGCAATAGGCAGCAGTGGGAGAGTCAGGCATGGAGTGTGCAGGTGGTGCAACTGCACCGGGGCCCACAAGCTGGAGGGGCCCATCCATTTCCACTCTGTCTGTCTAATTTTGTTTTTTAAAGAAGAGGCGCACATCCGCTGTGGCAGCACACGACCCAGCCATCTGATCCTCTTATTAGTCCATCCTGATTCAAAATAGGCACCGCGCATGACAGACTATCAACACACCATGTGGGGAGGGCCAGGGGATTCGAGAGCAGCCGTCAGAGCTGAACTGACAGATTGGATCATGAGCCAGTGAATCAGAGAGACTTCTACTCTGCCTGCCCGCCCTGCCCACAGTAGTAGTCTCCCACCATGGCTGTACCATGGCGGTGAGCTGGGGTGGGTGGGAGGTGGAGAGCAGGGATGTTGTCTGTCAGAGAAGCGTGCAACTGTGCCATTATAGTTCAGGCTATACAGTCCAGTGTTTGGGATGGAGAGTCGGAAACAGTGAGCAGGCTAACCAGGCAGCTAAGCTTAGCTTAGCATGGCTTGGCGAGGCAACTTGATTGAAATAAACAAAAAAAAAGCTAATACCTATTTTTCTACGCCTCTCAGTTCATCCACCAGTAGCCACAACACAAGTTAGGTCCATTGTCGACTCCACTGCATATCTGTGTGGGCGGGCAGTTGCCACGGCTCGGCTGCTGCTTTGTTTAGCTTTGGGGTGGGGGGAAGACTGGGTAGGAGGAGTACGTTCTAAAGAAGACAACAAGACAGCAGCTGGAAGGAGGAACAGATGGTCCAGTCATCAGAGGCTGGAGAGACAACCTGGGGGGTTAAGAAAGAAAAAACTTCCTTGTCTAGTTTTTTTTCTTTTCATTTGCTAAAAAAAATTGAAATGGTCAGTGACTCAGTGTGATGGTGTTGTGTTCAATTGAATCATTCGCATAAGTTATGTGGCACTGAGCTGCCTGCTGCTGCTGAGGAGATTAGGGAAAAGGACAAGTTAAACTAGAAACGATGTCGTGGAAATTTATCCTTTTATACTTTTTCAATTAACCTCAGGAAAACACTGCATGTAGTCAAAAGAAAGTTTAATACATATGCATACAGGAGTTCATCATCTCTGGCGTCACCAGGACTCAAAACTTTTACAGAACTCAACTCTTTTACAGTGGTACAAAGCTTATATACACTGCTGCTTGCATAACAAGGCGTTGTCATTTGCTATTGGCTACAATTTGCCGCAGTGTGGTGACATAACTTTACTTGTGTCTATTTCTGATTGGACAGCTTACTCTTAAGTTTTAGTACATAAAAGGAAAGAATTGCTCACATGACTTTGGGGAAATGCTTGTCTTAAGTTTCATCCTCTCCACCATTTTACCTCCTTAAGTTTCGCTTTTGCCGCCATCTTGTGGAGCTCCTATGTACTGCTATTTCTACAGCATTGTCATCACAATTTTTCCTTCACACTCCCCCCTTTCGATACTCTGTATCAACTATTACTACTCAATATCACAATCATAGTAAGGCAATTCCTTTGCATTTTGTTTTAAAACGTCATAATTATGTATTACAGGTGATTGTATGGTTGGCTTAGATGGCTTACAAGCAGTGTTACTTATTTTTGTTATTAATAACTTAGCACAAAAAAACAAGAAGCCAGATACATAGTAAAAGAAAAAGGGCAGTTACAATATAAGTCATTATTGCTTGATCCCTATCTACCGAATATACTGGTAACCCACTCTCAAGGGTCCCATTCACCCTCGGAGCTATTTTCACCCTCAATTTTATTTTGCAGCTGTTGTACCTTGTGCAAGACTTCTGTCATGTTGTCAGCCACATTTGGTACATAAGTACAACACTCTTCCCCAATCAAGGCACATACCCCCCTTGGGCTGCTAGTACATAATTAAGGGCTGCTCTATTTTGTAATGCTACTAATCTTAATGCCTTTGTTTCAGCGCTCAAGAGGGTTAGACCCTCATTGGTTTCCTTTACTAGGGTTTCAAGTTCATAACTTAGCTGATCTATGTACTGCAGGGCTTGTTGTGCCCCCCAGAATGGGAAAAATCCTGCAGCTAACTTCTCACCCACTGCAGAACGCATGTCCAAGCAGGTTACCATATGCTGGATCTCCAGTGCCGACACCGGAGTACTGTTTGAACACAGTCTCAAGTCTCTCCCTGTATTCCTGCACTGATTCATGGGGTCCCTGCTTGGTATTGTGTATTTGGGGCCAATCAGTGATCTTTTTAAACTTTAGTCTCAAGGCCGTGAATACTGCATCCACCTGGTCGCCCCTTTCATTCCGTGATTTTCCTGGATCCCAATCTCCTTTTACCTCTTACCAAACACCCTTTAACGTTCTCCTGAAACATTCTTCTACTTCAACTGTGGAGAGTTTATACATACGGATCAAGATCCTCAGTTCCTTCTCATATTCCTCAATATTGTCCTATGGCTTGGGGGTGTCCTTCAGGGCTTCCCGGAGCTCATCAGGATTCCACGGCCTTTCTACCCCTATGTAGGGAGTTGCTGCTGCTGCTGCCACATCTGGGTTGGGATACTCCACTAGAGGCATTTGGGTTTTTGGTTTCCCCCTATGCCTCAGTATGTGAGGCTGCTGTTTCATTTCCACCTGGCTGTCTGACTCATATCCCTTCTCTTCTTCTCCTGCCCCACCCTCTGGACTCAGGGGAACTGGACTAAAAGGCACTGCCAGAGCCACCTGGTGAACTCTGGGTGGCGAGACCAGAGCCACCTGGGGAGCTGGGGGCGGCGAGACCAGTGGCAAAGACGGGTTCCCACTGTACCCTTGGGCGGCCACCCCATCCCCGGGACCTGCGCCATCATTGGTTGTGGTGGATGGGGAAACGTGAGGGGTACCTGCGCCGGCTGTGGGGCTGGGGCTAAAGGGAGGCCCAACCGGGCATTTACCGGTACTGGCTCTGGGTAGTGAGGAGCCTGCGGTGGGGGTCTATAGGGAGGTGGTGTATCATGTCTTGCAAATCTTACTCTATCCGACTCTTTACTTTCCTGTTTAGCCATTAACTCCTTTGCCTGACTCTCCTGCCTATGTTTGGCTTCTCGCTCCCATCTACAAAACTTTGTCCAATTAATTCTCGGCTTTTTCTTTCCTTTTCCTTTTTCTTCTAAAGAGATCCTCGCTTCCTTTAACACGTCTAAACTAAATGTCCCCTTTAAGGGAAATAAACCCTCTGTTAGTGTATGCCAATTCCCTACATCCGAGATTGAATTATGCCCATACTTTTCCAACATGCATTTTACTGGACCAGCACATATCACTTCATCCCCTGATTTCTTACTCTGACCTGCCCCCGTAGTTTTTTGTTTTTATTACTCTACACTTTTACTTGGTTGGTTTCAAACTCTGGGAGTTACTTTTGATCGGCCCTATCTCCCGTGTGATTTCGGCTTTTTCCATATGAGGGTGCTCAACCTACCTAAAGGGTCTTTTGCCCCCCCCTTTCCCTTTAAGTTTCCTCTCTTGGGCAGACTCAAACTCCCTCGGTTACTTTTAACCGAACCTATCTTATGGCGCCTAGTCACTTTTGCCACTTTTTCAGGCTCAGACCAATAGTTACTTTTGTCACTTTTTCAGGCTCAAACTATCCTGATATCAGTCACTACTTAACACGTATTTTTTCTTTTACATTACATACAGTGGCCTGAGTGCAGGTACTTATGGTGATCGGCACCGCCTGAGTCCGAAGAAAGTCCCCTGAGATCAGGGACAGTCCCTCCCTGGCTCCACTTGCCGTATTCCAATACTGGAGGTGGATTTCCTCTGAATTATGGTACTCTTACCAGAAGTCTTGAGACATCGTCCCCGATCGGGACCACTCCGGGTCCAGTCCATGCCGATCCTGCCGACTACGCCAAAATTGTTGTGGAAATTTTATCCTTTTATACTTTTTCAATTAACCTCAGGAAAACACTGCATGTAGTCAAAAGAAAGTTTAATACATATGCATACGGGAGTTCATCATCTCTGGCGTCACCAGGACTCAAAACTTTTACAGAACTCAACTCTCTTACAGTGGCACAAAGCTTATATACACTGCTGCTTGCATAACAAGGCCGTTGTCATTTGCTATTGGCTACAATTTGCCTCAGTGTGATGACATAACTTTACTTATGTCTATTTCTGATTGGACAGCTTACTCTTAAGTTTTAGTACATAAAAGGAAAGAGTTGCTCACATGACTTTGGTGAAATGCTTGTCTTAAGTTTCATCTTCTCCACCATTTTACCTCCTAAAGTTTTGCTTTCACCGCCATCTTGTGGAGCTTCTATGTACTGCTATTTCTACAGCATTGTCATTGCAATTTTTCCTTCACAAGGCCTAAGCAAGGCCAGACAGATCCAGAACAAGGGAATAATTAGTTAGAGCAAGGGGAACAAGAAGTGCTGGCCTGGTACTGCTGAGAGCAGAGTGCTCGCTGCCTGCATAAACTGACTGCAGATAAGCAAACAAAAAAAGATGGAAATTGGGGATTAAGAGAAAAGAGTTTGATTATAAAATAAAACAAAAGAAAAGGAAGAGAATTAAAGACAGAAACTTGTGGATACATAAGTTGGCAAAGAGCTGCCTGAAGCTGCTGAAGAGATGGACTAGTAAACTAGAAATAAAACAATGCACTTGTACTCATTGACTTTCACCTTAGATTCCTGTTTGCATGATTTCTGAGTATGAATGATGACCTTACCTAACGTGTACAACAAGAACTAATAATAGTCCCCTTTATGTAGTCTGTCCATCAAATGTTTGCCTCCTTTCATGAACTGTAATTAACTGTATGTTGATGAATCTAATGTAAAAGTTATATCCTGTTTTACTATGTGTAATTAATCCTGGGTCGCCCCTGAAAAAGGGACTATTACTGGTCTCAGATAGCCTACCCGGTTACCAAAATTTAAATAAATAAATAAGAAAGGCCTAAGCAAGGCCAGATCCAGAACAAGGAATAATTAGTTAGGGTGAGGGGGAAAAAGAAGTGCTGGCCTGGTACTACTGACAGCAGAGTGCTCACTGCCTGCATAAACTGACTGCTGATAAGCAAATAAAAAAAATGGAAATTCGGGATTAAAAGAAATAAAAGATTCCGATTATAAAATAAAACAAAAAAGGAAGAGAACTGAAGACATAGACTTGGGGGAACTGGGAGCCTGACTGTGAGAGGAGGAGGAAGGATCTTCTAAAAATAAAACCTGTTATACACTGACTTAGTGACTTAAAGACCTTAGTCCAGGCCCCTAGAAAGTCAAAGCAAAGACAGAGCTGGCCTGGTTGGGCTGACGTATGCAGCGAGTTGTGTTGCATATTAGCAGATAGTAATTTGAAACAACAGGAAAGGAAGTTTTTTGATTATTATGACATAAAAAAAGTAAGAGAAAGTTAGAGACTTGGGGGACTAGTCTGGGGGATGAGGGAGTAAGTTTGATTGAGAGAGGACTGGAAGAGGGAGGATCATCTAAAAAAGTATACAGAGAGAGAGAGAGAGAGAGAGAGACTGACTTAAAGGCAAGCAAAGCCCTTAGCCCAGACCCCAGAAAGCCAAAGCAAAGTCTAGGCTGGTGTGCGCAGTGAGCACTGTGCTACTTATTAGCAGACAGCAATAAGAAATAAACAGGAAAAGAAGACTTCTCAGATTATAAAAATAAAAGGAAAATAAATTACAGAAAGAGACTCGAGGGACACTGGGAGAGTTTGATTGAGAGGAGGAGGAGGAGGATCTTCTAAAAATCTAAACAGACAGTACAGACATACAAAGGCAAGCAAAGTCTGACAGTCCAAGGAAGCAAAAAAAAAAGAAAAGCCTTTAAAAGGAAGATATTTTAAAAAGACATTTTTAGGGGAGAAAAGGGCATGGGTGAGTATTGTGGGGAAAGGTGGTGGGTGAATAAAGCAGGTAAGAACATCAGAAGGGTCAGGTGGGCCAAGGAAATAAAAGAAAGAAAAGATTTTAAAAGGCTGAAAAAAGAGAAAGCATTTCTAAGGCTTTTTGAAGGAGTAGAAGATGGACCGGGAGGGAGATATTGTTAGGAAAGGTGGATGAAAGAACACCTGAAGTAAGTTTGCAATATCAGAAGGCCCACAGAAACAACAAAAATACAGAAAACAGCTGTTCCAAAGCAAAAAAAAAAAATAAAATAGAAAAATCAAGTTAAAAAAGGATGTCTTGCAGTAACATAAAGTTACGCACCACAAGCATCTACTCTTCAGTATCATGCCTCTCCACACCCATATCAAGAACACACACAATACATTTTTAAGTAAATTTTATTAGACATAATTGTAATAGAGTATCCAATCTCCAAAACAGAATTTCCACTTTATCAATCGTGGTAAACTGGTGTCCCTATCATATTGCATTAGCGAGATTTAAATATATTTAGCCAGTGCCAGTTCAAAAAGTTTTAAGTATAACAATGTCGAGTGTTCTATTTAAGCATCTCAGCAGTGCAGCAAAGAGAACACTGAGCAACAAGAGGGCTGAAAAATTAAAGAAGTTACCAAAAATGTCAAGCTTTTTAAAGAAAGACAGTGCAGACACTTCCAGGATGGACAGTGAGGTTTATAGAGATGAACATTTGAAAGACAGTGATGATGTCCAGCAGGTTGTTGCAGATACTGATGTGGGTGACTTAGTGCCACTGGACACTGAAGAACACATCAGTAATAATAAACACGATATCAGTAGTGATATGAAGGTTGATGACGATGCAATAAGTGACAGTGCAGATAGCAGTGAAGTAAGAGGTGGTCATGGTGAAGGTACCACAGCAATGATTAAAAGTTACAATGTACATGTTGTTAGTCTGGCTTCAGAAATGTTCCTCACTGACAAAGCACACTTCAGTGAGCCACCAGTGCTCAAGACAAGTGGTTCATGATATCGCATGGGCAGTTCCAACCATCCATCCCATTTCCATGTGATCCTCTTCAGAAGGGGAGATATTTTTCCGAAACCTACTATGAGAAGGTAACAAACCTGGTGTTAAACTATAGCATGCATGGCTGCCATATGCTTATGGTTATATGTATGATACTTGTAATATAAATATATGGCATGTGATTGTCTGCCTAGGAGAAGCAGCCAGAGTGTGAGAAACTTGACCTTTGACCTTCACGGTGTCAGTGCTGCTGAAGTAGCATCATGTTAAATTGATCAGGAAACCCCCTAATTAAAAGCCCTCCTTCCAGAGGGACAGTTTATCACCTCTAATACCTGCTCCTACTTTTGAAGTTGGTTCCCATGTCGGACCTGATGGAATGTTTGTGGGAGAAGTGTGGGGTGGTGCAGAGATGCACGACACCTTATCACCCACAAGTCAATGAGCTTGTGAAAAGTTTCAATGGTATCCTTAAGGCAATACTCCAAGTGATTGCTGAACAGCATGGGAGGGACTGGGAGAAATACCTTCCCCACCTGTTGTTTGCATACAGGGAGGTACCCCAAGAGTCAACAGGGTTTCCCCCTTCAAGCTCTTATATGGACTCAGGGTACGTGGGCCCCTAGACTTGATCCTGGAGGACTGGGAAGGCAAGCATGCCACCCAGGGAACTCTCATAGTGGATTATGTCCTTAGGTTTAGGGAAAGGCTAAAGGAGCTTATGGGGACAGCCCAGAGCAACCTGAGAGCTGCCCAACAAAAAAAAAAGGTGTAGTATGACCACAGAGCCAACGCTCACTCATATACTGTGGGTCAGGAAGTCATGGTCCTAATCCCGGTCCGGAAAGACAAGCTACAGGCTGAGTGGGCAGGACCATACAAAGTGGTCAGACAGGTAAATGACGTAAACTATATTATAGAGTTACCTGACAGAAGACATACACAAAGAATGTACCATGTCAACATGATGAAGCCATATGCTAATAGGGCTGACATGGTGTTTGCAGTGTATAGTCCTGGGAAGGGGAGACGGATGAAGGATACCCCCTTCTGGACTTGCTGGAAGAAAGCAAATGGGAGTTCTCTGTGGAGGCAAATAAAATGTCACCCCAGTTGACCCCAGACCAGATCCAGGAAGTAAGGGAGGTTTTAGCAGACTTTGCCCAACTGTTTAGCACCAAGCCTGGACTAACCTCCTTAGCAATGCACAACATGGAGACAGGGATGCAGGCACCCATATGGCAAACAGCATATCGGGTGCCAGAGGCTGTCCAAAGGGACATTAGGAAGGAGGAGGAAATGCTAGATTTAGGGGTAATTGAGAAATCCCACAGCCCCTGGGCCTCACCTGAGGTCCTTGTTCCCAAGCCAGATGGCTCTACTCATTTTTGTGTGGACTATCATGGACTCAATGCAGTCACAAAGTCAGATGCTCACCCAATGTCATGGATGGATGAACTCCTGGACAAGTTGGGAGGGGCAACATACCTTACAACTATTGACCTGACAAAGGGGTATTGGCAGGTAGATTTAACTGCCAGAGCTAGGGAGAGGTTGACCTTCATCACCCTGATAGGCTTATTTGAATTTAAAGTAATGCCTTTTGGAATGAAGAATGCCCCGGCCACTTTCCAAAGGTTGGTGAAGCAGGTGTTAAATGGTGCTGAGGAGTACGCTGCGGCATACCTAAATGACATTGCTATCTTTAGTGCCAGCTGGGAGGAACACCTGTCCCACCTTAGGGAAGTGCTGGGCAGGATACAGAGGGCCAGACTCACTGTCAAAGCTGAGAAGTGCCAGGTGGCCATGGCAGAAGTAGCATACCTTGGGCACATTGTAGGCCAGGGGTAGCTCCATCCTAACCAAGTAAAAATAGAAGCAGTCAAGGCAGGGCCCAGACCAGAAACACAGAAGCAGGTCCGGAGTTTTCTACGGACAGCAGGGTACTATAGGAAATTTGTACCAAATTACAGTGCCCTGGCAGCTCCCCTATCTGGCCTGTTAAAGAAAAGGATGCCTAAGAAAATTACCTGGGAACCAGCTTGTAAACAAGCCTTTACCAGACTGAAGGAGGCACTGTGCAGTGCTCCTGTATTGAGAAGTCCAGACTATAGCAGACCCTTCGCAGTCCAGACTGACACCTCAGATGTGGGTATTGGGGCAGTGCTGAGTCAGAAGTCCAACCAAGGGAAAGATCACCCCCTAGTTAACCTCAGTGAAAAGTTACTTCCCAGGGAGCAGGCTCACTCTATTGCGGAAAAAGAGTGTCTTGCCATGGTGGGGGCCCTGAAGAAGTTAGAGCCATACCAATACGGGCAGCATTTTTGAGGTACAAACTGACCACAACACCCTGGTTTGGCTGGTACAAATGGGTAAAATGAATGATAGACTACTAAAATGGAGTCTTGCCTTGCAAGAGTATGACATGACTGTCTGACACAGAGCCAGGGCAGCCAATGAAAATGCAGATGGATTTTTGCATCAGTTTGAGCAATGAACTGACTTGGGGTGCTCATCCTATACAGGGGATAGAACCCCAAATTCAGTCTAGGTGGGGAGGACTGTGACACTCTGCCATCTGCTTATGGTTATATGTATAATATTGTAATATAAATATATGGTATGTGATTGCCAGCCTAGGACAATCAGCCTGAGTGTGAGAGACTTGACCTTTGACCGTCAAGGTGTCAGTGTTGCTGAAGTAGCATCATGTTAAACTGATCAGGGAAATCCCTAATTAAAAGCTTTCCTTCCAGAGGGGCAGTTTATTACCTCTTATACCTGCTCCTACTTTTGAAGTTGGTCCCCATGTATGCATTTTATGATATAGCAGGAAGGGAAGTAATTTGGCTGATTCCTCTTGGTTTTCTCACCTAGAAGGGAACTAGTGACAGGATGTGGGTTTATGAACCATCAAAGGAACCTGCTTGCAAAGACTGTCATATATATTATTTTTATTGGTAACTGCTGATTCCAGCCAGCATAAGAATAATATCCTTTTTGGACAGCCATACTCAGATTACAGATTTATAACAGATCTAACAGTGACTTCATGGGTAACATTACCAGGAGGAGGAGAAAAGTGACTTTTGAATATTGTTTGCAAGAGAAGTCTGTGGCAGAATGACTCCCTGAAAAGCAAATACACACTTAGTCTGTGGACTGGTAACTATGCACTTTAAGAAAAAAATAATTCAACTGGAACTTAAGTTTTTTTTTTTTTTTGGTTGCTGTTTGTGTTCTGTAACTTCCCATTTATTTTATGTGACTGCAAGTTGTTGATATATTTGTTCTGTGTTTGATATTTTACCTATTTTACAATTTTTAGTAAACAATATTTTCTTTGAAATATTGCCTGTGCTTTTTCTCAGTTTCTTTTGCATATGAATGCTGAATCAGTGTTTAAGTCTGACAGCTGTTAAGGGCTTGAATGTATTACTAATCTTGAAAAAGGTAAGAATATACCTAGGTCTCATATTGAGTCATAAGGGTACATTTTGGAAACCTCGCTGGGTGCCACTGGCTGAAGGATTGTACTGCATTCCCAAAGAGGGTACATATCTGAGCCTGTTAACTGAGTATGCTAGCATAAGGTTCACATTTTGACCCCCAGGACTCAAGGCTAGTAGGTGATTCTGACCTAAAACAGACAGGAGGGTTACCCTGTCTGTCCCCTGTTCACACTATCGCGCTTTGAGGTTGGCACTGTGGGAGCAGAGAGCCTGACCTGTGGATTGCATTTGTGACACTACTTACCAGCCTTAGACAGCACATATTGCCTGGCTTGTGGGCTGTTTTATACCAACAAGGATGGAGCTAACACTACATGGGTGAATGGACTACATGACTGGTACCATCTGTTAGCAAAAAAAGACTTGCAGGAAAACTCAACCCAACACCTTCAGTGCTGCATGGTACTGGAACAATGGTGTTTGCACAAGACATTAACAGAAGATATGGGTTCAGTTCTTGTACCCTGTTTATTTCAGCTATTTATTGCAGATATGACCAAAGATTGCTTTTCTCAAACAATCAAATACGCAGATGATGTTAAGATCAGCAGACCTTGTAAAAACACCCAGGATATAGACATAATCCAACATGACCTTGATAAGATATCTTCATGGGTTATTACCTAGGGCATGAGGCTGAACTCTAGCAAGTGCAAAGTTATGCGTCTTGGCCCAGGCAACCCAGAAGCTTCATATATCCTGGGTGGAATCACTCTGAGTGCCACTATTGAGGAAAAGGATTTAGGTGTCATTATGTCAAATTATTTGCATCCATCTAAACAAAGTAATGTAGTCATATGTAAAACCAACAGGGTAATATGGTTAATTAGGCAGAACATAAAATCTCAGAACCCACAAATGCTGATGCCCCTGTTTGGATCATATGTCAGACCACATTTGGAGTTTTCATTCCAGATATGGAACCCATTTCAAAAATCAGATTGTTCACTTTTAGAAAAGGTCCAAAGGAAATATGCTAAACACTTATATAACTTACACAATGACACCTATGAAACCAGATTAAATCATCTAAACTTACTAACACTTGAGATACGTCATATGAGGGAGGGACTTACTGTTCTTATACAACATCATCCAAGATCTATATCTCATGACTGAATTAGGCCTGGGGTTCAAAGATAACACTCATAACACTAGAGGTCATCCTCTCCAATTCTTGAGCAGAAAATTTAGCTACATTAGTAGAAAGTTCTTCTACACCTTAAGAGTAATTAATCCTTGGAACAAATTGCCCCTCAAGATAGTCATTAGTGCCACCAAATCCCAATTTAAAAAACACCTAGATACATTTTTATTCTCTGGACATTGTTTGAAATACTATTCTCACTGCTGATATAGTATAGGAACACATATGGGTCAGAATGACCATCTTGCTCCTTACAAAACCTTAGTACGAACCGTAGTATGGAAGAATCTATCAAGAAAGAAGCAAACTTTTGAAGGCAAGTGCTTGACAGAATTAGCAACATTACATTGACTTTGGTCACGTCTAACGTGACGTTCGGAGGCCACAGGGAGAATATAAGGTCCAGTGCAAATAGTGGACATTTTCTTTCCATTATTACACTTCTTGAAAAGTATGATCCAGTATTGGACAAGCTAATAAGTATGCAGGAGGGAACAGTGAAATATTTAAGCCCTGACATACACAATTAATTGATTGGAATACTCTCAAACTGTGTCAATGATAAAATAATAGACAATGTCAATAATGCTCCATTCTTTTCTGTCATTATGGACACCACTCAGGATATTGTGAAAAGGTATAAGCTCAGTCAGGTGGTCCGCTATGTGTCCATCGATATCGATGAATGCGGGAAACCAAGACACATGAAAATAAATGAGTCTTTCGTGGAAGCAGAGGACCAGTCAGCAGCTCGCTTGGAAGAGACAATTATTAATAGTATTATAAATAATAGGTTGCACATATACAAAATGCAAGGCCAAGGTTATGATGGTGCCTCAACTATGAGCAGCATACACAGGCATGCAAGCAAGAATTAAAGCCAGACAAGCAAAGGTGATCTATGTTCACTGCGCTGCACATAACTTGAATTTAGTCCTGAATGATGCCCTGTCAGATGTACCAGAAGTGAGGAACTTCATTGGTGTAGTAGAAAATCGCAGTTTGACTCCTTAGTGGCTCTTTGCTACCATTTTATGGATATCCTCAAAGCATTATCCAAGACAATACTTAGTAGTACAAAGAAAGAAGAAATCATGGAGGCAACAGCTCTGAAGCTGCAAATGGGGAAGTTAGTAATTTGTATTTTTAGTTGTACTGCTCACCAACATTTTGGAATCTGTCAACTGTGTTTGAAAGCTGCTGCAGTCACCACAAGAAGACCTGAACAAAGTCAACACACTCCTCCAAACTGCCCACAGTAGTTTTCAGAATTACAGAAACAAATTTGAAACCTTTCATGAAACTGCCATAAAAATGGCCAAAGCTTTGGGAATATCAAAGAAATTTGAAGAGTGTTACATGCCAAGAATAAAATGGTTTCACAACAAATTTTGTGAAGACCATAGGTTTATGTCTGCAGACAAAAGGTTCAAAGTTACTCTGTTTTATACAACACTGGACAGAGCCATCTTGCAACTGGAATACCGCTTTGTAGGTTTAAATGAAGTGGTAGCTACATTCAAAGCTATTCTTCCTTCCACACTGACTTCAGCTACCGACGACAAGTTATATGCTGCCAGAGAAAATCTGGTCAAACAATTTGACTCTGACTTGTCACCCTCGCTCCCAGGCCAACTACTGTCATTCAGAGCTTGTCTGAAATCAGACATTTCAAGGAAACCTACAGTGAAAGAAGTAGCTGAACTGTTGATTGAAAACCATGCTCTTGCTTCAAGTTTTGTACGGCAGACTTACTGTTTACGACAATAGCAGTAACAGTGGCAACCGCAGAGCACTCATTTTCAAAACTAAAACTTATCAAGAGTTATTTAAAAAGTACAATGATGCAAGAACGACTCAGCGGCCTCACTCTTTTATCCATAGAAAATGAACACGTGAGGAAGTTAAATGTCTCCAAAATCATTGATGTCTTCTCTCAGTAAAAAGCACAGAAAAGGCCATTTCACTAGCTGACTGAGAGTGTACCCATTTTGTAACCATACACGGGGGGGGGGCATCTTCATTCCTTGCAGCAGGGCCCATGCCAACCATACTACACCACTGGGGAGAGTCAGTCATCTGCAGTGCATGTTTGAATTTATATCAGCTCTGATCTTTTGTTTGCTGGTCCAACTGTTCTCCCTGGGCTAAGTATAGTCACAGATCTGATCAGAGATGATAAAAGCTCTTACATGCATTGCAGGCTATTGTATTTCCCTTCCGGGATTTGTAAGAACAGAAAATGTCCGCCTACAAGCAAGCAACATTAGCCTGATACAAGGTATTATACTACAGTAAACAGAAAGTAAACCAAAATATTTTTGCACACAAAGTGCACATTGGGACAGCACCACACTTGAGTGTGGGGGGCCATTTGTGATGACTTCTTCCTTTTAACATGAACTTTTAATCCCCCCACCTTACCTCTCAGTTTTTTGAATTGTTCACTGCTCCTGATCTATTGCAAATTTAGTCTGCATAGGCACCTTTTTACAAATATTTCTTGTTTGCATAGCGGTTTATTGTTTGTATTACATCTTATTTTATTGTCAACTCTCTCACCTCCTCCCTGATGTCACATCTTGAAATTAGCTGTAACCAGCTCAGAATGCCTTTCCTGGTAAAAACTTTTGAAATAAATAAATACATACATACACACACACATACATACATGCATACCTACATAAAATAAAAGCATACAACTGCTACTTTTTATATCTGAAGTATTTTCTTTCTTTTCCCTTTTGCTAATTGGAAGATGCTCTACCCAACAATATGTGGCATGATGTGTGGAACACTACAATACCTAGCAGGTGACATATCTAGTTCAAGTTCCTTTATACCTCATCAGCATTGTGACCTCCCTCATCCTATCATTTCAATCGAACAAAAAGTGCCAGTCACCAGCTGCCAGTTCAGTCACTTGTGATGTCACAGTACAGTGAGTGGGGCCACAGTGCTGATGAGGTATGAAGTCTTATTTATTACATTTTGATTACTGGGTGAGCCCACTGAGCCCTGAAGGTCCCTTTTTCAGGGGCGACCAGGGAAACGATGCAATGACAGATTATTAGGTACAGGTTGTTGGGTGAAAACATGTTACAGAGGTATTGCAAACATTACCAGGTTACAGTGAAGGCAGTGACAAAGTAATAGCAGCAGATCACATTAATTAATCAAATCTGAGAACATATTTGACATTCTAACTGTGATTTTTGAGTCTTGACCAAGCCTAGTAGGCTAATTGGGTGAACTGGGAGAGGGGTAGTGTTATTTATTGGAGAGGGGGGAAGACTACCCTATACCTTGACAAAGGCAGGTATTGGTCTCCAGCATGTGAGCCTTGAGCCTAGCATGACAATTTGATAGGGAGGGGGGCTTTCTGAACTGAAGGTGAGAGATCATTTCACGGGTAGGGGGCGGTGAAGGAGAAGGACCTGCCCCCGGCATTTGTCCTGACTCTGGGGGTTGCTAGTAAGGACCGAACAGTGGTTCTGAGCATCTGAGAATTGTGCATAAGGGAGATTGTCCCTATTAGACTGGGGGGAGCTGCCAGACTCAGTATTTTGTACGTGAGGCAGAGCAGGGGGTACTGAAGATGCAAAGCAAAGGAAGGCCGCTGCAGCTGGGCGAGGGAGTCGCATGGGTGGTTTGTTGGGTGATTTAGGGTAGCAAACCATGCAATCTTGTTGTACAGTACCTGTAGTTGGTTGAACTCTTGTTTTGGCATACCCTGTAGGACAGGGGCAGCATAGGTAAGAGTTGGGAGCACAACACTGGAGGCAATAGCAACCCTTGCCCAAGGGATAAGCTGGCCTTTTAGCCGGTATAATGTGCCTAGTTTGCAGTGGATGGTCCTGGTTACTTGGTCTATGTGGGACTTGAAGGTAAGACCTTGGTTCATTGTGAGCCTGAGGTATTTTATTATTTCCACCACATTTATGCTAGCTCCCACTAGAGAAGTAAGCTGAATGAATCTGGACCTGTCCTGTCCTAAGGATGTTGGACACAGTAGCATAGCTTTCATTTTGCCTGCATTGAGGACCATTCTGTTGGAAGTGAGCCAGACCTCCAGTGTCTTTAGGTCAGCTTGGAGGAGAGGGCCTAGTTCTGCCAGATTTTCCATGGAGTGGTAGATTACAGTGTCGTCAGCATTTTGAACAACAGAGCTATCCCTGCAGTGAAGGTTGAGGTCATTTGTGAAGAGAGAGAAAAAGAGAGAGCCAAGGATTGAGCCCTGAGGAATTCCCTCTTTGATAGGTTGTGGATCTGACTGCTCACCCTTCGAGATGACCCTCTGGGAGTGACCTGATAGGTAGCTCTTGAACCATCCCAGGGCATGGGATCAAGACCTATTTTGTTGAGCTTACTTAGCAGGAGGTTGTGGTCCACAAGGTCAAAAGCCTTAGACAGGTCAATAAAGATTGCGCCTGTCGGTTTGTCTGAGTCCATTGCACTGAGGACGTCCACTGTGAGATAGGTGAGAGCTGTAACCGTGCCATGGTTAATCCAAAACCAGTGCTGAGAGGGAGCAAGAAGTTGACGGGACTCAAGGTAGTCCCTCAACTGCCCATAAACCAGCCTCTCCTGCAGTTTAGCAAGAGTGCATAGCAGGGAGATGAGCCTATAGTTGCTGATGAGTTCCCTCAAACCACCCTTGTGAATAGGACCACGTTCACCTGCTTCCATTGGAGAGGAACAGTTCCTTCCAGTAGGGATCTATTGATGAGCCAGGTCAGAGGCCTGGCGAGGGACTGTCCTCCCTCCATAAGTAGCCTAGGGCTGATGCCATCAAGGCCTCCTATGCCTTTAATTTTCAGAGCCTTAAGGAGAGGGAGGAGCTCTTTAGTCTTGACAAGTCTCAGGTGGAATTGGGGTCTTTTTACGCAGGAGTGTTCTTCTGTGATCAGTGCCAGTGTAAAGGGAGACAGTCCAGCCTTGTAGTCATCAAGGTTGGTAAAATGATTGTTTATTTCTGTGGCTATTATCCGGCTTTCATTCTGTAGCTGTCTATTTATCTCTGTTAGGCAGGGTGCCTCCTTGGAGTTGCCCCTAAGTAGCTCATTGATGTGGGACCAGAAGAGCTTTGGATTGCCTAGATTGTTCCATTGTAGGTGTGTAACATACTCCTTCTTTGCAAGTATAATGGATATCTTGCACTTGTTTCTTAGAGATTTGTAAGCCAGAAGGTCTTCTGGGAGACCAGACCGCTGGAACTTCTTCCAAGACTTGTCCTGGCTTTTCATCAAGGATTTCACTTATTGGGAGAGCCACTTATAGCAGCTTCCCTTTGTTTTGAGTTTCTTGAGCGGGGCTATGATAGAAGTTGCCTTGAGGAGGGAGTCTTGGAAGAATTCCAAGGCCTCATCCATGGTTGGTAGAAGCCTGATCAGACTCCAGTCCAAGTTACTTATACAGTCATTAGATTGTCTCATCATAAAATTTGAGTAGTCACAAATGGTGTGTATCCTAGGTGGAACTTCTGGTGCTCCATTCTTCCAGATGCAGAAAATAGGGGACTGGTCACTAAGAGCATAGGCCATTAGGTCTGCCTTCTGGATGTCGAGGGGGTTAGAAACCAGAGCCCAGTCCAGGATGGTGTGGTTCCCTGTTTTGTGATTAAGCCTGGTGGGTTCTGAGATAGGTTCCAGGTTAGCCTCCTGGGTCGCAGCCAAGAGGACTTTTTTCGGGTCAGAGGCCCAGTTTAGGTTGAAATCACCCAGGATTAGGAGTTCAGTGAGTACTTCCTTGACTATTGTTTTTGTGATACAATCCAAGGCTTGTATAGTAGTCTTAGGAGGGTTATAGATGCAGCCAAAGGTGAGGTGTTTAGCCTGGCCAAGGGTTAAACAGATGAAAATAGATTCTCCGTCCTTGTCGTTTCCCGAGTTCAGTGTCAGTTGCATTGCCATGAGGGTGTCCTTTACATAGATTAGGACCCCACCGCCTCTTTTGTTCGCCCAATCCTTTCAGAAGGTATTGTAACCTAAGACCCCAATCTCGTTGTCGAGGATGTGAGCCTTGAGCCAGGTCTCCGAGACAGCAAGGATATCAGGCTTGTATTGGTCAAGCCAAGCTTGTATGTCATGGATCTTTGGTCTACGGCTGCAGATGTTCACATGTGCAGTCCTGAGACCCTTAGAGGATGCCCAATATGGGTCCTGAGGGGAGGCAACTAGGTGATTAGCTGTGGGAGGGCCCAGGTTAGACTGCACATCTCCTGCCCGAAGCAGAAGGAGACCCAGTAGGCAAAATAATGAGGGGCTGACAGATGGGATACAGAGGCTGTGTAGCCACCTATGGGTGGCATATAGAGCCTTGTAGAATGTGCCCCTTCTTACCAACTCATGGGATATCAGAAGGGCATTGGTCCTAGGAGGGGAGGTCCAGTTGTAAAGACCGGTTGTAGAGTGGTCAGTATGTTGTGGCCCCTTGGAGTCTGAATATCCTTGTACTAAGCTCCTGTCCACCCAGAGGAGGGACATTATGTAGAGAATAGCCAGGAGAATGCCCCTGTTAAGAGAGAAGGCAGGTGGCTTGTTTGTACAATGAGCACTGTGGCAGAGAATCCCAGGGCCCTTTGATAGTCTCTCAAGTACCATCTTATGAGAGCAGTAACCCGCTATTACTGATTGTGGTTATCAACTGACTTTCCTTCAAGTTTTGCTAGAAGCAGCAGGAAAACGAGTAGTGTGCTACAAGGGGTAGCGAGACTCAAGCTATCTGTCCCGACCCTGTAGGGAGCTTGGGTGTAGAGCTGGTTGAGGTAATGCAGTTAGACTGGTAGAGACTCCTACAGTAGAAACCTTGAAGAAGTATTCCTGGTGTTGTTTAACCCTCCCTTAACTGAGAAGCCTTGATTGCAGCCCTTTGCAGACAGCTTCTAGAGAGTTATACTGTATTTGTTATAAGTGTATACTTGCTAAGTGGTATAATTCTAGGTAAATCGTACCACAGTTAAGAATAATGCATTGCTGCAGGGTCCTTGCTTGTATCGTTCTTAGGTGGAGCAGGTTGTAGGTTAATTCCTAACCAGGGGTGCTTAAGGACTCCCACTCTCATCTCCGTGGCAGGCCAAATCAGGTCAAGGACCTGGGGAGCTAGCTGTTCGCTTGGTGAGTTAAAGCTAGTGTGATGGCAAGAGGAGCGTGAAGTGGAGCTTCATAGTAATCACAAGACAGTCCGGGTAGTGTCGCTGACCTCTAGTGGTCAAAGCTAATAAGCTGCTAAGGAAGAAGTGAGCTGATAAGCTAAAACACATGCGTGATTGATGGTATAAGTGCGAGAGTCAAGCAAGGGTTGTGGTATGGGCGGTGGGGCAGCTGACATGCAGCACTGGTGGGGATTCCTTCTGAGTGAGCCATGTGGCTGGCGTCCACTCCTTGACTTGCCTTGTTTATGCTGGAGGCAGGGTTGTTCACCGCAGGACCTCGTGACCGTCCATCTGGTGGGGGGGGGCCGTTCCTTCGGTTCCTTACAGGCTCCTGCTGTGGAAAAATGGAGAAAGAGGAGCAGGTTAAGAGAGGTAAGGAGTCCTTTGTTTCTCAACAGAGGGAAGGGGATGGACAGAAAAGGGAGGGTGCTGGGGCAGAGGACTGAGGGAAAGGAATAACTTGACTTTAATTATTTAAGCTGAAGTTCGAAGTGCAGTGCACAGGAGGGAGGGCTGCTCTGCAGTTTATCTAAATGACTCAAGTGTTTCTTTTTAAAGATAAAGGGAATTTGGGGGCAGGATTCAACACAGGCTTGTGCAAGTTAGCTTGAATTAAAAGCAACTACAAATCCCAGTAATAATATTTAAGTAGCAAATTGCCAATTTAAGGAACAGACTGCATCCTAAAGCTTCTTGCTAGCAGCATTAGACATTCATACAGTATCTATAGCACTCCAAGCTCTAAACCAGGAGACTAACAACTTATTAAAAATTAGGAGCTGTATCCCTTCAGGACTTAAAGTAACCTCATGAAGAGGTGATTTTACTGTCTTTGTGTAGTTCAAGCACTATCCAGGAGACTATCTCCACTCATATGCTGATTAAAATGCCGACCAGATTTAAATTTTAAAAATGGCGCCAAATTCCAGAGATCCTTCCTTCTGAGTGAGCCGCATGGCTGGCGTCCACTCCTTGACATGCCTTGTTTATGCTGGAGGGAGGGCTCTTCATCACAGGCCCTCGTGACCGTCCACCTGGCGAGGGAAGGGCCGTTCTTTCAATTCCTTACAGGCTCCTGTTTGTTTATGCTGGAGGGAGGGCTCTTCACCGCCGGCCCTCATGACCATCCACCCGGTGAGGGGGGTCCATTCCTTCGGTTCCTTACAGGCTCCTGCTTGTATACGCTGGAGGGAGGGCTCTTCACCACAGGCCCTCGCGACCGTCCACCCAGTGAGGGGGTCCATTCCATTGGTTCCTTACAGGCTCCTGCTGTGGGAGAGGAATAGAACTAGACAAGTCAATCCCCAGATAAAATAATCCTTTTCATATTGCACTTAATACTATCAAGCAGAAAACCTTCTAATGAGCAAATGGAAAAAGAACAAACATTTGTCAATGCCGAATATTGATTGCTTATATGTGCTGTTTAGGTATTTGGAAGTGAAAGTACCATGCCTAAGAACTGTCATGTAGTAGTAGTAGTAGTAGTAAATCATTTTTTATTCAAATATAAATAATTGGATACATTCACTTGAGCATAGCTCATTTTCAAGGAAGTTCCAAGTATCAAATTTCAGTTAAGAAGACTTAACATAGAACAATGCCACAATCAGGACAAAAAGTTGCCACAATACAACAAACAATACAGATTATCACCAAATCCAAAAAAGAACAACAACACATTAATATACAAACATTCAAGATGTAAGACAAACATTACAAAATATGCTCTTATTTAGTGCAGACATATGCCATTTCCTTAATTCATTTGTATTGTGTTTAGTTTTTATACATCTGAGAGCTGGAGGGGATCAATTCCGAAGGCTAATACCTCTGGCATTAGCCGAAGATCTCCTACCTTTAGATTACAAGTGTAAGGGACATATTGAGTTCCAATTGAGGCCCTTAGACTTCCCTTAATCTTCCTGATCTCAAATAAATCAGTAATATAACTTGGCACTTTCATATGCCAAACTTTAATCATGAACTGAATCAGATGTAATTCTTTTCTTACTTCGGGATTAATCCAGTCTAATTCTTTAAAAAGTAAGCACCTATGTGTTCTATAAGGGGCATCTAGGACAAAGAGGGCCAGTCTATGAAAAACTAGAGCTACACTACTTATATACTTTTCCAAGGCTCTTGCATAAAGTATGTCACCGTAATCTAACACTGAAAGTATCAAAGAATCAACTACGGTCAGGCGAACATCCCTGGGCATAACTTTTTTATATCTATACAATACACCTATTTTCCTATTAATATTCTTTATGAGAGAATTTATGTAGACATCCCACCCTAAGCTAGTATCTAACCAGAACCCAAGATATTTATAAGAATCTACCTGCGTGATGGCAATGCTATTCACAGTATGAATATCCAGATGCAAATCTCTTTTATTATGATTGTTTTTGAACAACAATAGTTGTGTTTTATTAGTATTTAAAATAAGATGACTCATTTTGAAATATTCCTGGATTTCATCAAAAGCCAATTGCAACTTCTCATTTATGGATTCTACAGTATCTCCCTCGACATACAGCACAGTGTCATCAGCATACATATGACACCACGCTGATGTAGATGTAACCTTACAATCATTCATATAGACATTAAATAATAAAGGACCCAAGAGGGATCCCTGCGGTGCTCCATTATTTATTTCCAAGATCTTAGATTTGTAGGAGCCCACTTCCACAAATTGTCTACGGTCCATCAGATAAGAAGCAAACCATTTAATTGATCGAGAGGACAAGCCAATCTCACTGAGTCTGGACAGGAGAACCCGATGATTAAGGGTATTGAATGCTTTAGAGAGATCTATAAATAAAGCTGATATCATTAACCTCCTGTCCAGACTCAGTTGAAGATCGCTTACTACCTTTATCAATGCTGTTTGTGTACTATAATGTGCCCTGAAACCCAATTGAAAAGGTGCCAATTTATTATTATCCTCAAGAAAACCTTTCAACTGACATGATATGATCTTTTCAAATACCTTAGAAATCTGTGACAAGAGCAAGATGAGCCGATAATTGCCTGGCTCGCACTTGTCCTCAGCCTTATAAATTGGTCTAATCTTAGCAATCTTCCATCCCTCTGGAAATTCCCCACTTACAATGGATAAGTTAAAAATATAGGCCAACAGATGGGCCACACAAGGTGCTGCATATTTCAGCAATATAGTGGGAATCGCGTCTGGTCCCTTCGCCCTAGAAGTATCCAATTTCAAAAGTTCCGATCGTATAGTTTCCGGTGAAATATAATCAAAATCAAAACCACCTATTACATAATCTCCTCCACTATTATTTCTATAATCAAACTCCGATGTTTCATTTTGAACACTATGAGCCCTATCTAAGGTGCTTGATGAGACCACTTTTGAGAAATATTCATGTGCCCCCCCCCCACAAGACATCCACTGTGTCTTTCTGTTCAGTATTCACAGAAAAGGGAGAGGGCAAGGGCCACAGCAGTACAGCAGTTGCAAAGGCATGAAGAGGTGGACGATAGTCCATTCACAGGCAGAAGAATCCTGCAGAAGGTGAGTAAATTGAAGGTGGACAAAGCAATGGGACCGGATGGCATACACCCAAGGATATTAAAAGAACTGTGAAGGGAAATAGCAGTACTTCTGGCAGCCATGTTCACTGAGCCATTCAACACAGGAGTGGTACCAGAGAATTGGAGGAGGGCACATGTGGTCCCTCTGTACAAATCTAGCAGTAGGGAGGACGCAGGGAACTATAGGCCGGTCAGCTTCACTTCAGTAGTGGGGAAGATCATGGAGACATTGGTTAAAGAAAGGAAAGTGGGGCATCTAGAAGACATTGGAGCCCTGGACCATAGGCAACATGGATTCACAGTGGGGAGGTCATGTCAGACAAAGCTGGTTGATCTCTTTGACTGGGTGACAAAGGAAATAAATCAGGGTGGGGCAGTGGACAACGCTTACCTTGATGTAAGCAAAGTCTTTGACACCATCCCACATAGGAGGCTGATAAATGAGCTGAGTAGGCTGGGCATGGGGGAAAGGGTGGCAAACTGGGTTAGAAACTGGGTAACAGACAGGAGGCAGAGAGTGGTGGTAAATGGGGCACAGTCTGGGGAGAGGGGGTGACCAGTGGGGTGCTGCAGGGAGTGGTCCTGGGGCCAGTCCTGTTCAATGTCTTCATTAGTGACATTGCAGAAGGGCTGAAGGAAAGGTCTGCCTGTTTGCAGATGACACCAAGATGTGTCGAAAGTGGATACCCCAGAGGGGTGGAGAAATGAGGAGGGACCTGGGGAAGCTTGAGAAATGGTCTGAGGACTGGCAACTGAAGTTTAATTCAAAAAAGTGCAAAATTATGCACCTGGGACACAGAAACCCTGAGGAAAGGTACAGGATGGGAGGGGGAGGGAGTTGCTGACAGTCACAAAGAAGGAAAGGGACCTGGGGGTTCTTATTTCAGATGACCTGAAAATCTCAAAGTGGTAAGGCAGCTGGGAGGGCCAGTGACATGCTGGGGTGCATAGGCAGGGGTATCACCAGCATAAGGAGGGAGATAGTGATGCCATTATATAAAACCATGGTCAGGCTTCACATGGAGTACTGTGTGCAGTTCTGGAGGTCGCACCTTCGTAAGGATATTAACAGGCTGGAGATGGTCCAGAGAAGGGCGAATGACATGGTACAGAGCTTGCAGCACAAGACTTATGAGGAGAAATTAAGGGACCTCAATATATACTTAGTGGAAGAGACGAGAGAAAGAGGGGATATGATAGAAACATTCAAGCACCTCAAGGGTATAAATATAACTACTGAGAAGCAGGAGACAGCTGCTATAGGCATATGTGCCATCTTCTGTGTGATATTCTTTTGTTCTTATAAATCTGTAATCTCCAGTATTTCAGTAACCACATCACCACACTGCTTTCTTTAGGCAATTTTATGTTGGTTGATGCCTGGTGTCAGATGGCAGACAGAGGGCTCACCAGATTGTGTTGCCATTTGAAAAGCTTCATAGAGTGTTCTTTTACTGGTAAACATTTTGGAAAGCTGGTGAAGGTCTCACAATTGTTATTATGATTGTATCTCCCTACGTCTGTCCCCTTTGGTCCCCCCATCGCCACACCCCAACAGTCATCAGTGGCCACAGCTGCAGCCTTCTTCTTGCCAAGATGGTGGGTGAGAAACATAGAAACATAGAATTTGATGGCAGATAAGGACCGCTTGGCTCACCTAGTCTTCCCATTTCCCTTACCTGATGGATAAGCTGCGGATTCTAGTTAATCAACAGCTTACTTCCTCCTACCCCCAGTAGAATTGCCTTGTCTGTCCATGAGCTGCTGCCTTGAAGTCTGACATCTTTCAGTGCCGCTTATTGGTCATCTTCCAACACAGGCAAGGCGCTGTCAGCTCAAAACTAACTCAGGACAAACAGGTTTCAAAGTGGAGAAGAAATGGAGTGAGCAAGAATCAAGTACTCATTCAGATGCGGCGTCGATTTTAAGATCAGCATACTGGTGTGGACACTGCAAATAGAACCGCAGCTCTTTAAGTAACCTTATGAAGAGTAAAGGCTTCTCAAAGCACTGGGGTTCTGTTTATTGTACTGTAAGTGGGCTGCATCTAATTCAGTAAGTAACTGTACCTAACATCTGGATGTATGGTAGTCCTAACTTTAAATAAACACTGCACCTGAATTAACACATGGTGCCATAGAAACAGAATTTGTTAGCAGAAAAGGACTGCTCAGCCCACCCAGTCTGCCCAAGTGTTCTCTGCCTACTTGTAACTCCTGCCTCAGTACATTACTGCATGTTTTAATCTGCCTGAATCCATCAGGACCTCCTTGTGAATAAGCTTGCTTAATGGATTTTTCCTGCAATGAACTTGAACCTACTCCACTTCCATAGCCCTATTGATCTCTGTTGACCCCCTCCTTCCCCTTTTTCTAATATACCCCTATATTTATCCCATGCATGCTTCATGGCCCCTACCATTTTAGCTTCCACCACTTCTCCTGGCAGTCTGTTCAAGGCATTTACCACCCTTTCAGTAAATAAATATTTCTTCACATCTATCCTGAATGCAGCCCCCCCCCCAATTCATTGTATTTGCCTTGGTTAGGGTGCTCATGCTCATTTGAAGGAAACTCCCCAACTGTACCCTCTTTACCCCTGTGAGGTAATTTGTAGCTCTTGATCATGTCACCTCTCGCCCTCCTCTCTTCCAGAGTGTACATGTTGAGATTCTTCAGCCTGTCCTTGTAGGGATTCCTGTGAAAATTCTGAACCATTTTAGTTGCCCTCCTCTGGAAAACTTCCATCTTATGTCCTTTCTGAAGTGTGGACTCTAAAACTGGACACAGTACTCCAGCTGGGGGTATAGCAGGGAGTGATTCAATGGGAGCACAATATTCCTTCTCCTCCTCCTACTGGAGATGCCACTCCTTATGCACCCCAGAATCCAATTTGCCCTGCCCATAGCCTTGTCACACTGTACTGCCATCTCTAGGTCCTCTGATATAATAACCTCAAGGACCCTTTCATGTCTAGTGAGTATCAGTACCTCTCCCCATCCCATACCCAGCACTGGGGTTCCTATGCTCTACGTATATGATTTTACACTTGTTGGCATTGAACCTCAAGTAAGTAAGAAAATGGAATTGATTTGAATGAATTGCAGGCTTTTAAGCAGCTTTTCGGGGAGTGTGTATGTATGTGAGTGGGGGGGCTCTGCTACTGTAACTATTTGCTTTTGATTTGGTATAATGTGCGAACAGACTAACCCAGCTCCCCACTCCATGTGCTATATCAGAGATAAAAAGCCCAAATAGCATAAGGCCAATCATTGAGCCCCGTGACACCCCGCTTGTCACTGCTCTGAGTGCCGAGAGCTACCCCACCACCACCACCCTCTGCACCCTCCCCGGTAACCAGTTCTCTATCCATTTAGTCAGACCACCTTCCGCCCGTACCCCTCCTTCTCCCCACTCTTCTCCTCCTTGGCTTGTGTCCCTCCTCCCGGTTGTCCGCAGCCTTTTTCCTCCTTATTCTTACTGGGTGGTGGTGCCTTCTGTATCCCACTCAGACCACTCTGCCTGTCCCCTTCCAGGGTTAGTATGCCTCTGCCTTTACCTATATCTAGGGTGGTGACCTCATAAGGTTCCCATGTCCAGACCTTTCTACCAACCTCAGTCTTTAAGCCACCCCCAACCCCCCTATTTGTTTAAATCCACCTTAGTAGAGAGATACCCCTCTAATCCTGCCTTTTTTTTTTACATATTTTCTCACTGGGCTATGGTCGGCTTGGTCATCCTGACCAACCCCCCTAGCCCTGCCCCCAACATCAGGCCGACCTGCTCACCTCCATGGATTACCCCTGTGGCGGGGTGGTGAGGAGCTTCCCAGGTTGACCCACTGGAGCAGGATCCGGTTGAGGAGGCACCATTCAGGGCGGGCAGGGGGGGTCAGAAGCTCATCCTGCCTGACCATAGTCCATTTTCCACTTTTCTCCCCTTTGCGGAGTGTGAGCGTGCAATGACGCTTAGGCACAGCTTGCCAACATCCACCACACTCCGCCACCCTTTACTACACCACTGTAGTAGCGCCAGCGGTCATCACTAGGGGCCGCTACAGAGCGGTAGGTCTCTGGATCCTGCCCGGGATAGAAGAGCAATCCTCCGGATGCTCAATCCTATCCCTCCCTTGCCAACCCCTGGTGGCCCAGGCTTGTGTCCGAACCCGGGTTGCCAGCATGGCATGAGGTGTGGCATCCAGCCCCTCAACCCTCAGCTCCAGTGGCCCGGCAGCAATGCTGCCTTTAATACTCCCCTCCCAGCTCCAGTGTGCCCTATCCCCCGCGTACAAGTCACTATTCCCCCCAGACCCTACCCCAGTTAGTCACTAACCCATAATGTTTCGTGTGGCACCAATCCTTCAGCTGCTCGAACTCCTCAAGCCTACCCTTCCTTGCCATGCTTGCACATGGTACTGGCAGTACCTCCAAGAATGCCACCGACTTCCCCATCCCCTCACACTGCCTGCTCAAGTACTCAAACCTCCCTCTCACTACTTCCACAGTGTCCCCCGCCAAGTCGTTTGTACCCACACGCAACAGTAAATGAGGTTTCTTCCTCCCTCTCACTGCACACTTGAGCAGTGCCTGCCCTACCCCTCCTGCAGTCAACCTGGGGACAGCTTCAACCCAAACGTGGCTCTGCCTTTCTCCCTTTCCACCCCATCTCAACCATTTCAGCATAGAAATCCCAGGACAAGTACCCCCCCGCCCCTTATCCCCTTTCCCTTCTAATGCCCCTTCCACCACACCAGTATTCGTTCTTCCCTGTCCCTTACCCCCGCCAACTGCACCCTCTGTGACTTCTGTATCTGTACCCCCTACTTCCGCCTCACCCCTTTTCTCTGCCTTATTCCTCCCATCCCCCTTGAACTGCTTCCCAGCCTGACTACTTCCTACTAGGCCTCCCAAGTTGACCTCCCCCTGCTGATTTCCAACCCCTCTCTTATCCCCGCTGTTGTTGATTTAGGGCCCCCATTCCCTTCTACCCCAATAATGATGCCCCTCCCATCCTTCCCCCTTCCCGTAGCCTTCTCTCCTTCAGTCACCACCCCTCCTTCCTTACTAGCCCCTTCTACCCTTTTGTCCTCGCTATTTCTTCCCTACCTTTTGTCATCCCTCTCATGCCCCTTGTCCTCCCCTTCAGTATGTTCCTGCTCCCTCTCTGTCCCAGAGCAGAGGTTCGAATCTATTTGTAGTCGATACCTGTCCTACATCTCTTCCCCCTATTGGATCCCCCCTCCTACTTGTTCCCCTTCGTGGCACCCCTGGTCCCTCCCTACCCATAGCCATCTGCTCTCTCCCCTGGTACTCCTTGTGGTCTCTTCCTCCCCCATCAGGAGGCCCCCCACCCTCACCTCGGGCCCCCCTTCCTTCTCTCTTTTCTGCTAGTGCCTCTAATACTGTGGTCGGTTTCAGTCCCTAGTTATTCTTCTCGGTCCCCCTTTGCCATCCCTATGCCCCAGGATGCCTACCATACTCATCTGCCCTGCCACTTACACTCCTCCCTAATCTCCACAGTTCCTCCCTCAAACTAACCAGTCATCTACAGACCATACACCCCCCCATCCTCCAAGCCCAGTCCAGGATCATGGTAGACCCACACCCTGTACACCCCTCCACCCTTCCAAAGATGCCCGCCCTATTGACATGTGGCACCTGCCCCATTTTGGTCCCCATCTTATGTTACAGGCACTTTCTCCCAGTTTGTGTACCCTACTATAACTGTTAGGCCCCTATTTACTCAAATTCCTGTCCCCGGCCACGCTAGTCCCCCTACTGACCCCTAGCTGACCGGGGTAATTCAGTCTCAAATCTCATCCGTTAGATACCTGTACTACTGTAGCAATCCTAAAGCCTCCTTGTCTGTTTTTCACCCCTCAGCTACCATACTTTTTGTTCTCGGCTCTCATATAGTTTCACTTAGCCCAGTTAGAAATCCTATTGCACTCCAAGTATTACTCAGCTCAGTTAGAGAAATAAACAGAACAACTAAATCTGTATTATTACAGCAATCCCAAAGTATCCAATCATTGTTCTGTCTCCACTCCAGAAACCCTGCTGTAATATAGGACCACAGAGGACCCTGGGCAGGAGGGTGGGCAACTGTGAAGTCCCAGCAGAGCTCCATTGAGCTCGCTCACTCCCCCTCTCTCTCTCGCTTGTTCTATTTCTCCCGACGCTGCAGGCTGCGCTTTTGTACTGGGCTCCTGAGTGCATTGGTGCCTTTTTCTGCCTACAAAGAAATCCACAGCAGTCTTGACAGAGTTCTGCTGAGCTTGCTCACTCCCCCTCTCTCACTCACTTGTTTCATTTCTCCCAGCGCTGCAGGCTGCCCTTTTCTACTGGGTTCCTGCCTGCGTTGGTGCCTTTTTCTGTCCACAAAGAAGTTCACAGCTGTCACGACAGAGCTCCGTTGAGGTCGTTCACTCCCCCTCTCTCACTCGCTCATTCTGTTTCTCTTGGCGCTGCAGACTGCCCTTTTGTTCTGGGCTCCTGCCTCCGTTGGCACCTTTTTCTGGTCACAAAGAAATCTGCAGCAGTCCTGACAGAGCTCCGTTGAACTTGCTCACTCCCCCCTCTCACTCACTCGTTCTTTTTCTCCCGGAGCTGCAGGCTGCCCTTTTGTATTGGGCTCCTGTCTGCATTGGCACCTTTTTCTGCCCATAAAGAAATATGCAGCAGTCCCGACACAGCTCCGTTGAGCTCACTCATGCCCCCTCTCTCACTTGCTCATTCTGTTTCTCCCAGCGCTGCAGGTTGCCCTTTTGTACTTGGCTCTTGCCTGTATAGGCACTTTTTTTGCCCACAAAGAAGTTCACAGGTGTCCCGACAGAGCTCTGTTTAGGTCGCTCACTCCCCCTCTGTCACACGCTCATTCTGTTTCTCCTGGCGCTGCAGGCTGCCCTTTTGTACAGGGCTCCTGCCTCCATTGGTGCCTTTTTCAGCCCACAAAGAAATCTGCAGCAGTCCCGACAAGCTCTGTTGAGCTGACTCATTCCCCCTTTCTCACTCACTCATTCCGTTTCTCCTGGTGCTGCAGGCTGCCCTTTTGTACTGGGCTCCTGCCTGCGTTGGTGTCTTTTTCTGCCCACAAAGAAATCTGCAGCAGTCCTGATGGAGCTCTGTTGAGCTCGCTCACTCCCCCTCTCTCACTCGCTCGTTCTGTTTCTCCTGCTGCTGCAGGCTGCCCTTTTGTACTGGGCCCCTGCCTGCATTGATGCCTTTTTCTGCCCACAAAGAAATCTGCAGCAATCCCGACAGAGCTCAGTTGAGCTCGGTCACACCCCCTCTCTCACTTGCTCGATCTTAATCTGTTCCAAACTCTGATTTCCCAAAGCGACTGGGCTATTCTGTGCCAGAAGTGCAAAAACACAGTTCGGCCAGGATGTGAAAAATGACAGCTGTACTATTCATAAGGAGGTGTGAAAAAATGCCAGTGTTGAAAATCTAGCGTGAAAATATTACAAATTTGCGAAGTTACAAGGGTGCATGGAAACTGCACAACGCACAGTTGTAACACAGTCATTTTATGGACTTTCATCACCACATTTTCAACATAGGCATTTTAGGATCTCTGCTCGTGAACAGTGTCACTGTCATTTTCTCAGTCTATCCTGAAATCTGATTTCCCACAGCAACCACGCTATTTGGCGCTGGAAGTGCAAAAACACATTTTGGCCAGGTTGTGTAAAATGACAGCTGTACTGTTCATAAGTAGGTGTGGAAAAATGGCAATGTTGAAAATCTGGAGTGAAAATATCATAAATTCGCGATGTTACGAACGTGCGTGCAAACTGCACAACACATAGTCGTAACACAGTCATTTTATGGACTGTCATCACAAAATTTTCAACATAGGCATTTTAGGACCTCTGCTCAAGAACAGTGCCACTGTAATTTTCTTAATGTGTCCCAAACACTGATTTCCCACAGCGACCATGCTATTCTGCGACGGAAGTGCGAAAACACATTTTGGCCAGGATGTGAAAAATGACAGCTGTACTGTTCATAAGAAGGTGCAGAAAAATGGCAATGTTGAAAATCTGGGTGAAAATATTGCAAATTTGCATGATTACAAGCGTGCATAACAAATGTGCAACGCGCGTCGATAAACAGTAATTTTTGGATTTTTCCACCAATTTGCAACATGAAGCTTATTGATAGCCACCTCATGAACACTGACACTGTCATTTCATTAATCAGTCAGAAAGGTGATTCCGCAGAGAAAGACTGCGAAATCACCTTTAATCAACGCCATGACAGTGGCTGAATTCATGAGGAGGGGTCCCAAAACCCCATGTTGAAAATTTGCGCTAAAATTCCAAAATGCCTAAGATATGCACCAAAGTTGAAAAAAACTATTTATGCTATTATACAGCTTACTGGCATTTTTCTCAGTTCGCGGTTGGCTTTGAAGACTGCAGGCGTGTTCCCAGTCCACAAAGATCGTCGCGCCAGACTCGGAGGTAAGTATGGGGTGGGGGTATGGGGAGGCAGGGCTTGCAGAGGGTGGGTGCGGGTTGGGGAGGGCAGGAGACCACGGGATCATTTCTCTTTTAACATGTTTAAAAAAAATAAACATTTCGGGACGGTTTTCATTTTTCAGGGGCATTTAACACGCTGGGGTGGGCTCCCAGCATGCCACGCCACCTGAGTGTTTTGGGGAGATTTGTAGCTGACAGCAGATTGGGCACCCCATCGGCACATACCGTATGCTGATGGGGAGTGGGCTGTCCTGTCGGCAAGGGAAAGTGGGAACTGAAGCTGATGGGGATTGGGCGTCCCAACAGCAAGCCCTGCAGTGAGGGGTCACTCCCTCATTGCATCGGATGATGCTGCAATGACGAGGTGGCCCCTGATCGCAGCGGCTAAAATGTTTCAAGGTGGTGGTACACTGGCTGAACTAGTGTCAGCAGCAGCGTGCCACCCCATTGGGGAACAGGGGCCAAGCCTCCAAAGGCAGTGGGGGCATTGGTCACAACACTGCCACACCTCCACAACCTGCTTCTGCAGCAAGCTGCCACAACATGTTTCTTGCACATGTGCGCGATCAACATAAAAATACATCAGAACTAAAGTAGCAGCTGGATACATTTAAAAATAATAACATTTTCTGAATGCTTTCTTGGTGCTACTAGATTTTTAAAAATTAAATCAATCCCTTAAGGCAGCAATATTTGTTAGTGGGAAAGCATGCCATATATTGTTTTTTAATAGTAATGTACTTTTGGCAAAAACACAGCACATTTAAGCAACAACAGAGTGTGAGTTATTGGGGATTTACCCATGCCTTGTGTGGTGTGTCATGAGGCACAGCCGCTATGCCCACATCCACTATGAATAAATTCAACATTTTGGTGCCGTGCTAGGCTGTTTACCATCAGAAATGTGTGTTAGCACCCCGCTAATAGAGCTACAGAATGGATCTAGTATGTAAAGTCAAAACCTAACCTCAAGGGAAGGACTTTTTAAAAATTGCAAGTGGCTGACATCTTCAATGATTAGAGTTATGAATTATATAGCTATCAAAAAGCTGTTTTAAAAACATTTTAGAGAAATAAAAAGACAGCATACTGATGATGAGTCTTATTATGTTCTCTGGGAGACCATATAAAAGAAGGGCACACTATAAAACCAGATTAATCTCAACATTTCATACCCCCAAATGTGCAACACTGCCCCTCAAAATGTGAGGAAAAAGAGGCAAAATGTGGAACACTGGCCCCTCAAATGATACACCCAAATAATACCAAAGGAGCAGTAGGAGCTGGCACAGCCACTGGCAGGTATTTTTAGAAAATCCTTGAAAACAGGGCAGGTGCTTGGGAATTGGAGGGCAGCACACATGATCTACTTTTTCACAAAGAAATCCAGAAGCAATCCTGAGGACTGCAGACCACTTACTTTGATCTTGTTTGTAGGTAGAATGTTAAGAGGTTATTATTTAGAATGTCTTGGTGCTGGTAAAATGTTACGAGGTTATTATTTAGAATGTCTTGGTGCTGGTAAAATGTTATGAGGTTATTATTTAGAATGTCTTGGCGGCACATGTGGCTAGTCACAGGGTAATAACTAGTGATGGGCGACATGTCACCACTATGCTTTGTTTAGTCTTTACAGTAAAATAAAAAGAACATTGTAGACTTTGTTTTCACAAAGAGCAAAAATCTGCTTTGAAAAATGACCTGATCATTGCCCTTGGTGAAGGGTTAGCTTCACTTTGCCAGTGAAGGCTACTTTGCTAAGCACAGAGATGGCACCTATATATATATATATATTTATAAAATGGGGTGGTAAAATCATAGAAATTCCAGTAACATGATTGGACAGAATGCATCACATGACCGTGCATTATTTCCCAACGACCGCACGCCTCCCAGTACGACCGCACACCTAAACTACTTTCCAGCCCTCAAAACCTTCTCACCAGCAGTGAGATCACTCCACGCCTAATGCAGTTAAGCAGCCACATACAAACACACACACACACACACACACTGTTACTACTGCACACTGTCTCACCACCCTAAATTCTAAAAAACAACATAATGCAGCCCATTTAACAGAAACCTGTGTATAAAAAAAAAAAAGACAAACTACAGTTCTCTTACTTCCTACTCTCACTTTCAGTTAAAAAAATCTCCCTTTCTACACAGACTTGCCCGATCGTTCACCACTTTCACTTTTCCTACCTGAAGTATAGCGTGACCGAGCGGTGCGCATTGCGTGAAGTAACAAGCTGTTACGAGTTGAAAGTAAGTCCTTTTGAGTTAAAAAAAAGATAAAAAGTGTTTTCCCTGCTTTGACTTTCCCTTAATTTCACTAAAACAAGCTGCAGAGTGTATGTACAACGGAGCGAGGAGAAGCCGAGTGAGTCGGCAGCTTTACGAAGGCAGACGCAAGCCAGAGCGAGTGTTGCT
The DNA here is from genome assembly GCA_016271365.2 of Neoceratodus forsteri. NCBI lineage: Eukaryota > Metazoa > Chordata > Ceratodontiformes > Ceratodontidae > Neoceratodus > Neoceratodus forsteri. Next base: position 1,683,566,352 of record CM028129.1, on the reverse strand, counting down.
TGACAGCTCTAGCTCTGGCTTGCGTCTCTAAACATGCCGACTCACTGGCGTCTCCTCGTGCCTTATACACTCTGCAACTTTTTAATGAAAAGTAAAGAAAATCAAAGCAGAAAAAACTGCCCCTATCTTTAACTCAAAAAGAACTTACTCAGCTTCGTAAGCACAACTTTCCCTTGTCTTTTACCGCTTCAATCACGCTTTTCATCACTAAGCTTTCACTTCGGACTACTTTGTTAACTCTGCCAGCATATAATTTACTAGATACACAGAGGCATTATTATAAACCAACACAACCTAACAGGAGGCACACACTTTTCATCTTTTTTAAACACAGGACTTACTTTGAACTCTGCCAGCATATCATTTACCAGCTAGACAAAGGGATTATTTTTCCACCCACCCCCCAAAACATGTGTGGCCATTTTATAAGATAGATATACCACTCTAGGGTGTGCGGTCGTTCTCTGATATACGCACGCCTTGGGTGGTTGAATGCACTCGGCCTGCGGCCTCGTATATCCTGAAACCACTCCTCTGTGCTCAGCATATGATGTCATCGATGCCATCACATCATATTTAGCCAATGACAGGACTGCATTCTGCCAGAGAAGTGAATAAATCACGCCTCAGAAATCAGAAAATGCTGCCGCAGAAGTCAAGGAGCCCAGCCGCAGAAATCAGAAAATTCTGCCGCAAAACACCAGGGGCCCTGCATATACCCTGCTGCTATCAGCTGATGAAGCAGTTTAACACCTGGCAACTACACAGGCACACACATCAGCAGAGGCATGAGTAATTGTGATGACATCATGCATCCCCCCCCCCCCAGGCTATAAAGGTAATCTTTGTTTGGGGCATTGCACTCCCATGGCAGTGGAGCCAGCCCGCCCCTGCACTGTCCATTTGCAAATTTGATGAGTGCATTTTTGATTATTTTCAAGGCATTTAGTTTAAAGGAGCAAACTGTGGAAAAGAAAAAAAGCAGCACACCCAACTTGTGCCAGAGACAAACTGTTAGGCTAGCATTTCATGTGGCAATAAATAATTTATCTCTGACATGAGTTGTGTGTGCAGTTTTTCTTTAGTACAATTTGGGTCTTTTCAGCAGCAGCATCTCAAGGGGTTATGGAGTGCACTCCTCTCTTGGCTTGGTACTTTTAGTTTAAAGGAGCAGAAAGTTCCTAATGGATTTAAGTGTTGAGTACTAACAAGGATTAATTTCCTCCTTATTAGCAGTGGCAGAACGGAGAAGTAAACAGTACTTAATTGACTCTTACTAGCCAAACTAGAATATTGAATACTTTACCTCAGGATTTGATTGATACAGAAAATATCACTAGCTTTAAAAATAATTTGGACACCTGGATTGGGGAAAATGATTAATTACGTCCCACATTGTGTGGGGAATAGTCACGACGGGCATATGCCTTCTTCTGTTCAATTACACCAAGTTATACTAAGTTAAACAATTCCACATACGGTAAGACAAAAACATATTTTTATCTGTTGTTTTGGGTGTATTCAGTTTTAATTTTGCCATAAAACAGTGTGATCTGAATGCTGAAATAAGAGATAAGCTAATGAGCATAGTTAAAAGGAACAAATTGTCAGATAGACCCTTTTCTCAGTAGAGTCATAGCACAAACAGGGAAAGAGCAAAGAAGGCTGGAGACATAATATGCCCAAGATGTTCACTTGGGAGGCAATATAGCACAGTGGTCTAAGGCTCTGAACTACAAATCTGGCGACATCCAGCAAACCATCTGCATTTGAATCCCACAGCTTCCACTTGCATACTGTGTGACCCTGAGCAAGTCATTTCACTTCCTTGTGCTCCCAGGTCGCGCCTGTGAAAAAGCTTCCAGCTTAGTGTGCTATTCCTGGTTAAAAAAAAACTTAGGCAATATGGACATACAATACAGAAAAGTGAACAGACTGTTATACTCAACAAGGCTGTATTTCCATCTTGGGATTGAGAGGACATCATAGGAACGTCAAGAGTGATGCTCTGTTTTTACAGAATATGGTACTGTAGACTGAAAAGATGTCTTTACTCAATCACTGCAGCCACCCAATGGTTTTAATGTTCGGTGCCAACTGATGCTGTTTTTCTGGTTTTATTTGGAACATGCATAATAGCGCTTTAGAACATGCACAGCCATTTGGAACATTCACTAAAAGGATTCTGAACTGCCCATTTCCATGCATAACAACATAGCCATATACTGTACTTAAACCATTAACAGTAAAAAGGTTAGAAAGAATAAGTGGCACTGAATGTTTTTTCTTTATTAGGAGAACATTATAAACAGTGTGTTTGTTTAAAATGATTATTCTCATATAGACAGGGTTATATGTATATTTCAAGATTCTAATTAACAAAAGTCAAAATTAAATTATAACAAAGCAATATGCAGATGGTACCAGTTCAACAGTCTCCAAATGCATGTTATGATATCAGTCTATAAACCCAAGCTACAAATAGGCATTAGCAAGCTAAAACTGTATAGAAATATGAAAATACAGAAAACTTACTCTAGATATTTTCATACAATATGCTGATGATGCCGTCATCTACAATACCTCGGTCAACTTGGATGACCTTAGCACCTCTCCCCAAAAAGATATTCATATCATGGAGAAGTGGCTCGTCAAGAATAAAATGGTCCTTAACACTGGCAAAACCAAAGCCATGCTGTTAGGACCAAGAGCCCTTGGACTAGATAGAAACATCTACTCCAACTCTCGGCCCCTTGAGGGTAGCCCAAGTTGTCACCTCAATTAAGTACCTTAGCCTTACTATTGACCAAGGTCTCACATTCAAACAACATGTGGACCAAGTCACGAGAACAACCCATGCAAAACTAGGATTACTGTATCGGCTCAAGGAATCGCTGACCCCAGAAGCTAGGATTGCTATAGCAAATAGTGTCCTACTTCCAACTCTAACTTATGCTTCCCCGGTCATTCAGGGTATCGCAAAGCTTGAGCTTGGTAGGCTACAGACCCTATACAACAAGGTGGCCCACTTTGCAACCTCATCCCCCACCAGGAGCCACCACTGCAGGGCGATGGCGAAGCTTAATTGGCCAACCTTCAAATCTCGCCTCAGTTACTCTGTACTCTGCCTGGCAAAAAGATAATTAGGCCCTTGCCTCCCCAGAGCCTTGGGGGACTCCTTACTGCAAAACTAAACCAGCGTAGCCTTAGATCCTCGGGCCACACGCTACTGGATGTCCCCAAGGTCAGGACTAAGGCAGGACAAAAATCATTCTCTCATACTGCTCCTTCCTTGTGGAATGACCTCCCTGTGGAGATTCGGGACACCCCATCTCTGCCGTGCTTCCGCACTAGACTCAAGGCCCATTTTCTATCAATAAGCGTATGCCACTGCCTCGGCCCCTGACACTATTGCAGCTACCACTGCAGACTGTTCTCCTAACTATAAGTGTTAGCCCCTAACAATGTATGCTCTATCGCTTTCCTTCCCTAATCTGAACCTATTAATGCTCCTGAACTAGGCTTACCAAGGAAATCTACAGTACTGTCTCAATAATGTCTTTGTCAATAGATAATGTAATGAACAACATCTAACCAATGTCATGTCTGCTATGTGTAAACAGCTGAATACAGTGTACCATGTTATTCTGTACTCCCACATGTTTTTCTACTGTATGTGTCTCTTAATGTTATTCCCGGGTCGCCCCTGAAAAAGGGACCTTCGGGGCACAGTGAGCTTACCCGGTCATCAAAATTCAATAAATAAATAAATAAATAATAAAATAAATAATAAATTTTGGGACCATAATGTACCCTGGAAAGAGTGGTATAGGGGGAACACAGCCCGCTTGTCTTTCTTCTGGGGTGGTGTGTACTCCTAAAAGAAAAAATAGTTATATTGAGGAGTTGAACGTCACTCTGTCTCTTAGCTATATGGCTTTAACAGTCATGTGATAGGCTTCTCCAGCTTATGAACAATCTAAGCTCATGGCAGAGGTGCTGGGAATGATGGGACGTGTATTTCATTAACTGATGTGAATTAAAACAAGGCAATAACACATGGAGTAAATGGCATGGTTTCAAATCCTTTTATTCTTTAACATATATAATAAAATCATCAACATGCTTGCAAATAAAGAAACCCACTCTGAACAACAAGGTCTGAAATAAATCCAAAACCTTGAAAAAAAATAGATATAGATCTCATCTGCAAAAGATTTTTGCAGTAGAATGGGAATCAAAAACACTTTAATACCAGGACCAAAAGTAAAAAAAAAATATCAGAACTGATTCCAAAATTACAATAGACTTTGTAAGGGCATCTGAGGAGGGCTCAGGAAAATAGTAATGTATTCTGTACAGAAGTGTTTTTATTAAGAAAAAAAAGATCTTGTGGTATAGGGGTTGTCATGGTGAAGAATTGGATTCTGAGATTGAGGGCTTGATCTTGTAATCTGGTCTACCTTAGATAAGGAGCAACTCTGCAAAATATGACAGTGGAAGGAAGCGAATTAAAGTGCAGTTGAGGATAAAGTTTACAAGATAAGTAAGTACAAGTCATTGATGGAAAATACATCAGAAAACTATAGAACTGAGCTGTGGCACAGCCAAAAGAAATCTGTGTGTGGATGTCATCATTCTGCCTCTTCTTCCCTTCTCTCCCATACCTCTCCCTGTTTACCTTACAGTAGATTCCTCCTCCTCCCACAAGTTGACATCTGCCTACATTTGTTATCTAACTACATTGTTATGGTTAATGATCTTAGTATCTGTGTGAGTTTTAACTGCTATTTTAAACAAGACCTTTAGGTCGTAAATATTTTTGAACTGTAATTGTTATAACACATTCAACCTGCTGCTGTCAGGTCCACCAGGACCCTTGTGGAAATGAGGTGTAACACCTAAATGAGGTTATCTTGGGATGCATCAGTTCCAAATGCAATGAACTAAGCATAATGATGAACTCTAATAACTGCACAAGATATTATCTGGACAGTGAATGACCACACTGGCATATAATAAGAGGGGGAATTGTTTAACCAGGAAAGGCACATTAAACCAAAGCTTGTTTCCAGGTGTGACCTGGGAGCACATGGAAGTTAACTGACTTGCTCAGGATCACACAGTATGCAAGTGGGGGCTGCAGGATTCAAACCCAGGTCTCCAGGTTTGTAGCTCAGTGTCATTAACCACTACACTACAGTGCCTCAGTCAGACTGGAAAAAATAGTAGGGGCCGATTCTAGAAGTACCTCTATGCATGTCGCAAGTTGCGACATATGAGGGGTGCAGTTGCACCTAGGACCCTGTGCCCAATTCTGTAATGGGCAGGGTCCCCGTGGCTAAGTCCTGCAATTTGCGCCAACCAGACTGGCAAGTCAAACAAAGGGTGTACCTGAACAGGCTGGCAGAAGCCACAAATCACCTAGGTAAAGGGCATAAGCACTCCACCTCCAGTTCCACACCCAGTGTGTGTGTATATGTGTGTGTGTGTATATATATATATATATATATATACTGTATGTATATGTATATATATATATATATATACACATATACACACACACAGAAATAGCTATGCTGGGCTATTGGACCCCCCTCCCGCTCCTAGTATATATATATATATATATATATATATATATATATATATATATATATATACAGTATCCCCACAGGGCTACTATTGGACCCCCCTCTCACTCCCTGTAAATATGCAGAACATGCTCTGCAGGGCTAGCGAGACCCCGTTGCCCTGATCCCTGAACCATAGTGTGGGTGGTAATGCACAAAGGTATAGGACTTAAAAACATAACATCTCTTTATTTCTGATAGTCTAGTAGCCCCCCACCCAGCAGTGTGAGACCACCTTGCCCCCCCACCCATCCCAAGCTAGCGACTGGCAGAGCCACCTCTCTCCACCATGGCCAGCCACCAGCTGCACTCTGTATGAGCGTGTACTACTGTAAATAGTATGCGCTCAATGAATGAGCTGGTCTGGCACTGCCGGGTGGGGGCATGGAGGGCCACTAGACTACCAGGGATAACGGGGTTGTTATTTTTTAGGTCCTATACCTTTGTGTATTACCGTTCACACTTGCAGTTCGAGGATCGGGGCAGGGGGCCCGCTAGCCCTATGAGGTAATTACTGTATATTTATTGTGAGCAGGAGGGGTCCAATACCATGGGCAAATTACTGTATATTTACTGGGAGTGGAGGGGTCTCACAGCCTTGTGGGGAAATTCCCTGTATATTTACTGGGAGCAGGGGTCTAATAGCCCTGTGGGGCAGTTATTTACACAGTATTGGGGGATGGGGGCAAGGGGTCCCATAGCCCTGCGGGGGTTTTCTGTACTCATGTAAGGATGGAGGAGAGGGGGAGTTTGACAGCCATGTGGGTTTTTTTCTACTGATTCAGGGATGGGGCTGTCACAGGGGGTTGATGGCACAGCTGGTGGCATAAGTCTATTTTGGCAGAAGCAGCCTGTGGCATGTCACAGGCTGCTTTGCAGAATGTCGAGTGTTGCAACTTCTGGCACAAACTGCTACTTGCAACATTTTTGGGGGGCACAAGTCGATTTATGCCAGGCGTATCCCTTTGAGAATTGGGCCCATAGTATTTAGAGGTATCTGAATATTTCACTGGAAATCCTCACTCATTTCAGTGGGGTTTGCCTGTCATATACCTGGATATATCTAGAAAATAACTGGGGTGTATCCCAGTGTACAATAAAAAGAAAATAAAACAGCAAGATATTGACAGATTTTATTCAAATTTTTGTCACTAATATTTTGTTATACTCTTCTGTATTTTCCAACTTTTTAAAACCAATTTATGTAATAACATTTTATTCAACTGCACCAGTGTGTAAGAATTTTTTTTCTTACCCTGGTGTTCAGCACAATTTTGTGTTTCATCCTTCAGTGTGTAATACCATTTTATAACTGGTCATCATTTTTTCTGTGGAGATGGTCAGTTATTATTTGCCATAATAAACAGCTAGTTATTATGGCATTTATGCACACAGTCAAACTGAGCAGCCGCAAGATACTCTCACTTTCGGTTTTTGTGAAGTGCTGCTACCGAAACGTTTCTATAAAACTTTCACTCTTTCATCAGCAGAGAAGAGCCGTGATGAGCTACAAGTTACAACAGTAGTTTACAAACTTGACCTGAAATTAGATCAGACAGAGTATGCTGATGAAACTGAACTTGTTCACCACTGGCATCTGCTGTGTGCGGGGGAGGTGAGAGTTTCTGTTTGTGGTCAGTGGTAATAGAAGTAGGAGAGTTAGGAGAACAGAGCAACACTGTGCAGGTAGGAGCCTGTGAGGGAGGATAATAAAATAATGAAATACAGTGCAGGCTCTACAGTCAGATGTAAAAGGAGTGAGACTGGGGCTGTTTGCATGGGAGTTTTAAAATGATGCTGCATTAAACATGCAAACTATGGCAGCCATGCTACTTAAGGGTGAAGGAAAAAACTGATGGCCAGAAATTACATAAAATAAAGAATGGGGTTATGTGATTACTTGAATTTAATTCACACCCTTGGTGAATGATGCTTAAATAAACCCCTTGAGTTTTGCAGTCACGGATTTTTATTGCATCATACACCTCAGGTGTGTATTAAATTCTTTCATAACATGGGTTACAAAAAGGAGGACACCTAATTGGTCAAATAACATCACCTGACCGTGGATTAAATCTCTTATTTAATCTAAAGTTGGAGTGAATGTCCCTGACTCAAAACCCCTCCACACATTGGCACTTGTTACCTATTCAGCAAATCTAATGAGAATGGCAGCCATTAAAAACTATGGTGAAGCGGTAGACACACAGCGAGTACAGCAGAACTGAATGAGACAGACTTAGATAGAGTGAGGTTTGTGTTTCCCCTGCCATCCCCTCCGGAAGCATTTGTCCCCCGTCATTTATCTGAAGTTTTGCCACTGCACTGTGTTGTGTTTAAAATCCAGCCTGCAGCTACATTCTCCCCTCCCCACCCGAGGCAGAAACAGCAAGAGTAAGCAGCTCACCACATGGTGCACAGTGTGAGAAAGAGAGAGAGAGACTGACAACAAGAAAGAGACAGGGGCATTTAATTTTACAAGTCCTACAGTCTCCTCTGTGTGTGTCTTAACATTTCATTGGATTGTTTTTTTGTTTTTGAATAGTTCTGTGGCTGGCACAGCAGAGGCAGTATGAAAAAGCCATGCAATCACTGAAAAGGAGTTGTTCTTCTGTCTGGTAGTGAGCAAGACACATTTTTCCTCCCTCCATTAGAGATCGAGACAGAGAGCAGGAGACCGCAAGTGAAGTAGCTCATAGCTGGCTGTCCGTATTCATTGCTGAGCTGAAGGCTTAACCCCTGCAATCGCTTTTTAAAGTCTTTGACAAAAACTATGATGCACATCTGACTTTGAAGAAGTCCACCCCCCCCCCTTCTCTAGGGGTCTGCTCTCCCTGGATCAGTTATGAATGTGCATCTACATAGGTTGCAGCACACCCTTTAGCTCCAGAGCAACAGGCATAAGATGAGCAAGATAAGAACACTTTAGAATCTTCCAAAAATACCAGAATTCGGTGAATGAACTCAGTGCAGACTATGATATTAGTATTTATGTAGAGGATAATGTATGGTCCTCTATCGGTAACCGATCTGTTAACTGTTGAGAGGTTACCAGGGCGACCGTGTAAACCTTGAGAGCGAAGATTGAAAGGTTTATGTCACCATGGCAACCTCGAGATGGTTAACAGTGACCGGTTGCCAATAGAGGGACCATACATTTCTTTTTATAGTGTATGGTCCCACATAATAGTAAAAAATGGCTGCCTACTTTTTGAAAAATAGTCACCGCCTGGACATTCAGTCCTTCCCCAACATGCGTTCATCCGTCGGTTCCCATGTAAAAAGGCCGACATGCATGAGATCGATCGCTGTTGTTAACCTATCAATGTGACGTAGCATCGATAGGTTAACAACCTGAGGAAATGATGATTTCCTAAGGTTAACAGCGTTCTACCATACATTATAAATGCTTAGAGTCAGCAGAATATAGCACTGCGATGTAAACAGCATCGGTTGTAAAAGAAGTCGTAAATACTACAAGTTAGCTTTAGACCACTACCTATGTGACCTGATTACAAGGTCTACAGTGTACTACCACATTCAGCTACCTGAAAACCCCTGCTAGTGGTTACAGGAGCAAACAGAAGAGAATTATATAGAGCAACACTAGCTACCTGGACACCCCTGCTAGCGGTCCCAGGAGCTGCATATATAAATGGGTCATGTAGTAATATATCGTTATACAATCATTGCTGAAAAACAAATATCATCAAACTGATATAGCAATAAATAAGGACCTGATACTCCTGCCAGCAGTACCAGAGTCCCCACTAATCTCACGCTAACCCAGCTCTTGGAAGGCATCAGAGCACCCTACCAGCTTTCTAGTTGTCTTTGTATAAGAGAATAATGCAAACAATGCCTATTGCACCATACGAAACCTGCCTAGACAGACAAATTTACAGTACCAATAATTTCTGCCCAAGGACTATGAAAAAGAACGTCCTTCCAACTCACCCAAATGTTAAATTGAATTCAACTATGCTGCAGGAGTCAAAATGGCATTTGCCCTGTGTGTGTTTTTTTTTACGGTTTTGCCATCTTAAAATCATGCACTTCTCTCCAGTTTGCTCCCAATGCCATTACTGCCCTCAGTAACGTGAGAACTCCCTCTCACGACAAGTACTGCTACAGCACGGCAGAGCCCCAGCTCTCACGCAACTAGCATGCAAACTCACATTTCTTCACCCAGACTCTCACTGTATTTTGAGACTGCTGTCTTACATGGAGCAAAACATACTGCAGCAATCCAGAAATGGCTCCACACTTCCTGGCAATCACAATCGCTTAAAATCATAGCACGATTAGCTATAACAGCTCCTTTATTCATCTAAGCCACTGAACACCTCAATGGCTACAGACCACATATCCAGGCCACTACAGTTTAGGAAACAGAGCTCCGAAACTGCAGAGTTGTGCACAAGGTCTCCCCCACCCTTAAAGACACACTATCATTTAAAGAAGAAAATCAAGTATTATTCAAATGAGTTTTCCCAATGTTACATTACAGAATGCAGTAAAATATTTAATAAAGATACTGCTACTATATAGAGTCCTAATACAAGGATAAATTAACACTAATAAGGAAATACAATTGTTCCTTTGTCAACAGACCAAGATGGTAAAATCAAAAAGCTGCAGACTCTGCAATGTACCACTGCCTTCAAAACACATTGGCAGACTATGCGCATCCTGCATGGAGGATACACAGATCCCTACAGAGTTCGGGGACCCGGGGGAGGGCACCAGTGGTACTACCCATAAATCACCAACAACCACCCTGGAAGCACATACTGGGCAAGAGTTGGATACAACTGCAATTTTATTGCGCAACAATCAGCTTATGCAGGCACAGCAAGAAGTGCTGTCTGCCATGCTACTCAAGCTCAACGAGCTTGCAGCACCTCAGCCACACCCCACCCCTCAAGCCCACAAAAGAGGAGCCTATACAAAGGTAACCAAAACAAATGACACTACGGGGGTGGACACATCGACTAATGTGGTGGATACCGAGCCCATGTCCAAGAAAGAGGGGGAGGTAGAAAACATAGGGGAAGGAGAGGTTGACCCACAGTCCCTAATGGCAAAATGGTGCTTCCCTGACCAGATACTAGCACTGGTCTGCAACATTATGGCAACCGTGGGGTTTGATTCACCAGCACCATCACCTTCATCCAAACTAATACCATCCTTACAGTCATCAGCAAAGCAGGCTGGTGTTTCCCCAGTATGTGACTCAATAGATGAGGCAGTACTCAAAGAATGGGGGTTGACAGAACCAGTCCACATCCCGGAATGCAGATCCTGGGATAAGATGTACCCTTTACAGGCTGACAAATTAGCATTGTGGTGTACACCATCAACCATACACCCTCAAATTGCCTCCCTAATTAAATAAACTGTGCTACCAACTGAGTCAGCATCGGGCCTAAAGGACTCCATTGACCGAAAACTCGAAGACACCCTAAAGAAGAATGCAGAACTGGCAGGCTTAGCTGCTAGAGCTGCCATTACAGCCACCTATGCAACAAGGGCCCAATTAACATGGTTATAAGAGGTCACTAAAAAGGCACCCCCCAAGATCAACAGAATCTCAGCTACTAGATAATGCTATACTATCCACCAAAACATGGTGGTAGACTTACTCAAGATTAATGCAAGATCGGCTGTATTACTCAAAAGAGCCTGTAGATCCCTATGGATGAAGTTATGGGATGCAGATAATGAGTCAAAAGCTATGCTTTGAAAACTACCATTCAAGGGCACCCTCCTATTTGGGAAGGGTCTAGACAGATACCTAAAAGGCAAGGAGTATGGAAAAACATTGCCCAAGCACCATTCCAATAGGTCAACTTACCTCCCTGCCAGACAAAAATGTCAGGCCCATTCCTTTCAAGACAAAAGAAGAGGAAATTCCAATTACAGAGGGAACAGCTACAGACAGCCATACCTATCCCCAAGCCATTACATCAGATATAGAGGGAGGGGGGTATCTCACAGAGGCAGAGGGAATTATGCATCATGCAGAGCACAATCAAAACAATGACTATTCATTCTCCAGCCAACACCAAGACATCCCAGTGGGCATAAGGTTACTAGACTTCACACACTCATGAGAAAGAACCACAAAAGACAAATGAGTACTAGAGCTAATAAGAAAGGGCTATGCCATAGAGTTGTGAACAACAACCACTTCTAGGCCGGTTAATCAAATCACCAGTGGTGAAACACAGAGTGGCACCACTATAAGTTCAGAAGGTGAAAAATGATCTTTTGAACAGCAGAGCCATAGCAGAGGTCCCAAAACCCGAGGAAGGAAAAGGAATATATTTGATATTCTGCATGGTCCCTGAAAAGATGGTCAGGCTAAGACCAGTACTAGACCTCAAGTACTTAAACAGATCAGTAATGTACAAACCATTCAAAATGGAGACAATCAGATCCATGCTATGAGTCATCAGACCAGGAGATTTCCTTGCCTCAATAGATCTGAAGAACACATGCCTACATATTCCCATGTGTCCATCCCATCACAAGTACCTCTGTTTACATATATTGGGAAAACGTTACCAGTACCAGGTGTTACCATTTAGTCTTGCATCTACACTGAGGGTATTCACAAAAGTAACGATTGCATTGGCAGCAAAACTAAGAGAAAAAGGTATCCATGTAATACCTTACTTAGATGAATGGCTCATCAAAACCAGATCGGAACAGCAGACTATCAAAGAAAGAAACAAGGTGGTAAAATACTTACAAGATCATGACTGGGTAATAAACTACTCAATGAGCGGCCTTACACCCAGTCAATCTATAGAACATTTAGGCACACTCATAAACACTACACTGGGCCTCATATATCCTTCAAAACAAAGGGTGCAGAACATCATCGCCTTATCAAAATGACTACAAAGAACAACAAAACCAACACTACTTCTAATCTCACAAGTACTAGGACTAATGTCATCAACCACAGACACAGTGCCTTGGGCCAGGTGGAACATGAGATGCCTCATGTCATTCCTAATAAAACAGGGCCCAACATACGACATCGATCTAACAAAGACAGTCATGCTACTTCTTATGGTAAAGAGAAGCCTATCATGGTGGACAAACAAACACATACTCACACACAGAGTTCCTCTAGACATACATCCAGAAGTCATCACAGAAACTGATGTGCGTCTCAAAGGCTGGGGAGCCATTCTAGGCCATCAGTCAGCTCAAGGTAAATTGTTAGCAAAGGCATCAAGACTTGAAATAAATGTGTTGGAGATGAGAGCAGTACGCTTAGCTCCCAACACTTCTCAAAAGACATCCACAACAAGCATGTCCTGATAAGATCAGACAATCAAGTGACAGTCTCATACCTAAACAACCAAGGGGGAACCAAGAGCCATTTGATGCTCATGGAGACATCGAGACTCATGTCACGGGTACAAAGAAATTGCAAAACCATATCAACAATCTACCTAGCTAGTAAACTAAACACCAAGGCAGACTGGCTGAGCCACCAACAAATTCACCCAGGGGAATGGCAATTACATCCATAAGTGTTCAACCAGATCAACAGGAGATGGGACCTGTGGAAATAGATTTAATGGCATCCAGACAGAACAATCAGTGCCCACAATTCTGGTCCAGATACAAGGACAGCCTGGCTCAAGGGATAGATGCACTGACAGCATGTTGGACATTCAATGTTGCATACATCTTCCCTCCACTGCCACTCATACCCCAAGTTCTGAAGAAGATACGCATCACCGGAGCCAGAGTAATACTGATAACGCCACACTGGCCCCACAGATCCTGGTTTGCCATGATAGTTTCAATGTCTCTAGACCATCCATGGAGACTGCCTGACAGACACAACCTCCTGAGACAAGGACCTATTCTACACCCGAATCCACACACTCTAAAACTGACGGCCTGGCTCCTGAAAGGGATAGAATGCTAAACGCAGGTTATCACCCAATGGTGATCAATACGATGATGATGTCAAGAAGCACATCTACAAAAACTACCTATCAACGGCATTGGGCCATATTCGAAAAGTGGTGCAAGCACCACAGGATAGACACCAACTCTTGCTCCATTGCTAGCATATTGCTACTTTTCCAAGAAGGACTAAATCTATCGCCCTCATCACAAAAAGTCCAGGTAGTAGCCATAGGAGCCACATGGGGACAAATACAGGGGGCAACACCAGGAACGCACCAAGACATTGTCAGTTTCATCAAAGCATCCATTAATATACACCCCAAAGTAAAGAGCATTCTGGCTCCCTAGGACCTGAATCTAGTTCAAAAAGCCATGACAAAAGCACCTTTCGAACCTCTATAGGTCATAGAACTCAAATGGTTGAATTTGAAGACTATATTTTTTGGTGGCAATTTGCTCAGCCAGGCGAGTGGGGGAAATCCAGGCACTTTCCTGCAGATAACCATTCCTGATTTTCTACAATGATCGAATATCCCTAAGGCCCATACTTTCATTCACACCTAGGATGGCAACACCCTATCATATTAATCAGATGATTGAAATACCAGCAGAACTGCCCTCAACAGAAGTACAGAGAGAACCACAACTTCAAAACTTAGGAATGAAAAGGGTACTACAAACATACTTGTTATGCACAGAAGTACGCAAAACCGACAAGCTGTTCATTACTGTACAAGGCAAAAGGAAGGGACTTCCGATATCAAAAGCATCCATCACTAATAATCTCAAAACAGCAATCGCAGAGGCTTACAGATCCAACAATATCATGCCACCCAAAGACCTAAAAGCCCATTCTACCAGAGCTGTAGCAACACCATGGGCAGAAAAGAATAAGGCCACAGCAGAAGAAATATGCACAACCGCAACTTGATCCTCTTTACGCACCATCACCAGACACTACAGATTTGATGTGTCACAAGACTCAAAGATTAACTTTGGCCACTCTGTACTCTTGCTGGCCACCTCGAATAGAATGCAAGATCTGACATCAACCCCACCCAAGGTCAAGGAACTGTTTCTTAGGAATGCATGATGTCATCAATGTGGAGTGCCTCAGAGATTATCCCCCTCAATGGTAGTTTACTCACCTGGTAAAGGTGATTGTGGGGGAATATATCTCTGAGGCACTCCACATCCCACCCTATGGATGTCAAATTTAACATCACTATTTCATTATTACCAGCATACTGTACAGGCTGGTTACTAACTTTAGAATATAGTAAATAGGAAATAAATACATCTTGATGATGAAAATCTACTGAGCTGACAATATATGATTCTTTACCATGAAACGGTATTACTAGATATCTCTTTAAGAAACAGCTTTGGAATACATCAAACTGATACAGGGACAGCAGACCCCTAGAGAAGGGGACAGACTTTTTTGAAGTCACATGTGCATCAAGCAACCTATCAGGTGTACATAACCCATGATGTCATCAATGTGGAGTTCCTCAGAGATATATTCCCCAAAAATCACCTTTACCAGGTGAGTAAACTACCATTTTTTCCAAAATTTCCTCAAACCAGTAAGAGTATGCAAAGAGTTTAAATGATATTTATTTTCCAGCAGAACTGAGTTTTAAGTACATATGGAGGAGAGTGTTGGGTTTAAAATGCAAATCCTTGGAAGGCTGGAAAAATACAATTTGGATCTGTTTGTTCAAAGAAACCCCATCAGCAAATTCAGCCCAAGTACTGATGGGGTCCAGGTGACACTGACTGATTAAGGCTAGAGGTGCATTCCAACATTTTGGTACTACGGTACGTTGCACTGCCTGTAGTCATGCCCACTTCCAGTGCTGTGACTGCACAATTAGGCAGAACGGTCAAGAACGTAAAAAATAAAGGTATATACACAGTATGCAGTAAACGTAATCACTACACTTCACTGGAGCACCTGGGGGTGTGGGGGTGGAATGCCCCCACATTAGTATATTATTTAATGAACTGTCATGGTTAATTTAATTATTTATTTATTTTTATTTGGAAACTGTTTCACCAGGAAAGACAACATGAGCTGTAAACAGCTTGTTTCCAGAAGCGTCCGGGGGACAAGCAAACACATAGGAATACAAGTACAATTTCTAAAACAAAACAGTGTAGTACAATTACAGAGCAGAAATAACCCAGACCAACCAGCCAGGGTAAACAAAACCATATCTGGATATAGCACACATTGCAACAACCCAGGAGCAGGTGATCCAGTAGGGTAAAGGTTAGCGGATGGATAACACATTTGAAATGCTACAAGTAGTAGGCTGAGCACAAGATTCAAAGTGCTATTGTATACCCAAGGGAGGGCAGTTATAAGACAAATGGTGAAGTGGACAGGTGAGGGGTAGAGGGTGGGGGATGGAAGAGGGAGACAGAGAGAGAGAGAGAGAGAGAGAGACAGAGAGAGAGAGGGACAGTCAAGATCTATACCCATACAGATTGCTGAGAATCCTGCAAGGGGGTTAGGACCAGGCAGAAAGGGAGGTGAGAGAAATAGAGCAGGGTGGTAGAGAAGAGAGGGGCAGGGGAACAGGAGGGGAAGAAGGGGATAAGGAAGAATGGAGGTGGGCAGGCGATGGATTTGAAAGTGGGGGGAAGGGGGAGAGAGACAGTCAATCTGTACCCCTTCATAATGCAGAGAACCCTACCAGGGGGTCAGGATTAGAAAGTTGGGGAAAGGAAGAGGGGTAGAAAAGAGGGTGCCAAGATCTATACCCCCTCAGGATGACAGAGGACCCTGCAAGGGGGACAGGACCAGGCAGAAAAGGAAGGGAGAAAAGGGGGCCAGAGAGGAGAAGTGGAGTGTGGTGGGTGACCGGAGGGGAGAAGAAGGATAAGCAATAAGGACGCCAGAGAAAATAGGGGTAAACTAGGAATGGAAAAGGGGGGGGCATCAGTAGGGGGGAAGAAGGGGTTGTGAGGGAGAAGGACAGCCGTAGAGTGTCAAAGTAACACAGTAGCTTGTGGATGGTAATAAAGTATTGAAATGGTGCAATAGGCTGTGATAGGGGTTGGGAGGAGGGGGTATAATTAGGAGGTAGCATGTGAGGAAGTAATCAGAGGAAGGGTTCAGTTAGGAGACAGGAGGTAAGTCAGGGACAGAGGAATAGGGGTTAGTGTGCAAGGGATGGGAGGGTTGTGAAGGGGGGCTAAGAACAAGTACAGTTAGGAGAACAGAAGTTAAGTAGGGCTAAAGGATAATGTGCCAGGGTGGGGAGAGTTGAAGGGGAGCTAAGAACAAGTGCGGTTAGGGGAATAGAAATTTTGTAGAGCTAAGGAAACTGAAGATGGTGAAGAGAAAAGTCTGATAGGAAGTGGCAGTGAGTTCCAAAGCTTTGGGAAGTGGTAGGAGAAAGCTTCCTGTCCAATGGAGGTAGAGCGAGAAGGAATAGCTAGAGTGTGTGTGCATCACTAGATCTGAGAGGGCAGTAGGAGGGAGGTGGAGCAGAGAGTAAGGAGGAAAGGTAAAAGGGGAGAGTCCCAACCCAGAATTTAAAAGTGAACTTGGCACAGTGAGAGAGATGCCTACACGCAAGGGAGGAGAAAGCTAGAGAATGATACAAGGTACAGTGATATGTGCAGGAGGAGGAGGAGGAGGACGAGTCAAGAGCAAAGTAACAGAAAGCATTAAAGGGAGTATACAACATGGTGAGGGAAGACTTAGGAGCAGCACTGTAGACTATGTCACAATAGTCAAAAATAGGGAGTATTATTTTCTGAGCAAGATCATGTATAACTGGTAGTGGTAGGTGTAACCCCCTTGCAAATGGGGGTTCCTAAAAGCTTTCCCAGAGCTCATTTCCATGCTCCATGCCTGGTTGGTGATCAGCATAGAGCCGTTTAAGTGGGTAGCCAGTGAGCGCTTTTAAAGCCCTATATGCTGTCTCTTTAAGGGCTGCCTGTTGCAGTCGTAATTAACTGAAATGGGAGGGGGGCTGTGTGGTTGTATGCCCGAGTCCCGCCCTGGGCGCTGAAAAATAGCTCCCTTCTGCCATCGCTTGTGGTGCAGAGGGAGCTCTGCTGGAGGATGTGATTGTTTGCTGGAAATAACGTAAAATAATAATGATAATGTAGTTGTTCTAACCTGCCTTCCTTTGCAGTAAAGACTGTTTCGATTGCCTCCTCCATTTTGGTCCAGAACTGCTGAATTGGACCAATCAGTACCTCGGGACTCTGGAAGAGCTGTCTGGCCAATGGAGGAACTGCTTATAAGTTGGGAAAGGCATTGTGGGCTATGGCGCTTTTTCGCACCATTGAGGGGCAAAACATTGATTGACTCACAGGTATGCCAGCCAATGGAATCGGGTAGTGCCTGAATTGTAAGGAGAGCCTCATGTTGAGAAGGGGCAGATGCATAGTGGTTGAGGAGAAGTAAGGAGCTGTGTGCTTCTGCGCTGGTAGAGTGTTCACACGGGAAGTGCATGAAGGCCTGAGGCGGCCGTTGGTTGCCGTTGAGTGAGATGGATTAAATCCGTTGCATGCGGTCAGAGGAGGCTGATGCCAGCCCAGCTACCCACCAGGCTCGACCTGTTTGGAGGATTGGAGAATCTGCTGAATCACGCTCGGTCCTCGGGAAAGTGAAACTGTCGTTGCAGCACCTTAGTCAGCTGAGAGTTGGTGTAAGCCTTGGAGGCTGCTGCCTGGTGTGGTACCCCTCTGGAGTTGCCATATAAATGTATGAGGAGGCTGGTGAAACTCAGGCTTAGCCCTGTCAGTGGTGCAGAAACCGTTGCTTGCTGGAGTCGTGAGTACTGAACCAGGGTAGCTCCCTGCTAAGTTGCAATAGTGGTCTCAAGTTGTTTATTCTACTGCTGGCTGCCTAACTAAATCTTCTTTTCATCCTGACTTTTCTCAGAGTTGTCAAGGATATCCGTGTCAGGGCCCCAACCAGCTGCCACGGTGGACTAACTGTTAGGGCTTGGGTACCCGGGGACAGCAAATATTAGGGTCCAGCCTGTGCACAAAGTCCTAGGTAAATAGGTATAGTGATAAGCCAATTAACTGGATTCCCTTCCCTTGTCCTGGTTATTTCCCCCTTGAATAAATCAGATTGTGTGTTCTGCATCTATACCCTGGTTACTGTGTGCATTGCTAGTGAACTGTAATAACCTGTACCTTGCTTTACAGGAGGGCCCCTGAAGTGAGTTGAGCGGTATCAGCTGGGGGGGTGAGTGAACTGGGGAAATGCACTGTGGGTATCCCGAGTGAGCCACTAGCAGGACGA